>BSBM01000240.1:7331250-8732500 GCA_027924585.1 Larix kaempferi | reverse complement strand
TAGACACACTTGCAGGACTCCCCAGAACCCGATTTTGTTGCACGGTTGGAATTCTATGCCCCCAGTAGGTATCCAGCAGGTGTCCTTGAAGGCCTTTTGGATGCAAGACGGAACGAGCCATAGAATGACGGCCATGGCTCGGATCGACAAACCGTTGACTCCGTTGGATTCAGGACGTCAGGATAGTGCTAGGGTTGCCCCTCTCCTCTGGTCCTGTGGCCCAAGTGTCATCTTGTACGTCCATTTTGGAAACTAGGGTTTTGCTCAGTAAGGGAATGTGCAATTTTTGCACATGGGGGTCAACTTTGCGAAATCATCCACCGAGCACTTATGGCTAGCGCTCCCGGCTGGAACCTTCTTAGACACACTTGTAGGACTCCCCAGAACTCGATTTTGTTGCACGGTTGGAATTCTATGCCACTGGTAGGTATCCAGCAGGTATCCCCGAAGGCCTTTTGGATGCGAGACAGAACGAGCCATAGAATGACGACCGTGGCTCGGATCGACAAACCGTTGACTCTGTTGGATTGAGGATGTCAGGATAGTGCTAGGGGTGCCCCTTTCCTCCAGTCCCATGGCCCATGTGTCATCTTGTACGCCCATTTTGCAAACTATGGTTTTTCTCAATAAGGGAGTGTGCAATTTTTGCACATGGGGGTCAACTTTGCGAAATCATCCACCGGGAACTTATGGCTAGCGCTCCCGGATGGAACCTTCCTAGACACACTTGTAGGACTCCCCGGAACCTGATTTTGTTGCACGGTTGGAATTCTATGCTTCCGGTAGGTATCCAGCAGGTGTCCCTGAAGGCCTTTTGGATGCGAGATGGAACAAACCATAGAATGATGACCGTGGCTCGAATCGACAAACCGTCGACTCCATTGGATTCATGACGTCGGGATAGTGCTTGGAGTGCCCCTCTCCTCCGGTCCCATGGCCCAGGTGTCATCTTGTACGTCCATTTTGGAAACTAGGGTTTTGCTCAGTAAGGGAATGTGCAATTTTTGCACATGGGGGTCAACTTTGCGAAATCATCCACCGGGTACTTATGGCTAGCGATCCTAGCTGGAACCTTCCTAGACACACTTGCAGGACTCCTCGAAACCCAATTTTGTTGCACGGTTGGAATTCTATGCCCCCGGTAGGTATCCAATAGGTGTCCCTAAAGGCCTTTTGGATGCGAGACAGAACGAGCCATAGAATGACGGTCGTGGATCGGATCGACAAACCGTCGACTACGTTGGATTCAGGACGTCAGGATAGTGCTAGGGGTGCCCCTCTCCTCCAGTCTCGTGGCTTAGGTGTCATCTTGTATGTCCATTTTGGAAACTAGGGATTTGCTCAGTAAGGGAATGTGCAATTTTTTCACATGGGGGTCAACTTTGCGAAATCATCCACCAGGCACTTGTGACTAGTGCTCTCGGCTGGAACCTTCCTAGACACACTTGTAGGACTCCCCAGAACCAAATTTTGTTGCACAGTTGGAATTCTATGCTCCCGGTAGGTATCGCGTAGGTATCCCTGAAGGCCTTTTGGATGCGAGACAGAATGAGCCATAGAATGATGACCGTGGCTCGGATCGACAAACCATCGACTCTGTTGGATTCAGGATGTCGGGAGAGTGCTTGGAGTTCCCCTCTCCTCTGGTCCCATGGCCCAGATGTCATCTTGTACGTCCTTTTTGGAAACTAGGGTTTTGCTTACTAAGGGAATGTGCAATTTTTGCACATGGGGTCAACTTTGCGAAATCATCCATCGGGCCCTTATGGCTAGCGCTCCCGGCTGGAACCTTCCTAGATACATTTGCAGGACTCCCTAGAACTTGATTTTGTTGCACGGTTGGAATTCTATGCCCCATTAGGTATCCAACAGGTGTCCCTAAAGGCCCTTTGGATGCTAGACGGAATGAGCCATAGAATGACGACCGTGGCTCGGATCGACAAATCATCGATTCCGTTGGATTAGGGACACCGAGATAGTGCTAGGGGTGCCCCTCTCCTTTGGTCCCGTGGCCCAGGTGTCATCTTGTACGTCCATTTTGGAAACTAGGGTTTTGCTCAGTAAGGGAGTGTGCAATTTTTTCACATGGGGGTCAACTTTGCGAAATCATCCACCGGGAACTTATGGCTAGCGCTCCCGGCTGGAACCTTCCTAGAAACACTTGCAGGGCTTCTCAGAACCCGATTTTGTTGCACGGTTGGAATTCTAATCCCCCGGTAGGTATCCAGCAGGTGTCCCTGAAGGCCTTTTGGATGCGAGACGGAACAAGCCATAGAATGATGACCGTGGCTCGGATCGACAAACCATCGACTCCGTTGGATTCAGGACATCGAGATAGTGCTAGGGTTGCCCCTCTCCTCCGGTCTTATGGCCCAGGTGTCATCTTGTATGTCCATTTTGGAAACTAAGGTTTTGCTCAGTAAGGGAGTGTGCAATGTTTGCACGTGGGGGTCAACTTTGCGAAATCATCCACCGGGAACTTATGGCTAGCTCTCCCGGCTGGAACCTTCCTAGACACACTTGCAGGACTCCCCGGAACCCGATTTTGTTGCATGGTTGGAATTATATGCCCCCGGTAGGTATCCAACAGATGTCCTTGAAGGCCTTTTGGATGCGAGATGGAACGAGCCATAGAATGACGCCATGGATCGGATCGACAAACCGTCGACTCCGTTGGATTCAGGTTGTCAGGATAGTGCTAGGGGTGTCCCTCTCCTCCGGTCCCGTGGCCTAGCTATCATCTTTTACGTCCATTTTGGAAACTAGGGTTTTGCTTAGTACGGGAGTGTGCAATTTTTGCACATTGGGGTCAAATTTGCAAAATCGTCGACCGAGCACGTATGATGATGATGATGGTGATGATGATGAAGACGTTGATGATGATGGTGATGGTGATGGTGATGGTGATGGTGATGGTGATGAAGATGATGATGATGAAGAAGATGATGATGATGGAGATGTTGATGAGGAACCTAGAGATGACAATTATTATGAAGATGATGATGATGATGAAGACGTTGATGATGATGGTGATGGTGATGGTGATGGTGATGGTGATGGTGATGAAGATGGTTTAGTGCTAGGGTTTGGGTGAGGGTTAGGGCTAGAGTTATAGAAGGAAATTGAATTAGGGTTAGAGTTAGAGTTAATGATGATGATGAAGATCGTGATGGTGATGATGAAGAAGAAGAAGATGATGATGATGATGGAGATGTTGACGAGGAGCCTAGAGATTCCAATGATGATGAAGATGGTGATGATGATGAAGACGTTGATGATGATGGTGATGGTGATGAAGATGATGATGATAATGACGAAGAAGATGTGATGATGGAGATGTTGATGAGGAGCCTAGAGATGACAATGATGATGAAGATGGTGATTATGATGAAGATGGTGATGATGATGAAGACGTTGATGATGACGGTGATGGTGATGGTGATGATGATGGTGATGATGATGATGGAGATGTTGATGAGGAGCCTAGAGATGACAATGATGATGAAGATGGTGATGATGATGAATATGGGGATGATGATGAAGACGTTGATGATGATGGTGATGGTGATGGTGATAGTGATGAAGATGATGATGATGATGAAGATGATGATGATGGAGATGTTGATGAGGAGCCTAGATATGACAATGATGATGAAGATGGGGATGATGATGAAGACATTGATGATGATGGTGATGGTGATGGTGATGGTGATGATGATCATGAAGAAGATGATGATGATGGAGATGTTGATGAGGAGCCTAGAGATGACAATGATGATGAAGATGGTGATGATGATGAAGATGGGGATGATGATGAAGACGTTAATGATGATGGTGATGGTGATGGTGATGGTGATGAAGATGATGACGATGAAGAAGATGATGATGATGGAGATGTTGATGAGGAGCCTAGAGATGAAAATGATGATGAAGATGGTGATGATGATGAAGACGTTGATGATGATGGTCATGGTGATGAAGATGATGATGATGATGACGACGAAGAAGATGATGGTGATGGAGATGTTGATGAGGATCCTAGAGATGACAATGATGATGAAGATGGTGATGATGATGAAGATGGTGATGATGATGAAGACGTTGATGAAGATGGTGACGATGATGAAGATGGCGATGATGATGAAGACATTGATGATGATGTTGATGGTGATGATGATGTTGATGATGATGATGAAAAGTCCTTCTAAGTGGTTATCTATAGGAATCAAGCATCAATCTCCAACCATAAATGAGCATGTTTTAAAATAAATTGCTAGGATACATATCTAAGAGTCTAGAAGATCTCTATGCATTTTTCCATCAAATTTGGTTAAGGAGATTCTAGTATCTAGTTAGAATAGATTAGTGGAAACCCTAGGTTGATGACACGATGCTTGGATAAGGGCAAAAACCCAAAATCTAGCTAGATTTGGGTGAGAATTGAGCATGGGGAACCAAATCTATGAATATGTGTATTGTTAAATATAATTTTGTTGGGTGAAACCAATAACCAACATAATCATCATAATATAAGATTTTTTTGGGTTGGGGATATAGCTCAAGGTACCCAAAGCATGAAAAAAGTTTGGGTGGGCACAAAACCAAGAGAACAAAAATGTTGAAGAGGACATGTGGGGTGAGAGGTCAGCCTCCAAAAACTCAAGCATTGACATGAGTGAGGTAGGTCTAAAGCAACTTCTCTCATACCAAATGAGAGAAGTGGTAGGGCTAGTTTAGGTTAGATTAGTGTTTCTAGGGCTAGTTTAGGTTTCTAGGACTAGATTAGGTTTATAGTATTCTAGCTTAGTTTTCTAGTGTTAAATTAGTGTTTCTAGGGTTAGTTTAGCTTTCTAGGATTTCTAGGGCTAGATTAGATTTGCAGGGTTATATTTGTGCTTCTAGGGCTAGACTAAGTTTCTAGGGATAGATTAGGTTTCTAAACATTAATGACAAAGGGTGAAATGATGACATGGAAGATGGATGTATCTCTATATATGTATCTGTATGTATGTATGTATCTGTATGTATGTATCTATATGTATGTATGGCAAAGAAATGTATGTATGTATGTATCAACAAAAAATGCATTTACCAACAAAATAACATAAAACTACACATACCTCGATGTAGAACATAACATTCTTTGATGCAATTCTTTCTCTTATGTAAAGTTAACTGGCCTCATTCAATAAATCCATCTGGATCCTCTTTGTTGCTAATTGTCTCCATCAATCTCTCGTGCTCTGAATGAGGCAGGTAGTAGCGTACCTTGGTTGAGCTCTTGCTTGACATTGTCTGAAGATGGATGTTTGTGCCAACGATCAAGCTTGTGAAGTGATACACCACTGAACCTGGTTTGTAATCCATGAATACATGCCCACTAGTATTTCTTGACTTCCCATCTAGTGTAAGATATTCCCCTTAACCACCATCGAGCCAATAGGAAATTCAATGCCTTCATCGTCGATTAATGATGTGTAGAGGGTTTGCTTACCTTGGATGCACCGTGCCAACCAATAATCCGTGCCCCATTCATTGCCTTTCGGGGAAACAACTGCGTATATGTGTCCTGGCTGTACAAGATCTGAGATATGGTCGTAGTCTATTGAAATCGCTGACTGACCCTAATCTAACTGGGTTGTTTCAACAACTGCACATTGGTCTACTTCAAGTGACACACGATCCCATTCATCAACCTATTCCATGCATTCACATTCATCCCATTCACCACTGCTGCAAGGGCTGCAAAAACATGCAATATTTTGCGTCCATATTTCAAATAAGGGGTTGTTTGAGCTTCGAACTAAATGAAATCCACGTGTTCCTTGTACTGTGTTGCAACTATAGGAACGCGATCTGTCTATGTCAACCACGTGCCAAAAATTCTTACCACACGTCCTGCCACTAATGATGTTTGTTGATCTCTTGCTCGGTCTGACATTGTTGCAGAGCACCATTGAACTATGGATTCTGCATCTAGGATATGAGGTTCCCTGTCAAACCTCATCTCTTCCTTCGTAGTGAGGTCTTGATGCATGCACCAGCCCCATCATGCTCGCCTTTTCCGTGCCCGATCTCAAAATAGTTCCACATATGCGACACATTATAAGTCTTAAGCAAAATACTCATCCATTGGAATACTTGGGCATTTTTGAACTAGCCCGCACAACCATCTGACCATATCCAATGTTGATCCATCTGTATATCTCTCTCCTTCAACTGATCATAGAAATTCGAAAACAATGTTGCACATAATGAAGATCATGGGTTCTATCATCACTTATGTAAAATTTTGTCTCCTTTAGTATTATCCTCTTGTCATTGCTTCTCTCTGGTCCATGCCTATACATAATATGTACCATGATGCTGACTTGGTCTGAATGGTAGTATTGACTCTGGATTTCATTTTGTGGCTGAAGGGTGTAATTTTCTGCAAAATCCACAATTGACACTATGGTTCCGACAGGAAATGTGTTTCTGCATTTTCTGCACTGCTCATCTTTCCATTGCGCTATATGCACATGTTGAACATACTGCTTTGTTTTCTTGTAGAACTCCATCAAGAAGTCACATACCGGTACCTAATACCATGAAAACAAGGGAAATATTACAATGTGGCATTTGGAAAAATGTATATGTCATAAATTGAACGTGTAATATGAAAAATATGCAATATTCATTTGTACTTGTGACTTCACTAATGCAATATTTTTAATTTCCCTGGCACTATCTAATTGATAGGTTACGTACTTGAAGCTCTGCATATCCACGCCCATCCCGCCAAAATCGTGCTCCTTGCTTTCATGGATGCAACAGTTCAAAAGAGAAAACCCACTGCACCTAGAACATGTCCCATATAGACACGATTTTTCATAATATTTTTGTCCTTCGAGCCTTGGATACATGATGTTGTGGATAAAGTATTTTGATGCATTCGGTGGTAGCATGGATCCATTGTAGCCCTGCACAATGTTAGTATGCAAATCACAAAATATATGTTTATATGTGTCATAATAATATTCATATTCTATGTGGTATATACAACAATAGTTGTTCCGATCAATGCATATACGAATGTACCATGGTTTGAATTTCTCAAAGGACCTTTGGCCCAGGTTCAATTGTGTGTGGTCATTCCTGAATCTCTCATAGAGTTCATTCTATGTGGTGTCAAGGAAGTGTTTAACATGGGGTTCACGTTCAGTAGAACCTTTTCTCAGCTTTAGCATGCCTCTTTGGTTTGATGAAGGTCTAGTATGATCATGCCAAAATTTTTGTACTAACTCCTTAACAGCATCAATTAGCTTCCTGTCTGCATGAGGCAACCTACCAACAAAATCCCAACAATCGTTCCCACCCAAAGTGTCAAGATTTTCTCTTATAACAGAGTGTTTTTTAATAGTTTTTCTATTTAATTTGAGTATGTGAGAAGTGTGTGATAGCAGGCGACGTTGCCTTGTGGACTTGCTTACAACTGATTTCGCTAAAACATGACGAGACACACAAAGATATTTTGTATGAGACATCTTTCCAATTGCATTAAATGCAGATTGGAGATTTCTAACAATAAGACTATTGGCCTCTGAACTTTTAACCATCTTTATGCCCAAAATTCTCCTAACAACAGCTAAACAATGTGACTTTAACAAACATAACAATAATTGACATTTACCTGCATCACCTTTGGATTCAAAATATTCCCTGACAATTTTGTTGCATTGCCATTCGATAGTGCATTTTGGAAACTTTCCTTCAAGCCCCGACATAGCACTCTCATGTACATGAATGCGTTTAGGAGTTCTTCTTCTTGCATTGGATAGTCGAGGTAGGGAGGGTGGACATGAGATATGAATACCAGAGCTTGTTTGTTGTGGTGCTTCGTTCACATATTGGGCCATAATGGGAGTGTGGTCGACATGGTTGTGGTCTTCTTGGGGAGATTGCAAATTAAGCAAGGCTTGTATGCCCATCTCTACACATGAAGCATATCCCAAAATTCTTGTGTCGTGAGGAACTTCAGCATGAATCGTTGATGGATTGTTGGTTGGAGATTGTGTTGATGTTGGAATTTGAGTTGGGTCCGTTGGACGTGGCCGCTTTACCTTTGGTTCTGAACAAGAGGTTTTCGTGTCAACAATTGTGTTAGGATCAGTGGCAAGATCCGGGGCAATGAGAGGACCATGTCTCAATCTTTCCATTCCCAACCTGGCCTTTTCTCTTAAGTCATTGGCCTTTTCAATGGGAAGATTCCTTCTATTTTTCTTTTTACGTTGCATGAGTTTTCCATTTCCAAAAGTCTCTTTAACACAACTATCAGGCCTACCCCTGCAAAAGAAACAACAAATAAGATATCAGTGCCATTATACAATGAACTTGACCCATTCCAACATAACTTACCACTTTACAAATTAACACATACAATTCCAATCAATATAGATGATGGTTGGTCAAGTGTAGAGTGGAGAAACTAGTGTCTTTCCTAGCCATGAATTAATAAACATTATGGTAGTAACACCCTACAACACAGATGGCTAGAGATTCCTTGGGAATAGTTTCATAGTTTTTCTACATCAAATAAGGTAAAGAGAATAAGTTTACTAATTACACAATGAGGAGGTTGCAAATTCCCCCAAGGAATTCTTATTGGTTTACATCATATTTTTCACCTTAATTAGTTGCATTTTTTGGTTTCTCCCTTAATGTTATCAATTCTAAATTTTGCACCTATTTTGATTGCTTTGTCTTCATAGTGGAATGGTATATCCTTCCATTTGAGGCAATGTCCATTACCATCATAAATTACTAGGTTATATAACACCTTAAGGAGTTGAAGAAACAACAACAAACTATTTCCTTAGATCTATAAACTTTGAGATGATAGAATGTGATTTTGAGTTTAAAATACCCATGATTGAATTCAACAATACATCACAATAGAATGAATGTATACTTTGTATTGTGCAAAACCTTAAGGAGGATGAAAAGGTTTCTAACAAGGATCATGGTCTTGGGAAGGGTGATTGGGGGGAATATAATTTGACCTTTCAATGTGAAATATCTAGGGTATGGAGGTGTTGGAAAGTGGGGAACTAGGGACTATACAAACAATGATCATGTTGGATAGAGCATGAAGTGGGAAAGTCTTGGTTTTTAGAAAAAAAAAACATTATTAAAGGTGAGGGGATATTGTAAGGACGGTAAATATGGATGAATATTATCATATTTTGATTCATAGAGAAAAGAAAGTTGCATATACTTACAGATATCCTCCAACCATACAATGGTATTGAATAAGAGATGAGAGAGTTGAGGTTTTGTGGATGAGTGAAGTGATATTTTTAGTTATGTTTAGTGAGTGTGTAATAATTTTTGCTAGCATAATATTTTTTTGTGATGCATTGTTGAATTCAACCATGGGTATTTTAAACTCAAAATCACATTCTATCATCTCAAGGTTTATAGATCTAAGGAAATAGTTTGTTTTTGTTTCTTCAACTCCTTATGGTGTTATATAACCTAGTATTGAATAAGAGATGAGAGAGTTGAGGTATTTTAAACTCAAAATTACATTCTATCATCTCAAGGTTTATAGATCTAAGTAAATAGTTTGTTGTTGTTTCTTCAACTCCTTAAGGTGTTATATAACCTAGTATTGAATAAGAGATGAGAGAGTTGAGGTTTTGTGGATGAGTGAAGTGATATTTTTAGTCATGTTTAGTGAGTGTGTAATATTGTTTGATAGCATAATATGAGGTGAAAAGAAAAAATTAACTTGGGAACTAATTACACAATGAGGAGGTTGCATACTTCATCTTGTCTAGTGTTCATATGAGTTTTTTTAGATGTGAACTTGGGAATTCTTCTTGTCAAATTCATTGTTGTCTATGCATGGATATTGCTGTAGGCATATGATAAAAACAAAAAGGCATGGGAGAATCTCAAATCTTGTGAATGAAATAATTATTTACAATTCACCATACCTCTATAGAAATGATCTCCACTTGCAATGGAAACTAGTAGCTTGAATGTATCCACTAGATTCCAAGACCACTGAATATGTTTGTTAGATTCCAAGGGTGATTTTGTGTCCAATAGATCAATGAGTATGAGCCAATAAGAAACCTGTAAGAGCTTGAAACCCGCAGAAGAAATGAAACTCGTGTTTTTGGTAGAATTCCCGGGAGACATAGAACTCTGTTTTTTTAAACTAGTAATAGGCACGCGCACGCATGCTTAAACGCTTGCATGCGTGTTTTTGGCGCGTACACGTCACTAGCGCGCACGCGCAAAAACACGCGGACGTGCCCCTGTATAATGTTTACACCATTTATTCCCCAACGTTTACACCATTTAATGCCAAACCTTCCCCCACTTCGAAAATATTTGCATAAATTGGACTCGGTGATGAAGTTTGAAGGGTGGGTCTTAATTTTTATTGGAAGGGCTTACTCTTTGCGTCTTGACACATTTGATAATTTATGGTTGTCTATGCGCCTTGACCCAATTGATATTGTAAGGTGGGGATATGCATGCATAATAATCCTTATTTATGACTATGCGATAAGGATTTAAATGGGAGAGGATGTAAAGACATGTTATTTTTATACGTATTTTGATGGCGAGTGTTGAAGAGAAACGTGGTGATAAACCACATATGTTTTGAAGGACAAAGTGAGGTTACATGATCATGATCATGCCACCCATCAAATTGAAGACAATTCCTGAGCCAAAAATTATTTTTTAAAATTTTATTAAAAACCATTGTGGTACTTTGGTCCAAATGTTTTCTCTAACTCATTGTTTCTCCATATTGTGTGCCTACTACCACCTCTCTATATCAATGCATAAAATCAACCTCTACTTGGTTTGTAGTTATAGTTGCATGCCATTATTTGTAGTTGCATGCCATTGAGTGTTGTTTAGAGTTTTCGTGAGTCTGTGACATTCATGTGATAAATGAAGTGTTGTAGAGGAGGAATCATCAAAGAGGCATTTTGAATTTCATTTTGACAAAAAAAATATTTTGTAAAGATCAAATGCCATGAATGCATCCTCAGCCTACCATGCAAGACCATGGATATGTTGAAAATCATTGAACATCATCGAAGAATGAAAACAGGTTCCTCGAGATCTTATTGAAGCATATTGAGCTCAATTGAATTCCACTTGGGCTAGACCTCAAGCGTCATCAATAACACATAGAATCCATGACACTATCCCTCTAGAAGGAGCCTTTTGCATATGAATTGAATATTGCTACCATTATAATGTCTTGGACATCAAGGATTTATCTTGGCTCCTTAACCATGGCTAGTGGAGGGAAACAAGAGCCTCCAACACTAACTCTTGCTTCTTAGGCACAAACACCATGAATGAATCCCTGGACCACCACATATGAAATCTATAGGGTATTAGTCAACTTCAAGTGTGTTATGTGTGCAATGACTAGGTTAGCTGTGAACCAAAAATGGGTCTCGAGGTCTGACCAAGGGATATGGCCAACAAGAAGCTTCTCATGCCTTAAATGAAGCTTCTCAGGCTCAATCACCATGAAAAACACTTACAACTCAAGAAGCTTCTTAGGATACGATGTTGAATGCATTTTCAAACCACCACACATAACCCTTGTGCGGTATCTCTAGAAAATGTAGAGGGATACATATACCATGATTAGGCTACATTGCATGCCTTAAACAAGATGATGATGATGATGATCATGACTAATATCGTCATCATCATCATCGTCATCATCATCATCATCATCATCATCATCGTAATCGTCGTCACCATCATCACTATCATCATCATCGTCATCATCTTCATCATCAACATCATATTCGTCGTCATCATCATCATCATCATCATCATCATCATCATCCTCATCCCCATCATCATCCTCATCATCATCATCTTCTTCATCATCGTCATCATCATCAACATCTTCGTCATCATCATCATCATCATCAACATCATCATCGTCGTCATCTTCATCATCATCATCTTCTTCATCATCATCATCTTCGTCATCATCATTGATATGATGATGAAGATGATGATGATGATGATGATGATGATGATGATGTATGATGATGAAGATGAGTATGAAGATGAAGATGCTGATGATGACGAATATGATCCTCCTCCTCCTCCTCCTCCTCCTCATCATCCTCGTCATCAGATGATGATGATGATGATGATGATGAGGATGATGATGATGACGATGATGATGAAGATGATGGATGATGATGAAGATGAGTACAAAGATGAAGATGATGATGTTGATGATGATGAATATGATCCTCCTCCTCCTCCTCCTCCTCCTCCTCATAATCATCTTCGTCATCATCATCATCATCATCATCATCCTCATCCTCGTCATCATCATCATTATCAATGAAGATGATGACGAAGATGAAGATGATGATGCTAATGTTGACGAATATGATCATCCTCCTCCTCCTCATCATCATAATCATCTTCGTTATCATCAACATCAGCATCATCATCATCATCGTCATCATCGTCATCATCCTTGTCATCATCATCATCTCCATCATCATTATCATCATTATCACCCACTTCCTCATCATCATCCTCATCCTCATCCTCATCCTCATCCTCCTCCTCATCATCTTCATCATCAACATCGTCATCATCGGCATCATCATCATCCATCATCTTCATCATCATCATCATCTTCATCATCATCATCATCATCATTGATAATGATGACGATGACGATGATGATGATGATGACGATGATGATGATGATAATGATGAAGATGATGGATGATGATGAAGATGAGTATGAATATGAAGATGATGATGTTGATGATGACGAATATGATCCTCCTCCTCCTCCTCCTCCCCCTCCTCCT
The DNA here is from genome assembly GCA_027924585.1 of Larix kaempferi. Taxonomy (NCBI): domain Eukaryota; kingdom Viridiplantae; phylum Streptophyta; class Pinopsida; order Pinales; family Pinaceae; genus Larix; species Larix kaempferi. Next base: position 8,719,622 of record BSBM01000240.1, on the reverse strand, counting down.
CCTCATCATCATAATCATCTTCATCATCATCAGCATCGTTATCATCATCATCATCATCCTAGTCATCATCCTCGTCATCATCATCATTATCAATAAAGATGATGAATATGATGAAGAAGATGATCATATTCTTCATCATCCTCATCATCGTTATCATCATCATCATCATCATTATCACCCACTTCCTCATCATCATACCCATCCTCATCCTCATCATCATCATCATCGTCATCTTGGCCATCATCTTCATCATCAACATCATCATCATCATCATCATCAACATCATCAATATCATCATCATCATCTTGTTCATCATCTTCTTCATCATCTTCTTCATCATCATCATTGATAATGATGATGATGACGAAGATGATGATGATGATGATGATGATGATGATGAAGATGACAGATGATGATGAGGATGAGTACGAAAATGAAGATGATGATGTTGATGATGACGAATATGATCCTCCTCCTCCTCCTCCTCCTCATCATAATCATCTTCGTCATCATCATCCTCATCCTCATCATCCTCGTCCTAATCATCCTCATCATCGTCATCATCCTTGTCATCATCATCATCATTATCACCCACTTCCTCCTCCTCCTCCTCCTCCTCCTCATCATCATCATCTTGGTCATCATATTCATCATCAACATCCTCATCATCGGCATCATCATCATCCATCATCATCATCATCATCATCATCATCATCTTCGTCATCATCATCATTGATAATGATGATGATAATGATGATGCTGATGATGAAGATGATGATGATGATGATGATCATCATCTTTGTCATCATCATCATTAATAATGATGATGATGATGATGATGATGGATGCTGATGATGCCGATGATGAGGATGTTGATGATGACGAAGATGATGATGACGAAGATGATGATGATGATGATGATGATGATGATGAAGATGAGTAAGCAGATGAAGATGATGATGCTGATGAGGACGAATATGATCCTCCTCCTCCTCCTCCTCATCATCATAATCATCTTCGTCATCATCAGCATCATCATCCTCATCCTCATCATCGTCATCATCCTTGTCATCATGATCATCTCCATCATCATCATCATCGTTATCACCCACTTCCTCATCATCATCCTCATCCTCATCCTCATCCTCATCCTCCTCCCCCTCATCATCATCATCTTGGCCATCATCTTCATCATCAAATTCATCATCAACATCGTCATCATCGACATCATCATCCATCATCTTCATCATCATCGTCATCTTCATCATCATCATCATTGATAATGATGATGATGACGAGGATGATGATGATGATGATGATGAAGATGAGTACGAATATGAAGATGATGATGCTGATGATGAGGAATATGACCATCATCATCCTACTCCTCCCCCTCCTCCTTATCATTATCATAATCATCTTCGTCATCATCAGCATCATCATCATCATCCTCATCGTCATCATCCTCATCCTTGTCATCATCCTCGTCATTATCATCATTATCAATGAAGATGATGAAGAAGATGATCATATTCTTCATCATCCCCATCATCATCATCATCATCATCATCATCCTCCACATCATCCTCATCATCCTCGTCATCATCATCATCTCCATCATCATCATCATCATTATCACCCACTTCCTCATCATCATCCCCATCCTCATCATCTTGGCCATCATCTTCATCATCAACATCATCATCATCGTCATCACCATCATCAACATCATCATCATCATCTTCTTCATCATCATCATTGATAATGATGATGATGACGAAGATGATGATGATGAAGATGATGATGATGAAGATGATGATGAAGATGACGAATGATGATGAATATGATGATGTTGATGATGACGAATATGATCCTCCTCCTCCTCCTCATAATCATCTTCGTCATCCTCCTCCTCCTCCTCCTCCTCCTCATCGTCATCATCCTCATCATCATCATAATCATCTCCATCATCATCATCATCGTTATCACCCACTTCCTCCTCCTCCTCCTCCTCCTCCTTCTCCTCCTCATCTTGGTCATCATATTCATCATCAACATCGTCATCATTGGCATCATCATCATCATCATCTTCGTCATCATCATCACCATCATATTCATTATCATCATATTCATCATCTTCATCATCATCATCTTCATCTTCATCATCATCATCATCTTCATCATCATCATCATTCGTCATCATCATCATTAACCACTTATACTATGAAACGAGAACTATATACTATGAACGAGAACTCTACCCATAAAAATGATGATTTTTGCAAAAAAAACACCAAAAACACCCCCCAAATAGAAAAGTGTTGATACCAGTATACACGTATTTTTTTTTAGGGTAAAAAATAGAGCCATGGCCTAAACATCCCATATTGTTGTTTAACAAAACTTTAAAATCAACCTTAAATTGGAAAAAAAAAATTCTTGAAGAAATAAATTACAACTTTTAGGAAAATTGCATATTAAACAAAAAAAACAAATTTCTCTAATAATTTCACCATTATAACCATATAACCATTATAACCATATAAAAACAAAGGAATTATGATGCGATTCATAATGAGATAATATATTAGACCATACAAGAACAAATGGTTCATATAAATATTCAAAAACTCCTCTAGAGTTTCAATTACAAAAATCATACTAGTAAAAAGCATCTAAACTGCTTCTTCAAATTCATCCATGGATTCTGACACCCCATCATCAAAAAATCCTCTAGAGTTTCAATTACAAAAATCATACTAATAAAAAGCATCTACACTGCTTCTTCAAATTCATCCATGGATTCTGACACCCCCATCAGAATCTACATTTTCTGCAGATGAAGGACTTGATGAAGATGTAGATGACCCATACTCTTCTCTATTATCAATGGGCGCACAATCTGAGTCTACATCTATACCCATCGTTTCAGATGTCATATTCCTTCAGGATCTACGGCTTGGTTTAACACACTCCCATCTTGCACGAATGCTCCCTATTCCACGAATATTAGCTTTGGGTTTTAAAAAAGAAATTAAAAGCAAATTAAACTAACAAATTTTAACTAATGTTATAATTAAAAATTTTAAAAAAATTAAAAACAAACTAAACTAAGATAACATTATAATTAAAAATTTAAAAATACATTAAAAAAAAACTAAGTATCTATATACTAACCAAACTAACATTATAAATTTTTTTAAAAAAACTATACAAAAACTTAAAAACAATTAAAACAAAAATTTAAAAACAATAAAAAAATCAAACTATACAAAATTTTAAAATAAATTAAAAAACAAAATAATTAAAAAAAAATTAAACTATACAAAATTAAACAAACTTTAAACAAAATTTTAAAAAAATTAAACAAACTTTAAACAAAAAATTAAACAAAATTTAAAAAAACATAAACTATACAAAATTAAACAAAATAAAAAAAAAACAAAATTTTAAAAAAATTGAAACAATGAAATGGCGGGGAGGTGGGCGGTGGCGGTGGAAGGGAAGGCGGCGGGGGAGGAGCGAGGAGGGGGATGGGGGAGGGCGACAGAGGGATAAGGGAGGAGGAGGAGGTGGTGGGTGGCGGCGGTGGAAGGGAGGGCGGCAGGGGGAGGTGGAAGGGAGGGCGCAGGCGCGGGGGGAGGGGGAAGTGGAGGGGAGCGGGGAGGAGGAAGGAGGGGGAGGGCATCGCCCGCTTGGGCGCCAAAGGGCGGCCCTCAAGGCGCCCTTTGGCACCCAAGCGAGCGACCTCCCTCGCTTGGGCGCCAAAGGGCAGCCCTCACGACCCACGTCGATGCCCGGCATCGATGTCGATGCCGGGCATCGACGTGGGCCGTGAGGGCCGCCCTTTGGCGCCCAAGTGAGCGACGTCGATGCCGGGCATCGACGGGGCATCGAGGGGGCCGTCAGGGCCTCCCTTTGGCGCCCAAGCGGGCGACCTCCCTCGCTTGGGTGCCAAAGGGCGGCCCTCATAGCCCGGCATCGACGTGGGCCGTGAGGGCAGCCCTTTGGTGCCCAAGTGAGCGACGTCGATGCCGGGCATCGACGGGGGCCGTGAGGGCCACCCTTTGGCACCCAAGTGAGCAGCTCTATGCTCGCCCCTCCCTTCCACCTCCTCCTCCCTTCCCCCGCCCAGCTCCACCACCTCCTCCCCTTCCCCCTCCGATGCCCTCCCCTTCCCCCGCCCCCGCCATCGCCCACCTCCCCCCCTCCCTCGCCACAACCCACCTCCCCGACCATTGCATGGTTTTGTTTTTTTTTTAAATTGTGTTTAATTTTTTTTTATTTTTAATTTTTTTGTATAGAATAATTTTTTATTTATTTATTTTGTTTTTAATTTTTTTTTAGATTTTGTATAGTTTGGTTTTTTAATTGTTTTTAAAATTTTGTTTAAAAGTTTGTTTTAATGTTTTATATTTTGATTTTTTTTATTGTTTTTAATTTTTTTTTTAAATTTGTTTTTAAATGTTATATAGTTTGATTTGTTATTATATATAGTTTTTTTTTTAATTTTTAATTTTTTATAATGTTAGTTTTAGTCTGTTTTTATTTTTGTTTTTAATTTATTTTAAAATTTTGTATAGTTTTTTTTTTTTTAATTTTTAATTTTTTATAATGTTATTTTTATTTTGTTTTTAAGTTTTTTTAAATTTTGTGTAATGTTAGTATATAGTTAATTAGTTTTATTTTTAAATTATAATGTTAGGTTAGTTTATTGGGTTTTTATTTTTATTTTTAATTTTTAATTATAAGAACATTAGTTTAAATCTATTAGTTTTAATGTTAGTTTGATTTTTTTTTGATTTTTTTTTTAAATGTTAGTTTATAATGTTGTTAGGTTAGTTTAAGTTGTTTTTAATTCTTTTTTAAATTTTTTATTATAATGCTGTTAGGGGTTAGTTTGATTTGTTTTTAATTTTTCTTTAAATTTTTTATTATAATGTTGTTAGGAATTTTTTATTATAATGTTGTTAGGGGTTAGTTTAATTTGTTTTTTAATTTATTTTATTATTATGTTAGAGGGGGGAAACATGCATCAGAAGAGGACATGAATTTGGCCTGCATGATATTGTTGATTAGTTTCATGTTTTGAAAAAAATGCTAAGTTTGACAATATTTTGATAAGATATATTAGTAATGTTTTGACTTTCAGACTTAATTTTAGAAATAAAATTTTTATATATAATGTTTGAAATATGTTTTTTACAAATAATTTGTATAGTTTTTTTTGAATTTATGTGAATCAACACTTTTCGGAAAATAATATGAAATAGTATCATTTTTATACAAAACATATCTGAAAATTGATTGAAAATGGTTTTAAATGTCTATATTTTCTAGAATTTTTTACAATTTTGTCAATAAAAGTGTCTTATTTTGTCTATTAAAATGTCTTATTTTATAGAAAAAATTGAAAAATGTATATGTTTTTCATTATAAATTGCTTAAAAATGTATGCTATTTTGCTAAATTTCTAAAAATGCACCTGAAAATAGAAACTAATTTTTTTTTACGATAAAGATAATTCAAAGGTCCCAAAAAATGCCTCGAAATGAAAATGTGTGATACTGGCATCACCCCTTTTTGAAATGGAGCTAAAAATACCTACTAAAATTAGGAGAGAGAAAAACGAGAACTGTGTCAAGTTCTCGTTTCATAGTATAAGTGGTTCATTAAAGATGATGATGATGATGATGATGATGAAGGTGAGTACGAAGATGAAGATGATGGATGATGATGAAGGTGAGTACGAAGATGAAGATGATGATGTTGATGGTGATGAATGTGATCACCTCCTCCTCCTCCTCCTCCTCCTCATCATCATCATAATCATCTCCGTCATCATCAACATCATCATCATCATCCTCATCATCGTCATCATCCTTGTCATCATCCTTGTCATCATCATCATCTCCATCATCATCATCATCGTTATCACCCACTTGCTCATCTTCATCCTCATCCTCATCCTCCTCCTCATCATCTTGGTCATCATCTTCATCAACATCGTCATCATCAACATCGTCATCATTGGCATCATCATCATGCATCATCTTCATCATCATCATCATCTTCTTCATCATCATCATTGATAATGATGATGATGATGAGGATGATGATGATGATGATGATGATGATGAAGATGATGGATGATGATGAAGATCAGTACGAAGATGAAGATGATGATGATGACGAATATGATCATCCTCCTCCTCCTCCTCCTCATCATAATCATATTCGTCATCATCAACATCATCATCCTCATCCTCATCATCATCATCGTCATCATCGTCATCATCCTCGTCATCATCATCATCTCCATCATCATCATCATCGTTATCACCAACTTCCTCCTCCTCATCATCATTCTCATAATCATCATCATCATCATCATCATCTTGGCCATCATCTTCATCATCAATATCATCATTATCGTCGTCATCATCATCAACATCATCATCATCATCTTCATCATCGTCATCATCTTCTTCATCATCATCATTGATAATGATGATGATGACGAAGATGGTGATGATGATGATGATGATGATGGATGATGATGAAGATGAGTACGAAGATGGCGATGATGATGAATATGATGAGGATGATCATCATCATCGTTATCACCCACTTCCTCATCATCATCCTCATCCTTATCCTCATCATCATCATCTTGGTCATCATCTTCATCATCAACATCATCATCTTGGTCATAATCTTCATCATCAACATCATCATCATCGTCATCATCATCATAATCATCTTCATCATCATCATCCTTATCATCGTCATCCTCCTCCTCCTCATCATCCTCATCATCCTCATCATCATCCTCATCATCGTCATCATCCTCATCATCCTCATCATCTCCATCATCATCATGATCGTTATCACCCACTTCCTCATCATCATCCCCATCCTCATCGTCATCATGATCATCATCTTCATCATCAACATCATCATCATCGTCATCATCATCGTCATCATCATCGTCAACATCATCATCATCATCATCATCATCTTCATCGTCATCATCATCTTCTTCATCATCATCATTGATAATGACCATGATGACGAAGATGATGATGATGATGATGATGATGGATGATGATGAAGATGAGTACAAAGATGAAGATGATGATGTTGATGATGACGAATATGATGCTGATGATCATCATCATCGTTATCACCCACTTCCTCATCCTCATCCTCATCCTCATCCTCATCCTCATCCTCATCATCATCATCTTGGTCATCATCTTCATCATCAACATCATCATCATCGTCATCATCATCATCATCATCATCGTCTCCATCATCGTCTCCATCATCATCATCATCATCATCATCGTCATCGCCCTCTTCCTCCTCCTCCTCATCCTCATCCTCATCATCTTGGTCATCATCATCATCATCATCATCTTGGTCATCATCTTCATTATCAACATCATCGTCATCAACATCATCATCATCATCATCGTCATCCATTCAATAGGATTTTTGTATGGATGCATATGTGCTTGACCTATGGTTTGGTCCGATTTTACTAAATAGCGCGTATGCACCACTAGCGCGTATGCACTAACAGTGCATACGCCCTAGTGGTGCGTATGCGCTGGTGGTGCGTATGCGCTATTTATGCGTACACGCAGTTAAATCAACGCGCACGCGCCATTTGAATTTTTAAGTTTTGACGGGTAATTCCTTTCCCACCAACGTGGTGGATGACTTGGCTGCTATGGTTTTAGGTTCGGGTTTCCAAACACTATGTTATAACAAAATACATCTTATTCTATAACTTCTTCTGTTTCGAGCACGATTTTGCATATGTTACACTAGTCCATTGCTAATGAAATTGCACACACTTGTAGAACTATGTGTGCAGATTCTGAATATGTAATTTTTTATTAAATCCATTATTTGTTTCTATTTTTTAATTAATTTCAATTGCACTAACGCCAATCTTACACAAAAAGTAGGTTATTTCTTTCGTCTATAACTTTTGATTGACTCACCTATTTTGGAAACGGAAAAGAACCCACAGAAGTACACACAAAGACCTACATCCTAAAAAAAAAGGTTCATTGATTATGTTAAGACCATGATGTTGTGCACTAACGCTCGACCTAGTCATTCTAGGGTTTAGCTGACTTCCTTAATTAAAAAAAAATAAAATTAATATAAATAAATATGGAAAAATAGCGCTGCACTAGAACGACCTGTTATCTACGACTGTACATAATGTTTTTCACAAAATTCCACCATTTGCATATCGAACCAGTGCACTAACGCAAACATATTCATTATGTTTTCTTAAAAAAATAACATACCAACCTTAGGAGAACCCCATTTTTTGGGAGTTATACTTAATTTCCATAAATAATATTTATATATTCCGAAAGGTAATCCGATTGTCTACGTTTCATCTTCTTTCGCCATATTCCAAAAAGTTGTGTAGGTAGCTCTAATATTGCTTTTTGACGTTCAGATTTTTGTTTTTCCAGGAGTCCATTGCAACTAGTAACGCATCATAAGTGACCAACATTAACTTGCACCAGCCCAAAAGTGTGTTTCCATTTCTCATATCAAATCTCAAAATATTTAGAATATAAACATGTTATTGATTTTTTATGAAATAAACAAACCCACTAAAATATATAAACCATTTTCCCACTATAATTAAACCTTCTAATACAATGCTTATTCTTTTGTATATTTCCGTGACAGAATTATCTTGATATTTAGTCAAATAATAATTTATTCATACTCAATTTTTATCATTTATTTTAAATTATTTTCTTAATATTTTTGTAATAGAATTTTTTTATGTTGAAATCATAAATTATTTTGATTTTATTTCTTCTTTTTAAACCTATTATACCTTAATATTATTGACTTATATTATTCAACACATTTAAACCATAACCCATAACTTTACGTTCTTATGAAAAACCTTTGCAATCTTAATTACTTGACTTTCCCACTTAATATGCTTCTTCAACATTGAGAAGCCTTTGCAATCTTAATTATTTATTTTCTCTTTATAGAAGGTAATTGTCTGTGATGATTTTTTATTTTTTTTGACTAGGGGAATTGGCAACTCGAGCGCTACCACTATAACCCTAGGTGTGTAGGCTACCACTATAACCCTAGGTGCCCTACATACACCGCAAGCATGAGACACGGGTAAAGCCAGATGTGATTTGAACTTGTGATCTCTCTTTACAACATGTGACTTCATATCAAACGAAACACCAATAAACCACACTCGTGCGAGCTACTTTCTTGGTATCTCTTTACAAGACATAAATGAAGACAATTTTCATTGTTATCCTTGGAATGAATTTTTTTTAATATTATGTTTAGAATGAACAAGGTGCTATGCATTTAAGATGATCACTCTTTCCGTGAGTATGGATTAAAAAGTCTTATCATAATGGAAGCCACTATCTTGATCAATCTTCTCATACATTAAAGTGATTGAACGCATCGTTTAATTGATCTCTATTCTATTTAGGTAAAGTATTTTTAATTTTCGAAATCATTTATTTTAATGTATTTTATTGTTTTACATTTTAATTATTATGGAGAATAAGTTATTTTTTAAGTATTTTGGAAATATTATAAGGATTGAAATCTCTTTTATAGGTTATTGATTATTGATTGATGAAGAGTTTATCTTTATTGAATATAAGAGTTTATTTTGGTTAAGAGTTTATCTTAAAGGGTTATGACTTAAAGCTAATCTTTATAAAAAAATTATTTTAAGTGATGTAGTTTTCTTAAATCTAAAGACACACCTTAAGTACCACAAAAAATTATTTGTAATGTAATTTTTCTTCAATAATTGGAATGACTCAACTCACATTTCCACATATCAACTAACAACATGATTGCCCTCGACTAAACTATAAACAATTTTCAAAAACAATTTTTTTTTTTTATATTTTAAATGTTTAATCTATTTGTAAATTTTTCCAGTGTATAACTCAATCCAAAATACAAAATTCAATTCAAAATTAATAATGATTTCAAATTACAATTATGGTCTCAATATTCCATTTAAAGTTGACAGTACAATCATTGCACTACTGAGTGATGGAAAATAAACAAATTTTTTTGAAGTTATTAAACAAAATCGAACCAATCACCATTAGAATCATATAACTATTGGAGGTCGCACTATGAACAATGCTAAATGCAAACGTAGTTTCCGTAGTACAATCGACTGGTGCGTTTACACAACAAATCAACAGAATATGAGTCCAAAACCACTCCAATAATTGCTCATCCCCATTTCAAGTGGTCGAAGTAGTATGATTATGACAACTAAACATTTCATTATATTTATATTCCTTTACACAAAGTGTATTGGAATAATGATGTCCTGAAGCTATTGATAGTTGATAGGATATGAGAACTCTCAGTCGTATTGATTTTGACAACCACCCAAGCTTAATACTTTCTGGGCACCTTTAAAAAAAGACGCTGCTCGAAATTTAAGCTGTCTAAGATTCCTACCTTTAATGGATCACTTTAATTGTTCTGTACTTTTTCGATTAATGTAATACCAGAGTTTGTGAAATCACACGATAATAAACCAAAACCTTTCAAATCGTAAAAAAACCTTCGTAATATATTATCAGTATTCAGAATAGATAAAAATCTAATAATTAAAATAAACATAACCTTTTACTTTCATTCAGGTTTGTTTTCTGTCGGTTATTACATGACAAGATACTTGCTGAGTAACAATTTCTGATATGAACGACATGTCCACTACTTTATTTTGAACACAGTGAGATTTTCAATGGCATTCAGTACAGATAATGGTATGCGATTATTCTCCTAAAAATATTTGGTACATGCTTGGTACATAGACATGGAAATCGTGTCGTGATAAAGAACAACTATAGTGGACTGTGAGGTGCATGTAGGTGAGGAACTTTCCTTGTAGCACTTGGGACTATGTAAGTAATAGGGTAACCATTCCTCAGTATTCATTAATGTAAAAGTTCCCAGTTGCCCATGTTATTATACCTGCCGAAGGCAAGTTTCGGCAAGGTATATAGTGAGTGCTTTGCATTCAATTTTTTTTGACTTTTTATTATTTTTTGTTTTTGGTATAAATTTTTTTTATAGTTTTTAATGGTTTTCAAAAATATATATATTAAATTTAATATTTGAAAATAAAAAAATAATTTTTATAATTTTAAAATATTAAATTATTAATTTATGATTGGACAAAAACAATGATAGTCATTTGGTTTAAAATTTAATTGTCAGAATTTAAAAATAACTATTATTCTCTTACTACTACATAAGTGAAGAAATGTACTATATCATAATGACATAAATTTATAATAAATAATTACCTGAATTAATAATAAATGAACTAAACTGGATTTTTTGAATTCAAAACTGCACTTGGATAAAATGAAATTTTCTATTGATCTGTGGATTATATATTGTGTTTGATAGACTTATGAAATAACGGAGAATTATATTAAATGTTTATAATACTTTCCACCAACACACTAGCATCATATTTAACAAATCAAATTATATTAAATCATAATGTTATATCAATTAAATGGTATTTACGGTATGTGTTCATTCTTCCGAGCCTTCCAATCCACAGGACGCGGAGTTGAAGAACGAGGTAAATCACATATTCCTTTAATTAATTAATTTGTTCATGCTTTTAAATCCTAAGTTTATAAATTGAAATTTTGTTTGTGATTTTAAAGTTTACGTATGTATTTGAAATTTTGCTCCATTTTGTATTGCAAACAAATATTTTGAATTGCAACTGTTTTTATATTAATAAATTTTATTTGGCATAAATTTATACATATAATTGATTTTTTTAAATTATGATAATATAAAATATTAAATGATATTATTTAAATATTTATAATAATATTAATTTTCTATTTATAATAATATTAATTTTATATAAGATAAAAAATTTGATATTAAAAATATTTAATATGAAGTTTTATTTACTTTTGTAAATAATTGGTGGTCACAAACAAACAATTTTTAATTGACAAAAAATCTCTATAAATTAAAGTAGATTTAATTTATTATACAATTCATACTTGTAAATTATATTGTTATTTTATCATTGCACTTGTTATTTACTATCTCATTAATTTTTAATTAATTATAGTGTTTGTTAGACCTTGTCCACTATTTTTAAATAGTGTTCTTTTGTTTAATTAATTATAGTGTTTGTTAGACCTTGTCCACTATTTTTAATTTCGTTTTTCCACATAGGTAGTGCATTCATACCAAAAAGAGTAGAAATCTTTGTCAACATTTCAAATATTTTCTTGAAAGTCTTTTACAATTTATTCAATATATTCTTACAATTAGTTTATAGATGTATAGTGGTTATTAAAATCACATCTTAAACTAGTTTTATTATTGCAAATATATGCACAATGACATTTTTTATGCAGCTATAAAAATCAATGTCAATACACTATTGTTAGACACAAAATGCACTAAGAACATATGAATCTTTGCAATTCTAATTCCTTTGGAATTGAACATGGGTGGGGAGGGAAACGATTTTCCTCCCAACCACCCAAGCTACAACCAATGGACTAAAAAAGAAAAAGCATAATTATTATACAAATAAAAGTAATTACTACTATTTCAATTTTGTTTTACATTATAATTTAGAATAGCTTATAATTACTATAATTATAATAACTTATAATTGTCATAATTATAATGCCAATCTCCTTTTAGTAAAAATCTATTAAAAATATAATTGAAAAATAAATATTGTTTATAAACACTTATTATGAAACTAATTGTTACATATGTAATACCTTCACACATTAAATATTTCAACTTATCCACATGTCATTTACTATGTAATTATGGTTTCACTTTTCAAATTATATTTTTTTCTTACCATAAAATTAATTATTACCACATTTGGTCATCAATTTAAAAGTCTAATATTTATTATTTTACAAATCAAAAGACTTGATGTTACTAATTTTACTTAAAAAATAGGGATCCAATTTTCTACTTCCCTCTATGAGTCATATCACCTCAAATATCTTAAACTAAGTAACAAAAATATAAGAAGATCATATTTATTTTATACAAATAAAAAAATTAATGCTACTACTCTTACATTTCATAATGCCATCATCAATACTTTATCAATAAGTAATACACTATTAAAATGTTGCATAATTATTTTAACTTTTAATTTTTAATTATGTATTACCATTACATTAAAATATTTCTAAGAGGTAGGTATAAGTAGCTTTGCGGCTAATTTCACTTGTTTAAAATAAGTATTACAATCTGTTACAATGCATCTGCACTCATCAATACATGATCTAGTTAATGGAAATGGAACCTGCTGGTTGTTAATGTTATGCATAAAAAATATAAGGGAAGCCCTAAGAAGGGGCATGATAGGATAAGAGCACTGGAAGCGGGCATATCTACCGTGGTCGAAGTACTACCCCCATTGGAATTTCAACCTCATAAAACTACCCTACCATATTTTAGCATCCATCCATGCGTCGATCCCACCAGCAGCCTGGTGACAAAGAAGAAGAAATCATGAGGAGCCATCACAGGTAAACCTCATAAACAAAGTTACCCAGGTATCTCAAACAAAGTATTTGGTCCACCAGTCCATCTCCCATCCACATAGCATGAATCGGAGTATTACCACACCTTTTTTTCCAAAGAAAAAAGCATATTCATTGATCATAACTGAACCACGAATACATTCCACAGGTGTTGTTCACACAATATAAACACTGATAGAGTATTGTTGCATTACAAAAAAAACTAGATAATAGAAAGTATCATAACATCCAAAAATAGATCATTAAAACTAAAGTAAACTGGTCAGATTAACCAATCTACTCTCCTGAAAATCTCCTCTTTTAATCATAATTCTGCAATAGTCTTCTACTTCCAGCAGTCCTTCTTTAGAGAGCCCATCGGCCTCTTCATTAACACACCTATCTCCCTAAATTAGTGTTCTGGAACTCAATCTTAAATTGCCAAATGTCACGTGCATATGATCATATCATTTAAATGATTGAAGTAGAACCTATTATCTAAATTATTATAGTTACACTCATAGATGTCTTAGAATTTGGGGTGGAATACCATCTATGCTTTTTCTAGATTGAAGAAGAATAGGACAAGTGTACTATCAAAATTGATTTATGGTCGTTCAACATTCCAAATAAACAATTATATATATATAAATTGGTAGCTCATGCATATGTATGGGTAACTTGTAGTTCATGTATGGATAACAAGTAGTAAGAGACAACCCGATTAACTAAATAAGTTAACAGCTAGCTAAGACATAGACAATAGGTGATTACAATTAAACATGAAGAACAAATAACATATAACTTGTTCATGGCACATAGCTTGTGATCCATCGATGCTCACCTACCACAAGTTAAATGGTTGTGCTAGTTTCAATTTCTCAAACAATTTAAATATGATTACCTAACGCTATTGCAGTTTTATAAGACCAAAAAGTGTATCGCCTTCACCTTGGGTCATGAGATGGGAGTGATTTCCTTACTCAACAACTTTCACTTCTTGAATAACTGCTATACAGTCAATGTTTTGAATGGAAGTCAACCAATGAGCTTGAACGACGGTCGTTCGTCCAACCGTCACTCGATCTAATGCTTCTTGAACCACAATCTCCGAGTGAGCATCCAATGCATTCGTTGTCTTGTCCAACAACAAGATTCTTGGATTCTTTATAATTTCCCTTGCTATGGCTATTCTTTGCTTCTTCCCACCAGACATCTGCGTTCCCATGTTCCCTACATATGTCTCAAATCCATCCTTCAAGCACCTGAAATATATATTCACAATACACACCATTCATTAATAACACTCAATAGACAATTTTATAGTATAATTTTAGTGAATACAATTTTTTTCAACCCACTTATGAGATGAAATCATGGGCATTGGAAGCCTTGGTAGCCTCTACTATCTCTGCCTTAGTTGCATTCTCTTTACCATACGCAATTTTCTCCTGGATGCTACCAGTAAACAGAGTTGGCTCCTGCCCTACAAGGGATATGTGCTATCTCATACACCACAAATTGAAGTTCCTAATGTTTTGGCCATCTATGAGTACGGTCTATTTTAGCTGGTCATAGAATCTCTCTATCCATCCAATGTTGGTAGGCTTACCACACCTTCTCTTTCCAACTAGTGTGAAGTTGCTCCTTGCATTGATTTTAAGGCATAAGTTTCTCAAGATCATGGCATTTGGATAGCTCAGTAAGCAAATTCCACCCTATTCAGCTCTACATTGTCATCCACTTTCACTAGGTTAATTGTTAAGAATTGTAATCTCACCTGTCATCATTGCATTAATTAGTTGAGTGATTAGTTGTTTAGTTTAACTAGGACACTTTGATGTCCCATAGTATTTTTTGTTCCATGGTATTTACCTATGGTTTTGGGTGTGATGTAACCCTATATAAGCTTATGGTTAATAATGAGAAGGAAATGAATATTCTCACTTGTGTTCCATCTTTTTCTGTCTTATAAAATTTAACATGGTATAAGAGCTCATGGCCTGATCCATCCATTTTGTATTTGAGTAAGTCTTCTCACATAGTGGAAAGAACACACACAAGATGGGAACACATCGACATGGAGGCGTGACAATCCTTCACAGCATTGGGCCATATTTTTTTAATTTTTTCTCTCTATAGACGATCGACACACCTGTTTTTCAAAAGAAGCGAGCCATCGATGCACCTATTGTTTAGGAGAAGCGAGTCGATTGACGCACTCATTGTTTAGGAGAAGTGATTCATCGATGCACTCGTTGATTAGAAGAATCGAGTCACGACGCAACTGTTGTTCACGAAAAGCACGTCGATCACACTTCACTTACACGATTATTGGCCCGACGCATTGTGCTAGCAAGACAAAGTGTGAACCTGTGTTTCAAAGATAGTCATACAAAAAGGACTGGATCCATTTATCAGATCTTCAGAACCAGTATTGAAGAGCAAGTACTACTGACGCTAAGCCAAAAGATTGGACAATGTTCCAGCATTGTTCAAATCAGATTGATGAAGATCAATTCTTGATGAGCTCAATCCAAGAGGAGCCCGTGTAGGAAAGGGTAGAGCCTTCATCAAAATTTTCAAGGATCTAAAGTCTGAAGGACCGCTGATATCGAAGAAAAACAAGAAGATCGAATCTTGAAGATGGTGCTAGAAGAGCTACCAAAAGAAATCAAAGAGGTAAGAAATCTATTAATATCAATAGGATCATGGTAGACCTTTGATGGAGGGTGGAAACGCAAAGGTGGGTTACACTTTGGTGAGAATCGGGTGCCAAAGAGCCATAGTGGAAGTTATTCGGCCAAATAAATTTAATTATTCGGCGGAATAATTTACTTATTCGGCCGAATAACTTATACTTTATCCAGTCGAATAACAATTAACGGGCCACCGTTAGACCTAACGGTGGCCTCGATGTGTGTGCGAGGTTTTAGCCGGACGGAGAAAACGCACAGCGTTGTCCAATTATTCGGCTGAATAACTATTCAGCCGAATAATTGTTTGGCCGAATAATTATTCGGCCGAATAATTGTTCGGCCGAATAATTATTCGGCATAAAATCTCGGCCGCGGCCATTGTCTGTCACTTTTTGCAGGATTTCGTGGACCCCTTCCGGATCTGTTGTTGGCCCCGCCTCCGCGCCACCTGTCTCGTCTCTGTCCTGTCCACCCACTTGTCCGTCTAGATAGTTGTCGTTGAACTCCGCCACCCGCTTCCCCACCCTCTGCGTGTCACTTCTCTGCCACCTGTGCGTCACGTTTTGCTCGTCGGTTGGTCATTGCTCGGTTGGACGTTTCGAAGTTTGTTATTGGAGTGTTCGACCGCCACCTTCAGCCTCTCCCATTCGCTCGTCTGCCACCTTTTGCCTCTCCCATCCACTCGTCCGCCACTTTCTGCCTCTACCCTTTGGTTCGTAAGCCTGTTTGGACGTCTGGACGTTTGTTGGTGGACTCTGCCTCTGGACGTCTGTAGGTTTAGTGTGCGGTTGGACTTCTGTTGGTGGAGCTTTGGTGTTGGAGTGTTCTCCTGCGGTTGGGGGACGTTTGCATAACAGCGGGGTGTTGTTGCTGTGGACCCGTCGACGCGAGGTTG
Source organism: Larix kaempferi (assembly GCA_027924585.1). Lineage (NCBI taxonomy): Eukaryota > Viridiplantae > Streptophyta > Pinopsida > Pinales > Pinaceae > Larix > Larix kaempferi. The sequence continues at coordinate 8,702,418 of BSBM01000240.1, read as the reverse complement.
TCTGCAGAGGTAAGTTTTTTTGCTTATTTATGTGTTTATTTTTTTTTAAATTTTTTATATTAATTTCTAATTGTTATTGCAGGTTCTGTTTTTCTTGGCTGCTTGGCTCGTTTCGTTTCGGCTGTGTCCAATTTCGCCTGGGTTCTATTCGGCCGGATCTAAATTCGCCTGCTTTCGTTTCGGCTGGGTCTAAACAGGTAAGTCGAAATTTGTTTTTTTTAATTCAAGAATTAAGTATTAATTTAAAAAGTTTTGAATTTGTCCCTGTAAATGAACTTTGCCCAATTGGACTGAGTTCATGAACTCTGCCCAAATGGACAGAGTTCATGAACTCTGTCCAATTGGGCAGAGTTCATGAACTAGCATAGGTAATGATACTTATTACTCACAGATAGTGTGGATTAGTACTAAGAGGTTTAACATGAACTCTATCCAATTTGGCAGATTTCATGAACTCTGTCCAGTTGGGAAGAGTTCATGAACTCTGTCCAATTGGGTAGAGTTCATGAACTCTGGCCAAATTGTATGCTGAAAATGATTTAAATTTAAATATAAAAAGAGAAATATATGCAGTCTTTAGTTAGTTAGTTTTGTTAAATTATTGATTTTGCATGTGTTTAGAAATGAAAATAAAAGTAGTACTGTAATTGTATTTGCAAATGATATATCCTTTTTATATATAGGCTTGTCTTATTGGCTGAACTCTGTCAACATGGACATGGACAGAGTTCATGAACTCTGTCTACGTTGACAGAGTTCATAGATCAATATATTAGTTTTATTACAAACTGTGTTAATGCATAGCTATAGATACAACAAAACTTTAGACACGATTAAACTCTACTTTGGATACAACAAAACTTTAAAATTTACTTTAGGTACAACTAAACTATAGACATGAATAAACTTTAATTTAGATGTACTATGAAAGAAAAAAAGTCAATTCTATTATGTACGAAACTGAATACCATTTTGCAACATGGCAAATTTATGAAGCATAGCCAAACTTGTGAAAAATAATACCATGCATTGTTAATATTTTAAGATTGTATGGAATAATGAAAGTACTTATAGATATAATTTATGTTTAAATATTATTAAAATAGCAACTAACTAAGTAATTTAAGATTTTAATTAAAAGTTAACATGTTGATGAACTCATTCTTTGACATAAAGAAAAGTAACCCTTCATTTTGTATTTAACTATATTTGTTCTATTCATTTTAAACATCAAAAACACTTAGAAGATTGAAACATTAATTCCTTATTAGTTATAGTCATTTTAAGAATTACTAGATGATATTAGGTATATTTAGGTCTTTATTACATTTAACTTAGTTTCTTTAGTAGCCAGGTTTTAGAATTTCTAGAAATACTATCTAGATGTAACACTAAACTTAGTATTTAACTATATTTGCTCTATTCATTTTAAACATAAAAAACACTTAGAAGATTGGTACAATAATTCTTTATACATCCCAACAATAATAGTCATAGTCATTTTAAAAACTATTAGATGATATTATGCCACAATGGTCTTGAGTTTTAGCCTTGTAAAGGTGGCCATTCTTGGTATTATGTTTTTCTTTGGTTGCAACATGGCAAACTCGGGGAACATAATACCAAGAATCGTCACCATTATCAGGTTGAAACTCAAGACCATCGTGGAACATGGAAAATTTGGGAAACATGTCAAACTTGAAACATAATACCATGAATTGTCAATTTTTTATGATTCTATGGAATAATGAAAATATTTGTAGATATAATTTATGTTTAAAGTATTAAAATATCAATTAAGTTATTAATTTAAGATTTAAATTAAAAGTTAACAGGTTCATGAACTCATTCTTTGACATAAAGAAATGAACCCTTCACTTAGTATTTAACTATATTGGTTTCATTCATTTTAAACATCAAAAACACTTAGAAGATTGGTACATTAATTCTTCACACATCCAACAATATTAGCTATACTCTTTTTAAGAACTATTAGATGATATTAGGTAAATCTAGGTCCTTATTAAATAACTTAGTCTCTTTAGTAGCTAGGTTTTAGAATTTGTAGAATTAACATGTAGAATTTGAATATGTAATCAATTGATATTTGTGCAAGTGTAGACATTATATCAAATGGAAAGAGAGGAGTATTTGAGGCAAAAGCGTAGGAGGTCTTCACAGTCTTCTGGGGTTGGTGTTACAAGTGATAATCGGAGGTTGTCAACTTCCCCTTGAGATTCTAGTTTATTGTATAGTTCACATTCATTTGATCATTGATGATGCGAAAGGGGTACAAATGATTCCCCTATATCTTCTGTGGGAGAACGCCGATCTCGACCCTCTATTGGTATATGAATATCGATCTTTTAATGTGTACATACAATTGTTTTTTTGTGTACGCAAAAATTGTACTTGTGTTTAAACAAAACTTTGTTTTTATTTGAAGCAGAGCATGGTTCAGAAGATTCTTCTAATGCTATAGAGAGGGAGGCAGAGTGAGCAAGGGAGACAGATGAGGGTGTAGAGCAAGGTTATCAAGAGGCTCATCATTCTACACAAGGTGATGATGGTCGAGCCAAGACTCAATATGTTGAATTAACTGAGGGTTGTACACCCATTACAACATATCCATCTGATCTACCTCGAGAGATTCCATGGGAAAGTGGTGATCATCAAATGACTCTTGAAAGATGTAGATCTCACTACGGCAAGTTGGAAAATGATTTGTCTACTATGGATCTCCCTCCAGAGAGTAAACAAAGTTTGGAGATTGTTTTGGGATCACTGCAAAAATTCATTCAGGCATATGAGAATATCGAACCAACTACAAATGGTTTTGTTGATTTGATGCGAAGACGAAGGGAACAAGTGATGGGTCTAGACAAGTGGGCTGTTGTGAAGGAGAGAGTGATGAAAGAACATGACGAATCAATGTTTAACTTCAAAGAAGGTCTAAAGTGAGAAATGTTGAAAGTGCAATATTTCAAGCATCCTGATCTTGCACATCTACTCTATGATCGGTTTCTCGCAGCCTATGGTCGGTTTCCATGGAACGATGAGGTTTCTCAATATTTTGCTAGATTTTTTAAGCTGATTTTTTCTTAAATATGAAGCCAGACTATACTGATGTTCATTCAGAATTTTATGGTGTTGGAAAGGGTCAAATATATAATCGAAAAGGTGCTCTTAGAGACCCTACAACTCTTCGGCCTCCATCCCAGATATCTCGCCCACCTAGGTTGGTGGCATTAAGATCAGAGATAGAGCCCACATCTCAACTTGGGACAACTGCAAGGAATTTTGTTGGCGATGGTTTATCGTCAGCATTAGTTGGAGTAGATGTGGGATTAGTTTGAGAAAGGGCTCGTTCTGTTATTCATCAAAAGTTTGCTTACAAAACTAATGATGAGATAGATGGAATGAGCATTGAATATCTCATGGCGTATGCCAAGGTTTGTCGCGACCTAGCGGCAAATGTTATATCCAATGACACATCGAGTTTGGGAGATGTTTGTTGATTATGATATGACTTGATCTTAATTTAATCTTTTATTCATTTTGAATTGAATTTTTTGTTACATTATATGAATGATAAATTATGTTTTTTGATGTAAAGTAATAGGTACATTATGTAAATGTTTATTGGTTTTAGTTTTCAAGAATGATGAATGAACATTCTTTCCATGTTTTCACTAACGAAAATATAGAGCATATTCGAGATGTATATTTATTATTTACTTATTTATAATTATGTTTGAACTTTATCTATATATATATATATATATATATATATATATATATCTATTTGTTTTTTGAATTTTAATTTAATTGTGCATCTTATTGTTAATTTGACTTATCCATGCAGGTTTCTTTAGATACAAACTTTATAATTGATTTACCATCTATTGTGAGCTAATATTTTTTAATATTTTTGTTTTAGTTTTAAGTTAATTGACACAGTAATTTTTTTGGTTTGCATTATGTTTTATTTATTAACACAATTTAAATTTTAGGGGGGAGAGATAGGTTCTCTGCTTTATGCAACAGATATTGGCGTGGAGGTAATTTTGTTCACATTTGAATTGATCTTTGATATAAGTTTAATATTTTAATTTTTATGGATTTAGTTAAAATTTGTTCAAGTAATTTATGAGATTCATAAATTGATTTTATACATGTTGCAGCTTGGGTCTCTTAAATCTTTTGGAGGCAAAGGGAAAACTCCTTTGGAGGATGGTGGTGGACAAGTATTTGGAGAATTTGATGTAATTTTGTTAATAATTGAATTGTTTTTTGATATATAAGTTTAATATTTTAATTTTTTGAATTTAGTTTATATAATTTAAATGATATTCATAATCTGCTTTTATATATGTTGCAGGGTGGGTTGAGTCCAGGGGGAGGCCCTAGTGGAGGATAGCATGGTGGACATTTTTTTTTTTGTTGATACTTGCATAGATTGCAAAGATTTGTTTTGGACATGTTGAGGAGATTTATTTTTGGACTAGATACATATATGTACATTGAACTCACATGTTCATGAACATTTTTTTGAGGATTATATATATGTCCTTTGAACTTACATATTTTGTGTTTGCTTTAAATGGTCTACTTATTTTTGTTTATTTAACATATTTGGTGTGATTTAAAGGTTTAGAATATGTATTTGTATGTTTAAATGAATGAATGAATATGTAAGAATGAATGTTAAGGATGTTATAATCTAGGTGTGCAATGAATAAATGTTAGGTTTTTATAGGAATTTTAAGAATGAATGAATGTTAAGAATGATTTACCTTTGAATGTTAGGAAGTTTTGATAAAAAAATGAATGTTAGGTTTAAAGTTTCGGAATGTTAGAAAGTTGTGATTGAAATATGAATGTTAGGAAGCCGAAAAATGAATGTTATGTTCAAATTTTGATAGATGTATGTAACTACCTGAATATGTTAAGAATGAATGTTACATGGTAATAATGAATGTTAACGAAGTTATGATAGGTGCAATGAATGAATGAATGTTAGGGTTTTATATGGATTTTAATAATAAATGAATGTTAAGATTAAGAATGTTAAGAACATGATATTTTTGAATATTATGAAGTTTAGGAATATTAAAGAAAGTTTAAAAATGGATGAACATAGGTTTAAAGTTCATGAATGTTAGAAAGTTTTGATTGAAATATGAATGAATGTTAAGAACATGAATGTTATCTTTGAATATTAGGAAGTTTATGAATTTTAGAAGTTTTTATGAAAATATGGATGAACTAGGAAGTTTAAAAATGAATGTTATATTTGAATGTTAGGAAGTTTAGGAATGTTAGAAGTTTCAATAGAAATATGGATGAACTAGGAAGCTTAAAAATGAACATGTTAAGTTCAAATTTTAGGAATGTTAGAAAGTTTATGAATGTTAGAAGTTTTAATGAAAATATGGATGAACTAGGAAGTTTAAAAATGAATGTTAAGAACATGAATGCTATCTTTGAATGTTAGGAAGTTTAGGAATGTTAGAAGTTTTGATAGAAATATGGATGAACTAGGAAGCTTAAAAATGAACATGTTAAGTTCAAATTTTAGGAATGTTAGGAAGTTTTGATTGAAATATGAATGTTAGGTTTAAATTTTGATAGGAATGTTAAGAGAGAATGTGATGGTAAGAATGGATGCTAAGGAATTTATGATAGGTACAATGAATGAATGAATGTATGTTAAGATTGAATGTTAAGAACATGATTGTTATCTTTGAATGTTAGGAAGTTTATGAATGTCAGGAAGTTTTGATATAAATATGAATGTTAGGAAGTTTAAAAATGAATGTTAGGATCAAAGTTCAGGAATTTGTTAGGAAGTTTTGATTGAAATTTGAATGTTAGGAAATTGAAAAATGAATATTAGGTTCAGATTTTGATATGAATTTTTAATTAATAATTCTTATTTTCAATGTCCAGGTACATTTGATGCGGTTGAAATCATGGAAAATGGGGATAACGATTTTTTGTTTTTTAATCATAAGCGAAGATTACAGGATTGTGAAGCTTGTGTTAAATTAGAGCACTGATTTTAGACAACAATTTGATGATTTTTCATCGATTTGTTGTAAATAATCATTCCTCTAATTTAGCATAAGCTTCACAATCCTGGAATCTTTTCTTGCGATTAAAAATCAAATGATCGTTGCCTCCATTTGCCATGATTTCAGTTATGTGAACTTACACAAGTGATATTTAAATTAAAGATTCGGGGTGGAGAGTGGCGACAGCCACAGATCCGTTATCCCATCCCTTAAGTGGTCTAATAGACATATGGGGACCCGAATAAAATATTTTATACAGAATTAAGACAAAAATTTTACACATTGAGGTTTTCATTACCAAATAATTTTTGAATTCAAATTTCAGCATACTAGAATACGATCATTTAAACTCTTATATTCCAGTTCCTTTCAAGATCATAGACATAGAAAAAAAGAAATATATTGTACACAACATTTGACAATGACATGGACAAAACCATTGATCTATTAATTTTTTATATAGTTAAAAACATCGCAATGGAATGCCGTCCTTAATTATCCGTTTATGGTCATATTTGGACAGTTTCTATTTTTTATTTTTAATTATTTTTTCGATGGAACTTGAATCAATTTTATTTGAGATGCACATACTAAATGAATATATTGACAACATATAACATCAGGTTCATAATCCTGAAAGTAGACATAATTTTGAGTCATATGGGTCTGCTGAAAATGTAGGGACCCCTCCTTTAGGGTCCCCTTGAACTGAACCTGAAACTTTAACAACTTCATACAAACAAATTAGCCATTATAGTTATTGGAAAAATAAAATAAAAGAGTGAATAACTTAACAAAAATAAGCAAAACCTTAACCTGTCAACCCGATCCAGCTGGTCCATTGTTGTCTGCGTCTTCCGTAGGATCCCTCCAGCAAAGCTCGTTTAACCATAGGCGAAGCAACCGTTAGCTTCGCCACCCAACCATAGGCTCATGCTTTCAGTCGCATGGCCTCCCCCGAGCTTTGGGTCGTAGAGCTCACACAAGCATTTCAGAAATTCAGCTTGGGCTTCCCTTCCCACTAGGATTTCTAAGCCAAACCCTTAGATAGCAGCAATTCTTTGAGGCATTCGAAAATTACGACAATCGTCCAAATTATGGCCCCCCTACCCATTCCTTAAGCCTTCCTTATAAAGGGAAATCTCCTACGACACATGTCGCTTCATGCATAAATAAATATTTTTAATTATTTATTTAATTAAAACACTCACCCATCCAAGTGTCAGTTTCTCTGGGAAGTGCACCTACATCCCTACATTTGCTCTAGTTTGTCCCCCAGATATTTTAATCAACTCCTAGCTTTTAGTTGACTAGGTGTCTAATCTATTTTGCTCCTAAATAATAATTTCTATTATTTTAAATGCTCAACAAAATAACTATTCATGTGCAAATGTCTAAGCTATTGTTATGCATTTGCTAAGTAATAATCTAGAGTTATTCTCCTAAGTTTTGATGCAGTTTAATTTAACAATCAAACTCACTAGGATCACGGTGCCACATCGTTGGGCTCCTGGTTCCTTAATTTTTTTTATCCCCTGACATGGAACCACTCTGTCGGGTCCAATCATCCATGGTTTCCATTCCTTGGCATGGTACCACCTCGTTGGGTCCTTGCGTCCATTCTTTTCGTTCTCGACAGGGTACCGCATCGTTGGGCCCTTCTGCCACCATCTTTCCGTTTTGACTTGCGGGAACTCTTGTAGGGATTTTAGGAATCATTACCATCCATCCTCCATATACATGCTATCTAGGGACTAATGGCGCTGAGGAGTGAGTCCGTTCTCACTGCACGCCCCTCAACTCGTACGTGACCAGCTTCGTCGTGGCCCACCTTGTACGTCCTCACGCATCCCTCTTGAGCAAGTGGATCAATGCTTATCTGCTCATGCGTGGTATTCTTGTCGAAAGTCGACATCATCGTCGCTTCCCCTGTGTGTGATTTACCCGTACTCTACGACCCTCCATGTTCCTTTGTGTGTCCGTTGGTGAACCGTCTCACTTGTTTCTACACACACTTCTCACAACAAATTATTAGTAGCACTGTTCTCAACAATCATCATCTGGTTTCTAACTCTAGCATTGTTAAACATTTATGATTTATTCAAACTGCTCATTCATCTTATCAGATATACATTTTGTCGCTAAATACATAATCACCATACAGCTAGTCGTTAAGCATTATCCATCAACATAATTTTCCATAGTCATAGCTAATCGTTTAACATATGCAATTATTCATTTACCTCAACAGTTCAGATACACATACTCAAAAAATAAGGTCAAATGGTTATTTAATTAATGTTTCAATCAGCCGGGTCACTCAGCAGGTGCCCTCAATGTCTACACAAGTCTAGGGGCACTACATACACCCCTACTTATTTAGAACTTCGTCCCGAAGTTCAGAATAAAAATGGAAAGCTACGACGCATCTCAATTGCGTCCTCCCAAGTCGCAGAGCTAGGACTGTAACTGTCCTACTGCACTTTGACTTGATCAATCATGGCTAATCATTAAGCATGATGTAATCAATCAATTATACCACTCCACACATATAAAACAAGGCTCAAGAGACCAATATATCGAAGTTGTTCAGTCGGGTTCCTTGACAGGTTCCCTTAAGGTCCACAGTCATTCTAGGGGCATTACAGTAGTTTTATCAATAAGGTCAAACGGTTATTTAATTAATGTTTCAATCAGTCGGGTCACTCAGCAGGTGCCCTCAATGTCTACACAAGTCTAGGGGCACTACAGAAAAAAATAGCCCTTTAAAATGATGGATCCTCTCTCGTATGTATATCCGTTGTCATTGTAGTCTTCCAATAACTTCATTTTTCCTTCAGTGCGTCGCATCAAATAATACTTCACATTTTCGTTATTGTCTACAGGTGCAATCATAGCAAAAACATCTCCTGTGCAAATTACAATTGACGTTAGAATTTTTAATTCAATTAAATTGACTAATATACATGTTTATAAGGTGATGGACAAGAATGTATAATCGACAAAACAGTGGTATTTGATCATTACCTTCTCTAACAAGATCTGAAATTATGTCGCCATCAAATGATATTGCTATTTCTTCTGATTCTAATTCTTCTATGCTTGCTAGTGACATTTTTCCTTTAGGATTAATCTTTGTGTGTTTCCAATGTTTTACGTAGTTGTTCGTTATGTTTTCACAAAATTCTGTAGATTCAATATTTTCAGTGCAAATATGACAAAAGCATGATTGCTTTCTACTGTCAAATGCATAAACGTTTTGGAAAGATTTTGTTTGAATAGAGTGAAAATATCTAGTCCCATGTATGGTGCTAGCGTCATATGGTATTGATCTATTTATGTCTTGGACCTCAACAAGCCAAAAAAACCTAGTACACAAATGACAAATTTTGATGTTAGGTACATACTTTTTTTTTTAAATTGACAATAAAATATAAATTAAAACATTTGTGTGTACATACTTGCGCACATCTTTTGATTGTTGATTATAATCATGGTTTAGATGTGATTTACACCATTGGACAACCTATGCAGCTGAATGGAATCGTGCAGAACTATGGTTCATTTTCCATCTTCGAAGTGCTCTTTTTACGCATGCTCCTGCACCATCATGTTCACATTTTCCATGACCAGTTTCAAAGAAATTCCAGCGATGTTTAATGTTCAATGCTTTATGAAGTCGACATAACCAATAAAATGATCGCGAAGATTTAAATTGTCCGGCACATCCATCCGACCATATCCAATGCTCATTGAATTTAATGTTACGCCCCTTTAGTGAATTGTAGAAAATACTTTCAATACAATGCTGAATAAAATGTGTATCGTGTGTACGATCATCGCTGATATAAAAGTGATATTCTTTAATCACATCTCGATTGTCACACATGCTTTCAATGCCATCAACATCCTGTTGAGAATGTCTATATAAAACATGGACAAATATCGAAACTTGGTCATAATGATAGTATTCACTTTGTATCTCTTTTTGTGCAAAAATGTGTAATTTTCTGCAAAATCAACCACTGACAAAATTGTTCTTGGTGGAAAAATTTCACGAGACTGTTTGAATTAAAGGTCTTGCCATCATGCTCTATGTGAATGTTTGGTGTATTTATAAATTTCACTTTCAAATTTCTTGAGAAAATCTGTCACACCTATTTTATCTTCTCGGAAATCAATCCTTTTGGAATGTACATCACTAGTACTTGTAATGTATTCATATCTTCTCCAATCAACAGTGACATTTGACAGCGAGTGATCAGTATCGATAGGATATTTATTGTGAAATAAAACCAAATTTCCACAACGATTACAATGTTTTCCATTGACACATTTCTTATTATAAAATACTTCATTGCGATTTCTCTTACATAGGGTTTGAGATATGAATTCACGTATTGTGGGCGCAGGTGGTGAATTTGTCCAAAACATTTTACCAAATTCAAGAAATGTGTCGTAATATAATTGAAATTGCACATGATAACGACAACAACATGTGTCACGGATAGTAATAGGTCTAACATACCATGGTTTTAGTTGCACAAATGTAGTGATTGACACATTAATTCCCTGATGATCTTCCTTGAATTTATTGAACAATTGTACTTGTGTCATATCCATTATATGTTTTGGATTGCTTACATATACTCCTCGTGATACTCTTTGTCGTATTACATCTCTTGAATTTGGTGAAATTCGAGCATGTGTCAACCAATATTCCCGTACAATATCTTTAACACCCGCTCCCATGCTATCTTTGTAAGGTTGTCTACAAATAATTACCCAGTAAGCAAGTTCATCATTTTCATCTATTTGCATTCTGAATTTGCTATGTTTGTATAATATCTTTCTTGAGGTTAGAAATACTTTTGCTAGCTGTGTTGTCAAACGTTTTTGTTTAGTACTAGTCGAAATAATTGCTGTATGAATTGCTCTTCGTGCAGCACTGATGTCTTTCTTCCTAGATTTTTCAAACTTTTTTATTGCATCACCTATATTTTCTATCACATTATGTTTTAATTTCGACTCTTTGGTTTCCTTGTGAATACCCAATAATGACGTAGCATCTTCTAACTTCTTGGTCACTAATAAACATCTCAAAATTTGTGCTTGTCCTGTTGCTGAATAATTCTTCAGAACATCATCATAAATTTTTTGAGCCTGATATCGTGCATCATGTATGGGTATTTTTTTTCCATATTTGTTGCAATCAACGTTTTCTAACGTTTCATCATCAATAGTGAAAGTACCTATACATCAAGTTAAATTTAATTTAAAACATGTATCCAAAAACACAATTCATTATAAAAAATGAATTTGAAAAATACATGATATATACATACCTGGTCCAATTTCTGGTTCTTGAACTTGATCTTCAATATTGACTTCATCAACATTAGTATGTAAATCACTATTTACATCTTCAACAATGGTTTCTTCAACTTCAATTTGTTCTTCTTGTACTCTATTTTCAATTTCCATTTCATCAACATTATCATGTAAAACAGTATTTGTATCTTCAATATGTTGAGATATTGTAACTTCAAAGAATATTATATTTGTACTTTATTATTCTGGAGATGATTCATTCCTCCGTGAAGATCTTATTGTATATCTGGAGATGTTTATTCCTCCGTAAGAATGTGGTAACTTGGGTTATTAGATTTCCCTAGTGGGGGGTCGGCCCTGTATGTGTTATGTGGGTCAAAGGGTTATTAAACCACCCTAGAGGGGTCGGACCAGTCAGTTGTAGTGGGGTATTTAACCCATTGGTTAAATACGAGCCTACATGTCTTGTGTAAAAGAAAAGTCGGAGTAGTGTATAAATAGAGGAGGTGTGTTCCTCATTTGACATACACTCACTTGAGAGAGAGGCGCACTTGTGGAGGAGAGGTCTGCTATGGTGGAGGAGGAGATCATATCTTTGGTTTGCATCTTTGTATATTGCTAGTCATCTATATTGAGGAAGCTTTACTGGGTTTTCTACCCCATGAGGGTTTCCCAGGATAAATCTGTGTCTCTTGTGTTTATGCTATGCTTGTTGTTTCTTCAGTGATCCTGTATATGCTATTATTGTGAAATGGAATGTAATGCTGCTATTTTTTTGTTTTAGCATATTAAATCTTAACATGGTATCAGAGCTAACCTGAAGGAAGGCAATGTATGGCACTTAAGACACTTGCTTCTCTTGCGACAATTTGAAGGTTAGGGTTTTATATAGCAAAAACCAGTCATCGTGGAACTTTCACTATAAATCCATTTATGCGAAGTTTCAGGATCTGAAAAGTTTCTAGGTCGTAGATAACATCCCCAGGTACCTTGTGTCCAAAGGGAACCCTTAGATTCGTTGTACTTTGTGAGTTATGATCAGTACAAGTTAGGGTTTCTACCTCTTCCAGATCTCAGTCAAAATCAGGGGACCTGGAAAAAAGGTCATAACTTGGGCTAGGAAGCTCCAAATGAAATTTCGTAAAAAGTGACAGGTAGTAAATAGACTGTACTATCTCTGAAAACTTTTGCAGAGGCCGAAACTGAACCAGTGACACGTGGCATGCTGTACAATATCGCTCTTCTGGTTTATCCCACAAACAGGTCACGTTGCGACAATTGGCATAACTCTCTCTCAGAGAGTCCAACTGAGGTCAGACCTGTCAGGATGAAAAGATAACAGGGTGAGCTATCTCAAAAAAAGTTTTCAGAGGCCGAAGTTCAAACAGTGACACGTGGCACACCGTACAAGTTTGCTCTCCTGTCTTATCCCATAAACAGGTCACGTTGCGACACTTGGCATAACTCTCTCTCAGAGAGTCCAATTGAGGTCAGACCTATCAGGATGGAAAGATAACAGGCCAGGCTATCTCAGGAAACGTTTTCAGACCCTGTGGATTGAAAAATTCAAAGTTACAGCAGAAACAATCAGGTACATATTTATGTCAAAACATAATTATTTTTTGAGCACATTCATTCATGGCTTCCGGAATTTAGGGTTTCGGAGAAAGTTGGAATTTTTGGAATCGGAGTCCACGGCTGAATGCTACTCAGGAAAATTGAAATTTAGAGACCAAGATCGAACTTTTTGGTTGAGTAGAAGACCAGGCTTGATCAAACCCTAGTTTGGGATTTTGATTAGAAAGATGGAAAATTAGGGCTTCAGCAAAAGTTGGAATTTTTGAAGTCTGTAACCACGGTTGGAAGATCCTCAGAAAAATAAGAGTTTAGAGCCTTGGAACGAACCTTTTTATTGGACAGAAGGGCGGGCTTCATCAAACCCTAGTTCGGGTTCCTGTCTAGAAGATCCAGAAATTTCGAAGGCAATTTTGAGGGGTCAAATTTTGGAAATTTCAAAATTGAAGTATGCTAGTTTGATCAGCTCAGCAAGACACATCCTTCCATCCATTCAGAAGTATGAAAGTCAAAGATTGAATTTTTAGGGTTTCTCTAGCAAACCCTAATCAAGCTCCAGATTAAGTTTCAGGGGGAGTTGAGGCTAAGGCCTTACATAAGAAGACTACAAGAAGTCTTGACAGGTATGACTTAAGGAGGTTCAGGTATGTCTTGAAATATGATTCTTGATTAAGTTCATAATGTGTTTGTCTTCATGTTATTTATTAGTACAATCTTGATTAATGTTAGAATTGTCTTATCACCCTAGCAACAGTATGAATGCATGCAAATGATCGAAGACATTCATTGATTAGGGCTATATGATTGTACTTATGCATTATGGTGTTGTGTGAGGTTGATGTTGTCTACTAACAAGATACAGGCACATCACAAAAGACAAATCAAGTTCCATGACCATGACAACATGAAGACAAAGACTCATCCACTTACGAGGTATGTATGACTTTGTTATGTTTAACCTATGAGACATGCAGGTTTTAGCTTAGGATCTCTAAATCATTGAAGAGTTTGTTTAGGTATGTTGTACATAACTAAGCAGGTATACTAATCCAGGTATGTTTTCCTATGTCATGTTAGAATCTTACCTTGTGTTAGGATCCCTTATATAAGTATACTTGGTATGATTGGTTATGCTTATTCATAAAGTTAGTAATGAAGGGTTTGTGCATATTATGTCTTTTATCTTGGTTGATGATTTAACTAACTAGATCAAACAAGAATATGCATGAGTAAAAGAAGACTTCCTTGAAATCATGAATACTAATGATCATGACTATACATATTCAAGATTATTTAGAATTAGAATGTTTTGATAATATTGAGAATATACTAATGAATGTATGAGATCATGAGAATGACACTAGTGCACACTTGAGCATGCACAGTGGTACAGAATGAATAGAAGTTCAGAAGACATACATGTTAAGTTTAAACCAAATAGACAAGCAAGATCACTGAAAGAAACACAATCACAAGATAGACACAGAATATACCCTGGGAAACCCTCATGGGGTAGAAAACCCAGCAAAGCTTTCCTCAATAAGATGATCAACCAAAATACAAGATGTGCTCCTTCCTTCTTTGTCTCCTTAGCAGATCTCCCAGACAAGTGCGCACTCTTCCACAAGTGAGTGAATGATCTAATGAGGAGTTCACCTCTCTTATTTATACTGACTCCTAACTGACTAAAAGACCTAATGGGGCCGACCTCTCCTGGAGAAGTCTAATAACCCCAAAAATATAACCATAGGGCCTACCCCCACATGGTGGGTCTAATAACCCTAGTTAATACAAGCCCTCGGAGGAATAAACATCTCCGGATACATAATAGGGTTACCTCGGAGGGATGAAACATCTCCGGAATAATAAAGTACAAATATAATATTCTTTGAAGTTACAATATTCAACAATACAGAAGATCAAGCGGGAGGCAACCACACAAACATAAAAGATAAGTATTTGAGTTGTTATTAGAAATAGTAAATGATATTGCTTGTATGCATATTTGTATTCCTAGAATATATCATGCTACTAATATGCATATGATTGGTAAGTTGGACAAACATTCCATTGTTTCTTGTCTAGAATGAAACCTCTTTGCTGACATGCTGAGAGTTGTGCACACTCTCGATAATATGTTCTGGTAGAGATGGAAGGCATCTAGATAGCCACTGTATGCATACAGGATATGGGAAAGTGTTGTGCCAAAGTATTGGTCAAAATAGTTGCATAACTATGTAAATGATATCTATATGCATAATATGTTATCATGTCAATATGATTTGATGATTATGAAATATTACTAATCATGTACTTAATTTTGATTTGTAGGAAAGATCATGATGAATGATGAACAATGAACAAGCGATGGATGTTCAACAAAAGATTTACAAATCGAACACAATATAGAAGGCTTGTGGCTAGAAGATTCTCTTAGAAAGAGGAAGAGAATCATGATGAGATGTTTTGCTCCAAGTGGCTAGATAAGACCATTCTCTTAATGGTATAATTAAAGAAGAACTGTGAATCAGGTTCTGTATGGGTACCTAGGATTGGTAGTCAATTGATGAGCTTAATGATCATCATGGGTGATGTGGATCTCAACCTTTGCTACGAGGTTGAATATGGCTTCTATACACATATGACATGGATGCAAGAAGGAACTCACCACAGAGTTCGAATGATTTTGAGGCTCATATTAGTAGACCCATCTGATGAGAGATGGCACAGATAGATATGCAGAAGATCACTCAATGCAGAGTGTGAATAATAGACAATTGATAGCTTCATGACAAAGCTTGGGCTTTACCAGAAGTAAAGCTGATCCTAACCTTCACCTTAAGGTTGTGGATGATGAACCTATCATACCATTATTGTATGACGATGATCTCTTTCTGACAAGGAATGAGAAACAGATCATGAAAATGGCTGCAGAAATGAAAATGAAAGATCTCGGATTAATGCACTACTTCTTAGGTCTAGAAGTATGGCAAGATCCAAAAGGAATCTTTTAAATCAAGGTAAGTATGCTGTGAAGTTTCTAAAAAGATTTGATATGTTGGAGTATAAATCCATGGCCACTCCCATGGACTCCAACTTGAAGTTATTAGTTAATAACCCATCGGATTTAGTGGACCTAACCCTATATAGACAAATCATTGGGTCATTGATGTATTTAACGAATACTAGGCTAGATATATGCTTTGCTGCAAATACCCTAAGTCAGTATCTAGTAGAAACTAGAAAGGTTCACTTAATAGCTACAAAGCATGTAGTGAGGTACCTAAAAGGTACATTAGGTTTTGGTCTATATTATCCTGGAGGTCATGAACTCCGTTTACATGGTTACTCAGATTCTGATTGGGCAGGAAGTGCCTTAGACAGAAAGAGTACATTAGGTGGATGTTATAGTCTTGAATCTGCCATGATCTCATGGTTCAGCAAGAAACAATCTAGTGTGGCTCTCAGTACTGCTGAAGCAGAATATATAGTTGTCTGCTCTGCCAGCTGTGAAGCAGTGTGGCTTCAGAAGCTATTATATGGAGTGTTTGACTTAGAAATGGATTCCACTGTGATTATGTGTGACATTCAAAACTGCATCAAGATAGAAAATCTTGTATTCCACGATAAGTCAAAACACATAGAGATCCGATACTTCTATATACGAGATATGGTGCAGAGAGGAGCTATCAAGCTCGAGTATGTAAGCACTGAGGATCAGATTGCTGATATCTTGACTAAACCTCTGTCTCGAGTAAAGTTTGAATACTTCCGAGACAAGCTTGGTATAGTCCAGAAGGACCCTCCTCGAAAGGGGGAGTAGTATAGTATCTGATAACAAGTCTATCCCATCAATTTGCTGCACTTAGTTACTTAGAATTATTTAGATTTAGGAATCTTATATTTTTTTCTTTTGATGATAGATGTATACATGCTTTTGATGATAGATGTATACATGCTTTTGATGTTAGATATACATGCTTTTGATGATAGATGTATACATGCTTTTGATGTTAGATATACATGCTTTTGATGATAGATGTATACATGCTTTTGATGATAGATGTTATGCATGTTTTGATAATGAGGATACATGTTTTGTTATACATGTTTTGATGATGAGGATACATGTTTTGTTATACATGTTTTGGTGATGAGGATACACGATTGACACATGTTTTGATGAAGTTCTTGGTAAACATGTGAGGGGATTGGATCATCCCTGGACTTCAGTCCGAAAGAAGAGCCATAGACGTATGTCTTCGAGAATGAAGTTCTTGGTAAACATGTGAGGGGATTGGATCATCCCTGGACTTCAGTCCGAAAGAAGAGATGGAGACATGAGGTCTCCGAGAATTGATAGGACTGGATCGTCCCTGGACTTCGGTTCAAAAGGTACATGACAGGACTGGATCGTCCCTGGACTTCGGTTCAAAAGGTACATGACAGGACTGGATCGTCCCTAGACTTCGGTTCAAAAGGTACATGACAGGATTGCATCATCCATGGACATAGGTCCTAAAGAGAACAGGATTGATCGTATGATGACGATGCTGATGATCGTATGATGACGATGCTGATGATGATGCTGATAATCGTGTGATGACGATGCTGATGATCGTATGATGACGATGCTGATAATAGTGTGATGTCGATGCTGATGATCGTGTGATGATGATGTTGATGACGATGCTGATGATCGTGTGATGACGATGCTGATGATTGAGTACTATCAACTCTGATGATGTTGATGTTCCAGTAACTAGTCAAGTTACTGATGATGATGAATTGAAGAAAGCTTCCGATGATTTATAGATGTATCATGTATGATGTTGATGACTCCTTGCTAGTGCAGATGCTGTTATAATATCCTTCTCATTAAGGGGGAGTGTTGAGATATTGTAACTTCAAAGAATATTATATTTGTACTTTATTATTCTGGAGATGATTCATTCCTCCGTGAAGATCTTATTGTATATCCGGAGTTGTTTATTCCTCCGTCATAATGTGGTAACTTGGATTATTAGACTTCCCTAGTGGGGGGTCAACCCTGTATGTGTTATGTGGGTCAAAGGGTTATTAGACCACCCTAGAGGGGTCGGCCCAGTCAGTTGTAGTGGGGTATTTAACCCATTGGTTAAATACGAGCCTACATGTCTTGTGTAAAAGAAAAGTCGGAGTAGTGTATAAATAGAGGAGGTGTGTTCCTCATTTGACATACACTCACTTGAGAGAGAGGCGCACTTGTGGAGGAGAGGTCTGCTATGGTGGAGGAGGAGATCATATCTTTGGTTTGCATCTTTGTATATTGCTGGTCATCTATATTGAGGAAGCTTTACTGGGTTTTCTACCCCATGAGGGTTTCCCAGGATAAATCTGTGTCTCTTGTGTTTATGCTATGCTTGTTGTTTCTTCAGTGATCCTGTATATGCTATTATTGTGAAATGGAATGTAATGCTGCTATTTTTTTGTCTTAGCATATTAAATATTAACACAATAATCATTGCTTGCGTTTCTGCAAGGCTTGCTTTGTTGGCATGATATTTAAGTTTTTTTTTTCTTCTTTATTATCATCATTATCAGCACGTTTACGATCATATTTTCTTTGACGGTTTCTTTTACTGCCATGATTGTTTAATCTATAAATGATAAATTAAAGAATCATCATTTTATAGTAAAAAAACAAAATGAAGATTTAAAAACAGTTACAAAATTTATAAACACATGAACTGAAATTTACATCACCTTATCAAAATCTTGTAAGAGTCTTTTGAAGAAAAAGTCATTGGAAACAAATTTCCTTTGAAAAGAACCTTGTTTGAATGAAATAAGAACTCTTTGATAATAAATCACTTTTGAAAAAACCCATTGGAAAAGAATAAGAATACTTTCTAAATAAATTTTCTTTGTAAAACCACTAAAAAAAAAACTTCTTTGAAAAAATACTTAGGAAAAATATTTCTTTGTAAAAACCCTTGCAACGAAATAACTTTTTTGTAAAAATAACTTGGGAGACTTTGAAAAAACCCCTTTTCAAGGAAATAAGAAGGAAAAATACATCTCCTTTGTAAAAATAACTTGAAATAAAATCTTATTTGCAAAAATGCCTTGGAATAAAAATTCTGTAAATGTACGCTTTGGAAAGAAACATTTTCTGAAAAAACCACTTGTAAAATACTTGGTAAAAAAAACGTCTTTTGCAAAAATACCTAGAAAAAAAAAACCTTTGAAAAAACTCATTTTCAAATAAATAAGAAGGAAAAATACAACTCCTTTGAAAGAATAACTTGGAATAAAAACTTTTTAAAATCACCATTTTGGAAAAAAAAAACCTATTGCAAAGAAATAAGAAGTGCAAAAAGCTTAGAATAAAAACTCATTTTGCAAAAATGCCTTAGAAAAACATTCTTTCAATGTATTCCTTAGAAAGAAGTAAGAAAAAAAATACTTCATAAAAAAAACTCCCTTTGCAAAAAAAGCTCCTTAGAAAATCCTTGAAAAAAAAACCCATTGCAAAGAAATAATAAGTGCAAAAAGTTTGGAATAAAAACTCATTATGCAGAAATGCCTTAGAAAAACATTCTTTCAATGTATTCCTTAGAAAGAAATAAGAAAAAAAATACCTTATAAAAAAAACTCCAATTGCAAAAAAAGCTCCTTAGAAAATCCCTTCAAAAATATTCTGACCAGAAGTATGCGAAATTAACTAAAGTATTTAGTTTTATTTATAAAAGTTTAGACAAGAACGTTTTTTTTTTTGTTTTTGTTTTTTTTTTCGGCCGACGAGTTTTTTTTACGTTTGGTTATTCGGACGAATAATCTCTTCTCTAATTGACGTCACCATTACGGAAAACAGTTATTTGGCTGAATAATTATTCGGCCGAATACCCTCTGAAACCTGAAAATCTGATTTTCCCTCACAATTTTCAGGTTTCTCCATTTTCGGAAGGTAAAAAGGATCTCTTACACTACAAAGCGATTGTCGGACTTGATATCATTAGTTTCGTTATTGAATCTACTTTCCGAATATATAGATTTTGTTGTGTATAGGTAAAATATGATATTTGTTTTCTTAATAGGTGTCGAGTTTGGTTTCATATCTTTCAAAATGCAGTGAAATGAAAAATCCATAACTTTAAAAATACATCACGAAAAAAATTGAGAAAACTATGGTGCAGTTAATTGGCGTGTCTACTTCAAAAGGGTATTCATAGAATTTTTAGTTTTATATTCAATTGAGAGAAAAGTTTTGTGACAAAAAATATGTTGAAAATCGACAAGGTTTCCCCATTGATCGAATTCAAATAAATATAATAATTAGTATATAGATCCATTTGTTACAAACTTATAGTCATGCAGTAGTATATTGTGTGTAGATTGTCGTAGCATATTTGTTTTTTGCAAAAAACAAGTTTAACAATGATTTTACGTGTGCGACAAAACATGGCTATTTTGTAGTCCTTTCATTTTATAAGAACACACTGTCAAACATTTGCCGAATCGACATATCAAATCTCAATATAAAAAATTGAAAAAAATATGGATAGCAAGCTAACATAATTCTTTAAAAGTTTGTTTTTTAGTGAAAGTGAAATTCCAAACAAAAATATCACTTTTATTCGCCCAAAGATGGAAAACATGAAAAACTTAGATTTATTTTCTCACGGGACCCCTCAAAAAAGACACCCATCTTCATGGATTCACCCAGAGCTGAAAAATATTCATGTTTTTAACAATTCTGACAAAAAATTTCAGTGTGCAGTTAAATTGGACAGCGACATAAAATATATTGAAACAGAAGAAGAGGAAGACTTCCACTATGTTCCAATACCAATAAAAAGCAATGAAACTATTTATTTTGCAGAAGCTAAAGAAGACGCTAAAGAACACCTACTTAGCATTCAGTTCATGAAGAAAAAGAAGAAGCAACCCAAGTACACACCAAGGAATAAAGTAAAGATGAAGTTTTTGAATGAAATGTAAGCCTAGTTGAGACATAGACCAACATGCCTCCTTATGCCCACTTGTGTTCCATAATTTTCTGTATTATAAACTTTAACATTAATCTCATCATGGTCGTCTGGGTTTATAAGGATATTTTTGTCCAAAATTTCATAAACGGACTTGACAGCAAGACCCCTTAGCCAGGTATGAAGTCCTACTTCCAGTGTCCGCTATCATTGGACCCATTCTTGAAAAAGTAAAGCAGATTAATAAAAAAAGATGGACACTAATAAATCTGTGCCCTATAAGCTGATGAATTTTAAGGAACAAGCTGGTGCTTTCTATTCACATAAAAGTTCATAGTTACAATGGACCCGAAGGCCTGAATATATAGAAGTATCACATGCTAAACTTAGACTCTTTAACTTAGACTTAACTGACTGTTGCATGTGACTACATGCAACTATGTCTTAGTTCTAACTAAGACTCATGTAACTGCTTGTTAGGAACTGAGCATCTAATTGATGTCATTAGGGAGTAATTATCTCTAACACTCTCCCTTAATTACAACCGCTAAACATATTATCTAATTGCAGCTAAAACATACTGCCTCTAAGGAATTTCATCGAAAAAGATTGCCTGCTAGTCTATGTCTCAGCTAGGCTTACAAAACATCTTTATCTTGACTTTCTTTGTTGCAATGTGCTGATGCAGCCTCTTCTTGTACTTTCTCCTCCGAACTTTGAAGCTTTCAATGCTTTTCTTCTTCTTTGTGCTCTAGAACTTAAACCTTGGATATCTCTTCTTGTTATTGCATGGATTTTTATTTTTCTCATGGCTCTCGTTGAAAAACCAGTGATCTACAACATCTTCAATGCTTCCTTTAACACATGCAAAATACTTGTTGCATATTTCTTCCTCCAGCTTTTCAACTGGGTACATAACATATCTTGCTTCTTCTTCAGATTCTGCTATTACAGAATGTAAGTTGTCATCTACAACTTCTTTTGGCTTTGCAAGCCAATCCTCAATGAATGCCAAATCTTCTTCCAAACTTGTTACTTTAGCTTCGTCCTCCTCAGTTGCTACTGCTACAAAGACATCATCCACTTGATCATCACTTTCAAGTAGGGTTACCATTCCAAACAACAACTCATTAATGAGCTTCTTTTGTTGTAGCACTATCACTCTTTTTTCATAAGAAATGTGATCACCATCATACTCTGGTTCAAGTTCTTCATCCTCTGTTGCTACGAGGTTATCAACTTGTGTATTATCCTTCTGCTGAGGCTCACTGAGGACTATGGACTCCTTTTCTTGAGTCCACATCCTTCCTTCCTTATCACTCCCTAAAAAAAATATAGGATTTGCTTCACGCTCCCTTAATGCAAGATTTCCCTCAAATCTTAGCTTTTCATTCAATCTTAAGCTACAAACCTTTACTATCATGCAAGGGTTTCAATCTTAAAAACAAAATCGGAATATATCCTTATTTGCCAAAGCAAACCTTTCAATGCCCTTTCACACTTTTAATATATGATAAAGCTCTTTGATGGTCTTAAAAAAAAATTGTTTTTAAAAACTTACTTTTCACATGGATAGAGATCGCTTCTTCTCCTCTTCACGCATTCACCAATTACAATCTCAACATTGAATTCTCCACGGCTAATCTCGGCATTGAATCATCATGACAAATTGTGATTCACGTGATCAAACTTCAGTCTGCGGACTCCACGCGGGAGGGTGAGCTCTTCACGTTTTATCTTAGGGCGTCTTCACTGCTATGTTCGATAGCTGCAAACTTCAACGAGTGATATCTCACTCAGAATTGAACACCTTTCTTTTCCTCTTCACATTCACGCAGAATGGCTCATTGCTCTTCAAGCGGCCAAAGTTTCCTTCTTCAAAAGCTCGGCCAACACACTGTTGGCAGCTTCCTTCTTCTATTTTCGGCAGCTGAGATCCAAACTATGGTGGCTTTCCTTTTCATGTAGAATTGCACAACGAGGTCTTTCTCCATGGATTTCTTGAACCCTAGATCTCTTCACGAATTTCTTGTTTTGTAGGCAGATTTATTATTTAAACCATCGATCTCAGTTCAACCGACGATAGCCGTGTTCTCCGTAGGGATCTTTTTTATTGTTTTGAATGCTAATATAATTTATACCAGCAATCTCATCCAATTGGCAGTTGGCTACTCCTCCTCATGCAAGTGCACAACCATTTTGTTTTTCTTCTACAGCTTCAAAAACAACGATCTCTCAGGCAGATCGACAACACCTGCTTCAACATAGAACTTATGCGCATTGGTGCCTTCTTCACACTCTCTAATGGCAGTCAGAGTTTTCTTCAAGGCTCCAGCAATCTCTCCTATTGGCTGGGCATATCTTCACAAATTTGCTTCAGATATGTGGATCTAAAAGCTTTCTCGGGTCGATTACAGTCTTGTGCAATAGACTAGAACCTGGATCTCTGTCCAATTTCTTGGATCAATTCTTTCACTTGATTGGTGAAAGATCTTGGCTTTGATCGAATTATCTCTTCTTTCTTCGCTATGGAAGAATCCCTTTTCACTATGGAAGAATACAACACGCTTGGATCTGCTCTTGGATCAATATGCTTTCCAAAAGACTTAATCAAGCTCTGATACCATGATGAATTTTAAGGAACAAGCTGATGCTTTCTATTCACATAAAAGTTCATAGTTACAATGGACCCGAAGGCCTGAATATATAGACGTATCACATGCTAAACTTAGACTCTTTAAATTAGACTTAATCGACTATTGCATGTGACTACATGCAACTATGTCTTAGTTCTAAGTGAGACTCATCTAACTGCTGGTTAAGAACTGAGCATCTAACTGATGTCATTAGGGAGTAATTATCTCTAACATAAGCCTTCGTACCAAAACACAAAAGGCCAATATCATATTTCAAGGAGCTTAGAAGTTCCTGGGGCCAATCTTGTGCACCATGACTGTTTATTGACCTCCACGTGGGCCTACTTGTGCAAAGTAAAAAATATCCAGAATTTTATGTTGAGAACAAAAGGTGGCTATGGTTTTATGATGCGTAACACATTCAAAGGCTTCTTGGATACCTTGATTCTGTGCTTTAATATATTTAGCCGAGACGCTCTTTTAAGGACGGATTTTCGAGTGTAAAAAAAAAGCACCGGACAGGATCATGCAGGAAACAATAGACCACTTTTTTTCTACTTGTCCTTTCTCCCGTATGGTTTGGTCACAGGTTTGTAAATTTCTGTGCATTCCTTTTTCTTGGAATGGTTCTTCGTCGGATTCTTGTCTACATACATGGCAAGTGGTAGCTATTGATTTCCAAAACATTCCACTCTTTGTGATTTGGAACATCTGGTGGAGAAGAACCGTGTAATCTTTGATGGGGCCGATGTTTTTTATCTTTCTTGTAATGGTTCTTTGTTGGAATATTTTCTACATACATGGAAAGCGGTAACTATTGATTTCCAAAAGATTCCACTCTTCATGATTTGGAACGCCTGGCAGAGAAGAAACCGTGTAATCTTTGATTGGGCCGATGTTTCTTATCTTGCTCTCAGCTGGAAAATTGTGGAAGACTTTATTATGTTCAAAAAATTTAGGCATGATTTATCTATGAGTCACACTTATTTCCCATCTTTTGAGGAATTCCCCATTGGTTTTTGGGATGCTGCTAAACAAAATGGACGTGGTGTGCAAAACTGTGGCTCCAATTCAAATACGAAAGCAGAAATGGTGTTTCTGTGGGGTTATTATCAATTGCTCGTTATAAGAATCTTTTTGTCTTGCATTTATATGGCCACTTCGAGGTGGTGAACGATTCACAAAACAGAGTAAATAAATGTCAGGCCATCTCCTTAATTCATTGGAAAGCTCGGATCAGTACATCTAGGAAGATTTTCATTCTATCACCTTTCAACAGATTTTCATTCTATCACCTTTCAACATATCAACATGCGTTTTAACATTATTGCAGATGGCCTTTCCAAGAAGGCACTCTCGGGGGAGGGTATCATGCATTTTGAGGAATGGCCTGACAATTCGGTGGTCTTCAGAGGTATATTTCAAGTGGATCTGTTCTTTGTTCCTTAGTTGTCATTGTTTTGTGTTTTTATCTTCGCTCAACAAAACATCATATTTCCAGACTCTTCTCTCAGTTGACTCTGCTCTGGGTTGGTTTTTTGAGGTAGAAAACCTACTCTATTTATGTTAGATAGAAGGATTGTCGTCAAAGAGTGGCCCAATGGGATTAATAATATGGTTTATATACGTCCATGACCTATATCAATCATAGCCACACATTTATAAATGGTTGATATTATTAATAAATATGGCTTGCTAGTTATTAGGTGGCGTGTAGGAAAGAAATGGTAAATTAATATTATTAAAATTATTAATTTTATTTATCAATTTTATATAATTAATGTTGGTCAACAATAGTTAACTTTAAACAAGTAAAATTATTGATATGATTATTAATAATAATATGTTGTTTTCTTATTAATGTTAAAATTATTGATATGAATATCATTAATAATTTTTTTATTAATGTTCAAATTATTGATAGGATTAATATTATTATTACTGGCTTTTTACTAATATTAATAGTAGAATTATTAATGTTAAAATTATTGTTAGGATTAATGTTATTATTAATGGCTTTTTACTAATAATAATGTTTACTAATATTGCTTATGTTTATGTTTTTTATTAATATTAATATAATTATTAATGTTTTTATTTGCTAATATTAGTGATATGAATATTATTAGCAATGTTTTTCTTTATTTTTAATATAATTGATAGAATAACATTATTATTAATGTTTTTCATTAATGTTAATATTAATATTTTTTATGATTTTTTTTTAAATTTCTGTTAATATTTTCTAATTAATTTTTTTATTAATGTTAATTTTTTATTAAGGTTAAGGTTAATATTATTGATATGAATAATAATATTATTAATGTTAATATTATTATTATTAATGGTTTTATTAATGTTAGTAGCATTGATATGAATAATAATATTAATGTTAATGTTGTATGACTCCAATTCATGGTTCACTTCAACCCAAGGGTGCCTTGGATCTATAATTGATTTTTAAACTTAAACAATTAAATATTAATAGTAATGTTAATGGTTTATGGTTGAGTTGGTTAATAATGGTTAAACTATGGTTCACCATTCTTTGGGCATGGTTGATTTTACATTTAAGTAAGGTTGACTTTGACATTTAACCAAGGTTGACTTCAATCCTTGGTAAGCTTCAAGCCAAGGGTGAATTCAATCCATAGTTGACTTTTAAGCAAGGTTAACTTCATTCCATACTTGAATTTTATGAAGGTTGACTTCAATCCATGGGAGACTTCAATCAATAATTGAATTTTAAGCAAGGTTACCTTCAATCCAAGGTCGCCTTCAATACATAGTTGACGTCAATTCATAGTTCACTTCAATCTAAGGTTGACTTCAATACAAGGTTCATTTCCATCCACAGTTGACTTCAATCCATAGTTGACTTTTAACCAAGGTTGACTTCAATCCAACATTGAATTCAATCCATAATTAGATTTAATCCAAGGTTGACTTCAATTCAAATTTGTTTTCAAGACAAGTTTGACTTGAATCCATAGTTGACTTTTAAGTAAGGCTGACTTCAGTCCAAGGTTGACTTCAATTCAAGGCTGGCTCCAATGCATGGTTGAATTCTACCCAAGGGTGCCTTCGATCCATAGTTGACTTTTAAGGAAGGTTGAATTCAATCCATAGTTGAATTTACTGCATGGTTGAATTCAATCTAAGTTTGGATTGAATCCATGGTTGAATTTAAATCAAGGTTGACTTCAATCCATGGTTGACCTCAATCCATAGTTGATTTCAATCCATAGTTTCCCTTTGACCACAACCACATTTTTAATCCATGGTTGTTGGCGGGAAAAACTACTCTATAGTAAGGAAACGGATACTATCAATTGAAAGGGGATGACAGGTAAGCATATTAATTGTGTTATAGAGATGTTTATGAAAGGAAATAGGTTATAGGTCTTGAGAACATACCTTTCGAATGATGTTCGATCCTAGCTCTTATTCGATCTTGCGCTCGATCCTCAAGTCAACCTCTAGTTCAATAAACCTGCAATACAAGTACCTTTCTCAATGCATCTTGGATAATATATAATGATGAAATAGACAAAGCAATTTAAACATCCAATATTAACCAAAGCAGATCCAAACAAGTATATAACTTCAATGCACACTTAATTTGGGACAAGAAAGACGCTTCAACCTTTTATTGTCTAATGCAAATTGATGATACATAGTATACCTGACTTTGTGACATGCTCCTGCAACTTGCTCCTGGGCTCCTATTCTTCTCTGGATTGGATATCTTCCAGCATAACCTCCTCCAATGCAAGCTTCTCTTTAAAAGTTTCTCAATAGCATTCATGTCTCTAACCCCTCTCTTTATTCTTCCTTGTATTTATAGGACAAGGGAAGCAGTTCAGGTCGAGAGATGGTTATGGAGGAAGTTGGGGAAGTTGGAAAACCAACTGCAACTAATCCTCTTCGTGAAATTAATTATTTTTTAATCATCTTTTGAGGTGTACGCTACTATTGCTCAGTGAAGTAGCGCTCAGGGCGCTACTATAGTGTTTTTAAACTAGCGCTCATCACTTTTTGAATGTTGAGCACTACTCTGTTGAAGAAGAGTAGCGCTCATGAGGATTGAGCGCTACTATTGCACACTGGAGTAGGGTACAGGCGCTAGTCTATTAAAGAAGAGTAGCGCTCATGTCTCAAAATGACATTTTTAGGGTTTTGCCAGTCTTGCCAGGAGGTGGAGGAAGTTAAAGTCTCATCTGGAGTCAACATGCTCCTCCATCCAAGTTGTCCTTTTGTGTGATCAACAACTCAAGATGATCACGGACGGAGAGGTGCAGGTTTGACCTATAACAATGGTTGACTTTTAAGCAAGGTTCGCTTTAATCCATAGTCGAATTTTAATCCATAGTTGAATTCAATCCAAGGTTGGCTTCAATCCATATTTGAATTCAATCTATAGTTGAATTTTAAGCAAGGTAGACTTCAATCAAACATTGACTTCGATTTATAGTTGAATTTAAAGCAAACTTTGATTTCATTCCAAGTCTGAATCCAATCGATTGTTAACTTAAACCCAAGGGTGCCTTTGATCCATAATTGACTTTTAAGCACAATTAACATCAATCCATAGTCGACTTTTAAGCAAGGTTGACTTTAATCCAAGGTTGACTTTTATTAGTGTTGATTTATTTTTAATAAATAAATATTTAGCTTAGTAAGGTTGACTGTGAATTTTACATAAGCTTGAATTCAACCCAAGGTTGACTTCAATCCATGGGTGACATCAATCCATAGTTGAGTTTTAATTAATGGTGACTTCAGTCCAAGGTTGACTTCAAGCCAAGGTTGAATTCAAGCCAAGGTTGACTTCAATCCATAGCTGGATTCAATCCAAGGTTGCATTGAAGGCAAGGTCGACTTGAATCCATAGTTGAATTTCAAGCAAGGTGTCCTTTAATCAAACATTGACATCATTCCAAGGATGACTCCAATCCATGGTTGACTTAAACCCAAGGGTTCCTGTTGGCACACTTATACTTCGACCCCAAATACCAACAAACACTACCACCACAGATACTGGCCTGAAAGGGAGTTTAATCCCTTTCGGCAACACCTGTGAAGCAGATGAATTCTCACCCGAAGTACCTATGTAAACTATAGGAAACAAGTTTTTGCAGTGCAGAAGGGGAAGAGATTGACACACAATCCATTCATTAAACAACCCAATACATTAACTATTCTGAAGCATTGACACGTTCAGATATGCAATGCATCAGTTGCTTCGACAGAACCCATGGCATCGCCAAATTCACATACATATTATATTTCATATCCATATTGTTCCTAATTATTGTAAACATGCATTCATCCAAGAAATCAACAGAGGAAAGAAACACATATCATATCACATAAGAACACCATGGTTTAATGTGGAAACCCATCTTGGGAAAAACGATGGAAGCGCTTTTCTTTTATTATGAGTCGCAACCAAATAAGCACTTATGTTTATGACTTACATATTTCTTCTTGACTTACGAATTATTTGCACACATAGCCTATATATTAGCGACTCGGATTCTTCAAAATAGCTTTGACATACATAGCATAATGCTTCATTACATACCCAAAATAGGCCCATGGCATACTCCACTAATAGGCCCAAAATAGGCCCATTACATACTCCACTAGTAGTAGCAATAACTAACAACAACCCCGAAACTTCCTGCTTATTACATATTTATAGGGAGCACTTAGCTTTCCCCGCTCCCACTAACCCACTAACTCAATAACCGAATTATTAATAAAATGTGGACCAATTCTAACTAACTGACTCAACTCCGCCCATTTCACATGATTAACATAATTGTTTTTCCTGATTTCTTGGTTGCTTCGTCGGAGTTGACCGCTTTGTCAAACCACTTCCGCTTCACCCTTGTACACACCAAAACTATTTCCGCAAACATGGTACCTCCAAAAAGATAGGCCCAACAATCCTCCAACACTCACATGTGGCTCATCCCGAGCCACTTCAGAGTTGTGAGACAAGTTCTTGTAGCTTCGACAAAAAATATTGGTAAACATTCTTGGTCACTTTGACCAATTGTTGGACTTCATATTTCTTCTGATTGACAGATTCGACCAGCTCGATAGTGATGTACGTACTTCTCACCTCGATAGCCTGACTGACTACCAACTGGATGGAAACATGCTTACTCCCAATAAATTCTGACATTGGCTCTACCTCGTGTGACATCTCCAGGATCTTGTTGTTATTTTTGGAAAATAACATCTCCATTTTTATTTTATTCTCTAGGCACTAAACACTTCAAGAGTTAATAATATCACAACAAGATTTATACATAAATGAAAACCTAGATGCTTATGCAATAATTTAAAATTTAACAATTTCCAATCAGTACTCTCACCCATTCATCTAAATGACAGGAATATGAATTAACAAGTTTTGATACATCTAAGCAACACATTATTCTTCCCTTGCTAAGTCGATAATAACTTTACCATACTATAACAACATCCTAAGATTCTTACCCATTGATATACAAACATTTTTACTTATCAAGGAACTTAGCATATAAAAGAAATTGAAGGTAGATGCAACTAAGATCAACAACCACACACAAGACGGGATCAACAACCACATATAAGATGAGATCAACAACCACATATAAGATGAGACAAGGATATAGGTGGTTCACCCACTCTATGGGCTACGTCCACAAGGAAGAGTCACAACTTCCATTATTTATCAAGTCGACGATTACATTCTGCAAGTACATTCAGCAACTCAGTAGTTGTGATACTTACTTTCTCAAGTTGTTACATTCTTCACTCCTCAAAACCTCTCTCATAGAGAGCGTTGCAATTGAAGCTAACTTCAATTATAATTCCAGAGTTTTATCTCACCACTATCAATAATGGTTCCAAGTATCTGCACTGGCACTGACTCACTTACATGGGCAGATATCGAAAGGGGTAAACTGTTATGTTACAGTAGTAAAAGCAATATTCAAATTAAGGATCCCAAGCAAACCGTAGAAAAATTAAGTTTAGACAGTTCTAAACCAAATTACTTAACCATAGCAAATAGAGATATAAACCAGGATCCTGACAATTCGATCGAATATAACTTAAGGAATATAGGTCTATTACAACTACCATTCCAACAAAGTTCGAATAAGCAAATACTTAACATGATCGACCAAAAAGAGATCCTATTCATGCTAAAAGGCTCAGAGAAACTACTCCAACAAACGTACTATGTGGAAACCTAATACGACTTCATTCTCACGCTATAGGTGATAGCAACCAGCAATGGTATCAGAGCTTTGGTTACAAACACTCGGGCTTATTGGGCTCAATCGGGGAAAGATACAAGTTTGCCGAACTAGGAAAGAAATTGCATCATACAAGGAAAAGGTAAAATTTCATTCCGAAGAATCTCCAGGAAGTAAGCGACAAACGTCTTGGAATTACGAGTAAGTACGTTTCATTTTGCTGAAGAGTTATAATGGAAGTGTCTATTGGTTAACATTGCTAAAATGTAAGATAAAATAACTTAAGGGTCTCAAATACTAACTGACCAATTGTTGTTTGGATGCATGGAACAAATGGACAAGATCATACTATCTGAATTAATCATCGAGTTCTTCCTCGGGACGAGGTAAGTTCTTGTAAATTTCCAACCAAGACTCGTCCGATTACAATGTAAGTATATGAGTCGCACTTTCATCTTTTGTATAGTTAGATTACATACCGAAGACGAAAATTTTATTGGATTCAATGATGTTGATCATCCACTGCGGTGTATGATTAAGTAAATAGAGTAACAAGAATTGGTTAGATAAGTAGTTTCATAACTAGTATATGGAAATGTGTAGTTTTCTCGTGAAAATAATTAAACCTTATCACACCGATAGGAAAATGAGGAAAAATTATACCTATTCTTATATGAACCAAATTACTTAACCATAGCAAATAGAGATATAAACCAGGATCCTGACAATTCGATCGAATATAACTTAAGGAATATAGGTCTATTACAACTACCATTCCAACAAAGTTTGAATAAGCAAATACTTAACATGATCGACCAAAAAGAGATCCTATTCATGCTAAAAGGCTCAGAGAAACTACTCCAACAAACGTACTATGTGGAAACCTAATACGACTTCATTCTCACGCTATAGGTGATAGCAACTAGCAATGATATAGAAATTTGGTACAAAAACAGACTACTCAAAAAGGCATCGACATAACCTTAAAATTGCTAACAAGGATTGAAAAAGAAACAAGCCATAAGCATAAAACTATTAAGCAGGTTCAGGCTGCCCTTCTTAACAATTAGCAGGGTTTATGATATCACTTAATTTAGCAGTTTGTAACCCTGGAATCAACTACTACAACCGCCAAGACTAACCCAATCCAAATTCGTAACATACTTCTGTCCGGTACTCATCTCCTCGAGTTGGCAGATAGAGATGGTTTCCATTAGGATTTCAAGCCGCATAAATTTAAAAACAGGTTTATACAGACAGAGATAGTAGCGCTCAAACAGTAAGGTAAATGTATATAGACAAAGATCATTCTGTCTAGGTCGGGTTAGCATAACTGTGACTAGATGTGGTCAGCATCGTGCAAAAAGAGAAAGGATAGGCCGTTCCAATTACCTAAAACTTATTCATAAAATGTACATACATGAAGAGGTGGATCTGCGATCTACTTATCCGAGGTACTGACCTCTTACTGAAGCAACCATCATACATGTAACCGTATATGAGATAACATTAATACAACGTGCAGAGATACCACACCCTACTGCGATCTATTCGGTCCGTATAGATATGTGCACAGACCGTGTGAGGTCAGTCCATCACAAAATCTACACAATTTACTGCGATTCTGGATTTCCCTACATATATATGTAATGGATAAAAATTTACAGGGATCGGGCTTGTAATATCCAGCCGTCCCTTTCCTTACAGATGCCAAAAGAGCCTGACGCCGATCCCATCGAATTAAATTGCAGATCCGTATAAAACTAACGCCGATCTCTTAAATATCTCTATGGAAAATAAATTTTATAAAACAAGTATCTCTGATCTTCGACAGAGATCCAATATGTATACTAAGCTTACCCTGATCTTCGTCGGAGTTCAATAAACTTAAAGAAACCAACGCTAATCTTTGACAGGAAATGAAAAACACAAAGAATACTTAGCCTGTTCTCGGCAAAGATAAATATATAACATAAGGTTTTACGAATAGAGTACCGATCTCATAATAAAACCTTCACACGACCACGACAGTCGAGCCCTAGAATCAACCATACTATATAAGAAGTGCGCAGTCTACAGGAACGCATCAACAAAAGCCACTATGCTCGATTCAACGCTGGAAAAAACACTAAGACATAGATTCAACTCGGATCATAGATGGAAGCGGTCTAAATCAACGATTGGGTGATTCAGCTTAAAAAAAGGAAAAGGGTTTCCTTCCACAACCAAAATGCATCTACTTGACGCGGTGAAACCATGAAAGGATAATCTATCTCCTATCAAATGAAAATTACAAACTGTAATAACCATCTCCTATCAAATGAAAAAAATACAGAGACTGCATACCATGAAATCTTACGCTCAAAAGGAGGCCGCATCAACTGATGTGATGAATCAGTGGGGTGATAACTCTTACCTACTTAGATCGCAAGGGTCCAGAGGTTGCTTTTCTTGAAGAATCGAGACCTATTCGTATCCTTCGCTTGCCTCTCCCATCGCAGAGGTTAAGCCATTGTAGAGTAAATAATAAAAAGGGTTTCTCCTTTCCGGGAAGGAGTGTTTTCTTTTTCCCCCCGTCAATAGATGTGCAATCCCCCTCTTAATGCAGAGGTTGAACCCCCTCTCCCTCGCAGAACGAACAGGGATCTCATGGGAAAATCCGCCCCCTCCCCGAGCGAGTGACACCTGGTACAACAGAAATACCCGCACCCAAAAACGATGGCAAGTGGCTGCCTTATAAGCAAATGACATCCCATTAATGAGACAGCTTGCGCCAATCTCAGTACTCCCTAGACGACACGCTGCTCTTGTACTATTTATAGTAAATAGCGAGCGAGTCTTAGTTAGATATAATATATCAATTATACATACAATTTTCCCTTGGGATAGTATGTCCGTCGTCTTTTGATGGAGTAGGTATATAACCACTCTCTATTGCATATAGGTATAGGTTATTTATCATGTGTATAAGTCCCTTCCAAAATAATAGCTTATTTAATTAAGTTAGGTAGTACTCGATGGTCTTAAGTACCTTTAGGAGTACATAATTTTAATACATATATCCCATATATGTATTAAATTCCTACTCTTCACTTCCTATCCATATTTCATTAGTATTATTGGTAATATTAAGCTAGTGACACTTTTTAGCTTCTTTTCCACTTAAAGCCCTATTAAAGTGTTTCCTGTCACTCCTCTTGGATTTATGAATTTTCTAATACTAGTGACAACAAAATCAATTATTCGTATGCGGCGATTAGCCGTTTATCCTAAAATTTGGGATGATTACCTTGTCCCTTAAGGTATTTACCACATAGCTCACAAGGTCTTCTGGTGGGGCCTTGGCCTTGAGCTCCTCACCAGAAGTAAGTTGCAATTTACATTTAAAGCTAAAAATAAATATGGTACAAAAGAGGATGTTACACCTCGGATCTAATTTCTTGCACCCTTTCCTTCCATTGCCTGTGCTGCATTCTCAGCTTGTTAATCTCATGTTGCAACTCTTAATTTATTCTCAGCAATTCTCCTCATTTTATGGATCGGCGGTAGATTTTTCAGCTGCTCACGTAGATTACTCATCTTTTCTTTAGCAACCTCGATCCTGGTGGTAACCTCTTCCAAGTTAGCATCCTCAAACAATGCAGCCCAAGACTGCGATACATATTCCTACATTTTCATACATTGGGCCTCTGTGTACTGAAGGCTTAGAAAAACCTCCTGAGCCTCCATTTGTCGCTACGTGGTCACTTCAGGTGGAGTACTCGATACATGTTCATCCTCCAGATCCTGCACCTTATGACAATATCCCAAAATGACATCTCCCATACACTGCAACTTCTCCTCTGATGTCATCTCTTCAATGATCTTTGCCTTAGGTACTGCGCAACATGTGACTTCGAAAGCCTCCTGGAACTTGTCCTTCTCTTGTTGAAGTATTTCCTTGTCCTTCTGAAGATCAACAGTCAAGTCCTTCAACACAATCACCTGATTCTTATACCCTTTCATCAGATCCAAGAGAGAGTTTTCCCTTGACTTCACTTCTTTTGCAATATTTTCTTATAACTTATGCAACATGTAGAGTGGTAATGCAGACAACTTCAGGTCTGCATACCCTATCTTCAGAATCTGTACACTTGTGCTCGACTCATAAAAAATTATGTTCAAGGTATAATTTTAACCACTTCTTCAGTTGAAGGAAGTGGTGCTCTCTGATCCTGTTCTTCTTCCTCCTACGCAGTTGCACCAACTTTGTGCTTATTCCCCAGACCCATATTAGTAGGTGTATGAATTGACTCATGATCCTCTTGTTCATATTGTGGTGGTATTCCCTCATCATCCCCGGCGCCAGTGTTCTATGTGTTTTGGATTGTATTATGTTGTTGGCCCAAAGTCCCCTCCCGTTGATGTTCCTACTGAGACAGATCTCGTGATATGTTCTCTAGTTCGATGGGTAATTGCCATTCTGTCGACCATTTGTGAATCATAATATCAACTTCTTTAATGGTCAGCTTAAACCTAGTAGTTAACCATTGCTGGTGGGGGTCACATCTTTCTTGAACATAGATGTGGTGCATCCTCTCCTTGAACCTTGCCACACCCTGATACTTCACCAAAAAAGACTCATCAATATGTGGTATCTGAATCACATAGTAGTGTAATTATTCTAGTTGCATGTATAACGTGACATCGCTTTCCTGTTGTCTTCTCCTTATATTAGAATTCCATAAATTCATATACCGAGAGCCTTGGCATGGCCCAACTGGTTGCATGCCTTGTTAGTTCGCTGGCTCCCCCACCCAACAAATGAAATTAATAACAATATCCAACAATAAGTAAATGGAATACCATTATACTGTGATTCCGCACAATTAACAAGATATTCTTTGAGCAAAAATGTTTCCTAGTTCATCTGTACTCCTTGGGCGCATTGTTTTGCTGCAACAAAGACATAGGAAGTTACTTGGTTTGGTTGAACCTTCCAGAAAATACTGGTGGCCAATAACTTTGCAGCAAAGAGTAATTCCTGGTCATTGATAGAGGCCACGTTGAACCCATGATTGACCTTCAAAAATTTGTACTTTTCCTTTATCCTGGTCGCTAGCTCACAATCTTGTTCGACCTTTCCCACAAAGTACTCTGAAGGGTCCAGCTCATCCTTACGTAATCTAGTGATTTTGACAATTAAATTAACATCTATTAACACCTTGGTTTCTGTAACATACCCAAATCTCCACTTTCACATTTGTAAGAAATGAGGTGTAAAATTTTTCCTCGACATCAACAATCAAGGTATTAGTCATATTGTTTATAAGAACATTATTATATGCACTTAAGTCATAAGTAGTGTTGCATGAAAACACCTGTTCAATCACCACCTATTTATCATTCCATAAAACTTATATATTAAACATGAATAACCATACTTGTATAAAGATTACTTTTAATCCAACCTATGGCTCATTCCCTTCTAACAATTTGCATATTTCTACACATCAATTACAAAAGTGTAACCCTGAATAATCCTCATGATCATTACACCATCTAACATCCAAAGTAACATCTTAAATGTAAACTTATGTAATAGACATTTAACATTCTTTAGTGAAATCAATTACCATTTTAGATCACAAATATCCTGTAGCATAAAACACATAAGGTGCACATAAGCAAGATACCAATATACGTGGTTCACCCAAATCTATGAGCTACATCCACAAAGAAATGTCGTGTCTTGTATTATGTCAAATAAAGGGAGTACACTTGGCAACACAGTTGTTGCAGTTCATTTTCCACTTTCTCAAAGCCACTCTCATAGAGGGCATTTTCAAAACATTTAACAATCTATCTTATAAGCATTACAGGGATTATCTCCCAGGATGATCACCACAGATCATGATAATTTATAAACTAAGATAACGTCCCTTCCCCAAGGGTTCTATGACAGGAATGTAATATATATAGGGCATATGCAGAAGGTTTCCCTACCCGGACTAGCATATATTTATTTACCCCAATAATTACACTTTATGTACAAAAGGGTTTACCATACCCCAATAATTACACTTTATGTACAAAAGGGTTTACCATACCCCAACCAACATATACCTACATATACCAATAGTAAGTATTAACATACTAGGGATTGTAACATCCCACTTTTTCTCAAATTATTTTATAAGACAAAAGAAGTCAGACATTGGGAAAACGAGGACGTTAGTTATATATTGCTGTTATTTACGGTATAGATATGAGTATCTTAATTAGAGAATCAAGTACGTAAGAGTTATTTGATAAGACTTGGTTATTTTATTAATATGATAATGAAGGATTACATCTAGCATCAAAGGGTTGCCATAACTTCTTTCGTAATGAGACCCCTCATTTAACTCGTGCTCTATCAAGCATACTTGCAGAAGCTAAGAACTCTGTTCACCTCTATATATATATACAGATACAGAGATTTGAAAAGAATAAACCTTACTCGAATACTAGGTACATAAACAGAAATTGTTCATTCCCCATCCTTATGTAAAGGTTTATGCATAAAAATCAATCCGGCAAGTTAATGTCAAAATCCCTTATCTAACAGTATTATGCCAGGTTAATCTAGGTTCTTATCGACATAGTTTTTGCAAGGATCATTTACAAACGCAAGCAACAAGAAGACAGAGGTAGCTAAATATGGATGGATGTTCCAACGAAAACAGTCAGGACAATATCTACATGCAGAGAATAGTTGTTCGCAGGTAGTAAGAAAAATGCATTCATATCCATTCGTAAATAGTTAAGAAGATATATTAAGGTAGAGATCACTATATCTATGCCGAGATTCCATCCACATGCATCATCTCTTTCATAATGCATAAATTCCATATGTATATATGCATATTTGTTGTATAAAGATATGAAAACAAAAGATATGCATTTATTAAGAAAAGACCTTCCTCTCCATTTTGGCGCACTCCATTTAGTGGAGTTGTAAACGAATGACTTTCGACACTTGGTAGATCACTACCTAGTCATTACCTTGGTTTTTTTTTTTTTTTAAACTCATCGTGGAGCCTTAGTTCCTGCCATGTGTCTCCTCCACTGAAGAGCTGTTACTTCCCAAATCGCCACCTATCTTGGAAGGATCTCGATCGACCGTTTTAAGAGGACCAGGATCAGTTAGATGGGGGGATCCTTTAGGGGGAGAAAGAGAACAGGGAAGTGATCCTTGGATCGGGGTTCCGCAGAGTTTGATCCTGGAGCAACTCAGTTTTGTTTTGTTCATATGTTACGTGGATTATTTTCCTTTGATTTACGCCATGTTTATGGAATTTCGCAGCCCTGATATGCCAACGTTTTCAGTATTTAAATCTCTGCCGAATAGTAAGCTAACATTTTGGAGAAAGGTTAGTTTCTCTGTATTATGCTGCCAACGTTTTCAGTATTTAAATCTATGTGGAATGGTTATGCTAACGTTTTGGGGAAATGTTAGATCTCTGTATTATGCTAACGTTTTGGGGAAATGTTATATCTCTGTATTATGCTAACAACTGATATGCCAACATTTTCAGTATTTAAATCTCTGCCAAATAGTAAGCTAACATTTTGGGGAAAGGTTAGTTTCTCTGTATTATGCTGCCAACGTTTTCAGTATTTAAATCTATGTGGAATGGTTATGCTAACGTTTTGGGGAGATGTTAGATCTCTGTATTATGCTAACAATTGATATACCAACAACGTTGTGATTGTGAGCTAGATCTATTTGTTTGATTGTGAGCTATATCTATTTGTTTTATCATCGTCCAACTATGTATCCTCTATGTTATGAGATTGTTCTCTGTGATAGATACTAGGGTGAAAACTGTGACCTAGCCCTGAGACTGTGTTCTCTTTCCAATTGTATCCATGCCTTTGGTCTCTGCGCTTTCGACTCAGCGAGCTACTGACGAAAGGTGACCTTCATGCTCGGCGTCTAAGCCAGCCAAGCTGTCAATCCCCTGCGCTTCTGCCAGCGTCTGTTTATGCTCTGTTGGGCATGGCGTTCTCCACTCAGCTGGACAATTTATTTTACCACCGTTCTGTTGAGCTGGTGATCTCCTCCACAATCGAATCACCGGTGTTACCTTTTCTGACCTAGCCGTTAATAACTCTAAAATCTTGATGACTTTTGGTTACGATATGCTAAGCCTCGGTTAAAACGCGGTTGTTAATAATCACCATTATTCAAGTCTTAGTTGAATTATATACTCAGGTCTAAGATTGGCATTGACGGCCATTTAGTTTAGTTTAAAGTGGAATATTAATGTGTTTCAAGTGGATGTCCATATGTATACATATATCATGGTTAAGAAATGTTTCACAAGTATATCATAGTTGAAACAAAATTTCCATTACTGCATATGCTAATGAATACTGGTTCATAAATACTAGATCTTTGAAATCATTTTCTTTATGTACTATGAGTGTCTGGTTTTTATTCACTAGATCGTAGGAACCGGAAAACTCTGCAGCATGATACAGGTCGTTTTGTTTTCTGTTAGTAACCTACGGATCTGGCTATCTCTGTGCAATTACTTGCTATTTGATAAATATATGTTAAAACTATATATCTGATTGATCATTGTTTTGACGATATCAAACTCTGAATGTCATCATATTACTGTGTTAAAGTTCCTTGATTATGCAGATGCCAGGTTGTATATTTTGATTGATCATTCACGCTAATCCTAAAATGTGGTTATTGTTGAATGATGGGGTTTTACTGTCGGATCTTTGTTCTTGTTCAGATCTAGCTTGTATGTCGAAATCGTGTTTAGAAATTCATTGCTTATTCTTGGATGAGGATGCTAGTCCTATTGTGGATCTGCATCATAGTTTGCTAAAACAGTGACTGGGTACACGCAGGCGTTGTCTTATAGTTTTACTAACTAGTGTACAAGCCAGTAATTTGGCATTAAGTTGATTCTGGCTTGAACCCTACGAAGGCAATATAAACCCACAGTAATAGGCTATTTTTTTTATTACATCAGGGAGAAAAGGCCAGCATTGCACATATAGAGAAATTCCCCTATATTTATGCAAGTTAAGTTCATCGCTGAATGTCGTGGAAAAACTCTCACACTGTAAGAGAGCAATTGCAACCGGGAGTTGCAGATTGTAACCCTCACTATTCGGAATGATTAATACATATTGTGGCATATTCTCTTTGTGGACGTAGCCCGGATAGCGGGTGAACCACGGTTATATTTGGTCTCTCTCCTTTGTGTAATGGTTGTATTGTTAGATTTAGATGCATTCATATTAATTTCCTCAATCATGAAGAAGTCATTTTTATATCAATTAATTAAAGAAATGTATGAAGTTTAAAATTAGTTGAAGGTGATCTCTATGAGAAAGATGAAGTGCTTAACATACACATGTAAAGTTTCCCTTACATCATTGTATTGATTAAGATATATCAAATGTTAAGGTAAGATAATCTTATAGTATAAGCATGGGTTACATTAAGGATGCTTGTAGGGAATATTAAACATTTATGCATTGTTGAATACTCCCTTTTCCTAATTACTAACCTTTAATCATGGATATCTTATATATATTTTCATAGTGGTAATTATATTGGTTAGAAGTACTAAGTTCAACCCTAATAAGTAGGAGTTTCATAAGGATGAACAAGATAGGAATGTGAATTTCATTATTATGGTATTTCTCCTACATTGTAGAAGGAATTAATTGTACTAATGTATATGTTTTGTTTATATTCATGGCTAACGAAACTCTCGAATATGAAATCAAGATAAAGTGCGAACTTACATCTTTATGGATTTGGTTAGGTTCGTTATTTAATAACCTAGTTAATTTGGGGTGTTACACATATGATCTTCCACCTGTGATCTTTGTATATCTTTTTAATTGTCTCTTTCCGAAATTTCACTCAAAATCTGAATTTTGAAAATTTGGGTATGTTACAAATGGTATCAGAGCTGAGGTTTCAGCACTCGGGCCTATAGGGGCTCAACATAAGGTAAATAAATATGAGGGTTTCAAAAACTAACAAACAGATTGTGTTTTGGATGCATGGGATGAATGGACGAGAGTATACTATCCAAATTAATCGTCGAGTTCTCCATGCAGAAACTAAGGGGGATATGGAAATATCGTGACGAAGCAAGTTATTGTGGAATTCCAACCAAAACTTGTCTGATTAAACTGTAAGTATATGAGTTCCACTTTAATCTCTAGTCTAGTATGTTGTGCTTTAGTTACATAGTGAAATTTGAAAGTTATTGGATTGAATGATATTGATCATCCACTATCATGTATAAGGATCATCCGCATTATGAAAGACAAAATGTAG
This sequence comes from Larix kaempferi, assembly GCA_027924585.1. Lineage (NCBI taxonomy): Eukaryota > Viridiplantae > Streptophyta > Pinopsida > Pinales > Pinaceae > Larix > Larix kaempferi. The sequence goes on along the minus strand of BSBM01000240.1, from coordinate 8,661,225 downwards.
CATTAAAGGTTAAAGGGATTAACTTTAATGGTTTACTTAGAACTCCTAACAATGGATGTGTTCGATGCCTAGAAAATGCCCTACTTACTACATAGATAGACATCTGTAAGATAAAACTCGTCGATGATCCGACATCCAAGAAGAATATTATACAAACCGGAAATTATTAGAATATTGACCACATAGATATGGAAGGGTGGAAATGGCTAAAGGAGTTGGTAAGTTTCCCTCAACTTTGAGTAGAAAAGTTATTTAGTATATAGAATTTATGACGATATTATCTTGTTTGATAACTACAATACATATTCTTTCTTAAGGGATGATGCTCCTCTTAGATAAAACCAAAGAATAAGAAGTTTAGATAAGTAAATTCATAACTAGTATATGGAGATGTGTGGTTCTCTTATGAAATAAACTCTATCACCCTGAGAGGAAATGATGTAAAAAGTTAATCCTTCTTGTGCGAAATATAATTATTGGAATTTGTTGTTTACAAATCTTAGAAGTTTAAACGTGTTCGGTTGATTGAATGACCAATGGAGCAAGAATGTAGGCTAAACATTTACTACCTTGAGAAGGAAGTTAGCATGTTCTTCACCTAAGTGTACTTCCACAGATGAACCGTATTGGTTACTATATTTTTTATTTATTTATCCGGAGTTGCCAATGAGAAAAATTGTCAAGAGTCTCCTTGAAAAAAAAAATCAATTTCACTTTAGAAGATGAAGGTATAGGATAAGTGATTACGATACTGAATATGAGACATTAGAGCATTCTTATACCCTTGCTTGTTAGTTCAACAAAAGGACAAAAAGGGTTATAAACACTTAAAAAAAGTATGCATATGTAGTTAATAGGGTGCATATGATGAAAATGCATGTTTCCTTTTTATAACTTCTTATTCCAGTAATCCTTAATATAGATGTTGGGAACGATGAGTGATGGTTATAGAAGTTATACTTTTATTTGTTCAAGATTTATGATGACTTGCTAACCATGTACAATTATAGGTTTGGTCAAAATGATTTTTGTTAAGGGATAAATTATGGTTGTTCATGTAATGATCGTGTAGATGCAAATCAAGTGTTGTCAAAGAGTATGTTTGTGGTACGAAAAGGGTATTGGAAATATACAACCAATATGAAATGGTGATGCATGTTAGTAGGATGCTGTAAGTGTCCGGCATCCTTATGTTGCCGAAAGGAATGATTGTTTTATAATTATTATGAGTTAAGAAAACCACTAATGACATGGAATTTCCATCGTAGATCAGAAGCAATCTTTAAAATAGTAATCAATGTATAAGATTTTATGAAACAAGTAAAAATGATGTTTAGGCACATGTTCTTATGATTTAATTATCTTTATACGACTAACATTCTGAATGTGTTGTCAAACAAGTTTTTCCTACACATCATTGCCTTACAACTAGCAACAGGTAAATGTGGGATATACAGATTCATATTTAGTACAATACAAATATGGGAGGATACCAGTAAATTGGTTCCTCGACATATGAGGATCTTATGATAAGGAGACATGCGGTCGGCCTTATAAATGAACATGGTTATCCTTATAAGGTATGCAAGTATGTTTTGACATTTGGTTATTTCCTATATGATGTTAGTATATACATAGGAGTGTTGTATAACTAAAATAGGGATTGTGTGGAAATGGTAAAATCTAACATTCATAGTGTCCATGAATTGTACTAGGAAGGATGTATATTGTGTTCAAAGCATTATGTAACCTATAAGCTAGCTTATGTGTAGTAGGAAAGGATATCTTATATGATCACGTATAAATATTGTGGTAAGAAAGATGATTTTCGATTTTCGGAAGAGATCTTCTTACAATAATTCGATTCTTTTATTAAGATGATACTAACAAGTGAAATTGGGCAGATGGTCGAATTTATGTGGAGCTTGTGAAAAAGGTAAGAGCATAAATATTATACATGGTCAAATAAGGTGGTGAGGAATTTAGATTCACATCACAATTGTTCCTTATTTTTTTAAAATTTTGATAATTATTGTTGAACAGAGCACCCGACCCAGATTGGTCAGAGTAATCGTATGGGTACAGAATGTAATATGACGAAATAAATTGATTAATTTGAAAGAGATTTTTTCTAGACTCAAGCAAGGTGGCTTGGGAAAAATAAATTCCGGGACTCAAGCGAGAAGGCTTGAGGGGAATTGTGTAAAGGGTGTTGTAATGTCATTGAAATACTCCCTAAAAATCAGGGATTGAACAGCCACTATGATTCTCGGAGAATCGGCTGGCTGTAAGACCTAGGCAAGCTATAAGAAAATGTATATGTGGGAGGCAGGACGCTGCTTAGTATGCATGAAAGAAATGTTTGCTGCATGAGCACTAAGGTGTTAGGCAAGGCATGAAAGAAATGTTTGCTGCGTGAGCACTAAGGTGTTAGGCAAGACATGAAAGAAACGTTTGCTGCGTGAGCACTAAGGTGTTAGGCAAGGCATGAGAGAAAGGATTGCTGCATGAGCACTAAGGTGTTAGGCAAGAATTTCTTGGATTAAGTGAAAGATGTGTTCATATTAAGTTAACAGTCTACATTATTGGAGAGTGAGATTTATGCATGCTTCTGATAATAGAAGCACAAACAAAGACTAAAAGATATTCCATGAATTGCAAAATTTTATGTTGCAATAAAATGGCTCATTGTTTATTGTTAACACCTAAAAAGTGCTCACTAGCTCATTCCCTTATTCACATGACCCATTTGTCCACTTTTCCACCATCTGAGCCTCTGAAACCAACAAAAGGTCACCAAAAGACCTTAGTACACCCCTTTTTCCATTAAAAAAATATTATTTTTTTTTCTTCTGAAAAGCATAAAAAACCCTCAAAAAGGGTCCAAATTCCCAAAAATATTAAAAAGGGAATTAAAATATTAATTTTATTCAAAAAAGGAAAAATGAGGGAAAAGTACCTAAACCATGTTGGTTAATACCATTTGGTTTCCACAAAACCACAAATGGTATTCCCCACCACCAAAACCTATAAAAAGGTGGTAGGGGCTCCTCATTTCACATCCATCCATTATCTCATCCTTGTGTTGCTGAAATCTCCCTTGAGCATTTTAGCCATTGAAGCAACCTTGGAGAAGGAGACCTCTTGGAGCTTGGAGCTACTCATCTTGGGAGTTGTTCAACATCAACCTTCACCATTGAAGGTATTATCGCAAGCACTTGCTTGCCCCCACTTTTCAATACAAAATCATTCTTTAATATTTTCTTGTTCTTGTTTTTTAAATGTTTACATTATTTGCTTAGATTCTTGCATAGATCCATGATTAGTTTAGTTTAGATTAGTTTATTGTTATTTATTTCTATTGAAACTGCTGCTACTAGTTAGCAGGTGCCCATAGCACTAAGCCTGGTTGCAAAACCGGGCCAACAGTTTTTGGCGACTCCGCTGGGTTTTGAACAATAGATCTCTAGTTTTGCTTTTAATCTTAGTTTTTTATTAGTTTTTAACCTTTAGATCCATAGATCTGCCATCTTAGACAGCAGATCCATTGCTGCTCTAAGTTTTGGCCTCATCTATTGCCATTAACAGCCCGAAATTCTTGATTTTCGGGTTCATTTTTCGGCTTCCGTGCACGGCTTTCGCCTCGCGGTTTTTAGCCTGACAGTCGCGTGGTCCATCGCGGCTTTCGGCCTTTTTTCCGCGCGGTCCATCGCGGCTTTTGGCCTTTTTTCCACGCGGTTCACCGCGGCTTTGCTGCACGTTTCCACGCTGCACATCGCGGTCATTTACCGCGCTGCACATCGCGGCATCGCGGTCATTTACCGCGCTGCACATCGCGACTGCGCGGCCCTTTTCCGCGCGGTTCACCGCGACTTCGCGGCCTATTTGCGCGCTGCACATCGCGGCTTCGCGGACTTTTTCCGCGCTGCACATCGCAACTGTGTGCCCAAATCCCGTGCGGTCCATCGCGACTGTGCGACAGAAACCCACGCGGTCCATCGCGGCTTTTCTGTCAAAACCCACGCGGCTGAATTTTTCATTCGGCCATTTCGTTTTTAAAAATTAATTTTTACTGTACTTTCTGCCCATAGAACATTTTTTACAGTATTAAATTCTGCATATTTTACAGCCTTGAAAATTTTTTTACTATTTAAAATGCATATCTAGAAGTCTTTTTAAAAATTTTCAAGAAAGTGAAAGGACTTATTTTTTGCATTTTTATCTAGATTAAAATTTTTCCTGTTTACTTCTTTAAAATCTTGCCCTTAGCAATTTCCTTGAAAAAAGAAATCCATTTATTTCTTTTAAAGAAGTCTATTATTTGCGTTCAGAATTCAAAAGATTCTTTGTTTTTTGAGTTGATATTTGCAAAGCAATTTAATTTCCATTTATTTGAAAAAGTCATAAATATTTGCTTTTTTTTTTTCTTTTCAAAAACTCCTTTGTTTTATGAAAATTTCCTATAAAGCATTTCCCTTTTTCAAGTTCAGTTTCAATACCTCACGTGCACTCACTCGATCACTTAATTGAACTAAGCCTTAAAACGTACCCTAATTTCAACACACTTTTAACCCCACTTGGGGAACACTAAAAGAACTTTTGTAGCTAGGTAGTATTGGGGGGATAGGTGTTCCAATAACACCCCTCAGTTATTACATCTGAGACATAGAAGTTGTCCAATTAGGGAGCTAAAATCTCTTAGTACTTTTTGGCGCGGTCACAATCGGTTTGTGGGAAGGCCTCTCCCCTAGGAGGGTTGAAGTCGCGAGGATGGTTCTGGAAGCCTGAGTGGAATACCGAAATCCATTCAGTAACCGAAGGGCTACCATTCGCAGTTCTCGGGATATCCCTGTATTGGGATATTGCGATCAAAGGACCAAACGGCAGATTTACCTTTTCTCGACACGTCATGAACGGAGTATCCTAGTAGCCTGTCTTTAGGATTGATTACCCGGTGTCCCTCCCGGTAGGGGGATATCTAGCCGTTGTCTCAACACTCATATTGTCTGACTTGGATTTCATCACCTTGCAGAGGATATCGTGTGTTTGAGTCACAATACTTTTAGTTAGGTGTTTGCATGATTCAACCCACCCTTGGTCTAGTTACACCTATTTTTTATAGAAGCCGTTTGCATGTTGGTACTCTGACCATTTGTTGCATTCCTCCACTTATTGTAGCACAGCTGCTAGAATAAGTGCCTTTTTTGAGGTTGATTTTTTGGCCTGAGAGCCTTCTTTTTTCACTCCCCTTCTTGCACCCTTGGTTGCATTAGGGTTTTGAGTCTTTTATATATATATCACCACCTGATACTTCAACAAATTTTTTTTTACACAAAAACATATTCTCACCATTGAGAATTTTAGACGCTCTCGTCGTCTACAGGGCGAACTCCCAGAGTTTAGTCCGCTTGGCTCTCCACGTCACCTACGCAGAGCCTTATCCCTTGATTCGACACATCGTCAATCAACTAAACAGTCATCCGATTCTGACACACCTCACCTCACATTTGATTTGGAGGTAGAATCCGAAAACCCCACAGAGTCACCACCAACCACCATAATGGCTGGAACACCATTTGATCCACTATTTACCAGCACCATAGGTGAGACATCCACAGACCCTTCTGCGGTGGTGCCATCCATGGCGACTACCACCCCCCTGGGTATGCCCAACATGGGTAACACTCCACATTTAGAAATTCCCAACACAGGGCCACCCCCTGTTATGGGTATACCCAAAATAGGGGTCACACCCCCTCTGGTATCCACAAACCCTATCCCAAGAATCCCCACTGCTATTCCTAACCCAAGTGTAACCCATGTTGCACTTGGAGGCGCTGGCCCATACCAGACTACACCTATTGGAGGGCACATACCCTCCATACCTAGCATACCTTTAGGCGCTACTGGACCCCTACACCATACCACAATGGCTAGGCATGTCCCAGTTCCAGTCACTACATCTGCTAGCTTACCATACATGGCAAGTCTGAACCTGCCAGACTTAGCTAGGCTCACTAATGACCCCATCAGACATGATCCTGCGTGGCCTCATATGCCCACCAAACTTCCCTCTGACATCCCTAAGTTTGAGGGTAAGGCAGGGGAAGACCCCCAGAACCATATCATGTCCTTCCATCTATGGTGTTCCTCCAACTCCATAGTGGACGACTCTGTCCGCCTCCGGCTTTTACAGCTCATCTTCACTGGCTCTGCAGCTAAGTGGTATATCGAGCAGCCCCATGGGACGCATGCCACCTTTACCTCCCTTGCTTCGACATTCCTGCAATTCTTCCAGTTACCTGTCCGCTATGATGCGGGAGTCGAGATCCTACTGTCTTGCAGACAAACCACGGCCACCCACATCACTGACCACATTCATGAGTGGCGTAGACGCCGAAGCCTCTGCAAAATTAAGTTAGACGATCGTATCTTTTTAGATTGGTTTCTAAAATCCCTCCTCCCCCTTATTGCGAAGGATGTGGCATCTGAAAGACCCCAGTCTGAAGAAGAGGCCATCCTCAAAGCCCAATAGTTTGATCTCATTTATGCCTAGTTGGGTTATCTATACACAATCATACCTGACGCCCCACGAGGTGACTCTTCACGTGGTGACGCACCGGGGGCATCACATGCCGCTGATGGCATCATTAGCCACATCACCCCACAACCTAAACCTTTCAGCATGGTGAGCACCATGCCCGCCCCAGACCTCTCTAGGGCTACATCCAGTTCCGGAGCAACAACTTCTTATGCTCCAACAAACCAGACCCATCACATTCATGGAGCCTCTTGTCCACAACATTGTTATGGGCAGGCGCCATCAGCATATGTACCTCCTACATACTATACTCAACCTACCACACAGACCCCCATGCAGTTCCCACAACAGCAGATGCATTACCCACAACCAGCTGCACCAGCTAACCCCACACCTCCACCAGCTCAGGGGTACCAACAACCCCAACAGGCAGCTGGACCACCTCCAGCTCCACCAGCGTATTATCCACTGCAACCTGCTCCCGCACCTGCGGCTCCTCAGAATCCCCCCAATGCTCAAGGGCATGTGTACGCACAACAACATCAGCCCCAATACCAAAATAACCAATGCAACCAGGGTGGGCAACCAAACCGCGAAAGAGGACGTAACCGTGGAAACAACCAAAACCATAACCAAGCTCCACAACCTACCCATCCTCCGCAAAACAATAACGCGGCGCCTGCTCATCAGAATCCTGATCAGCCACCTAAGCAAGCCAAAAATGCTAATTTACGAACAAACCATCCTTGTTCTATTTGCGGTGTCTATGGCCACTATACCCACGCTTGCCCACATTTGGAGCGAGCCCAACAACTATGGACAGATGACGCCCATCGTCAAGGGCAGGCGGCTCCTCAGCCGCCACCCAACCCTCCACCACCTCAACAACAACCTTTGGTGCTACAAAACCCTTTTCCAACACAAGGAGTGGTGAACACTCAGCCGTTAGCCCCCCCACAGGGCAACGTGCAACCACAACAAATCACTTACGCCGCTCCCGATCAACCCATGTTTGATTCAGGCACTCACAACTTATTGATGATGTCCACTGCCGACGTCAATATCCAAACCCGTCGGAACCAGTACGGCCCTACCTCCGAATCCCCCCCCGCCGATAAGGATACTAACGCTAATCCCACCGATCAGACGTTACGGATACCACCTCTTCCACTAGATGGCGCATCTAAAGCACCTTGTTTCCCACTCCGCCGTATCAACAACAACCCCAACGCATGGGCTGCGTCAAATTACAACATCGTAGATGACCTAGCTCAATCTCCCGCAGCCATGTTTGCGTTAGAAGTCTTGAAAAACTATCCTACGCAGTGCAAGACTTTACTTTCCGCCATTGGGGCGATTGACCCAAATGATTCAAAATTGATGACCTTTGATTTGGACCAGTCCGAACCACGTCTGCCTTCCACCATAGCAGTCCAAGTTTCTGTTTCTATTCGGAATCTTGTCATCCATCGATGTATCATCGACGAGGGGGCCTCCACATGCGTCATGTCCACATTTGTTTGGTAGAAGTTGGGATCCCCCACTCTCCAGCAATCCACCACTGCATTGCGGGCCTACGACAGTCGGTCAGCTCAGCCTCAAGGTTTACTACCCAAGGTCCCCGTCCAATTAGGTGGGAAAACTGTGCTCATTGACATAGAGGTCATTAATGCCCAGCTCAATTATAACCTGTTACTTGGCCGCAGTTACATGTATGCCATAAAAGCGGTCGCCTCATCCATTTTTCGCACCATGATGTTCCCCCACGAGGGACGCGTGGTCAAAATAGACCAACTCACCTACTATGATCCCAATGCCCCTGCAGCACCCGAAAATGTTCTTCCCATGATTGAACAACCGGCTTCTAGTGCAACTACCTCCTTTGTTTCTTCTGTGGGACCCGAACTTTACTCAGACACACCAATGACCTCTACATTCCAGGCCATTCCACCACCGTCACCGGAGACTCATGTCGCAAACCTCTGTACTCTTTCACAGAATACACAAACATTCGGTAGTCAACCACCATTGATCCCGAGTCATATTGGTGTTACACCCATCCACACCATCCCCTTTCTATTTCCTCCTTCGGGTGTAGTAAGCACCCCGGTTATGGCTACCCTTAGTCTACCCGGGTTAACATTGGGATTACCCGTGTGGTATATTTCGCCTCCCGTTCCACCGCCGACACCAAACGTCATCCTCCAACCGGTACAACCTATTGTTACCACAAATCAACCTCCTCCTGGTGTCGCAATCCCTTCGTCGTCAACGAAACCTACTTCCAGTCTCAATATCCCTTCATCGTCAATGAATCCTCCCCCTCTTATCAAGCCCACTGGGGGCAGAGGTCCATAACCATACACTGCTATACCACCTCCTAAGGCGGTTAAACCCCCACCGGTGTTTCGAGCTCCCCCTAAATGCTCATTGTGCGATGAGATAGGCCATCCAACTCATCAATGCCCACAGTTACCAGCTCTCCAAGAGCATATGAATATGTTGGACGATGACGCCGGCATCCCCGTCGTTCGACTGGAGCCACCTCCTCAGCCTCGCGACAGATCACTGCGCACCAACCATCCTTGTGCCATATGCAGTGTTTACGGCCACTACTCTCACCATTGTCCTGATCTCCCTGACTATAGAGCAGCATTATACGAGTTAAACAATGTTGATTTGGAGATATCTCCTACCCTAATCGAGGAGATCCACCCCCCGCCATCATCCTCGTCGGAAGAAGTCAATACAATATATATGATTTCAACAACTTTCAAACCAGAACCCCTTGATTTATGGTCTGACTACTTCAATACTGATGAGCAAATTTTGGAGACACTCACTGCACCCGACTACCCTTGGGATGATATGCATCATCGCTCTTACTTCCTCCCGGAAGCATCTACATCCACCGCATCTAACCAGCTATCGGTCGAATCGAAAGATTTCATACCCACTAAGGTAGATTGGTTAAAGGACCCCATCCCAGCACCGGATGCCTTTGAAGAAGGGAACATGTCGAACATTTTCCCCACTATACAGATAGACATTTCCATGACACCAGGGAAACCTGAGCTCATCTCACTGGGCGCATCTTGCACTCAAGCAGAAACTCAGGCGTACAAAAAGCTCTTTCAAGAGTTCCGTGATGTCTTTGCTTGGTCATATACTGAGATGCCTGGTCTCGACCCCGCCATTATTGAACATCACATTGATACATGGCCTGAGGTACCCCCTGTTCGTCAGAAACAGTGACCCATTCACCCTTCCAAGCTCCCCACTGTTAAAGCTGAGGTCGAGAAACTTCGCAAAGCAGGATTCATTTACCCTATTCCGTACACCACCTGGGTGTCGAACCCCGTTCCCATCAACAAAAAGCAAGGCACCCTTAGAGTATGCACTGACTTCCGTGATTTAAACCACGCTTGTCCAAAAGACAATTTCCCCACGCCATTCATTGACCAACTCATTGATGAGTGTGCGGGCCATGAAGTCCTATCCTTCATGGACGGGTTTTCCGGATATAACCAGATTCACATCCGCAAGGAGGATCAGTACAAGACTGCCTTCACCACCCCATGGGGCACCTTTGCCTATCGCGTCATGCCATTTGGCCTTAAAAATGCTGGTGCCACTTTCCAGCGAGCCATGACCTATTGCTTTCACGACTTGGTCCATATCCTGCGAGTCTATCTTGATGACCTCACAGCTCGGTCCCGAAAACGATCAGACCACCTTAATGACCTCCGGCAAGTTTTCCTGCGTTGTTGCAAATATAAAATCCGCTTGAACCCACACAAGTGTGTCTTTTGTGTCCCGGCAGGCCGCTTATTGGGTTTCATTGTTTCCCAAGACGGAATCATTGTCGATCCCCTGAAAGTCAAATCCATCTTATAACTTTCGCCTCCTCGCACGCTTCGGCAGCTCCAAAGTCTACAAGGGTGGTCCAATTTCCTTAGGCGCTTCGTTCCTGATTATGCAACCAAAGTTCACGGTTTCTTACGCTTACTTCGTACCCACATACCCTTTGTTTGGGATGAGCAAGCAGACACGGCATTCGAATCCCTCAAGAAAGCTCTCACACAAGCCCCCTTGATATCCCCACCGAATTTCTCTCAAGACTTCACCCTTTATGTCTCGGCATCTGAACATGCTGTGTCCGGAGTTTTGGTCCAAGAAGATGCCTCCCACCGAGAGCATGTGATTTATTACGTCAGCCAGACCTTGTCTGGCCCACCCCTGCATTACCCATATGAGGAAAGATTAGCCCTAGCTGTAGTCTTTTCCATACAAAAATTGCGACACTACATCCTACTCAGTCATACCATGGTCGTGGCCGACTCCAACCCTATGGTCTATCTCCTCACCCGGCGGCTCCTACAAGGTCGTGTTGCTAAATGGGTCATTATCCTCCAGGAATATGACCTCACTTTCAGAACTCCCAAAAGCACTAAAGCCCTCGCACTTGCTCACCTCATCACTGACCTCCCATCCTCTTCAACATCACCCGTTATCAAAACGGACCTGATTGACGAGCAAATCTTCATCATTTCGTTTGACGACCCTTGGTACGGAGACATTTTGACTTACCTTCGTACGCAAAAATTTCGACCACATATCGATCGTGATGGACGCCGTCGCATACGACACCACGCTCCCCGATACCTATTGATAGGGGATGTACTTTACCGACGCGGTGTTGATACCATTTTACGTCGCTTCCTATCCCATAGTGAGGCAGAACAAGTCCTCAATGATTGTCATAGCGGTGCCTGCGGAGGCCATTTCTCCGGCATGGCCACCGCCCAGAAAATCATCCGGGCTGGTTATTTTTGGCCATCATTGTTCACTGACTGCATCACCACAGTCAAGCATTGCCAGAACTGTCAATTATTTTCCCCCAAAGCAAGAACCCCCCCCGCACCCCTTCATCCAGTCATCACTGTTTGACCATTCTGCAAATGGGCCATTGACTTCCTCGACTGCAACCCCACGTCAGCCGGCGGTCACAAACACATCGTTGTGGCTGTAGATTATTTCACCAAGTGGGCAGAAGCCATGCCGACCTATAATTGCAAAGCTGACACTGCAACACGGTTTTTCTTCAACCATGTTATCGCTCGTTTCGGAGTACCACAGCAACTGGTATCTGACCACGGCTCTCACTTCGAAGATGCCGTCTGGAAGGAATTATCAACCATGTTGAAATTTGAACACCATTTCTCTTCCGCTTACTATCCCCAAGGAAACGGCCAAGTCGAAGCGATCAATAAAATTTTGAAAACCATTCTCCAACATACTGTAGACAAGCTCTTCCCGGCACTATGGGCCTACCGCACCTCAACCAAAACCGCCACCGGTTTTACCCCTTTCCATTTAGTTCACGGTGTCGAATCCGTCCTCCCTATTGAGTGCCAGATCCCAGCCTTACATATCGCCGTTGAACTCCTACCGGACACTTCCCCGATCGAGCAACGTTTACTACTCCTAGAGCAGGCCGATGAAGATCGGCGCACAGCCATTCAAAACATGGAAGCAACTAAACAACGATCGAAACTAAGTTACGACAAACACGTCCACCCAAGAACCTTTTCTGAGGGAGACCTTGTCCTCGCTTACGATCAAGCTCATGATAAAACCAGAAAGGGAAAGTTCGTGTCTATGTGGCAAGGCCCCTACATCATACACACCTGCCTCGGGCAGGGGGCATACATTCTGACCGATTCAGAAGGAAATCCTCTACGCAACCCACGCAACGGGTTGTACCTTAAACGATTTTACCCATAGAAAATCTGATGGACACCATCGTCCATTTTAGTATAGGCATACTTTCTTTGTTCACAAAAAATTCAAAAAAAAAATTCAAAAAAAAAAAACCTAAATATTTGTTTTTCTCTGCATGACCACAGATGGAGCCTCTTCCACTCTGCCATGTCGGTTTCGCTGATGGTGCAAGCCGTTGGTCTCCCAATCTCGCCTCCACAGCTTGGGTAATATACTCCCCTTCACATGAGTTAATTCACATTGACGGAGTGTGTTTAGGCGCCGCTACCAATATTCAAGTTGAATACGATGCCGTGACCGGTCTCCTGGCCGCTGCTCTCCAAATGAACATCCGTCACCTCAACGTTTACTTGGACTCACAGCTCCTAGTTTCCCAGCTCAACAATGATTACCAGGTATGCGATCCCTGTCTTTTCAAAAAATTCCTGTGCACTAAACAAATGGTTAGACAGTTTGAATCCATTTCATTCACACATGTCCCAAGACACCTTAATAGTGTAGCAGATAATATGGCCAACAATGTCCTCGACTGGCACACCAATCACATCATGTCATATCCATAAACAAAATGCATCCATGTGCATAACATGTGCCTCCATGGGCATATCCATAAACAAATATAACAAGCATAACATGTGCCTCCACGGGCATATCTATAAACAATACTGCATCCACGTGCATAACATGTGCCTCCACGGGCATAAAACAAATAACCAAATAAAGCATCCACGTGCATAACATCTACCTCCACGGGCATACATAAATAAACATCATACTGCATCCAAGTACATAACATGTGCCTCCACGGGCATATAAAAGACAAAGGTGCATCCACGTGCATACACGACAATATATCCCAATATATATCCACATATATATATAAGCCAAATAGTCAACATGTCATAGGTGCCCTCAGCACCCGATATACAAAAAATACATCTGTCATACAAAAATGCTTCCCCATATGCTGATAAGCATTTGGGGGCAGATACAATATATCTACTCATCTGGATCCCTAGGATCCTCCGGCTCCTCCTCCGGCTCCTCCTCCGCTGGCCCCGCCGGGTCATGGCGACCCCGAACTCTCCGCTCTGCCGGCCCCGCTGGATCGTCCCGCAGGCGTATCCTCCCCTGAGCCGGCCCTGCCGAAGCATCTCGTCTACCATCCCTGTGCCTCACCAGGAACACCGTTGTCCTCAATAGGAGCGACTGCCACTCAGGCGGCGCACCGAAACAACCCTGCAAAATATCCCGATCTAGGTCTCTCCAACCATCCTCGGGGAGTCCAGCTAAGATCTGGGAAAAGGTCCGTCTGACACCATCTATGGCATCATCGTGAGGGCCAACCCCTAGCCCACGAGCTGCATATCCTCCACCACGCGGAGGGGACACCGCTGCAGGTGGATGGGCGACCACCATCGCCCGCCCCTGACGAGCCACGTAGTCAGGTGGTGGCACTGGACCCACATCTGCACAAAGCAAGAAAGCCATCACATACTATACAACAATAATAATCAATGATAAAATCAAAAAACATATGATATAATATCAAATAAAACACAAAACATACCGTCTAAACTCCAGGCCTGTCCTGGGGCACGAGGCATCTCTGGGTCACCTCGATAGTCCATGCCAGCATAAGGGTAGTCCTCAATAACAAGAGGCATCTGCTCCCACTGCTGATAGAAATCCTCTGTGAAGTAACCGCGGACACTGCCGCCACCACGAGGCATCATCTGCCCCCATCTCATCATACGAGGATCACTCGGAAGACCAGCACGAATGGGTACCCGTGGCCGCAAGGTCGGCACCCGCTGGAAGAAAAAACAGCATAAAAATGAGGCATAACAAAACTCACCTCCCTCTCTAATGGCCTTGTCCAGATCTCTCCGGGACACCAGCCAGAAACATCTGCCCCCAGGCATAATAAGTACCCTGAAGAACAGATTCCACCATCATCATCTGCCCCCCAGACATACGATGTGGCGCAGCAGCACCCAATATCCGCAGAACGCAGGCACCAACAGCTCGCATATCCCACTCACGTAGGGATCTCAGACTAATAGAGCTGTTCACCAAAACAGCATCATCAACACAGAAAGTCTGTAACAGGTCCTCCATATCTATACCTAGAGGAAACCTCAGCAAGATATCACCCACCTCACCCAAGCGAGGCAACCCAGTCAAAAAATGGACATCCGTGAGAGTGATCTCTAACCTCTCACCCCCAATGATAAATGCACCCTCTGCTGGCACCCACCAACGCACAAGCTTGTTCAAGAGCTGTCTCATTGAACGAATAGGCGGGATCTGAGCGAACTTCAAAAGTCCGCTCATAGCAAGAGTCTGTCTCACCCCTGCATCAGTCAGAATCCTCTCCATAATATCACCATCGATCTCTCGCTCCCGCCACGAGGACTGTGGTCTCCTCAACATCCTGCCAGAAAAACAGAAGAAATTGTTAGCCCCAGCATAAAAAATTTAGAAAAATCCCATCGCGGCTTTTACACAAAAAGCCGCGATGCCCATCGCGGCTTTTTCACCAAAAGCCGCGGTGACCATCGCGGGATCCATGCAAAAACCCGCGATGAACATCGCGGGTTTTGGCCGGACAGTCGCGATGAACATCACGACTGTCCCCCATGAACCCGCGATGAACATCGCGGGTTCCGACCTCGCAGTTGCGATGAACATCGCTACTACGGGCCTAAAACCCGCGCGGTTCATCGCGGGAACAGCCCCGAAACCCGCGATATTCCACGTTGGAGAGTCAACATGGAATTTCGCGGCCTTCGGGGTCCCGCCGCCAAACAAAAAAGACATAATTAACAAGGCTAAGGCAAATAGAGTTACCTGCAACTCGCTAAATTGAAAACCAACGGTGAAATCTCCCGGAAATCGAGAAATAGCTCTGACAGCTCTATCAAACTCGCACGTAACAATGACAAGTCATTTGGGCCCCACGCCCTATTTAGAGGAATTCCACCAATTTTCCAACGGCCATTGCGGTATCATACGAAGTCCATTTCTCAAACCGTTGGTATCGTTGGAATCAGCACAGCGAGAACTTCATACAGGTTCCTTCCTTTTCCTGTTTTCACGGGGTCCATTTTTTGACCATTTTTTGCCCTCTCTCGTGGCCTCAGTTTGCGTGCCACATCGACCGTTCTCCGTTCTGGACGTGTCATATATCATCGGATTCAATTTTCCGCGCTCGGGATGATGCTTGAGATCATTTCTCATTGTCACGTCCCGATTGTCAGGGCATTTT
This sequence comes from Larix kaempferi, assembly GCA_027924585.1. Taxonomy (NCBI): domain Eukaryota; kingdom Viridiplantae; phylum Streptophyta; class Pinopsida; order Pinales; family Pinaceae; genus Larix; species Larix kaempferi. Next base: position 8,645,629 of record BSBM01000240.1, on the reverse strand, counting down.
TTTCCATGCCCCCTCCTCACCTCGGTTTGCGTGCCACATCGACCGTTCTCCGTTCTGGACATGTCATATATCACTGGATTTTGTTTTCCGCGCTTGTGATGATGCTTGAGATCATTTCTCGCTGTCACGTCCTAATTTTTAGGGTATTTTTTCCATGCCTCCCTCGTCACCTCGATTTGCGTGCCACATCGACCGTTCTCCGTTTTCGACATGCCTTATATCGCCGGATTCAGTTTTTCGCGCTCGTGATGATGCTTGAGATCATTTCTCGTTCTCACCTTTAGAGTTTTCGGGCATTTTTTCATGCCCGCCACATAGCCTCGGTTTGCGTGCCACATCGGCCGTTCTCCGTTTTTCGACAATCCTTATGTCACCGGATCCAGTGTTCCGCTCTGATGACGATGCTTGAGATCTTTTCTTGCCATCATCAATACCTTTTTGTTCGGTATAAGTTTATCCCTTTTTCGGGCCGAGCAACCCCTTTTACGAAAAAGGCACTTAGGGAGTTTCTGTTAAGCTCTTTTCTGACTCCTAAAACAATGAAAAGATCGCCGAGCAATCTTGCTTCCTTTCATGCTCGCTAAACGTATCTGAAAGGGAGTCTACCTGGTATAAGTTTACCCCTTTTCCGGACCTTGTAGACTAATTACGAAAAAGGTATACTCTAGTCACATCGGCTAGAAGAGTTCTCCATCCGCATCATTTTATGCTTTTTCGGGCCTTGGAGACTAAACTTACGAAAAAGAAACACCAGTAGAGTCCACTTACCGTTTTCAGACTCTCTAAACATGAAAGCAACCATGAGCATGAGCCGTCCTGGGCTCACAAAATCCACAGGACCGTACCATTTTAGAGCATACTTTTATCCCTTCTTGGAGCTTATTAAAACTACGAAGAAGGAATCAATGGTGCCTCTTGGCACCACGACAGATCACATCTACTCATTAGGCAGCTTCCCCACTTTGGTCGCCTTTGTTTAGAGTATTCTGCAGTATGTCACCTTGATAATTCCTCGACGACACCTATCAGCTCGTCCTCCCCCCTAGAGTCAATATATACCATTCAGTCAAAGCAATCATCCCCACACCTACATGCAGTTCCCTACGCTGCCAGGTCAACCACGTCATCATGCTCTGAACAAAGGAAGTTTGAGTCTACCCAGTTTTTTGACCCAGTTATTTCCCATTCCCACAAGTATGTCAGTCCTACCATCATTACAACAACACTGCAGTTTTACACCTCGTGCTCCTATCAAGGAAACATCATTGCCTTGTAAGTTGCTGGTCTCCCTTTGTCGACGACAACCACATTGATTCCAGAGAAGAGACCTAGAGGTCCCTGTGTCTTGGACTCATCACCATTTATGATGAGTGCCTACGAATCATTTCGAGAGGAATCTTCAGTGCCTCTCCAAATGGTTGTTTCTCGCATGCTCGACTTCAACACCTTGATCACATCGTTGAGACTCGCACAGGGTATTCGTCCGTTTCACTTATTAGTCGAAGACCCTAGATACCTCCTGACTCCTTCACATTTGAGAGTCTTCCTATGGATAACACCAGTTACACTTTTTCTATAGATATCCGGGTTGCGCATGGCGACAGTATTCAGATGTACCCCAGTTTCATACTCCCTTGAGTATACAGTTACATTATTTCTCAGAGATGACTCATAGTCTTTGAGTCCCTACAGATGTTGGACACCTTTAGTTTCAGCAGTTCACAAGTTATTCCAGTGTATCAGTTATTGAGATCAGTTATGATCAAGAGTATGTCCCAGAATAATGTCCCCCCTGGACCATTATGATATACCAGTAGATTCTTTATGTATTAGATCCCCCTCCTTGGGACTAATTGTTATGTATATGTCTTGATACGAGCATGGGAATGCCCGCCTCGTCCATTATTAAAGATTATACCTCACTCACATTGAGGCCATGTAATATTTTTGTTTTTGCAGCTTCCAAGGGCCGTGGCTCCAGTCTCCAATCGGTCTCTTCTCCTTCCCAAAACCCTGAAAAAAGACAAATGAACTATGATGTTTATCGGCCATACGATGAGCTCCTGCCCTCACACATCAGGGGGCAATCTGTTAACACCTAAAAAGTGCTCACTAGCTCATTCCCTTATTCACATGACCCATTTGTCCACTTTTCCACCATCTAAGCCTCTGAAACCAACAAAAGGTCACCAAAAGACCTTAGTACACCCCTTTTTCCATTAAAAAAATATTATTTTTTCTGAAAAGCATAAAAAACCCTCAAAAAGGGTCCAAATTCCCAAAAATATTAAAAAGGGAATTAAAATATTAATTTTATTCAAAAAAGGAAAAAGGAGGGAAAAGTACCTAAACCATGTTGGTTAATACCATTTGGTTTCCACAAAACCACAAATGGTATTCCCCACCACCAAAACCTATAAAAAGGTGGTAGGGGCTCCTCATTTCACATCCATCCATTATCTCATCCTTGTGCTGCTGAAATCTCCCTTGAGCATTTTAGCCATTGAAGCAACCTTGGAGAAGGAGACCTCTTGGAGCTTGGAGCTACTCATCTTGGGAGTTGTTCAACATCAACCTTCACCATTGAAGGTATTATCGCAAGCACTTGCTTGCCCCCACTTTTCAATACAAAATCATTCTTTAATATTTTCTTGTTCTTGTTTTTTAAATGTTTACATTATTTGCTTAGATTCTTGCATAGATCCATGATTAGTTTAGTTTAGATTAGTTTATTGTTATTTATTTCTATTGAAACTGCTGCTACTAGTTAGCAGGTGCCCATAGCACTAAGCCTGGTTGCAAAACCGGGCCAACATTTATGTTTCTGAGTTTTATTATGGAATTGATTCCAAGTTTTTATGGTTTCTGTGAATTCGGGTTGTGTGGTCGAAAATGCAAAAGCAATCGACGCGGACTTGCGGAAAGTCCTGAAAGTCTGAAGGAGGTCAAATAGAAATGATGAAACAAGCAAAAGATGACTACAGAGGAAAAGACAAACTATTGAACACCGAGGACGGTGTTATTCTTAAGGGGATTGAACACTGAGGACGATGTTATTCTTAAGGGGAGGAGGATGTAACATCCCACTTTTTCCCAAATTATTTTATAAGACAAAAGAAGTCAGACATTGGGAAAACGAGGACGTTAGTTATATATTGCCGTTATTTACGGTATAGATATGAGTATCTTAATTAGAGAATCAAGTACGTAAGAGTTATTTGATAAGACTTGGTTATTTTATTAATATGATAATGAAGGATTACATCTAGCATCAAAGGGTTGCCATAACTTCTTTCGTAATGAGACCCCTCATTTAACTTGTGCTCTATCAAGCATACTTGCAAAAGCTAAGAACTCTGTTCACCTCTATATATATATACAGATACAGAGATTTGAAAAGAATAAACCTTACTCGAATACTAGGTACATAAACAGAAATTGTTCATTCCCCATCCTTATGTAAAGGTTTATGCATAAAAATCAATCCGGCAAGTTAATGTCAAAATCCCTTATCTAACAGTATTATGCCAGGTTAATCTAGGTTCTTATCGACATAGTTTTTGCAAGGATCATTTACAAACGCAAGCAACAAGAAGACAGAGGTAGCTAAATATGGATGGATGTTCCAACGAAAACAGCCAGGACAATATCTACATGCAGAGAATAGTTGTTCGCAGGTAGTAAGAAAAATGCATTCATATCCATTCGTAAATAGCTAAGAAGATATATTAAGGTAGAGATCACTATATCTATGCCGAGATTCCATCCACATGCATCATCTCTTTCATAATGCATAAATTCCATATGTATATATGCATATTTGTTGTATAAAGATATGAAAACAAAAGATATGCATTTATTAAGAAAAGACCTTCCTCTCCATTTTGGCGCACTCCATTTAGTGGAGTTGTAAATGAATGACTTTCGACACTTGGTAGATCACTACCTAGTCATTACCTTGGTTTTTTTTTTTTTTTAAACTCATCGTGGAGCCTTAGTTACTGCCATGTGTCTCCTCCACTGAAAAGCTGTTACTTCCCAAATCGCCACCTATCTTGGAAGGATCCCGATCGACCGTTTTAAGAGGACCAGGATCAGTTAGATGGGGGGATCCTTTAGGGGGAGAAAGAGAACAGGGAAGTGATCCTTGGATCGGGGTTTCGCAGAGTTTTATCCTGGAGCAACTCAGTTTTGTTTTGTTCATATGTTACGTGGATTATTTTCCTTTGATTTACGCCATGTTTATGGAATTTCGCAGCCCTGATATGCCAACGTTTTCAGTATTTAAATCTCTGCCGAATAGTAAGCTAACATTTTGGAGAAAGGTTAGTTTCTCTGTATTATGCTGCCAACATTTTCAGTATTTAAATCTATGTGGAATGGTTATGCTAACGTTTTGGGGAAATGTTAGATCTCTGTATTATGCTAACGTTTTGGGGAAATGTTAGATCTCTGTATTATGCTAACAACTGATATGCCAACATTTTTAGTATTTAAATCTCTGCCAAATAGTAAGCTAACATTTTGGGGAAAGGTTAGTTTCTCTGTATTATGCTGCCAACGTTTTTCAGTATTTAAATCTATGTGGAATGGTTATGCTAACGTTTTGGGTAAATGTTAGATCTCTGTATTATGCTAACAATTGATATACCAACAACGTTGTGATTGTGAGCTAGATCTATTTGTTTGATTGTGAGCTATATCTATTTGTTTTATCATCGTCCAACTATGTATCCTCTATGTTATGAGATTGTTCTCTGTGATAGATACTAGGGTGAAAACTGTGACCCAGCCCTGAGACTGTGTTCTCCTTCCAATTGTATCCATGCCTTTGGTCTCTGCGCTTTCCACTCAGCGAGCTACTGACGAAAGGTGACCTTCATGCTCGGCGTCTAAGCCAGCCAAGCTGTCAATCCCCTGTGCTTCTGCCAGCATCTGTCTATGCTCTGTTGGGCATGGCGTTCTCCACTCAGCCGGACAATTTATTTTACCACCGTTCCGTTGAGCTGGTGATCTCCTCCACAATCGAATCACCGGTGTTACCTTTTCTGACCTAGCCGTCAATAACTCTAAAAGCTTGATGACTTTTGGTTACGGTATGCTAAGCCTCGGTTAAAACACGATTGTTAATAATCACCATTATTCAAGTCTTAGTTGAATTATATACTCAGGTCTAAGATTGGCATTGACGGCCATTTAGTTTAGTTTAAAGTGGAATATTAATGTGTTTCAAGTGGATGTCCATATGTATACATATATCATGGTTAAGAAATGTTTCACAAGTATATCATAGTTGAAACAAAATTTCCATTACTGCATATGCTAATGAATACTGGTTCATAAATACTAGATATTTGAAATCATTTTCTTTATGTACTATGAGTGCCTGGTTTTTATTCACTAGATCGTAGGAACCGGAAAACTCTGCAGCATGATACGGGTCATTTTGTTTTCTGTTAGTAACCTACGGATCTGGCTATCTCTGTGCAATTACTTGCTATTTGATAAATATATGTTAAAACTATATATCTGATTGATCATTGTTTTGACGATATCAAACTCTGAATGTCATCATATTACTGTGTTAAAGTTCCTTGATTATGCAGATGCCAGGTTGTATATTTTGATTGATCATTCACGCTAATCCTAAAATGTGGTTATTGTTGAATGATGGGGTTTTACTGTCGGATCTTTGTTCTTGTTCAGATCTAGCTTGTATGTCGAAATCGTGTTTAGAAATTCATTGCTTAATCTTGGATGAGGATGCTAGTCCTATTGTGGATCTACATCATAGTTTGCTAAAACAGTGACTGGGTACATGCAGGCATTGTCTTATAGTTTTACTAACTAGTGTACAAGCCAATAATTTGGCATTAAGTTGATTTTGGCTTGAACCCTACGAAGGAAATATAAACCCACAGTAATAGGCTATTTTTTTTATTACATCAGGGAGAAAAGGCCAGCATTGTACATATAGAGAAATTCCCCTATATTTATGCAAGTTAAGTTCATCGCTGAATGTCGTGGAAAAACTCTCACACTGTAAGAGAGCAATTGCAACCAGGAGTTGCAGATTGTAACCCTCACTATTTGGAATGATTAATACATAATGTGGCATATTCTCTTTGTGGACGTAGCCCGGATAGCGGGTGAACCACGGTTATATTTGGTCTCTCTCCTTTGTGTAATGGTTGTATTGTTAGATTTAGATGCATTCATATTAATTTCCTCAATCATGAAGAAGTCATTTTTATATCAATTAATTAAAGAAATGTATGAAGTTTAAAATTAGTTGAAGGTGATCTCTATGAGAAAGATGAAGTGCTTAACATACACATGTAAAGTTTCCCTTACATCATTGTACTGATTAAGATATATCAAATGTTAAGGTAAGATAATCTTATAGTATAAGCATGGGTTACATTAAGGATGCTTGTAGGGAATATTAAACATTTATGCATTGTTGAATACTCCCTTTTCCTAATTACTAACCTTTAATCATGGATATCTTATATATGTTTTGATAGTGGTAATTATATTGGTTAGAAGTACTAAGTTCAACCCTAATAAGTAGGAGTTTCATAAGGATGAACAAGATAGGAATGTGAATTTCATTATTATGGTATTTCTCCTACATTGTAGAAGGAATTAATTGTACTAATGTATATGTTTTGTTTATATTCATGGCTAACGAAACTGTCGAATATGAAATCAAGATAAAGTGCGAACTTACATCTTTATGGATTTGGTTAGGTTCGTTATTTACTAACCTAGTTAATTTGGGGTGTTACACATATGATCTTCCACCTGTGATCTTTGTATATCTTTTTAATTATCTCTTTCCGAAATTTCACTCAAAATCTGAATTTTGAAAATTTGGGTATGTTACAGGGATCAGGCTTAACCAAGACGTCCCTTCCCATCCTACAACACACAGTAAAAAAATAAGGGACATAATACTTTAGAAACATATATATAATATATGAAATGAAATGTACATAACATCTAGCATTTAACTCAACACGCTATCAGATGAATGTATAGAGGGATTAATTCCCCTAGCATCTGCACAATAGACAACAAATGCACATAACATCCAACATTATAACTGAGATATGGAACGACATATAGATTGTAATATATCATATGAATGTACAGGGATCCTTCCCTAATCCCTTCACATCAATCAAACGACATGCAACATATATATATATCATATGAACTATTAGAGTAGAGGGATCAATCTCCCATCTCTGCGCAATCATCCAAACACATTTAAATATGTAATACATGAAGGATTTGAGTACAGGGTTCAATATACCATCTCTGCACAATCATCCAAAGACATTCTGCATGCAATATATATCAACAAGGGTTTATACATGAATATGGATTCCATTGAGCCATCCCTTTTCACAACATATGTGCATTCATCAACAAATAGTATGGAAATGTTCCAGCATCAATATATAATATAAATATCTTATGCAATATATACAGGGATAGGCTACCCTTTAGACATCCCTTCCCACAACATCTACGCATTCGTCAACAAGAGGCAATACATACATAATATGTGTAATGATTAACATAGTAGGGATTTCCCCATGCTCAGCACAACAAGCAAATGAAAACTATATAAAATACATGTAATGAAAGCATATGGGGATCATCTCCCCAATCATGTGCAACATCAAAAGGAACCTTGCCTTTGTAATATATGCAATCAATAGTTACAGGGATCACATTCAGCACAAAAATGTATAATATGAAACAATACTCAAGCATGCAATATATATACCATTAATGAGATAGTAGGTATACGGGATCCATCTCCCAATCATGCACAACAAAACTCGAAGACGTCATGTAGGCAACAAATAAATTATACACAACAATGTATCAAGCTGTCAAATGAATGCGTACATGACTCCTTCTCCCTAGCTTTGCGTAATCATACCAATGACCTTCAGCATATATAAATATGTAATATAGGAATGGAAGGTATATAGGGATCTATCCCCAACCATGCACAATCAACACATAGCACAAATATATATATATATAAAGCTCGAGCATATCAAAATAAATGTGAATGGGGGTCAATCTCCCAAGTCTGCACACCTCTACCCATCTGCGTAGCCAACAAAAGAAACATGTAACATGCAGCATCAATATGCAACATCAACATGCAGGATCAATATCCCAACTCTACGCAACAAAATGAATAGAAGCCAGAAGTAAGTACGGGGGTCTTCCCCAACAAGAAACATATATAATTAATATATGAAATACTAATATCCAGGGATCAATATCCCAACTCTGCACAACAAAATGAATAACACAGGGTATAATATATATATTATATTATATGAAAAGAAAGTATACGGGGATCCGCCCCCCCCCAAGATATGCGCAACAAAAACAATATATAAATATATTATATGATACGGAAAATTATAAGGGGAACATTCCCCCACCAATCTTTATGCAACATCAACAAAACATATAATATATGATACAAAAAAACATAAGGGAATAATTGCCCCACTAGGCTCTACGCAACACAAAGAATCACTAGCAGTAAATAACATATATAGGAAGAGAAAATCATACACTACGCAACATACAGAAATAAGTATGCAGTAATTCCTGATCAGTCCCCCATTCTTTGTGCAACCATAGCATCTTCAGAAAATATTCAGAGGTCAGAACCATCCCCCTTCTCAGTGTTGATGTATATGTAACTTCGGAATGTATTTCACATATATGTATACTGTATTCCTATAGAGATGGTATTATTCCTCTATAAGGAAGTGTCGTCACTTATATTGTAAGTGACATAACTTATACTTGATGGGTTATTAGACCACCTTATTTGGGGTCGGCCCTGTATAAGTCATGTGGGTCAAAGGGTTATGAGACCACTCTATTGGGGGTTGGCCATGTGGGTCAAAGGGTTATTAGACCACCCTATTGGGGGTTGGCCCACTCAGCATTATGTTATGTGGTAAAGTTCGAGCCTACATGAGTTAGGTAAAAAGGCAAGTCAAGTCAAGTATAAATAGAGTGCGGGAGGCACTCTATTTGCTCACTCACTTCTCACACATGCACTCAAGGAGGAGTGGCGCACTTATGGAGGAGGAGGATCTGCTGCTAGGTTGTGTCTATCTCTTATGGTTGGTTGTATCATTGCTCTATCTATCTCTGAGGAAGTTATTGGGGTTTTTCACCTTTATGGTTTTCCCCAAGTAAATCTTTGTGTCTCTTGTGTGCTTGCATTATTGTCTCCATGATTGATATGCTGTAGATATGCTATACATGTTGTTCTCTCAGTTAAGATGCTAGATCAGATTGAATTAAATTCTGAAAATTTAACATGGTATCAGAGCTAGCCTGAAAGAAGGCATGATATGGCATGTATGACACTTGTTGCACTTACGATGCTAGGGCTTGATATAGCAAAAACCAGTTGTCGTAGCACTTTCGCTATAAATCCGTTTTGGAAAAGTTTTCGGATCTGAAATTCTTACAGGACGAAGATTAAATCTCCAGGTACCTTGTGTCCAAAGGAAAACCTCTAATTCGTTGTACTTTGTGATTTATGATCTGTACAATATAGGGTTTCTGCCTCTTCCAGATCTGAGTCAAAATCAGGTGACCTTGGGAAAAAGGTCATAACCTGGGCTAGGAAGCTCCAAATGAAATTTTGTAAAAAGTGACTGGTAGTAAACAGACTGTACTATCTCAGGAAACGTTTTCAGAGGCCGAAGTTGAACCACTGACATGTGGCACACCGTACAAGTTCACTCTCCTGTATTATCTCATAAACAGGTCATGTTATGACACTTGGCATAACTCTCTCTCAGAGAGTCCAATTGAGGTCAGACCTATCAAGATGGAAAGATAACAGGCCGAGCTATCTCAAATTTGTTTTTCAGAGGCCGAATTTCAAACAGTGACACATGGAAAGCCGTACAAGTTCACTCTCCTGTTTTATCCCAAAACAGGTCACGTTGCGACATTTGGCATAACTCTCTCTCAGAAAATCTAATTGAGGTCAGACCTATCAGGATGGAAATCTAACAGGTCAGGCTATCTCAAGAAACGTTTTCAGACCCTTGGGATCAAAAATTTCGGAGTTACACCAGAAACAATCAGGTACATATTTCTGTCAAAACAGAATTATTTTTTGGTACCTTCATTCATGGCTTTCGAAATTTAGGGCTTTGGAGAAAGTTGGAATTTTTTTAATCGGAGACCACGGCTGAATGCTACTCATCAAAATAAAAATTTAGAGACCAAGATCAGAATTTTTGGTTGGGTAGAAGGCCGGGCTTGATCAGACCCTAGTTCGGGACTTTGATCAGGAAAGTGGAAAATTAGGGCTTCTATAAAAATGGGAATTTTTGAAATCTGTGACCATGGCTGGAAGCTCCTCAGAAAAATAGAAGCTTAGAGCTTTGGATCAAACCTTTTGATTGGGCAGAAGAGTGGGCTTCATCAAACCCCAGTTTAGGGTCACGTCTAGTGAATCCGGAAGTTTCAAAGGAAAAATTGAGGAGTAAAAACTTTGCAGTTTTCAAATTCTGAATATACCAGTTTGATCAGCTCATCAAGGTCCAGTTCTTGTAAATCAAGTGGATTGGGTTAATCCTAGAAGAAGCTGGATTGGTCACCTGCATAAGTGAAGAAGTTCCTGTTTCAGAGGGAGATGAGGCTAAGGCCTTACATAAGAAGATTACAATCGATCTCAACAGGTATGACTCATCAAGGTATGTTTTGAGATTTGTTCATGATTAAGTTTATGGTATGTTTGTCTTCATCTTGATTTTAGATTTGTCGTATCACCTTAACAAAATTATGAATGCATGATAGAAGATATTCATTGGTTAGGGTGTTGACACTTATGATTGTACTAATGCATTATGGTGTTGTATGAGGTTTATGTTGTCTACTAACATGAAAGGTACACCAAGAAAGACAAATCATGTTCTAGTTCAAGAACATATGGTCATGATAACATGAGGACAAAGATTCATCCATTGTCATGGATCTCATAGAAGATCCATTTACGAGGTATGTATAACTTTGTTTTGTAATGGTTAACATATGAGACATGCATGTTACTAGCACAAGTCACTGAAAAGAACAAGAAGACATCATGTGAGTATGTTAGACATAACTAGCTAGCATGCTAATCCAGGTATGTTTTTCCTATATCAACCTAGAATCCTACCTTGTGTTAGGATCTTATACTGTTGTTGATAATGATTATTCATGAAGTCATAGGTTTGAATAATCATGGTTGTATGCATATTATGTTTCTTACCATAATTGATGATATGACTAACCAGAAGAATCATGAAGGTATAGGTTTGAGTAATTATAGGTTTAGACATGTTATGATTCTTATGATTTGACTAACCATAAGAATCCTACATAAACCTTGAATGCCAATGCTTATTATTTCTGTTTGAAATGATCATGAGTATACATGCTTGAGATTATTGTGTTTTAATAGTATACTAATGAATGTATGATTTTATATGAGATCACAAGGATAACACAATCATGATACTAATAAGCATGCATAGGGACCAAGGATGAATATGAGTTCAAGAACATGTAATCCAGGAAGCAAAGATCAAGAGGGAGCACACTCCAGTTGTTCCTGCAAGAAATCAAAGGAACACACTCCAATGGTTTATGAAAGGATGCAGATATTAAGAGGGAGTTGACCATCTCTCTACATTCCACAACAGAAAGTTGTAGAAGAAGCTACTGCAGATTAGGACTCCAGCAACTCCTGTAAGAAAGCGAAGACTCAGAGGGAGTCCACTCAACGAACAAACAAAGATAAGTATTTTAATTATCATTTCTTGCATATATGTTTGTTTAAATAAAATTGTTCAATGATGTATATGCTCATGTTCCTAGACTTAGGATATGTATTGTGCATATTAGAATAGTTGCATTGATGAACAGTATACTACTAATATATATGGGTAAGTGGCCTATGGCACTGTACAACATTCCATTGCTACTTATCTAGAATGAAACCTCTTTGCTGACATGTTGGGAGTTGTGCACACTCTTAACAATGTTCTGGTAGAGATTGGAAGGCATCTACAAAGTTACAGGATATGGATAAATGTTGTATTAAAGCATTGGCTAAGATAATTGCATGACTGTATGACATATTTCTTTATGTGTAAGAATTTGTTCTGAAAATTATGAGATGTTTCTAATCATGCAATTTGACCTGCTTTGTAGGAAAGACCGCATATCTTCACCTACAAAAGGACTACAACATTTGTTCCAGCAACAAAGACATTTATTGAAGATATTGAAGTTCCCAGGATCTGGGATGAAGAAAGGGAATGCCATGATCCGTCGATCATGAAGAATGATGTTTGGGACGTAGTCCCAAGACATGAAGGGAAGTTTGTTATGACTTCCAAATGGAACTATCAAATCAACCACGTTGCAGATGGCAACATTAAGAAATATAAAAGTGATGAAATAGAAGATGCACCAGATAGATTTCAAGACAGCATGGTGTAGTCATATATGTGTGCAGAACTTGGTATGGTAGGATAGATAGCTTTCTATCCAGTTTGGGCTTTACCAAGAGTAAAGCGGATTCCAACCTTTACTACAAGGTTGAGGAAGGAAATCCAGTGATACTATTTTTGTATGCGGATAACCTGTTTGTTACAGGTGAAGAAAGATTGATTACCGACACGCAGCGGAAGCTTGCTGCCAAGTTCGAGATGAAGAACTTGGGGATGCACTATTTGTTTTTGGCATGAAGGTGTGGCAGAGTACAGATGGAATCTTCCTTGGACAAGGGAAGTATGCAGTAGAGATCCTGAAGAGGTTCGGGATGATGGAATGCAAGGCTATGACCACACCTATGGCATCGAACTTGAAGCTTCTATGTGATGCTTCATCTGAGCCAGTTGATGTCTCTATGTATCGTCAGATGATTGGGTCCTTGATGTACCTGACGAACACGAGACCAGACATTTGCTTTGCTATGAACACATTGAGCCAGTTCCTGACGAATCCGAGAAGTGTTCACCTGGTTGCTGTAAAGCATGTTCTGAGGTACCTGAAGGGTACAGTGGATTATGGGCTTAGGTATGAGGCAAATCAAAAGTTTAACCTGCAGGGTTATGTTGATTCAGATTGGGCTGGCAGTGCTGTAGATAGGAAGAGCACATCTAGGTGTTGCTTCAGTATGGGATCAGGTGTGATCTCTTGGTTTAGCAGGAAGCAGTCCTGTGTAGCATTGAGTACAGCTGAGGCAGAGTATGTTGCAGCCTGCTCAGCTAGTTGTGAGGCAGTATGGCTACGGAAGCTACTGTCTGAGCTATTTGATCTCCCGTTGGAAGCTACTAGTATCTTTTGTGATAACCAAAGTTGTGTGAAGCTGTCCGAGAATCCAGTGTTTCATGACAGGTCGAAACATATAGAGATCAAATATCACTATATCAGGGATATGGTGCAGAGAGGAGCTGTGAAGCTCCTATATGTTACGACAGACGAGCAGATTGCAGATGTGCTGACGAAGCCACTAGCCAGGGTGAAGTTCGAGTACTTCAGAGAGAGGCTTGGCGTTCTTCAGATCGAGGACACTTCGAGGAAGAAGTGATGGACACATTTGCTGAAGCCATTCCAAGCATGTTGGAAGGAGGATCCTTCACATGGCTGTGGATGTAAGCGCTGGATGATGAGCATCAGGATGATGTTCTGGTTTCTGCTTGGATATGATCAGTTGGATCATTTTATGTATGTATGTACGCATCATGTGGATGCTTGATATGATCAGTTGGATCATTTTATGTATGTATGTATGCATCATGTGGATGCTGGATATGATCAGTTGGATCATTTTATGTATGTATGTATGCATCAGATGGATGCATTGTATGATCAGGATGATCGTGGATGACGAGCTTCTCCAGATGACATGTAGCAGGATGTTGCAATGATGATGATGAGTATCAGATGATACTTTGTGGCCGTGGATCAGGTTGTGCAAGAAAGCATGTAATTTGTGTTAGGATTTTCCTATACTCCATCCTAGTCCTTCTAACATTTCTGACATTTTCAGTCCTGCATGCAAAATTAGGGTTTTGCATGCAATTAGGGTTTTGCATGCAATTAGGGTTTGCATGCAATTAGGGTTTGCAACACCAGCACCTAGCCCTTGCCAAACTAGCCCCAGGAGCTTCTCTCGGATCAGTATTAGCTCTCCTAGAGCTTAGTGCGCCCTCCTTTCAGTTATTGCATGATAAGGGCGCCCTTCTTCACCTACCAGTCCAGTTTAGTTCAGTTATCTTCAGTTCTTCCTTGATTTAAGGATTAACTGACTCCTAACTGACCTTATCACTCTTTTGGACCTCCAGTGTGACTAGATAGACTGTTTTGACTCCAGTTAGCTCCATGAGCGCCCCCCACTGAGTCTCCTTCACTATATCAGTGCTTCCGTGTGCCAGTTACACCAACCACACTCAGTTAGACTCAGTTTGACTCCCGGTTGATCACTACTTGTGCATTGATGACTTCACTGATGATGAGATAGACTCCTAGTTTGGCACTGATGACTCTCCACTGATTATGGATCTGTGCATGAAGGATAATTCGAATTACACCTAGTTAATTCGAATTCTCATACTCAGCATTGTATATTTACCCGGTTACTATTCTGATTAATGTAATGTGTGTAATTATTCTGCCTCTATTGGATCTATGTTCTATTGCTTCTCTCTTCTTCCTAAATTCTTTCATAGTGAGGTTTACATCATCTCTTTGGATCTTATGTGGGCAATTTCACATGGTATCAGAGCCTTGAGAGTATATTCTACCTCCATTCTTGAGAGTTTTTTGCAGGTATTTTGAAGTTCCAGCAGTTGCAGCAGCAGATTCAGTAGCTTCTATTTTGCACTTATTCAAGCAATCAAGATGAGCAATTCGAATGATCCTTCTTCTATACTTCTCACTCCTTTCAATTATTTCGAATGGAAAAGGAAGATGATAATACTCTTGCGATCAAGAGGGTTTACTAGAATAGTTGAAGAAAAAGATGTCATACCACATCAAGCTGAAAAGAGAGTCAAGCACCTAAACAAAATGGATGAAGCCTTTGGATTCATATGCCTTCATATTTCTGATGATCTATTGTTTCATGCTGATGGATTGAAGTCTCCATATGATTTATGGATAAAATTGAGGAGTCTTTTTGGCAAAGAAGACGAACTGAGAGGCTACATTCTTGAGAATGAATTGGTTGCCCTTCAACCTAGCAATTTCGAGAGCATTCAAGATTTCTTCTCCAAATTTCAGAATTTGGTTTTGCATTGCAAGCAATGTGGCATCACTAAAAGTGATGAGCAATTGATACTCTCTATATTGAGCAAACTTGGATCTCAATTTTCTGTCTTTGTATCTACCTTTCATTCTGTTCGAATGTCCATCCCTGGATGGAAGTTTCCCACCTTAAGTGATTTCATTGAGGCTCTCACTCAAGAAGAGAACAAACTGTTTCAAATGGGTGCCATCAAAACCTCCAGAGATCTAGCTCTGTTGGCTGGTGAATCAAGTGGAGCGAATGATAAAGGGGGACAAAAAGGCAAAGGAAAGAAACCTTCAAGATCCAAGAATGACAAACAAAAGAGACCAAATTGTACCTACTGCAAGAGAGGAAACCATCCTGAGCATGCCTGCATGCATAAGAAGATTGATCTTCTAACCAAGCTTCTTGAACAAAACCAAATTGTTGTTCCAAAAGAAGCAAAGATGTCTGATTATGGAAGTGGATCTGATGATTGTCATGCATTGATGGCTGGTTTTTCAAAGACAAAAGCTCTCCTCATAGATTCTGGAGCTTCCAACCACATGATGGCACAAGAAGAATCCTTCTCCTCTTTGGATCTCCAAGATGGGCCTACCATTCACATGGGAGACAACTCTCAGATTTCTGCCAAAGGTTTGGGTACAGTTCATATGGAGCATGGTAAGTTCAAAAATGTCTTATTTGTTCCTTCTCTTACAGCTAATTTGTTATCAGTATATCAAATGACTCATACAGGATCTCCAAAACAAGTGATTTTTGGTCCAGACACAGTAGAGATTACAGAAATCTCCACTGGAAAGGTTATAGCGAATGGGATTGCTAATCATGCCTCAAAGGCATATGAGTTCTCCCACTTCATGCCCTTCTCTCCAACTATCCCTTCAGATTCTGATGAGGATCACAGTGACTTCTCTTCCAGTGACTCCTATTCTAATGAGGAAGAAGATCAAGATTTTGATGTTGAGATCATAGTTCAAGAAGATTCAGAACCAACACCTATTCTTAGTCCATATTCAAGAGAAATATGTTCTCACACAGTCCTTGCTACTACTAAGAACACAGTTGATGATGTATTTGCTTACAGAACTACTAGACTTCAGCAGCATGCTAACCTTGCATTATGCCATCCACCTCTCCATGAGAGATTCAGCATGATGATGGGTTTTACTCTTCCATTCCTTGGGAAAACTCATCATGATACATTCGCTCCAGTGACAGAAAAGGTTCCTGAAAGACTTGCTACATTCAACACATTCTCTAGCACTTGCATTCGCACTTTACAGAGGATTAGCTTACCAAGTCTCCTTGCAAAGTTTTCACTGATGAAAGCTTGCTTCTTTTCTGCTTAGAGTAATGGATCCTTGAGTTATTCAAAAAATATAAAAACAAAAAGAAAAAAGAAAAAAGAAAAAGAAAAATTGAGGCAGTATTCTTTTTATCATTTCATTGATTGTATGGGTGACCTTTGGTCCTAGTTACCAGGGCCCAGGATGGATTAAGGGGGGGTGTTAGGATTTTCCTATACTCCATCCTAGTCCTTCTAACATTTCTGACATTTTCAGTCCTGCATGCAAAATTAGGGTTTTGCATGCAATTAGGGTTTTGCATGCAATTAGGGTTTGCATGCAATTAGGGTTTGCAACACCAGCACCTAGCCCTTGCCAAACTAGCCCCAGGAGCTTCTCTCGGATCAGTATTAGCTCTCCTAGAGCTTAGTGCGCCCTCCTTTCAGTTATTGCATGATAAGGGCGCCCTTCTTCACCTACCAGTCCAGTTTAGTTCAGTTATCTTCAGTTCTTCCTTGATTTAAGGATTAAGTGACTCCTAACTGACCTTATCACTCTTTTGGACCTCCAGTGTGACTAGATAGACTGTTTTGACTCCAGTTAGCTCCATGAGCGCCCCCCACTAAGTCTCCTTCACTATATCAGTGCTTCCGTGTGCCAGTTACACCAACCACACTCAGTTAGACTCAGTTTGACTCCCGGTTGATCACTACTTGTGCATTGATGACTTCACTGATGATGAGATAGACTCCTAGTTTGGCACTGATGACTCTCCACTGATTATGGATCTGTGCATGAAGGATAATTCGAATTACACCTAGTGAATTCGAATTCTCATACTCAGCATTGTATATTTACCTGGTTACTATTCTGATTAATGTAATGTGTGTAATTATTCTGCCTCTATTGGATCTATGTTCTATTGCTTCTCTCTTCTTCCTAAATTCTTTCATAGTGAGGTTTACATCATCTCTTTAGATCTTATGTGGGCAATTTCACAATTTGTGCCCTGGGAGATTTGCAGATGGTCTTTCGAGGTTTTGCCTATGGCATGTAATTCGGTGCCCTGGGACATCTGGCAAATGCTCTTGCGAGGTTTTGCTTGGGAGGACATGTAATTTGTGCCCCGGGAGATCTGCAGATAGTCTTTCGAGGTTTTGCCTATGGCATGTAATTCGGTGCCCTGGGATATCTGGCAGATGCTCTTGCGAGGTTTTTTCCTATGGCATGTAATTTGCTCCTGGGAGATCTGGACAGGATGAAAAAGGCCTCAGATGCTTCATCCAGGTTTTGCCATGACCACATGTAATTTGCTCCTGGGAGATCTGGACAGGATGAAAAAGGCCTCAGATGCTTCAGCCAGGTTTTGTGGTGGACCACATGTAATGTGCTCCTCGGAGATCCGACAGGTAGAGCTGTGTGCTCGTAACAGCCTGGGATGCTTCAGCCAGGTTTTGTGGTGAGATCACATGTAATGTGCTCCTGGGAGATCCGACAGGTAGAGCCGCGTGCTCGTAACAGCCTGGGATGCTTCAGCCAGGTTTTGTGATGGGTCACATGTAATGTGCTCCTGGGAGATCCTACAGGTAGAGCTGTGTGCTCGTAATAGCCTGGGATGCTGCAGCCAGGTTTTGTGACGCATGTAATAAGTCCTGAGGATTCCACAGTATGGCCAGTGATGATGAAGACCTGCAGGTGGTGGGCCTACATCCAGTATGAAAAAGGACTGGCTCTGTAGAACTTCCTATGACGAGTAGATTCAGAGATTGATTGAGATAGTAGCAGCAGTGACGATGATGATGATGACTCGATGACGATTATCCAGTGACGATGATCCAGAGAAGATGACTTGTGCTAGAAGAACTGTGCTGAGAAATACCTTCCTAGTTAAGAGGGAGTGTTGATGTATATGTAACTTCGGAATGTATTTCACATATATGTATATTGTATTCCTATAGAGATGGTATTATTCCTCTATAAGGAAGTGTCGTCACTTATATTGTAAGTGTCATAACTTATACTTGATGGGTTATTTGACCACCTTATTTGGGGTCGGCCCTGTATAAGTCATGTGGGTCAAAGGGTTATGAGACCACTCTATTGGGGGTCGGCCATGTGGGTCAAAGGGTTATTAGACCACCCTATTGGGGGTCGGCCCACTCAGCATTATGTTATGTGGCAAAGTTCGAGCCTACATGAGTTAGGTAAAAAGGAAAGTCAAGTCAAGTATAAATAGAGTGCGGGAGGCACTCTATTTGCTCACTCACTTCTCACACATGCATTCAAGGAGGAGTGGCGCACTTATGGAGGAGGAGGATCTGCTGCTAGGTTGTGTCTATCTCTTATGGTTGGTTGTATCATTGCTCTATCTATCTCTGAGGAAGTTATTGGGGTTTTTCACCTTTATGGTTTTCCCCAAGTAAATCTTTGTGTCTCTTGTGTGCTTGCATTATTGTCTCCATGATTGATATGCTGTAGATATGCTGTACATGTTGTTCTCTCAGTTAAGATCCTAGATCAGATTGAATTAAATTCTGAAAATTTAACACTCAGCATTGCAAGCATGCATAGATACCCTATAAACATCATCTATCCCAGGAGATTCTTCCACATCGTGAGGGGATCCTTCTTACTACAGCCATCCATCTGTCGATCCCTCCAGTAGAATGTGGAGTGATGGCAGATCATGGGATGGATTTCTAAGTGCCAAGATTTTATGAGAAATCATGGGTCGTGGAGCTAGACAAGAAAAATGGCAGAGAAAACCATACGTTATCCCCTCAAAGGTCATTATCATTATATATATATATATATAAGCCATCCTCCCAAAGCATTCTTTAGATATTATAATACTTTATGATGTATTATCTATAAATCTCATTTGGACATTAAATCATATATATACACCAATATCAATTAACTAATAATATTTAATAGTTTAAGTACACATTCGTGCATATACATACATACATACATACATCTATATATATATATATATGTGTGTGTGTGTGTATGTATGTATATACATATGTATATATATAGATATGTATATACATACATATATGCATATATGTATATATATAGATATGTATATACATACATATATGCATATATGTATATATATAGATATGTATATATACATATATGTATGTATCTACATATTTATATATATACATATATACAAATGTATGTATGTATATATACATACATACATATATGTATATATGTATATATATAGATATGTACATACATACATATATGTATATACATACATATATGTATATACATACATATAGATATATCTATATATACATACATACATACATATATATATATATATATATATATATATGTATGTCTGTATGTATGTATGTATATCTATACATACATATATACATATATATATCTATAGATACATACATCTATGTATATATATATGTATGTATGTATGTATAGATGTATCTATACATACATACATACATATATATACATAGATGTATGTATGTATAGATATATGTATGTATGTATGTATGTATATAGATATATCTATACATACATACATCTATGTATATATACATATATATATATATATACATACATATATATATATATATATATATATATATATATATATATATATACCATATTAAAATTATGGTTTTCTTATTTTGTAACAAATCTTTTCTTTTATGCATAAGGCAATTGTTTAATTAGTATTATAAACCACTTAATGATAAAATAATATATTAGGTATAGTTATATGGCATTATCAATTTAATACATTACAATGTATTGTATTATACATAATTAAAAAATATTATTATAGCTAATAATATTTCATATATATATATATAGTTTACATTTATAAAATGTACCTCTCTTTGCCATGTTATTTGTATGTACAATTACAAATAAACGATGACTGTCTTTGGTCTTTATAATGTATTAACAATATTCATAAAAAATATGGTACTTATATATATAACTATTTATCTCTTTTAACCTTTTTGAAGGCACAAATAGTATATCTTGGGTTTTTAGCTAACCAAACCAAGATAGTTATAACCATCACTTAGTTTATCATATGATAAATAGCTTAGCTTATGTAATTACTAGATAGTGGGTTTTGATGATGAAAACCCTTGACGTCCTCTGTCAGGACTAGGATGTCAAAGGAATCCATAGGAGTTTCTTAGTTTTTCATAATAGATTTTAACAAACATTAACTTAGTGCTAAAATTTATGTCTTAGGAGACACTTACTTCCCTTCGACGGTTAAGGGTATCTTTGGCATCCCTCTCAAGGACTAACTGATAACCAAAACCAACTTAGTAACCTTCGGTGACCGTCACTGTTCACTTAAGTGCTTGCTGCACTAAGATAACATCTGTCGTAAACCCATGGTTTCCAAGCCATTTCACCTCTTCCTCCTCAGAGGATTCGTGCCCTCAACGTTAGGTTTCATCATGACCTTAGTCTCCTAAGTCTATCATTCCGAATTACAACTTAGGAATTAAGCCACATAATTTACAAGGTTTATTGGTGGGGCCTTGGCCTTAACCTCCTCACCAAAAAACAAGTACAATTTACATTTGCATTTACAAAATAACAAGGGTGTAAAAAAGGGATATTACATCCTCCTCCCCTTAAGAATAACACCGTCCTCGGTGTCCATGCTTTTCAACCATTTGTCTCCCACTCTTGGGTTCCTTTGTACGTCATTCATTTGTCATAATTTTCTTGCCTTGTTATAAACTTCAAACTTTCATGATTTCCACAAGTTTCTATTGCTCATAACCTGTACTTTTCACAAACAACACAAGTTGTTTTCTAGCATCTTCTCATAAATACATGCATACATATGATTTTTCCAAAATCAATTAGAACATAAGTAATCATCTTCCCTTGCAACATCATGTTGCGGCCTTTACATGGCAACCCTTTTTAGAGTTTGATCTATTTACTAAGATATTCTTTATAATTTTCTTGCCCCTACACATCTGATAGTCATACATTATATACATATAAATCATGATCTAAGATAATATTTCCCAATTCTTGTCATGAAACTTCTTTCTAAGCACCTTTAGTCTTCCTCTACTTGCTTTTCCTTGAAAACAATATTGTCAATGCTCATAACATAACATAACACATGCATACTTCAACATAAATATGCATAATTTTAAGTATACAAGTTGATAACATAAGTATATGCGCATACCTCGTGCATAACATATGCATAGTAGGAAACACTTCTTGGTGCGCCATCTCACACTGAATAAGACTTTTTGTTCTGCTCCAGAGCCTCTGTCTCTACATTAGTAATAAAGTAGTCCATATGATCCAACACTGATAAAAGTATTCCATGTGAGTCCTTTTTCCCCTCAAGCCTTCTCGCTCGAGTCCCGAAAATTTATTTTTCCCCTCAATCCCTCTCGCTCGAGTCCACGAGAGTTATTTTTCCCGTCAATCCTTCTTGCCTGATTCCTAGAAATTTATTTTTCCCCTCAATCCCTCTCACTTGAGTCCAGGAGAGTTCTTTTCCCCTCAATCCCTCTCACTTGAGTCCAAGAGGACTCCAAGCCTTCTAGGCATGCACCAAGCACAAGATTGGTACTCAACACCTTCTCGGTGTCCTACCCCTCAAAGCGTGCATCACGCACAGGATGGTACCCATCACCGCGACTCCTAGCCCTCCAGTGTACCTCCTCTCACTTCTCACACACAGAGGGTCATCTCCTCATAAGGGTTGCCTCTCAAAAGAGGGTCATCTCCCTTTTCAAATCCGTCCCGAAAGAGGCCTACTCTTAGTGTGCATCGAGACGTGTCCAACCACTTGCTGGTGTAGTTGACAACCCAACACTCACCCAGTGCTCCTGAGTTATAGAGTGCTTCCGAGAACCAACTCTAACAGCTCTTCAGGGTATTGCAGTGCTCCTGCATTAAACCGACAGTGCTCCTACTTGAACACATCTCGTGTTCCACTAGTACATATGGGCGGATTGTTCCACGCAATATTTCCACGTTTTCAACATTCGTGGGTTAATGAAATGAATTTTTATTGTTTTTAAAAAAAAATTATATAGCAGAAAAACCGTGGCAATAACGACGATGTTTAATTTGCCACAAACTTTCGTCCCTATAGCGACAAAATTTCAATGTTGCAATTTTCATTGCAATAGAGACTAAGGTCGAGCTATATATTCTACATACTCTAACCATCATTTACACATTTTCTATAGTTGAGACACATTGAGCGCAGATTTTGAACTTGCGAGGTGATTGTTTGAGCTTGGATATTCTACATAGTTCTGATTTTGAACTTGCAAAGTTAGTATTTTATATTTTTTTCTCTATATTTTTATAAGGGTTAGAATTTTATATTGTTTAGTAATGAGGCTTAGGCTAATTTTTTTTTCCCATGATACATCTAAATGGGTTAGGCTAATTTTTTCCATAATACATCTAAATGGGTGAGGCTAATATTGTTAAATGATACATCTATTAGGGTTAGGATATTTTTTTTTTTCCATTTATTAAATGTATCTATGAATGTATTTATAATAATTGTAGAGAAATATGATATAATAGATCAGAATTAGGTCACCCATATTACACATAACAAGATTATTCTCTTGTTTTGAATTATAAGGTTATGGAAATACTTAACACAAGAAGATGGTACATTGGAAGTATATATTATCATCATTACGATTTAAGAAAACAAACAATGTCTATTAAGTAACCTCCGAGCTACAATTGGTTTAATTAATCTATACCAAAAAATAAATGTCTTTATTTGATGTATCTTAATACATGACAGCTGGGACATTGTGCAAGTTGTTATTTTAGTGGCCTAATATCACTTTTTTTAACAAAAATGGATAAGACTTTTCTAAAAAGGCTGGAGTTAATGCACGAACTATCAAGGTCTCCTTTTAAGTAAATCAAAGGCCATTGCACAACACTTGTTGGCATCAATGAAAACTTTAGTCTTCATGTTTTTCTTTATAAATATAGAAATTGGTTTATAATATACTGTATTCAGAAATATACTTATAATATCTACTGTAATTGACAAGTTATTCTTTGGTATGGTGTAGGTAAGACAATTACTTGTACCACTACAAGGATTTGTCACTATGAATGAAAATTCAAGGAAGCTTGCTCAGTTTAGAGCTGCATTAGAGGTGAGAGGAGATGGAAAATGTTATTGTCCTTGCTCTGATTGCAGGGGATTGCAAAAAAAAGACTTTTAATAACAACAACTGAAAGACATTGTAGGGAGAAGGGGCACACCGAAGGGGGTTATGAATATCGTCCCATGGTAAGAGGTCGTTATTCAATTGTTAATATATTCATTGTAATATTCATCATGTCATGAATTTCAGTAAAATGTCTTATTTTTTTACTATATGTTCTATACACATTAATTTTTCTATGTTGTTTGTGAATTTATAGACAATGCCCCCCAAAATATCGCCCTCCAGAGAGTTATTTGCCAAGTACTAGCAGAAATACTCATTTACAGCCCGACAAACTTCTACATCATAATATTGAAGATGATCAAGTAGTTATTTATGATGATATGGATGTAGATAACATTAGTGATACATATCAGGAAGATGAGATACATAGATTGATCCATGACACATTTTCTCCAATGGATGAGGACAACCAGGATGATAGTCATGATGTTGATCCTCTACTTGAGAAGTCACATCAACCTCTTTATGAAGGCTCAAAAACAAATCTTCTATCTGCTATATTGTTGTTAGTGAACTTGAAGGTTTTGAATGGTTTATCAAACACCTGTCTAACACAGATACTAAGGTATGTAATTTGTTAATTATTTTTTTTCTGCATGTTCACATCTATAGAAAGGGTTGAATTTTTTCCTATATTATTGCTATTGTTATCTAATTTGTAAAGTTTGGACGCGATATTGATGATTAATATTGTTTACATTGACTTATTCTTTTGAATTTTATAGATTGTTAGGTGAATTTCTATTACCAACTTCAAATATTTTACCACGCACATATCGAGAGATATATGTCATTATGAAAGCATTTGGAATGGAGTATCAAGCTATTGATGCATGTCCTAATGATCATATCATATACTATGGACAATATGCATTAGAAAATGAATGCCCACAATGTCAAACAAGTAGGTATCGAACCGATAGAGTGACAAAAAGGTGCCTCAAAAAGTTCTTTGTTATATTCCGATAATTCCACGTTTCCAATGGTTGTTCAGGTGTCAAAGTATAGCACAATTTATGGATTTCCATGCAAAGAACAGAAGTCGCGACGATGTTCTTCGAATGCCTGCAGATGGTTCTACATTGAGGTACATCGATGAAAAGTGGCCAATTTTTAAAGAAGAACCTCGTAATGTTAAACTTTCGTTGGCAGCTGATGGTGTCAATCCATTTGGAGAGATTCATTCTACCTACTCAATGTGGCCTGTTTTTGTTATAAACAATAACCTTCCTCCTTGGATGTCGATCAAGAGAGAGCACACAATGTTGGCAATGATTGTTCCAGGTATTTAATTAATATGTAATTTTTTACTTGAATGTCTGATCACTAAATATTTCATTGATTTGTTTCGTGCATGATAATTATGTCTTTTATATATAACGACATATAGGTGCTAAATATAATTAATCATGTATGTTGGACCATTAGGCAAGTACCAGGTTAAAAATATGAACGTATATATTCAACCTCTTATTGATGAGTTGTTGAAGTTATGGGCTGGCATCACTATGTATGACATCTCTAGACCAATAGGGCAAAGACGATTTCAATTCCATGGAATACTTGCATTTACAATTCATGATGCTCCCGGGTTCACACATTTTTGTGGTATATTGTTACTTTCTTTTGTTCCTTAATATTTTATATATCTGTTGAAAATATCATGCATTATTTTAAATTGTAATTCTAATTTGCTACACGAATTCATATATCTTGTAGGTCTTCAAACAAAGGGTAAATTTGCATGTCCAGTTTGTGGTCCCAGGATAAAATCTCATCGTTCAAGTAGTTTAGCAAATGAAGTGTTCGATGAGTATAGGCACTTTCTGCCTAAGAACCATAGTTATCGAACTACAGACAAAGACAAATTTAATGGTAAAGAAGAGAATGGAAAAAAAACCACGAAGAATGACACCTCACCTATGGAAGTTGGAATATAGTAGAAACTATCAAGGTATGCCAAATTTTTTTTTTACTGAATTATGTTCAGCGCAATATGTTATACCTATATTGATTAATTAGTGTTAATTTGATTTTTTTGATGTTTCATGAATGTCGTTAAGGCACGAATGGGCTTCTACAAGGAATGAAAATTTACCTGATTCAATTCAGTAGGTTGCCATACTACGAGCACCTGCAAATAGTTCATTTGTTTGATACAATGCATATCTTAAAGAACATAACATAAATGTTATGGTGAATAGTAGATGGAAGGACTGACAAAGAAAAAATTGGAAAGATTTGTAGTGACATCCAAGAAGCTAATCACGCATTGCAAAGTGTGATCGTTAATTCTAATGGCGATGGCTGTCAACAGAATATTAGTCTTCCTTGGTGCTTGACAGAGCAACAGAGCAATATTGTAAAAGAGGTCATCAAAAAAATCAGGTTTCCGACGGGTTTTTCGTCAAACATAAAGAATATCTTGACGAAAAAGGGTGATTTTGTTGGGTTTAAAACATATGATTGGCATACATTCATTAAGGTAATAATGAGTCTATAATATATTTCATTATTGGTATGCACTATTTTATTAATTTTATTCTCTTATTTTGAAATAAATATTAATAATTGTGTTTTTTGATACAGTATGTTCTACCTTTATCTCTCCCAGACGACTTTGACAACAACACAAAACATATTATTTATGTTCTTGGAAAATACATGAGATAAGTAATGTTTTACATGGAAAATGTACTTGGTCTTTCGTTTGTAGTGGAACTTATTGACATATTATGTTTTTCCCGCAAATATTATATATGCCTTGATATTATTTTCTTGCATAATTTGTAGGTGGCTTTCATCAAAAGAAATCCATAAAGAAGATATAAGGCATTCGAAGAGAGAAATTCCCCGACTAATGTGTGAAATGCATCAGTATCTACCTCCATCATTTTTCAATGCACAATAACACTACCTCATACACCAAGTTGAGGAGATTGAATTATGTGGACCAGTACACACAAGGTCGATGTGGATGGTGGAGAGGCAGTTGAAGTCATTGAAGGATTTTGTTAGACAAAGAGCGTGTCCCGAGGATTCTATGGTTGAAGGATATATGGTATATCAATGCATGGTGTATACTAGTGAATATCTACCTAAATTAACAGAAAATATGAATGTGCCTTGCATTTGGCATCTCGACTTCATCAACAAATTTGAAGGGTAGGTCCTAGTGGGGAGAGGTACATTGAGGATTGTGAAAGGTAATTATTATACGTTGTTGAATTAATATATTACACTTGTATTTTTTTCAATTTTATATTATCATACTGTTTTTTTAACTTTTTTTAATAATTATGCATTTTCAACTATATTAAACTATGTGCCTTTAATGATATCTAATTAATGATATTGAATTGTTATTTTTTCCTATAGTTGGTTGAGTGTGGGATGCTTTACATTTATACATTGCAAACAACCTTGATTGGATGGAGCATTGGATAAAAGATTGTGAAGAATTCTTCAGTAGGTTATCATAGGAAGGGGTCAGTAACATGATTAAAATAGCTCATCGTATTTGACATCAATTTCTTGAACTTACGTCGCAAAGGGAAGTTGATTTAGCCTATGGTTTAAAAGATAAAAAGGCAAGTGAATTGGTTACCCACATTTTTTCTAGTTACTTCGATCCATTTTTCCAATTACATTTCGTTTGTTTAAGTTTTCAATTATATTTACTAAGTCGTATATGATGTTTATTAATTCACAATGTATTTTTAACCTGTTGTCAATGTTGCAGTTGAAACATCACAAGGCTATGTGGTGTAATGGTCATAAATTTCATATCAAAGAGTTGGATGATAATAGGAAAACCTTGGATTGTGGGATAACTGCAGTGTTTAAGGTCACCAATGTTTCCTCTAGAAGTGATAGACATCCAGAAGAAACTGAGAATAGGTACTATGGGCATTTGGAGGACATTATTGAGTGTGATTTTAATTCCTTTAAAATAGTTTTGTTTGAGGTGAAGTGGTACAGGCTACGGATGCATGAACGTGATCCTGAAAGAACTGTTATTGAGCATGCTAATGGATTTACCATGGTTAATACAAGGGCATTTGAACCGTGTACAGAGCCTTATGTTCTTCCAAGTCAATGTGAGCAAGTCTACTACTCTGAGGTACCAGGTAAAGCAGTTTGGTCATACGTTGTTTGATACGATCCAAGAAGAAGACCAGTAAAGTATAATCATGTAGTAGATGATGAAGATAATCACGAAGAAGAAGAAGAAGATGATGATTCAGATCAGGATGCATTTGATGTGTTAGATGAAGAAGTTGAAGAGGTTGATCATGCAAATGTAGTAGACGATGATCTCATTGACGATAGGGATGACTATATTAGCGAAGATGACTTTGATGATGATGACGATATGAATGATCTTTTCATCAATATCTATTCAGAACCAGATCCTGATACAGATGTTGAGTTGGATGAAGAAGAAGATGAATGATATTTAATTGTTGAAAAGTAGAGGTACATAATGTTTATAGGTTAAAGTAAATGCACTCACCATATGTTCATTTTGTTGATTAACTTGGTTATATTTGAAAATTAGTTTTCTAATCTTATGTTCTACATGTGCAGTAGCGTGGGTGTTCCTGGAGGTTGTAGTGGTAATAGTTTGAATCGAACTTGTGTCGATTGAGCAAGATACAAAATGAAGTTATAAGATTTATGTGTTAATTTCTGGGTTATTTCAATTACTAATTAGTGGATTTGTATAATGTAAAGGAAGTTTGGCATTTAGGTTCTTGATGTGATTTTTACTAATATATTCATTGTTAATGACCCTCTGATCCATCTTGGTTTGAGTTAAAGTGCAGCTTGTTTATATGTTATTATTTTAATTTTTTAAAATTCAATCAATCAAGTATTTTTTCTTGAGATAAATTGTTGCTTTAATAAGTCTTTTTTCCTTTGAAAAGACTTCTGGACGTGCTATTTTTTAATCTATGTTGAGTGACAAAAAACAAAATTCTATATTTTCCATGGATTTATACACACAGGCTATAACCACAACTCTTGAGCAATTGAAACTTTTCATTGGTTTAATCTTGGTTGCATTTGTTTGAATGTTTATATTTTCAATCTATGAGGTGGATTGGGTTTCTATCACATTTGGACATAGTAAGCCTTGTGATGGATTCCAATCACCTTAGAATATAAGGTTTGGAAGGCCACCTTTAGGGATTTCATCACATGTGTTTGAAACTTTCATGTTTGAACTTTATGTGATGTCACCATTGATTGGACTAAGAGATCATAGGATATCACCCCTTTAAAACTTCAAACACTTATAATATAGTATTGTGACATGGCCACATTTATATAAAATGGTTTTAAATTTTTTTCTTATGCCTTCTAGTCACTTCTTGTTGAGATTTATCCAAACCATGCATTCTATAGAGTTAAATTGATGAGACACTATATGATGAGAATTCATCTTGTTATGCTTTTGTTTTTATCTATACAAGTTCTCTCCCATCTTCCTGTGAACTCATTGAATTTTCTCTATAACGTTTATGGTTTTTTCCTATTCATTTCCCTGGCTCATCAAATTATCTTTAGTAGCTTGGGAAAATTAAATTTCAAATGGTGTTCAAGCCAAAAATCCCAAAGATGTCTTAAATGGATATTTTTTATTAGAGCTATAAATGGCCTAATTATATTCATGCTTAATGTAGGGGAGATTCCCATCCCAATTCTAAGGAAGCATGACGTTGAAACATCTCAAAGTTCTAGGTCCAAGAGATGATCTCAAATCACTTCCCATTATTATAAACAATATAAGGGCAACATTTGAAATTACCCATCCATATAAATTTCAATTTCTACGTTGAAATCCTATTGTATAAAATTTGACTTGTCATTCAAAATATTGGAAATATCATAAATTATAATCATTCACTCACTCATGTCATCCACTCACTGCTTAGCTTTGCAAGGTGACAAGTGATGACTCATGACTACGAGGTACTAGCATCTTTAACTCTGCCATCTTGTACCATAAACACAAGTTTGAATTGCGATTACAATTTGGCACTCTCCCTCCATTGTTGATCCAATCATGATAATTCCCACTCAAATTATTTAGAGGTGGAATTATAGTTCATAGGGTTTGGGCTATCTCAAGACTCCAACATTTCCTTTTGTCACTAAGCTTAGAAAAAACAACCAGACTAGAGGATTTGCTCTCAAGGATGTGGAATAATTCTACCAAAGTGAAAATCCTGCTCTAGATTAGGAATTAAATCTCATTCATAAAACCTTCCCATGATATAGAGTTTCAAATGCGTGTTTCGAGGTCATCCATGCTACAACCACTCCATTAAGATTTAAGATATTTATTTTCTTTGCTTGGGTGACATGCCATTTGACTACCACCTCGAATGCATGTGATTATGGGTTGAGTTCATTAGTGCCTTTAAAATAGGTTCATGGGAGAATAGATATGGGGTCTTAATTTATGCATTGATATAGAGGGGTGGCACTAGGAACACAATATGGAGAAACAATAAGTTAGGAAAAACATTTGGAACAAAGAACACAATGGTTATTAATAAAATTTAAAACAACAAAAATTAATATATATTATACAACTTATTAATAAATATATAATTTAATTAATATATATTATACAAATTATTAATATATATTATAATTTTTTAAACATAAAAAAAAACATAATTGAAAAACATACCTGTCGCATGAGCTTGGCCAAAACGCTCTGTTGCTCTGTTGCTCTGTTGGGTTCAACGGCACCCCCCTGCATGCAACCGGATCTTGGGCTGTGTCCTCCTTGACTATGCATGTTCCACCAAGATTTTGGTGGCACAAGGTCTGGCCGTGTCCTCATTGCACTCTGCTATGAGTCTGGAATGTGCATGTTCCACCTGGTTTTTTGTTGCACCTGCTCCAACATTGTCCTCATTTCAATTTGCTATGAGCGCTATTGAAGTAGGTTTTTTGGTGGCACCCGCTTCAGCCGTGGCTGCATATCCCCATAGACCCTCAATGGCAACCGTAAGTTGAAACCCTCCTCTATTTAGTCGAATCTCTGCATTTTTGGGTGCGAATTAGGTGGTTTTGATTTTATTTCGAATCTCTGGATATTCATTTTGTTTTCTAAATTATTTGAGGCCGACTTGTCCAAGTCAAATTCATCATCTTAAATATTGTTTTATCTCCACAAATTCATCATTTTAAGAATTCTTGGAGCGGAGCCGTTCTCCTGAGGTACGAGGGGGAGGGTTTTGGTAATAAAAATCATATTTTAGAATGTGCCTATTCCTCGCCTTCCAGACCACCCATAGCACACAGAGTTGAGGTCAGAGGGTAAGGAAGGATAGGTGATGGCTGAGTATGAAAATTTCTAGTTGAATATACTCTCGGTCATTGGAAACAATTATGTCATGGATTATTAGTTTTCAGGTTAATTATCCCCCACCTCACTCACATGACTGGGCTTCGGTCCCCTCCTTTGGCCGCTCCAGAAGCCCGCAGCTATGGTTTTTGTCATGCCCATGGCTGGTTTCAATGGTATGCTCACAGAGTCTTTGGAACCATCACCAATTAGGGAATTAGGAGACAATCATTTTCCCATTTGGGTTCGAACATATATGAAAAAGGTACGAATCCACTTATCTATGAAAAAATTATTTATAATGCTGGTAAGGAATCCATTTAATCTTTAAATTTGGGAGGGGGTTATGTCCATGAACCAATTGGTTTTACTCATGAACATATATATTTGATTTGTCTGGAGTTATCGAGTCAGGAAGAGACAATGTATAAAAAAAATCGGTGCCTTCTAGTGTCACAATTTCCTTTAGACGTTTATGGCCACGAGAGCTTTCCCGATGTTAAGGGAGATAGCTTGTCCATTGCTCAGACATTGCCTTCATTTGAGAGGGAAGAAAAGGTCATCTCCCCTCCCAAGAATTCAAATTACCTTCTTAGATCTAAAAAAGACTCATGAGTTGAGTCTGTGGAAGTAGTTGGCATTTTACATTTGGATAAAGGTGAAGAAATGATTGTATGCGGGAAATCACATGTTTTTTTAGCAAAATCATAAGCAAAAAAGGAATTGAGAGAAGGTGAATAGAGCACCATCAATAGAATCCTTAGAGTGGGGAAATTCAAGACATTGGTTTCAAATGATTGTGCTCTCTCTAAATGTTTGCAGGGTAGGGTTGGGTTGCTAAAGCATTCATCATGCAGCAATTATGCCAAGCTTTTGGGGATACCTTGCAACCTAAATCAAGTCCCATCTTTCTTATATTGAATAGAAGTAATGGCATTAGTACAACGTGACCAAAATCAGACAGCTTAAATTGGTTAGGCTGAAAAGCAGTCCATTCCCTGAAAAAAAAATTGAACTGGGATGGGTTCTTTCTTGAGCCAAATGGTTTTGATCTAAACTAATTCATTCGGAACCAATCCAACTTCTGGCCCACCAAAATGCATTAAAAAAAACATAAGGTAACCCCCCACCTTCCTAAACCCTATTCCAACATTATATAATGCACCACTGCCCCCATTATTTTGTTTCATTTTTTATAAATTTGATGTCAAACCAAAACAACAAAATTTGAAGGTTTCTATGGGTGAGAAAATCCCTCTGATTAGAGGGTGGTACTTACTATGAATCCCACAATTATTTGTATGAATGGACATCAAGGCTATGTGCTCTAATTTAGAAAGTCCCATTAACTATCCAAATAGATTGATATTGTTGCAACCATACTTTCCACTGGATATACAAGCCCCCATTGTTTATTAAGTGGAGCCCTATATTAGAGAAGTGTTGCACCAATGCATTAATCTCCCTCATCTCACAGGTATAAATAGGATTTGTGGGCAATTCAAAGGATTAGGTTGATGGAATTCCGAAAGACTTGGCATTGATTTGAAAGAATCCATTTCCAGGTATAAATAGGATTTGTGGGCAATTCAAAAATATTAGGTTGATGGAAATTCGAAAGACTTGGCATTGGTTTGAAAATCAATGATCTTTGTCATCATGAGACTATGAACATGGACTTCATTTCTTCTTTGTATGCATGGTGTTTTCAAATTTTCAAAATTGACTTATTGCACATTTGATTTTCATCTATCATTGTAGTCATGGTTTGGTTGTTTCTAACACTTATATCTCTTGTTGATTTCACTTAAGTTAAGGCTTGTTCTAATGCATGATTTTCTATGGTTTTTGCTTTATAGAGCACATTACCATGGTGGGATTGTTTCTGATGGTATATTATTAGTGTATAGTATTTAAACGATGTTCATTGTCTTCTTGTTTGGAATCTTCATCTCTTATTTGAATGTTTGCATCAAGCACATGTGGTGTATAAGTGTTGTTTGAGGTTCTTACATAACATTCCCCACACATTTGATTGCAACTAATACATTTCTCCTGAATGTTGTTATTTAATTATTTATCCTAATGGTGTCAATGACCTCTATGATTTTGACTATCAGGTGCTAAGGTGGCATCCTTTGGTTGTTTGCTTGCTTGGGAGACTAGAGTGCTCCCCTTATTTGGCATATTCTGTAGTTATTTGGAGGCATAGAAACCTTTTTAACAATCTATTAAAAAGGTCATTGATACCATTAGGATAAATAATTAAATAACAACATTCGGGATCAAATCATCCTTGGTACACTCACTCATTCACTCACTCATGTCATGCACTCACTGCTTAGCTTTACAAGGTGATGAGTGATGACTGACGAATACGAGGTACTAGCCATTGGGATTTGACTCTGAATCCTGATTCACTTTGGGCTTAGATCTAAGGTGTTTTAATGTGTCAATGACTATGGCTGTGACAATAGAGAACCACTACAAGGCCCAAAACAAGGCCAACTAGAACCACAAACCAAGAAGAGATTGATTTATGCATTGACATAGAGAGGTGGTACTAGGTACACAATATGGAGAAAAAATGAGTTAGGAAAAACATTTGGACCAAAGTACCACAATGGTTACTAATAAGAGAATATTTGACACAGAAGTATGCTGTTAATTTTTAACAAGCGAGCCTGAAGCAAGCGAGCCTGAAACAAGCGAGCCTGGTGCAAGCGAGCACGAGGCAAGCAAGCGTAGAAGGTCAAAGCGGAATCCAGTGGGCCCAGAACCCACAAGTAAACGTGTAAATCTCTGCTTAGACTAGGGGAAAACATCATATCTATACTATTAATGATAATATGACTTGGTTGGATTATATGCAAGGCTGGAAACCAAGGTGGGAGTTGAGACATACTAAAGTATTAGATGCTAACTTACAGGTATCTGATGATTTTATTAGACTAGTGCCAGAACTCAGAAGAATGCCTATGGGATCCAATATTGTACCAGAGATGATTTACAACAACTCCCTGAGAAAAGCAGCTGATGTAAGCAATTGGTTAACACACCTCTACCAAGATCTTAACTTAATCTCGATAGAGGTCTCTACACATCACCCCCGGCTACAACTAGACCAACAATACTATTGTATTAACTGGATACGTTCTTTGGAAGCATGGCCACATCAAGATGCTAGTCTTCAGTTTCCAAGTACTACACACACTTCTGAAAAATATAAAAAATTATGGTGGAAATTCTTGAGAAAAGAAAATACAGATAGAACATATTATACCATGCTAAAGTTTGGACTTCAAATTACACATATCCATGAGGATCCTGCATTCTACGTCCTTGATTGGATGAGAGACTGGTGGCAGTCATTCGACATCAACCCGATAGCATTAGAACCAACTGTTATTTATAATCTAAAACGGGAAGTTGGAGAATCTCTCAAACAGGTCAAAGATATTTTGCAGACAAAGCTTACTGAGGATCAAATCCTTGGGTACTACATTAAATACAAAGAACAATGGCTTGTCAAAACCTGCATAAACGTCCACATGCATCATAATAGACGCGTGGTTCAGAGGTCTATTTATTCAAAGGCATGGTGCACTGAATCCAACGTCTTTCGAGAAATATATGGTCCCCCATACTCCAATGAGTTGTAAATGTCTCAAAAGTATTTGGCTATGAGTGGGGCCTGTCCATTCATATTGTCATAAAGATTGAAAAGAAAGTCATAAAAACTTTTAGATGTTTTCCATAATGGTTAGTTACTTTTATGTTGTCATCAATGACAATCCTATTCATCATGAGACTGTGAATATGGATTTCATTTCTTCTTTGTATGGATGGTGTTTTCGAATTTTCAAAATTGTCTTATTACACATTTGATTTTCAGCTATCATTGTAGTCATGGTTTGGTTGTTTCCAACACTTATATCTCTTGTTGATTTCACTTAAGTTAAGGCTTAAATTGTCAAGGATTTTAATGTTTGCATCAAGCACATGTGGTGTATAAGGGTCGTTTGAGGGTCTTACATATCATTCCCCACACATTTAATTGCAACTAACACATTGGTCCCGAATGTTGTTATTTAATTATTTATCCTAATGATATCAATGACCTATATGATTTTGACTATCAGGTGCTGAGGTGGCATCCTTCGGTTGTTTGCTTGCTTCGGAGACAAGAGTGCTCCTCTTATTTGGCATATTTTGTAGTTATTTGGAGGCATAGAAACCTTAATAACAGTCTATTAAAAATGTCATTGATACCATTAGGATAAATAATTAAATAACAACATTCGGGAGCAAATCAGCCTTGGTACACTCAATTCAAAGTCCTCAATAGTTTATGTTATCCAGTTCTATAGCATGAAACAGTTCCAAAACCTAAAATTCAGCCCACTAGTCAGCTAGCAAGAGATGATGCCCACGTAGCTGTACAATACCACATGATCACATCATCCATGTGAACCTTACCGTATACAATGATGATGAAATTTCAGCTAGTTAATGGAACATTTGTACATTTGAGAGAGATAACTGGTTGTACCTTTACCCCATCTTGGTTGATTTACTTTTGGTCCTTTTACCCTGTTGATTTTTGGTCTTATGGTACCTTGTATTTTGACTGGTGATTATTAGGGTCACTTACCCACCTTAAGTTATTCTTTAACTTATTTCTTTGGTCTTTTGGGCACTTTGGTTGTTGTACACCCTTTGGTACAAAGGGAGTTTGCTCATAACACCCATTATAATCTTTTTAACTTGTACCATATTTTTATTTTGGTCATGGTACCCTCACCCATGTTTGACTTGACATAGTTTTGTGATTATGTCTTAGTGGGCTACATGATCAATGTCCTCTGAACAATGACCTATGCTGATCTGAACTTAACCTCATATGCTGATACTCTTAACTAGGCAGATTTGAGGTTTTTACTTTGTGCCGAGTCTCACTTATATTGAGATCTACTATTTGTGACCTTTTGGGTAATTTTTCTTTAAGCTGAGTTTTGTAAAAGTTCAACTCTCCATTTCTAGTTGTCATTGAATTCTACCTCAACCCAGTTATCTCTCTCTCTGGTTTGTACTTACCCTTAACGGGGTTTTCTAGTTCCTAGAGCTTGACAAGCCTCTATGAGGCACAGTCTCTTATTTGAAAGTAATAATTCTGAGTTCAACACCGGAAGGGTTTCACACCAAGGTAAGTATCCTAAACCATGTTATTATGTGATTAATGTGTTTATCTTACATTACATGTTACTGAAAATTATATTAGCACAATGTCCTAACTGGTAACGTTGAAGTTTCTTCAACACAGTGACCGACTTGGGAG
Source organism: Larix kaempferi (assembly GCA_027924585.1). Lineage (NCBI taxonomy): Eukaryota > Viridiplantae > Streptophyta > Pinopsida > Pinales > Pinaceae > Larix > Larix kaempferi. The sequence continues at coordinate 8,609,004 of BSBM01000240.1, read as the reverse complement.
TGCTAAAGATGAAAAGTTGAAAGATATGAAAACCGTGTTTAATTTTTGTCTTGCTATTTAATTTCAGTAATTGCTTATTAAATGAAATGTGGCATTAAAGTATATTGATGTGTACACCTGTCCAAATTGAATTATTGAGATATTGTGGAGAGTTAATAAATGTCAATCTCCTTTAATTGAGTCATTGTTGTTAATTTCCTTTGTTAATATAAATTCATTTCTGGTTGTTCACCATACTACTCTTAGGTTGCCATTTTTCTGGTTTGGTCCTCCTGCTTGGTTGATTGAAATTTATTATTTGTTTTTAAAAAATAAATCAATATAGTCGAAAAATCAATACACACATAATGTCTGAAAATTTGTCCTACAAGTTGCTTGCTAAAGCTTGATACAAAAAAGATCCTCGTAATATTGAAAGTCTTTGAAAATCAAATTTCTCATGGCCATTTGAGTGCCACTTTGCATGAATTTGAAATTTGCAACATGTCTAAGGTGTAATATCTCACCTAAGTTAGCTGATGTATTTTGCGTTCTCTACCGTAGTATTTTACTGATTATTTGGTTCAGATGTATTGACAAACAGTTACGAAGACTACTGCAATGTACTCCTGAGTGGATCCTCTAACTGTAGTTATGGTTTGTTTGGCTGATATAGTCAATTAATGTTTCTTAGTTGAGTGATTTTTCCAAACAGTTCACTAACAAATAGTTTTCATATGCATTAGCATAAAATACCAGCAAGTAAATTTTAAAAATGAAGGGTAGGATGCCAATAATATGCCATTCAAATAAACAGGGTAGGCTGCCAATAATATGCCCAGCAGTGTTAGAAGGACCAAAACTGGGTGATATACTAGTTAACTTCCTTAATTTGTTGTCCTCGGTGGTTTTGTTCTCCCCACAAGAGAAAAAGACCCCCAAATATGCAAACTCAGTCCACAAAATATCTCACAGCCTACAGTGATGAATGTGGTGTCGTATGGATAGCTTGTTATGGCATTGTAACTTGGTCTCTTCCTTCCACAAATCGTCCTCCCAATACCAAACACTTCAGCTGAGATTTGTAACACTGTTGGAATATTCTCCCCATCATTTTTGTGTTTTGCATGCTGCATGCATTTGCATGCAACCGCATGCATCCAGTCATCATCAGGGTGGTCTCCCTAGTACCTAGAGCTTGTTCCTAGCTCTTCCTTGCCTGCATGCAAAACTGCATGCTGCATGCATGTGCATGCCTCTACATGCATCCATTCATCATCATGGTGGACCTCCTAGCTCTTGGGGCTTGGTTCTATCTCTCCACAGCCTGTTTACAATCCCCAGGGGGCCTCCCACCTAGCAAAGGTGCCCTTCTCCAGACTCTTGCATGACTAGTGTGCGTTTCTCACCTACCACATCCAGTTAGGCACCCTTTCTCACCTACCAATCAGTTATCACTCAGTCCTTCCTTGATTTGAGGCTAGATTGACTCCCCCACTAACTGTTTCACTCTGATGGACCTCTAGTGAGACTAATCTTCCCGTTCTAACTCCAGTTAGCTCCTCATGCACCCTCCACTGAGCCTCCTTCATTCAGTTAGTGCCTACCTCACTCAGTTAGACTTAGTTTACTGATTGTTACCATTGATGACTGATACATTGACTGGATGACGACTCCACTATCATCCAAGCCACACTCTAAGTTAGGAATTCGAATGCCCTACTTGGCCTATTCGAATCCTATATTATGCACCTTATTGTTCTATTGTACTTATTCACTTACATTCTTATTCATTGTATAATACTGAGATTATGTTCTATTCTACTGTGTTTATGAGTGATCATTGAGTGTCTCCTTCTCTTCTTCTTGCAACATATTTGAGAGTTTGATTGTGAGTTGCTACAGCTTCCAGAGCCCTTGCAGATTATTACAAACACTACATCCACTAGGGTTTGCATGTCCCTCTTAAGGCTCAGATTTGAGGGAAGTAAATGTGTTTAACTAAGAATCTTTGCATTTGTGGATGTGTACTTTCAAAGAAGAAAGAAAGCATCGTCTTGTTTATTCTTGTTTTATCGAGTGTAGGTACCAACAAATAGGTAACTATCAGATCTATCTTCCTCAAGTGAATATGAAGATATACTCGGAGAGGTTGAAAGTGAGATGAGTTGTACTAGATCTGAAAAGATAAGGAAAATATTTCATAGACACATTAAATATTTTATTGCCAATGGTGGGTGGTGTAATTATGATGCTGAGAGCATAGGAGACATTGATTTTCCATTGAGGTATAAACATCTAGTGCAACGATGGGTACCTAATATGCTACCTCAAGTGTACAAAGATTTGCTCATCAATGGGAGGATGTATCGCATCGCTCCTTCATCCTTACATGGATTGGGGATATTTTCCATGGATGGAATAAAGGTCCGCTGTGGCACTGTAACTGAATTGATGGAGTATGTAGGACCACTATATAGATACAATAACTAGTTGATCTTGGTCCAATATACTTGAAGTATGCGGAGATACGTAGTTTCCACGAATTATATTCAACTAGCAGAAAAAATAAAACAAAGGGGCAACTATGTATATTGATGGGAGACCAAAAGAATCCGGAAACGCTGATAGCTTTATAAATAGTACACGACCAGTGACAACAAATAAGAAGCCAAATTGCAAATTCGAGGGACGCGAACAACATCGTATATTTGTATGTGCAATAAAAACAATACTTGCAGGTGAAGAATTGTTGATCGATTACAACTTAAATCGAATAGATGTGGCTTCCGTGTTCCAGGGTAACCGTGGATCGTCAGAAACTATGCCTTATCAGGTAAATGCTAAATATAGTAACTAAACATGACTACAATAACTAAATGTTTCATTTTTTTCTATTATGAATATTTCCATGCACTGTGCATTGTTTATGAATATGCCGACTAGTACATATTCATGCCATCCATCTAATCTCTGCATTTTCAGCATTCTCATGCCATAATTTTATGTACACAAAGCTTATCAAATATAAATATAGTTAGCAAGATGGGGGTTAAGGAATTCTCCCTTTCCAATCCCTTATCTTTGCATGGAATTCTTCTTCCACATAATAGTTGGTTTGATTTCATGGCTTCTAGAAAACACACAAGGATTCATTAGCCATGATTTTATCACCAATCATCAAATCAATACATATACTCATGCATATATTCCAACTTGCTACTTCTAGGCATGCTATTTTAGAAATTGCCCATATGGACAACATTTTTTGTCAAAACAGCCACTAGCACTTTTCTGCTCCAATTATCTATGGTGTATGATAACCCCATTCAAATTATGACTATGCACCATTGTTCCCTACTGGATAAGCTTTCCAATGCCTATCCACGTGCTCCATTCCGACATCGGGTGTGGAAACTACATTACTTCAAAAATGATAACTTTTACCAAAATTCTGCACTTTTTACATAGTTACAAAATATCCTAAACTGCCAACTTCAGCCACCTGTGGAATAAAATCTATGAAGAATCACGAAAATGTTTCTACCGGGCGAAGTTATTCCATATAAAAAGGAACACTCAACAACTCGCAGATCTCTGTTCTGATGCTCCATTCATCTTCTATAAAATTCTGGGTTTGACTACTTTTCACTTTTCACATTTTTCCAAAATTTCAAATTTTGGGCCAAAAATGGCTATCTCCCAAATGGTGCATTTCTGGAAAATCTCTGTCTAACGAAAAATGTATGTTTTCATGATCATGAGAATAAGAAATGTTGAGCTCAGTAAATTTCTTGAATCCTAATTACTGGGTCACTTTCATCCACTGCAAGCTTTTCAAAATTCCAAAAACGTGGCCTGGAATAGTGCTTTTTGGCCTTCTTGCAAACCCCGACTCCATCTTTTGGAGTTTGCCTCCAAAATTCCAAACTTAACACTGTTCCTGATCCCTGATGTAGTGCCCAACCATGGCACTGGGTCTCTATTCCGTTTTCATGTAAATACCAAGTCTTTTCTGTTTTCTGTAAAAAAAAAAGAAATCAACCGTCTATGTTTCTGTTTTCTAAACGTTTATATGTCTGTTTTCTAAACGTTTATATGTCTGTTTTCTATATGTTTATATGTCTCTCCAAGTAAATAAACATAAACTTAAGACTTTTCATTTTAACTCTGTTCTTTTAACATACATAATTTGAAAATAAAAGAAAATGCATTTTATTTAAGCTAACTCAGTAAAATACCTGGATCCCTAGATTGCAGTAAGATAAGTAGATTTATGTAGTGGATTCTGTAGGTTCCCTTAGCAACCTGAAATGATGTGTCCACCCTGTCGATCAGCTATTATCTTGCTGACCCTAGGAAATCAACGGATTTCCTAGCCCCCGATCCCACAGATCGATAATCTCCATAGCAGCCTTGTCCTTAGTTCAATATCCATACTGTTCAGTGAGTTTTCCCCCTCCTCATTGGAGTTTTCTCCCTCCTCCATTCCTCGAGTTATCCCCATCCTCGAAATATTTCACTTCTCTATACAAATCCTCACAGTTCTCCCACAATAACCTCCCCCACTACTTTGTTAAATCTTCCTTTAAATAGAAATTTCCTTCTCCATAACTTCCTTGTCACTCCACTGCCCTAGCCTACATGGTTTTGGAAATATCAATTATTAATGCAACACCATTTTCAAGATAAAGTGATGATTATATATATATTTAAATTAAACTCCCGATACAATTTTAAATAATGTTAAAATCATAACATCCTTGTCACTCCACCGCCCTAGCCTACATGGTTTTGGAAATATCAATCATTAATGCAACACCATTTTCAAGATAAATGATGAATATATATTATTTTAAATCATCCAAGTTTCTCTCGAGCAGTGGAATTATTGACTTTCTAGTTTAGCTTTGAATTCAGTTTGTTTAATAGAAGCAAGATATTTATGAATTATATTTAAACTCCCAAGACAATTTTAAACAATATTAAAATCACTCCACCACTCAGTTAAGTGTTTTAAAATATATATATATTGTGGGACTTTTCAAGATATGAAATGACATAAATCTTAAATGTTTGTACCCACATCTCGATTCAAAACTAAATGTTCTAACTTGTAATAAATTCTAGTAATCATATCGTATAGTTTATTGTTAAATCGACTTTATGCATTAGTTTATTGTTTAATCATATCGTATAGTAATCATATCCCTCGTATCTCCTTCATTTTATTTATTGTTCTATTTTTTTCAATTAACATGAAAACAAATCCAATTACTAAATAATTTATTTAAACAAATCTTTTAATTTACTTGGAATGATTCTGTCAATCACTTAAATGAATAATCTATTTAATAAATTATTCAATCCACTATGCTTTATAAAAAGGATTATTATCATTATTATTATTGATTAAATAATAATAATAATAACAATAATAGTAATTAATAATAATAGTAATTAAGTTAATGGTGAATAATGAATAACAATATTCATTTGTTTAATTGATAAATGATCCAACATCAACATAGTACCTTTGTGTATTAATAAATGAAATACTCTTAATGGTTTAATTAATCATGATCAATAATTAAATAGTGCACTTTTCGAGTGTTAATGTTTAACTGTTATACTTCATATTGACTTCATACTGACGTTATACTTCATATTGACTTCATATATTGGCTTCATACTGACGACACCTTCACTTGAGTATACTTACAATTGAAGAAACTTATTTTAATGGTTCATTACATTGGTTACAGACAAAGATTAATTAACTTATTTCACACATTAGTATTTTGATCATATATTATTTAAGTCGTTTACTAACTCCTTAACTCGATTATCTATGACAACTTATAGCATTGTTAAATCCTTATAAGTATGTTGTAAACAGATACTATCGCACATGTACAAAATGTGCATGCGTGGCCAGTGTATGCACAGGTCTAACAAGTACTATAAACATACATCATATTTCCTATGCTTAACAACTAACTAATACTAATAATACTTCATGCAAACAGAACAAGTATATATTTATCACAACATTACTAAAACATCATCGGTCATTATATCAGTTAACCTTTAATATTTCATTTCATTATCTCTATGATTACATTTGTTCAATCAATCAAGGAAAGCTACCTACTACCACTAACTCAAGATCAATGAATACCCAACCCTCAACAGTACTAACTAACATATCCTCCCATCCTAACCTACGTCCACATCCTCCCTATCCTTCCTATGCTAGTACAAAAGTGGGTGCCAGCTATACTGACCTGACCGCATAGAACCTGAGAGCGGTAGCGTCGGCTAACTAGCGGACCTAGCCTCCCCTAGCAGGCATCCGACCATCGTCATCACAACAACTTGGGGAGCGTGTCTCAGCATGGCCCTCCCACGACCCCGGGTATCATAGAAACATAGGGTGGGAAATACATCCATCCGTCTCAACATACTGGGTCTACACCCTTATCAAATCATACTTTGCTGCTATCAAGATTATCGGTCCATGTCATCATATCATCAATTTCGGTTGCTAAGGTTTACTGCATGGATAGGTTCTTATCCATATATCAGATCAAGTATCCGGCTATCCCATAGCCCTTGTGTCCTGTAGGTTAGTATTCCGCAAAATACACATTTTATAACAAGCATTTCCATTCGATCACCAATTGATCCATATCATCAACATCATTTTATTTCACGTCACAATTTTATCTCATCACAGGTATGCATGGAATATAACAATTCTATCAATTTCATCATAGGATGGAATCCACGTACAACATCATATATTTCACATTTCATCAAGGATGGCAATTAAACATACATTGTCAGTGTGAAAGAAAGGAATCTCATGATAACTACAACATCATAACCGCATAATATAATAACATTATCAGAATAATAACATCCTAAACATCATAATCCTGGTATCATCATAAGCATCGTAACATCATAAACATAGTGAAATCATAAAACACAATAACATCATATACTTGGGTCCATCATGTCGTAATAAAGTGCACTCAGTCGAGCTGAGTTCAACAGATAATAAGCAAATAAAGTATTTAATGTATAATTGATAAATATGCCTAATAAAAATATGGGGCATTACATACACCCACCCTTTGGGAAACTTCGTCCCGAAGTTTGGTCAAATTGATACGGGAAAATTCTTGACGCATAGTCTCTGCATTCTTGCAAGTAGCAAGTCGTGGCCATACTTGTCCTACTTAAGCTTTAACTTAACCAAATATGTCTATGTTATCTTATGGTTTCACTTCTTTAATCCCATGATACGTGTTCTAATAGTTAAAGAACATTTAGATTAATCCTTCTATCGAATCTCAATATTATATCTAGAATGCCTAAGGTTATAATATAGTGTTATCCACCTTAGCATCCTACTTCTTACCTTTTAACAATACCCTTTAATTTACACCATCCCGACATGTTTACTCATCACACAACCAAGTTTTCTTCATAAGCGTATATCAATCCAACTTAGCAAGAAAATAATCGATGATTAAAAATGGAGAGTTGAGAGCTCATAATCTATAATTATTCATCGAGCAACTACAAGGGATATTTAAGGTTTGCATACCTCTCCTAGGAGAAAATATCCTTGTTATTCCATCCTAAGGTCAGACATTATTATTACCTTAGTGTTAATAAGGAATCTGTATCCTTGATAACCATAAATACTGCAACACATATTAAATTAGGAGAACTACTATTCATTAGAATGTCTTTAGTAACTATATCTTATCATAATGCAAATGTTTTCAAGTCATTTATTGTACCCTACTTTCAATCTAATATAATTCAAAGGGAAACCATTGCGTACTCATTTTAAGAAATTTATAACTAATTTTGTTCTTACTCTCAAAATCGTAAAGGTGCTTTACCAATGTTTATCGCAGTATTCATACACTTATTATGGGTTTAATTGTACTTTTAAAGTTAAATTGTTGCTTGGTGGTTTAGAGGCTGGAAATATTAAGCTCAGTCCTTTAAATATAGAGGTGACTTTAAAATTGCTTAAATGGGGTATACATACACTTGTTATTCTAAGTGAAACCCATAGATACTTACACCCATTATGCACTATGACCACCTCACAAGGTACTAATATGAACCCAATACATTCACATGGAATCAAGCATTGTTCTCGATTTATGAGATGTTGATATGAAAACAAACATATCTACCTTTCTTCATCCTATTCCACTTCTTATTTGTCTCACTCTCTCAAAAGTAACAACAATTTTATCTCTAATGTGACTATCGGTTTCTTCCATCCTATAATAAGGATTTAAACATCATAACTTTATTCATTGCAATGCACATTGGTCCTCGTTTTGCATTTATTACTATTACATTTATTTATATTAGTATTTTACTTAACCTCTTTGAAATTTCATATGTGATCATTAAATGCTAGCTCATTAGCTCCTCAACAATTTTCATACTTTTATATTTTATTGCTCGAGTTCATCTTGATTAATTCCTAGTGTTGAGCTCGTCATGCTGATGTCAATGGTGTCTTGTTTTTTTTTTTTTTTGATTCCTTATTCATTTCGTATTTTCGACTATAAGTCAAAGTTTCGGTAAGGGGTCTTCTTAGAACAAGGAATAAACTAACTAGTGTTGAATTTTAATTGAGCTAACTATGAACGTTATCTACGGTTAAGTAGTTACTTTATTTTAACATTTTAACATTTAATATTAACCTAGTTTATTTATTTATCTTAATACTAAATTTCAAAATATCAATTTGAGATGTTTAATACTTAAATTTGAAAATTAAATACTTCAAAATTTAATACCTAGTCCACTTCGATATTCCAAACTATATATATAACCCAACTTAATTCAACATCCTTCCATATTTAATTCAACCTTAATATGAAATTTTATTTTTAGCATAATCCAAATTCTCTATTCAATTTTTAATCAAATCACCATAATCAAAACCTTAATATACTCAACAATTTTAAAATACTGTAAAAGTCATTCACTATACCACCAATTTATTATTACTTAATATATTTGTATATTTAATCCTTCTTTTCTCTTTTTATTATATATATATATATATATATTTTTTTTACAGTCCCCATTTGTGATATCTTCACGTTTTTATCTTTTCCAAACGTGCATTATATTATGAACCAAGCCTGCACCCTATGCCGTATGGAGTTCACATCACACTTACGATGTTTAACATATCAAATCCCAAATGTGCATAAATGCAAATTTGATCTAGTTTTATCCCTTATATTTTAAAAGTTAACTTATAAGAGTGAATCAAAATTTAAAATGAAAGAAAATATTTCATTTGATCTTTTCATTTGTCCCACATTTTTAATATTACTCTTAAAGCATTTCATATATATATATTTTTTTCTCAAGCTTAAATAATGAAATTCAACTTTATGCACTTCCTTAAAAGTGAGTATTTATTTATTTATTTATTATATCAACCTCACTAATTTCCTATAATTAAATTCCGTTTATACTAAAACATAATATATCGACAAGAACGAAATTGAATGAGCATTTTGTTAAAATAAATAAGGAGCGATTAAAACCTTTATGGACTTTCACCTTTTTTTGTTTGACCTGCCACTCCATGGATTGCCTCAACTTTAAGGATTATTATAATAAAAATATATGGACGTTAAAACTAGATATTTGAACCCAACAAAAAAAATGTGTCCATAATATCCCGTATGAATTGATTAAAGTGATTGTGTTTGCACACATGGACTTTCGTAAATCGAACGCTTGAAATGAATAACTAAAATAAGTGACTATTTTTCTTTTCTACTTGCCTTTTGATTAAACTTCAATTCATTTTTTTGGTAAGCTTTCATTGGAAAGGACAGTTAAAAGCCAACGCTAAGATGAAATAATGGTATAATAGAATGACATCATTTTGGAAAGTCAAACATGGAAATTGTACCGGAGTTTTAATCTTCACATCATGGCGTTATCACAAGCTATGTTTACTTTTATCTCCGCATCACAAGCTCATTAAAAGGAGATATTAGATCATTGGGATTAATAAGTATAGTTCGTCAAAATATCTACGTATATATTATCACATCAAAATAAATATTTGAACGCCATTTTATTTAATTAAGGAGATCTTGTTATGTATCGTTGATCGCCAGTCTCACCCCATACGCAGCACTAACCAGCTCCATATCCCCGCAAACATGTCAATGTAATCAACCTAAAAGACTACTGTATTAATACCCCGAGATTAAAAGTGATATCATGCCATGATCTCATTAAAGATTGATCCATTTTTAATCTGAATAAATGATTTACATTGCAACATTAGAGGAGAAGGCCAAGTCTCAAACTTCCACAAATCACAGAATCCTGAAGATGTTACACTGCATCCTTTTATGAAGATCCGTCCTCACAAAATATTGCTCTTACCAAGTTTGCAAGATTATGGGGATTTCGAATTGAGGTCACATCTTTTCTGCCTTCTTCTGCATATTCCTCGATTCTAATTGTTCAGATATGTTGGAGAGGTTCTGGGGAAAGGCAATATCATCCAGAGAACACAAATTGGAAAGGGTTTACTATCATTAATATTATTTACCCTGGGAAGTAAGTATGAAGCACCTCGAATAGTGTCAAAGTATGATAGCAGAGGCTTGATAATTTTATTCTCGAAAACGTGTGGTGAAACCATTTACTGGAAAGGTAATTTTTCTCACTTGTTGCACTGATTTTACTTTTATCCCTTTTTACTAGATTCATTTCAACTTCACATTATACTTTATGTTTAATGTAAATTTTCGTGTGCAGAATGGGAATTTTCACTATCATCCACCCCTATCCGTCTTCTCCACCTTGCAGCTCCCCGCCGCTTGGCTTCCCATGCTCCTCCACGTGCAGCCTCACTTCTCCGCCTACCTCTCCTCCTTCTCCTCCGCGTGGCTATCTCCCACCGCCAGCCATCCCATGCCGCTCTTCCACGTTTCCCCTGGCTCCCACTCGGCTCCTCCCTACATCCACTCTTCCTGGCCACCATCCCCGCGAGCCGTACAATGACCATGCTCCCTCTCTATGTGCAAGAAGCTGCCTACCTGCCACCGCTTGCTCCCCCTATTGACTCCGACTGCCACGCATACCTCTATTGATTTCCAGCCCAACTGGCTCAAGGAAGCCACAAGAAGGCCTAGGCTGCATGCCAGCCACGCGGGCTACATGCACGCCCCTCCCCATTAACCACCGTGGGGTGCCTCCCTCTTCAAAATGGTGCTTCGTCTCCCGCGCGCGAGCCTGGTAGTCTTCCTAGGTTTCTCTTCCCTTTAGGCTTTGTAACTCTGTAAGGAAAGTGATTCTCTGAGGGGTAATATGGGTCATAGCTCCGAATCACATGAGGGAAGGAGCATATGGGAAGCTCGACCGCCATGGCCGGTCTGTGAGAGGTCTGTGGGAGGTCTACGTATGGTCCCGCGATATGAGAGAATGTTGTCAATTCTGAGTTCTATATGAAGTGCAGGTATACTCTCAATGTTTTGTTCACGCGACCATCTGCTAATATTGAAGGCTTTCATTTTTCTGCACAGTTGTCCCCTACTTGGTTAATAATTTCTCCAGAATTTCGACAATGTCGGGTCCTGCGGACAGGTTTTGTGAGGCCGTGTAAGTTTCCCTTGTCCAACAGGTTATTTTTTTTTATTTTTTTTTATGCGCTGATGTGGAGCTGAATTGGGAGAGTGAAACCATAAATTGTTATGGCTATCGTAGGATTTAATGCTTAACCGACTGATTGAATTTGGATTTGTCTACTTTTTTACGACTTACTGGTATTCATTTTCTGTCTTTTGCATGTTTCATGTTTAAAAGTATTAAGATGTTTTTTTGTTTGTTTGTTTAGAACTCTCTTGCTATATGTATTATAAAAAAAACTAAATATATCTTTGTTTCATTTTGTGAGTGCAGGTAGTTTACAAGTGGTTACAACTATTGGAAAGACGAATTAGTGTAATTCTCTTTCTTTTTTGCAAAAATTAGATACCTATAATTTACAGGATATATATATATATATTTGGGTGTGAATAGGCCCTTAGGTCCGAGTTTTCAAGCCTAGGGCTCTGATACCAAATGTAGTGCCCAACCATGGCACTGGGTCTCTATTTCGTTTTCATGTAAATACCAAGTTTTTTCTGTTTTCTGTAAAAAAAAAGAAATCAACCGTCTATGTTTCTGTTTTCTAAACATTTATATGTCTGTTTTCTATATGTTTATATGTCTCTACAAGTAAATAAACATAAACTTAAGACTTTTCATTTGAACTCTGTTATTTTAACATACATAATTTGAAAATAAAAGAAAATACATTTTATTTAACCTAACTCAGTAAAATACCTGGATCCCTAGATTGCAGTAAGATAAGTAGATTTATGTAGTGGATTCTGTAGGTTCCCTTAGCAACCCGAAATGATGTGTCCACCCTGCCGATCAGCTATTATCTTGCTGACCCTAGGAAATCAATGGATTTCCTAGCCCCTGAGCCCAAAGACCGATAATCTCCATAGCAGCCTTGTCCTTAGTTCAATATCCATACTGTTTAGTGAGTTTTCCCCCTCCTCATTGGAGTTTTCTCCCTCCTCCATTCCTCGAGTTGTCCCCATCCTCGGAATATTTCACTTCTCTATACAAATCCTCACAGTTCTCCCACAATAACCTCCCCCACTACTTTGTTAAATATTCCTTTAAATAGAAATTTCCTCCTCCATAACTTCCTTGTCACTCCACCGCCCTAGCCTACATGGTTTTGGAAATATCAATTATTAATACAACACCATTTTCAAGATAAAGTGATGATTATATATATATTTAAATTAAACTCCCCAGAAAATTTTAAATAATATTAAAATCATAACTTCCTTGTCACTCCACCGCCCTAGCCTACATGGTTTTGGAAATATCAATCATTAATGCAACACCATTTTCAAGATAAATGATGAATATATATTATTTTAAATCATCCAAGATTCTCTTGAGCAGTGGAATTATTGACTTTCTAGTTTAGCTTTGAATTCAGTTTGTTTAATAGAAGCAAGATATTTATGAATTATATTTAAACTCCCAAGACAATTTTAAACAATATTAAAATCACTCCACCGCTTAGTTAAGTGTTTTAAAATATATATATATATTGTGGGACTTTTCAAGATATGAAATGACATAAATCTTAAATGTTTGTACCCACATCTCGATTCAAAACTAAATGTTCTAACTTGTAATAAATTCTAGTAATCATATCGTATAGTTTATTGTTAAATCGACTTTATGCATTAGTTTATTGTTTAAGCATATCGTATAGTAATCATATCCCTTGTATCTCCTTCATTTTATTTATTGTTCTATTTTTTTCAATTAACATGAAAACAAATCCAATTACTCAATAATTTATTTAAACAAATCTTTTAATTTACTTGGAATGATTCTGTTAATTACTTAAATGAATAATCTATTTAATAAATTATTCAATCCACTATGCTTTATAAAAAGGATTATTATCATTATTATTATTGATTAAATAAAAATAATAATAACAATAATAGTAATTAAGTTAATGGTGAATAATGAATAACAATATTCATTTGTTTAATTGATAAATGATCCAACATCAACATAGTACCTTTGTGTATTAATAAACGAAATACTCTTAATGGTTTAATTAATCATGATCAATAATTAAATAGTACACTCTTCGAGTGTTAATGTTTAACTGTTATACTTCATATTGACTTCATACTGACGTTATACTTCATATTGGCTTCATACTGATGACACCTTCACTTGAGTATACTTACAATTGAAGAAACTTATTTTAATGGTTCATTACATTGTTTACATACAAAGACTAATTAACTTATTTCACACATTAGTATCTTGATCATATATTACTTAAGTCGTTTACTAACTCCTTAACTCGATTATCTATGACAACTTATAGCATTGTTAAATCCTTAAAAGTATGTTGTAAACAGATACTATCGCACATGTACAAAATGTGCATGCGTGGCTTGCGTATGCACAGGTCTTACAAGTACTATAAACATACATCATATTTCCTATGCTTAACAACTAACTAATACTAATAATACTTCATGCAAATAGAACAAGTATATATTTATCACAACATTACTAAAACATCATCGGTCATTATATCAGTTAACCTTTAATATTTCATTTCATTATCTTTATGATTACATTTGTTCAATCAATCAAGGAAAGCTACCTACTACCACTAACTCAAGATCAACGAATACCCAACCCTCAACAGTACTAACTAACATATCCTCCCATCCTAACCTACGTCCACATCCTCCCTATCCTTCCTCTGCTAGTACAAAAGTGGGTGCCAGCTATACTGACCTGACCACATAGAACCTGAGAGCGGTAGCGTCGACTAACTAGCGGACCTAGCCTCCCCTAGCAGGCATCCGACCATCGTCATCACAACAACTTGGGGAGCGTGTCTCAGCACGACCCTCCCACAACCCCGGGTATCATAGAAACATAGGGTGGGAAATACATCCATCCCTCTCAACATACTGGGTCTACACCCTTATCAAATCATACTTTACTGCTATCAAGATTATCGGTCCATGTCATTGTATCATCAATTTCGGTTGCTAAGGTTTACTACATGGATAGGTTCTTATCCATATATCAGATCAAGTATCCAGCTATCCCATAGCCCTTGTGTCCTGTAGGTTAGTATTCCGCAAAATACACATTTTATAACAAGCATTTCCATTCGATCACCAATTGATCCATATCATCAACATCATTTTATTTCACGTCACAATTTTATCTCATCACAGGTATGCATGGAATATAATAGTTCTATCAATTTCATCATAGGATGGAATCCACGTACAACATCATATATTTCACATTTCATCAAGGATGGCAATTAAACATACATTGTCAGTGTGAAAGAAAGGAATCTCATGATAACTACAACATCATAACCGCATAATATAATAACATTATCAGAATAATAACATCCTAATCATCATAATCCTGGTATCATCATAAGCATCGTAACATCATAAACATAGTGAAATCATAAAGCACAATAACATCATATACTTGGGTCCATCATGTCATAATAAAGTGCACTCAGTCGAGCTGAGTTCAACAGATAATAAGCAAATAAAGTACAGTGTGTCTAATTGATAAATATTCCTAATGAAAATATGGGGCATTACACGTGACTGCTCCGTATCGGTTTTGTCCCAATCCAACCTTCTGTCAAGCGTCGGGACATCGATTTGTAAAAGCTATCAATTCCAATTTTATGCCAAATTGGAGCATAATGGGATCAGGATCCTCACTGGTTCATTCATGGATTCCATTAATGGCCTCAGAACGCCACTGACCTCGTCCAATTTCGATTCCGGAAGCTCCTGTTATCCAAAAATCAATTTTCGGGCTCTATACTCGTTTTTTTTTTTGCCACCCCGCAACCTGAAACCCGAAATTGCGGGTGCGGAAAGTTAAGTCGCGGTCACGAAAATGTAACCATCCCGCAACCTGCAACCCAAAACCCAAAAATGTGGGTTTGGAACGTTAGGTCATGGTCACATAAATGTAACCATCCCACAACCAGAAACCCGAAACTGTAAACTGTGGGTTCGGAAAGTCAGGTCGCGGTCACGGAAATGTAACCATTCCGCAACCCGAAACCCAAAACCCGAAACTGCGGGTTCAGAAAGTGAGGTCATGGTCATGGAAATGTAACCATCCCACAACTCGAAATCCGAAACCACGGGTTCAGGATTGCGGAAACTGGAACGCACGTTTCAAAACTTTGTGTTCCCGAAATTCGAAATCCGCAAGCCTGGAACACCTCTGGCCCTGCAACTTCCGGGGTTCATAACTCCTTCGTCCCTTGGCCAAATGAGGCGAGTATGGTACCATTGGAAAGATGTTGGGGAGCTCTATGCAATGGTGTGATCCTATGCCACATATGAGAACTTTTATTGTGCCATTTTTCCATATCAAAATGACGCCCCAAACTTCTCCAATACTATGTTAAAACGTTTTGTTATCTGCGTGTAACTCAGAGTTTGGCCCAAGCAGCCCCAGTGCTGCAACATGGGCTCTGATACCACTCTGTAACATCCCCTTCCACCAATCTGATGCAAGGAAGGAAACATGACCAACATACCGGGCTTATTTGGTAAACTTAGCCCCAAACATTACTCATAAATTCATAACAATTAAAAACTTCTGTGTGCAGATTCAAACTCAATATAAACACGGCCGAATTAAAACACATTTGCACACACACAAACAGTAATGCATCAAAACATCTATCACAAACAGAAGGTGATTCAATATGCAGAGAATCATTTCTCTTCTCATACTATGCACAGACTTCATATCAATTCCATTAACATAAATAATTAATAATCAGAAGTAACACATTGCAGAACACATAATGCATATAAATTAAACCACAAAGAATACTTATCTTGAAGATGAAGTTGTCCAAACAACTGGCTATGTGAGAGAAACGTTCCACCCAACCACAGATCTCTGTCTAGCCTATATTCTTTCAACTGAGAGATCAACCCCGAGCTGGGTTGTGTATCCACTAAGGAGGAACTAAACAGGATCACTCACAACCATGGTTTCACTCACACAGTCATGCTAAGCCAACACACAGTTGGGTTTATCAAGCATGTAATAAGCAGAGGAGGAGGGTGTTAATCCAGTGAGCTCAACCACAGAGCTACAGACATCTTAGGCTAAATTCAAGTAATCCAATCCTCTGTTCAAACATTCACACTTGGATTTTTCACAATTCTGTTAACAAATAACTCCATCCTGTCACTGGTTTTCTGGGCTATAAAAATTGGGTTTTCCAATGGATTTCGGGGTATCTAATACTCCCAATTTCTCCCTAAGGCTCATATCTATGGATCCCCCATTGGATTAAACTGTCAAATACCAATTCTGGGCGTTTATGGCACTTCAAAACGTGGGTTCTTGCAAAGTTGCGATTTCTGTTTTTTCTCACTGCTGGGAATTCGTAATGGCTCCCAACTGATGCTGAGATGTTCAGCCATGGAATGGGGATGAGGAAGGACCCATTCCCATGAGGTAGAGTGACTTGTGGGTCAAGGAAACAGAGCCCATACCCTGCCATACAAATTTCTGGGTTGCTCATGCTCCATTGAAGCCATGGACTGATTTCTTCAACAACTTTCTTACACAGAATTAAATGCCAGCAAGGAAAGTCAAATGGGTTCTCATGGTGACATTTGGAAACCTATGGTTTAATCCCACATCTCCCTCACCACTCCCTAGTGGATACACATGGCCCCTTCTCATTAGTTGCTTCCATAGTCAGTTTTGATATTTTATTGCATGATGTTTATTTACATCATTTTTACAATGTTCCATGGCTAAATAGCACCTGGGTAACATAATATCTAATACTTGCCTTTTAAATAAAATTCGAGCTTCCACTAGCGGGGCCTTGGCCTTGAGCTCCACGCTAGAAAAACATACATCACATGTATACAATATTTACATTAAAAGCTAATATATCCTAAGGGTCAAAATGAGGTATTACATGTGCCCACACCCATGAGCATAACCGACATGAGTAGGTTGGGCACATCGAACAAGAATCCCATCACATCATATTAGTTGGAGTTACATTCAGTTGGAGACCCATGATGAGAGGACGCATCTTAGCATGAGGCAAGAATAACTGGGTGAAAATCCCACACTTGGACCCTTTGGTGGATGTCAGCTCACCTTTGTGAGAAGGTGCAACCAAAGGGTCGCGACCCTTGGTCGCATACCTTGTAAAACTTGAGCTTGTATATATATACTACAACACACTTGGAACTCAGGTATCATTCAACCACCACAAGTTTATGGCCTGCACTTCAAGGGGAATTCACTCCCTCTATAAGGGCCTAGAAGGAAGGGCGCACTTGTCGGGGCATATCGAGGTGCAGTTCGTGGGAGATCTTGGGCGCATTTCTTGGAGAGACTATTTTGGGTCTTGGGGAGGCACATGAAAAATATTGGATGGACGCAATTTCCATTGGGAGGAAACACTCTTAGAAAAGAACTTTGAGCCTTCATGGATATGCCTTGGGGAACATCGAATGCAACATAACACACTAAGGAAAGGAAGGCATATTGTGTGGGAAGGAGACATGTTGGATAGAGGCTTGTTGGGAGCAATTTCTAAGAGAGTGGGGAACAGTTAGAATCTGTAAGGATGCAGTGGAGCACTCCTCATCGAGACAATTGGAATGGGTGCTACATTGAGGTAGACTTGTAGATGCGATAAATTTTGGCCGAGAGGTTATCTTGGACTGTAACTTGAGTTGCTGCTATTGTGGGTGAACCCTTGGAGAGTTATTAAGCTGTGGAATCATCTACATGTTGTAATAAGTCTCATTGCATTATATTATATTTAGTCGCACTCCACTAAGGTGTCGTTGGTATACTTGTGTCTTCCTTGTGTTTACTTTATTGTCTTTGATTGGACATGTATTGGATAAAGTTTAAAATCTAAGTAAAACACAAGTGTAAGTAGAGAGCCATAGTCTACCAGGTCTTGTCCCGGGTTGGTATCACCACTAGGAGTGGTTCTTGGTTTGTGCCATATGGTAGGGACAAGAACGAGAACCCTCGATTTATAGGTTAGACTCCTTAGCACTGTGATAATCACCCTCTTCTGCAAACTTTAGAGATATACTGCGATCTCTACAGGGTGTTTCAATGGGTGTACCATATCTCATTTGCAAGGTTTTTCAATCAGCTCAAATGGGTATTTTAGGGAATTCCATTTTATTTCATGGTTTATGAGATACCATTGATTGAAGTAGCATAGGACTATAAGACAGTGCAACCGCACAATCTTGAGTTTCGGTGCAGATATTCTCACTCCACATGATACATCAGAGCATGTTCCATATATCAATGTAAAGATATCATAGATATCTCAAATGGATCTTCGATGGAATTTGATTTGATCACCTGTAACTAAGATTTTGAATAAATTTGCATAGAGATGTCAACAACTCCCAAAATAATGGATTTTTAGGTAAATTTCTAATTTTTGGATTTATTAAATCCTATTGTAATTTCTTTATATTTACACATGTAATTTTGTAACATCCCCATCTCTGGCAAAATTATTTATTTACTTAAATTTTTTTATTTACATAATGACACTACCTAAGACCTATACTAGAGAAGGCAATGCAACCTAGAGTGGAAAAGGGCATGGTGAACCACAAGGGGGATAATTTTGTAGTTTATGAGGCCTCGGGATTGTTTTGGCTTTCGCTAGCCTTTGGGCATGAGTTAATCTTGTTGTGTTTTGGTTTTTAGGTTAATTAATCTATGATACATATATATATGTACAACTATACCTATCTTGTAAAGGGGTATCCTTTTTAGCTAGCTTTTAATTAAGGCCTCTTAACTATTGCTATCTAAATACATATATATGTATTTTTTTTTTTTGTAAACAAAAAGAAAATATATTATATATTCAGATTTACTACATATCTTGACAGCAGTGATAGAAAAGTTCCTGACCAACAGAGGTCAAACAGGAACCCGAAACCCATCCAAAGTAGCAGAAACGAAACAAAACCTTCCCGGCTATAAACACCAAACAGGAAGAAGACTATAAACATAACATGTTTGACTGTTCCATAGTTTTGGATAAGCACCCGAAGGAGCCAAGCCAATAGAAATAAATAAGAGGTTTCAACCTTGACTTTATTACAATCATGGGGATTAAGAAAAACAACAAAAATCAAGTTTGGGTACCTTATTCGATGGTAATTATCTTTGTAGCACGACCTTCAGTGTCCGGAGATGGAGCCTTTGCAGATGACTAAGTCTGAACCACACCCTCATACCTGCCAATCCCTTGTCGGGGGGAAACACCAGCAAGACTGATCTCGCCACCATCACCACTGTGAGAACCTTGAATGAGAAACGAAATGCCAAGCTTCCTGGCTATGGAATCCGCCTTGGCATGCATTACACGGCTATCAAGGTTGTGCATTTTCCAGGACCTCACAGGTTCCTCGTCCACCATTCATTTATTTCCCACATCCATTAAGACATTGGATAACAGGTTCTTAGTCACCCAGTAATTGATAAGAGTGCACTCATACAAAGAGGCACGACCCGTCGTGGTGCCCGGGTCTTGAATCCATGCCTCAACATCCTAGTGGAGTTCATGTACAGAAAGGTTCTGGACATCCTCCCAAAGCCCCTTCTCAATCCCCCCAATCTCTTCTAAGTAGAAATACAATAAGACTTACAGTCATCGGTGGTCTTACCCAGAGGCGCCAACCGTATCTATCCAAAGTGCTGTGGAGAATCAAAACATTACAATTCATGGCCATAGAGGTGTACATTAGCCTGTGCATGTCTAGAAGTGGCAAAAAATAAGCTAGATCCTGGTGGAAATGAAAAAATTTCATTGCCATAGAGGCATACAACATCCTATGCAAAAAAAGATCATGGCCATAGAGGCATATAGAAGGAAAAAACTAGAGACAATAGAGAAACTCTTTACCCAGTTGCTGATGGTGTCTCCTTCGGGATAGGGAAACTGTAGGCAGCGTTGTCCTTCTAGGAATTTGCAGGAAACAAAGCATCAGTCCTTGGGGTTGCAACAACAATCCTAGTAGTCATCGTGGCTTTCGCTGGTTGTTGAGTATCGTGAGATGGTTGCTTGACTTTTAGAGCAGTAGTTTTTCTGGGCATGACAAGAATAGATCCATCCTGCTCATTTTAGTTCGCTTAGCCAGGATAGGGCCTAAGGTGCTAGGTATGGGGAAGGGGGATTGTGGCCTTTCCTTACCAGACAGAGGATCCCTGTTGCGTGTCCTGGTTGAAGAACTGCCACCATGGTGGTGCATGTCCAGGCCTAGCGGAGTAGTCAAAGTTCCACGACTGCCACGGGGCATTTCCACTCTGACTACCGACGATGTGGTTCCTGGGGTGGTACTTCCACAATGGAGAGTATGGGAGAAGGGCCGAGTGGGATCATAAGACTCCCAGCAATGCGTGTTCTCTAGGGTGCCTAGAGTGGACGACCAGTTGGGCAGAGTAGCACGTAGGGATTAAGTGGCAGGGCGTGCAGAGGCCCAGTTCAACTGCATGTCTTCCATCAGTTGCCCCGTTATGTTTTTAATGAGCCATTAAGGGTCCCAAATCTACTTCGGATTTCCCAAAGCCATGGTGTATGCAATGATTCTGGCTTCCTAGTTATCCAGTAGCAGGCGAATTGGAATGGAGACCTCGGGGCCATATCCCTTCCTCATGGGACTCTCCTTTGGAGTGTTATCAGTCTTCTTATTTTGGTCTTGGATCCCCTGGTTCTTCCCATCATGGTCGTCGCTAAGGAGAAACAGATGCTGGGGTGAGTATGCCAGGAGTTGAGAGCACTAAGAGCATGGAGATCAAAAATATTGGTGTCGAGAACATACGGAACCTAGAGAGTCACTTTGAAATTGAGCTGCACTCTATTGAAAGATGGGAGTCCTGTGCCTAGATCCATGAGCTTGAGCTTCGCACGCCTGAGTTCCAGCATCGTGGTGTCCAGGGAGGCTGAGACAACATTGAAGGTTAGAAAATTAAATGGCCAAGCTACTTGACATCACATAGTTAACGTCAGAAGCGGAACATGTAGTGATCTTGAGGCCAGGTGTTGTGTGGATGTGACCCTGTCCCATCTGCCTGGAGCTGGCACCCGCATCTGAGAGAGTGAAATCCTTGTTGGCCAAAGTATGGCACTGGAGGTAGATGTTCCTGGAGGTTGAATTAGTAAGGGTGTCCTCTACAAAATCCTTGTTGTAGTTGACTCCTTCATTGGCAATGTAGTCGGCAAGAGCATTGGATTTTCTCTTAACATGATGGAATGTGATGGAGATGGCAGTGGTGATGGAGTCAGCAAGTTCCTGAAGTTTCTTCATTAGTCTCCAACTTGGCGAGTGCTTTTCAACTCCAGATCCATTGTGGAGTTTGTAGGCAAGGCTAAGAATAATTTTGGAGTCTCCTTCTATAATTAGCAGGAGACATCCATGTCTATTAGTGCATTTGAGTCCTTCCAGGAGTCCAGAAAGTTCAGCAGCATTGTTGGTGTCGTGGCCAATGTTACCCATGAAGATGATCATGATGGTTCCTGTGTCATCCCGAATGGCTCCTCCAAATCCTGCAGCTCCAGGATTACCTTTGGACGCACCATCAAAGTTGAGTTTGAAGAAACCAGGGGGGGTAAGCTCCAATGCTGAGGGTTGGGCGTGGAAGCAGGGGAGTTACAAGGAGAGCAGGGGGAAGGGTGGAGGGAAAGGTTCCAGTCAGACAGAATAGAATGTTCATTGGGGAGAGTGGGTAGGTTAGATGATTTGGGTTGTGTCCATGAAGCACAAGGGGGACAACAGTTTGACTGAATGAGTCAACACTATTATGGCGAATGCTTAATAAATAGAATGAGCAAAATCAGGAACATGCAATACAAATAAACACAGATACGCACAAACAATATGCAGGAATGCGAACTCTTCTTCTATTACTTGCAAACAGATCAAAAACTGATTCTGATTGATGTATGTTACATTATTATACATGCTTATATAGAAGTCTGAGATGCTTGGGTTCCAGCCTATTATGTTCAGTTTCAAAGAAGAAGTTAGAATGGTTCCAACAGTTCAACCGTTATAGTCGACTAGAAGACAGAGAGTCAGTCTGTCGAGGTTCGACAGTCGCTAGTCACATGTCGATGCTACTTGTCGATGTCACAAACTGCAAGATTGTAGAACATGTTGAAGGTGTGGAACATGTCGCAGTATGTCAAAGTTGAGACTCGTCGGAGTTGTGTCGAAATCGAAACCTGTCTAAGTGTTGAAGTTGTCGAAGTCATGTTGCGTCGAAACTTGTCGAAGTTGTATAAAAAATGATGACTGGTTGAAGATGTCGAAGTTATCATCCGACACTAATGCCAACTACAATGTGGATCAGACCTCCTTCCTTAAGAAATAATGGACCCCATTGTTTGCTCGCGAAGGTGAAGAAACTTGTCGGTCACTTCAGTAATAGAGTAACACTTTCCTTGAGATGGGATCTAGCTAGCTTTGGCAACCTGAAACAAGGGAATTGTGTTCGTCCTTGTAAGTCGTATCCATTGTCCCACAATGGTGTCGTAAGGAAGAGGCTCCTAAACATCTGGATGGATGTCTTCAGGTGCTGCTATTGAGAATTCATTCTGTTCCAACAAAGGTGCATGGTATGGTTGAAGTAGATCCACATTGAAAACTGGATGTAGACCCAGGCATGCAGGAATGTTGAGTTGGAAAGCGTTTCTCCAATCTGTCGAAGAATACTGTACGGACCATATCGCAAAGGTTTTAACTTCTTGAAAGGACCTATGAAGCGCTCCTTCTTAAGATGTAGCCAAAACTTATCCCCAATGCAAAATGTATGAGGAATGCGGTGCTTGTTGTGTCGGGCCTTAGCTTTCTCATTTGCTCTTTGCAACATATTATGTGCTTGTCGCTAAATGTCACAAATCTGTTCTCGAAACTTGACTGCTTTATCAACTTCTCGCTAGCTGCGGTCTGTGTTGGAGTTTGGCTGTGTCAAGGAGCTGATCAAGTTGATAGGCGCTGAGAGTTGAAATCCGTAACAGATCTCAAATGGACTCTTTCCTGTAGAGCTATGCTCAGCACGATTGTAGTTGTGTTGTATGTATGGAAGACTATCATCCCATGTGCGTCAATGCTGGTGATTGTACATGTGAAGTAGTTGTACTACCAAGCGGTTCACAACTTCCGTCTGTCCATTAGTCTGAGGATGGAAAGCTGTCGACAATGAGAGTCATGTGTCTAGCTGTTGCCAGAGGGTCTTCCAAAAGATGCTGATGAATCTGGCATCTCGGTTGGAAATGATGGTTGTGGGTAAATCAAATTGTTTCCAAACATGTGTAAACAAGAGCTGAGGGGTCTGCTACACTGTCTGTTGATGTATATGTAACTTCGGAATGTATTTCATCTATGTATTTTATATATATTTATTGTACCCTTATAAGAGATGTGTTATTCCTCTATAAGGAAGTGTCGTCATGTGGATTGACAAGTGTCGCAAGTGTGTGTACTTGTCGATGGGTTATTAGACCACCATGTGGGGTCGGCCCAGAATTATATATAATATAATGTGGATGTATCTAACTAGACAAGTCAGCCCCATAAGGTCACTGGGAAAAAAGGTGAGTATAAATAGAGATAGGAGATCTCTATTTTACTCACTCGGAAAAGTAACTCACTCTCACTCTTAGAAGTGGCGCACTAGTGAGGAAGAGGAGGATCATCTGCTAGGAGACTATCTCAGTGTTATTTGGTTGTATTTTGGTTGAGCCATTGCTCTCTCTATCTCTGAGGAAGTTGTGGGGTTTTTCACCTTAGGGTTTTCCCCACGGAAACTCTGTGTCTCTTGCCTCTTATGCTTTTGATTCTTGCGATGCTTATCATATTGTGATTGTCATGCATTGATATACTGTATATGTTATTCTCTCAGCAAAGATCCTAGAGTATAATGAATTAATGCTCAAAATTTAACATGGTATCAGAGCTAACCTGAGAAGAAGACATTTTGCAGTGACGGAAGCTTGAGTTCCTTGTTTATTGGGTTTCTCTCCACATATTTTTGAAAATAAGTATAGTAGATTGACTCTACTCATCAAGGCGCATCTATTTGTCCAATCTGAATTCAATTTCGAGCATTTTCAGATTTGGCCCTAAAAATTAGGGTTTCCACAAAAATAGGAATTTCTGGAATCTAAAGACACAGCTGGAAGCGCCTTGCAAAAATAGAAGGTTAGAGATTTGGATCGAGATTTTTGGCTGGGTAGATCTCCGGGAAACTCAAACCCCAATTCAGGGCTCTCTCTAGTGAACCCGGGAGGACAAAAAGGCAATTCTGAAGGGAAAGACTTTGCTGATCTCAAATTCCGAATGCACCAAGATGATCAGCTCATCAAAGTGCATCTTTCTATCCTTTCAGAAATTTGAAATTCACATTTTGAATTTTTAGGGTTTCTCTGACAAACCCTAATCCGGGACTAGATCCAATTTTTAGCATTTCAAGTGGTAAGACCTAAATCTTTTATATTTCCATTTGAAGTACTCTTTAAGATGTCTCTCCACACCAAGCTTGAGGTTAAGCTTGAAGGGGATGATAACTTCCGATCCTGGAAGTATAGGATTGGGTTAATCCTGGAAGAGAATGAGTTAGACTCATATGTGAAAGAAGACATCCCTATCCCAGAGGATGAAGAGGCCAAGGTATTGCATAAGAAGAACTTGGTCAAGACAAAGAGAATCATTGCTGATTCTATCAAAGACCATCTCATACCCCATGTGTCTTCTCTTAAGACACCCAAGGAGATGTTTGAATCTTTCATCAAGCTATTTGAAGGAAAGAACATAAATCGAAAGATGACCCTACGGAACCAATTGAAAGGAGTGAAGTTCCAGAATGGAGAAACCATTCAATCTTATTTTTCAAGGGTCTCCCAGATCAAGGAACAACTAGAAGCAGTAGATGAAATGGTGGAGAATGGTGAAGTAGTGATGACCACTCTAAATGGCCTACCGAGGTCATGGGATTCCTTCATTCAAGGAATTTGTGCAAGGAAGAAGTTGATCTCCTTCAACAGATTGCAGGAAGAATGTTCTCAAGAAGAAGCTAGACTTATAGCTCGTGAGGAAAAGATGGGAGGTGAAGATCAAGCTCTTGCAGCTCACACCAAAAGAAGCAAAACCAAGAAGGAGCACTCTCGCCACAATAGATCCTATCAAAAGAGTAAGAAGGACCTAAGATGCTTCACATGCAATGAGAAGGGTCACTTTCCTTCAGATTGTCCCAAGAACAAAAGGGATAATAACAACAACTACAGTAAGAAGAAGAAGGGTAGCAAAAGAAGGTTTCATGATCATGCTGCCGAAGATGATGAACCCCCAAAGAAGAAGGCTAGGGAAGAAAGTGATAGTGATGATGACTCATCAAGTGAAGAAGAGTATGTTCTGATCTTTGCTCTCACAGGTACTATCTCCCATGGTTGTAATGATTGGTTGATTGATAGTGGGGCTTCCAAACACATGACTGGGTTTAAGGTATCTTTTGTGAACCTATCTGAACATGAATCACCCCATAAGGTGAAACTTGGGGATGATTATCAATACCCAATCAAAGGAAGCGGTGAAGCCTCCTACAACCTAGATTCTGAAAAATCTTTGAAGATGAAAGAAGTCCTTTATGTACCTGGGCTCAAGAAGAACTTACTCTCCATCTCTGCATTGGATGAAAAAGGTATGAGGGTTGCATTTGTGGATGGCCAAGTCCTAATGTGGCCAAAGGGAAAGAACATAGATGATGCAGTAGTGATTGGAGAGCAAGAGGGAGGATTGTATAAATTGAAGGGACAACCTGAACATGCCATGGTGCATGAATCCATGGAGCCAAGTGAACTTTGACATAGAAGACTTGCTCATATGCACTATAGAGCACTTCCAATTGCAAGCAAGGCAGTAGAAGGTCTTCCTGAAATCAAGACCAAACATGAAGGTGTTTGCAAAGGATGTGCAAAAGGTAAGAACATTAAGAAGGCTTTCCCAAGCAGTGAAAGCAAGGCAACAGACATCCTGGAAATCATCCACTCAGATGTATGTGGCCCTATGTCATCCAGTTCCCTGAGTGGGTATGCTTACTATGTCTCATTTATTGATGACTTCTCCAGGAAGACTTGGGTATACTTCTTGAAAAACAAAGATGAGGTGTTTGATAAGTTCAAGGAATTCAAAACCTTGATGGAGAACCAAACTAACAAGAAGATCAAAACATTCAGATCCGACAATGGTGGAGAATTCACCTCAGGTGACTTCAAGAAGCTTTACAGTGATTCAGGTATTAAGAGGGAGTTGAATGCTCCTTATAATCCTCAACAGAATGGAGTTGCAGAAAGGAAGAACAGAACTATCATGGAAGTATCAAGGGAAATGCTGCATGACCAGGATATACCTATGCATCTATGGGTAGAAGCAGCTAGAATAGCTGTATATGTGCAGAACAGAACACCCCACAAGATATTGGACAACAAGACACCAGAAGAGGTCTTTTCTGGTAAGAAACCTGAAGTCAGCCATCTCAGAATATTTGGTTGTCCAGTATACACTCATGTCCCAAAGGAAAAGAGGACTAAACTAGATCCTTCAGGAAAGAAGGGTATCTTTGTGGGATACAGTGAAAGCTCGAAGGCCTACAGAATATACTTTCCAAGGTTCAAGAAGATTGATGTCAGCAGAGATGTAACATTTTATGAAAACTCAGCATTCATCAAATCAAGGAAGGCACCTATCGAAGTTTATGAAGAACCTAAGGAAACTAGATTTCAAGACACTGTCATGACTGAAGCAGTCCTAGAAGTTGTTCGTGAGTTTGAAGATCCGCAAGAACCTGTAGATCCACCCCGTGAGGATAACTCTCACAAAAGGAAACCTGCATGGGATAGAGGGCTCATTCAAGATGTAGAGAGATTGGGCATTCCAGAAGAAGAACACAGAGCAAAGAAGAGAACCAGATCACATACCAGTTATGTTGCTTTACTCTGTGACATTTTGAACAAAGAGCCTTCTAGTTATGAAGAGGTAGCAGAAAAGAAAGAATGGAAGGATGTTATGGTTGAGGAATACTAGTCAATAATGAAGAATGATGTTTGGGATGTTGTCCCAAGACCTAAAGAGAAGTCTGTTGTGACTTCCAAGTGGATCTACAAAATCAAGCATGCTGCAGATGACAGTATAGAAAAATACAAAGCAAGATTCATAGCTCGTGGCTTCTCTCAGAAAGAGGGAATAGATTATGAAGAAACTTTTGCACCTATAGCCAGGTATACTTCCATCAGATCAGTACTTGTCCTGGCTGCAGCTATGAAATGGAAAATACACTAGATGGATGTCAAGACTGCCTTCTTGAATGGTGTAGTTCAAGAGAAAGTATATGTGGAACAACCACTCGGTTTCGAAATACATGACAGGGAGTCATATGTGTGCAAATTGAAGAAAGCTTTGTATGGCTTGAAACAAGCTCCCAGAACTTGGTATGGTAGGATGGACAGTTTCCTATCTAGTTTGGGCTTTACCAAGAGTAAAGCGGATTCTAACCTTTACTACAAGGTTGAGGAAGGGAATCCTGTGATTCAACTCCTGTATGTGGATGACTTATTTGTAACAAGAGATGAGAGACTGATTATAGATACTAAGAGGAAACTTGCTACGGAATTCGATATGAAAGATTTGGGAATGATGCAATATTTCCTAGGTATGGAGGTGTGGCAGAGTACAGGTGGGATCTTCCTTGGTCAAAGGAAGTACACAGTAGAAATCCTGAAGAGATTTGGGATGATGGATTGCAAGGCCATGGCCACACCTATGGCATCGAATCTGAAGCTTCTATGTGATGCTTCATCTGAGCCATTTGATGTCTCTATGTATCGTCAGATGATTGGGTCCTTGATGTACCTGAAGAACATGAGACCATAGATTTGCTTTGCTGTGAACACATTGAGCCAGTTCCTGACGGATCCGAGGAGTGTTCACCTGGTTGCTGTAAAGCATGTTCTGAGGTACCTGAAGGGTATAGTGGATTATGGGCTCAAGTATGAAGCGAATCAAAAGTTTAACCTGCAGGGTTATGTTGATTCAGATTGGGCTGGAAGTGCTGTAGATAGGAAGAGCACATCTGGGTGCTGCTTCAGAATGGGATTAGGTGTGATCGCTTGGTTTAGCAGGAAGCAGTCCTGCGTAGCACTGAGTACAGTTGAGGCAGAGTATGTTGCAGCCTGTTCAGCTAGTTGTGAGGTAGTATGGCTACGGAAGCTACTGTCTGAGTTATTTGATCTCTCGTTGGATGCTACTGGTATCTTCTGTGATAAGCAAAGTTGTGTGAAGCTATCCGAGAACCCAGTGTTTCATGACAGGTCGAAACACATAGAGATCAAATATCACTATATCAGGGATATGGTGTAGAGAGGAGCTATGAAGCTCCTATATGTTGCGATGGACGAGCATATTGCAAATGTGCTGACGAAGCCACTAGCCAGGGTGAGGTTTGAGTACTTCATAGAGAGGCTTTGCGTTCTTCAGATCGAGGACAATTCGAGGAAGAAGTGATGGACACATTTGCTGAAGCCATTCCAAGCATGTTGGAAGGAGGATCCTTCACATGGCTGTGGATGTAAGCGTTGGATGATGAGCATTAGGATGATGTTCTGGTTTCTGCTGTATATGATCAGTTGGATCATTTTTGTATATGTATGTATGCATCATGTTGGATGTTGGATATGATCGGTTGGATCATTTTTATGTGTGTATGTATGCATCATGTTGGATGCTGGATATGATCAGTTGGATCATTTGTATGTATGTACGCATCATGTTGGATGCTGGATATGATCAGTTGGATCATTTGTATGTATGTACGCATCATGTTGGATGTTGGATATGATTGGATGGATCATTTGTATGTATTTTGTATATGCATCATGTTGGATGCTTGGACCATGTATCTGTATATGTATCAGGTGGATACATTGTATGATCAGGTAGATCATGTATATTGATATGTATCAGGTATGATCAAGTAGATCATGTATGTTGATGGATACATTGTGTGGATCATGTATCTATGTATCAGGTGGATACACTGTGTATGATGCTATGTATCAGGTAGATACTTGGTATGCATCAGATGGATGCATTGTATGATCAGGATGATCGTGGATGACGAGCTTCTCCAGATGATATGCAGCAGGATGTTGCAGTGATGATGATCAGGGTGATCATGTGTACATCAGGATGATGTATGGTGAGTATCAGGTTGATACTCTGTGGCCATGGATCAGGTTGTGCAGATGAGCATGTAATCCGGTGCCCTAGGATATTTGCAGATAGTCTTTCGAGGTTTTGCCTATGGCATGTAATTTGGTGCCCTGGGATATCTGGCAAATGCTCTTTCGAGGTTTTGCTCTGGAAGGACATATAATCCGGTGCCCTGGGAGATCTGCAGATAGTCTTTCGAGGTTTTGCCTATGGCATGTAATTCGGTGCCCTGGGATATCTGGCAGATGCTCTTTCAAGGTTTTGTCCTATGGCATATAATTCGGTTCCCTGGGAGATTCGATAGGTTGGGCTGTGTGCCCGTAATCAGTCCTGGGATGCTCTTGCGAGGTTTTGCCATGACCACATGTAATTCGTTGCCCTAGGAGATCCTATAGGTAGAGTTGTGTGCTCGTAACAGCCTGGGATGCTCTTGCGAGGTTTTGTGGTGAGGTCACATGTAATTCATTGCCCTGGGAGATCCTATAGGTAGAGCTGTGTGCTCGTAACAGCCTGGGATGCTCTTTCGAGGTTTTGTGATGCACGTAATAAGTCCTGAGGATTCCACAGTATGGCCAGTGATGATGAAGACCTGCAGGTGGTGGGCCTACATCTAGTATGAAAAAGGACTGGCTCTGTAGAACTTCCTATGACGAGTAGAGTCAGAGATTGGTTGAGATAGCAGCAGCAGTGACGATGATAATGACGATGCATCGATGACGATGATCCATAGAAGAAGACTTGTCTAGCAGATCTGTGTCGAGAAATACCTTCCTATTTAAGAGGGAGTGTTGATGTATATGTAACTTCGGAATGTATTTCATCTGTGTATTTTATATATATTTATTGTACCCTTATAAGAAATGTGTTATTCCTCTATAAGGAAGTGTCGTCATGTGGATTGACAAGTGTCGCAAGTGTGTGTACTTGCCGATGGGTTATTAGACCACCATGTGGGGTCAGCCCAGAATTATATATAATATAATGTGGATGTATCTAACTAGACAAGTCAGCCACATAAGGTCACTGGGCAAAAAGGTGAGTATAAATAGAGATAGGAGATCTCTATTTTACTCACTCAGAAAAGTAACTCACTCTCACTCTCAGAAGTGGAGCACTAGTGAGGAAGAGGAGGATCATCTGCTAGGAGACTATCTTAGTGTTATTTGGTTGTATTTTGGTTGAGCCATTGCTCTCTCTATCTCTGAGGAAGTTGTGGTGTTTTTCACCTTAGGGTTTTCCCCACGGAAACTCTATGTCTCTTGTCTCTTATGCTTTTGATTCTTGTGATGCTTGTAATATTGTGATTGTCATGCATTGATATACTGTATATGTTATTCTCTCAGCAAAGATCCTAGAGTATAATGGATTTATGCTCAAAATTTAACACTGTCGTGGTCTTCTTACATGGTATGAGAATGGCCATCTTGGAAAATCGGTCAACTACTACTAATATCGTGTCATGCTGATGTTTGGTAGTAGGATAACCCGTCAAGTAGTCCATAGAAATAGATTCCCATGGTCGACTAGGAATTGGAAGAGGTGTGTACAATCCCTCTCGTCGATTAGGTGGCTTAGCAATGGAACAAACCACGCATGATCGAATGTACTTGTTGATGTCAGATTTAAGTGTAGGCCAGAAGAAATACTTCTGCAGAATAGCAAGTGTCTTTGCTGCTCCAAAGTGTCCTGCAGTCTTGCTGTAGTGCGCGTCCCAAATGAGCTGCTGCCACTGCTCACCGGTCGGTAAACAAAGTTGTCCAAGCTTGTATAGCAA
The DNA here is from genome assembly GCA_027924585.1 of Larix kaempferi. Lineage (NCBI taxonomy): Eukaryota > Viridiplantae > Streptophyta > Pinopsida > Pinales > Pinaceae > Larix > Larix kaempferi. Next base: position 8,577,252 of record BSBM01000240.1, on the reverse strand, counting down.
GGTGTTTTTCAGGAAGTAGTCGGAGTTTGAGTTCGATGACTTGTTAGTCTGTAACTGTTGGTAGACTGCTGAGAAGTCATTGTTGTCGTCGTACAACTATTGCCAAGTGGTCGTGTCGTAACCCTGCATACTCATCACTGTCAAAAGGAGAGTAATGGGTGGTCGACTGAGGAAATCTATGGTGGCATTGGCCTTTCCTTTCCAATACTTAATCACCAAATAGAATTGTTGTAGGTAATTAATCCACTTGAGTTGTCGATTTGTTTGTAACTTTGATTGTGTTGGAGCGAACTGTAGAGGCTTGTGATCATTAAGAATGATCGTTTCCTTCCCAAGGATGTTATGCTTCCATTGCTTGAGATCATGCACAATGGCATACAGTTATTTTTCATACGTCGAGTATCTTCTAACTGTGTCATTAAAAGTCTCAGAATAAAAAGCGACTGGGTGACCAGACTGAGTGATCACTATGCCCAAGGCATAGTCCGATGCATCCATCCACTAAGTTTTTTTTACCCAAAATATGATGGCGATAAAGTCGAATTTGCTACAACCTATGGTCGCTCATCTGACAAGGCCAGTCTTTTTTTACCATCGGTGGCATATCGGCTAAAATCCGACAAAGTTGTAGACGCCGGATATTCGACGCCCCTACCTCGTCGATGATCCGACTGCCTCCAGCTTGACAGGTAGTCTAATAACCGGAAACTTTAACTTCCAATATTGGTTGGATATCATCCTTTTTCTGTCGAATATGTGGCACACATTTCGACATCCCTTCCTTGATGGCTTCGGTTCAGTCGTCGGTTATGCGACCCCCATACCATACAAAAAAAGGCGGATCTGACGTTTCGAGCCGTCGAAACCATGGAAAAGGCATTGGAAATTACCCTGTGGTCGTCGGTTAAGGAGTCGGTTAAGAGACATCTTCGCCATACAAAAAAAAGGCGGATCTGACATTTCGAGCCTTGGAAGCATGGCAAAGGTGTCGTAAATTACCCTGTGGTCGTCAGTTAGGGCATCAATTAAGCGACGTCTATGCCATACAAAAAAAGGCAGATCTGACATTCCGAGCCATCGAAAGCATAGCAAAGGCATCGGATATTACCCTGCAGTCGTCGGTTAAGCAACTACCCAAAACATTTTAAAAAAAATAACATTTTTGAAATAAAACTTTTCATATTGAATACATGTTCTCTAATACCTATGCTTATGTAACATTGTGGCATATTTGTCACAAAGAGATGGTAATTGGTAGTGTGCTTCCATTGTGTCAAGGTACTCTTACCTAACTTCTCTAATTTGGTATACTGAGGAGTTTGTAAATTCATGTATGATATCATATTCTTTGAATAAGGCTCATTAGATAGTTAATGGGTAGTTACTTAATGTAAAAGTCTCATTTTTATTAAATAAGAACCAGTAGGTGGTTGGTAGTCATTAATTTTGAGATTGCATGTAGTTAGGGTTTTGTTTATTAAGAAACTATTTATAGCGCTAGAAGGATGTATATTGTTTTGTCAAAGATTGGTATTGTATTGAAGCTTTGCTCAAAGGAGCTCATCCTCTCGAAGAGGCCCATGAACATTACTCTCTTTTTGAATTTATTAATACAAGTGTTATATTTTGCAAGTTTAATCTCTTTCTTGCATTTTCTTTTGCTCACTTATATTTATTTGAGGTTAATGATACTGATTCCAAGGAAATTAAAGAGAAGGTTAAGGATATTGATTCCAGTGCATCATTTACTCAACCTTTGAAGTTATGGAAACTTGAAATTGGTTATGAGGAGCAACCAAAAATCACAACAAGCTCCAAGAAATCGTCAAAATTTAAATGACACGTGAGCAGGTTGTAGAAATCCAGCATCGTAGCCATTCATTGAGCTCCTCTCTGTTTCGAAAATAATTTCATATTCTCTACTGAATAGGTCCAACCACGTGAAGGTGGAAGCTCTTATGGCCCCTCCCCCCCTCACACCACTCTCAATTCCCCATACCCAATGCATGCACTTGAAAAAAACAAATATGTGCAAATTCATCCATATTTTATCATAAACTTTCATCCATTATTCATTCAATAAATGCTAACATTCACTAAACCATTGTTTCTGTCGATCCACACATTCATTCAATAAAAGATAGCATTCAATAAACCATTCATTAATCATTCAGTCAACACATTCATTCAATAAAAGATGAAATTCAGTAAAGGTAACAGTTTACTACACTGAATCACTAAAACATTAGAAAATTCATTAAACCATTCATTCATTAATTAGGCAAAAAATCGTGGACAATATATTGTTATAAAAAATATTTAGACAAGATTTGAACCTGTGACCTATGTCTAGTCCCAAGGATACCACCTTCAAGCTTGACCTTATCAATCAATTCCCGTCGCCATGTCCTCTCATACGATGTCCCAAAACCATTTCTCTCGACACCCACTCTTCATTTATTCTTCATGCATTTCAGTATGCAACCATCTCAGATTCCCATTGCGTTTTCCATCAATTAGTTTATCAATTCAGTATGACCCACATCCATCATCCAATGAGTGTTTCTGCGGTCTTCAGTTTCATCCTGGAAACGGTTGACGATTCATGGTATTATGTTTCCCTTCGGCTGCAAATGCCAAACTCATAGTTCACTATGAAGGTTTGTCTGACAAATGTGACGGTCAGAGAAATCTTGATAGTGAACTATGAGTTTTCCATATTGCAGCTTAAGGGAAACGTAATAGAATGAATCATCACCATTGTCAGGCTGGAACTCAAGACTAGGAAAACACTCCTCGGATGGCAGGCGTGGGTCATACCGAATTGATAAACTAATAGAGGGAAAACGCAACGAGAATCTGAAACGATTGCATAGTGAAATGCATACAGAATGAATCAAGGTTGAATGTGGTAGCCCGCCATCTCCCATTGTGAAATGCATGCAGAATGAATCGAGCTTGAAGGTGGTTTCCCATTGCCAGCTGCACTTCAAGCTTGAAGGTTGTAGCCTTGGGACTAGACATAGGTCGTAGGTTCGAATCTCCTCAGTTCAGTTCGTACCCTGTTATTTTTTCGATGCAAACTATATGTTTTCTTTAATTTGTTGTTGACTTTAATTCTCTAGCGTAAGAGGAGCCATTATGGTCAAGTTGCATTCCTAAAAAAAAGATGAACATTGACAACAAGCAGCATGTCTATAATTGTTGTCGATGTATGCTAACTTAGTTGCAAATATCATGCTTCAGAAGAAGCCAGCCTTGAATGGTAAATATACCAATTTGGAAGGGTTTAATGTGAGGTTAAGGATATTGATTCCAAGGAAATTAAAGAGAAGGTTAAGGATATTGATTCCAGTGCATCATTTACTCAACCTTTGAAGTTGTGGAAACTAGAAATTGGTTATGAGGAGCAACCAAAAATCACAACAAGCTCCAAGAAATTGTCAAAATTTAGACAACACACGAGTGGGTTGTAGAAAGCCAGCATCGTAGCCATTCATTGAGCTCCTCTCTGTTTCGAGAATAATTTCATATTCTCTACTGAACAGGTCCAACCACGTGAAGGTGGAAGCTCTTATGCCCCCCCCCCCTCACATCACTCTCAATTCCCCATACCCAATGCATGTACTTGAAAAAAAAAAATATGTGCAAATTCAACCATATTTCATCATGAACTTTCATCCATATGTGTGCAAATTCATCCATATTTCATCATGTGGAAACTCGAAATTGGTTATGAGGAGCAACCAAAAATCACAACAAGCTCCAAGAAATTGACAAAATTTAGACGACACGCGAGTGGGTTGTAGAAAGTCGGCATTGTAGCCATTCATTGAGCTCCTCTCTGTTTCGAGAATAATTTCATATTCTCTATTGAACAGGGCCAACCACGTGAAGGTGGAAGCTCTTATGCCCCCCTCCCCCTCACATCACTCTCAATTCCCCATACCCAATGCATGTACTTGAAAAAAACAAATATGTGCAAATTCATCCATATTTCATAATGAACTTTCATCCATTATTCATTCAATAAATGCTAACATTCACTAAACCATCGTTTCAGTCGATCAACACATTCATTCAATAAAAGATAGCATTCAATAAACCATTCATTAATCATTCAGTCAACACATTCATTCAATAAAAGTTCAAATTCAATGAAGGTAACAGTTTACTACACTGAATCATTAAAACATTAGAACATTCATTAAACCATTCATTCATTCATTAGACCAAAAATCGTGGACGATATATTGTTATCAAAAATATTTAGACGTCATTTTTCCCATCCTTTTTTTATAAGTTTTTCTTCTCTCCAGTGGTACATAATCTATAAGAGGACCATCTACATCTAGACTTTCTCCTCCAGTTCTTGGTTCTTTAGCAGGCGCTTTTGGTGATGTATGCAATATCCTAGCTGATTGTTGTTCTAGATGTGGATTTTGCAGCAAGGGGTTCGAATTTGCTGCAACGATGTGAAAATGTTACATTGTTATATTTTGCTATTGTAATGACAAGTTTTTCATTTAAAAAAATTCATTACGAAGGTTTTTTTTTACCTGGTGCGACCAAATCATGTTGTTGATGTTCTTGTCCAGTCTCAACCTGTACAATTTCACCCTTTACATGCTCTGCAGTTGAAATACGGTGAACTACAATTAATGGTCCCATTTGCAATGCTATACATAAAATTGTGGCATATGAATAAATTCATTACCACGATTTGAAGCTTGTTCATCGATTTGTTGCTGTCCCTCCTCGACACTAATGGGATCATTGATTTCCTGTTAAAAATAGAGTCAATATTTTACATAAAGTATTTGTAACGAAAATATTCCACAAGCGACAAATATTCATTAAATATATAGATTCTATATACCTATGCACCGGATGGATTGGTACCACAAGACTGTGTTTTCCCAGATAAGCTTCTTCGACGTTCAACAACAGCTCCAAATCCTTCCTGGAAGCCAAGCTTCATGTCTTCCTCTATGGGTACTTCATTGAATCGATCGGCCTGCATATTTGCTTATCGTCGTTAATTAACATTTTACGGTGCAATAAAATGAAGAATAATTTTCAATTTATTATTTTTATTCATTGTTGGTTTCTTGAAACTTACAATCCGTGCCGCCAAATTCGAATAACCACCAGGGCCAAGCTTGTGCTGACCTACTTTTTCTAGTCTTGCCTTTGTGGCCATTGATGTGTCTGATAGCCTACGCAAGTGTTGAAATACATTAGATGTTCCAAGTTCGATATAGAAATCAAGGATAATAAGGTTTAGAATTACATTGCGGAAAGTATTGCATACCTCCCTGTGCCTGGTGTTAGCTTGCCTTATCTTCTCAGAACCTTCTCTTTTCCATCTTCCACTAGAGCTCTCCACTCCATTGCTGGAATCATTGGTGGGTGCTCATACCTCTGGTTTTTTTCGAGGTGTGTCCTATATTGGTCTCGGACAACCTTCACATGTTGACAAGCCTTTTTCAAGACATTGGCATGACTAAAAATTTTGTCCCCGAACAGGCCAACCAACCGATTAGTGAGTTCATCTTTTAAATGTTTCGGTTGTCTATCCCACCTTGTTCGGATGGTGGGCCTGAAGATCTCCAAGCAAAAGTCATTCATATGTTTATAGAAAACATCGTTTCCTGCACAACGATCATGCCATGATCATAATTAGTTGATAAAAAATGTTTTATTGGTATATTACAATGAAATTATAAACACTAATTAACTTGATCAACTATGATTAATTACTTGGGATCCTCACTATCTTTATTGGGACGAGATATTCATCCACCAAAAATGTTGTCTCCAGTGTTCCTGTGCTTTTGACACGGGAAGATCCTGGAAATGTAGCTTCTTCGACATCAAAATTAGTAGGGGACTCGGTGTCGACCCCTTCTTGTGGACGATCCGTTGTGTGTCGGTCAGTAGTGGCTGTTGCGCTCATAGCGGGGGTCCGTGGTGTTTTGGAACGTGTTGCCGACTGTTCAGTCGACAACAATGGCAAAGGATTTGAACTACGTGGAATCATTTGGTCGTGGTGCAAAGTCTCCCCACGAGCCTCGCTGGGGCCAACACCACCTTGACCACTATTATGTGGTCCCTTATAATTCTGTAAATACACACCATGTCTTATACATTCAATACTATCATATAAAAGAGAACATTATAAAGATTTAAACGAATTATTCTATGATTCAAGATTCCTCAACTTACTCGCAAGGTATCAGATCGATGTTCCAACAATGCAATCCTTTCTGTAATTGCGCTTGTCTGCGAAACCTAGATTAGTAGAGAAAGGATTTCTGTAGTATATCTAATCAACAATTTCTCTTCCATCTTTAGTGGGTGTGTGGCTTCACCAATTTTTTCACAATCGTGAAGCACCTCTGCCACTTTAGGTTCTAATGAAAAATCTTGCGATGCTGATTCATACTGCGATTCACTAGTGGGCTACAACAAACATATATAAAGCGCTACTGAGTTATCTATTGATAGATTCCAAATTTTATATTAACGTAACATATCTATCATGATAGATTTGTAAAATTACAACACGGTTTACATTATCATAACGAAACCAGTATACACACGAAAAATACATAACAAAATTAACATTATGCTACATATTATATTGGTACAATTGAAATGAATTATACCTGCGACCTCGAGGATCGCGATCCACTCATTGGATCAATGGTCATAGGCGACTTGCCCCAATATGCTAATATCTGGGAGCTGCCCCTAACAACACCCTAATAAAAAAACATAGTGAAAGTCACTTGAATGAATCCAAAACTATTCATAAAAAAAACACATCAAAAAAATTATTATTCATATTATATTTTTAATATTACAAAGATGTATACCCGTTTTGCAGACCCTGGTGTGGCTGACCTTACGGAACCGTCTTGCATAAAAAACATAGACTAGAAAATTACGTAAACGAAACCAAAATATTCATTGAAACATTAATATAATGCTAAAACATTTTGACATATTTTAATTGTACAATTCAAATCAACTCTACCTGTTGCCCTGAGGGTGTTGTCGTCTGATCAACATTCAAAGGGTGTATTTCCCGATAAACGTTCTGCATCAAATATAAATAACATTATATAAAACAAACCAAGTTATTAATAATGGAAAAACAAAGCAAATAAAAACTATTTTTTCTTATTATATTTGTACCATTAGAAAGATGTATACCTGCTCCGTCGAGGAAGAAGTACTCCTCCAACCATTTGTTGGCAGGGATTTATCCCGATGACTGGCCTGTGAAGTAAATATGGGAAATTCAAACGAAATAAGCTAACAAAAAATCCTTATCATGTTTAATTTATTACTAAAAGGTTGTGTAAAATGTTTTATAGTAACCTTGTTTGTATCTACTCAGTTCGCAGGGTAATTAATAAGCAACTCGTCCCCTGCAGATATTGTTTTAATAGCAACTACAAAAACACGGTTTCCTTCACGCCCCTCAAATTCGCATTTTGGTTGCTTAATTGTAGGCCCTGGTTGTGAACTATTTATAAACCCCGTAATATTCCCTGTGGCCTTTGGCCTTCCATCCATGTACAACGTTCCTCCTTTATTTTGATTTTTTTCTTTCAATTGTAAATAGTTTGCTGACAATCCATAGCTACGCATACTTTTTGTATATTGGACAAGGCACATCCAATCGTTGTAGTTGTATATGGGTCCAACAAACTCCATCAATTCTGTACATGTCCCGTAACCGACCAAGATGCAATCCATGGAAAACAACCTGAAGCCATGTATCGACGACGGTGTAATTCAATATCTCCTCTCGTTCACACAAAAATCAATGTTCGGTGGAGGAAGATCCTTCGGTACCCATTGTTTCACTAAATGTCTATACCTCAAGGGTACCTCTTCATCGTCTTTTGTCTCATCACCATAGGAACATGCCCCCCTTGACCGTGAAAAAATTCATTGCATCTATGGAATATTCTTTTGGTTTTTTGACATCTAGTTGATACAATTCTTCTAGACCTACTGGATGTCTCACTTTCCTCTAGCCTTCCTAAAATCCCCTCGCTCGAGGAAGACAGATCAGACAAATACCTGTTTGGTTCTACCTACACCATTGGAAAAACATTTAGATTCGACTGCAAGGCATAGCGCCTCTTAAAAGTTGACGTGTATATCCTTTTATAATTTTACTTGATCCTCATTCCCTTTTTCAACATGTAGGCATTCAAGTGATGATCGGAAGACGACCAATTTATCTTTCTTAAGAGTAGAAAGCCATGCAATATTTATGAGTTGTTTTTACTATTTGATTTAATGCTACATCACACATGTAACACACATGAAACACTACACATACACATTACAGGATCTCCTCTAATGCTACAAGTCCTGACTACTTAATGAAAACTATTTACCACATATTTGATTACCTTAGTGTAGACGTTTCCTGTAATATACTCAGAAGAGTTACTTTCAGAAATGACTGTGCCTATTAGAGGCCAGTCAACTCTAGGAACCAAGTGACCCTATGATAGGGCTAGTACAAACCAGAGAGAGAGAGATGACTAGGCTATGGTATAATCAATCAAATAAATTCAATGACAGTAAAAAGGCTCAGTACAAAGACCAACCAGTAAGGTACAAGTCAAAAAAAAAATAATGGGTATAAAGACTCATAACCTGTGGGACTAAGGGGGTGTACACTACCTCAAACGTGAACAAACTACCATAGTTATAACCACAAGACCAAAAACATACAAGGCGGTAGAAATCAATATATGCAATATCTCCTTGTAACTACCTCATATATGCAATAGATCCTTGTAACTACCTCATATATGCAATAGCTCCTTGTAACTACCTCTTGTAACTCAAATAGTACCACCAAAAGGTATGATAGCATGCAATCTTCCTAACTAAGGTCAGGAGGGTGGTACGAAGTGGGTATAAAGACTCATAACAATTTGGATAAAGTGGGTGTACCTCAAATGTGGACAAACTACCATAGTACCCACAAGACCTAAAACATAAAAGTTGGTACAAATCAATAGATATCCCAATATTAGTAAAACACCCATAAAAGGCAAGGTACCACAAAAATATTATCGACAAAATGAAAGGACCATAAGACAATCGACCAAGGTGGGGTACAACCATTCATCTCTCTCTCAAATGTACCATTGTTCCATATAACTTGAAAGACCATCATCATAGTAAATGGAAAATTCCACACGGGTGATGTGATCACATGGTCCTCTAGACTACTCCTATGGTCAAGCGTTAGTGGCTCCATGAAGGGGTGTTCAGTCCCTTCAGAAGACCATCTAACTAAACCATATCGAAGACCTAGGACAAGAGGACATCACACATCATCAAATAAGTATTGGTAACTACTGTGTATGAACTCAAAAACCCTAAAGAAACCGAGCGTGCAGAATGGGAGCTATGAAAATACAAGGCTCACAGGCCAAAAAAACAAGCTCAAAAAATGTACTGGGACCAATGTCACAGTAAGCGAGCTGAAACAAAAGTGGCCAGAATGCCAACAAGTAGCACTAAAAAGAAAAAGACCCTCTAAAAAGGCGAAAATGCAAGCAAGCTTCCTAACTAGGAGCTGGAGACCTCGACAAATCGTATCCTTTGCAAGGTGATGAAATCCAAGTCGAATAATACAAAGTGAGAGACCAAATTTGAAGGATATCCCTCTACCGAAAGGGATCCTGGGTAAAAGAGCCCTAGTAGAATAGTCACTAAGCTACCTCATTCATGACACGTCGGAAAAGGTTTTCGGTGCTTCTGCCTTATTACCCTTGTATCACCAGTATGGTGGCCAGAGAATACAAGGAAGACAATGATCGATGTTGCCTTAGGGCTAAGTGGAGTGCGGCATTCCACATAGTCCGTCCGGTTCTCGATCTCACGGCGGTTCAACCCCTGAAACAATAGGAGGCCCCTCCACAAACTGGTGTATGACCGTGTCAACAAATACTGGAGGATTTTGGTACCCTAGAGGACAACAACTATGTCTCAGATGATAATGACAAGGGGGAATTATTTGGATGCCTATCCCCAGTGTCCTACCTAACTAGCAAATTCTTTTTCTCCTCAAGTGAGGTTATGGTGTGTTTAGTTAGGGGGTGTAAATTTTAGTGGTTGTATTACTCAATTGGGTGACGGAAGTGAAACTCGTGGTGTGATGACTGACTCAAACCATTGAAATGCATATGAATAAAATAAGCCTTTCCTTTCAATGAATGCTAGCTAAGGTAAGGAGAAAGTTCTTTCAAACTATAACTACTCTCTCAAATTAAATGAATCCATTAACAATAACTTTCTTCTAATTCTAATGACTAAAATGCATGACAATGTTTAAACCTAATTAACAAGCATAAGCATGACATTATGATATTGTGAATAATTGTGTATGCTAGGACACATTATTTCAATTTAAAACCCATGTAATGTAGGCATATTTTGATATGAATCTTGAGAGTTGAGATCTGGTAAGGCTTTAATGTTGAATAAAGTAGGAGATATAATATACAACGCAAAGAAAAATCACAAGATCTTTCAATTTTACAAGTGAAGGAACAATGACGAAAACCATTAAAGATGATGCATGATAATGAATAAATAAATAAATAAGCATGACAACATGAGAGAGAGCGAGAGAAATGGGGTAGACTTGTATTCTATTAAGATGAACAATTAAAGGTAATGAGGTAAATTTTAGGACCTCTCTTCCAAATCTTAACTCTTTCTTTTTTGACATTTTATAATTGTAATTTGTTTACTAAGTCAACTTTGATTAAGTACACATTGAACAATTAAATTTAACATGTCATATTCCTTTTTATATTTAATAAAAATATGTCTTGATAACTTATGGATCTGAAACATGGACTATAAACCCCCCAAGATTCAAATCAATCCATCCCCCTTACAAAATGATGGTCCTATTAATTTTAAAAATGTTACAAAAAAACCACATAATGTGTATGGAAGGAAGATGTTTACAATTTGTTGATTGCCAATGAAGAGGGCTTTTTGTGGCTAAATTGTAACCATGGTTTTGTGGATGACACATAACTATCTTGGTAACGAAAGATTGACCTTGACATTGAATTCTAATGTGATGGTTTATTTTTACATGGAAAAAGTGGATTTGATATAATAGTAAAAAATCACAATGAAAAATAGTGATTCTAATAGTAATAGACCTCTTGTTGCAAATCTGTTCATAATTTTTACTATAAGCGAAGCAATCAGATTCAATTAGATATCCATATTAGATGTTTAAGATATATTTCCAATCGTATATGGAACTCATCCCTCCATGGCTTGCGGAGTGAGATATTGATTGTTGAAACCCAATGTAAAAACCTTTAGTGTTAGTGCTTCTACTAATGATATCTCCCAAATTGAACAACGAAACGAAATTCCACTTGCCAATTCCTTGAAGTAGATGTTGATAATGTTTGATGACATTAATGACACATCACATGTTTTCTTAAATTTGTTTATACTACCCTACTATTCCCCCTAGGAATCAAGGGTAGCTCAGGCCCCCCACATGAATGGACCCCATGACCTATAAGCCCCCACCCCACCATAGGTATCATTGCACCATTCCATCAAGCCTAATGGTATTTTGGTGACGACCTCTAAATAACTATGCATACCTAAATTATGGTTACCATTTTCTTGAGATCAAATGCATGGGAAGGATTAAAAAGGAAAAAAGAAAAGGAGGAAGGGGTCTTCATTAGGTGTATCCTCTTTATTTTAAATGCCTAAAAATTTGGTTATTTTTTTATGGTTAATGACCTTCTTTGATAATATGAAAAATATTTATGAAAACAAAATAGAAATAGATAAGCTACACAGTGGCTAGTCCTTGTTGAGCATGAAATGACAAGCGTTTCAATGGACGGGCCATGTCAAATTAAGAACTAAAACCTTTGTTCTGAAATTCCTCAAAAGGCAAATGAAGGTGTTAAGGTGTGAGACATTGCATGCCAACATAATCCTTAAACATGGTTGCTACCAACATTCACATATATGAGCTACCAGGATCACCTAGAAAAAATGGGTGTTGTCCTATTTCCCATCACCTCCCTTGCTATCGACATGGTTTGTATTGACTTCTAAATGGTTGGATTAAGAGAGTCTTGGGTAGTGTTGGGACAAATCCCCTCAAGCTCTCTTAGAGTAATGTTGTTCTACCTACAAATTACCTTGTACTTGTCTACAGCTATGTTAATGAAGAATACTCTCTTAGTAGCCAATTGATGTTTCATGGGTACTCTTTCATTTGTTATAATGATAGTTGTTGAGTTGATAAGATTTAATATATTGCTCCTCTTATCAACTTTCTCTCTTTTTTTCAACCCCATTTTATTAATACTTTAAGGTATTGGTCAAATCTACATTCAAAAAGATTAATTTCAGTATTCGAAGTGTTTTCAGTTCATTGATTTTTAGATGCAAGTACACATATTTGCAATCTTCACACAGATTTGAGCATTTGTACTAAGAATTGGGTTTATCTAGTGATAAGCGACTAGTAAGCACCAACTTTTGGCCTGTCACACGGAAACTTTTGTTCCAGTCCTAAATAGGAATTAGGTTCATATAAAGACAACCAATCTTCTGCATTTGTTCCATTTCTACGAACATTACTAGGAAAAACTTTTGATGAGAACATGGAAACTTAGCATGGCAAATGCAAGATCCTCTGGCACTATTCAGTGGAGGTCTACCTTCTTGGTGTCACCAATTAACCAAAGCATGCCCATTCTTGTTTCCATTTGAGACAAGAAGGCAATACTTTTATTCACTTTCATTTGGGTTATCTCGTGCCCTACAGCGCTTGCAGCAGCAACAGAGTGGTGAAACTTCAAACTTCAATAATAATCTAGAAGTACGAGTTGGTAGGGTGCAGCGTCAAAATGTTCGTGTTTATAGGCACCATATACTGGATTGAGCTATGAAGGCAATGGAGATGTATGGTAGTAATAAGGAAGTTCTTGAAGTGGAGTACTTTGGAGAGGTTGGCACAGGTCTAGGTCCAACTTTGGAGTTCTATACTCTTCTTAGCCATGAATTACAAAAGAAAGTGCTTGGAATGTGGAGGTCAGGTTCTTGTTCTAAGGTAGTTGTCGTGGAAGAAAATGTTGAGATGCAGGATGTTGAACACCATGGAGTATTTTTGCATACAAACAAAGTCAGTACAATCCCTATAGTTGAAACTGAAGAGTTTGTGCAGGGTCCTCAGGGGTTATTTCCTCGCCCATGGACACCTAATGGAGATTCTTTGCAGGGAAGTCAATTTTCCAAGGTAATAGATTATTTCTGTCTTCTCAGACAAGTTATGGCAAAATCTCTTCAGGATGGGTAGCTTCTAGATTTACCTCTTTCAATAGATTTTTATAAATTGGTTTGAGTCTCATAAACCCTGTTCAAATACGATTTCCATCTAGGGTTCGAGTCTCATAAACCCTGGGCATTAGGGTCATCTTGTGCATAAAAAGTTTACACAGCCATTAACGATTTCAGTGATAAAAGCAAAGTGCAAAATCGATTAGCCATAAGATAGAAATGAAAAACGGTTCGTTCCATTAAAACATTAGAATAACAACCAATACAGTTATCCATCGTTTAAAAAGGAAAATGCAGAAGCAAATTCGGATGCCCATGAACCCTAAAATTTTATACACAGATCAACATTTATACAGACACGGGGCCCCAAGGCCAAACCCCTTAGCATTTTGGGTATTTGTGGCATCATCAAAAGCTCAGAAAACATAGATATAGAGCCGAATCTTACCGATTTGGTAGGCATTGTAGTGCTCAGCTCCTCAACCTCCTCGACCTCCTTAACCACCTTCAGCTCCTCAATCTCCTCGACCTAATCCTTTGCGGCCTCACTCAGAGAATGGCTATCAACAGGCTGGCTATCAACAGGCGGGCTATCAACCGACACTAGCTATCAACACTAGGCTGGCCGTAATGGTTCGCGGGTGTACAATGCAGGTTCGTGCTCGTCGGGAGGTTCGAGCTCGTCGGGAGGAGCAGGGTAAGTGTTCTGTACAATGCAGGTTCACGCTCGTCGGGAGGAGCAGGGTAAGTGTTGTGTACAATGCAGGTTCATGCTCGTCGGGAGGTTCGAGCTCATCGGCAGAGGAATAGAGTAAGTTTTGTTCTTTTTTTAAGTTTTTTAATGTTATATTTGTAGTTGTAGTTTTTGTTATGTTTTTTTTATATTTTTTTATGTTTTATGTTTTATATTTTTTATATTTTTTATATTGCTACACATTAATTTTAATTTTTTATATATTTAATTTTAATTTTATATATTTAATTTTAATATATATTTTAATATTTATTCATTTGTAATTTTTATTTATTAATTATAATCTTTATGAATGTATTTTTTTCATATAAAAAAATAAAATATAAAAAATATTTAATATAAAAATAAAAATAAGGTTTCAAGTTTAAAAATATTTTTTTATTAAAAAAAATAAATTAAAATTTTAATCATGAAGTCAGTGATAACGATGATGACAATGTCAATAGTGATGATGATGACAATATCAGTGACAAAGATGATGATGTTGATAACTAGATCATCGTCATCATTGTTGTCATCACGACCATCATCTTCATCATAGAGATGATCATCATTATCATCATCATTATCTTCTTCTTCAGAAACAACAACATCTCCTTATCTTATGTCCATTACACCAAGGGCACTACAATTGGCAAGGATGAAATCTTTCCTCCCTACCATTGCCAAAGACATGTCCATGATTGGATCATTGTTAGAAGAGCATGCCATCCTTAAAGTACAATATCATTGGTATCACTCGATGTAAATATGATGGATGCATTTGACATCACCCTTTTCAGAATCATTTATTGGGGGCATCTATTTTGAGGTTTTGGTAAAGACATATGGTCCTAGGTTAAAATATAGAGTCTTAGGAAAGTACAATTGCCTCTAGGGATCATGGGACTACATAAGGAATCTTTGGCCCATGAGTATGTTATGTTGTCCATTTTTCTATTTAGAATGCCATGGAAGGTTATTTAGAACCATACGATGGTTTGAGGTCAAAAAATAGGATGTTAAACCATACAACCACCTATGGGGATCATGTCTTGTATATAGTGCCTCAAATAACCACACTAGGCTACATATGGAATATGCCTTGCCCATTTGACTAATGCATGAACTAACCTTTTATTAAAAGGATAATGTTTACCAATGAGATTTGTGGACTAGGTGCATATCTTATTTGCATTGCTTATATGCATGATTTTTGTTAGTTAGGCACATTACTTATGTGCATGATAGGTAAGGTGCATATGTTAGTTACATCAGTTAAATTTAGTGTGTGAGTTATGAATTTATATTTTTTTTCATTATTTTGTATCTCTAACTAAAAAATCTTCTTGGCACTAGCAATGTGATAAGAATGCCTACAATATGGGTCACATGGGTAACAAGATGTATTGTAATTTGTATCCATGCACAAGGTTAGGTTAGGAAGGAGTTAGGCCCGCTAGTGGGTTAATTGTTATAATGGGACATTAATCATTATTTAAGGGCTACTATGTTAGTGTTTTAGGATACTAGTGGATTCATGGCCTATGGTTAGTGGAACACTAACCATAGGTTATGGTTGTGAATGTGAATTAGGTTCATGAGTTCCCCAAATCACCACACAAGCATGGAATTGGGAATCTTTAACATGTGAGTGAGATATCTTTATTGTTTTGAGTCTTGGCGCACTAAGGATGATTTTTTATGTACATGGAAACATCTAATACCAAAATAACATGTATTAACGATGATCATGATGATGACGATGATGATGATGAAGATGGGGACGATGATGATGATGATGATGATGATGAAGACGACAATGATGATGACAATGATGATGATGATGAAGATGAAGATTTCAAATGATGATGATGATCATGACGACGAAGAATGGTGACAATGATGAAGACGAAGATGATCATGATCATGATGATGAAGATGATCATGATGCAGATTGATGATGATGATGATGATGATCATGATGAATGTGATGATGATTATGATGATTATGATGATGATGATGACGATGATGAAGATGATGGTGATGATGATGATGATGATGATGTTGGTGGTGATGACAACGACAATGATGATGAAGACGAAGATGATTATGATGATGATGATGATGATGATGATGATGATGATGATGATGAAGATGGGGACGACGATGATGATGATGATGAAGACGACAATGACGATGATGATGATGAAGATGATGAAGATGAAGATTTCAAATGACGATGATGATCATGATGACGAAGAATTGTGACAATGATGAAGACGAAGATAATGATGATCATTATGATGATCAAGATGATCATGATGTAGATTGATGATGACGATGATGATGATCATGATGAATGTGATGATGATGATGATGATGATGATGATGACGATGATGAAGATGATGGTGATGATGATGATGATGATGATGATGATGATGATGATGATGTTGGTGGTGATGACAACGACAATGATGATGAAGAAGAAGATGATTACGATGATCATGATGATGACGATGATGATGATCAAGATGGGGACGATGATGATGATGATGATGAAGACGATGATGAATATTATGATTATGACGATGATGAAGATGAAGATTTCAAATGACGATGATGATCATGATGACGAAGAATGGTGACCATGATGAAGATGGTGATCATGATGAAGATGATATTGATGATCAAGCAGTATGCCATTTGGGGTAGCATGATAATTGTAATGCATTTCCTTAATTATAAGCTTCTCTCTATTTTGAGAATCATTTCATATTCTCTACTAAACAAGGCCAACCTCGTGAAGGTGGAAGATCTTATGGCCCCTCCCCCCCCCCTCTCATCACTCTCAATTCCCCAATATAACCCGAAAAAAATATCTATGTACAAAAACATTAAATGTCTTTTCTCATTCATACTAAATAACAAGAAAGGTTTCTAATTTTAATATACAGGAAAATGGAAATTAGCTAAGAAACAGTTAATAATTTATTATTAGTAATGCATACCTGATCATAAACTTCAATGGTCTTCATCATCTTCTTCATCTGAGTGATCGTCTGTACTATCATCCGATGATCCAGATTCAACATTGTAAGGATTGGCCATATCATCATCGTTGTCGATGTCAGTTATGATCATCATATCATTGTCGATATCATCTTCATGGACATTGTCTGAATATACATCATGATCTGATTGAAGAAGTTCTTTGACATCTTCTTCTGGAACAGGAATATCATCTAACTCATGTTGATCATGATCATCTTCAATGGCATCTTCTTCTTCGAGAACGTCTTCATTACCTTCATCTACGTTATACTTTACCGGCCTTCCCCTTGGATCGTGTCTCACAGCAAATGACCAACCCACTCTACCTGGAACCTCAGAGTAAAATACCTGTTCACATTGGGTTGGAAGAACATAGGGCTCTGTTCCTGGCTCAAACAACCTTGTATTTACCATGGTAAAACCATTATCATGTTCAATAATTGTTTTATCGGGATCACGTTGATTCAATCGACACCTGTACCATTTGACAATGAACAGAAATACCTTGAAGGAGTTAAAGTCACACTAAATAATGTCTTCCAGATACCCATAGTATCTATTTTCAGATAGTTCTGGATGTCTATCACTTCCAGAAGAAACATTGGTCACCTCAAAGACTGCAGATATCCCACAATCAGATGTTTTCTTCGTTTCATCCAAATTTTTGATGCAATATCTACATCCATTGCACCACATAGCCTTATGGTGTTTTACCTAGTACAACAAGCCATACAGGAAAAGATTACATAATGACACCATATTTATGATAAAGCAGTGCATGTTTATTACAATTCCATAAAAGGAAAATAATCAGCATGATGTACAACGACAATATTTAAAAAAAATAAATAAATAGTTCCGTTGATTAATATTCTTACCTGCTTATCTTTTAAACCTCTTGCTAAATCGATTTCCCTTTGTGTTAGATTGGTGTCTCCATTGTGATGTGCAGCTTTAACCAATGAAGCCATACCTTCCCATGATATTCCATGACCAGATTGTTCACATTTTTCAATCCATACCTTCATCCAGTCAAGATTGTTTGTGATGTATAAATGAATCGCATCCCACTCTCGACCAACTGTTTGATGACAATAAAATTAAAATTCAATGAAAATGTATATTAGTCACTTAAAAAGGTATATAATTACAGCATAAAATGATGCAAAATACTAAATAAAAAAATAGAATATGTATGATATATAAACATAAAAATCAATAGTGAAATGTGTTATATTACCTTTCACCTTCCTCGATCTACCTTTCCCCTTCGGGTACTCCCCTTCGAAATCGTTTTTGGAGTCAAGATCACAAATGCAACGTAAATTGAGCTTTGACGCCAATATAGGAAGATATTCACTAACGTACAACATGTTTTGGTATACCATATATCCCTCCATCATAGAACCCTCAGCATATGCTCGTTGTCTGACCAAACCCTTCATAAATTTCAAGTGCCTCTCAACCATCCACATTGACCTTGAGTGAGCAGGTCCACACAATTCAATCTCCTCAACTTGATGTATGAGGTAGTGTTCATGTGCATTGAAAAATGCTGAAGGTAGATGCTTCTGCATTTCACACATGAGATGAGGAATTTCTCTCCTCCAATACTTTATGTCTTCTTTATGGAATTCTTTAGATGAAAACCATCTACAAGTGACATGACAACCCAATCAAGAGATTAAAGAAAAAAGTCATTATATTACATAACATGAAGTAGAGAATGAAAATCAAATTAAGAATAAGTTCTATGTTGAATTAAACAAACAGTAAGCACATGGAAAAATCACCACTTACCTCATGTATTTCCTGAGACTATATATTATTTGCTTGACATTGTTGTCGAAGTTGTCCAGGATAGAGAGAGGTAGACCATACTGTAACAATAATATACAAATAGTTTCAGTATATCAAAAAAGAGTACTAGACAAACAACAATACCAACCATATTCACTGGAAAAAGAAAAAGAAAAATTATTAAATGCATACCATATTAATTTTACCTTCATGAAGACATGCCAATCGTGAGTTTTCACCCCCGCAAAATCACCTTTCTTTGTTATGATATTCTTCATGTTCGCACAAAATCCGGTGGGAAATTTAATTTTTCGAATGACTTCTTTTACAACAATAGTTTGCTGGTCCGTTAACATCCATGGAAGTGAGTTTATATTAATTTGCTTTCCGTTTCTATGAAATTGAATGACGTCTTTCATTGCATGGTTGTTATCTTGAATGTCTTTGCAAATTTTGACAATTTTTTCTTTGTCACTCCTTCCATCCAATATTCGCCATAATGTTTCAGTCACATTCTTTCCGATATGCATTGTATCAAATAGATGAGCAATTTGTAGGTGCTCATAGTAGGGCAACCTACTAAATTGTCTAGGATAACTTTTCATTCCTCGTGGAATCCCATTAATGCCTTCATGATGATCACATGAACGACAATGATGGAATTAAATATTAAATCAATGTCAATTACACTAAACAACACACAATATAATAAAATACAATATGATCATATACAATGATTGATTATTATACGTACCTTGACGATTTCTATTGTATTGCAACTTCCATAGCTGAGGTGTCATTCTCTTTGGTTTTAATGCAGTCTCTTGATTGCCATTGAAAAGATGTTTTTTGGTAGTTCGATAGCTGTGATTCTTGGAGAGGAAGTGCCTATACTCATCAAACACCTCCTTTCCTAAGCTTTTTGAACGACGAGATTTGATCTTAGGACCACAAACTGGACATGTAAAAAGTTCCCCTTTGTCTGAAGACCTAAATAAAAAGATGGAATATCAATATTGTCTATTATAATTATATTAAAAATGACTAGATTATTTAGAAAAACATGCATGCGTATTATATTAACTAGTAGTTCGTAAAATTAAATGCAACTAAAGTGGAACTTATAATTACATACCACCGAAATGGGTTAACCCTGGGGCATCATGCATTGTCCATACAAACATTGCATGGAATTGGAATTGCCTTTGTCGTATTGGTCTAGATAAGTCATACATAGTGATTCCATTCCATAAATTCAGTAGCTCGTCAATAAGAGGTTCGATATATAGATTCATATTTTTGACTTGGTACTTACCTGGTTGATTAATTGAACATATAAAATAAATATTCTGATTATGAGACGTACCATTTAGATATATAAACCATATTTCACAATAGAAAAACTTTAAATATATATATAACATTATGAGACAAAAAACGACAAATGAGAATATACCATTGCATTAAAAAAAAACTGCAGTGTTCGTACCTGGAATAATCATCGACAACATTATGTGCTCCCTCTTTATTGTCAACTATGGAGGAATGTTGTTGTTGATAACAAAAATAGGCCACACTGAGTAAACAGATCTCATCTCTGCAAAAGGATTGACACCATCTGCTGCCAAAGAAATCCTAAGATTACGAGGTTCGTCTTTAAAGTGAGGCCATTTTTCCTCCATATCTCTAAATGCAAACCCATCTGCATGCATCCGAATAATGTCATCTTGAATTCTGTTCCATGCATGGTAATCCATAAACTGCACTATGTTTTTGCACCTGCACAGTCGTTGCAAATGGGGAATAATGGGAATATAATGTAGAACCTTGTGAGGCACCTTTTTAGTTACTTGATCTGTGCGATATCTACTGATATGAAATTTAGGACATTCTGTTGCAAATTCATGCTGGTTGTAATAAAGAACATGATCATTGAGGCATGCATGAATTGCTTCATACTGCATTCCAATTTCTTTCATGATGGAAGATAAATCTCGATATGTGTGAGGTAAAATATTTGACAGTGGTAACAAATATTCACCTATCATGCTACAACAAATTAAAATAAAAATCTAGTTAATATAATATTATTAAGAAATAATATTAATGAAACAAACTTCATCCATAGTAATTTGACTTATATATGAATTAACAATAAAATACATGACAATCATATATATTTTGTGATGGAATATATTACATACCTTAACATCCGTGTGACTGATATGTTTGAAAGACCATTCATAACCTTCAAGTTCATTACCAACAATATAGTAGAGAGAAGATTTGTCTTGGAGCCGTCATAAAGGGGTTCGTATGCCTTGTCAAGAAGAGGTATATCATGAATATCATCAAAATGTTCATCATTTTCATGATCATCATCATGATCCATTCCAACATTAAATGAATCATGGATCAAAGTATTTGTAACATCATCTTCAACTATGTTATCAGTATGATCATCTTCTTCAATGTGATCATTAACTTGTTCTCCATTAATATTCATAGCTCCATGTTCCTCCGGTACTTGTTCTGGAAGCACTTGCTGATCCAGACGATATGCCGTAGGATGTCTTTCCTTTATAATTACATGAAACAATCAATAGATAAAAGTTAATATAAGAAATTCAAACGCAAAATGTTAAAATTTATGTGATACATTAAAAATTTAACAAATTTTGTATTGTTGGGATGAAAAAAATAACGACCAATTGTATTGTTGGTAAAAAACAAGAAATATTATAATAATACATAAATTTACAAAAGCAATCAAAATAAAAACATATATAATGCAAAACTTACAAATGGATGGTATTCATGTCCCCCCTCGGCGTGCCCATGCTCCCTACAATGTTTTGTGGCTGTTGTGATCAAAATTCTTCTCCTCTTAAAGCCCCTGCATTGATTACACGGACAATAGCATTTACCATCACCCCTTCTTTCAACTCCTTCCCACAATCTAGCAAGCAATTGTCAATTTTGTTCATCTGGATCAGGAATATTTGTAGTTGACATTTTCTCGTAAAGAGCTTAAATGAAGATTATCAATCTTAAAAAATGAAGCTCCACAGTACTTTTCTCACTTGAATAACAAAAACAACGAAAAACAGTCCGCCGAACAAAAAAAAACGTCCGTAAACCGTCGCTGGTATGGCAAACATGTCGGAATGGATGGATATTTATAAATTTTAAAAGTCAAAAAGTCAAACAGACATCGAATTTCCAACGACTATAATCTAGTTACCGTTGGGAAAAATCCGGCAGACATCTGACTTTTTCAGGTTAGAAATGGAGTCGGTTATCCGACATCCAAAGCGTCGGATACCCAAATAGGCGTCGAAAATTCGCAGATCCATCGACTATCCTACGGGCCTTGTCGGATATTCAAAATTACGTCGGATATTCGACGGACGCCTCACGAAATTTTTTAAAAAAAGAACAAAAAAATTTTTTTGAAAGAAAAATCCGACGACATAGTCCATTTCATCGGAGGTCGTCGGATTTGCTCGTCGGTTTTTGGGTTCAAATCTACTAGTGGTCTCAATCTCAAAGGGCTGATGCAAATCAGGTAACACAAGTACTGGTGCAGTGCAGAGCCTATGTTTGAGCTGTTCAAAAGCTGCTTGATGTGTTTCTGTCCATTGGAAGACAGTTTTCCTGTTTCCCTTCATTGACTGATTCAAGGGCCAGGCTATGTGATTGAAGCCGAGTATGAACCGTCAGTAGAAATTTTCCAAACCAAGAAAACTTCTTAGTTCTTGAATGCTTCTAGGAATGGGCCAATCTTTGAGTATTTATACTTTGTCTGGATCGACGTGAATGCTTGTAGAGTCAATTACATACCCCAAATATTTGATGCTGGTCATCGCAAAAGAGCACTTGTCCATGTTCAATTAGAGCCGATGTTGCTGGAGAGTGTCGAGGACTTGTCGAAGATGTTTGACATGTTCTTCCCATGATCGATTGAAAATCAATATGTCGTCGAGATAGACAATAACCCATTTGCCGATGAAAGGTCGGAGAATATTATCCATATGTTGCATGAAGGTCGCAGGTGCGTTGGTTAAGCCGAAAGGCATGACTAACCATTCAAACAATCCTTCCTTGGTCTTGAAAGTAGTTTTCCACACATCTAAGGGCTCGATTGGAATCTGATGGTATACCGACTTGAGGTCAGGCTTAGTAAATAATCTAGCACCTTTCAGACAATCGATGAGCTTGTCTATCCGTGACAGAGGGTACCAATTCTTCACCGATATTTTGTTGAGAGCTCTATAGTCGATGCACATGCGCCAAGTCCCGTCTTTCTTTGGAACTAAGACGACTGGACTTCCACAAGGAGAGGAATTGGGTCGGATATGACCTTTGTCGATTAATTCTTGGATTTGTCTACGAATCTCTTCATTTTCGAGAATGCATCTTCTGTAAATAGATATGTTATGAAAAGAAGAACCAAGAACAAGTTCAATGGAGTGTTTTACTTGGCAATGCTGAGGTACTCTGTCTAGAAATTGAAAGAGGTTATGGTACTCATCAAGAATATGATCGACTTGTTGCTTCTGTCGAGAACTGAATTGGCTAGTGACTCGACTTGTTGCTACAGTCTTATTAGAATGTTGCGGCTTGATCATGATTAGTGTGAACTTCTAAGCATGATTGATGAGCTTGTTTGTTTATTTGGCAAATATCACTACAGCCGTTGGCGTGGGTTGACGCTCTGGTATGCTGAACCATCGATCTTGGATTCTAACAATCACCTTCTGAGGCTGTGACTGATAACTTCCATGTCTATCCCAAAGGTAAGTTTTCCCAAACAGGGCGTCGGCTACGAAGAGTGGTGCCACGTCACAGAGTACTTCATATTCAAAAGGCTTTAAGAAGTGGGTGATCTTGCATTGTCGAGTGATCAGTAGTTCTTGTCCATCCTTCATCCAACCGATGTTGTAAGGATGAGGATGTGGAGTGGTAACAAGACCTAATTTCTTTACTAGTTCTTCAGAAACGAAGTTCTTTTGGCTCCTGATGTCCTCGATCAGATGCAATTGTTTTCTATGGACCCATATCCGTGTATGGAACAAGTGCTCTCATTCCTCCTCGTCGACAAAAGTTGAGGCTGCTCGAGTTGTTGAGGTCAAAAGGGTCATCGTGTTTGGATCAGATTCTTCTACCATCTTGTCGAATGCGTCAGAGATCGACACTTTTTCGAAAAATGTCTTCCAAGCTTTGCATTCAGACATATCATGCCAAGATGAGTGGTGGTAATCGCACCATTTTTCGGTCGACGGTTGTTTGCTATGTTCCCTTTTGTGAAAAGGCTTCATACCATTGTCAAGCTTTTTTGGTGTCAGCTAAAAATATTTCATCTTGTCGAAGTCGGATGGTGCCTTCTTGTCGGGTGGTCTTCCTGATGTCGGCTTTGTCTCAAAATGTGCTTTTCCTTTCTGCTTGGTTTCCAGTTTGCTGGCGTAGTGGAAAGCATCCACAAGCGTATTGACAGACAAAAATTCCATCTCCTGCTGGATGTACTTAGACAATATGTTGGTGTATTTCAGAACAAGCAATTTCTCTTCTTCTTGGATGCCAAGTCTTTCCATGAGTCGGTAGAACTCGTCGGTATAACTCTGACTGATTGGTATTTCCATTGCCTTAGCTACTACCACTTCTTATACTACTGCTCGAGGTATTTCGGCAGGTAAAATTCCTTCCGGATGTGTTGATGAATTTATCCCATGTTTCGATGGACTCTTCGCTTTTCTCCATCTTTATCGAGAGGTTCTCCCACCAACAGTGCACGGAGGTTGACATCTTTAAGGACACAATGATGAATTTTTCAGCTTCAGAGAGTTGATTTATAGCGTAATAGGATTTCAATTGTTGCACCCAATTGTCGATGGATTCCGCGTCAATCTTACCTTTAAGATTCGGTATGTCGAGATTCATTTGCACTTTCAAGGGGCTGATTTTGTTGGAGTGAGTTCTCGTCGAAGATCCTACAGATGTCAAAGCAAATCGCAAGAGAATCTCATTGAACTGGGCGAACATTTCAGCTCTTTGTCGAGCCAGAGCTTGCTCAATAAGCTGTTCTCTCTCATCGGCTACATGTCTATCGTCTGTTTCTTCTGTCATTTTTGGAGATCACGTCTGCTTGGATTGTGAGCGAGTTTGAACCAGCATAAGTCAGGTAGCTTCGAGAGAAGTGTATACGCAGAACTTAATCAAGAAAAACTGAGTATGCTCTGATACCAATGATCCAGGTCATGTCCTGGAAGCACAAGGGGGACAACAGTTCGATTGAATGAGTCGGCTCTGTTATGGCAGAAGCTTAATAAACAGAATGATCAAAAGCAGGAACATGCAATACAAATAAACATAGATACACACAGAAAATATGCAGGAATGCGAACTCTTCTTCTATTACTTGCAAACAGATCAAAAACTGATTCCGATTGATGTATGTTACATTATTATACATGCTTACATATAAGTCTAATACACTTGGGTTCCATCACGTTATGTTCAATTACAAAGAAGAAGTTAGAATGGTTCCAATAGTTCAATCGTTAAAGTCGACTGGAAGACAGAGAGTCAGTCTGTCGAGGATCAACAGTTGCTGGTCGCATGTCGACATTGCTTGTCGATGTCACGAACTGCATGATTGTAGAACATGTCGAAGGTGCAGAACATGTCGCAGTATGTCAAAGTTGAGACTCATTGGAGTTGTGTCGAAATCGAAACCTGTCGAAGTGCTGAAGTTGTCGAAGTCATGTCGCGTCAAAACTTGTCGAAGTTGTATCAATAATGATGACTGGTTGAAGATGTCGAATTTAGCATCCGACAATAATTCCAACTATGATGTGGATCATTAGAGGTGTTCCAAGGCTTAAGGGAGATGGTTTCTTGAATATTGGTGATGAAGATGGCCCAAGTATCTTGAGGCAACAATTTTTTGGACTCAAGAATTCTTCTGTTGTGTTCTTTCCAAATGTTCCACACTAGTAAGCTAGGAATAAGTTCCCATAGTTTGTTGAGAAGAGCACTTTGGAAGGGGGTTGAGTCCCAGATGGCTATGGTTTGGACAATGTTCCCCCTAACCCTATTGGTTCTTCTGCTGAGTTGAGCCACTTTGTCCTAGAGGCCATTGGCGTAATCACAAGAGGTAAGGAGATGATCAATTGTTTCAGGATGATCTTCACACATGGGGCACCAAGAGGGTCCGTGAATACCTCTTTTTTGGATGTTATCCCAAGATAGGATGCATCTGTGAGCTAGGAGCCAGAGGAAGGAAGAGGTTTTGGGCCAAAGGTGAGATTCCCAAATTTTCTTCCAAATAGGATTGGTTCTTTCATCCAGAGTAGTAGTGATAATAGAGTAGGCCTATTTGGTGGAGTAGGTGCCCGTGGGGAGGTGTCCCCAACGAAGAATGTCAGGATCATTGCTGGTGTAGAATTTCCTGAGTTGGAGATTTTTCTAGAGGGGCTCCGCGCTACCTTCCAGGATTGGGGGAGTCCAAAGATCATAATGCTTCCAAGCCTAGATTCTTGAAGCGTTAGAGAGTATCCAATAGTCCTAGATAGTGCACTGTCATCCTTGTTCACAGTGAGCTTGAAGGTCCGGAGAGAGCGTTAGAGAATGGAGTGGAGGGAGCTGCTTCCAGGAATCATACCAAAAGAGTGCATGCTTATCGTTGCAGATCTCCTAGAAAATGTGATGCTGAATGATAGATCTCTGACAGTTGGTAGCCCGCCAGATGAGAGAACCTGGAGGGTTCTGGTCAAAGCGGATTCAGAGTTGAGCCGGCCAATTGCTGGCATATTTGTTGTGCCAGAGGTGGCACCAGGGGGAAATGGTGCCAGTTACCCATTTCCACCAAATTTTGGCAGAAAAGACATGATTATTGATTTTTGGATCCCT
The DNA here is from genome assembly GCA_027924585.1 of Larix kaempferi. Classification (NCBI taxonomy): domain Eukaryota; kingdom Viridiplantae; phylum Streptophyta; class Pinopsida; order Pinales; family Pinaceae; genus Larix; species Larix kaempferi. The sequence goes on along the minus strand of BSBM01000240.1, from coordinate 8,550,363 downwards.
GAGCCCAAGGCCCCCTTGTCTTTTTGGGGTACAAAGGGTGTCCCACTTCACCCGGGTCCACTTGCGATTGTTATGCGTTCCTCCCTAGAGGAAGGACTTTTGAATTTTCCTCATTAATTTCAAGAACCACTTGGGAGCGGTGAGGACTAAGAAGAGATAAAGGGGCATGGATTGAAGGACCAACTTAAGGAGCACCAGTCTGCTGGGAAAATTGAGAGTGCGAAAGGTCCAGGAGGATATTTTGCTTTCAAGCTTGTCCAAGAGCTCTCTCCATGAGGAATGTTTGATGGTAGAGTCAAAGAGAGGGGCTCCCAATTATTTGGAGGGGAGGGAGGCGGTGGTGTAGCCTAAGATTCGAGAGATATTCCTTTGGGTAATGGGGTCAGTATGGAAAAAGAAGAGATAGGATTTTTCCAGGTTTACCGAAGTGCCTGAGGCTTCTGAGTAGGTCTGAAGGATGCATTTAAGGGTAGTAGCTTCCTGGACCGAGGGATGGGAAAAAAGTAGGTCATCATCCATGAACTGTTGATAAACTATGGGTGGGATACCATGTAAGGAAAGGCCACGGAGGGTTCTCAAGGTGATCTGAACTTTGAGCATATGGCCCAAGCCTTCGGCCATGAGAATGAAGAGGAAGGGGGAGAGGGGGTCTCCTTGACGAATGCCTCTAGTGGGGGAGAACGTGGAGGAGGGGTAACCATTGACAAGGATGGAGAAGAAAGCAGAGGAGGTTAGGGACATGATCCAGTTGATCCAATCTTGGAAAAACCCAAAGGCCAGGAGCATATTTTCAATGAAAGTCCAGTTGAGTTTGTCGAAGGCCTTGGAAAGATCAAGCTTGATAAGCATCCTGGGGATTTTTTCCGTTTTTAGGGAATGGATGACTTCATGAGCGAGAATGATACCATCGAGTATTTGGTGACCTTAAACGTAGCTAGTTTGCTCAGGGGATATCAGTAGCAGTAGAAGCACTTTGAGGCGATTGCCAATGACTTTTGTGATGATTTTGTAGACCACATTGCAGAGGGAAATGGGTCTGAACTTTCCAGGAGTAGTGGTGACAATTTATTTGGGAATGAGGGTGAGATGGGTGGGATTGAGTGCTGGGAGAACCCCCCTCTTAGATTTGGATTCCTCAACCACTTCAAGAATTTCTTGTTTTAACATGTCCCAGCAGTTGTGAAAGAAGTTGATGGTGAATCCATCTGGACCTGGTGCCTTGCCCTCCTCCATCTGATTGACCGCTGCCTCTAATTCCACCATGGTGATTTATTTCATGAGATTGGAATTGTGCTTCGGGGTGAGAATGTGGGGAATGTGTCTGGTAACACGACTGATGGCCTGAGATCTGTCGATGTTGTCCTCAGTGAGAAGATTTTTGAAGTGGCTAATGAGTTCAAGATCAATCTCCCCATGATCTTTTAGAATTGAACCATCCGCAGAAATAAGAGAATTGACCTTGTTGTGCATTCTGTGTTGGATGGTGGTGCGGTGAAAAAAAGTTGTGTTTTTTTCCCCTTCTTTAATCCATTTGACTTTGGATTTCTGCCTCCAGAGGGTTTCTTCTTACTCACATTTAATGTCCAGCAACTTCAGGTGGTCTTTCTCCTTTTGTTTGAGTTCTTCAGTGTGGCCTTGATCCATGATGTCTTTTTGAATGTGCTCCAGCTCCTTCTCGATAGCACTTTTTGCTATGAAGATGTTGCCAAAGGTCATTTTGTTCCAAATTCTCAGTTGAGATCTGAGCATTTTGAGTTTCTTGTGGAAGATAGCCATTTTGGATCGCCCTTCAACTTCTATGTTGTGCCACCAGTCTTGGATAGTGTCTTGAAAGGAGGGGTGGGTGAGCCAAAAATTTTCAAAGCGAAAGGGATGGAATTTTTTCAAACCTGAGTGTTTCCAATTGAGAGAGATCGACCAATGATCAGATCCTGCAGAGGGTAGAATGACAGTAGTAAGAATTCCTCCAGTGTCCATGAAATTTTTAGTGACTAGGAAGTGGTCGAGTCGTGAGGAAATTTGATGGATCCGGCCTCTGCGATTGTTCCAAGTGAAAAAGCCTTCATATGGTTGAAGGTCAATGAGCTTATTATCATTGATACAGCGTTTGAAAAGATTGTCTTCCGAGGTGAGAAAACAACTCTCCCCTTTCTTTTCCTGAAGGGAGGTTATCATGTTGAAGTCTGTGCCTATGATGAGCAAAGAGTCAAAGTGCTGCTGGGTGAGCCATGAGATGGTGTTGAGGAATTTGATCTTAGTAGGGGGGCTTGTGGTCCATAGACATTCATGAGATGTCCCAAGAGATTGGTTCCAAGGATGTGGAAGGAGGCAGAGAGGGAGTGGGAAGTGGCACTAAAATCATTCAGGGTGAGAATGGAGGGATTCCAGGCTATTGCAATACCTCCAGAAGCACCGAGGGAATCAATGGAAATAACTTGGCATCCTTTCCAGAGATTGGTAAACAAGGATTGGACTTTCTCATAGGTACATTTGGTTTCTTGGAGAAAAATTACTAAGGGTGTGTCTTGCATGATTTTATGCTTGGGCATAGGGTGTTTGGTAGGTCTGTTAAGCCCTCGTACATTTCAAAAGATTAACTACATTGGGAACCTTGTAGAGAAGTGGGGAAGAATTTCGTTAGCTGGGCATATTGCCCTGATTCCACTAGTTTGGTTCCTAGTTGGTTGATCCTCTGGAGATCCGTCTTTCTTCCTCTCTTTTTAGCATCTCATTGCATCTTGAGTTTTTCTTTTTGCGGGAGATTCTGCACTCCAAGTTTGAGGTGCTTGACTTTACTCAAGGCTTCTTTTAGGAACTGGATCTGTTTGGGGGAGATGGTGTTGAAATATTTTTTGGCGAATGCATCCTCCAGTGCTAGGAGGTCCAGGTCCCCAATCTCAAGATCGATCATTTTGTCATCCATCTGAACTTCTTGTCCTTGTGTTCCAGTTGTCTTTCCTAGCTCGGTCTCCGGAATCACATGTTTCTCCATGTTCTTTCCATCTTCAGGCACGGGTTTGTCTTTTATACTTTCATTGGATTGGATATTAGTAGTTTGGATCTGATCAACTGTCATTTGTGTGAGGACTGGCTCTTCCTGCTGCTGTTCTTTGGTTGTGGGATCCTCCGGTTGTCCTTCAATATTGGTGAAACTATTGCTTGTGGAGGGGTCTTTAGCTTTTTTCCCTTCAAAAGTTGTTTTGCGGTGTTGTCTTCTTTTCCTTCCGAGTTTTTGGAAACCCTCTTCATCTTTGGTGATTTCTTGGGGGTTGTTGTTGTTAAGAGGATAGTCACGATACAAATGGCCATGTTCATGTCATTTCCTACAGCAAAAGGGGACATGCTCATAATCTAAAGGTTGGATCCATTCCGTATCTTCATGGATGAGGCAAATCGAGTCTGGGAAATATTTGGCAATGTGCATGTAAACACAAATGCGGGCATAGGATGTGTACTAACTATTTTTGGTTTGTTCTGCAACTCTGACAAAGCTTCTGAGGGTGTTTCCAATGTCCATGAGAGTGTCCTCGTCCCAGTATTCTTGAGGTAGAGAGTACATCCGTATCCACACAAGAGCCCATGTGAAGTCTTCTTTGTCCGGGTTGAATTTTTCTGTCCAATGCTTGAGGTATAGCCCTGCTGAGTTGAAGAAGTAAGGCCCACCATCTTCTACTCAAGCTTTTTCCTATAGCCTGTGAAAGATGATGGTGAAGAAGCCTTTAGAACCTAGCTGCAGATCAAAGTGTGACTTCGGTTTCCACTTGGACACTATCCAGCCTCGGAGGGCTTGTTCAGTTGGCCAGAAACCAATGAATTTTCCAACCAGAGCATGATCTCTGAGTTTCTGCACCTTGGCATTGATGCGTTCGGCTGGGAGAGAGAGCTAGGGTATTTTAACAGCTTTTGCGATGCAGGTGTTCGTGTTGTTGGACCGCTTAGGAGTCTGTGGGATCTTCTGATCAGTGGAGGTGTCGAGGTACGTAAGAGGTACCTCAGCCATACCGATCTGCACAAAGGTGGCGGGGATGGAGGACGAGGGGGTCGAGCCAGAGGGGCCCTCGGCCCCTCCCCTAGGTTCATCCATAGGTCATACTAGGGGATCGGGTCAGTAGGAGGGCAGGTGGGAAGAGATGTGGGGGCTGAAGTGGCAGGCTCAAAACCCTAGGAGTAGCATGTGAGGTTGCAAAGCTCGTCGGTTCTACTCTTTTTGGACTTCTTTCTAAGAAGACCAATCTTTATCAACATGGTTCTCCTTACTTGCTACCGACTTTTCATCAATATGAATTAGCTTCTTGAAGTTGTTGCATTAATGGTTTATATAGACATGTAAAACTTAGATATCAAATAATTATTATAAAATAATTACAAAGAGAGGTAAACTCATAATAGATATACATATATATGCCCAGTAGGCATAGATGTATGGAGATGAAAAGAGAGGTAAAACTCACATATTATAAATAATTATTATAAAATAACCACATTTAATTAAAAAGAAATAAATTAATCCATTAGATAAAACACATAATAGATATACATCTATAGTAGGCATAGATATATGAAGATGAAAAGAGAGGTAAAACTGAGATATTACAAATATATATTATAAAATAACTACATTTAATTAAAAAACAAATAAATTAATCCATTATTAATTATTCTCTCATCAAAAGATGGAGATGATATATATATAATATGGCAAAGGATGGAGTTGATATGTATATAAGATGGGCTATTTTATTTACTGTTTATATATGTGTGTGTAATAAGGGTTAGGACAGATGTTTCATGATATATTATTTTATGTTCATAAGATTTGTTTTAATTTACTTGTATATTGGAATTAGATAGTGATGAAATTTAGTTTATATATATTAATTAATTAATATGAAATTAAAAAGTTTATTATTTTTAAAGTTATAATACTAAGTTGTTATAATTTCACACATTGAATAAAGATATGACATAAAACAAACATAAATTTTAACATACAATATTATTAATAAAAATAATAACATTAATAATATTAATACTAACAACATCAACAATATTAATATTAATAACATCAACAATATTATTTTAGTATTAATATTATTTTTTTATATTCACATTGACATTATTATTATTATTAATCACTAACAAAATTATTATTAACATTAAATTAATCATTGGCCCACACAGGTATGGCTTATTGGTGTTTCACTTGATGAGACTTAAATTGTGGATGAGACTTCCAACAACATGTATCTATTGGTTGCAAATGTACTTAGTAGTGGAGAAAACGTGTCTTGTGAAGGTCATGGATTATTTGCCTTGATCATCCTGCTAAGCAAAGATTGGATGAGCTATTGTGGGAAGCAAGTCATGAGGACTATACTGTTGCTTCTCCACATTGAGGATCATGGAGGTGACGGGTCGTAATGGTGGCTTCATGGTTGAAGGAAGTGAATAGATCCTTATCATTGAGGATGGTACAATTGTTGTGTTGGAGGCAGATATTGTGAAGATGCACAACAAGTCTACATACCAACATGTGATCCACTCTTCAAGTTAGTGTTGGGACCTAGGATTGCAGTAGACACTCAACCCAACCGGGTTCTTGGATGTGTTGCAATAGTGTGGTGGAATTGTAAGTAATAGTAGATGTGGTGGATGCATTGTGGCAGGTCTCACCGTCGAGTGTGTTTCTTTGGAAATGATGCAAGGTAGGGAGAAGGACAGGAACCCCTAGTTTTTTGGTCAGGATTTCTAACACTTTGACATGTGGTATTAGAGCATAAAAATGGTGAAGAGCTCACCATGTGTTAGAAGACAAGTTTCAAAAGAGTGTCGAGAAGAGAAGAACTTCAAGAGAGTTTCACTTGGTATTAGTGGGCCCAACTTGTTGCAGCAAGAAGTTGTTATCCAAACATAGTGCATTGGTAGAAATGTGCACAAGAAGGGAGGCACCCGACACACGGTACACTTATTAGAAGTATGCATGTAATGTAGTGAATTTCAGGTAGACCATCAAGAGAAAATTATGTTGCACACTCAGAGAAAATTGCGCTCGAGATGAAACACTTCAAGGGGTGGCTAGAAAAGTGTGCCTAGGACACAACAATGGTGCGCTTGGAAAAAGTGCACCTGGGAAAGGCGTGCTCAATCAACAACATATAAGGGTGCCTAACACATAATAGGATTTTTGAAAGTAGTACTGACAACACATCAAGTAGAGTGTCGAGAGATGTGTACTCAAGTAGGAGTGGACCCAAAACAAGTGTTGGGTGAAGTGCAATGGAGTGATACCGACACATGGCATACTTCAGCAGGAGTCACTGCACTTCGACGGGAAAAGGACCTAATACGAACTTGGCAAGGGTGTTCCTGATGCAGAGTATAAGTGACATACTTCCAAGAGACACTGGAATGGTGCACTGATTGAATAGGACTAGACACACACCTTGTAAGATTGCATATCATATATAGGGTGTTGGATTGACATACTGGGGTGCTTCTTGTCATAGACTTGTGAAGTGGAAGACTCTGCAGCAGTTGGACATAGGTAGTGCACTAAAGAGTCAGATAGTCATGTGACTTGGTGTGGAAGGTAGAAAGGGTGATTCCTTACTTGTTGAAGCCAATACAAGAAGAATTTTCAGCAGGCACACAAGCACTCAGGTCATGGCACAAGAAGTGTTCTCAGAACACAGTGCACCTAGGATAGGGTAGAGGTGCACCCATCACACTGCATCCTTTGGTATAAGTGTGGCTGAGACATAGTGCTCCCGAAATATATTGAAATAGACATGGAAGATAACCATAGAAAAGACTCTTGGGAGGTACTAAAAGGTTCTCTTTGATAAGCTAGTGACACCGGGATAAATATATAATTGCAACCGAAACCAGACTTGGAAGCCACTGGGTCAGAGTCACTGTATTCCAATATGAAATACTTTGACATGGGACAAGCACAAGAAGAGAATCAACACCATGCAATGTATCCAAGGTAGGATGATGTGTGAACTGGACCTTGGGATTGAGATCAACCACCCTACCAAGTGAATATTTGGGTGTTGCAAAAAAATATCTTGGAAGAGATGCAAAATACATAAAATGGGCACATAAATAGTTGGATAGGTTGGTGAAGGAATGGACACTTGCAATGAAAATTCTTATAGTTTACCCAAGTGGAGGCATGATGGTGTTTGATGGAGGTGGCCTTGGAAGCTACCTTTCATACCCTTGTCGCTATTAAGAGCCAAGGTTTCCCACATGCTTAGGAATAGGAAGTGGAGCCTTGGGTGATAGTGAAGGTGACTAGTATAATGGATGTGTTGAGTCATGGGTGGTGGCTTAACACACTTGAGGAAGAGATATGACCCTCTCCTTGGGAAAAAAACAGTATCAAATCCGAAGTAGACATCACTTGCTTGGTTGGAGCAAGGTAGTTCATTTCCTACTGATGTTATTGATGCAACAGATATTCAACCATGAATATGGGTGCATCAAAAACATGGAAGGGTAGTCTGGGAGAACCGGTTGACATGCAGAGCTTGTCTAAGTGTATGGGAAATTAATGCACAACAGAACAATTTGAATTGTGAGATTCTTTCCTGCCTTTGTTATGGGACATAGGTTGTGAATGAGAATTTCGACAGCATGTACCGATTGGTTGTGGATGTAGCCAACTAGTGGTGCAAACATTGTGAAATTTACCACATCATATCTAGAAACAAAATTAATACTCACTTAGTTTCATAGAGATGCACAGACAAATTGAGAATAAAATATCAAATAATTCACTAGAGAGAAGGAGCTCTCGTGGAATAATTTTTATTAATCTGTTATCCAACAATATGTGGACAATCAAAATATATTACAAAGAAGGAAATTCGTGATCCTTAAGAGGCAATCGAAATCCATGCATGTGGCAGGTTTATTTTGGAAGATTCACATCACTAGGAATGAGTCTTAGTTGTAACTCCAATCAAATGGCCATTTAATTGATGGTAGGTGGACCTAGAGGGAGCATGAGGGAGTTATAGGCTAAAAATAACAGATAGAATCTCAAGAGGGCGCAGGAGTGATTTTAGTTTACTATCAGTTGTCTTTGGTGATGAAATCAAGGAGACTGCTTCAGATCCCTAAATTTTAGGAGGCTCTTAAAATTTAGGATAATGACTCACTAGGTCCCAAAAATCGTGGAAGAGGGTGCATATGTGGAGAATGAGGGAAAATATGAAAGATCAATTGTCTGGTGATAATCACAATGATTAGGACTATGCACTAGGAAGTCAACAACATGATCTCTGCGCTAGGAAAAACAAATAATGTTATATGCCTAATGTCTAGATGGGTAATATATCCAAAAACCCCCCCTTAAGCCTGACTTATGTGAAGAAAATAAAAATAGGGCCCTGGTAACAAAGACCAAAGGTCACTCTTTACAAAAACAATCTTTATTTGTCCAAATCAAACAAGGAAAGAGGGAAAACCCATTGGGAAGAACACCCCGCCACCCCTCCCTCAAAATGGACATGAAAAAATATCTAAGTTGTCTTCACCATGGCATCACTCACCTCAAGGAGTGATATAAGATGAGTGAACTTATTTTCTGTAAAATTCTTGGTGAATATGTCTGCAACCTACTCTGCAAAAGGATATTACTGTAGTGAACAGGGATAGTTTTAAGAACCCCCGCAAAATTATATGTATAATAAATGGGTAGATCTCCATGACATATAGGAAAATTTGAGGGCTATTTTATCAATAATATAATACGTATATATACATTTTTGGCTAATATTTCATTCTATTATAGAAAGCTGTAAAATATTGGCGAATCTTTCACGAAATTATAATATATTGTAAAATCTTGGCAAATATTTCACTAAATTATAAAATATTGTAAAAGCTAGGCGAATGTTTCATCAAATTATAAAGCTTTGTAACATCTTGGTGGTTTTTTTTCTAGGAAGACTTGAATTTTAATTATGCAGATTACTAAGGTAGTGCAATAAAATAGCATATACTAGAGCTCAAATCTAGACTCTCTCGACTGTTATATTCTCGAATGACCAAATGCATGAATGAGGAGAGGAGGGATTTATTTATACATTTGAAAAGCAGTATTTGGTCACTCACAACTGAAGGTGTTAGTGAAACATAACTCCACTAACTAGATTTAGGGCAAGTGGGGACTCCACTTGTTATCTCATTCCTTAATGGTCCAATGGTAATGTGAGGAATGAAATCTTGACAGACCAATAAATTGATAGAATCAAACACTTTACACTATGGAGTAATTATGGCACCTAGAAACCATTATTACAACGTGGGGTCTTATTGAGACCCACAACCTTAATATAGTGAATTCCCAAGTAGCTTATTTTCCAAATATTCCATTTTTAAGCTACCCTCTAAGAAAAAAATAACCTACTTATCTGTTTCTACATACGAATACCACTTTTTCCTTTCTTTTGTTGACACTAAAATATGAATTATGTCATTTGATTTAGAATTTTTAGAGTTATTTAGAAACTTGCAATGGTTGTTAGAAATAAGAACATACACTAACAGGAATATAAATCACACTAATGCATCATCATGCATGTCATTAGAACTACTCTGTTAAAGGCTACTTTTTCTTATATAATTGAGGTGGTGTCTATATCCATGTCCTTGAAAATTTGAAATCATGCAAAATGTGGTAAAATTGTTTTAGCACCCTCATTAAATGAAAAATACAAGACATCAAATAGCAGAATGACTACATCTCAAGTCAAACATGCCCTGTACATATTATGTATAATCATGACGAAAATGAAGTATCATGTTCCAACTAAAATATATATTCATCATACATAACTAGATCCATTTATGGATAATGATAGGAATTACACATCAAAACAAAATAACATTTTTTTTACTTGTAAATGACCCTTACGAAAAAACAAAATATCATAAAACAAAATACGGAACCCAACAAATTTAGGTTACAAATAAAATTATCGAACTTGTCAATACGAATAAAAAATCTATCATCCATGAACTTCTCAATACAAATAAAAGAATCTACCAGAACGGTTTGGACAACTCCATAGGAAGGGAATGCCAAAATAATGACCATTCCACAGTAGCCCCACCATTATAACCAATGTGCATTCATTTATGTTACAATATCCCCAAAAATCAACAATAAGAAACAAAAAAATATGAACATACACACTCTCATGAACACCTTAGATCCAATAATAAATGTGAAGCAATATCCTAATAAAAGCACATTTTAAACAACTGGGTCAATTTTAGTTTGAATATATAAAAACCATGTGGTGTCTCTCCATCAAGAGTAGAAGCCACTAACAATGTATACATGTTATTCAATGGTTTAAACATGGAAAGTCATCAAATAAATCATATCTTGTTAGCTCTATAATGCTTTCATGAAACCAATACTCCTAGGATATATTAAAACCATAACAACACTGAATGATCCCTAATAATCAAGATCTCCCTAGAATTCAACAGGCCTTAAAAACCATCTATGATAAAAAGCATGATACAAGGAAAATTTATAGTATAATAACTTATTGTAGCTATGGATAAAAAGCATAAAAAGCATGGTAAAAAGCATACCATGTTAATCATTGGATAAAAAACATGATGCGAGTATGTATTCTTTGTTAAATTGCATGTGCGGCGTGCCCCTTCAAGACCTAATATTTCGACAATGGAGATGTTGTGTGAATTTTAAAATGTCAAGAGAAGTAAGAATGAAAAGTGGAATCACATAGGCCAGAATATTCACCCTACAAGTGCAATCCAATGTGGGTGAGCCATGAATCACTGCAGCCTTTATATAGGAGAAAATCACCCATGATTTTCCCTCCAATATTGGAAATCGAGGGATCAAATAAAGTATCAACGTGAAATTGACTAAACATCCATGTGACTGCAACTATACGCCTGCATTACAGGGAAAATGGAGGGATAAATAACCCTCGGGAGCCTCAATTACTGAAAATAGGAGGTGAAGGAAACATTTCACTAGAATTTCTCTAGAAATCGGGGGGGAAAGAATGATTGGAGGGATATTTTTCTAGGGTGAAAATAGTTTTTTTCATTTTCCTCATTAAGATACGGGAGGCTATTAATTTTGGATTTGTTTTTTTTCTAATAAATATTGTGAGAATATATTGTAGCTAAAAAAACCCTTTCCATATAAGAAAATATCCCACTAAATTTTGGTAACCCCCTTAATTTATCCCATGGGATAAATTTAGCCCCTAAAATTATCCATGGTAGTGAAATGATGTGATCATGCACCGAACCTCTGATGTAGTGCATGTGGATCTCAATATGCTTGGTACTTTTCCTTTGAACTGGATCTGTTGAGATGTTGATAGCGCTCTAGTTGTCACAAAAGATGACAGTAGGAGCACTAGAGAAAATCCCAAACTCAGACATAATTCCTTGCAACCAAATGGAATGTCTGTCTGCATTGACAACACCTCTATACTTAGCTTCAGTAGATGATAGATAAATGGTTGACTGCTTCTTGCTAGACCAACATATAGGACCATAACCAATCAAGAACACATAACCAGAAGTGGAATTCTAGTCTAATCTATTGCCATACCAATCAGAATCAGTATACCCAATAAGATCTAGTGGTGATTCAGCTTCATAATGAATACCAAAATTCTTTGTCCCTTGCACATAGTGAAAGATCCGCTTTTCTTCTTTCTATTGGATTTCATGGGGCTCCTGCATGTATATGGAAACAACACTAACTGCATAGGATATGTTAGGGTGAGTTTGTGTGAGGAACAAGAGACTCCCAGTCAACTTTCTATACAGTGTATTGTTCACCAAAGGTGAAGAACCACAATCCTCAAGATTAACACCGGAGAGGAAGGGGAATGATACTGACTTGCAATATGACATATGAAACTTGTTAAGCAAATATGATGCATACTTGGATTGTGATACTTTGATACCTAAAGTATATTGCGCTATCTCAAGTCCAAGAAATTGGTTCTACAAACCCAAGTATGTCATGGAAAATGAACTATGTAGAGAAAACTTGATGGAAGCAATAATTGTAGATGAACTCCATGTGATCAAAAAATCATCTATAGACAAGAAGATGAGTAAGAGAGATTCAACATCCTACTTCATGTACACATTTGGATCTAATTTGCATCTTTGGAAGTCTTGTGATAGAAGGAAAGAATCCATCTTAGCATACTAGGCTCTAGTAGTCTGCTTGAGCCAATAGAGAGACTTATTCTGTCTACACACAAGTGAAGGATATGGAGTGTATCCTTCTAGATGTTACATATATATATCCTCCTCAATATATCCATGGAGGAAATCTCTCTTAACATCCATATGGTGTACCTCCTAGTGCTTGGATGCAACAATAGCCAAAACCAATCTAATATAGTCCATCTTGGCTATAGGAGTGAATGTATCTGTGTAATCAAGTCCTTGGACTTGAGAGAAGCCATTTCCCACTAATCGAGCCTTGTACTTGCATGTGACCCCATCTGAATCCATCTTGGTTTGATATACCTACTTGCATTGAACAAGTTTTCTTCCAGGAGGAAGTGGAACTAACTCCCAAGATTCATTGTTTTGAAGAGATTAGTACTCTTAATCCATTGCAGCTTGACATCTCGGATATTGGGATGCCTCATCAAATGTTTTTGGATCAGATCCAATCATCATTAAACACCTCTTAGGAAGAAGTGGATCAGTAGCAGAGAGTGCAAGGCTTGTACTTCGAAATTGTGATCTTGTTCATCTTGGATCATGTGGATCACCAACAAATCGACCAACCACTTCAATGGTCTTCTCATCCCATTTAGGCCTTGGAGTTGGATCTATTGGATCAAATGGATATGTATCAACATGTTCATCCTCATCATTAGTATCAAAATATGAACTTTCATATGAGGAGGCTTCACTATCTTGCTCATCTTCAAGTGGAGGATGAGGAATTGAGCTTTCTACTTCATCTTGTTGGATGTCTTGCAAAGAACCTTCTTCAAATTGTACACTTCTCTCAATGAAAGTATTCATGGTGGAAGGATCTAACAGTTTGCATCCCTTAACATCTTCAACATATCCAACAAATATGCATTCATGGCTCTAAGGTTGTAAGGACTTTCTCTTCTCTAGAGGAATCCTGGCCCAAGCTTTGGAACCAAAGATTCAAAAGTGAGACACATCAAGTTTGTTCCCAGTCCAAGCTTTCAATGGAGTTTTTCCTTTCAAATCCTTGTGAGGAACTCAGTTTAGGATGTATGCAGCACAGTTGATGGCCTCTTCCCACAGCTTCGGAGAGTGTTTCTTTGACTCAAACATGCATGTGGCCATATCCTTTAGATATTTGTTCTTACGCTCTGCCACACCATTTTTCTATGGTGTGTAGGGAATAGTGTGTTGCATCTGGATGCCTGCATTAGCACACATATTCTCCAAATTAATTTTCACATACTCCCCTCCATTGTCTGTGTGAAGCATTTTGATCTTATTTCTAGAAATATTTTCAATGAAGCTTTAAAAACTTTAAAAATCTCATACACTTCTGATTTGAACTTGAAGAAATAGACCCAACAATATCTTGAATAATCATCTATGAACTTCAAAACATACCCAACATTACTCAAGGAAGGATTAGGAAGGGGTCCAATGATGTCACCATGAGTCAATTCGGGAGGTAAGGAGGTTATCCATGCCTTTCCTTTCTCAAAACTGTGCTCTGGATGTTTTCCAAGCATGCAACCTTGACATATGCGACTTGATAATTTGATGTCTAGAAGACCATCAACCATACATTTCATGTGCAATTCTTGCAGATATCTATAGGAGGTGACCAAACTTCTCATGCCATATCCTACTAACTTCATTTGCATGTGTTAGGGGCACATTTGTTTTTGAATATGAAAGGAAGTGAGAGAAATCATATATCCTTGAATCATGATTTGTAGTGCCAAGTACAATCACTTGTCAGTAGATATCTTAGACATTTCTACATCATCTAGAGTGAACACAACTTTCTTCGGAACTCCTGTGTGTGTCATTTGGTAAACTGAGAGAAGATTTGGAACCAATGAGGGAACATACATATTATTCATGAAGCATCCATAGTAAAGATTGATTCTTCCTTTGCCTCTAGCTCGAATGTTAGAATCATAACCCATGAGAATAGAAGGACCACCAGTGAGGTCAAATGTAGAGAAGGAGTCCTTGGATGTAGACATGTGCTTGGATGCACCATATTCAATGATGAAGGAAGGGAACTTTGCAATGAGAACCATCAATGCATGACATCTCTCTTTGTCATCAAATCTTGATCCAAATTCTTTCCTCCTCACACCTTCAGGAAGAGAAATGTTGTTTTTCTCTAGAATCTGCGCCATGAGATCAATGATCTTCTTCATGCATGAAATTTTAAGGTGAAAACCCCTGTTTAAATATGTGAATTTGGTCTTCTCTTTCATCTTCTGCTTGTCCTTTTTTGAATTTGAAGGTTCTTCTGATGGATTTTTCTTCTCCTTCATCTTCCACTCTGACAACCTCTTGTGCTTGGCCTTCTTCTTTCCTTTGGCATTCTTGGCTTCTCCAGTAGCATGCGCATGGTCCTTGGATGGTTTGATGGATCCCACCTTAACCAATTTGACCTGCTCTTTTGTGAGAGACTCCGTGAATGTGCTCAAGGTGGGCATCTTCCAATTTTGTAGTATAGAAGGTTGATATGAATACCAAGTACTCAGAACCCAGTTTTGATATGATGGACAAAATGAGTTGGTCATATTTCTTCTCCATGCCACACTTCTTGAGCTAGAGGATCAATGGCTTGAACTTGGTGAAGTAATAGTTTATGGTGTTGAAGCTACTGGGACTCAATGAGATTAACTCATTCTCTAACTGGTGACCCCTCAGATCATGTTGTTTTCCAAACAAGGATTCATGCTTAAGTTGATATACTAGCAATATGAAAGAGTAGGCCTCTTGAGATGTTGAGACACAACAATCCATAGGATTCATCAAGTCTGTTGAATTACTTGGATTTGTCCACATCTAAATTTGGTTCATGTTAAATCCCCATTGTGATCCTGTAGAGACCTTTACTACAAAGTAGGATCTCCATCTTATCCTTCCATTCGAAATAGTTGAATGGAGTGAGTAATAGTGTCGAAGACTGCACCATTGCTTCTTCTATTGCGCTCTTGGTGACAGTAAATATGCAAAAAATGATCTTCAAGGATGTGTTACTTCAATATTATGCACATTCAGGAGTGCAACACACCTGGGCATACCACTTTGGATAAACCAAAATGACCGGAGGAAATTTCCACAGGTATTATGTGCAGCTCCCCTGCTTCTGGTGCAAAATTAGAAGCATCTACACTTGCAAAACACTCTGGAAACACTTTGAAGACTACTTTTATCAATAGAGCTTTGATACCATGTGAAATTTACCACAACAGATATAGAAACAAAATAATCCTCATTTAGTTTCACATATATGCACAAAAAAATTGGGAAGAAAATATAAGATATTTCACCAGAGAGAAGGAGCTCCAGTGGAATAATTTTTATTAATATGTTATCCAACAATATGTGGACAATCAAAATATATTACAAAGAAGTAAATTCTTGAGCCTTCGGAGGAAAATTTGAAATCCATGCAGGTGGCAGGCTTATTTTGGAAGATTCACATCACTAGGCATGAGTGCTAGTTGTAACTCCAATAAAATGGCTAGTTAACTAACGGTATGTTGGCATGGTGTTAGGACGCATGAAGTGCGGAAGCCGAAAGCAACAAAAGGGTCATCAACGGAAGAAAGGACCATTCGCGAAGGAGTAAAAGCCAACAAAAGCGCAAGTTTTGGTCAAATTTAGTTAGATTTGGTCATGTGGACCATTTTGTAACCGCATTAGTTGTCTATAAATAGAGTCACAATTGTAAGCCTAAGAGCATCATCTATATTTTGGGCACCAATTGATAGCATCGAAGAACAAAACAATTTTATATTTTTCCGCTTTCGGCAAGTTTTTCCCTGTATGTGAATTCGTGTTAAGTCGCAGGTTTTGAGATGAGTTAATGCATGAAGATGTTTGGTTATGTTTCTATCTCTATTGTTGTGTTGTGAATGGTGGATACTATCTAAATGATATGATATGTTTCAGATTTTGTTGTTTTGTTGCATAACACGTAGTGTGCGAATGTTGCTTATATGATGTTGACACAGATGTTAAGTTAATGTGTGAAGTGTTAGTATTATGTTAATATAGATCTCTAGTTTCTAGTGCGACGAAGTAAGGGTTAATGCATGTTCTCTCCATACTGTGGAAACTTGGTTCTTGCATCCCCCTTGATCATCTCGGGTGAGACCTCACTTGCTTCACGGGTGTTGCTAGAAGGGATAATACCTTTCTAGATCGATGCTCAAGGGAGTTTGGTTGGTGTTTGTTGATAGCAATGCGAAGTGAACCCCTGTCGAAAAAACTATGTCAGCAAATGGTTCCATTGTCGGGACCTTAGTGCAGAGAGGAAAAGAGAGGACATGCTGTGGCATCTGACGAAACTGGAGATTCATGATTGGTTTGATAAGAAGGAACAAGATTTTGCAGAGGAAGAGAATCGCCAACTCGGATGGTCGACGACTGAGTGGTTTCATAAATACATATACTTCGACATCCACGAGATATTTTTCTGCGAATTCCTAGTATTGTTGCACGAGTGGTTGGAGCAATTGACATTTCAGAAGAAAAATTACCAAGGTGGTGAACCTGAACACTGGACACCTGAATTGATTCAACAACTAAAGCGAATGGATAACAAGGCATCGAGGGTTGTTGACGTCTGGGTGGATATCATTCTAGAAGGATATATCATTGAATTTTTCGTCGACACAATCAAATCATATAGCGACGCGGAAAGGAAATTTTTCAAGGGACCCCACAGAAGATTTCTATCATCACTAAAAGTGTGTATTAAGATGCTCATCTGCGAAAAAGGAATATTGAGGATAAGCACTGACGAGTAAAATCCTCGTGTGTGGAGGTTGAGGGTACCGCGTGAATGTGGGTCTAATAAAAAGATGTGGGGTAGATGGACATGAGGGACGACGAGTTATTAAGGGAAACTTAGGAAGGTTGTGGTACCCTGCGAAGTGGGGTGAGGTTCTGGTAGCCCGAGAAGAAGAGGAGGACTGAGATTGAGAGAGATTCCCATGAGGTGACCAGAACGTAGAACTGTGAAACGGGACCACATGGGACAAAGTGACCCTACTATGATGAAGGAAGCGACCAGGCTTCCCTTGAAGCCGAGAGATGGACCCAAAGTTGCAACACACCCACAACTCTTCCCACCACACCAAACTTTGAAGGAAGGAATGTAAGTTCATCGCAATGTTTCTCGAAGTGTCAGAACAGTGGTAAAAGTAGTGGATCAATAAATAATAGTAGGAGAGCAAGGATGGTAGAAGATGACGTAAAGATGCCAATTTTCCATGGCAATGGGACTGAGGATCCCGAACAATATTGGTTTTTGTGTGAAGTGGTATGGACAATGAAACAGGTCCAGGACGACGACATTAAGAAAGGACAGCTGGAGACGACCTTTAGGGGCAATGCGTTAGACTGGTTTATAAAGTTTATACAGGTGCCCACAGGAAATCTAGATAAAACACTGCCGCAAATAAGCGCAGGATTGATTGACGAATTCAGAAAACCGAAGTCGGAGTTGCAATACATCACGGAACTAAAGGAAATCAAACAGTTCCCGAATGAATCTGTGTGGGAATTTGATCAGAGGTATAAGACTCTGATGGCAAAAGTTAGCTTCAGGATGAGCGATGTGTTGCACAAAGAATGGTTTATCGTAGGACTCATGCTGCACATTCGTGGGCCACTGATGCAACAAAAGATCACATCCCAGTCGGAAGCGTTGGAGATTGCAATGAAATTGGAGGCTTCACCAGTTGCCGAAGTAGGGGTAGGCATGAATCATATCCAATCACAACTGGAAAATTTGATGCTATAACTCCAAGACATGAAGAAGGGAAAAGAGGTGCAAGAGGAGATATGGTGCACCCACTGCAAGTCGAAAGGGCACCATAAGGACCAGTGCCCAGAGTTCCATGAGTATTTACAATCCAGTGCACCAAATACACTGATACCATGGTGCCAGGTTTGTCAGATAGGGGGACATCCACAAGAATAGTGTGTGTATTCTCTGAAAATGGTGTCGAAACAAGTCAACATGTTTTGCAAGTTCTGTCGATCAGTTGGACACAACAAAAAGGATTGTAGGGCATATGACTTGCTCCAGGAGAGAACCGCAGATACCTAGTTCATGAAGGGGTAGGAGCAACCTTCAGCGTAGCAGCAACCACAGTATGGTCAGCAGCAGACCCCCTACAATTAGCGGTATAATCAACCGCAGCTCAATTATAATCAGCCGCATCTGATGTAGAGTCAATCCTAGCCGCAGTATGACCAACTGTAGTATCAGACTACGCAGTACAATCAACAGCCTTATGGCCAACCACGAGTAGGATTCAATGGAGGCAGGGATGGAGGTGTTGGTCGAGGTCGAGGCCCAGTAGTGTGCTACAATTGTGTTCAAGTGGGACACTATCAAAGAGATTGTCAGAGCCCAGTTCCGTAGTGTACATATTGTAGTGCACCAGATCACAGTGTTGGGGACTTCCCCCAGCTGATTGCGAAGTGGCAGAATAAGAATCCACCTCAGCCTCAACTGAATCTGAACCAAGGACATAATCCCCCTCCAAATGTACAAAACATTTCGGCAGAAGTAAGGGGTCAACTAATGAATGTTGCGGTAGTGACCAGAGGAGGAGCTACGACAAGAGAAGACAAACCACAGTCGAGTGTGCAACCAACAACAAGAAAGCAGGTCTAGTTTGATGTATAAATAGAAAAGGAGATCTTCTTGGAATCACAAGACATGATGAGAAAGATGAGGTAGCCATCGGTGGGCCAGAGAGAACATATTTACGAGATGCTACCGACATTCGACAGGACGAATTCGTAGAAGAAGATCAACACCTTTAAGGCATTCTTAGACAGTTTCTTGGAGTTGGCGAAATACTAAGATGCAATAGCGGAGATAGCCAGCCTCTTACATCGACAGGAGGATGGTCGACAAATCCGAACAGTGAATTGGCTGCATAAAAAGAAGACAAGAAGGGAGATGAGACTAAGTACGTAGATTGGTGCACTCGATGTTGACTCCATTATTTTCGATTTGGGGTCGGATCTTAACATTCTGACAAAACAAACATAGGAGATGATGGTGAAGCCGCAGCTAGTATGGTCCCCAGTACAACTTTGACTGGTGAACCAGAGTAAGGTCACGCCTATCAGATGACTATGCGACATACCAGTTGAAATAGAGTGACTTAAGACATATGCCAACTTTGATGTGATAGAAATAGTCGACAATACAAGCCCCTATCAAGTATTGTTGGGGATAGATTGGGCAATGGAGAACCAGGCTGTAATCAACTTCCATAAACAAACAATGTCATTTAAGAATCGCAAGATGAGGGTAGTCGCACCTTTGGATCCAGCAGAAGGACAGAGGTACATAGAGCCGATGCGGGATGATTTCACTGAAGGATGGGATAACTTGTATAATATCGCAGAAGACTATATCAATCCCACTGTTGATGGAGAACTGGGGTGGCAGAGTGGTAACTCGGCATCATCGGATTCTGATGAAGCATTGGAGAAATGGAAGAATTGAATGCATGAAGTATTATTCCGGAGATGCGCACGCATCACATAGTCATTGAGATGGGTGGCGACAAAGGCCTGTGAATTGCCGACATATGAAGGACTGCTCAACCTGAATGAATTCCTCACAAAATTTCAAGAAAGAGTCGCCGAACCATAGAGGCTACTGGAATTAGAGCAGGCATTTAATGCCATGCCAGCGTGATGGTGGGAAACACACAAATCGACAATAACGAGTTGGTCATTATGTCGACAACTCATGGAAATCAGGATTGGCAAAGCTGAAGGATACCGTGAAAGAAAATATAGCGGCAGGAGTGATCCAAGAGAGCACTTGGAGGAATGCCAAGGAGCATGGGGAATGAGACCGCAGAAAGAATGGGTCCACGCATCCATCCATACGTTGGATGAGATACCGCGGAACTGGTATGTCGCAGCAGAATTGCAATACGAAATGATGATGTGGGAGGAACTTACCATCAATTTCAGCCAGACATTCATCTTCTTAGATGAAAACCCATTTATCCATAACACACTGCACATGATAAGGGAAAAGGTGCTTGAGGCAATTTCGATGGAGAATCCAACAGGATTTTAGTGGATCATGACGCTAAAGATGTTGCTCAAATGTTACAATGTGACGGGAGGACCAGATGATGAGGATGATCCACGAGCCACTTATATCCCGGAATCAGAAGGAAGTCAAAATTTTGAATCGCCAGAGATACCTTTCGACTAGTTTTAGCAGCCACTTTTCCTCAAGAAAGTGAATATTGGGTCAGAGGACAACCCCAAGTTCGCAATCATAGGAAACTATTGGGATGATGCGACCATCGCAAAAGTTACAGATCTCTTACACGAATTTTAGGATCTATTCCCAACAAAATTTTTGGAAATGAAGGGAATTTCCAGGGAACTAGGCGAGATGAAGATCCCATTAAAGCCTGATGTGAAGCTAGTAAAGCAGCGACCGTACCGGTTGAACCCCCGATACAAAGAGCGAGTAAAAGCTGAACTAGAGAGGATGTTGGACGTAGGCATCATAGAACCGGTAGAAGAATATGAATGGATCAACCCGATGGTGGTCCAATATAAGAAAATCAACGAAGTCAAGATTTGTGTTGACCTCAGGAAACTAAATGACGCATGTTTACACGATCCATTCCTGACACCATTCACGGACGAACTGTTAGAAGGTGTCGGAGGTAAGGAAATATACTCATTCACAGACGGATTCTTCGAGTATCATCAAATAAATATTGCGAAAGAATACTAACACAAGAAAACCTTTGTAAAAAAATGGGGTTGCTTTCAATATACAGTAATGCCATTCGGTCTTAAAAACGCCCTAGAAATATTTTCACGATTGGTTGTCTCCGCATTCAAGGAATTAATTCACAAGTTCCTTGCAGTATACATGGATGATTAGATAGTGTATGGACTAGTAAAGGATCATGTCGCAAACCTAATATTGATGATGGAGAGATGTAGGAAGCATCATATTTCATTGAACTTGAAGAAATGTATCTTCTGTGCCCCATTCAAAATCTTGTTAGGACACATAATATGTAAGGAGGGGATGTTGGTGGAACCAACAAAGATCGCAATTATTGTTGACTTACCACCTCCGACGACAGTAAAGCAGTTAAGAGCGACGTTAGGGAATACGGGGTACTACAGGAATTTTATCAGAGGGTATGCGGCGATCACAACACCCATGGAGAAATTGTTGAAGAAGGATGCGAAGTTTGAATGGAATGAAGAATGCCAGAAAATCCTAGATATATTAAAAGCAAAGATGGTTGCAGCACTGATACTAGCCTTTCCTGATTGGAGGAAGGAATTCCATGTTCATGTGGATGTGTCGTCAGTCGCACTAGGGGTCGTATTGGCTCAGCTAGGAGAAGGGGCGATTGATCATCCAATTGCATTCGCCAGTAGGAATCTATCCACTGCAGAGAGGAACTATACGACGATAGAAAGAGAAGGGCTAGAAATGGTTTATGCGTTACAGAAATTCTGCCACTACCTACTTGGAGGCCATTTCAAGATTTTCACTAACCATTCGACACTGAAATACCTGGTCAACAAGCCTGTGTTGGGGGGGGGATTTGTCGATGGCTACTATTATTTCAAGAATTTGACTTTGAGATTATTATGAAACCGAGACGATTGAATTCAAGACCTCATCACCTGTCTCGAATCGAGTTAGGAGAGGAACCCGAAAGCATTGACGAGGGCTTACCAGATGCATAGTTATTTCGAATTGGAATGGTTGATGACCACTACGAGCAGATCATCCAATTCTTGACTACGACAAGCGTGCCAGAAGGATTCACTACCAACCAGAAAAAGAAGTTAGTGGTGTGGGCTGCTAACTTTCAGTTGATCGCAAGACAACTGTACAAAATGGGTCCAGATGAGATCCTTCGTCGATACGTTCTTCTGCATGAGTAGAAGAGGATACTAGCGGAAGCCCACGATGGGATCATAGGAGGACACTATGGAGGACGTGCCACTGGTAGGAAGATACTCAGAGCTGGATTATGGTGGTCGACAGTGAACGAAGATGTTACAAATTATGCTAGGAGCTGGGATGTGTGCCAAAGAATAGGGAAACCATCGCAAAGGGACGAAATGCCACTAGTACCCCAATTGATGCTACAAGCTTTCGACAAATGGGTGGTTGAATTTGTAGGACCGATCAACCCACCAGGAAAAAGGACGGGGTCATGATACATAATCACTGCGACTTATTATTTGACACGCTGGGATAAGGCTGCACTAGTAAAAGACTGCACAACGGTGACAATAACAAGATTACTCTTTGAAAATGTGGTTAGAAGGTTTGGGTGTCCAAAGATACTAATGAGAGACCAGGGTACTCACTTCGTCAACCAAACGATCAAGGCAATGATGGAAGAATTCCAAATTCAGCATCGCAAGAGTACCCCGTATCACCCATAGGCGAATGGTACAGTAGAAGCATTCAACAAGGTATTGGAGCATGCGCTAACGAAGGTATGCAACACAAACTGTGACGACTAGGACTTGAAGATTCCAGCAATATTCTAGGCGTACAGGACAACTTGTAAATGTTTGACAGGCCAAACACCATTTAAGTTAGTCTACAGACAAGAAGCGGTGATGCCAATGCAATACATTTTCCCCCGTATTCGCATCGCAATAGCCACATAAATGAGTGATGATGGAGGAATTGAGGAATGGTTGGCACAGCTAGTATATCTTGACGAAGACAGGTTTATTGTAGGATTCAAGCAACAGGTAGAAAAAGATCTCCAGAAGGCTTGGCACGATCGACATGTTAAAGAAAAGCACTTTCAGTGTGGAGATATGGTACTGCTATATGGAAGTAAGTTTGCGAAGCATCCAGGTAAGTTGCAGATGCATTGGTTGGGTCCTTATATCATAAATTTTAATACTAATGGAGGCGCAGTACAGTTACAAAAGTTAGATGGCACAATCTTGACAAATCTAGTGAATGGAAGTCGACTGAAGCCCTATCACCATAGTCAGGCGCATGGTGACTGAAACAAGGGTTGCACAGGGTGGAAATATATATATATACATATGGTGAAAAGGAGAAGTAAGCGATGGAACTTGAAGACGGTTAGCATGTGGTAGTCAAATCAAACAATAATGATAGTATGTAAGCATCGGAAGACCGTGGCGGAGGAGGATGATGACACACTTAATGGCGGAATGTGGCAAATCCAGAAAAGATTCGACAAATGACTTGGTAATTATTCGTCAAAGATGTCGTGATGAACAAAAGCTGAGCGAGTTAAGTTATAAATATCCTAAGGGAAAGGATGATGAGTGTTCACGAACAACCAACATAGGAAGTTGCGTAGGCAATTGGGAGGAACTGATATGAAGTCTCACCTGAGATGTCTAAGAGAATTGTAGTAGTTAGAAGAACCGTGGTCCCTTCGACCACAAGAACACCAAGGTAAAATGCATGCCGACTCCAGCAAAAAATGGTCAAATGTGCGAAATAGATGTGCCAGAGCATTTGGCCTGTTTCACAATTTGGTGGCGTTGATGAACTTTTCTCTAGATAGAAGCAAGCACGAAGTGCAACAACAGGCGCAGAAGGGATAGATGAAGAAGGTTTCAAGAGACTGGAGGATGAGTTCGAGAAGTACACAACAGTGAACTAGAGCAGTACCAGAGGTGTCCAGCTGAGGTGGCTCGAGGGTGAGCCACAAGTTTGTGTTGATGGCTTTTTGGCACGGGGTTAGAGCGCATGAAGTGCGAAAGACGACAACAACAGAAGGGTCATCAGCGGAAGAAAGGACCATTCGCGAAGGAGTAAAATATGACGAAAGCATAAGTGTTGGTCAAATTTAGTTAGATTTGGTCATGTGGACCATTTTGTAACCGCATTAGTTGTCTATAAATAGAGTCACAATTGTAATCCTAAGAGCATCATCTATCTTTCGGGCATCGATTGATAGCATCAAAGAACACAGTAGTTTTTTATTTTTCCGCTTTCGGCAAGTTTTTCCCTGTATGTGAATTTGCGTTAAGTCGCAGCTTTTGAGACGAGTTAATGCATGAAGATGTTCAGTGATGTTTCTATCTATGTTGCTGTGTTGTGAATTGTGGATACTATCTAAATGATGCGATATGTTTCAGATTTTGCTGTTTTGTTGCTTAACACATAATGTGCGAATGTTGCCTATATGATGTTGATGCGGATGTTAAGTTAATGTGCGATGTGTTAGTATTATGTTAAGATAGATCTCTGGTTTCTAGTGCGATGAAGTAAGGGTTAATGCATGTTCTCTCCATACTGTGGAAACCTGGTTCCTACATCCCCCTTGATCATCTCGGGTGAGACCTCACTCGCTTCGCAGGTGTTGCTGGAAGGGATAATACCTTTCCGGGCCAATGCTCAAGGGATTTTGGATGGTGTTCATTGACAGCAATGCGAAGTGAACCCTTGTCGACAGAACTGTGTCAACACAGTAGGTGGACCTAGAGGGTGCATGAGGCAGTTAACTGGTGGTAGGTAGGACAAGAAGGTGCATGAGGGATTTATAGGCTAAAAATAGCAGAGAGAATCTCAAGAGGGTGCATGAGTGAGTTTGGTTGACTATCAATGGTCTTTGATGATGAAATCAAGGAGAGTGCTCTAGATCCCAAAATTTTAGGATACTCCTAAATTTAGGAGACTGAATCAAATGTCCCAAAAATCATGGAAGAGGGTGCATCTGTGGGTAATGAGGCCAAAGATGACAAATCAATAGTCCAGTGATAATCATAGTGATGAGGACTATGCACTAGGAATTCAACAACATGATCTATGCACTAGGAAAAACAAATAATGTTCTATGCCTAATGTTTAGATTGGTAATATATCCCAACATACATGTCTTGTGAAGGACATGGATTCTTTGGCTTGCTCATCCTGTTAGGAATACTTTGGATGGGTTATTGTGGGAAGTAAGTCCTAAGGACTAGACTCTCTCTTCTCCACGTTGAGGATCATGGAGGTGATGGATCATAGTGGTGGCTTGATGGTTGAAGGAAGGGAAGAGATCCTTACCATTGAGGATGGGAGGATTTTTATGTTGGAGGAAGATATTGCAAAGACACTCATTGGAAATACATAATGACATGCAATCCACTTTATAGGTTAGTGTTGGTACTTAGGAGTGCAGTAGGTGCTCAACCCAACTGGGCTCTTGGATGTGTTGCGGTAGTGTTGTGGAAGTGGAAGTCATAGGAAGTTGCATAGGTTGTGCACTCTTCTACTTCACATGATCTTGGAATATCGAGAGTGGCTTGTTGTAGACCTTGAGGAATTGAGAAGTAAGTCAAGGGAAAGCAGAAGATGAAAAATGTGATGATAATCCTTTATGATTGTTTGTGTAAAGAAATACTACCTTACCTACTTGACAAACAGGAGTTGTGCGAACAGATGGAAAATATGAAGGGAAGAGGATTGGTTGCATGAGGTGGCAAGAAGATCGATTATAAGATCAGAACTAAGTCTGAGATTCGTAACACTTGGATAGACGAGCTTGGTGTTGAGTATTGATACCTTATATAGTTTTGAGGTGAAGGAGATGACCTTACTTTGGTTCAGTAGAATTGCACGAGATGACCGAAGTGAGGAGGTAATTTGGCTATCTTGAACATGAGGAGTTCATTCTCATGGAGATAAGCACAATAATTGAACTACATACCCGATAGTTCAGCACATGAGGGTGCACAATGGATAGAGACATGAAAAGGCATCAATGTACCGAGGCAGTAGCAGGTTGGGCGGATGTAATGGAAAGAAATTTTTGGAGGCTTCTTAGGATGTCTCAGTTGCAACATCAGTTGGTAGTGACGATAGTGGTAAAATGCTTCATGGACTATGGAGTGTTCATGGAGATGTTGTTAAGGAAAAAAACAACTTGGAGCAGGGAAGGGTGTCATACACCTAGGTTAGAATAATCTTAGGGTTGCTTCATGACCAATTAGGAATCTTGTTAGTTGGTGGTATGACCAGAGACGAATGCAGGTGCTGGGCATATTAACCTGTTTATTAGAGCCTTGTGCTGATGGACATGGCATGAATGCGGTTGGGTGGGAAACTTGCGTGGTGTTGGAAAGGTGTGCCCACACCCACAAGCATACCTGACATGAATAGTTTGGGCACATCCAGAAAGAATCCCATTGCATCACATCGGTTGGATTTACCTTGGGTTGGATACCCATGACGAAAGGACACGAATTATCTTGAGGTGAGTAGAATTGGGTGAAAATCCCACACTTGGGCCCTTTGGTGGAATTCATCTCATCTTTGCGAGAAGGTGCAACCAAAGGGTCGTGACACTTGGTCACATCCCTTGTAAAACTTGAGCTTGTATATATACTACAACACACTTGGAATTTGGGCATCATCCAACCAAGACAAGTTTATGGCCTTCACTTCAAGGGGAGTGCACTCCCTTTGGGAGGCACTTAGAAGGAAGGGTGCACTTGTATGGTCATAGTGAGGTGAAATTTGTGGGATATATTAGGTGCACTTCTTGGAGAGACTGTTTTGGGTCTTGGGGAGGTGTAGGTCAAATATTGGATGGATGCACTTGCCATGGGGAAGAAAGAATCTTAGAAAAGAATGTTGAGCCTTGATGGAGATTCCTTAGGGAAGGTCCAGTGCAACATAACACACTAATGCAAGGCATGCAGATTGTGTGGAACAAAGACATGTTGGACATAGGCTTGCTGGCTGGTATTTGTTATATTATGTAATATTCGTATCCGGATATTCTCATGTTGTGATTGTGTCTGAATTACAATAAGAATATTCAAGTGAATAGTCAACCAATAGAAAATAAATCCATTTGGAAAGAATAAATAATATTGAAAAATATTGATGAGAGATGATTGCATTACAATTTGATGGACCATTTAAATATGGTCTTATGTGCCCTTTCAATGGAAATGTATTTCTCTATCTATTCAATTAATTACATATCAATTTTATTTAATATTTATTTAATTACTTTTATTTTATTATTTAATGATTTGTTTATTGATATGTTTATATATTATTTTATTTGTTACATGGCATTCCTCTTCAGAATGCTTTGTCTTCAAAGCATTAGTGATGAAGGTTGCATATTTATTTGTATATACCTTATAAAATTTGTGAAGAACATGCAACAGTTAATTAATGAAAATACACAAAATAGCAGAAATAATAGAACTCAGAATCGCTTTTTATTGATCACAGGCCATTTCGAGGGGGCAACATCCTTTCAGCAAGCTCAATACAAATAACTTCACGGTACCTTCATTGGTCTCAACACAAACTTATATACTAAGTTTAGGCGCCAATACAATGGGTCAATACCATGTGTCAATACAAACCATGGGCCAATACAAACTATGGATCAACAATTACTACGGGATGACTTACAAAGCATATGCGTCCAACAACAACAATACAAACTATGGATCAACAAATACTATGGGACGACTTACAAAGCATATGCGTCCAACAACAATATACTAACAAAGTAAATAGAAGGGTTGACATGGGTTCCTAACATTCCCTCTCCCTTAGAAAAAGCTTTGTCCTCAAAGCTTTAGATGTGGAAATTGATGCAAAATCTGAAGGAGTGGTTCCCTTGTAGCATCCTCGGGGTGCATTCCGGGCCACTCATGCCTTTTGAGTTTCAGGAAGGATTGCTTGGAAGGCTGTAGACGAAGAAGAACCATATCAGATGTGTGAAAAGTGCGCTCAGAATAGTGCTGATCGGCTTGTTGTTTCAGTCGAATTCTTGCCATGTGAAGATTGTCCTGCAGAATGAGAAGAATCTAATCGCGGTTTCGAAGAACCAAGTCAATTTCCTGAACTGGGGAGCTGCTGAGGATGTATGTAAGAAGAACTGGCGGTGCCTGTCCATAGACTGCTACATATGGTGTCCTTTTAGATGTGGTATTGTACCACTGGAGTGCTTCTAGGAAATCCATAGAAATAGTTGTCCAAAGCTGTGTAGGGATGGGAAAGGGTCTGAGTAGTCCCGAAAGGAGGGTCGTTTCACCCTTGTTGACCTGGAAAAAATCACAGTCAACCACCATCTGTTGAGTTGGCATTTTCAGTCCCTACCAAAAGAAGTTACATTGTTCCCGATCATACGTTTTGAGGAACCCAGAGTGCCCTGCAGATGAAGAAGCATGGATTGCATAGAAGAGATAGCCCTGTTGAACAGATTGCAACCAAGTTGGAACAAGCAGAGAAATAGTTGTAAGAGAAAATGGGTCATCAAATGTGCGAGAAGGAGAATCTGCCACCATATTGTCCTTACCCTTCTTGCAAGTGATCGCATAGTCATAACCCATGAGTTGGATAACCCATTTCAGGTGTTCTGGGGAGGAGACCTGTTGTTCCAGGAATTTTTCCAGACTCTGGAGATTAGTTTGGATGCAAAAATAATTCCCTAATAGGGATGGATGCCACTTATGTACTGCATGCAAAATAGCCATCATTTCCTGCTAAGATGTAGATGCGGCTAAATGCTTACCAGAAAGGTCTCTTGAAGGAGGCAAGCCCACTGGTGCAGCAAGGACACCTGTATATCTATCCAAGGAAGTAGTGGAGACCGTTGGTGGGTTCATCTGAATGGAATGGAGCTAAGCGATGACACCATGTGAATTCTTCTTAAGGATCTTTTCTATGCGATGTGAATTTATGATGCGGAGAGACCCAGGTTGTAAGCCCGTAAATTTGTGTTGTGTCCCATTGACTGAAAACTGCATTCAAAGTTCAGCAAAATCCCATAAGATGGGGCCAAGTGTGCATAACCATTGAATGCCCAAAACCACATCACATCGGCCTAAGGAAAAGAAAAACATGTCAGAGCATAGGTTATAATCTTCTAGAGAGATACACACATTGTGACACTTTCCCTTGCAAGGTAAGGTGCCCCATTGGCAACCATGACTTCAAAGTTGGAGCAAGGATGGATAAAACAATCAGCCTGTTTGGCGATCCGAGGCTCAATGAAGTCATCAGTGCTACCAGAATCAATGAGTATTGTAAGAGGAAGCTTCTTGAAGTAACCCCTAACCCGCATTGTTTGGGGGGTGGTGACGCCGGATAAAGCATGGAGAAATATCTCTGGTTGGTCGTCCTGAGATGGGGGGTCAATAGGTGGCTCCTGAATGTCAACCTGATCATCCATTGTATCTGGAGCTTCTTCACCAATTTTAGAGGCAGGTGGAGAATCCATATCCAAGAGATAGAGCTTTTGCTGAACACATCTATGTTTTCGAGTGAATTTCTCATCATAATTATAACAAAGCCCTTTTTCTCTGCATGTCTGCATCTCTATTTCATACAAATGCTTGATAGGAGTTGGTCAAGGAGCTGGCAGGATGGGAGGTCATTGAGAACCCATATTTCAGAAGGGGACAGAAGTGGGTTTGGAGCATTGTTGGGCTGCAATCTTGTCTTCTTCCAACTTAGCCAACCCTAGGGCTTCCATCATTGTGTTGGGACAGAACATTTTAACTTTTGAGAGGATTTCATCCTTAAGACCACTGATAAAACAACTCTTGTAGAAGTCATCAGACAATCCTTCTATGTGATTGGCTGGTTTCTCAAATCCTTTCTGATACTCTCTCACAGTGCCAATTTGACGAAGTTTAGTGAGTGCTCTGGTGAAGTCATCAAAAACACTAGGACCAAATCGGTGCAAAAGGAGTTGGCAAAAATCTGTCTAGTTTGGCTCGTCATGAGCCTTGATGTACCAATGGTACCATTGAAGGGATTCCTGTTCCAAATGAAAGGATTCAAGTGGAACTTTTTGGACATCAAAAGTATTATGCAGACTAAAATATTGTTCTGCACGATAGATCCATCCAATTGGATCAGTACCATTGAAGCGAGGAAAATCAAGCTTCGCACCACGAAAATTACTGGAAGAAGAGAACCCATTGTCTGATGAAGACTCAGACTGTCGTTTGTTGTTCATGGCTGAATGCTCAAGATGGAGGCCGATAAATTTTTCATCCAGATCCTGGAGTTTGGTTTGGATGGCTGCAAGTACTTCCTCCATGGTTTTTGCTCCTATGCGAGTGACAACCATAACCAAGAGTTTGTTTTTTTTTTTTTTTGTGAATGGGTAGAAAAACACAAACATAAGCTTATTTAGTAAAGGGAAATTTAGATTTGGGAAAAAATCGGATGGGTAATTGGGGTTTGAGTAGGTTTTGGACACTTTGGAATGGATGGGGAAGCAGAAAATGAGGATTACAGAAGCGGGGTGAAAGAATGAGAAAAATTTTCAGAGGGATAAAGAAGCAGAAATAGGAAATGAACACAGTGGCAAAATTTGAAGGCGATTGGGTGAAAATCGAAGTAGTTATGGCAAACCCTAAAAATAGACAAATGTGGGATTTCTGGTCTTGGGAGTGGAATTTGGGATAGGGTCCTCAGGAATGAAATATGCAGAATGGGATTGCAGGGGTGTCAGTGCAGTTTTAGGGAAAACAAAGTTAAAACAAGGGAGATATGGTGAAAAAATGAGGTGTTTTTTTTTTATATATAATTTTTTTTTCAGAAATGGATCTGCAGTGGCGCGGAAGGGATCGGAACAATTGGATCTTAAACAACACGGAAGGGATCAGCAATAGATGGATCTGAAACGACGCTGAATGGATCGAAAAATGGTTGGATCTGAAATGACTTTCAGAATAGATATGAAATGGATGGATCTGGAATGACTTTCATAATGGATCTAAAATGGATCATAATGGATCTACAACGGCGCAGAAGTGATCGACAATAGTTCAGCTGAAAATAGATATGGACCCTAGGTATGTTCGGCTTCCTAACAGTTCAGGGGTTGCACTCGGCCACCAATGTTGTCTGACGGCTTGCGTATTGGGGCAGTACCCCTCACTCCACGATTTGGGTAAAACTGATAACCGCTTTGCCATAAACAACAGCTCTTGGTTTACCTCATGGGTGGGAACTAGTCAATCAGGTAGGGGTCGTTGCCCTTTTCACTGGCAGGTCCTCTGAATGGGCTAGCTACTTTGGGGTTCCTATGGTACTCCTCACAATGAGTTTTAGAGCTTATCCCCAAGTACTTCCCACAGTTAAGCGGATAGGGATATTCCCATATCCGAACTTGCAACAGATGCAAAAAAAAAAATTGGCGGAAATTCCACCCAGCGAGCACAAGAAAGTGCTCTGATATCATATGTGAAGAACCTGCAATAGTTAATTAATCAAAATATATGAGATAGCAGAAATAACAGAACTCAGAATCCCTTTTATTGATCACATGCCACTTCGAGGGGGCAACCTCCTTTGAGCAAGCTCAATTCAAATAACTTCACAATACCTTCATTGGTCTCAACACAAACTTATATACTAAGTCTAGGCACCAATACCATGGGTCAATACCATGTGTCAATACAAACCACGGGCCAATGCAAACTATGGATCAACAATTACTATGGGACGACTTTCAAAGCATATGTGTCCAACAACAATAATACAAACTATGGATCAACAAATACTACAGAATGACTTACAAAGCATATGCATCCAACAACAATATACTAACAAAGTAAATAGAAGGGTTGACATCGGTTCCTAACAAAATTCCTTTTATAATTTTAATATATTAAGTAAAACCATGTGCAGTTTCATAAAACAATGTGTGGTTTCATAAAGCCATGTTTGGTTTCAGAAAACCATGTGCGGTTTCATGAATGCTATTCTTTAACTTTTTATTTTCTTACTCTTTAATTTTTATTTTCTTCTTTTGTATATTTTTTATTAACTTGATTTGCTTCAAAGTTGTGACTAAATCTTCTTTGGGCCAAAATCCTACTTTTGGACAAGGTCCTAGATTTTTGGGAAACCCAAAAAATGATGGCCAAAAGCCAATGTGGCTGAGACCCTCAACTAATAGAAAATAACTCCATTTGGAAAGAATAAATAATATTGAATATATATTGATGAGAGATGATTACATTACAATTTGATAGACCATCTAAATGTGGTCTTATGTTCCCTTTCAATGGAAATGTACGTCTCTATCTATTCAATTAATCACATGTCAATTTTATTTAATATTTGTTTAATTACTTTTCTTTTATTATTTAATTATTTGTTTATTGATATGTTTATATATTATTTTATTTGTTACATATTCTCTCGGTGACTACCCACATTTTGGTGAGGATTCATGGGTTGGCCCCAAATTAAGGGGGGTTGGGGAGATTTTTGGCTATTTTTGGCCGATTGTATTTTGATTTCATTTTAAGAATTAGGGTTTCGGAAGTTGGTAAAGACCTATATATTGTATTGTAAACAATTGAGTTAATACAATAGAAGAAATAAAGAGAGAGGTGAATCTCTAATTAAGCTGGTTTTCTTGGTTAAGGGTTACCAGGGTAAAATATCTGTGTAATGTGTGTGTGCAATATTGTTTTACTTTTTTTTATGCTTAAGAATTATATGCATTGTTACACTCAATTAGGTTTAAACCTAACAAAGTGCACTCTCTTGGGCACAATTGCTAAGAGAGTTGGGTGCAGGTAGAATCGATAAGGTTGTGGTGGAGCACTCCTCATCAGGACACTTGGAATGGGTGTTGCATTGAGGTAGACCTGTAAATGTGACAAAGTTCAGTCAAGAGGTTGTCTTGGATTGCAACGTGAGCTGATTCTATTGTGGGTGCACTCTTGGAGAGTTATCGAGCTATGAAATCCTTCGCATATTGTAACAAGTCTTATTGTATTATATGATATTTGGTTGTACCCCATTGAGGTGTCGTCGACATACTTTTGTCTTCTTTGTGTTTACATTATTGTCTTTGATTGGGCATGTATTGGGTAAAGTTTAATCTAACTAAAACACACATGTAAGTTGAGATGCATAGTTTACCAGGTCCCATCTCAAGATGATCTCACCATCGGGAGTGGTTCCTGGTCTGTTCCATATGGTAGGGATAAGAACGAGAACCCTCTATTTATGGGTCAGTCTCCTTAGCACTGTGACAACGACCCTCTTATGCAAACTTTAGAGAGGTAATGCGATCTCTACATGGTGTTTCAATTGGTGTACCATATCTCATTTGAAAGGTTTTTCTATCAACTCAAATGGGCATTGTACGGAATTTCATTTCGTTTGTTGGTTTTTTAGATATCATTGATTGAAGTAGCATAGGTCTGTAAGACAATGCGACCGTGCACATCTTGAGTTTTGGTGGGAATATTCTCACTCCACGTGATACATCAGAGCATGTTCCATATATCAATGAAAAAATATCGTATATACCTCAAATGGGTCTTCAATGGAATTTGATTTCATCACCTGTAGTAGAGGTTATGAATAAATTTGTAGAGAGACGTCAAGAACCCCAAAAATCATGAATTTTCATGTAAATTTCTAATTTTTGGATTTATTAAATCCTATTATAATTTATTTATTTTTACCCATGTAATTTACTAGTCATATATTGTACCTATATGTTATAATTAGGGACCGATAGCAATCTTTTCATTCAACAATTATGGGTCATCCATAAACCCAAGGTTATGGGTAAACCACACAAAACCTGTCTTTCATTGACAATTGACAAATTGTGAACATGTTGGTCCAATAAACATAACAAGATCTTTTGTTTTGTTAGCATGGGTGAAATGATGGGGAACATCATTTTCTAAGGGGGAGGATTGATCTGGATTTTAGGAGGGCTTATAGCCTAAGTTTAGGTGTAAAAGTCATAAATCCATATCTTTATTAATGTAAAAAGTCCAACATTATGGACATGTAATTACTGAGGTAACCCTAGCCAAAGTTGACTTCATCAACCAAACACCCTATAAAAAGGCAATAGGAAGAGAGTTTAGATGGGAAGGAGAGGTCCCAAAATTTGCCTCATTGCATGTAATGGTTCTTCTTAATGGAATCCTTCTTCTCCAACTTTCTCTTTCTTTCTCATATTTTCGTGGTGTATTTGATTCATGTTCTTGTGACTCATTTCATGGCAAATTTGTATGTTTTCTCTCTTCTTTACTCGACATTCAAACCTTCTAGTTCTCAACCCTTAAGATCTAGATCAATTATATTGTTATATTAAACATTTGAGTGAGGGTATAGAGAGATAAAGAAACCAAAAGGTTATAATGACTTTGTAAGATTTATATATAGATATATAAACATAAAAAAAAAATATTAAAATTTAAAAATTATATAATTAATATTTCAATAAATAATGCATATGAATTAGACTTGTATATTTTTTATTGAAATAAGAATTAAAAAATAGATACAAAATACTAAATCATGGTGGATATTTCATAATACATAAGGTTGATTATAGTTAAGGATCCTAGACCGAAAGGCACCTCTTATGGACCATGAAAAGTCGAAGTGATATGTTTTTTTAATAATTATCACTTTATGTAATGATGATTGCCTTAACTAAAGTATAATAAATTTGGTCATCTTTCATTAAAAATAATAATATTTTATATTTTAAATGTTTAATTTATTTATGAATTTATCTATTTTATAACTCATTCCAAAATATAAAATTCATTTTAAAATTAATAATAATTTTAAATTTTTCATTTTATATTCCATTTAAAGTTGACACTACAACCATTGTACTATTCAGTGTGAAGGAAAATAAACAAATTCTTTAAGTTATTAAACAAAATTGAACCAATCACTTTTAGATTCATATTCCTAGTGAAACATGAAATGAGACCTACTCACAGCTCTCAGCCATTTAAGTTAATAGCCATTTAAGCTAATCCATTGGCAGTGGGTTTACATGACAAATCAATACAAAATGACTTAAAAATCACTCCAATTACTAATTCTATTTAGCGCAGCATAAACTTTGGATGATTTCACTCTCTCTCAGCCATTTAAGCTAACCCATTGGCGGTGGGTTTACATGGCAAATCAACAGAAAATGACTTAGAAATCACTCCAATTACTAATTCCATTTAACGCAGCATAAACTTTGGATGATTTCACCCTTTATTGTCAGCATTTTTTAACATGAATTTTGAGGAAACTTTCAGGGTTTAAGTTGTATAGTTTAAAATATTTTGGGATATTTGAAGTGTTAGAATTCTGATTTGAATAATATAAACCTGAGATTTAATAAAAAAATTACACATTCAGATACACCATTTCAATAACAGAATTAAAATTTATTAACAAAATAGACTTCGTTAATAAAAACTCACCTGACAGACAAAATTCGTCAATTTTCAGACCTCTCCATTCCATTTGAAGTAGTCGCAGCCATATCGATTATGACAACTAAACATTTCATGCACAGTGTATTGGAATAAAGATGTCCTGAAGATGTCTGAAGATCAGTCATATTGATTCTGACAACCATCTAAGCTAATACTTCCTGAGCACCTTTAAAAAAAAGACGCTGCACGAAATTTAAGCTGTCTAAGATTCCTAACTTTAATGGATCACTTTTAATTGTTCTGGAGCTTTTCGACTCATAAAATACGAGAATTCGTCAAATCACGACAATAAACCAAAATCTTTCAAATCGTAAAATAATATAATAATTTTTTTTTTAAATATAAATATAAACCTTTTACTTAGAAATCTTAATATATTACTAAAATATGGATGTATTGTATTTTAAATATAACCTTTTTGCCGGGGATGACATAACAAGACAGTGGCCGAGGAGCAATTTTACACATGAACGACATGGACAGTAAGATAGTGGGATTTGCAATGGCATTCAGTACAGATACAGATAATGGTATTCATCTGTTCTAGAAGTGTTTGGTACATAGACATGGCATAGTGGACTGTGGACTGTGTAAGGTGTTTGGTACATGCTTGGTACATAGACATGGCATAGCGGACTGTGGACTGTGTGAGGTGTTTGGTACATGCTTGGCACATAGACATGGCATAGTGGACTGTGGACTGTGTGAGGTGTTTGGTACATAGGCATGTCATAGTGGACTGTGGACTGTGGACTGTGTGAGGTGGATGTAGGCGAGGAACTTTCCTTACACTAAGAAATCTGTAAATAATAGGGTAACCATTCCTCAGTATTCATTAATGTAAAAGTTCCAAAGTGCCCATGTTATTGAAAATACGTATTACGATAAGTTCCAATGCATCTGCTGGCAATGGAGGCTGTTGGTTGTTGCTCAACCTTCCCAAATCGCCAAACGCCACAGTAATGAGACGTGCATATGATCATACCATCTAAATTATTGAAGTAGAACCTATTGTCTAAATTATTATAGTTACAATTTCTCAAACAATTTGAATATATATGATTGCCTAACGCGGTTGCTGCAGTTTTATAAGACCAAAATATGTACCGCCTTCGCCTTTGGTCATGAGATGGGAGTGATTTCCTTGCTCAACAACCCTCCCTTCCTGAATAACTGCTATACAGTCAGCGTTTTTAATTGAGCTCAACCGATGAGCTACAACGACGGTCGTTCGTCCAACCGTCACTCGATCTAATGCTTCTTGAACTACATTCTCCGAGTGAGCATCCAATGCACTCGTTGCCTCGTCCAACAGCAAGATTCTTGGATCCTTTATAATTGCCCTTGCTATGGCTATTCTCTGCTTCTGCCCACCAGACATCTGCGTTCCCATGTTCCCTGCGTATGTCTCATATCCATCCTTCAAGCACCTGAAATATATATTCACAATGCACACCATTCATTAATAACACTTCAATAGACAATCTTACAGTATAATTAGTGAATATGATTTGTTTCAGTCAACTTACGAGATGAATTCATGGGCATTGGCAGCCTTGGCAGCCTCTACTATCTCTGCCTCAGTTGCGTTCTCTTTACCATACGCAATGTTCTCCCGGATGCTCCGAGCAAACAGAGTTGGCTCCTGCCCTACAAGGGCTATGTGTTGTCTCATACACCGCAAATTGAAGTTCCGGATCTTATGGCCATCTATGAGTACGGTCCCTTTCAGTGGATCATAGAATCTCTCTATCAATCCAATGATGGTGGACTTACCACACCCGCTCTTTCCAACTAGTGCAAAGTTGCTCCCCGCATTGATTTTAAGGCAGAAATTTCTCAAGATCATGGCATTTGGACGAGTTGGGTAAGCAAAGTACACCCTATTCAGCTCTACAGTGCCATCCACTTTTTCTGGGTTAATCTCATCATGGTTGTCTGGGGTTATAAGGCTATTTCTGTCCAAAATTTCAAAAATGGACTTCACAGCATCAGACCCCTTGGCCAGGTCTGAAGTCATACTTCCAGCGTCCGCTATCATTCGACCCATTCTTGCAAAAATAAAATGGTTCAATAAGAAAGCATGGAAACTGATGACTCGGTGTCGTATAAGCCTCCCTCCGTACCAAAACACAAAAGGCCAATAACATATTTCGAGTAGCTTAGAAGTTCCGAGAGCCAATCCTGCGCACCATGACTGTCTGTTGATCTCCCTGCGTGGGCCTGACTGTGACAAGTCAAATATATCTAGAATTTTCTGTTGAGAGCAAAAGGCAGCTATGGTTTTATGATGGGTAACACATTCAAAGGCCGCTTGGCTACCTTGATTCTGTGCTTTAATATACTTAGCCGAAACGCTCTTAAGGACAACTTTTCGAGTGTAGAAACAAAGCACCATCAGTGGTTGCACAGCTATCAACACAATAGCAAGTTGCCACGCTACGAATATTCCTAGTGTCACGGATATAGTTAGTCCAGCGACACACTCCACCAGCAGCGAAGCACGATCTCCAACCAAGGATCTTATCTGCATACTTTAACAACGTCAAACAACTGATAAGTGGATTTGACAGAAACAAAAATATATTCTAAGGAACTTTGGTTGAATACTTGCCACATTAGCTTCCTTGGCCAGCTTTGAGCAAATAATTCCACTGGAATGTTCGTCGAGATCGAACCAGCCAACTTCAAAGGTGAGAATTTTTGAAAGCATTCTTTGGCGGATCCTTTTTGCCAGCAACTCGCCCACCACTGCAAAGTTGTAATGTTGAACCAGATTCACTGTAAAAACGAACACTGCAAGGGCTATAAAAATAATGCAATAGATTCTAACTTTAGATCTGATCTCGTCTCGGTCTTTGAGGAAGAGCACAGAAATCATGCTTGCCACAGTGAGGGAATATGCTATTTGCGTTGCTGCATATCCAAAAGCACCTACACTGCCCATGAGGGTATTCTTCCATTCCGGAATATTCAATGCAACCAATCTGAAGAAGGAAGATGATGTTAGAGACCTAGACTCTGCATTAGCTTCAAGCTGTTCTTCTTGTTCCATGCCGGATATGCACTTATCAAATTGATTTGAAGTAGGCGATTTGCTTTCTAAACTTTGGTTAGTTATTCTGGATGTCATTAAAGCATCTGAAACATCTTTAAGACCAAAAGTATCGTGTGATGTGGCCCTTTGCTGTAGTTGTACTAAAGCTGTATATGCCCCATTTGGCTTCTTGATTAGCTGCTGGTGTCCACCGAATTCGATGACTTGACCATTTTGCATCACTGCAATCTTCTCAGCGCCTTGAATAGTGGAGAGTCTATGAGCCACAACCACCGTAGTGCGCCCAATAGAAGCCTTAGCAAGTGCGTCCTGAACGATATTCTCTGATTCTGCGTCTAGAGCACTGGTGGCCTCGTCTAAAAGTAGAATAGAAGGGGTTTTCAGCATCGCTCTAGCTATAGCTATTCTCTGCTTTTGCCCTCCGGACATCTGCACACCAGCTTCTCCTACCTGCATTTTGATTGATAGGGACGTAAATATTTGTTAGTTTTCAGTGACAAAAATGACTATGGTGCTTTTAAAAAAATGTGAAAGCGAACCTGTGTCTCATAGCCGTTTGGGAGTTGGCTAATGAAGTTGTGGGCGTTGGAAGCGTTTGCAACACGGATGATTTCATCCATAGTCGCATCATCCTTTCCAAACAAAATATTCTCGCGAATAGAAGAGGCGAACAGAGCAGGCTCTTGACTAACTAGCCCGATTTGGTTACGTAGCCATTTCAGTTGCAGACCTTTAATATTCTCTCCATCAAGCAAAATCTCTCCTTTAAGTGGATCGTAGAACCGTTCTATTAATGAAATGGCTGTCGATTTTCCAGATCCACTGCCGCCCACTAAAGCCACTGTTTTGCGTGCAGGAATAGTGAGACAGAAATTGTGAAATATCATGCTATCTGGTCTGGATGGATATGCAAATTGAACGTTCCGAAATTCGACCTCCCCCAAGATCGTTTTCAATACTTTACCTTTTAAATCCTCCGAATCTATCTCTGGTACTCTGTCAATCATCTCAAATATTCGAATAGCGGCGACGCTTGCCTCAGAAAAATACTTGAGATTTGGAAGCGCGCTCGCCAAAGACCTGAGTTTGAGTTCAATTATTTTATATTTCATCAAGCGGATAAACGAAGCACAAATAAAGTTTACAATAATAATATAAAAAAATTTGAATAAATGTTGTTATAAGACTTACAGTCCACCCAGGATTATGCAGTAGCCTACACCAAAAATCTTTCCTCCAGTAGCTTCGTGATTCATAACCAACCGGCTTCCATACCATGAAATGAATGCCCACAAACAAAAACTTACTGATCCGTTGCCACCTATGGCAATCCCTTTTGCGAGCCCTTGTTTAAGTCCAAGTTTTACTGTTGCATCAAGTGCAGATGAAAAGTTGGCCATTGCCTTTGCTTCTCCAACGAATGAATAGACGGTTCTAATAGAAGAAACCGCTTGCTCTGCAATTATACTAGATTTTGTGTATTCTGCTTGCATCTTCCTCGCTATCCTTATCAGCATTCGACCGTAAAGCAGTCCCGCTACAATCAATAAACTGGCTAAGGGCAATGTCACCAATGCCAACCTCCACGACAAATAAAAACTGGTCGCGTAGCAAGCAATGAAATTTGACAAATTCATGACGAAATTGGGAAGCTGAAACTCTCCCACACAAGATATGTTAGAATCCACCCAGCT
The DNA here is from genome assembly GCA_027924585.1 of Larix kaempferi. Classification (NCBI taxonomy): domain Eukaryota; kingdom Viridiplantae; phylum Streptophyta; class Pinopsida; order Pinales; family Pinaceae; genus Larix; species Larix kaempferi. The sequence continues at coordinate 8,510,076 of BSBM01000240.1, read as the reverse complement.
ACAACCATCGAATGCACATTAATCCGCTTAATTGAATTTCTAACAAAGAATAAATGATGTATATTGTTCAAATGGAGAAAAACAAAGTCCTAAGCTATTGTTCTTAGATGGATGGATATGGGAATCTGACCTTTTCACTAAAGGCGTCCTGAATGATGAGGGTATCGTTGTAAATACTGTTAACTACCTCAGCAATATGTGTGCCTCTGGTATCGAAAAATCCAACGTCCTGCCTAAGAACAGCCTTCAAATATTTTCTGCGCAGCAAAGATGCCTGTCTTTCTCCAATCCTTGTCCAGCAGAAACCCTCTGAAACGCACGGTCAATGATCAATGCATTGAACTAACTTTAAACCCTATCAGTACACATTATTAAACAGTACAAGCTCACCTAAAAATGCTGCAAGCCATACTCCAGCTGCCAAATACAGTAAAGGCACTATTTGCTGCATCATGACCACAACATTATTCTTAAATTTTAACTCAATCAACCCAACTAACAAACAAAAGCTTACAAATAAATAATCTGCAAATGTTTTACCTTGTTCACTGTATTCACGAAATCACCATGATTCAGAGCTGGAGGATCAGATCCGAGGCTATTTATTAATCCACTCAGGAAAATCAAGATGCCAGCACCGCCTAGGGATCCGTCAGCAATTGAACCCAAGGTGCCTAACACCATCATCAAAACATCTGCACAATCAGCATATTTGAAAATCTTCAATATTGACATGCTGTTGCTTTTTGAATTCTTTGAACTTCCCTCCTGCTGTGAATTAACACGGGCAGCCATTAGGCCAACAAAAGACGTTAGGACTGATTACTGCTTTTCTTGTAATACATATCTTCTTAGAGCTGCTATTTATAGTTTCATTCCATTATTATAGATCTTAGTCCTATTCGGGAGAGTGCAATTTGAGTCTAGTGATTTGACTGATTTTTATGGTCCTGATTGAACAGTGGTTCAGTGATTCTTATGGTCTGTAGAGGGGCGACAAGGAATCAATTACAAACTACATAAAATTTCGAAATAACATGCTGGTTACACCGCTGGTTACACGCATAAAATATCGTTTAAAAGTTAATAGAAAACGAACACTGGCCAGTGGTGAGATTATCATGGACCGTGGTAAGACAATTGGGATTTTGTAAACCCAGCATTATCAGCATTTGAGAGGTAGTGGACGCCGACCATGCTAAGACAATTGGTACGACGGGCATTATCTACCAGTGAGAATCCTCCATTCCGTGTTAAGACAATTGGGATGGGGACATTGGGGAGCATTATCCACCAGTGAACCCTAAATTCGGATATACGGACTGGACTGCCTCGATTCGGTGGAATTATGAAAGAGTTAATGTCGGATTTGGATCTGTCTGATGTCTTCTCAATTTAAAGTATGTTAGTGGAAAATTTATTTGGCTTTTTCGATATCTCTGCCAATCCTATCAAGAAAAAGGAGCTTTTTTAAAATTGTAAAATACCAAGCATAGGAGAATTACGATCTCTCGTACAACTTGTGATTTGTTGACGAACCGTCCAACATTCATTAGATTCGTTTCACTGATAGGCCATCCCGGAAATTTATATTACCCGTTGGAAAGTAATCAGCAAATAATAGGAAATTTGTTAGTTGTAAATGGAAAAATCTTAGTGCAAATATTTATAATTGCAAAAAATTATTTTTTTAAGGTTTGAATTTAAGTTTTTTTAAATTTATAACTAGTATAATTATTTAATTTGTAACTAGTATAACCTCTGCATCAATTTTAATATTTGAAATAAACAATTTAAAAAAAAAAGAAATATAAAAAAAATTTGTAGTTGGTGCATGGATAACTTATAGTTCATGTATGGATAACACTAGTGAGACACAATTTAAGTGGTTGTGCTAGTAGTAAGTGAATGCTAAATTAGTTTATGAAGTTATTTCCTTTACATATGTGGAAGTTAAGGAGAAATGGTGGTTTCTAGGTATCTTTGGAAGTGAAATTGTATTATCAAAATTAAATTATTTAGGTGGCTTGTTATTGAAAATAAACTATTAACCATAGATAATTATAACAAAAGAGGGGGTAATGGTCCAAATACTTATATGTTGTGTTTTAGATCACTTGTTGGTGAAATGTAGTTTTACAAAACAAGTCTAGAAGGAACTAGGACTCTCAAACCTTCATTCCACTCTACAAATCTGGTATCAATTCATCAACTATAAATAATTGCCCAACTATAAAGAATTGCCCACCTTTGTTAGTTGGGGTATGTGGCTTCACAGAATTCAGTTCTTTTTGGTGATGCCCCAAAAAAATTACTCAGAGTTAGCTCAAATGTTATTAGCACCTTCAAGGAATACTACAAAGAACCAAAAGTTAAACCTTCCAGAATTCTTCAAACAAAATTTCTTCTTGACGACATTCCTATAGGACATTTTGATGAGGCATCACAAGATGATATTTGTGGAGCTGGTATGCCAATCCGAATTAGAGGAGGACATATCTTTAAATTTTGGATGGGATGTGGATGGGGCAATAATACAAGGGCATAAGTATTGGCACGATGGGGCTTATTATATTTTGCACTTCGAAAAAGAATTTCTGAACTTCATGTGTATGGAGACTCTAAAGTACCCATTGACTAGGTAAATGATAAAGTAATTTTACAATTGGTTTTATTAGAACATTGGTTAGAAAGGATCACATAGTTCAAATCTTCCTTTCATAGGGAATTGAATGAGGAAGCTCACTCTCTTTCAAAGCAAGAGCCTCGGAAGGATGAAGGAGTCTTCTTCCATGGGGAAATGCTAAATAACTTTGTGATTTTCCAAGGCAATTTACAATATTATGGATGGTAGCTGGTATTTTTGACCCTTCAAATTAAATGATAGAAGACTCTAATACAATTTCATAATTAATTTTTCCAATCCTTCATTTTTAGAAGAGATAGATTATGCTGATATGTTAGAACACTGTATGTTATGTGTTAGAACATTATCTTTAGCATGGAAGGCATTTTGACTAGTTTCAAAAATAGGAAATAAGTTATTTGATGTAGATATGATAGTTAATGTAATGGTTGAGACTTGAGATATTTATGTAATATTTGATTTAAATTATGAATATCAAGATATATGTTTTTTTAAGTGAAATGTTTTTTATATTAATTATTTAAAATATTTATATAAATTTAAAAAATATGGATTTTATATTTATATAAATGTATTAATTTTATATTTAAATTTTTAGTCAAATTTCGTAAAGTTGATGTGTGATATACATAAAGAGAAAATGTATTATAATTTATTTTAATTATATCTATACGATTTTTATTTCTTTGAAAAAGGAGTTTAAATTTAAATGTTTTCAAAAATATAATGTAACAAGTTATGTGGATAAAAGTACATTTTTAATTAGCTTTTGTTAAATTGTAATGTGAATAAGTATAAACTATGGAATTTGTAAAATATAACACGGTAATAATAAAGGAACAATGGACAACTTGTTCACAATGAGTACAATTATCAAATTACTTTAAAGAATGACTTCACTTTAAAGAACCTTTAGACTAGAACAATATAATAATATATGAAAAATAAAAATAAAATTTGGACATGGCATGCAATGCATATTATTTTATGCATAGGATAAAGTGTCACGCACGGCAACTAAGGCATACTAAGGCATACTATTTTTTAAAGAGTAAAGATAGGGTAAAGAGACACATTTTATGCAATAGGGTAAAGAGTCATATCCACGAAAGAGTCACATGACATAAAAAATAATTGTGGTAAACAAAATGTTTGAGTGTATTTTTCAAGTTATAAATTACTTTTTTACATGTTCCCCAACCCTTCGGTGCCCTTAAGAGGTGATGGGAGACAACGTGACCCATTTTTTTTTTCTCTAAAACCATTCATTTTACACACAGTCACAATGGCTTTTGATTCGTAATGGCTTTCGATCCACAATTCGTAATTTGTAGGTCGCACTACAGAATTCGGAAACGTGGAACCACGATTCATCCTATCAGAAAATTTCCCTTCCATAATCTACAATTCTGCATTGCAGAACTTGGAAATGTGGGAGCTCAAAATTGCCTTCCCAAAAATTTTCCCCTTCCGCAACCATCAAGTCGCATTGCGGAATGCGGGAATGCGGAAGCCCAAATCGCAATCGTAGGAAAATTTCATTTCCGCAATTCGCAATTCCGCATTGTGGAACTTAGAAATGCGGAAGTCCAAATCCATCCTTCCGGAAATTTTCTCTTCCACAATCAGCAATTCCGCATTGTGGGATGCCAGAATGTAGAAGTCTAAATCACAATCCCGGGGAAAATTCCACTTCTGAATTCTGCAATGCGCAATCCGTACTGCGAGTGCAGAAAGGTGGAAGTCCAACCACGCGAATCCAAAGATGGTTCCCGACACCCGCAATCCGCAATCCTCATTGCGGATGCAGAAATGCGGAACCACCTTCCCTGCATCTGTAAACTTCACAGGCTAATAACTCCTTCATCCTTAAGCCAAATTGGGCAAGTCTGGCACCGTTGGAAAGCCCTTGGAGAGATCTATCCCTTGGCATAACTCCCCACTTCGTCTAAGCTTTCCAACCCTGTCATTTTTCCAACTGAAGTTTTGTCCATAACTTCCTCTAGAGGACTTCAACCATCTATAGGGAACTTTGTCTGCCTTCTACCATAACTTCCTCCTTTTCCCATGACTCACAGAGGGTCATGAAGCACCACGGGGGCTCCCAACATCTTTCCCCATGTTGATATGAAGCCATACATCCCATCCACAAGGATAATCGATGCATAACAAATACATATGATGAATGAAACTAAGGCTAATCCATACATCTAACACATGTAAATTTAGCAATGCATTAAACTCATGCACCTAGTGAAGCATCCAACATGAACTCAACCTTCTACTCAGGCTTATACATAGACTACTTATTGATCAAATTTCATATAAACATTCATTCAATAACTTGAACATAAACAAGTATAACATAACACATGAAATGCCATCACTTAACACCACATAAGCACTTATATTTGAATCTTGAAGTTGTCCAAGAAACTGGCTAAGTGAGAGCAACGTTCCACCTAGCCTTAGGTCTCTGTCTAGCCTGTATTCTTTCAGCTGAGAGACCACCCTCGAGCTGGGATGTGTATCCACTAAGGAGGGCTAATAGGCTCTCTCACAGTCAAGGTTCCATCCCAATGTTAAGCCAACCTACAGTTGGGTTTATCAAGCATTCCAGGGAAACATACTCATGCTAAGCAAACCTACAATTGGGTTTATCAAGAATGCAAAGAAAACATGCCCATGCTAATCCAACCTATAGTTGGGTTTATCAAGCATGCAAAGGAAGCATACCCATACTAAGCCAACTTGCAGTTGGGTTTATAAAACATTCCAGGGAAACATACTCATGCTAAACCAACCTGTAGTTGGGTTTATCAAGCATGAAAAAGAACATACCCATGCTAAGCCAACTTGCAGTTGGGTTTATCAAGCATGAAAAGCTACAAGGAGGATGATGCTAAGCCAGTGAGTTCAACCACAGAGCTGCAGGCACCTCAACACTCAGCAGCCATGGAACCCACAATACCTACCTCACCCAACACAAGGAAGACCCCCTTCTCTGATGCATAGTCCCTTAGGGACCCCTCCCTTCCATTGCTATTCAAGGTGGAAATAGAAAGGTCCAAGTTCTAGTTCTATGATATTACAACCTTCACTGGGCTTATCAAGCAATCCAACCCTAATTTGACCTTCTATCTTTGTTAATCGAGTTGGGCTCTTTTCAAGGTTGCAAACTAAGCTCTGTCTCGCAACTTTACTCTCTGCAACAAAATCCAGGTAACCTCATGGCTCCACCCAGCTTCTCATGCTCTATAATTCATCTCGGGATATGTTTTCATGTATTTCCTGAACAGATGAGGCTTACACGCTGGGTTTCTATGGGAATTCGACTCTATATTTTTGGGTTACACAGAAATCGCAATTTTTCCTTCCTTACCCACCACTTCGATTTGCAATGCGTGATGACTTCCTGAATGAATGAGGTTCTGGGTCCACAACGGGATAGTCATTCGGGTCTACGAATTCCCAAGTGGTTAAGTGTCTTAAGGGACAAGTAAACATAGGCCATACCCTACCATAAGGATCACAGGGTTGCTCCATACTCCATCGACTTCATGAGTCGATTTCTCAACTACCTTCTGTAACAAAATAAAATGTCAGCATGGGGAGTCAAATGGGTTCATAAATGGACAATTGGCAACATGGGTTCCCATCCCATAACCCCCTCACATCTCCCTACTGGATATACATGGCCCCTTCTCATTAGTTTCCTCCTTAGCCAGTTTTCTTGATATTTTTTATTGCAATATTAAATATTTACAACATTTACAACATCTCATGGCTTAACAGCACATGGATAATCAGAACTGTCAAATACTTGCCTCCGTAAATAATTTTATACATGTGACTAGTGGAGCCTTGGCCTTGAGCTCCACACTAGGGAAAATATACATTGCATTTATATAATGCTTACATTAAAGCCAATAAACCCTAAGGGGTCAAAATAGGGTATTACAACTCCCTCCCCCTTAGAACATCATCCTCAGTTTTCTCAAAACTGAAAAAAATGGGAATGTCGCTCTCATGGAATCCTCCAGCTCCCATGCATCCTCTTCGAGACTAAGGTGCTTCCATTGCACCTTCACTTATCAGATGGCTCTGTTCTGGAGCAAAGTGAACTTCCTACCGAGAATGTGCATAGGCTCCACTTGGAACTCTCCCTCGGGTTCCACCTATATCACATGCCAATCAATTATGTGATTAGGGTCATGTACATATTTCTTAAGCAAATAGACATGAAAAACATTATGAGCTTTCATGTTATCAGGAAATGAAAGTATCACGATCTAAAATTATTTCCTTGGGAAATCCATGCAATCTGAATATCTCCTTCATGAATATGTTTGAAATGTCATTGGTCTTGTGAGTGGACTTGACTGGAATGAAATGAGATATCTTTGATAGCTTGTCCACCACGACCATGATTGAGTCATGTTTTCTTACAGTCAGTGGAAACCCTGTTGTGAAATCCATAGAAATCACTTCCCACTTCCATTCTGGAATGGGTAAGGGCTGCAACAATCCTGCTAGATGTTGATGTTCTTCCTTGACTTGTTGGCACTTTTGACACCTAGTAATGTACTATGTTATGTCATTCTTCATCACATGCCAAAAGTACTGCTTTCTTGATGTTGTTATAGTATTATGATATCTTGGGTGTCTGGAGTATGGAATTTGATGTATCTCATCCATCACTAACTTCTTCAAATATGCACAATTTGGGATGTACAACCTGGTACCTTGATAAATGAGATCACCTTCACCAATTTGATATCTTGTACATGTTTCATCCACATTTCCTTGCTGCAATTTCTCTTTGATATGAAGGTAAGATTCATCACTAGATTGATCTTCAAGGATCCTTGCCTTCAAATCTGATTTACAAATACTCACTGCTGCAATATGAAATCTCGTGCTAAGTGCATATTCAACATTTTTCTCCTTACCTTTGACATGTTTAATCTCCAAGTCAAATTCACAAAGAAACTCCATCCACCTAGTTTTCATAGCATTCAGATTTGGCTGGTCAAACAAATATTTTAAGCTCATATGATCTGTCTCGATCTCAAATCTTCTGCCCAAGAGATAATGTCTCCATCTCTTGAGAGCATGAATTATGGCTACTAGCTTTAAGTCATGTGTGGCATAATTCATTTCATGTTCCTTTAAATTTATTCGCTCATAAAAAATTGCAAACCCTTCTTGCATGAGTACTCCACCGAGCCCTTCAATGAAAGCATCTGTACATGCTACAAAATCTTTACTTGGATCTTCAATCTTCAAAACAGGAGCACTAGTAAGCAATCTCTTCAACTGCTGAAAGCTTATTTCACACTTTTTAGACCATATAAATTTGATATTCTTCCTCTGCAATGATGTGATTGGGTGAGATATCTTGGAGAAGCCTACAATGAACCTTCTGTAGTAGCCTTCCAGACCCATGAAATATCTAGCATCTGCAACATTCTTTGGAGTAGGCCAATCCATTATGGCTTCAATCTTCTCTGGATCCACTGCAATACCTTCTTTTGAAATGAGATGCCCCAAATACTGCACCTTCTTCTGAAAGAATTCACACTTACTCATCTTCGCATACAACTGTTGTTCTCTAAGGACTTGCAATACCATCCTTAGATGCTATTCATTCTCTTTTTCATTCCTTGAATAGATAAGAAGGTCATACAAGAATACAATTACAAAATTATCCAAGTATTTGCTGAAGACACTATTCATGAGGCACATGAATGCAACAGGTGCATTGTTAACACCAAATGGAACCACTATGAATTCATAATGGCCATATCTAGTTCTAAAAGTTGTCTTGTGAATTTCTTCTTCTTTTATCCTCATTTGATGGTATCTAGACCTCAAGTCAATCTTGGAAAACACCCTAGCTTCCTTCATCTAATAAAAAAAGTCACCAGTTCTAGGAAATAGATACTTGTTCTTGAATGTCACCTTATTTAACTTCCTGTAATCTATACACAGTCTCAAATTCCCATCCTTCTTCTTGACAAACAACACAGGTGCACCACAAGGAGATACACCCGGCCTAATATATTCTTTGTCCATTAATTCTTGCAGGTGCATCTTCAATTCTATCAGCTCTGGTGTGCTCATCCTGTAAGGATATTTGGAGATGGGTGTTGCCTATGGAACAAGATTAATGGAGAAATCAATGTCTCTCTTGGGTGTCAGTCTTGGCACTTCATCAAGAAATACATCTTGGAATTCTTGTAACAACTGAAAGTCTTCCATTGTTGGTCCCTGATCCTCTGATGAGTCTGATAAGTGGACTGCATATAATTGGCAGCCCTTTCTATAAAAAAATTTCAACTGCAAAGATGAAATATGCCTCACTGAAAATTGCTTTGAAACTCCTCTAACCAACCTTGGTATTCCTTCTTCATCAAGGCATTCAAGTACCTTCTCATAGTAGTCAATATTGGCTCTATTTCTTTCCAACCAGTCCATACCTATTAGGGCATCATAAGAGCCTAATGTTAAAACATTTAAATTTGCTCTGGTGAGGAACCCATTCAACTCTATGGGGCACTCCTTCACTACTTCACCCACCTTTCTATTGGTACCTGTGGCTAATTGGGCTAAACAAAGCTTACTATGCTTTAATTTACCAAGAGAACAACCTTCAACTATCTTAGGAGACACATGGCTATGAGTAGATCCTATATCAATTAAAACATAAATAGATTGCTTAGCAATCTTACCTTCGACTTCTACCACTACTGATTGGTGGTATGTTTGATGATCATCCAATGTTGCATAGATTCTAGGTGTTTCTCTTTCCATATCTTCCACTTTGGTTGCTTCTTCAAGGTTGTGTAAGCTCTTGGTATTATCCCTTCTAGTTGGACAATCTCTAAGCATGTGGTTTCCTCCACAACCCCAACACTGAAGTGGTCCTTTTGATGCTTTATCTGCTACTACTGCTGGCTTGAATCCACTCCTTGCTTGTTCTCCCTGTGGAAAGGTTCTTGGATGATTTATGAATGGTGGCTTGAAGCCACTTTTCCTTGGTTCAAAATTTCCCTTGGGATTTCCTTTCCATGCTGGATGCACCTCAGAATTACCTTTACTCTGCTCATAGCAGTGCATGGCCATCCTAAGGGATTCATCTAGGCTTGGTGGATTAACAAATTCAATCCTATCACTAAAATTCTATGGTAGACTACCAAGGACACATTGGATTTTGACTCTTTCATCCTTGATGTAGTATACATACCTCAACAACTCTAAAAACTCATGGAAATGCTCTTCCAAGCAACTCTGTCCCAACCTGATTTCATTGAAATCCTTTCTCTTGCTATCATAATACCTAGTTGATAGGTATTTTTCCTTGAAATATCTTTGGAATCTTTCCTAGCTGATCCTTCTTTCACTGATTCTCTTCACTTGCACAAGATGTTCCCACCAAATGGAAGCTTTGCCATTCATATGTAGATGGAAATCTATCCTTTTCATTCCCTGAGTAGTCATGCATCCTGAAGCACTTCTTCATTCCAAGAAGCCATGCCTCCGCCTATTGAGCTGTTTTAGTTTCTCCCTCGAAGGTGAGAGTTATTTCCTTCCTAAATTCTCCTTGTGGAACTTCTCTAAACTTCTTTCTTCTCTCACTTTTGTTGGAAGTGTGCCTAGGGCTTCTTTAGGAATCCCTGAAGTCATCTGACTTGCTGGAAAGTGATCTTGAAGAGTGTGTTTTGTGCTTTCTGCTCACATAACTCCTTTTAGAGCTTGGAGTCCTCTTCCTAGAACATCCTTTAGAATGACTACCTGCATCCCTCTCTTCTCTGTACCCATTGCTTGGGTTAGACCCAATATTTATCCTATGGTGCATGTCTATGAGGCTCTGCAATATGGCTGCATTGAGCTGGTGCTATTCTTCTTGTGCCTTCATCAATTTCTCATTAAAGCTCACCATGGTTTCAACCAAGTTCTAGGGAGTTATCTTCTCCCTTCTTCCATTAGATTATGTTCTAGTGTGTGCTTCCTCCACATTCTCACCCAGCACATCTTTCTCGTTCTCATAAGGGTCCTATGTGTTGTTAATGGTTACCATTCTTGCTTTCCTACACGCGGCCCTTGATATATGATTCAACTATCGCTGTTGCGGTAACTGTACATGGTGGAAACATTTATCAGACATCATAAGAATGCACATAAACGCAAAAAATCCATGCAAATATCTAATTATTCATTGGACAACAACAATAATATTTTTTTTAAACTACGCCCTTGGCAGCATTCTTCCTCTAAATTCATTCGCGATTTGACCCAAGCAGCCCCAGTGCTGCAACTTGAGCTCTGATACCACTCTAACACATTCCCCAACCCCTCAGTGCCCTTCAAAGGTGATGGGAGACAACTTGACCCATTTTTTTCTCCTCCAAAACCATCCATTTTACAGACAGCCGTAATGGCTTTCGATCCGCAATCCACCTTGCTACAATAAGCAATCAAGGGATAATTTTAAGGACCCATACTTATTTAAAGGTGTATAAACCTTGGCAAGTCTTACTAATTCTTAAAATGTCAACTATAAAATATTTGGCGATATTTTTCTAAAATTATTTCAATTTCTAAGGATTTTATATAGTTTATATAATAATTTGGCGATTTTTAGAGTGAAAAAAGCTTACCCCATCAAAAATTGGGTGAAATGGGACTTCAAAAATGCAAATTGGCGAATTTTTTTTGGAAAAAAAATGGAAAAATATCCCATGGGCTCAATTTCGCCCCTAAAATTATCCTTTCCGCAATCCCCAGGCCGCACTGCAGAATTCAGAAACGCGGAACCATGATTCATCCTATTGGAAAATTTCCCTTCTGCAATCCGCAATTCAGCATTGGGGAACTCGGAAATGCGGGAGCTAAAAATTGCCTTCCCAGAAATTTTACCCTTCCACAATATGCAAGCCACATTGTAGAATGCGGTAATAAGGAATCCCAAATCATAGTACCGAGAAAATTTCCCCTTCTGCAATCCGTAATTCTGCATTTACGGAACTCGGAAATGCGGAAGTCCAAATCCATCCTTCCGGAAATTTTTCCCTTCTGCAATCCGCAATTCCGCATTGCGGAATGCGTGAATGCGAAAGTCTAAATCACAATCCCGAGGAAAATTTCGCTTCCGACTTCCGCAATCCACGATCCGTACTGCGGGTGCGGAAAGGCGGAAGTCCAACCACGTGAATCCAAAGATGGTTCGCAAAAACCGCAATCCGCAATCCACTTTGCGGATGCGGAAATGTAGAACCACCTTCCCTACATCTGCAAACTTCACAGGCTAATAAATCCTTCATCCTTAATCCAATTTGGGAAACTCTGGCACCATTGGAAATCCCTTAGAGAGATCTATCCATTGGCATAACTCCCCACTCCATCTGAGGGTTCCAACCCTATCATTTTTCAAACTAAAGTTTTGTCCCTAACTTCCTCTAGAGGCCTTCAACCATCTACAGGGAACTATGTCTGCCTTCTACCACAACTTTCTCCTTTTCCCATGACTCACAGAGCGTCATGAAGCACCACGAGGGATTCCGACATATTTCCCCATGTCTAGATGAAGCCATACAACCCATCCACAAGGATAAGCGATACATAAAAAATACATATGATGAATGAAACTAAGGCTAATCCATACATCTAACACATGTAAAATTAGCAATGCATTAAACTCATGCACTGAGTGAAGCATCCAACATGAACTTAGCTTTCTACTTAGGCTTAATATACATAGTCTACTTATTAATCAAATTTCATATAAACATTCATTCAATAACTTGAACATAAACAAGCATAACATAACACATGATGTAACACCCCCCAAAATAATAAATATCTTATTTCTGCAAGAAAAAGAATATTAAAAACAATTATTATTATTTTTGTTATTTTTGACTGAGAAGTAAAAAATAAAACAATTGTATTGAGAATATTATTTTTATGATTATTTAAAATAATAAAACAGGAGACAGGGATGGACCTAGTTGTTAAAGAGTGTCCGCTGAACTACTTGAGGAAAAAGACAAGTGTCAAGTACTGTTAAGGATGCAGGAGGCATCATCCCTAAAAACCAAGCCTTCACTCCCAGTTGAGTACTGAAGAGCAGGAGGCTCATAAATGGCCAAGACCTAGGCAAATACTACAAATAGTAAGTCCATGAGCAGCAGGAAGCTAGCATTGGACAGGGATTGGAAATTGTAAATGCAAGAGATGGCGCATTTTGGTTTTTCCTCAAGTAGTTCAGCCGATGAGCTCAGGGTTTCTGGAGCTTGATTGCTATAGGAGTTTGGTTGGGAGGAACGACAGGGCCATCCTTGTTTTTTTCCCACGTTGGTATCAGGTTTTACTTCTATGTTCTATTAGTGATGCTATTCCAAATGGATTATGGCTTTGTAAGTTTAAATTAATATTTTTTTTCCTTAACAGGGGCTAATAATGAAAAGGGTTTTACGAATCATATCTAATATTCTGGATATTAGTTTTTCTGATTACTTTTGCTTCTATCCTTGCAGGCAAATCTTTCAACAGTCTTTTTCCTACTTAAAATTATATGAAAATTGTTGGAGGGTACCCTTCGGGATCCTTAATTGTCATTAGTTACTTATGTAATAGTATAGTTAAAGAAGCCGTTGGAGTGGGTGCAACTGCTCCAACCACATGTAACATGTATAAATAATACCATCAAGATGAATATAACCAGTTGGATGCATTTGACTCATCTCTCTTGTCTTGATTATCTCTGTGTGTATGTGCTTACTCTCTGCTTGAATACAACATCTGGCATCGTTATCGTTCTCTTTTGGCTGGGTGACAGCAGCAGCAAAGGAGGAGCAGTTCGAACCTGAAGGATATCGTGAGGAGAAAGACACCTGCAAGAAATACTCAGAAATGATGATGCTGCGTGATGAATCTGAAGGAAATCGTGCAATGTTTGTTGAAACCTGCAAGAAAGACTACCCGTGCAAAATGGCCTTAAGATGGAAGAAACTGATGTAGGATGTCAACCATTTGCAGCAGCAGATGGAGGGAGGCCCGAACTTGGAAGAAATTGTGAAGATGCTTGTGAAAGGAAGCTGCAAGAATGATTAAAATATTGTTCATGCATTGCTCATGAATGAAATATGTTTCCTCTCTAAATTAAAGAATCAATGCAAGATGACATATGTGTTGTTTTGAGTTGCACGAATAATTTCTTGATATATTTATAAGATACAGCAGTTGCCAAACATTATGTCCGCCCAGATAAGAGTCTATCGTCGACCAAAATTTATAGAGGTATTCATCGAATCTGCTCAATACAAAAGTATAAAAATTGACGGAACCATTATATAAAGATAAATGATTACCTGTGGGCTCGTGGAAACATTGTTGCTCGTGAGGAAAGATTGAACAATAATGAACTGAAGCAATACAATTGTTCGGTCGATTTGCGCTGGAATCAACCAACTTCGTGCTAATGTGATACAAAGCAGCATAGTTCCTGCACGATTCGGAGAATTTGAAAAGAGTTACTGATAAGGCCAAGGCTGCAGGAAGAGCATCACGTATTTTATCACGATATTTTGTGCTAAGTTGGGTGATGATATTGTAATGGTCGAACCATTCTTCATGATGATGAGAAATTTTTCAGATGATTGACTGTTTAATTCTATTCTCGTCGGCCAAGTATGCATTAACCGTTGGCATGAATATCGACTGAATGCAACTGACTGGTGCAATCGACCAATAATCGACTGGTGAATTCAACTGTCAACAGGTTAAGTCGACTAGCGAATTCGATTGTCGACAGGTGCAGTCGATTAGTTGTTGGTATGGATTCGTCGAGCCCCAGTCTTATCATCTACCGAATTTTGATAGAGTTCACTATGGATGGGCGGTTTTTGGTCAGCCAATCTGGACCTTTTCTATTCATTAACATGGTCGACAGTTTCACAATATATGTATTATGTCCACTGCTCAGGTATTGAAGTCAATGTCTTTGCTTGATATTATTTTCAGTTGATGCTTGGGTCGGTTTGGTTGAAAAGTGCTCCATATATTTTGTCGGTATTATTAATTGTAAAAAGAAGTCGATTATTTTGAAAACTAGTTGAGGTCGAGACCTTTAATGTGGTCGGGTCCATGTTAATTTGATCGATATATAATTTGGTTCGAGATTTATTGTAAGACAAAGGTATTATGATCGATGTTAAAGTATAGTCGGAATTCCTTTTTGGTCGAGGTCGACATCTTATTAAAGTTGTCTTTTATATTGGTTGATATGTAAACATGGTCAAAACTCAAACTAGTCGAGTCATTGGTCGATATTGTAAGTGGTCGAGTCTTTTTATGAATTCGATGGTCGAGAGTCGACCTTTATGTATTATAATTTTGTAATTAAGTCAGTCTCTAGCCGACTCAATAAATCATGTCGAGTCAAGTAAGTCATGTCGATTCGAGTCAAGTTGACCAATATCAATCAGTATCGACCACAAGCAGCAGCGACACATTCGAAATTTGCAGGAAGCATCACGACAACTGAGTCTATGAAAACCATGTGTTCAAGCAAAAGACATCTATACCACACAGAGAAAGCGCTTCACGTTAATAATGACAAAAGAACACTTAAATTGATCAAGCCCCCCAGTAATGACACACATAAACATCTATTCAATGTCGTTTCAGTCGTTTTTCCGGCAGTTGGTGAGTTGGTGCAATGGCAGAGCGTGGAAGCCCAAATGCTCTTGGACCGTGGAAGAGAATCCGACAGGAAGGTGAAAGGGGTAATTGGCTCAATTGGCCACTACCAGACTGTTAATAGAGACCAAAGGAATCGCAATTCATGGTTTTTAATGTTTTCTTTGAGATGAAGAAATATTTTGAGGTGGGGGAGATGTTGGAGAGGACCCTTCGGGATCCTTAATTGTCATTAGTTACTTATGTAATAGTATAGTTAAAGAAGCTGTTGGAGCGGGTGCAGCCGCTCCAACCACATGTAACATGTATAAATAATACCATCAAGATGAATATAACCAGTTGGATGCATTTGACTCATCTCTCTTGTCTTGATTATCTCAGTGTGTATGTGCTTACTCTCTGCTTGAATACAACAAAAATACAATAAGAATTCTGTTTAGTTAGTGCGAAACTAACATTTTTGAAACATAGAACTCTGAAAAATAGGAATTATAAAATATACAGTAAGCTTTTCAAAGCACCTTTATTTCCTTTAGATCTTCATCTCTGTCCTATTATGTTATAGAGAAATATTTCTTTTCTTTTTTTTTGTATTTTCTTATTATTCTTTTACTGTCTAAATAATAATTCTTTTTGATCAATTTCAACTGAATAACTCTTCTTTGAATCTATGTCATTCAAACCCTATGGTCTTACTCTGCAAATATTTTATTTTTGGATTCTCTATCGTTTCCCTTTTCTTTTAAAATCGTCTAAATAAATAAATGACTGAAATCTAGATCTACGAATTTGATCCTAAATTACAAACCCTAGCCATCAGAATCAAAATTCATCAACGTAACAATATTTAGTTAATATGTTGAATGCTTTTCCCTTTTTTTTTTATATTTACTTTTTACAACCTATCTAGGTTTCGATTCTTTTAGAGGTTGGTTGAAATCAAATAAAACACAAAACACTTTGACTTTCCTCCTTCATATATCGGGATGTTAGCTACAGGTTACGTTTAATAGCAACGACTAAGAGTTCTTATGGTTTACACCTCCACCATTTTAGAAGTGGAGCTAAGCTAGGGCTCAAAAGGGATTTTTCTTTGATTCAATAACAACCATAGAGTAAAAAATAAATAAATAAAAATCTACAACTGATTTTATTCATCTTTTCATTCTTAGGACTGAGCTAGAAATGAATCCGATAAGGTTTAGGTTTTTGCTTAAAAACATTGGGTTTTCCTTGTTTATCTAGGATTCAACTACAGTTACGTTGGTAACTATTGTAAATTCACGCGTTAACATATTACCTCTGTTCTAAGGGTGAGATCAACTGAAGCTTTTAATATTTTCTTTTTTTCATAAATTTGATAGTTGGAATCTTAAAACAAAAACAAAACCCAGAAAATTCATATATTATTCTTCTGCAGAATGCGTCATTAGGGTCACTAAGATTTCTTTACCTTATCAATCCTTTTCAACTTTGAAAATGGATTTAGGGACATGGCCTACAGCCATTCCTGCACCCTTTTAAGACATTATTTTCATTCATATGCAAAAAACGTAAAGATATCTTTTATTTATAATTAAAACAAGCAAACTGATATTTCATCTCTTTCTGGAAATCACATTTTAATTACACCATAATTGTTGAACCATTCAAACCCTGGTTTAAATTAAAGAAGATTTTTGTATACAATTTTTTTATAGACCGGGTGAAACCCCAGGTCTGGCCTTTTAGCCATCAACGTAGAAGCTAAAGCTTCGCGGATCCAAAACAGTAATAATAACCATGGTTATTTACTTTTGCTTAAAAAAAAAGCTATTAATTCACTTCCAAACACAGAATTCAACTGAGATCTTTCTTTTATACAATGTTGCTTTTTCAAACCCACAGAGCTTGGAGCTGCAACCTGAACTTACCCCTCTTGCCATAAGGTTTTAAGGACCAGCCATGGCTTACCGGTGGTCTAGCTTGTCGCCGTAGTAGTGAAGACCCTCCATTTAGAGATTTCGTTCTCCCTCCACTATAAAGACAGAGTTTTCCTTTGTAAACAACAACATATAGTTTTTAAATTTCAAATTTGGTAAAAGAAGTATGGAACTACCATATTACCTCGTAGCTATGGTCTTGAGCGCTGCAAATAGGCGATTAGGTGCTCTTGCGCCAACATCATGGGCTCAGTATTGCAGTAGAGCAGAGCTCCTTGACCATGGCGACCGAGAGCCCCTTCCTTCTCCTCTTTCTCAGTAAATGTTTTTGCAAAACCATCTTTGTTCTTTTGGACAGGATTAGGGTTTCATTAATGGTGACAACCTGTACTCCACCCAAGTGAGGTACCATTTAAATGGATAATGCATAAGTTTCCTTTGAATTTAATAATGCTTGCTCTTCCATCGAAATTTTAGTAGCAAGGTATGTAAAGTAGTATAGTCGTAGGGTTAAGGGTTCACTAGGAGTAAGGTGTTTTGCTTCTTGAGTTTGTTTTTAGGACTCCCACTCCTTTACACCCGAACTCTTACATCAATCCCTTTTTCAAGCAAGTTTAGCACTAGGTCCTGGCACATTATCATTGGGATGTATCCACCTGCAAACCTGTTCCACAAAGAACAAGTATTGTATGTTAGCATTAAGCTAAGTAAGCCAGGGGGGGTCCATATATCAGCCCTTAGGCACAAAGTTTGTTCAAGGTTGTGCTTTCAACTAGGATTCTAGCTTATTTTAAAACAACAGACCTTTTCTTTTAAATGTCCCTATTAGGGTGTACTTTTAATTTTAGTTATGTTTTGGATAAGAATTTGTTTATTTATTTATTTATGAAGTTTTGGGTTATTACAAATGGTATCAAAGCTAGTGTTACAGCACTTGGCCTAAGGCGGCTCAAAACACTTCTGCTATTGTTAACAACTTTTAAATAATGTATGTTTTGTATTTGTTTTTGCACTTTTACTAATAACAAGTATTAGGAAACAAACTGTGCTATTCAGGGAGAAATGGCAGAGTTCAAAATGCCCAAAGAGACACCCCCATCAAAAGGAACTGGAGGAAGTAGACTTTGGGTGCAACTGAATGAAAGCACAAATAATGTTGAGGAATTAAGGGTTGAATTGAAAAAAGTCAGGGAGGAAAATGAACAGATAATGAAGGCTCAAGAGGAACTAAATATTATCTTACTAGCCAAGATACATAGTAATGAGAAGGATAAACATAAAGAAGGAAAGGAAGCTACACCCCCTAAACAAAAAGGAAGGAAGTTGGATTTTTCCAACCATAAGACTGAAACCTCCAGCAATGAATCGTTAAATCGAGAATCGAGAACAGGAAGATTCCAGTGAAAGAAATGACCAGCATAAAAATAAAAGGAAGTATAGACCGTATGAGGAAATTTCAGGGGAATTTAAGAAAATCAAACCCCCCATGTTTAATGGTGAAATAGAAAAAGGTGAAGAAGGTGAAGCCTGGTTATCAGGCATGAAGAAGTATTTTCAGATATACAACTATTATGATGAACTTAAGGCAAAGATGGCCATATACAACCTAAGTGGAAAAGCTGATATATGGTGGCAAGACATTAAGAAAGTTAAAGGCATAAAGGAGCGAGGAGTTAACTGGAAAACTTTTAAAAAGTTGTTTAAAGAGAAATACCTTTCAGAACAGTTTTATGAAGAAAAAGAAAAGGAATTCTACGAGTTGAAATTAGGAGCAATGAATATGAAAGAACTCAACAGTAAATTCCTGAGTCTACTCTGTTATGTGCCTTATATAGTTGATGAAAAGTAAAAAATACAGCGCTTCTTCAGCCGTTTTCCTACCCCGTTCAAGGAACAAATTGAGTTTGATAACCCAAAGACGTTAGAAGAAACCATGAGGAAGGAAAACTACTATTACAAACATAGCAAAAACAGAAGAGAAAGTGTGCCAAGATGGAATGTGAAGAAAAGGGATAACTTCCAAAGAAACAGTAATCATAAATTTCATCGAAGTATTGGGAACAAATCCAGGGGATATCAAAGTAACAATCATCGAAACTACAAACCCCAACCCCCTACTACAAGGGAAAGAGAACCCTTTAATAAGTAGGTTGCTCAGAAAAATCCATTAAAGTGTTGGGAGTGTGGTGACCCACATTATTTTAAGGACTTCCCTAAAAGAAACAAAACTTTTAATAAAGTTCACTCTCTGCAAGAAGCTATCACAGTTGGAGATATGGCAAGGAGCATGCCTAGAATCAACACTACCCTAAAAACGACAGGCAGATCACCAAACATCCATGGTTGAAATTCCAGGTATGTTAAATAATCACCCTATCTCTATATTGATTGATCCGGGTGCTGGTTTAAGTTATGTAGCACCTAGAATTGTCGAATTGTGTAAACTAAAACCTGAAAATTTTGAAAATCGTGGCTGGTACAGTTAGCTACAGGTACTGCGAATTTTTTATGAATGAGTTAAATACAAGTGCAAATCTGAATATTCTGCCTTTAGGTTCTTATGATTTGTTGATTGGAATGGACTGGTTAGAGGAGCAGAAAGTTATATTAAATTGTCTTGATAAAACTTTCACTTACACAGATAAATCAGGAAATATAGTTAAGGTGACAGGAATTCCTAGAAAAACCACTCTTAGACAAATATCAGCTTTACAATTAAAAAGATCTATAAGGAAGGGATGTAAGGTTTTTGTTGTTTACATAATGGATAGCAGGGAAACTGAAAGTAAAATAGGTTTAGATGATATACCAATTTTACAAGATTTTAAAGACATATTTCCTGAAGAAATCTAGGAACTGCCTCCAAAAAGGGATATAGATTTCACAATTGATCTAATACCCGGAGCAGTACCAACATCTAATGCCCCATACAGAATGAATGTAATTGAACTCACAGAGTTAAAAACTCAGTTACAAGAACTTATAGATAGGAAATGTATTCGGCCCAATGTTTCCCCTTAGGGAGCACCGGTTTTATTTGTAAAGAAAAAGGATGGAACCTTAAGGTTATGGATATACTACAGATAATTGAATAAAATGACTATAAAGAACCGATACCCCTTACCTCGAATTGACGATCTATTTGATCAAATCCAAGGGGTGACTGTCTTATCTAAAATAGATTTAAGATCCGGTTACCATCAGGTACAGATCAAGGATGAAGACATTTTCAAAACTGCCTTCCAAACTCATTATGGTCATTACGAGTTCGTCGTAATGCCATTTGGCTTAACAAATGCACCTGCAGCCTTCATGAGTTTAATGAATAATATTTTTAACGATTATTTGGATAAATTTGTTGTTGTCTTCATAGATGGCATCTTGATTTATTCGAAGGATGATTAAGAACACGAAGAACATTTAAGAACAGTACTAAAAATTTTAAGAGAACAAAAGCTAGTTGCTAAGTTTAGTAAGTGCGACTTTTATAAATACAGAATTCATTATCTCAGACACGTAGTGTCCAAGGACAGAATCTCGGTCAACCCCGATAGAATTAAGGCCATCATGGAATGGCCAATCCCTAAAAATGTAACCGACATAAGATCCTTTATGGGGATCACGGGATAGTATCGGAGATTCATTAAGGGATTTTCGAAAATAGCTTACCCCATAACCTTGCTGCAAAAGAAAGGAAAAAGATTTGATTGGAACGATAAATGTATGGAAAGATTTAATAAATTAAAACATCTTTTAACTACTGCCCCTATTTTGAAAATTTCTGACCCATTAAAAGATTTCGTCGTATGCACTAATGCATGCAACGAAGGATTGGGTGGAGTTTTAACTCAAGAAAACCATGTTATAGCCTATGAATCTGGAAAATTAAAAGATCATGAGAAAAATTATGCTACACATGATCTGGAGCTTGCTGCAATTATACACGCCTTACAAATGTGGCGACACTACTTAATCGGAAGAAGATTTTTACTTATGTGAGATAACGTAAGCTTAAAATACTTGTTTGACCAACAGAATTTAAACGCAAACAAGCGAGATGTTTGTCCTTTTTAAGTGAATACGACTTTGAAATAAAACATATAAAGGGTAAAGAAAACAAATTTTCCGATGCTGTAAGCCATCATGCGAACTTGTTGTATGCAAGCAGTAATAACAAGTACAGCATATCAAGTATAACAATGCATATCAATCACACCAAGCAATCACATGAGACAATAGACACACAGAGTTTCACTGGGGAAAACCATAAAGGTGAAAAACCCCACAAATTACTCAGAGATAGAAAGAGCAATGATACAACCAAAGTACACAGAGATAGTCCTCCTAGCAGCTAAACCTCCTCCTCCACTAGTGCACCACTTTTCGAGTAGTGTAGAAGTGAATAATGAGATGATCAAATAGAGTGCCTCCTGCACTCTATTTATACATGACCTGACCTGCCTAATAACTTAGCTGGGCCGACGTGTCTTCACCGGCATGGGAAGACACACTTCAACCATCCAGGAAGGGCTCAGCACTCACATCAACGCACATGGGAGAACACATATACCACCATGTTGGAAAGGATCTACACTTACATCAACACACATGGGAGAACACATCTACCACCATGTCGTAAAGGCTATGTGCATCTGTGTCTTCAGACTCATCACACATGATCCACCTGATCATGTCAAAGCATCTACTTGATGCATTTCATCATAGCATGATCATCCTGATCATCAATGCATCCACCTGATGCATACCATGTATCCACCTGATACATATCATCATACATGATCTACCTGATCATATAATGTATCCACCTGATACATATCAACATACATGATCTACTTGATCATATAATGTATCCACCTGATACGTATCATCATACATGATCTACCTGATCATAGAATGTATCAACATACATGATCTACCTGATCATAGAATATATCCACCTGATACATATCAAATACATGATCCAACTGATCATATCAAGCATCCAACATGATGCATATACATATGCATGATCCAACTGATCATATCCAGCATCCAACATGATGCATATACAGAGCAGTAACTGGAGCATCGTCCTGATGCTCATCATCCAACGCTTACATCCATAGCCATGGGAAGGATCCTCCTCTCGCCATGCTTGGAATGGCTCCTGCAAATGTGTTCGTCACTTCTTCCTCAAAGTGTCATCAATAGGAAGAACACCAAGCCTCTCTCTGAAGTACTCAAACTTCACTTTGGCTAGTGGTTTCATGAACACATCTGCAACCTGCTCCTTTGTCACAACATACAGGATCTTCACTGCTCCTCTATGCACCATATCCCTGATATAGTGATATTTGATCTCAATGTGCTTCGACCTATCGAGGAACATCGGGTTCTCAGACAGCTTCACATAACTCTGGTTGTCACAAAAGATACCAGTAGCCTCCAGCGAGAGATCAAATAACTCAGACAGTAGCTTCCTGAGCCATATTTCCTCACAACTAGCCAAACAAACTGCAACATACTGTGCTTCGACTATACTCAATGCTATGCAGGATTTCTTCCTGCTAAACCAAGAGATCACACCTAATCCCATACTGAAGCAGCACCCAGAAGTGCTCTTCCTATCTGCAGCACTGCTTGCCCAGTCTGAATCAACATAACCCTCCAGGTTAAACTTTTGATTCGCATCATACTTGAGACCATAATCAATTGTACCCTTCAGGTACCTCAGAATATGCTTTACGGTAACCAGGTGAACACCTCTGGGATCCGTCAGGAACTGGTTCAATGTGTTCACCGTAAAGAAAATATCTAGTCTCGTGTTCGTCAGGTACATCAAGGACCTAATCATCTGACGATACACAGTGACATCAACCGGATCAGATGAAGCATCACACAGAAGCTTTAGGTTTGATTCCATAGGTGTGGCCATGGCCTTGAAATCCATCATCCCAAACCTCTTCAGGATCTCTACTGCATACTTCCCTTGTCCAAGGAAGATCCCATCTGCACTCTGCCATACCTCCATGCCTAGAAAATAGTGCATCATCCCCAAGTCCTTCATCTCAAACTCGGAAGCAACATTCCTCTTAGTATCGGCAATCAATCCATCCTCACCTGTAACAAACAGGTCATCCACATACAAAAGTAGTATCACAGGATTTCCTTCCTCAACCTTGAAATAAAGGTTGGAATATTCTTTACTCTTAGTAAATCCCAAACTGGATAGAAAGATGTCTATCCTACCATACCAAGTCCTAGGAGCTTGCTTCAAGCCATACAAGGATTTCTTCAACCTGCACACATGTGACTCCCTGTCATGTGTCTCAAAACCAAGTGGTTTCTCCACATACACTTCCTCCTCAACTACACCATTAAAGAAAGCTGTCTTGACATCCATTTGGTGTATCTTCCATTTCATCACTGCAGCCAAGGCAAGTACTAATCTGATGGAAGTGTATCTCGCTACAGGAGCAAAGGTCTCTTCATATTCTATCCCCTCTTTCTGGGAGAAGCCATGAGCTACAAATCTCTCTTTGTATTTCTCAATGCTGCCATCTACAGCATGCTTGATCTTGTATATCCACTTGGAAGTCACAACAGACTTCCCTTCAGGTCTTGGGACCACATCCCAAACATCATTCTTCATGATCGACTGGTATTCCTTGACCATGGCATCCTTCCATTCTTTCTTTTCCGCTGCTTCTTCATAACTGGAAGGTTCTTTGTTCATGATATCACAGAGTAGGGCAACATAATTGGTATGTGATCTAGTCCTCTTCCTTTCTCTGTGTTCTTCTTCTAGAATGCCATATCTTTCTGCATATTGAATGAGCTCTCTAGCCCATGCAGGCTTACTCTTGTGAGAGTTATTCTCACGGGGTGGATCTACAGGTATTTGCGGATCTTCAACTTCATGATCTGCTTCTGGAATTGCTTCATTCATGGTGGTGTCTTGAAATCTGGTTTCCTTTGGTTCATCATGATCTTCAACAGGTGCCTTTCTTGACCTGATGAAAGCTAAGTCTTCATCAAATTCTACATCCCCGTTGACATTAATCTTCTTGAACCCTGGAAAGCATATTCTGTAAGCTTTCGAGCTTTCACTGTACCCCACAAAAATGCCCTTCTTTCCTAAAGGATCTAGCTTTGTTCTCTTTTCCTTTGGAACATGTGTATATAATGGACAACCAAATATTCTGAGATGACTAACTTCAGGTTTCTTACCAGAGAATACCTCTTATGGTGTCTTGTTGTCCAATATCTTGTGAGGTGTTCTGTTATGCACATATACAGCTGTCCTAGATGCTTCTGCCCATAGATGCATAGGCAGATCCTGGTCATGCAGCATTGCCCATGCTGCTTCCATGATTTTTCTATTCTTTCTTTCTGCAACCCCATTCTGTTGTGGATTGTAGGGAGCAGTAAACTCCCTCTTAATCCCTGAATCACTGCATAGCTTCTTGAAATCACCTGAAGTGAATTCTCCGCCATTTTCAGATCTGAAAGTCTTGATTTTCTTATCATCTTGATTTTCCATCAAGGCTTTGAATTCCTTGAACTTATCAAACACTTCATCTTTGTTCTTCAAGAAGTAAACCCAATTCTTCCTAGAGAAATCATCAATGAAAGAGACATAGTATACATACCCACCGAGACAACTGGATGACATCGGACCACATACATCAAAGTGGATAATTACCAAGATTCCTTTAGCTTTCCTTTCACTACTTGGAAATGCCTTCTTAATTTTCTTTCCTTTTTCACATCCTTTGCAAACACCTTCATGCTTTGTCTTGATTTCAGGAAGACCTTCTACAGCTTTACTTGCAATTGGAAGTGCTCTGTAGTTCACATGTGCAAGCCTTCTATGCCAAAGTTCACTTGGATCCATGGATTCATGTACCATGGCAGGTTCAGGTTGTCCCTTCAATTTGTACAATCCTCCCTCTTGCTCTCCAATCACTACTGCATCATCTATGGTTTTACCCTTTGGCCACATTAAGACTTGACCATCTACAAATGCAACCCTCATGCCTTTTGCATCCAATGCAGATATGGAGAGTAGGTTCTTCTTGATCCCAGGTACATATAGAACATCTTTCATCTTCAAAGACTGCCCAGAGTCTAGATTGTAGGAGGCTTCACCACTTCCTTTGATAGGATATTGATATTCATCCCCAAGTTTCACCTTATGGGGTGACTCATGTTCAGATAGATTTACAAAAGATTCTTTAAACCCAGTCTAAGTTTGGAAGCCCCACTATCAATAAGCCAATCATTACATCTGGGAGAGATAGTACCTATGAGAGCAGATATTAGAACATATTCATCTTCACTTGATGAATCATCACTTTCTGCTCTAGCCTTTTTCTTGGGAGGTTCATCATCCTCAGCAGCATGAGCATGATATCTCTTCTTCTTCTTGTTGAAGTTGTTATTGTTATCTTTCTTCTTCTTGAGAAAATCTGCAACAAAGTGTCCTTTTTCATTGCATGTGAAGCATCTGAGATATTTCTTATCTTTATGATAATGATGGTGTGAAGATTTCTTGAAATGAGAATGCTCCCTCTTTGACCTTCCTTTCTTGGTGTGTGTTGTGAGAGCTTGATCTTAATTCCCCATCTTTTCTTCTTGAGCCACAAGCCTTGCTTCTTCTTGTGAGCATTCCTCCCATTGTCTACTGAAAGAGATCAACTTCCTTCTTGCACATATTCCTTGGATAAAGGAATCCCATGACCTAGGTAGGCCATTTAGAGTGGTCATGACAATTTCACCATTTTCCACCACTTCATCCACAGCTTCAAGTTGTTCCTTGATCTGAGAGACCTTAGAGAAATAAGATTGAATGGTCTCTCCATTCTGAAGCTTTACCCCTTTCAATTGGTTCCGCAGAGTCATCTTACGATTTATGTTCTTCCCTTCAAAGAGCTTGGTTAGGGAATCAAACATCTCCTTGGGTGTCTTTAGAGATGACACATGTGGTATGAGATGGTCTTTGATAGAATCAGCAATAATCCTCTTTGCCTTGACCAAATTCTTCTTATGTAAGGCCTTAGCCTCTTCTTCCTCTAGGACAGGGACCTCAGAACTTATGTAAGTATCCAATTCATTTTCTTCCAGGATTAACCCAATCCTATACTTCCATGCTCGGAAGTTATCATCTCCTTCAAGCTTATCCTCGAGCTTGGTGTGGTGAGACATCTTAAAGAGTACTTCAAATGGAAATTGAAAATATTTAGGTCTTACCACTTGATTTGCAGAAATTCGGATCTGGTGCTAGATTAGGGTTTATCAGAGAAACCCTAAAAATTCAAAATGTGAATTTCAACTTTCTGAAAGGATAGAAAGATGTGCCTTGATGAGATGATCAGCCTGGTATATTCAGAATTTGAAATCTGCAAAGTTTCACCCTTCAAAAATGCCTTTTAGTCTTCCTAGATTCACTAGGGAGGACCCTGAATTAGGGTTTGCATTTTTTGGAGCTTCACCCAACCCAAAATCTCGATCCAAAGCTCTAAACTTTGATTTTTCCAAGGAGCTTCCAGCTATGTCTTCAGATTTTAGAAATTCCTATTTTTGTGGAAACCCTAAATTTTAGGGCCAAAAATGCAAGTGCCCATAATTGAGTTCTAATTGAACAGAAAGATGCGCCTTGATGAGGAGAGTCAAAATACCCTGCTTCCTTTCAAGATATGTGGAGAGAAACCCAATAAACAGGAAACCCTATTTTTCGCAACTGCACAGTGTTTTCTTCTCAGGTTAGCTCTGATACCATGTTAATTGTTTAGCATTAATTCAACATACTCTAGGATCTTTACTGGGAGAATAACATGTACAGCATATCAAGTATAACAATGCATATCAATCACACCAAGCAATCACATGAGACAATAGACACACAGAGTTTCACTAGGGAAAACCATAAAGGTGAAAAACCCCACAACTTACTTAGAGATAGAAAGAACAATGATACAACCAAAGTACACAGAGATAGTCCTCCTAGCAGCTGAACCTCCTCCTCCACTAGTGCGCCACTTTCCGAGTAGTGTAGAAGTGAATAATGAGATGATCAAATAGAGTGCCTCCCGCACTCTATTTATACATGACCTGACCTACCTAATAACCTAGTAGGGTCGACTTGTCTAACTCAGTCTAATAATCCATGGTTATACTAATCAGGGTCGACCCCATGCTTGGTGGTCTAATAACCCATCACAACAAGTTATGACACTTGTCAATACAAATGACGACACTTCCGTATAGAGGAATAATAACATCTCTATAGGAGTACAATATACATAGGTGAAATACATTTCGAAGTTACATATACATCAACATGAAGAAGCCTCTTGAAGACTCTAAAGCATTTCTTATCCTCATAATTATGTCCTAATATCATCCATACACATTCTGTAACAATTTGGGAGCATTTGGAGACCAAGAGACCAATACTAATCAAAGGTTGAACTAGTGGAAAAGGTTGAAAATTTCACCATTTTAATAAATTTCTAAAAAGGGACATTACATCTGTAGCTGAACCAGATTTGTCAAGATCTTGATAGCACTCTGATTGTCACAAAAAATGACACTAGAAGTGGTTCTACCAATATCAAACTCTGCTAGAATACCCTACAACCAAATTGCCTGAATGCAATCATTGACTGCTCCTCGATACTCTACCTCTGCTAAAGATAAGTGAATGGTGGCATGCTTTTTGCTTGACCAACAAATAGGCCATGTTTCAATCATGAAAACATATCCGAAAGTGGAATTCCGATCGATGCTATCACCCGCCCAATATGAATCAGTGAATCCAACCAAGTCAAGATCAGAATCTGCAGCATAGTGAATGCCAAAATGTCTCATACCCTACACATAATGAAAGATCCTTTTGGCTTCACTCCAGTGAATATCATTGGGATTCTACATGTACCTTGTCACAGCACTCATGGCATAAGAAATATTAGGACTAGAGGTTGTTAGATACAAAAGACTTCCAATTAATTGTCGGTAAAGTGTAGAATCCACTAACGATGTAGAATCACCATCCTCAAGACTGATTCTTGGGAGGAATGGGAATGGTTCCACTTTACATTCTTCCATATTGAAATTATTTAGCAGGTACAAATAATATTTTGATAGGGAAATCATGATCCCATCAAAATTTTGAGTGATCTTGAGACCAAGAAACTGCTTCAGCAAGCCTAAATCACTCATATCAAATGCTTGGTGTAAAGCAGTTTTTATAGTGTCGATCGAAGCAAGTCTGTTTCCTGTAATAAATAGGTCATCAACATAAAGTACAATGATAAAAAAATTACCTTCATGATGTTGTATATATACATTCAGATCTGATTTTCATCTCACAAATTTTTGTGACAGAAGAAAGGAATCCATATTTGCATACCATGCTCTTGGGGCATGTTTTAAACCATACAAAGATTTCTTTAATATGAAAACAAGTGACGGATATGATATGTAAACTTTGTTACGCTTCATGTAGATCCCTTCCTGAGTATACCCATGAATAAAATCACTATTCACATCCATGTGGTGCACCTCCCAGTGCTTGGATGCGGAAATTTTCAAAACTAGCTAGATTGAGTCCCTTTTCACAACCAGTGCAAAAGTGTTTGTGTAGTCCACACCTTGGACTTGTGAGAAACATTTTTCCACCAAAATAGATTTTTATTTTCAGGTTGAACCATGAGCATCAACCTTGGTTCGGTAGACCCATTTGCATTGAACCAATTTCCTCCTAGGTGGAAGTGAAACTAGCTCCCATGTTGCATTTTTTTGAAGAGAATTGTACTCTTCAGCCATGGAGGTTTTGCATCTCGTATCTCGGTGGGAATGGTAGTATGATTTGGGATCTGACCCAACCATAAAAAAACACTTTTCAGATAGCAATGGATCATCATATGAAAGAGCCATAGCTACTCTTTGAAGGTCTGCTTGGGTTATTCTTGGATCGACAGGATTTTCAATGTTAGAACCGACAAATGTGAGAGTCTTTTCTGCTCACTTTGGAAACTGAGGGGGATCGTCTGGATTTGAATTTGAACCTGATTCTTAATGTTCATTAATATCATACATAATATTATAAATATCAGAATATAACATTTCAGTACCATCTCCCAAATATTCTTCTTGAAGAGGAAGCAATTTGGTAGTTTCTTCCTCCACTAGTTTCAGATCATGAAGCGGTTCTTCAAATTTGACACTTCTCTTGATGAATATTATTTTCGATATGATATCTGTGATTTTGTATCCTTTGTATTCTTCATCATATCCAATGATGATGCACTCAATACTTTGTGGTTCCAAAGATCTTATCTTCTCAATCGGAATTCTATCCCATGTAGTCGACCCGAAAACCCTGAGATGTGACACATCAGGCTTGTGACCAGTGTAGGCTTGGAAATGAGTTGTACCTTTGACGGATGAGTATGGAAATCTATTCTGAATTTATTCAACAACATTCATTGCCTCAACCTAAATATTTGAAGCCAAACCTTTCGACTCAAGCATACAAGTAGCCATCTCTTTCAATGCTCGGTTTTTCCTCTCTACATCACCATTCTGTTGAGGTGTGTAGGGGACTATGTGCTAGACTTGGATTCCATTTTCTGCAAAAAGTTTCAGAATATATGAATTTATATATTATCCACCATTATCATATCTAAGATATTTTATCTTGCTCCCAGTGGCAGTCTCAATAGAAGCCTTGAAATTCTTGAACCTTTCAAGCACTTTCGATTTGTTCTTGAGAAAGCAGACCCATGTGAACCTAGAGAAGTCATCAATGAATGTAATAAAATACATTGATCCATTCATGCATGGATTTGATAATGGACCAATGATATCACTATGAATCATCCCCAAAATACAAGAAGCCCTGCTAGCAAGCCTCGATCGAACTTGTGCTCAGGATGCTTGCCAATGATGCAACCTTTGCATATACCTTTTGAGGATTTGATGTTCGGAAGGCCTTCAACCATAGAATTATTTTGTAGAAGCTTAAAATAATTGCAATTAAGGTGTTCAAACCTCTCATGCCATATCCAGCTAACCTCATTTTCATGAGTCAAAAGGGCACTTGGCTTTAAATACGGAAAAAAAAAGCGGGGAAAACTCATATGCTTTTGCAACATGATTTGTATTTCATGTTGCAATGAGTTTTCTAGTGCTAATCTCGTAAATTTCAACATCATTAGGGATGAATACAACCTTCTTGGGAAAACTAGTATGTGTCATCTGATACACAGAAAGAAAATTCGAAGCTAGAGAAGGAACATAGAGAACATTTTGAAAACAACCATGTTCTAAATGTATTGTACCTTTTCCTTTCGATGAAATTTGTGAATCATCTCCCATGTCGATGGAGATGCAGTTGTTGGAGTCCAATTATGAGAAATAGTCTTTTCTTTCAACCATGTGATTCGAATCTCCTGAATGCATTAGAAGAGCTATTGAATTCAAAACACTTCTCATGAGTGCATGACCTCTTTCTTGATGACCATTATTGTCCTTCTTCTTTGTGCTATCTGGAAGAGTGATATTGTTCTTCTCCAAGAGAAGGGCCATCTGATCAATAGTATTCTTCATGCATGAGCTTTTGGGATGAAATCCCCTGCCACGGTAAGAACACTTTGTCTTCTCCTTTCCCTTTTGCTTGTCTTTTTTTGAACCTGAGGGATCATCTGATTGCTTGGTCTTCTCCTTTTGATTGGGATGATCAAACTTGGTCTTCTCTTTCTAATTTTTCTTTCCTTTAGAATTCATAGCCTTCGGCCCTCCAGCAAACAAGGATTGATATTTGGAGGATTTCATGGACCCCATATGAACAAGCTTTTCATGCTCTTTGTTAAGGACTCAATGAATGCATTCAACGATGGCATCTTCCAATTCGAAATGGTGAGTTTTCTCGAATGAAAGGTAGAGACAAACACTAAATAATATACTCCTAGTTTTGAAAGGATTGAAAGGATCAACTGATTATCTTTCTTCTCGATGCCACATTGCTTCAAATGAAGCACCAAATGCTTGAACTTGGTGAAAAAGTCATTGATGGTTTTGAAATTCTCAAGATTTAGGGAAATCAATTCATTCTCTAACAGATAAGCCCTCATATCATCTTGCCTGTCGAAGAGAGTGGCAAGTCTTTCCCATACTTATTTTGGAGTCTTCAATCTGTTGAGATGGAAAAGAAGATCTTTCGAAATATTGAGACATAAGAAACCATAAGCTTCATCAAGTTTATTGGAGAACTTGGACTTCTCTATAGCTGCATTAGGCTCTGGTTCTTTGCCCATAGTAACTCTGTAGAGTCCCTTGGAGCGTAATACTATCTCTATATCATCCTTCCATTGGTGATAATTGAAACGATTAAGAAGATTATTTGAATAAGAGTCCATCTTGAACTTTAGCAAATGCAATAGGAGGCTGTGAGAAACCTGCAGCAAAAAACAAACAAACAATATTTAGGTCGACAACCTGCACTTTTCAAGTTGCATCACACCCGACATAGCCTATCAAGCAAGCTTGATAAGTCAGATGCACAATTACCCAGGATTTATGTGGAAAACATTCAGCTTCTGGTGCAGTGTTGGAATAATTTTAAGCAAACTTGCTCAATCTTCATCTGAAGAAATCTGTAGAAGAGTTTCCTTGTCCTGCCATGTCTCTAATACCATGTAAAATTCAAGCACAACAAATATATGAAACAAGAACAACAATTACAAGAGATGCATGCGGCAAATTGTGTGTCGAAACACTGATACAAAAGGTTTGCAGTAGTTCATGGATGATCATTAACTCAAAATATATATTACAATGTGTAACAATGGCAATAATAGCCAAGCAATTCCAATCCTAGGGAGTTCATTGAAACTGAATGCATGAGAGTGGCTTACTGGTCAGTTAACACCACTCGGCACATCAGTTAACCACTTAACTGCCAAGAAATTGACTCTAACAGACTTTGAAATTTGAAAAGGTATTCGGATGATCCACGGTTGTCATTTTTGTTGTCGACATTTCGAATCCCAAGCTGGATTCATCATCAGGACAGAATATGTTGTAAAAGTTGCTCACCTGCGTATAAATAGTTAGGAATGCCTTCTCAACTTTTCATCTTTTCGTCTTCGTCTTCTTCATCTTTTCATCTTCAAGATGTTTCAGCTTCAGCACTAAAGTACTAAAAATTCATTCAAAAATTTTTATTCATTCATAAATGCAAACCATTCACGCTTGAGATCCTAATTCTAGAAATATCATCTTTGATTAATTAATAATAATCATTAAAATACTGATTATTAAAAGACCTTTTCTAATGAACTACAACCATATAATAATAAAGGTCTAAAATCAGAAAAAATTCGTCTTCTTCATCTTTTCATCTTCAAGATGTTTCAGCTTCAGCACTAAAGTACTAAAAATTCATTCAAAAAATTTTATTCATTCATAAATGCAAACCATTCACGCTTGAGACCCTAATTCTAGAAATATCATCTTTGATTAATTAATAATAATCATTAAAATACTGATTATTAAAAGACCTTTTCTAATGAACTACAACCATATAATAATAAAGGTCTAAAATCAGAAAAATTTCGTCTTCTTCATCTTTTCATCTTCAAGATGTTTCAGCTTCAGCACTAAAGTACTAAAAATTCATTCAAAAATTTTTATTCATTCATAAATGCAAACTATTCACGCTTGAGACCCTAATTCTAGAAATATCATCTTTGATTAATTAATAATAATCATTAAAATACTGATTATTAAAAGACCTTTTCTAATGAACTACAACCATATAATAATAAAGGTCTAAAATCAAAAAAATTCGTCTTCTTCATCTTTTCATCTTCAAGATGTTTCAGCTTCAGCACTAAAGTACTAAAAATTCATTCAAAAATTTTTATTCATTCATAAATGCAAACCATTCACGCTTGAGACCCTAATTCTAGAAATATCATCTTTGATTAATTAATAATAATCATTAAAATACTGATTATTAAAAGACCTTTTCTAATGAACTACAACCATATAATAATAAAGGTCTAAAATCAGAAAAAATTCGTCTTCTTCATCTTTTCATCTTCAAGATGTTTCAGCTTCAGCACTAAAGTACTAAAAATTCATTCAAAAAATTTTATTCATTCATAAATGCAAACCATTCACGCTTGAGACCCTAATTCTAGAAATATCATCTTTGATTAATTAAAGTAGCGGATCCAGGTACTGCAAAGCTCACAGAAGTATGCCTCCGATCCACCTTCTTCAGCTTCAGAGGTGATTTCTATGAGCAAACTAGCGGGGTAGCAATGGGGTCCCCTTTGTCACCAATTGTGGCTAATCTCTTTATGGAACACTTCGAAACAAAGGCCCTTCATTCGTTCCCTTTACAACCCACAAGGTGGAAAAGGCATGTGGACGACACCAATGTGAGATGGCCCCATAGGAGTTGAACAAATTTCATGAGCATCTTAACCAAATTTCGGAGGACATTAAGTTCACTATGGATATGGAAGAGGATGGGAGCATCCCCTTCCTCGACGTGCTAATAAAGAAAAATGAAGATGGAACCCTAAGCCATGGTGTCTACAGAAAGAAAACCCACTCAAAGAATTACCTTCACGCTCACTCACACCACCACCCCTCTCAGAAAATTGGGGTAATCAACACCTTAGCCATGAGAGCTTTCCGCATATCTGACAAGGAGCACCTCGAAAAAGAGAAAGACCACTTAACCTCTGTCTTCAGTAACCTGGGATACAAGAACAAGGACATCCATAAAGCAATGAAAAAAGCAGAGAATTGGACTCAACACACAAAGGAGAGGAAGACTCGCAAGGCCTTCCTCCCTTATATCCAAGGAGTAACCGACAAAACTGCAAGGGTTTTGAAGAAAAAAGATGTTTGGACTTCCTTCAAACCTATGGAAACCATTAGACAGAAAATGAGGTCGGTGAAAGACAAGGTTGATTGGCACCAGTATAAGGGGGTGTATAAGGTAAATTGTTCGTGTGGTAAGAGCTATATAGGGGAGACAGGTCGATCTTTTCAAACTAGATTGAAAGAGCATGGAGCGGACATAAGAAGAGAGAGGAAAAACACCTCCGCACTCGCAGAGCATTCCCTAAAAACAAAACACCAGGTCTGCTTAGAAAACACGAAGTTGCTTGCGGTGGAGGACCACTACTACAAACGGAGGGTGAGAGAGGCCTTGGAAATCATAAAGCACCCGAACAACCTAAATAGAGACGGGGGACTTGAAATAAGCGAGAGATGGCTACCTCTGGTAAACAAGGAAGGTAATGGATAAAATCAGGTATGTTTCTATAACTTTCACTTTCTTTGGTCAGTATCATTAGCCTCCGACTCATCTTTTCCATTTCATCTGTGAGTTTTTTGTATAAAGACTATCATTAATTTTCATTCATTGTTTGTATAAGGACCATTAACAATTATTAACTATTAATAATTGATGAGACATGTTGATACTATATAGCTTTATTTTTCCTATTGTAAAGGTGATTTAATTATATATTTTTAATGGTTTTAAAATTTTCTTGATTATTTTAGATTTGTTAATTTTTAATTATCAAGGATAATTTGATGATTTTTTACACGTGTCATTCATCAATTATTCATTGGACCATTATTTTTAATATTTGATTATTAATGAGACATATCCTTAGATTATACGTTGTGCTAATCTTTTAATTATTAAGGATATTTTGATGATTTTTTACACTTGTCATATCTTTCTAAAAGTGATGCCTTTTATTAATAATCAATTATTAATTAACGACCAATGAGACCCCTTTTTATTATTTTTATTATTATTTTTCTGATTTTAGACCTTTATTATTATATGGTTGTAGTTCATTAGAAAAGGTCTTTTAATAATCAGTATTTTAATGATTATTATTAATTAATCAAAGATGATATTTCTAGAATTAGGGTCTCAAGCGTGAATGGTTTGCATTTATGAATGAATAAAAATTTTTGAATGAATTTTTAGTGCTTTAGTGCTGAAGCTGAAACATCTTGAAGATGAAAAGATGAAGAAGATGAAGACGAAAAGATGAAAAGTTGAGAAGGCATCCCTAACTATTTATACGCAGGTGAGCAACTTTTACAACATATTCTGTCCTGATGATGAATCCAGCTTGGGATTCGAAACGTCGACAACAAAAATGACAACCGTGGATCATCCGAATACCTTTTCAAACACTGCAAACCACGGAAACCTAAAATCCTTAGACTTTGAAATTGTCAAATTGAGTCTAACTGAGTCTAGAAATCAACTGAATGCCCAAAATTAGGGGAGGGCACCTTTCTAACTTCAGTTAACTGATACTTAGGTGAAATTTCTCAAAATTAGGTCAAATTGAGTAGGAGGGCACCTTTCTGACTCCAATTAGTTATTTGTTAGGTTAAACACGCCTAGTTGGACTGAGTAGTGCGCATTTATCATGCAAATCACCACAGTTGGCTCCCTGAATTATGGAGGAGGCCAAGTTAACTGAATTTGATGACCCAGTTGGCTCCCCGGATGAAGGACGAGGCCTAGTTGATTGAAACTGATGATCTGTTGATGATGTAAGCACATAATTGAGTCAAAATACTTAGGATAAGTTGTAAATCAGGATGCTAAGCCCAAATAAATGATGTGATGTTGGAAAATGACTCCAATAGACTAGATAAATATTTAGCAAGACAAGGATTTGTTGCATCAGGAAAATCAAAAGTTACATGAGGCTATCGCAGTAGCATGTCGAGAAGTTCCGAAGGAAGAAGTGATTGAGGAAATGACACCCGAGGAGAAGCAGTAATAGATTGAAGTAGTTATTTCTGGTTACAGGAAGAAGGTGGAAGAATTATAAGCCAAGTTAGTTCCAATCACAACACTGAAAGTGATAGAACAAAGATGGATGGAATTGCAAGGGGCCATCCAAAGTATTTGGGCGCTCAAGGCGTAGTGTATGAATATGTATGAAGAAGTGTCACATACTTGGCCTACTTTGTTTGAGGATGCATAGTTTCAGGAAATAACTGCCAAAATCAGGACTGCGGAAGATAAAATGACAAACCTAAGGGGTCTGCTAAAGACTCTTCCACTGATTGAAAGAATGAGGAAGGCTGTAGAAAATAAGGTGTTACAGGATGAAATGAACTAGTTAAGAGTTCAACAACAGCAACAAACAGAAAGGGTTGAAGCACTTAAGTCATAAGTTTAGCATGTTTCTGAATTAATTGGAGGTCATCATGCAAAGATTGAGAAGGTAGAACCTAGAGTGTCGAGCAAATTAAAGAGCATGTCATTGTTGAACTTGTCGAGGCAGTAAACTAGCATAAACAAGATTTCCAGTGGTCGTTTGAGGCAACGTGGAAAGTATACGAAGAGTTTTTAGGGAAGATGAAGGAACTAGTAGCACAACCTTGAAGTTGCTCGGGATGAGCCACATGTGAGTGTTGGGGGTCTATTAGGATTATAAATTTTTGGGTACCATTTTTGGTAATGTAGTCTTGGTGGGGACATAACCAAGCCAAAGTGGTTTGATGAGTCAACTTCGACGAAGCAGCCGAGAAACCAAGAAAATGGTCATTTTGAAGATGTCAAAGGGCGGGGTTGAGTAAGTTAGTTAGGGTTTTCCACTTGCATTAATGAGTCGATTAGTTAGTTAGTGGGGTAGTGGGTGTGGGGAAGGATTTTTTCACTCTATAAATATGTAATGGGTTGGAAATTTTGGGACTGTTAGTGAATAACAAGTTGTTCAGGAAATTACTAGTCTATGTCTGTATACAATGACCTGCTTAATGTTGTATGTCGAAGATTGTTGAGTCACATGATCTACAAGCTATGTGCACAGATCCATCGTAATAAAATGAAAAATATGTAAGTCATTGAAGACATGGAGTGCTTATTTTTTACTGTGACTCATGAATAAAGAAGCACTTCTGTGGTTTTTCCCATCTTGGGTTTCCACGTTAAAATCATGGTGTTAATTGTGGTGTGATGTGTTTTTGCAATGTTTATGTTGATTATTTTTTGCATAAATGATGAATGAATATGTTTCCGATAATGAAATGTATGAATGCAAAGTATATGATATGTCATAGAAATTATGGTTACCTTATAAGTTCTGTCGAAGTGCATGGCTTGTCAAAGGTTTAGATTTGTCAAAGTTATGGGTTATTTTTTGAGTGACATGTTCGAAGAACCGTTCCCCTTCTAAGCTATAGAAACCTGGTTCTTGTAGTCCCCATAGGTACTTTGGGTGATACTTGATTTTCTTTGCAGGTGTTGTTGAAAGGGAAAAACCCCTTTCAGGCCGGTATCTTTGGATTTGTTGGTGTTATGTCGCGTGATTGAACCCTAGTCAAAGTAAAAGTGTACCAATAATTATACATCTTCATGCATGTTCCATTCCTCTCTTAAGAACAAAGCAAGAGATTGGCATAATTCTATAACACTTGATCCTAACCTTGAGGGAGGAGTTGTTTTTCTAAAATTTATCATTGATTTTCCTTCGTATCCTACATCACAATGCTTAGAACTTGTTCCCAAGTTGTATACCACGTCTTCATCTTGCAATCTCTCACATGTATTTATATTCATTAAAGATGAACTCACGCCTTATTGTCCATGTGAAAAGTTCACCTTTAATTCTTGCTTATTTGATAAAGAAATTTTACCTGAGACATTCCCATTTGATGACTCTCTTTTTAGGACGAATCATGACCATATATACAAACCTTCTTTCAATAATCAAATGGAGCCTCAAATTCAAGATCAATATCATGTGCCTTATGATTTGATTTCTAACACATCATCTCATCATGTTTTTCATAATGAAGATTCGTTTGAAAGTGAGCATTTTGAGGAAGTAAATCCGGTCTCTAATAAAGATAATGTTATGACTGACCCAATCTTTGATAATTTTTCAGAAGAGGGATTTTTTCATGATCAAGAAGAGGTTTATTTTTTCCCAATTTCTTTGTTGATATTATGGTAGAAGACATACTTTCATCTAAATATCAACCAAAAGGTTTTTCTTTATGTGTTAACAATGATCGAAAGGATGATCATAACTTAACTACTTTTCTTGAACCAATTCATAATGTTCCTCTTCACGATCAACACATCATTAATGATGTGGATCCAATATTTGATAAATATCCGTAGATCATGATTTTTTCTCTTTTAATCATCAATCCAATGTTCTTGAAGTGATTAGGAGTTGCTTTCATCACGAGTCTTGTATTTATCAAACATCTTTCGATGAGAAAGAATACATAGAAGGTAATCAAACTATTTCCAACCCTTCGATCCAATCAGAATATTATTCTTTCAAATGTGATGATTTAGATTTCAAGGAGGATATTACCAAATCTAATAATGAGGGTCATGTGGATCAATTAAGTGAAAATTTAGAGTCGGCTTTTGTCATTCAAAGATAGAAATATTATGTTGGTATCCCTCCTTATTTTGATCATGAATATTTTTCTTCATTTTCGATTGAGATTCCAACTCCAAACATGAATCAATATTTTTCTCTTAACATGGAATGCAATCAAAATGTTGTTAGTTGGAAGGTTATGTGTGATCTGGTGATCAGTTTTTCTAGATCTAAAAAGGTTTCTTTCACATCTTGCATAGATTTGTTGGTTAGAAAGCCAAAATTTCATTCTTACATGATGTCTTTCACATAAATTATTTCTCATGTAAGAACGAAGATGATTTTCTTTACTTGAAATTCCATCCAACCTAATTAGATTCACATTTTTCATTTCTTTGTACATAAATAGTATATATATATATATATAAACAATTTAATTAATTTTATACATTTTCCTTTCTTTTAAAAGTCTATTTATATGTT
Organism: Larix kaempferi; assembly: GCA_027924585.1. Lineage (NCBI taxonomy): Eukaryota > Viridiplantae > Streptophyta > Pinopsida > Pinales > Pinaceae > Larix > Larix kaempferi. The sequence continues at coordinate 8,470,900 of BSBM01000240.1, read as the reverse complement.
ATGTTTTTCTTTTTCTGGGTTTGTTTTGCTTATTCTTATTTTCATGTAAATTTTATGTTTACTTTTATATTTGTTTATTTACAGTTTTTAATCATTTTCCTTTTTATTGTTCTTTAACCACTTCCTCATGGCCAACTAGAATTAGATCAATAATTTGTGGATTAAATGCTTGTGTTTACTTAACTATTAAATGAATTGGGTGCGGCGGATAAAAAAATAGGTGAATGGATGAAAAAGGATACCTACATCATATCCACAAACCTTACCTTTAATGCTCACCGAAAAGAGAATCTTTCTTGAAAACAAATTGTCAAAATTTGTTTTCCCCTTCTTTCTTTTCTCTTTCTTCATCCTCTTAGTTCAGTTTCACACTCTAGCATATGCGCATGGATGTTCAGTGTTGATAATATTTCCATCAACATGCATCCACGAAAAGCTTTCAGTCCAAGTTTCATTCAATTTCTTTTGACTAGCGATTCCATATTTTCATCTTCAAAGTTTGAGCCTTATGATTTCCATCTTCATATATCTTAGTACCATAAACTGCGTAGTCACATATATTATTACTTACTGCACGTTGCTATACGCACCACACTTTTGTTGGTTGGTAGATGTTGATGACGATTTTCGTCACCAACCATACTTAGCCAGCAATGAATTTCTAGGCTCTCCTATAGAAGAAAATTTCACCCTAATCACAATGCCTACTAAGTCACCGCCTCCAATTGTTGAATCTGAAAAAACCAGCCTATGTTTCTAGCTAGCTTTAGATTGTTTGGGGTTTCCACCATTATGATTTTTTTGAGAATATTTAATGAAATAATTGGTTTGATAATTAAAGATGACATTTCATTGTTTGTCATATCCCCAAGGCATTATTACTATTATTATTTTTTATTTACTAGTTGTGAAAATATTTCAAAACAATTATTTTTGTAAGAGTTATTTAAAAAACTAAAAAATACTCACAAGAGATATGAGTGACAGTTTGCACAACAAATTATTATTTTATTATTAATAAAATAAAAAGACACTTGGAGAATTTAGTTGAATGAGGGGACACCACCACGAGACAAATAACAAGTGCAAAGCAAGCCAGGGGTATTTTACCAATCAAATCAAATCTAAAAGCTCAACTACTAGACACAATCCTAAATCATAGGGATTGAAGGATTGATTGAGATTTGATTGGGATGGCACAAGACCTGGGAAAAAAATATAAATTGATGCACTAAGATAGAATAAGATGTTTTCTTGTGCATGGAGAAATTGTACATTGAGTGCATTGGGTTGAGTATTTCACTTTTTTGTAAGTCCATCACTAGCTTGTTACAGACTATTAGAGAGAGTGTTGCATGGAAGCTTTGCTTGCTAGTTCTGTTGTGGCGGTGATCTAGCTCAGGGGTGGAATTGACTAGCGAGGTTTTTGTCTTCCTATGGTTGGAACGAGCTGATTCTCCAAGTGTGTTTTCCCATTATTCTCAAGTAAGTATATTTTTTTTTATATGGGTAAACGTTGATTGATGGCATGTAGGGTTTTAAATTTTGAAGGGTTGTTGGTTTTCTTCTTGAGATTGCCATGAGTTATTTGATGTTGGTTTAACATTATTACAAACCACTATTATGGATTTTTAGTTATTTAGATGATAAAACACGGTTGATAAGAACGAAAGGATTGTAGATCGGATTTATGTTTCAATAAATGTTACGTGAAATATAGTTAGTTTTAAAAGGGTCAATTGATTTGTGATAATGTCATTGAATATTAGTTCTAATTCTAGTGATGAATGATTTTTTTATTTAATCCATAGAAAATCATCTTTGAATATTAACTTAGTCGTAAATTAAAGGACTATCAATCGATTTTTTTTGGGTTAGTAAACGTATTCAAACAAAAGGAACCATTAGTCAATGTTAAAGATTTATCGAAGGATTGGATCTATGTGGAATTATATTGTTGTCACACAAATTAATTACACAGATTCAACCTGTGTTAGACATTGTGAATGTCGTTGGTAATATCAAATCTAGTCTGAAAATAATTTGGGTCCCTGCGAAAATGTTCTAACTTGAATCGATAGTCTTGTTAAAGAGAATAATTGTTTTGTGATATTTTCTTTTTGATCAAGGATTTAATTTCTGTCAATCTGACATAATGTCCTTTTTGAAAATTAATATTCTGTCACGAATTGATAAAACCTTGCCTATGTATATAGGGTATATAAAAATATTTGAAATCGAAATCGTCGAGGTAAAAATATCTCAGTTATATAAATGATATATGACATTGATTAAATGTATGAGTTAAATATGAACATGCATCACGGGAGTTGCATAAGTTAATTGGCGAATCTGAGGAAAAATTAAGGAAAGAAAGATTCATGAACCATGTTGAAAAAAAAAGTGGACGGGAGCTTCTCCTTAATGCACAAATTGGATATTACGATATGCATTTTGTTATTTTAGATCTGGGCTCAGATTTGAATATTCTCACTAAGCATATGTTGCATAGTCTCTTTACTTTGCTCGACACTCTGGGCGACTCAAATCAAGGGAGCGGTCCATATTCGATTTTATGAAAGGATACATGAACCAAGAGGTTGTGCTCAAGGAGCACTCCATAAATATTTAGAAAGACAAGTATCTGTTGCATCAGGAAAAGCAGAAGTTCCATGAGGCTTTTGTAGTAACATGTCGAGCAGTTCCAAAGGAAGAAGTGATTGAGGAAATGGAACCCGAGGAGGAGTTGCAGTGTCTTGAAGTAGTTATTTTTTGTTACAGGAAGAAGGTGGAAGAATTAGAATCCAATTTAGTGGCAAGCAGACCACCGTAAGTGATAAAACAAATACGGGTAGAAGTGCAAGGGGCCACCCAAATTATTCAGGCATCTTAGGAGCAGTGTATGAATATGTAAGAAGAAGTGTCGCAGGCTTGGGCTACTTTGTTTGAGGATGCAAAGTTTCAGGACATAAATTCCAGAATTAGGACCTCGGAAGATAAAATGAAAAACGTAAGGGGTTTACTAAAGAATCTCTCTCCGATTGAAAGAATGAGGAAGGATGCATAAAATAAGGTGTTACATGATGAAATCAACCAGTTAAGAGTTCAAAAATAGCAGCAGATAGAAAGGGTCGAAGTGCTTCTATCGCAATCCAAGCGTTTTTTTAATAAATTGGAGGTTACCATGTAGAGATTGAGAAGGTAGTCGCCCAAGTGTCGAGCAAAGTAAAGAGCATGTTATTATTGAACTTGTTGAGGCAGTAAACCAGCAGAAAGAAGATCTTCAATGGTTAGTCAAGGCTACACGGAAAGTATACAAAGAGTTTTTGGTGAAGATGAAGGAACCACTAGCACAACCCTGAAGTGGCTCGGATTGAACCACATGTGAGTGTGGGGGCCTGTTAGGACTAGAAAATTTTAGGTAACATTTTTGGTAATGCAATTTTGGTGGGGACAGAACCAAGTGAAAGTGGTTCGATGAAGTGGTCAAATCTAGTGAAGTGGCTGAGAAACCAAGAAAATGGTCATTTTGAATATTTCAAAGGGAAAGGTTGATTAAGTTATTTAGGGTTTTCCATTTGCATTAATGAGTCGAATAGTTAGTTAGTGGGATAGTGGGAGTGGGGCGGGTTGTGTGGACCCTATAAATATGTAAAGGGTTGGAAATTTTGGGATTGTTAGTGAATAGGAAGTTGTTTGGGAAATTACTGGTCTATGCCTGTATATGACGACCTGCTTAATGTTGCAGTATGTCGAAGATTGTTGAGTCGCATGATCTGTTGGCTGTGTGCGCAGATCCGTCGTAATAAAAGGAAAAATATGTAACTCATTGAAGACATGATGTGCATATTTTTACTGTGACTCATGAATAAAGAAATGCTTCCATGGATTTCCCATCTTGGGTTTCCACATTAAAATCATGGTGTTAATTGTGGTGTGATGTGTTTTTGTGATGTTTATGTTGATTATTGTTTGCATAAATTGCTGAATGAATATGTTTCTAATAATGAAATGTATGAATTCAAAGTATATGATATATCATAGAAATTATGGTTAACTTATAAGTTCCATCGAAGTGAATGGTTTGTCAAAGGTTTAGAACTGTTAGATCTATGGGTTATTTGTTGAGTGGCATGTTCATCGAATTGTTCCCCTTCCGCGTTGTAGAAACCTAGTTCCTGCAGTCCCCTTAGGTACTTTGGGTGAGACTTCATCTGCTTCAAAAGTGTTGTCGAAGGGTATAAACCCCTTTCATGTCGGTATCGTGGGATTTGTTGGTGTTATGTCACGTGATTGAACCCTAGTCGAAGTAAAAGTGCGCCAACAATTATACATATCCATGTTTACTACATGCCTCTCTTAAGAACAATGCAAGAGATTTGTATAATTCTATAACAATTGATCCTAACCTTCAGGGAGGAGTTCTTTTTCTAAAATTTATCATTTATTTCCTTTTTATCCTACATCGCAATGCTTAGAAAATTTTCCCAAGTTGTATACCATGTCTTCCTGTTGCAATATCTCATATAGATTTATATTCCCTGAAGATGAACTTGCACCTCATTGTCCATGTGAAAAATTCACCTATGATTCTTGCTTATTTGAAGAATAAATTTCACCAGAAACATTCCGATTTGATGACTCTCTTTTTACGATTCATCATGACTATATATACAAATCTTCTTTCAATAATCAAATTGAACTTCAAATTCAAGATCAATATCATGAGCCTTATGATTTGATTCCTAACACATCATCTCATCATTTTTTTCTCAATGAAGATTCGTTTGAAAGTGAGCATTTTGAGGAAGTGAATCCGGTCTCTAATCAAGATAATGTTATGAATGATCCAATCTTTGATCATTTTTCAGAAGAGGAATTTTTTCAATATCAAGAAGAGGTTGAGTATTTTCCGGATTTCTTTGTTGATAATATGGTAGAAGACATATTTTCATCTAAATATCAACCAAAAGATATTTATTTATGTGTTAATAATGATCTAAAGGATGATCAAAGCTTAACTACTTTTCTTGAACCAATTCATAATGTTCCTCTTCACGATCAACACATCATTAATGATGTGGGTCCAATCTTTGATAAATATCCATTTGTAGATCATGTTTTTTTCTCTTTTAATCATCAATCCAATGTTCTTGAAGTGACTAGGAGTTGCTTTCATCATGAGTCTTGTATTTATCTAACATCTTTCGATGAGAAAGAATACATAAAAGGTAATCAAATTATTTCTATCCCTTCGATCCAATCAAAATATTATTCTTTTACATATGATGATTTAGATTTCAAGGAGGATATTACCAAATATAATAATGAGGTTCATGTGGATCAATCAAGTAAAAATTTAGAGTCGTTTTTTGTCATTCAAAGATAGAAATATGATGTTGGTATCCCTTCTCATTTTGATCATGAATCATTTTCTTCATTTTCTGTTGAGATTCCAACTCCAAACATGAATCAAGATTTTTCTCTTAACATGTAATGAAATCCAAATGTGGTTGGTTGGAAGGTTATGGGTGACGGCGATCAGTTTTTCTAGATCTTAAAAGGTTGCTTTCACATCTTGCATAGCTTTGTTGGTTGGCAAGCCAAAATTTCATTCTTACATGATGTCTTTCACATAAATTATTTCTCAGGTAAGAATGAAGATGCTTTTCTTTACTTGAAATTTCATCCAACCTAATTAGATTCATATTTTTCATTTCTTTGTACATAAATAAAATTCATATATATATATAAACAATTTAATTAATTGTATACACTTTCCTTTCTTTTAAAAGTCTATTCATATGTTATGTTTTTCTTTTTAGTTTTTTTTTTTACTTATTCATATTTTCTTGTAAATTTGTTATCGTTACTTTTATATTTGTTTATTTATAGTTTTTAATTTTTTTCCTTTTTATGTTATTTAACCACTTCATCATGGCCAGCTGGACTTAGATCAATAATTTGTGGATTAAATGGTTATGTTTACTTAACTATTAATTGAATTGGTTTTGGTGAATACAAAAACAGGTAAATGGATGAACAGGGCTACCTACATCATATTCACAAACCTCATCTTTCATATTAATGATTGCCGAAAAGTTAATATTGCTTGGAAACAAATTGTCAAAATATTGTTTTCTCCTTCTTTCTTTTCTCTTGCTTCATCCCCTCAGTTTAGTTTCACACTCTAGCATATATGCATGGATGTTTCTAGCATTGATAAGATTTCCATCAAAATGCATCAATGAAAAGCATTCAATCCAAGTTTCATTTAAGTTCTTTTGACCAACGATTCCATATATTCATCTTTAGAGTTTGAGCCTTATGATTTCCATCTTCATATATCTTAGTACCATAACCTGCGAAGTCACAGATATTATTACATATTGTGCGTTTCTATAAGCAACACTCTTTTGTGGGTTGGTAGATGTTGATGAAGATTTTATTCACCAACCCTACTTAGCCAGCAAAGAGTTTCCAAGCTCTCCGACAGAAGAAAATTTCTCCATAATCACAATGCCTACTAATTCACCGCCTCCAATTGTTGAATCCAAAAAAACTAGCCTATGCTTGTGGCTAGCTTTAGATTGTTTGGGGTTTCCACCATTAGGAAGTTTTTGAGAATTTTTAATGAAATGATTTGTTTGATTATTAAAGATGATAGTTCATTGTTTGTGATACCCCCAAGACATATTTATTTTTATTTTTGATTTACTAGTTGTGAAAATATTTCAAAAAAAATATTTTTGTAGGAGTTATTTAAAAAACTCAAAAATACTCGCAAGAGGTGTGACTGACGCTTTGTACAATAAATTATTATTTTATGATTAATAAAAGAAAAAGACACTTGGAGAATTTAGTTGAATGAACGGACACCACCACGAGACAAAGAACATGTTGAAAGCAAGCAAGAAATATTTTATCAATCAAATCCAATATAAAAGCTCAACTACCAAACAAGATCCTAAATCATAGGGATTGAAGGATTGATTGAGATTTGATTGGAATGGCACACTACCTGGGAAAAAAAATATAAATTGGTACATTGACATAGCACATGATGTTGTGTTGTGCATGGAGAAATTGTACTCTAAGTGGATTGGGTTGAGTATTTTCACTTTTTTGTAAGTCCATCACTAGCTTGTTACAGACTCTGAGAGAGAGTGTTGTGTGTAAGCTTTGCTTGCTAGTTCTGTTGTGTATGGTGGTGATCTAGCTCAGGGATGGAGTTGACTAGCAAGGTTGTTGTCCTCTTATGGTTGGGAGGAACTGATTCTCCAAGTGTGTTTTCCCATTATTCTCAAGCAAGTATATTTTTTTAATACCGGTAAACATTGATTGATGACATGCAAGGTTTTAAATTTTGAAGGGCTCTTGTTTTTCTTCTTGAGATTGCCGTGAGTTATTTGATGTTGGTTTAACATTGTTACAATCCATAATGGATTGTAGTTATTTATATGATAAAACATGGTTGATAAGATTCAGGAAAGGAATGTAGATCGGATTTATGTTTCAATAAATGTTATGTAAAATATAGTTTGTTTTAAAAGGGTCAAACGATTTTGCCGTTGAATATTAGTTCTAATTCTAGTAATGAATGTTTTTTTTTTATTTAATCCATGGAAAATCATCTTTGAATAATAACTTAGCCATAAATTAAATTAAAGGACTATTCAAAGAAAAGGAACCATTAGTCAACTATGTTAAAGATTTATCGAAGGATTGGATCTCTGTGGAATTATATTGTTGTCACACAAAGTAATTACACAGAGTCAACTTGTGTTAGACATTGTAAATGTTGTTGGTAATATCAAATCCAGTGTGGAAATAATTTGGGTCCGTGTGGAAATTTTCTAACTTGAATCGATAGTCTTATAATTGTTTTGTGATATTTTCTTTACAAGGTTTTAATATCTGCCAATCCGGCATAATGTCTTTTTTGAAAATTAATCTTCTGTAACAAATTGATAAAATCTTACCTATGTATATAGGGTATATAAAACTATTTGAAATCGAAATGGTCGAGGTAAACATATCTCAGTTATATAAATGATATATGACATTGATTAAATGTATGAGTTAAGTCATAGCTATTATTTAGATCTGGACATATTTTTATTATGCGGCCTTTGGTTAAATATTGTGGATATATTTTCGAGTGTCGGTTATTCATTTTTGGGTTGACCCTTTTGATTGACTGATTTGGTTTGGAGTTTGTGCGTAATCACTTTTGGAGGTGAGCACCCGGATATTATCGGGTTACATGTTCTTGTGGAGAGTTATTTTCACCGATGCTATGGGTTTTGGTGAGAAGTGGTCGAGTATCATTACCCTTGGCTCCATTCCTCGACTGTTTTTTGTGTGATCTCTGTTCTTTTTTTGCTTGTTCTGTTCTTTTTTTGCTTGTTCTTTCCCTGCACTCAGGGTTGATTTTCTGCATCGATTTTTCTTAGTTGAGGGTAGACCGAATGAAATCTATCTATTCTCACCAATAAACCACTATATCTTTGATAAATTAATGTTCAAATTTATTAAACACGCAGTGATCACTTATTTTCAGTCAACCCTCTTAATTGAATATTTTCCTGCAGGGCAGTTTTGTCCCTCTTGCCTTCAATGCCCAGTTGGCACCATTGTCGATTACCTATTTTTTTCTCTTGTTGATTTGGTCTACGAATCGAGTAGCTGGCGATTACATGTTAAAGTCGTTAATATTATTGATACTTCATAAGAATGTTGTATTTTGTTTTTACTTTGCTTTAAAAAAAAATATCGACATATGAATCCATGAGAATCAATGGTTTAGACATATGAGAAGTTAAAAAAAAAATTCAATATTTATATATCTTTAATACTTGTGTTGAGAGGTATTTTACAACTTAATATGAGGGAGATCTTTTAACGTGTGTGATGTAATGTTACATCTAATAAAAAGTAAAAATGTAGTGTTACATCTAATAAAATGTAAAAAGTGAATGTAGTGTTACATCTAATAAAACGTAAAAAACATTAAAAACTAATTAATATTTTGTTGGTCATTAATTAAAAAAACAGTAAAAACTAATTAATATTTTGTTGACCATTAATAAAAAAAAAGATGAAATCAATGCCTATATAAACAAAAAAACAACATAAAGCAAAGAGAAGTGAAAAAAAAAAGTGGATCAACAATCAAAGTAGCAAAGAGAAGGTAATCAAATTTTTAACGTCCCCTACTCATCCGGGTGCCCTGCACCATTCGCCTGCACCTCCTCCTCTGTTCATCCTCCATTCGCAGACCTCCCCTCGCGTCCCCTCCTCCGCAGACCTCCCCTCACGTCCACTGCTCATCCGCGTCCCCTCCCGCCCTACTCCTCCCCATCCTCCCGCCCTACTCCTCCCCTCCCGCCGCCATCCTCCCGCTGTCCTCCTCCCCTCCTGGCATCTATCCTCCTCAACTCCCGCCGCCGCCTGCAACATTCGCCGCAACCGTCCTCCTCCCCTTCCGGCGTCCATCCTCCTCCCCTCCATCCGCCGCCGCCCATTCGCCATCTGCCACCATCCTCCCACCTCCCAGCGTCCTCCAACCATCTCTCGCTGCCTCCACTCTCGCCATCCTCCCGCCTCCATCCTCCCTCCCGCAGCCGTCATGCACCATCCTCTCTCCCGCCATCCACCCACCATCCTCCCTCTGCCTCCACTCTCGCCCTCCTTCTAGCATCCTCCCACCCGCAACGATCCTCCCCTCCTCCTCGCCACCTGCACCATCCGCAGACCTCCTTGCCACCTGCACCACCTGCACAATTTGGCCGCCGCAGACCTCCTCCCGCCTGCACCATCTGGCCGCCAACGCCGCCTGCACCACGCGCATCAATTTAAAAAAATTATATTTAAAATATAATATATGTAAATTATTTAATTTTTATATATAAATTATATGTAAATTATTTAATTTTTATATGTAAATTAAATTTAAAATAAAATTTGTAAATTTATATTTATAACGAGAATAGATTATTATATTTTTATTAATTTATGGAGCTTATATACGAAACATTAACTAGTAACATTAAACACCACCATTTAGGTATGTAACATTATCTACATGGATAAAGTATTTGGTGTTTAATCTAAATGTGTTACAATGCCGTTAAAATATCATCGAAGTCTAACATGTGGATTACTATTACAATATTTTGATTATAAGATCACGCTGTGAACCATAGATTACTATTCCAATGTTGAGACTAGAGATTATTGCATCAAAATGTTTTTACAATTAATTAATGTGAAGTATATATTATTATTATAATAATATTTTTAATAATATTAAACTTGATTTATATGTATTAAATAAAAATATAACTTAAAAATTAATCACAAACGTTATTAATTCCTTTTATTTTAAATTTAATAGAATAATATTTGATATTACCCAATACTTTACACTTTGATTTTCATATCACTTTGCCAATGATATTACCAACTCAGCTTTTCCAATCAAATACTTTGATTTGCATGTCCCTTTTTTAATTAAATAATTGTGTTTATATTTTATAATTTTGGGTGGATAATGAAAGTTCCGCTTTTTTAGATTGAGAAAAATTTAGAAATATAAGATAAGTGTATTGCTAAGATTTATTTTATGGTTATTATTTCAAATTTAAAATAAATAATTATAAAAAATATTAAAATTTGATAGGTAAACTAAGGTTTACTTACCTAGATGTCAAAGTATATACATTTAAAAAAATAAAGATGTAAAAATTCCCACCTTATATGACATGTTATGTTATTTTACTATGTATAATAATAAATTAACATTTAATTTAAATTAAAATTAAAATTAAAATATATATTAATATTGACATATAAGTATATAAGTTCTTTACTATGTTTAATAAGAACTACATGTGGTATAGTAATAAGGGTGTTGGGATAATGGGCATGAGGTCCAAGGTTCAATCCTCCCAGATCATCTACTTTTTTTTAAAATATAGAATTTCGTAAATATATTGAATTTCATTATCATGTAAAGTGAGTTTTATACTTGCATAGATTTCATTGTATGGGGTCTTTTTATTGCATATTTTTCAGTGTAGTTGTTATTTTGTGGACGCATTGATTTCAGTGTATGGACGCATAGATTTTAGTGTATGGAGTTTTTTTATTGCATATTTTTCAGTGTAGATGTTATTCTGTGGACGCATTGTTTTCAGTGTATGGATGCATAGATTTCAGTGTATGGGGTTTTTTTATTGCATAATTTTAAGTGTAGTTGTTATACCATGGAAGCATTGAATTCGATGTAGATTTCTTGGATACATAAATTTTAGTTTGGATTTCATCGATGCATAAATTTCAGTGTATATGTTAATGTTTGATTTTTTTGATATAGAGTCTAAACTAGAAATGAAAGATCTGCATGCGCAAGATGCTATGAGACAAACTAACGAAGAACCAAAAATACAGAACGTTGAACGTCGTAAAACATATCGAGGAAGAAAATCTTATGAAATGACAACAAAAGAATGAGAAGAAGACTTGAAACGAAAAGAAAAAGAACAAAAGGAATTTCGAAAAAGGAAATTGGACGAAATGACATTAGAAGAACAAGAAAGAAGAAAATGAGAGAGAGAAAGTTGAAGCAGTTGGAAGAACATAGAAATCAAGTTGCAAAATAACAAAAAAATCAAAATGTACGAAATGACGACATAAGAAGGAGAAGAACGAAAAAAATGAAACGCAGATCGAGAAAAAGAATATCGAAAAAAAAATTAGGCGAATGGATAGCAGAAGAATGAGAAGAACAAAGAAAACGAAACGTTGATCGAAAAATAGCGTATCGAGAGAGAAATTTGAAGCAATTTTTAAGAACAAAAAATTCAGTTTGCAGAACAATAAATAAATCAAAATGTACAAAATAAGGAAATGACGACAGAGGAAGGAGAAGAACAAACAAAACAAAATGCAGATCAACAAAAAGAGAATCGAAAAAAAAAGTTAGGCGAACTGTCTCTATTTTCCAGTTTAATAATTTACTCAATCCTTAATACTTATTACTTACATTCTGATAATCCTCGTATCTGTCTTCTATTCCTTACAATGCTGATAAAACTCCAGTTTTGTGTCACTGCCCACGACTGAAACTGGCCTAGATCCAAATCCTAGGCTCTATCAAGTGCCAAGAAAGATCAAATCTCTCGAGGTGCAAACCTCTTCTCAAGTATTGCACTCAACGAGCTTTTTGAGGAGAGGTTTGCACCTTGGGAGATTTGATCCCTCTCGGCACTTAATAGAGCCTAAGATTTGGATTTTTATTGAACAACGAATGGAACTAAGTTTATTTTTATATATTATACATATATAGGGTTCATATGTATATATTTGTTGTAGTTAATATGATCTCAGGAATCTGAATGATATAAGTGTGATGGTTATAATAAAACTTTGAACATTGTTATGAAGGAGTAAATGAAATGCGATGCATATAATGTGGCGATGTATACAATGTATATTAAAAGTCAATGTACCTTTGACTTGAATATAATTAAGAAACTTTCAAGTATATATGTATGACTAAACACTTAAAATACGTGAAAGCATGATAGAGAATTTGTTTAAAACATCTTGTGGGAGATATTTGTATATTGTGTTTGTTGTATAAAATGGAGAGATTCTAAGTGGGTTACGTAATTTGGCTAAAGGTGGGGTTAAATTCTTTAGAGATATTTATAGTGAACCTATCGGTATTAATCTACAAGAAATAGTTACAACGGCGACAAAGTTTGATCGTTGGATCTTTGACGCTGATAATGAAGCCCTCTGTGCCCTGGTTTCCTTGGAAGAGTTGCAAGCTTCCTTATTCAAGTTGAAGAAAGAGAGGAGCCTGGGGTCGGACAGGTGGACTTCAGAGTTTTTTATAGCCTTCTTTGATTTGTTGAGTACGGATCTTTTTAGGGTTGTTGAATTGAACAGAGTTACCGATAAGCTACTTACTAGTTTCAATTCTACGTTTCTTGTTTTAAAACCAAAGTCGGAAAAGCCTAAGACTTTTGGAGACTTCCGTCCGATCTCTTTGTGTAATGTTACTTATAAGGTTATTTCTAAGATAGTAGTAGAAAGGATTAAGCCTATTTTGGCTAGGCATATCACCCAAGAGCAATTTGGCTTTCTGCCCGGTCATTGCATCCATGAAGCTATAGGAAGTGTTCAAGAATGTATTCATTCTCTAAAGACCAGGAAAATCCATGCAAAGGTTCTAAAAATAGATCTTTCAAAAGCATACGATCGGACTTGTTGGTTGTATTTAAGGTTGGTCCTGATTCAAGCAGGGTTTGGGTTCCTTATTGTAAACTAGATTTGGTCGTGTTTTTCTACGGTTAGTTTTGTTGCTCTCATTAACAGGGCCGCCTCGAATTTTTTTACTCCTACTCGAGGGTTGCGCCAGGGGTGCTCGTTATCCCCTTTTCTCTTCTTATTGGTGATGGATGGATTGAGTTGCCTTTTTAACGAGGCATTGGATAATAATCATATCTTCGGGATCAGTTTTGGAGCCATAAGGGTATCACATATTTTCTTTGTGGACGACGCTTGTTTTTCTTGGAAATTCTGTTGAAGAGACTAAGGTGCTAAAAGACATGTTTTGGTTGTTTAGCAAAGCTAATGGGATGCTAATTAATTTTGGGAAGTCAATCTGCTACGTAAATGAAATTGATAACAACAATCTTAATGACTTCATAGAGGTTCTGCCGATGGACTATTATCATCTTGCAGATGGTTTTAAGTACTTAGGTTTTCATCTAAAACCTAATTGCTATAGTAAAGTTGATTGGTCTTGGCTTATAGATAAAGTGGAAAGACGAATTCACTTTTGGTGTAACAGGTTTCTTTCCAAGGGAGGAAAAGTTGTACTCACTAAGAGTGTTTTAAGTTCAATCCCTGTCTATTGGATGATAATAACAAAAGTTCCATAGGGGGTTCTGCATTCTCTCAGAAAGATCTTCTTTAGATTCCTGTGGACTGGTATAGCTGACAAAGGCATCCATTCGATGTCGTGGGTGTCTATTTCAAAACCTAAGGAGGTTGGAGGGTGGGGCTTTAAAGATTTGCATATGTTTAGAGAGGCTTTGGCAGCCAAGTCGGTGTGGCAGTTTATTACTAAGGAAGGGAAGTGGCAATCTATTCTTAGCTATAAATATCTGGGGAATGGAATAGTGTTAGACTGGATCCGGATGTCGCGCAAGAGAAGTCGAGGGGGGTTGCTTTTCTGGAAAGCGATAGTGGCAGTATTTCCTGTAATAGGGGATAGGCTAGTTTGGGTTGTGGGGAGTGGCAGGGAGGCTTGGATTGGTAGAGACTCTTACAAAGGATTAAAAAAGGTGCCATAGTTCTCTTCGGATTTTTAGTTTTTTTTTATGGAAGTGGCATAAAGGTACTAGCAGATGCAGCGGTTGGAAGCACAAGTTTTATTCAGAAGTGGAAATCGGCGATGGAGTTGCAAATTCCATAGATTTGGTCTACAAGCTAGAAAAATTGGACTGCGGAGTTGGTAAAAGGTTTTACTAAGTTAGATAATAGTTCATATTTTCTATAGTGGCAGGGCAGTGAGGAAGGAGGGACCTTTTCAGTCATGGAATCCTACATCTCGCTTCGGAGGAACCGAGCTCAAGAAACTTCCTGGTGGTGGAAAAAAAATTGGAAAACTCGGGCGACCCATAAAAGTAAGATACTGGTATGTCTCATTTTAAATGGTAAGGTTCTAACTTGGGACATGCTGCAAAGAAGAAATTGTCAAGGTCCTGGTAGGTGTAGCCTATGTAGGAAAGTTGATGAAGATGTCGAACATCTATTCTTGCACTGCCCTTTTGTACAAAAGATTTGGAAAGGACTGAGCCTCAACTTTCAGCAGAGGCTTATGGTTGAAGGTAATTATTTTGAAAGTTTTTTAAAAACTTGGTATTCCGATCCTAATCTGGAAATATTGAGATGCTTACCTTTTTTGGTAGTTTGGTTTGTTTGGTTAGCCATGAATCTTTCCATCTTTGAAGATAATCATCTTCCTAGTTTTCATGTTATTTCTCAGATTCTTTCAACCTTTAAACTGTTCCTGGGACAAGAAAGTAAGTCTAAGAAAAGATAGATTAAAGATTTAAAGATTGCTGAGGGAGATATAGTGGGGATTTTTTATGGCGCATGTGATAATAGCAGGTGTGGGCCAAGAGGATTTTTGAAACTATCAGAATATATTAATATAAGCTGTGAAGCAAACGGAGGAGAAGGTACTAATAATAGAACAGAAGGACTAGCGCTGAGAATTCTCTTGCAATTGGCAAAAGAAATGTCGATGGACTCTTTAAAAATTTTTGGGGATTCACAGACGTGGATTAAATTTATGCTCTAGGAAAATAGTTTACATAACCACTCTTTACAAAACCTCAAAAGCAATCTGGAGGCTATGGTTTCCATTTTCAACAAAGTGGATTTTGTTCATGTCTACAGAGAACAGAATGTGTTAGCCGATGAACTTTCTAAAAATGGACTTCTTCTGGAAGTTGGAAAGTGTAAGATCATTGCCAACAGCAATGGCAATTAGGTTATCAGTTGGAAATCTATGGATATTTTTGACAGTATAACTGGATGATTTGGAAAGATTTGAATTTTTCATGATCAATTTTTTCCAATGTAACAATTAAAACATGTATGAACAGTTAAATACATACTCTTAGTTCTTATTTTTGCTTAACGTGCAGCAACACTTGTGGAATGTATTCTCTGCTCTTTATGATCAATGAATATAATTTTTTCTTGGGACAAAAAAGTATAAATTAAAAGAGTTAAGTAGCTCGAGATTATAAATAATATTATCTTTCACATATAGAAAGATCAAACAATGTGATGTTGAGATTAAAAAGTATGCAATAGAAATATGTTATTTTAGTATATATATATATTTAATGAAAAGGTTGTAGAAGTAAAAGTGGTTGAAAAATATGTATATATATATTTGGATTATATTTTATATTGAAATATGTTACTATTTCTTATACATAATGCGAAATAGGGTCGGGAAAATAAAACAGGATGAAAAGTGTAACATCTTGTCTCCTTTTTTATATATGACAAATACATAGTCTTTTTATAAGAGAGAAGTAATATGCATTATGAAAATGTGAATCAACCTCTTGAAAAGAAGAGAAATTCATGAAATGTACAAAAATTAATATACAAGTTGATTATATCCTACAAATCAAAAAAGAGTTTGGCTAAATATTTGTTATTATTAAAAATAGTGAAAATTTTTTAGATATTTAAAAGTATTAAAATTTAAGAAAATTGGAATGGTTACATTGTTCGAGTTTCACATGATGATATATTGGTGGTAAATTATATGTTGTTTTAGATATTATATAGGTAATTTCATCTGGTTAAAGTTGACATTAGTCCACTTTGAAAAAAACTCTACCTGATCTCAATTCTTTCATACTTCACAATCTTCATTTACCCTTCTTCATTGTAATTTATGAAAAGGGATGGTGTGAGCTTAAAAATAAAGAAACAATAAACAAAGATGAGGTATACATTGACAATCAATTGTTGCTAGAAAAAAATTGCTACAACAGTGTGACTCCGTCGTTTCATGTTAAGAGACTTTATCCATTTCTTTTCAAATATGTGCAGCCTCATCAAAGAGATGTAATAACTTCATTTGAAGCCCATGTTTTGGCTAGTTTCTACTCCAAGATGAACTTTTGAGAGTGTTTATTATTTCAAACCCCGTACACAAAGAACAGTTAGAGATCAGTTCATAAAAATAAGGGAGAGTATATGACCTCAAGGCTAGAGAAAACAAAATGCTGAATTGGTAGAGAAATGAACCTGGTGTGCACATAACGTTCGTGGCTTTGACTAGTGATGGAAAGGATCAGAAGCGTGTGAAGTTCAGCCGAAAGCGTTTTAGGTAAAGACAAGAAGAACATCGGTGGACTGATAACTGCTTGTGAGTTCATGAAAATATGATGTGCAAGGGACGGAACAGGCAACTACAGGGGTTTCCATATAAATTAGCAGAACATACAACACTTCTAAAGTTCTTTACTACTTTCTAAGATAATATACTTGGAGTGGATATTTAAGTAGGTCGGTTGATGTACGATTTCTTTATTCTCTACTGTGGTGAAATGAGGGGACATTATGTCATGAGACTGAGGCAATTATGGACAGCTATCAGGCCTAGTGCTACAGATGTGGCGAGATGGGGCGAGCAGGCCTGGAATTTCAAATCTTTCTTGCTTGCCAAATTTATTTGGAATTTCAAATCTTTTTTGCCTATCAAATTTATTTTGATGACAGTTTGATGTTTTCATTGTCTATCATTTTAAGTTTTAAGCAAATACATGAAGTGTTAAATGTCAAATATGTAAATTTAATTATTTTTTTCTTAATTATTTTCTAAATTTTAAAATACAATCTCCATATAACTATCTAAACTGGATTATAAGCAATCTTCCTCTTAAACAAGTATAAATAATCAATTTTCACCCTCCTTTTAAGAAAGAGATAAGTATAGAAAAATTACAACTCCGCGAGCTAAGACATAAATTTTTATAAAAGAGTAGTAGCTATATCTGTTAGAATCTCATATATCTACTTCCTATTTTTTAGTCTCATACATGTAAGGAGGTCTTGGAATTCTCAATTTCACCTGTATATGGATGGTGCTTTTGTATTTCATCTTTATGTAATAAATTTCAGTTTATACAAAAGTTGGTGTTAAAGAATAATCCCATATTATATTATGCACAACCCTCTTTTTTTCACTTTTAGAATATAAAAGAAGTAAACCAGCTGAAATTAAGAAAATGTCCCCTCCATGAAACAATTTAGCATGCTTTAGGAATAAGTTCACGCATCAAATATTAAATATTCACCAGAATCCTAAATCAATAGACAAAAAAATCAGAAAATATCTAACAAAGTTTAGCATGCTTTGAAAATCACAAACCTAATATCAAATGCCACATTGTTTTTCTTCTCAATTCATTTGACAATTTGCACTCTAGCTTTCCAATAACTTGGTTAAAACCAACCAAAATATACAAAATAATGAAATAAGGAATGATTCTATAGAATAACAAAGTTTAGCATGCTTTGAAAATCACAAACCTAATATCAAATGCCACATTGTTTTTCTTCTCAATTCATTTGACAATTTGCACTCTAGCTTTCCAATAACTTGGTTAAAACCAACCAAAATATACCAAATAATGAAATAAGGAATGATTCTATAGAAGCAAAATATTCTAGATGCAATATTCAATATTTATAACCAATTTAGAAACTATGGGCTATTAATCTGCATTTTATGTCCAATGGAACTAACTTTTAGACAAAGCTTTAGCGAGAACTTGCAAACCATTTTGAGGATCTTGAATATCAGAATTCAGAATCACACCTAAATTACAATGGAATATCAGTAAAAGTTAAATTACGAAATATAATTTTAAAAGCAAATCAATATTACAATAAAAATAAATTAAATATATATATTCTCAGATACAATTTTTCCTTTAAAACAATTAAAAAAATAGATGCCCGCCATTGCCACAAGAATTCTACGAAAAAAGAAGGACCATCCCCAATCATATTGTGAAACAGCAACACCCAATTGCAAAACAACTATAGCAATGAGGGAGCCATAGATGTTACTAATTCTGGTGTGAGAATTCTAAATGTCCATAAGAGGCCTCTCTTCTTCCCACACCAACTGTTGAAAACAACAACAATAGAGGGCCCATTTTGACTTACAAATAAAAGATGATGTTCCACCAATATACCATCCCAAATTGTGCCACTCCCAATCCACATTAAGGAAAAAAGAAAAATGGACAAATTAACCCAATCTCCGAAATGACCAACAAAATACATCCTTAATGAATAAACCAAAAGGAATGCAATGTCGATATCGCCAAGCGGGGTTGTTGCAGTCTCCCTGTATCTAGAAAAACCGACAAAGGGAAGAGAGCATTTTTGCTAATAATAGATATGCTTTTTTTTTTTAATAAAATTTTACATAGAAAAATTTTATTCAACACCTAAATTGCTCGCAACATTTTGGAATAGCAATTACAGTTTAATATTTGTTTTCATCTAAATGAGACGCTAAAATCAGGGAACATAGACTTTTTGTTCTGTTTTCCAATAAATTTGGCCCCATATCGCCTTCAAATTTAATAAAGGAACTTTAATTTGAATTTGTATTGACTAATTTACGCAAACTACTTCCAATCCAATGAAAGTGGACATGAGAAATTGTTTGGTACTGTGATTTGTTCCTAAGTAGTGGATCAGTGAAGCAATTAATATCTATTAGCAAGGAAAGGAAATGACGCAAGAATTCTGATTTCTCTTCGTATCTACCAAGGCTTTCCCAGGTCTCGGATTCCATCCAGCAACTCCACTCAGCCCTCCAAAGTTCCAACTTTCCAAGCTCCCGGCTATGGGAATCCAGCCTCAGCGCAACTGTTGATCAAAGAGGTTTTCTCATGGATGGGTGTAACCATTGGGGGCGTATATATTCTTCCAAAATTTTATCTGTATCGCTCAGGTCTGACTCGCCCGAGTCAGGAGTTCTCACGTGTTGAAAGTAGGTATAGCTATAAAATTGTAATGAAATTTATTTACTCTTATTAATTTTGTGAATACACCAGTGGTAGTGCACTTTTAAATCGGCCATGGTCATACATTGCATATCCACGCAGTTGGTTTTCAAGCAGTTTGGAATGCTTTACCCGCTCCATTATTAATTTGAATTTTGAATGCGTTTCCGGATCCGTTAGACCCTAACTGCAAGAGACAAACGAGTTCAACTACCTCCACTATAGATATAATTTCCGCGTTTAAGGAGTTCTCTATTCTGAGAGAAAACGTCCTCTTCAGCTAGGTAACTTCTCTGAGTATAGCTTATTTGACCTCAGCCACCGCGTGCCTGTTGTTATAGGTGGTTGGTTTCTAATTTCAATTTTTTGTTAGGCCAGAATTCATGAAAATAATCATCATGAAAATTACAGCAATCAGACTGTTATTTAATTTGTAGTTGTAGTTTGTGACAGATAAATCATAATTATAAGAATGGAGCAAACTATGATTTCTGCATTCTCATAGCCGTTGGTGTCTGGTGTTAGGAATAATTTCCATGCCATGTGGGAGGACCTCGAGTTTGTTAGATTGGTTGTCGATAGTATGTTGAACTCACAAAACATGTCCAATTATATTAAGCATTTCCTTGAACGATTGCTGAAGACACTGAGGATGCCTAGGAACTTGTGGACGAATGCAATTGTGGCGACATTGCTTTCCAAAATTTTATTTAATGCTATAGATTAACTCGAAAAATCAAAGGCCTTACTAAAAGGATCAAATGCCTTCGTTGTGAGTTTAGTGTGTAGAATGAGTCGAATAAATGGAGACGGAGCTCAAAATCAAGTAAACATCACGAGTGCTTTTCCGACCATCCTTGAACCATACACCAGTGGAATTCAAACCGATGTAAGAACTCTCCAGCGAATTTTGATGGAATCTGATATTACAACAGTGGGGTGTTTAGAATTGGGGGAGTTCGGCAAAATCCATCTGCTGCAAAAATTAATAACTAGTGAAGGCGTCTTGGAGACATCTAGGGGCTTGGAAATTTGGCTGACCATTTCCCAGAATCCTATAGTTCAAAAGCTACAGTATCACTCGGCAGTAGTAGTATGATTGAAAGTTAAACAAACCTGTTTGAAGCGTGTCTTGCAGGAATTCGATGGACGATTGCGGAATTGTTAAATAGCACATCATCTCATCAATCTTTTCGGCATTCGAGATTTTTGGAATCTACTTATCATTATATGACCTCGCCAAGCTGCACTTCAATCAAATTCCAAATAATTCAAAGTAGGATTCATTTCAATCGAATTCCGAATAATTCAAAGTAGGCTGCATTTTAATCGAATTTCAAATAATTCAAGTTAGATTTACGTCATCAGATTTCTACTGGGTTACTGAGATTTGAATTTGGTTGCATGTTTAGTCAAGTTTAGTGCAATACTATGCCTTTATACAATTATCTCGAGGATGAACTGTCCATGTGCCGTCTTATCATTTTAGAAAAAACATGTTTTGTCCAGTTTCCAGTAACAGCAGTATGACACAAGCCGTGGAAACAAGTTAAAAGATTGGCATAATGTATTGTGAATATTGCCATAGTCGTCCAACGCTGGATGAATAGTTCAGATTAACGATGATTGGTCTTCCTTCACAAAAATAAATGTTTGAAAATCCACATGTAAGCGGAGGATGGAAAGAAGAGATTGCCACTCTCTTCATTTGCTAAATCGTGTTTCTTGTTTAAAGAGCAAAGCAAATCAACTTTTTTTTTTTACAACAACTGAAACAACGGATAACGAGCTTTGTATTAAAATAGAGGGAGAATTACAAAAAGAGGGTGGCAAGACTGGTCCCAAAATTGGAGAGCTGGCAGGTTTAGCTCACCACAATTCAGTCTATATAGGTCATACAAAATCCCTGGCAGGTCTAGCTCACCACAATTCAGTCTATGTAGGTCATACAAAATCCCTGTTCTGAGACAGCTGAATATTTTAACAAACTTCCCAAGGAGCAGACTACAAAAGAAATACACATTGTGAAAATATGAAAAGACAAGCTTCTACAAGCTTTCGCAGGTTAAAGACCAAAACAAAAAAGTCCTGTGAGTACATGAACAAGCAGGCAGAAGGATCAGCAATTTCCATGGTGCTGATGGGCATTTTTTTCTTTGTTCCCAGCCGCAGCTCCGGCATTATCCTCAGCGATGTCGTGGAGAATAGTGGAACTATTCTTGTAGTCAGTCCTGATTCCATCCACCTTTGCTTTGATGAGTCTGAGATTGTTGCGAAGAGATTTAATTTGACTGTTCATATCAACCGAGCAGGAACAACCATTCTCAAATTTCCCAACCAGAATATCAAAATACTCTTTCATCTTACAGCTACTGCTGCGAACTTCGGAGTTTGAGATCTGAACGAAGGTGGAGAGGTGAGAAATGTATTTTTTGATGTCACAGTTCTCACCTTTGAGCCAACAAATTTGGGTTTCCAGTTCCTGTAAGTGCGAATTGACCTCAGAAGGTGGACTGTCCAGCTCTTAAGGAGACCCATGTTGATTAAGACATTGATGTCGCCTGCAGGATGTAACCAATTCCTTCCACTGCCCGGCTCGCAGGAATGACCACGAGCAGCATGCGGCGCCGAACCACCGAAGCTCTGACCCTGAACCAATTCGAGAGGAATCCAAATTCGATCGCTTCCAGGCTCTCATTTCTATGCTGGGAGACGTGCTGCGAAGAAACACCACGATTATGCTGTCCCGAGCCTCCATTGCTCTACCCCTGCACCACGTCAAAGTGCAGAGAGAAACTGCTTCATTCCAACCCCTCCCGACTGTGCCTGATTATGCTTCCTACAACGACGATGACTGCAGTGCCGAGAGATTCAACCCAAACATCTCATCCTCCATAGAAAGCCTGAAAACACAAATACAATTCACTGCGCAGAGGGTCGCAGCGCAAGGGGAGAAATACTAAATGCCACCCTTACCACCTTCGTGCGAGTTAAATGCAGAGGGGGTCTCGAGGTGAGGTTGAAGTGAATGCATGCGAGACAGATGGAACTTGCAGGAGACGGTCGCCATGTGTGCAAAAAGGACGCGGGGAAGGATCGAGGAGGGGAAGAGGATCCCAAGAGGATCAAAGAATGATTAAAATTCGAAAATTGCTTAAGCCTATAGTTTGTAGGATAATGGGAAGTGAGATCCCAAGCTGGGGGGACTTTCCTGGTGCAAACATGGGAAAAAGGTCAAACAGGAGGGTGAATAAGGGACCCAAATTTTTTCGATGATTTTCCCATTACTCGTCAAAAAACCACAATCCAAACAAGCACCTGCATTGGCCATGGCATCTGCAATCTGATTGTTGTTCCTTGGGATGTGAAGAAAAAGGTGATGGAGCTAAATTCCTTAGCCACGTAGAAGAAGAGATGATGAAACTTGGAGACAATACTTTTACGATTATTGGTCAAAAAGCCATTCCGCATTATTATTTGTCTTTATGCCGAGTCCCCAAGAAAATTCTTTCATCTTATTTCCCTCGGAGTCAAGGAGGACTCCTCCCTCACCTGTCTTTATGCCGAGTCCCCAAGAAAATTCTTTCATCTTATTTCCCTCGGAGTCAAAGAGAACTCCTCCCTCACCTGCCAACCCAGAGCAAAACAAATCAACCTCAAAAAAAGTATTTATTCCATTTATTTTGGAACATATTTTAGTAACAATTTAATTTATATGATCATTGCATAAGAATATGCTATTTTTACAATCCTCAATTTATGTATGAAAAATATATAGTAATAATCATTAAACTAATTTTAAGTCCAACAAAACATATATAACATATGATGCACTTTATTAAACTAATTTTAAGTCCAACAAAACATATATAACATATGATGCACTTTATTAAACTAATTTTAAGTCCAACAAAACATATATAACATATGATGCACTTTATTAAAAAAATTGGTATTTATGTTAAAATAAAATTTGGAAGAAAGAAATTATTTATTTATTATAAACAATATTGTGTAGTTAAAGTTATTTGATTATGATAACAATTGCTGAAAAATAGAATACAAAATTATGGAAGATATAATTTTGTTTGTTTGTGAAGAATATGAGTGTGAGGTGGGGAAGTGAGAGTGTGTATTTATAAAGAACACAAAGTTGGGTGAGAAGTGTAAGTGTGTATTTGTAAAGAAAAGAACACATTTGGGTAAGTGTAAGTGTATGAAAGTATGCATATATTTACATAATTTCACCCCTAACCCCAACCACGCCTTTTTATGTAGCCCTCATTCTACTCCTTCATTTATATACATTTTGCACACGTCTTTCTCTCCACCCTCATTTACTCTATATTTAAAATTTATTGACTATAATAAAATCAATCTAAACTAAAATATCTAAACTAAAATGAATGTGCAGTGAAAAAAAAGAAACATACATGGTAGGAAAGATATTATAGAGATTGAAACAAAAAACCATATCCAAAGGTGTTAAGTTGATTTGATAAGCATTGCAGTACCCACTTTATGTAGATATTAGATATTGAACATTTTAAAAATAAAATAATAAGTTATTAGTGTAAATATCATTGATTAAATTGGGTTGGATTTACACGAATTTGATAGTGAAGAAGAATCCAGGTTTGAAATTTATACTTTTCTCAAAGATAAAAGTTTCTTGATGATTTTGGATGATGTATGTCATGGACTAGAGTAAATTTTGGACCAATTAACTTGGTTTCGTGACTCAGAAAATCGAAAATCTATCTCAATCCGTGATCACAGTGTCCTCTAAAGAATGAAATGCAATCATATAATAAGTGTTGAACCATTGATAGATGAACAAAGTTGGCACTTGTTTCACTATTATGCTTTTCAAGGATTCCAAGAAATAGATCAAATGGAGGAAACTACCAAGTCCATCTCTAGGGAATGCAAGTCCCAACTTTGTTCATCTCTCAACGATTCAACCTGTCTCTAGGGATTTGTCTTGCTCTTAAGACTATTACAATTACAATGGTAG
This sequence comes from Larix kaempferi, assembly GCA_027924585.1. Lineage (NCBI taxonomy): Eukaryota > Viridiplantae > Streptophyta > Pinopsida > Pinales > Pinaceae > Larix > Larix kaempferi. The sequence goes on along the minus strand of BSBM01000240.1, from coordinate 8,446,243 downwards.
GTGAACAATATCATTGACAATGGAGGCTTGCATTGGATCAACTTAAAAATATAAACAAGAGATTTTACTCTACTTGTCCACAGACATAAATATAATTGTTCGTGAAACTAAGATCGAGCTACCATGCCATATTTAAGTGCAAATTTCATATTTATTTTGATTTTTGAGTATATATGTGCATAACAGTTTCCAAAACTTTATAAACTGCACTTGCAACATAAATATCATCATGTCCAAAGCCTTACTTTCGTGGAAGTAGGAAAACTCTAAGCATTTATATTATATATTGAAGTGTGCAAGTTCATTTATCATTAATATGTTTTCCATATATTTCCCAAAATATAACATACTGGTGAAAATTGCATTGCATATTTTTAATGTGGATTATCAAATTTTGCAAAAAAACATATCTGGTTTACCAAACATCAATTTTCATTAATTATTATCATAATTAAATTTTATGTTACTTTCTCCACCACTATGAAGGATCATGGTTAAATTTTTTGTTACTATATACATTAGTATGCTCTAATTCATTATTAAAGTAAAATTTTATTAAATATATTGAAGGTCAAATATCTAAGAGAACTCATAATATGAAGTAATATTTTTTAATTTTTATTTCAATATAAGTGATATTTTCCTAAAATAATATTAAGTAATATTTAATTTTATACTTATAAAATATATAATTATATTATTAATGAATTATCATTAACTAATATTATTTTTACTTTTATAATCACTTTAAAATAAATTTATTTATTAATCTAATTAAATTATGTTTTGAATGATTAATTTTAAAAATTGAAAATTATTAATTTTTAAATATATAAAAAATTATTTATTTTTAATTGGTTTAAAGTGTCATAATATGATTCAACATTATAAATTTTCAAGTTATTTTTGTTGAAATTGGATTTAAAAATAAAAATATTACTTATAAATTTTTATAATGTGACTTCTAATTGGTTGATTGATTTTCTTAAATATTGTGAAGATTTCTAATACAATCATTTTATAATATAAAGAAATTAAAACCATTCTATAGTATATTGAAATAAAATTAAAGTGAGGTTAAAGTTTTATGATTTTATTTATAAGGTATATTTTCTTCATAGGTATATGTTAAGTTTTTTGGATTTCTAGATGCAAATCGTATTTTCTTAATTTCTCAATTCTTGGATTTTCTTAGATTAATTGGTTAATTAAAGTGATATTATCTCTTTCAAAAGTTAAACAATGTTGTGTTCTATATACTAATATTATAAAATAGTTTTAAGTTAAAATAAATTCGTATTACATGTAGAAGCAAATACTAAGTTAAGTTATGTGACCGTTTATATCAATCATCATAGATCATGGTGGTTAATCATTTTGTACGGAGAGTTCAAAATTTTGATAATGTGATTATTAATTTGTGGGAAATTTTTATTAACAATTTCAAAATGTTAGAATGTGTTTTGATATTGTATAGTGGGTTAATGTATAGTTTTGTCATAATAATGATCATTATAATATAATTTGTGGAGCACTTATACATGTGATTAGGTCACGTTAGAATTTTTTAACATTACACGTGTGCACATAAAGATAGTTTTGGGACTTATTTAGTGGGACTTAGATCTCAAGTATTGGTTACCCACAATCCTAGGTCATTCTTATCCACTACTTATCCCTTATCTCTTAATGAGCCTATTGTTTACCTTGATGGATTGGTTGATCTCCATTTTTTTATTGTGTCTTATAATTAATGGTCAAGGTTTTTCTTGCTTATTGTAAATTCAACCATTGGTCTTGAATCAATGAAGGGAGGGTGGATCAGAATCTTGATTATTACCTTGGTGGGTTGCTTATGGTCTTGATATAGAATTTTTTTCATCATAAAAATTTGGTGATGAGCCTCTTAGGTATGAAAAGATGTGACAAAGACACACGTATATCCTTAGTTATTAAGGGTATATAATCCTCTAAGACCTGCTTTCCTTCAAAGTAAAAAATCATAAAAATACAATCTTAGGCCGTGTTTCCTTTACTAGCCCATCGATTAGTCATGATTTGAAACCCGAATGAGAATATTTTAAATTTCCTACTAAATTCCATCAAAATCATATTTCAAAATTATCATAATAGTTTTAACAATGTTGTAATATTTCTCAAGCTTCTTCCTCTTTCATCTTTTCATCATGCTTCTTCTTTAATGGCTCATGTTCAGTAACCAAATAAATACTTGTTAGGGTTGAAGGCCAAGTTGGTTACATCTTTGTTTCATTTTCACTAAGTATTATTATACTCTTCTATTCTTTTATTCATATTTGTAAATATAGAATTAAAAGATGAGGATATTATTAAAAGAATATAATGACAATGACATTTTATGATTACTAGCAATCAAGTTTCTTTCATAAATTCGGTATAAGGACATTAATTGCATGTTATTATTTGACTCACTAGTGTGCCAAATGTGGAATTTAATCACCACATGTGTACAGCTGAGGATACTTGGAAAAAAAACCTACGGTCACCCAACTCCTTTATAAAGATACAAGGTAGACACTTAATGAGGAGCTTCTGCAAAAACCTTCATTAGACGATGTTTTCTTATAATTTTTGCACAACCATTAATAATGTTAGTGGAACCATGAGCACTTGGTGGTGGAACCATGAACAATGCATAACATTTGGTGGTTTACATGTGGAACTATGAAGAATGAGTAATGCATATAGAACCATGAGCATTATATGTGAAATCATGAACAAATTTGGTGGAATTGTGAGCATTTGGTGGTGGAACCCTGAGCAATGCCAATAGAACCATGAGTTATTAAGAAACCATTAAAAATGGTGGAATTATGAATATAAGTTGGTGGAACCATGAACAATGTTGGTGGAATCATGTACAAATAGATACTTGTTAGGGTTGAAGGCCAAGTTGGTTCCATCTTTGTTTCATTTTCACTAAGTATTATTATACTCTTCTATTCTTCTATCCATGTTTATCTATATAGAATTAAAAGATAAGGAATATTACTAAAAGAATATAATGACAATGAAATTATATGATTACTAGCAATCAACTTTTTTTCATAGATTAGGTATAAGGACATTTAGTGCATGTTATTATTTGATGCACTAGCTTGCCAAATGTGGAATTTCATCATCACATGTGTACACCTGACGAGTCTTGGAAAAAAAAACTATGGCCACCCAACTCCTCTATAAACAGACAAGGGAGACACTTATTGGGGAGCTTCTACAAAAACCTTCATTAGAAGGTGTTTTTCTTATAATGATTACACAACCATGGATAATGTTAGTGGAACCATGAGCACTTGGTGGTGGAACCATGAAAAATGTAGGAATGCATATGAAACCGTGAACAATGCATAACATTTGGTGGTCTACATGTGGAACCGTGAATAATGAGTAATGCATATAGAACCATGGTCAGATGCACAAGTCAACAAGATACATCCTGACACTCTTAGATAATTTTTATCATTAACCTATGAGATATGGCAGGAATTTTCCTAGAGAAACTTAGACTAATTTTCCAATACTTAGTCAATTTCCAAAATTTCACCAAACTGTCAAACCTTTATATAATGATGTCAAATTGTAACAATGACATCATGAAGGTACTAGAACACCATCAGATGGATTTTCACACTCATCACACATGCCACATCATCATATATTCAATATCATCATATCCTTTGTCATTAATGAATACTTTTGGCATCAATGTCAATCATACTCATTGGCTCAAGTGGCTTTGGGAAAATGACTTCCATTCTCTCACAGAGAGAGAGATAGTTATTTGGAGGGAACCATCCTGTAGGTGGATGCTTAATGCACCTGAATATAGTCTCAGTCTTGGAAAAACGTCTCTGGTGAAGAAAATATTGGCCTTCCAAAGCAGCCACTCAGCCTTGTTTGCACTTAAAACTACCCTAAATGACCTTAGTAAAATGCCCGCCATTTCTCACCAGTGAGGGATTAAATTTATCTGACAACATAAGCTTTCAAGTGGATGATTTACACACTTGAAAATTGACTCCTTCTTGATAAAAGGTCTATGGACAAGAATATAATGGCCTTCCAAAACATCCAATCAACCTCTTTTGCACCATTCCAGAAAATGCTCGCCATGGGAAAAAATGGCTAAGTACTTAAAATATGGTTCATGTGGCTTTGGGAAAATGACCACCATTTCCTCACAGAGAGAGATAACTATTTGGAGGGCACCATCATGTAGGTGGATGAATAATGCACCTGAATATAGTCTTAGCCTTGGAAAAAATTCTCTAGTGAAGAATATATTGGGCTACCAAAGCAACCACTCAGCCTTTTTTGCACTTAAAACTGGCCTAAATGACCTTAGGAAAATGCCTACTAGTGTTAGATTTTCATCAATTTATTTCCAAATGATCTAGGATCTTAACTGGGAGAACAACATGTACAACATATCAAATACAAGAGATAAGAGACACAAAGCATTTCACTCAGGAAAACCAAGAAGGTGAAAAACCTCACAACTTCCTCAGAGATAGAATAAGCACCAATACAAAGATCACCAAGATGAAACCCCAAAACAAGAGATAGTCTCCTAGCAGCATCTCCTCCTCCACTTGTGCGCACTCCTCCTATCTCTCACTAATGCGAAGTGAGTGAGTGTGTGAATTAATAAATGAGAGAGTCACACTCTCTATTTATACTTTACTTCACTTGACTTTTAACTCTAACTAGGTCGGCCCCAACTTAACCACTTAACATAATGCTAACTAGGCCGACCCCACTAGGGGACTTAAACACCCCATAACAACTAACTCTAGGCTAACCTCCCTTAGGAGAGTCTAATAACCCACTACCACTTGACACTGGGCCAACCCAACTAGGGTGGTCTAATAACCCTTTAACCTACATGACTCATACAGGGTCGACCCCACCAAGGTGGTCTAATAACCCATCAAATACAAGTTATGACACTTACAATATAACTTACGACACTTGCAAGTACAAATGACGACACTTCCAATCGAAGGAATAATACATCTCCGTTGGGGATATAATAGAGTACAAATGTAATACATACAATATACAAGTGAATATCTTTCGAAGTTACAACTACATCAACACTCCCTCTTAACTAGGAAGGTATTCTCTTGACACAGGTCATCAATACATGTTAGCACAAGTCTTCAATTCTAGAGTTAGATCATCGTCACTGGATCGCTGGAGCATCATCGTCACTGCTGCTATACTCTTCATCTCAATCACTAGGCTATCTCTCAATTCTTCTCATCATAGGAAGTTCTACAGAGGAAGCACGTTTTCATGTTGTTTGTAGGCCTAGCCTCCTGTAGGTCTTCAACATCTCTGGCCATCCTGTGGAATGTGTGTCAACAAAACCTCGAGAGAGCATCCTGTGACTTTTACGAGCACACAACTCAACCCATCGGATCTCCCAGGATCTTTTACATGTGACCACCACAAAACCTCAAAAGAGCATTCGAGCTCAAACTATCAGATATCCTAGGATATTTTACATGTGGTCAGGAAAAACCTTAAAAGAGTGTCTTGCAACCTGCAAGATCTCTAAAGAGCATCCTGGGACTTTTACGAGCACACGACTCAACCTATCAGATCTCCAGGACTGATTACATGCCTCCTGTAGCAAAACCTCGAAAGAGCATCCGAGCTCAAACTATCGGATCTCCCAGGATATTTTCCATGCTACCTGTAGCAAAACCTCAAAAGAGTATCCGAGCTCAAACTATCAGATCTCCCAGGATCTTTTCTATGCTACCTGCACAATCTGTCCACAACCAACCTGTAGCAAAACCTCGAAAGAGTATCCGAGCTCAAACTATCGAATCTACAAGGATCTTTTCTATGCTACCTACACAATCTGTCCATGGCCAACCTGCAGCAAAACCTCGAAAGAGTATTCGAGCTCAAACTATCGGATCCCCCAGGATCTTTTTTATGCTACCTACACAATCTGTCCACGGCCACGGAGTATCATCCTGATACTCATGGTCATACTGATCATCATCACGTAGTACATCATCCTGATGTATATCATCTGGAGCATCGTCTTGATGCTCATGATCATCCTGATCACCATCATAGCATCACCCTAATGCATATCATCTGGAGCATCGTCCTGATGCTCATCACACATGGTCATCCTGATCATCATCACAACATCATCCTGATGCATATCATCTAGAGCATCATCCTAATGCTCATCATACATAGCAATAACCAGAGCATCTTCTTGATGCTCATCACACAGTGCTTACATCCACAGCCATGGGAAGGATCCTCCTACCACCATGCTTGGAATGGCTCCTGCAAATGTGTCCCATCACTTCTTCCTCGAAGTATCTTTTATCTGAAGAACACCAAGCCTCTCTCTGAAGTACTTGAAATTCACTCTGGCTAGTGGTTTGGTCAACACATCTGCAATTTGCTCATCTGTCGCAACATACTGGAGCTTCACTTCTCCTCTCTGCACCATATCCCTGATATAGTGATATTTGATCTCGATGTGCTTCAACTTGTCATGGAACACCGGGTTCTCTGAAAACTTCACACAAGTCTAGTTGTCACAATAGATACAGGTAGCATCCAATTGTAGATCAAATAAATAAGACAGTAGCTTCCTTAGCCATACTGCCTCACAACTAATCGAACAAGATGCGACATACTCTGCTTCGGCTTTACTCAGTGCTATGCAGGATTGCTTCCTACTAAACTTAGAGATCACACCTGATCCCATACTGAAGCAACACCCCGAAGTGCTCTTCCTATCTACAACACTTCCTACCCAATCTGAATCAACATAACCCTCCAGGTTAAAAGTTTAATTCGCATCATACTTGAGCCCATAATCAATTGTACCCTTCAGGTACCTCAGAATATGCTTTATAGCAATCAGGTGAACATGTCTAGGATCTGTCAGAAACTGGCTCAAGGTGTTCATCGCAAAGCAAATATCTGGTCTCGTGTTCATCAAGTACATTAAGGACCCAATCATCTGACGATACACCATGACATCAACCGACTCTGATGAAGCATCACTCAATAGCTTCAAGTTTGATGCCATAGGTGTGGCCATGGCCTTGCAGTCTATCATCGCGAACCGCTTCAGGATCTCTACTGCATACTTCCCTTGTCCACGGAATATTCCATCTTCACTCTGCCACACCTCCATACCTAGAAAGTAATGCATCATGCCCATGTCCTTCATCTCGAACTCGGCAGCAAGCTTCCTCTTCGTGTCGGAAATCAATCTATCCTCACCTATCACAAATAGGTCATCCACATATAATAAAATTATTAGTGGATTTCCCTCCTCAACCTTGTAGTAAAGGTTGGAATCTTCTTTACTCTTGGTAAATCCCAAACTGGACAGGAAGCTGTCTATCCTTCCGTACCATGTCCTATGTGCTTGCTTTAAGCCATACAAGGCTTTCTTCAATCTGCACACATATGACTCCCTATTATGTGTCTCAAAACTGAGTGGCTGCTCCACATACACTTCCTCTTCAACTACACCATTCAAGAAAGTTGTCTTGACATCCATCTAGTGTATCTTCCACTTCATCACTGCAGCCAGAGCAAGTACTATTATGATGGAAGTGTATCTGGCTATAGGTGAAAAAGTTTCTTCATAATCTATCCCCTCTTTCTGAGAGAAGCCACGAGCCACAAACCTTGCCTTGTATTTCTCTATGCTACCATCTGCAGCATGCTTGATCTTGTAGATCCACTTGGAAGTCACAACACACTTCCCTTCTGGTCTTGGGACCACATCCCAAACATCATTCTTCATGATCGACTAATATTCTTCGATCATGGCATTCTTCCATTACTGCATCCCGGATCCTGAGAACTTCAGATTCTTCAATATCTTCAATAGATAGTTTTCTTGAACTTTGTTGTTGGAACAAATGTTGTAGTCCTTCTTTTGTAGGTGATTGTACACAATCTTTCCTACAAGTCAAATTCAATTGCATGATTAGAAACTTCTCATAGTTTTTCAAAAACAAATTCTTACACATAAGAATGTATGTCATACAGTCATGCAATTATCTTAGCCAATGCTTCAATACAACATTTATCCCTATTCCGTTACTTTCTAGATGCCTTCCATCTCTACCAGAACATTTGTTAAGAGTGTGGACAACTCCCAACATGTCATCAAAGAGGTTTCATTCTAGATAAGTAGCAATGGAATGTTGTACAGTACCATAGGCCACTTACCCATTACTTGTATTAGTAGTATCTTGTTCATTAATGCAACTTTTATAAAATGCATAATATACATCCTAAATCTAGGAACATAACTGTGTATATGACTGAACAACATCATTTGAGTAATCATATATATAGGAAATAACAATTCAAATACTTATCTTTGTTTAGTTGTTGGGTGGACTCCCTATTAATCTTTGCTTCCTTGTAGGAACTATTGGAATGTGCTCCCTCTTGATCTTTGCTTCCTTGATTATTTGTCCTTGAACTTATATCTATCCTAGACCACTATGCATGCTTAAGTGTGCACTAGTGTCATCATTGTGTCATCCTCAAGATCTCATACATAATCATACATACATTAGTATAATCTCAATACTATCAAAACATTATTATTCTAAATATGTATGGTCATGATCATTTCAAACACAGGTAATTTATCACAAGTGTTAGTATTCAAGGTTTCAGGGAGTACTTCTTTTACTCATGCATATTCTTATTTGACCATAGGACTTTTCTAGTTTGTCATATCGTCAATCAAAGTAAGAAACATAATATGCATAAACCCATGATTACTCAAACCTATAACTTCGTGAATAATCATTATCAATCATACAAAAATATACTTATATAAGATCCTAACACAAGGTAGGATTCTAACATACCTGGAAAAACATACCTAGATTATCATGTTTGCTAGTTATGTCTAACATACCCAAACAATGTCTTCTTTGTTCTTTTCAATGCTTTAGAGACCTTGTGATAGTAACCTGCATATCTCATAAGTTAAGCATTGTAGAACCAAATTATACATACCTCGTAAGTAGAGCTGCTATGTGTTCAATGGCTATGGATGAGTCTTTTTCTTCATGTCACCATGGTCATATGTTCTCTATCTAGAACTTGATTTGTCTTTCTTGATGTACCTTTCATGTTAGCGAACAACATCATCCTCATACAACACCACAGTGCATTAGTACAATCATAAGTGCCATAACCCTAATCAATGAATATCTTATATCATTCACATGCATTCATACTTTTACTAAGGTGATTAGTAAATCTAAAATTTATCAAGATTGTACTAAACTCAATAATATGAAGACAATCATATCATAAACTTAATCATGAACAGATTTCAAAACATACCTGTATCTCCTCAAGTCATACATGTCGGGATTGCTTATAGTCTTCTTATGTAAGGCCTTAGCCTCATCTCCCTCTGGAACTGGAATCTCTTCACTTACGTAGGTTTCCAAATCATTCTCTTCTAGGATTAACCCAATCCACTTTGATTTGATGAAGCTGGATCTGGAGCTGGCTAGGGTTTGATAGAGAAACCCTAAAAATACAAAATTTGAATTTCAAGCTTCTGATTGGATGAAAAGATGCGCCTTTCTGAGCTTATCAATCTGGTATACTTCAATTTTGAAATATGCAAAATTTGTCCCCTCAAAACTGCCTTTAAAACTTTTGGATCTGCAATTTCTGGTTTTTTGGTCAAAATCCTGAACTAGGGTTTGATAATGCCTGGGGTTCTGACCAACCAAAAAGTTCGATATTGTGCTCTAAAATTCGATTTTTCAGAGGAGCATCCAGCCATGGTATCAGATTCCAAAAATTTTAACTTTTGCAGAAACCCTAATTTTCCACCTTTCCGATCAAAATCCCGAACTAGGGTTTGATGATGCCCGGGGTTCTGCCCAACCAAAAAATTTGATCTTGGTCTCTAAACTTCGATTTTCTTGAGGATCATCTAGCTGTGGTCTTGGATTCCAAAAATTCCAACTTTCTTCGAAACCCTAATTTCCCGCAGCAGTGACAAACCAAAAATGAAAATGCTCAGAATCCAATTCTATTTGGACAGAAATATATGCCATATTGTTTATGATGTATCTCTGAAATTTCGGATACTCAGGTTCTAAAACTTCGACTTGTGGTATATTGACTTGTCATCTTTCCAACCCCATAGATCTGAGCTCAAATGGATTCTCTGAGAGAGAGATATGCCAGGTGTCGCAACGTGACCTGTTTATGGGATGAAACAGTATAGCTAAGTTGTACGGTGTTCCACGTGTCACTTTTTCAACTTCAGCCTCTGAAACCCAAACCTATGAAACTAAATTCCGTGCCCTAACTATTACTTTTTATGGAATTCCATTTGGATCTTCCTAGCCCGAGATATGACCCTTTTTCCTAGGTCACCTATTTAGGACTGGATTCTGGAAGAGACAGAAACCCTAACTTGTACGGATCATATCTCACAAAGTACAACAAATATGAGGCTTTCCTTCAGATACAAGGTACATGGACATTTCATCTTTAACCTGTAAAAGTTTCATATCTTGAACCTTTGCCAAAACTAAGTCATAGCGAAATTTCCATGATGACTGGCTTTTACTATACCAAGCCCTAGCTTCCAATTTGTCGCAAGTGCAACAAGTGTCATAAATGCCATACCATGCCTTCCTTCATGATAGATCTGATACCATGTTAGATTTTAATCAATTGAATTCAATATGATCTAGGATCGTGACTGAGAGAATAACATGTACAGCATATCAAACACAAGAGACAAGAGACACAAAGCATTTCAATGGGGAAAACCAAGAAGGTGAAAAACCCCGCAACTTCCTCAGAGATAGAATAAGCAACAATACAAAGATCACCAAGATGAAACCCCAAAACAAGAGATATTCTCCTAGCAGCATCTCCTCCTCCACTTGTGCACACTCCTCCTCTCTCTCACTAATGCGAAGTGAGTGAGTGTGTGAATGAATAAATGATAGAGTCACACTCTCTATTTATACTTTACTTCACTTGAATTTTAACTCTAACTAGGTCGGCCCCAACTTAACCACTTAACATAATTCTGACTAGGCCAACCCCACTAGGGGACTTAAACACCCCATCACAACTGAATCTGGGCCGACCTCCCTTAGGAGAGTCTAATAACCCACTACCACTTGACACTAGGCCGACCCCACTAGGGTGGTCTAATAACCCATCAAATATAAGTTACGACACTTACAATATAACTTGCGACACTTGCAAGTACAAATTATGACACTTCCAATTGGAGGAATAATACATATCCGTTGGGGATACAATAGAGTACAAATGTAATATATACAATATACAAGTGAATATCTTCCGAAGTTACAAATACATCAACAACCAGTTCTCACGAGGGAGGGATTAAATTTTTATGACAACATAAGCTTTCAGGTGGAGGATTTACACACTTGGCCATTGAATCATTCACTATAAAAGGACTATGGCCAAGAAGATAATGGCCTACCAAAACAACCAATCAACATTTTTTGCACCCTCCCATATTATGCCCCCCTTTGGAAAAAATGGCTAAGTACTGAAAATATGGCTCAAGTGGCTTTGGGAAAATGACCGCCATTTCCTCACAAAGGGAGAGATAACTACTCTGAGGGCACCATCCTGTAGGTGGATGACTAATGCATCTGAATATAGTCTCAGTCTTGGAAAAAATTCTCTAATCAAGAATATATTGGCCTGCCAAAACAACCACTCAGCCTTTTTTGCACTTAAAACTGGCATAAATGATGTTAGGAAAATGCCTACCAATTCTCACTAGTGAGGGATTAAATTTTTCTAACAACATAAGGTTTCAAATGGAGGATTTACACACTTGGACATTGACTCATTCGAGATAAAAGGTCTATGGCCAAGAAGATAATGTCCTACCAAAACAACCAATAAACCTTTTTTGCACCCTCCCATATTATGCCCCCCTTTGGAAAAAATGGCTAAGTACTGAAAATATGGCTCAAGTGGCTTTGGGAAAACGACCGCCACTTCATCACAAAGAGAGAGATAAATATTCTGAGAGAACCATCCTGTAGGTGGATGACTAATGCACCTGAATATAGTCTTAGTCGTGTAAAAAATTCTCTGGTCAAGAATATATTGGCCTGCCAAAACAACCACTCAACCTTTTTTGCACTTAAAACTGGCCTAAATGGCCTTACGAAAATACCCACGAGTTCTCACCAGTAGGGATTAAATTTTTCTGACAACATAATCTTTCAGGTGGAGGATTTACACACTTGACCATTGACTCTATAGGAACTCTTCCCAGTAGGATTTCTACCTCGGCAGGAACTCTGCCCGACGAGAAATTTTCTCCACAGGAACCCATCCCCAATATAGACTTTGAGAGGAAGTCTACCGCAATGGGAACTCTTCCCCAGCGGGAACTCTGCCCAATAGGAACTCTTCCCGGTGGGAACTCTGCTCGGAAAAAAATTTGTTCGATAGGCACTTTTCCTTGATATGGACTCTACAGGAACTCTTCCCAGCAGGAACTCTTCCTGACGAGAACTTTGCTCCACATGAACTCAGCCCCAGTATATATACTTTGATAGGAACTCTACCTCAATGGGAAATCAACCCTAATATAGACTTTGATAGGAACTCTTCCCCGACAAGAACTCCATCCCAACATGAACTTTTCCGCTATGAGAACTTTGCCCAACAAAAAATCTGTTCGATAGGAACTTTGTATCGATATGGACTCTACAGGAACTCTATTTGACAGGAAATTTGCCTCGATATGGAATCTACCTTGATATGAACTACACCCCAATAGGAAATCTACCCGGTGGGAACTTTGCTTTGCGGGAACTTAGCCCCGATATATAGACTTTGATAGGAACTCTACCTCAATGGGAACTCTTCCTTGGCAGGGACTTTGCTCGATAGGAACTTTGCTCGGCAAGAACTCTGTTGGGCATGCTAGTTGCACCTTCTAGAGCATGCATCTTTTCATGTTAGAGATTGCATTTTAATGGTAGTTTAGATTGCATTAACATAATTTAACCCTAAACCTTTAAAAATTATTCAAAAAGATCCATAAAAGAGCTTAGAAAACCCTAAAAAAATCTAAACCCTAACCATAGTCTATCTTTCCTAACTTAACATCACCCTTCCTTCCCCTCTCTTCCCTTCGTTCTTCCTTCTATCCTATTCACCTTCACTCCCCAGCCTTTCTCAGGTTTCCTTGGGTTGTGCTAAAGTTTCTGATGCACAAAATCCATTTGATTGGATGGAATTGATCTCTCTTCAGTAAGTACTTATAGTATTGATGATATTTTATGTTTGGTTTAAGGCAGCTTACAAGATTTGGTATTGACTGAAAAATTTCGGTGTTATTCAGGGTAAAGACAAATTTCTTTGAGAAAAGGGTGGGAGAGTATCAAAAGGCTTCTGTTATGTCCAACTTGAGAGGAAACTAGATTCATGTATTTAGTTTAGATGAAGAATTTTGAAGGCACACTTCCAAGTTGAAGAGATGGGATATCCATCTAATCCCATTTAAGTACTTGGCATTTTTTTTAAAGTAGTACATGGGTTCTTTGTCTCTTAATGCTTTCATGTTGAAGGGGCCTTCATCCATTGGCTGAGAATGTATATTGTATTTGTATGTTGAATTGGTTGTCTTTGAGGGTTGGAATCATTTGTCTCAATTCAAATCTCCTTATATTCATTTGTTACTTTCTATGCCGAGGAGTTGTATTGTAGAGGGCTATTTATACCATTTTAAAAGCTTTCAATAAAGCAATGATAGTATTCATCATCCCTTGTTCTAATCATTCGGTTTCTCTCAACATGCTCTCTTTCATAGTTATCCTTTCTAAACATTCATTACATTGCACACATTTAAAGCTTCTATTGATTGAATGAATATGGATATTTATAATTGTGAAGGTGTGTTTATGCAATTAAATATCCTCAATAGAAGCTAAAGTTTGTTCATCCTTTAGTGGTTTGTTTTTCTTATTAATTTTTTCTCGTGGAAAGCCTTATCTAAATAATTTAATTTTTAACATCCTTTCAGACCTGCTTGGTCTAGAGGACCTTTTCGTACAATCATTTCGAGAATCAAATTAACAAGCACAAGAATAAAGAAACTTAGTCATTGCCTTTTGGGGATGCATAAAAATCTATGATGATTACATTGGAACTTTGCATTTATATCACAGTAACACTAGTTTATAAGCATTTAAATCTGCATTATTATAAGAACATATATTAATGACTACAAATTTTAAGTGCCTTTCCAGAATCAAGATCAAAGTCAGCTAAAAAATTATTAAGATGAATTTTGTACTTAAAATAACCTCAGAAAGAGTTTCTTATGACTAGTGTAATTAGGGAATGATAGATCAATTCAGAGTCCTAAACATGTTTTTACTCAGTCATAACTAAATAAATAACATGTTTTAACTCAATCATAACTAAATAACTAACTTTGTGCTACAAGATGTGGAAGACAAGGATAAGGGTCTTGCTCTCTATGGCCACAATGAGAAGCTTGGTAATAATTTTTGGCTTATAAATACATGCCTAGGGACACCTATTCCTATGATAAATAACCTTTGTATGTGCGGTGATTTCCACACTACCACCAAGTTGTGGCCAAGAACTTCCAACTTGGTTTGCATTCACAGTTGGTGATTTCACAGTTGGAGGAGGCCAAGCACTTCTAGCTTGGTTAGCATTCACAGGTATGTATAATTGGTCATTTGCTCATTATAGTCTATGTCTCCACTAATTTATTGTTCGCTTATTTAAGAACTTGTGGGATCCTCACTCTGGATTTGTCAAGTTCTGTTGGACACAAGGAAATATATGCTCTTTTGGATAAAGATTGAATTTAAAATTATCTCATCCTTTTGAACATCAGTGTCACGGGGCTTTCAAATTTTTTGGCAATGAGTAGCTACATAATTATCCTTTATCATTCTAGAGAGTCTTATTCCCAATTTGTAAATTTGTAATTTGAAAAATATATTTAGATCTTTGATATATTTTTCCTGGTGCATGTATTTTTCCTGGTGCATGTAGAAGGGTCCCTACAACTCCCATGGTGTATCAGGATGAAAATTGCATTGGGTGCAACAAAGGGTCTAGCATTTCTTCATGGATGGGATGAAATACTAATGATTTATCGGGATTTTAAAACGTCCAATATTATTTTGGATTTGGCATGTACCTACAACTTTCAATTCTGAGATGGCTCAATGTTGCACTTTGGATTATTGTGTGTATGTACTTGGTGCAGGAATACAATGCTGTAACATACACAATAATTCAAGTTAGTAAATTACCAAAAAATTGTCATTTTACTTTCTTTATAATGCAAAGTGTCATTTCTATTGATATTTCATATGGAATATCTAGTTATACTTTTCACACTATCTTCTACATTATTTGAAGTATGGCTACTTTATATAATAAAGCACAATCTTTACATAATTGAAGGGAGTTAAATATAGATGTATTTAGCTTCTACACAAACCACCACCAATTGTTTTATAATGACTACTTTAATCATATGTTACTTCAACTTCCACTCAATTAATTCCTAAACTGATAATTGTATAATTCCAAATACTTCCTATAACAATTAACTTAACTCATATTGGAATATCACTCACCAATTTAGATTACTAGACTAAAACACATAAGGTGTAGCTATAAGAGTAAACTTAAATGTGCATGTACTTGAACAATACATACTTCTATGTGGACATAACAAGAAAAACATCAATAATAGGAAAACATTCTTCACCAAAGCAACATTCGACAAATGTATACATCTTCATGAGTAACAAGACATTAATACAACATACATGAAGGGACCACACATTGGAGACCAAATATGACGTGGTTCACCCAAAACTTGGGCCACGTCCACAAAGCAAGGTAATATCATATAGTATTAAAAGAAATTGGGATTACATTCTGCAACTTGGTCATTGCAACAATATATTCCACCCTTCTCAAAGCCTCTCTAACAGATAGTACTTTTCAAAACGTTCTACCCAACATTAAGTGCTTACAAGGTTTTATCTCAGTAATAGTATTATTTCCATGCAATTAACGCTACATCAGAGCGAATGTAGAGATTCGATAAACATAATTCAAAACAGAATCAAACTTAGGAGTTAACCCTATGAACTCCATTACGATGGCATAGTTTAATGTAAACACAAATAAGTAGACAACTCATCGGTTACCAAATGGGATTCCTTAGGGGTCTAATGCATTCATGGAAGCATACAATGAAAAAAAAAGTATAAATATTTTAAATCGATAACAACACCGAGTTTGGCTAACTATCCCTACCTCTTGATTATGCAGAAAATTAAACCAAAGTGCAGGATCTTATGAGCATCCGGAGATCTCGCCTAACTGCGCTATTTGAACATACCAGGATCAATTTTAAACAAGCAGGATATTAAACTAATCTATCAGTAAAATACCCAAGCTTCTACCAAGCGCCCACAACCCAGTTTATACAGAATAACAACAACCAACTAGAGTTTCGATTTTAATTTCCAACAATCGTAAAGATCAACTAAGACTATGCATATATTCATAGCAGCGTTTCGACAGAGATAAACTATAGATCGTTGTTCAAAATGGATAAGATACACAACCCAACGTGTTTATATGCCCTAGCTCAGATCTATAAGTCCGAACACTACTTATTCAAAACCCAAATACAAATAAATACTAGCTTCTCAATAGAAGTGACATAGAATTTACTGTATATGCGCAGCTCTATCTCAGATTGAATAACATAAGCACATCAACATTTTTTCATGCCTGAGCTCAGATTTATAAACTAGGATATAAAAATTCTAGCACTTTAGCCAGAGATCTGCTCTGTGCCATAGCTCAGATCCATAACTTGATTCACCTTTTAGCCAGAGATTATCTCTGAGCTATAGCTCATATCATAGCTCGGTTCACGTTTTAGCCAGAGATTAGCTATGATAAAATACATCAAACTTTAAAGGAATTTACCTAGACAAAGGTCAACTGCACCCAACAAATTCCAGAGGTGCTACTGTCATTGACAGGGTATGGAAACGCATAATTCACAACTGAATATAAACTTCAAACGCAGAGGCATGAATTACTCCGAAGCAGAAGTTTTATTTACCTCGTCGTAGAGATATGAAATAATGGGGGAAATATTACTTGTTTTCTTTTTCTATGTGTAGATACGTCTGCTTAGCGTAGAGTCATCTTGCTCCAATCGCCCAATTCGCCTCTTGTCACATAGCAGCATGTTGATGCCCCGAGAATCGCAGCATCAAGCAGAAGGGATTCTCCCTGATGGGAAATCCCAATTAGACCGCTCACTGTTTGGTGTAGGGAATCCATCCGGTTAATGGTTCTGGCTACCGTGATATTTAAAGTTTCTTCTTCATTATACTGGTTGCGGCCCGATCCACCGTTTATGTATTTTATTTTAAAGATGAAATGCACATGCCCTAAGCTAATTTAATCTAAATGCAAAGTTGAAACAAATCTTTATCTAAAACTGAAATCAATCTAATCTATCCTTGCAAGGAGCAAACTGTAAATCTGAGTAATGTGCTGAAAGAAAACATCTAAAGATCAACAGGTAGCCATTAAATCATACAGATGCATCTACAATAGGAGGTAAAAGATATTAAAAGATAGCTTCTAATTTAAATGCAATACATTCCATTACTCATTTGAGAGGGACATCAATGTACAGGAAAATAGAGAAGATCATTCATTGCACAGAAGTAATTCATAGCAGCAAAGAAAGATCTCACCGTAATATGTGAATGATACAAGAGTAGTCCAGTAAGCATTCAACACACAAGTCCAGGCAAAATGCCCTCTCCAGGGTTTCATTAGGCAAAACGAGTTCCTTATACATGCAGAGAAGTAGTTCACATATAAGATAGGAAATGTCTTTTCACCTGCCAAAAGTCCTTTACACTATTCAATATTTATCTATTTATAAGTTTACAAAATGCCTCTAGGGCTGCCACCTAGCCTTTTACAATTGTCTTTAAAGACTTTCCAAAAATAAAACAATTCGTGGCCTCTTTTACATAACAGAAAAAAAGGACAGTTGTCCTTGTGACTCTATGCTCTAACCATAGGGACAAAGAGAAATAAACAAAAACAAAACAACGCATCATGGCTGGTGCAACTATCCTTGGGGTGGCGCCTCTACTGGTGATAATGTGCCTGTGCTGGCTGATACTGCTGCTGCTTCCTTCTTCTCTTCCTCTGCTATATAACTAAACCATACACCATTGTCTCTTATAACTATATTTGCTAACGAGAGGAGCAGGATCTTCTGTGAAGTCACATGTTTACCAAGTTTTGCTTCAATACTCTGAATTGTTGCTATTGTTATCTAGTGGATCTCTCTGAGCATATGATTGTGCACTGATGACAGCCCAATGTAGTGGTGAATATCATCGGTGGCCAACACATCAATTTTCTTTACATACTTCATTTGAATGCCCAGGTCGTCCTTTAAATCTGACAAGCGTTGCTCTTTCCTTGGAAATTCATCTAAGGTCTAAGGAAAAACAATCTTGCACTTTTCATGCACTTCATGAATCTTTTGATACAGGCTATTACCTTTCCCCATCGTTCCCTAGATCTTAGCCATTAACTTGGTGCCGCATTTCTGACAAAACTCCATGAGGGCTACATCTTCCTTGAAACCGTCCACAAATTTGAACGGGAGATGTTTAGGGAAATCTGCCTTCCCTTCTCTCCACTCCATCTGGCTCAAAATGTTTGCTTTTACCCGAGTGTACTTGCCTTCAAGCCTAATGGCTTCGACATTAACTTCCATCATCCTATCAAGCAAGGTCTTGAGTTTGCAAACCTCCTTAGTAATTAGTTCTTGTGTGGCATGCATTTGTCTCAAGATGTCACAGGATTGCTCATGAAAAGGAGACATATCCATCGCTCTGCTTTCTGCTTGCTCTAGCTTTTCAACCATTGACTATTTATCTACTTCCAACTGAACAACTCTAGCTTCGGAATCATTCTTTTCTGCCTCTAGTACCATCATCTGGATTGCTAGGTGCTCCTTCTCTTCTTCCAAGTGTCGATACTTATCTGAGAACTCTTTGTGGTCAGCAGACAAGCGATTATATTTGTTCACCACAAGGTCCCTGTAGGCATGCTCGTTAACCACAGTATGTTGCAGCATACGGGCTCTTCTCTTTGTTGACTCAAACTCTTTAACCATGTCGATCACATTGTCCTTGGTTGCTTTTGTTGCTGCCACGGCAGCCAATGCCATGGCCACGGGAGCCTTATTCGTATTCTGCATAACCGTGATTTCTCGCTAGGTGACAATATCTGAATGGAAAGGTCTCGTTAACCTTGTTTCTGACTTCGGGACCACAGACTTTCTCTTCTTATAATATACAAATTTATCCCATCGGAACACAGTATGATCTTCGGATGGGGTGAAAGGGATGATTGGGAGATCTCTTATATGGATGTCTGCCTCTATGGGTGGGGTCTGTACCACCTGAGATGAGTCTATTTCTATATCCTGAGTGTTAGAACCAACTGCTTGTGTATCTTGGTTGGCCTTAACCTCTTCTTCGGCTTTAATCCTTCTTCCTTCTTCAACATTTTGCTCTTCTTTAGCTTTAAGCCTTCTTTCTTCTGCAGCACTTTGCTCTTTCTCAATCATGTCTCTTTCTTCTTGATCCCTGGCAGCTTGCTGCAACCTAGCTTCTTCAAGCTTAAGAGCCTCTTCCTGCTCCCTTTGCAACTTATCGGCAGCAATTTTTTGGAATCTCTCTACCTCTTCTTTCAACCTTTGCTCTTCACGAGTCAGGACCTCAGCCGCTTCCCTTTCTTTCTGCAGGTTGGCTTCTTGGGCTATGGTAGAGCTAGAGCTAGCTCCACCGCTGTGACGACAAAACTGTAATTCAGTCATATTACTGATTCCTCTGAACACTTCTTCTTCGGCATCGTAGTAATGGGCATACTCAAAATGAGCATACAACTCCTTGCAATGCTCTGCAACTTTGTTCTGTCAGTCATTTCTATGAAAGAGTGCCTCTCCAAAGTGGAAACCTCTTAACTCTTGAATGAACTCTTTGGCTGCTACAACCCCCGAGAACTTATAGGCTCCTATACATAAACGCAAAGGACGGAAGGAAGCCTTATGTTGCTTATTAAGAACTCCTCCCACTCCAGCAAGGAAAACTTGTCTGACTGCTTCTTCCAGGACTATGTAATCAATGGCGTATCTTGGTAAGATGTATGGTGGCTTAGTACCTCCGAACATTTTGATATAGGTACCCTCTTCCGAGAAGTAGAAATCTCCATAATTTTCCATGACTTCCATGGCATTCTCTGACAAGCAATTGGGTTCTTCATTGAACATCTGCTCATACAGAGGCATAATGAATTCTTCACATATGAGCTTATAGTGCATTCTGTAATTTTGAGCCCATAGTATTTTATAAGCAGTGTATACCAGGGTGTTGGACTGATACCATGAGCAACCTAACCTAGGGAAAGGGAGCTTTTCCAAGATGCAATCAATGAGGTATGGAGACATGTAAAACTCTGACATTTTTAGGGCCAAACCTTCCTTAGATGCGACCACAATGGATGCCAAACTATCTGAGAGGATAGTAGCCCAATCAAAAATAGTTCCCTTAAATGCTATGTAGTGGATTATGGAGGCCCAATGTATCCTATATACAGTTCCATCAAGCATGCCGAAAATTCTGCTTAACATAAGGGCAATCAACCTAAAAGGAGGTCTCAGGCTCTAAAGGTCATACTCATCATTGTCCCTCTTCCTTAGCCGTTTTCCCGTGATTAACAACTTTTTAGCCATTTCGAAATTATTCATCTGTCCCAACCATGCATCGTTCAGCACCTGCCGAGGATGTGAGAACTTGTAGGCTGCTGCAATATAAGTTGGATGGAACGAAGCGAATGCCTCTCTCTTGTTGTCCTACAACACTCTTGTTTCTAGGTTGGCATGTTCCAATATCCACCCAATTACTTCTGAGCAAGGGAATAGCTCAAGGTGGGTAGAAGCCCTGGATATGCCAGAGGTCCTGATGTTTAGGTAGATTTGTTCTTCTTCTAAGAGTACCTTTGGGATATCTTGGTCTCTGATCATCCGGAAAATATCTCCCCACCGAACCTTGGGAGGGACGCCTGTGGTGCACTTAGTGTCTTGAAAGAGAGTTTCAGTCCTTGGCTCTACTGGCTCTAGTTCCATCATTTTAGCTTTCTTTCTACTACCTTTTAGCATTGTAGCGTATCTCTGTCAAGCAACCATACGTGAATGAACATAAGATTGCAAACCATTATGTAGAAATAGAGCAAGATATCGAAGTATTTTGAACTATCATGATAATATTAACAATAATGAATGACGCCGTTGTAAACTAGGGAAGGAGATACAGAAAATCAGTTAAACGGACCCTCATTATAGTTGTGAAACTAAACGTTCCAAGGAAGGTGAGGCCAGTTTTGGAAAAAATGAGCAGGCGTATGACCGAAGTTATGGATAGTGCTATCAAAGAGGATTGAGACTCACTAGTTTGCGGGACTAGGAATGCACATGAGGGCCAATGGCCGTAGAGCCTGTGTTTGTAAACAGCCGAACAAACGAAGAATGTCTATAAGCCATGCAATTTAAATGGTGATATTGATCCCGAGAAATATTTGATGCAAACAGTGGAGTAAAATAATGGTGGAACCACCTACCTGGAAAAGAGACGATGATCTCATGGAAGTCGACAAGGCAGTGGATAAGCTGAGCTAGAGCAGTTTGCACAGTCTCCAAACGGCGTTCTCCAAAACAAACAGATTTTACTAATGGGAGTGGAGAACCCTTACAACCTTTATATTCAGATTGATATGTGTGGGCATTTAAAGGGTAGGTGATGAATTTAAAACGAATTTAATCATGCATACGGTGGGGTCATTTCAACATATTTGGCATTTAAGCGTAACCATCAAAATCGGAGGGAAAAGGTGAGTTTCGTCCGCAGTTGTGGCAAGAACTTATGAGTTTCTTCCGAAGCGCGGGAGACTCGGCGTTTGAGTGCGGCATCTATTCATCGCGACAAAGGAATGAGAGTTGATCCGCTGTTGCAGGAAGACTCGACAAGTTCTTCTAAAAATGACAAGTCCATAGTCCATCGCGGTGAAAGAATGAGAGGTGATCCACCGTTGCAGAAATACTCAACGAGTTCTTCCGCAATATCAGATGAACTTGGTAAGTATTTTCCGAAAAAGTGAACGGTCAAAGGACTTGGTAAGGAGGCAACTATTGCGGAAAAAATTCATGAATGCTTCCACCGTTGAGGGTGAACGTTTCGAGTTCTCCCGAAAAATAAAAAAAGTTTAAGTGCTTCCGCCGTTTTGGGGAAAAAGTCTAAGTCCTTCCACCGTTTCGGGAGAAAAACTTGAGTTTGGACTTGGAAGAAGAAAAAAATGCAAGTCAAAAAGGTTTCTCATTGAAACAAAAACTTAGTACAGAAAACGTTTCCAGAGAAGACTTAACTCCTAAGCAAACTTTCTAGGAAAAGAAAAAGGAGGGGCCCCAATGTCTACACAAAAAGTTGGGGGGGATGTTGCTGCAACAACAATTGGCGAACCGCTGGCGAACACAGATCTTTGAAAAACACTCTTCTCGTTCATTGGAAACTATTTTAAAAGCTGCTCACCCTAGGTGCAACAATCGGTTTGAGCGTTCGAATCTCAACAAAGGAAGTAGTCACTTTATCTGCTGGTCATTGGGGAAGGGGAGCTTTGATGATGACATCCTTAAAACTTTCTAAGGGCCAGAATATGAGGTTCATTTTAGGAGATTTATCTTTCAGATGACCACCGTTATCAGACTCCATAGGATTGTAACAACATCTCATAAACACTATTGCTCTTGTTCCTCATTCCCATGTTGCTTGCATCCTTTTGCATGTTTCATATATTTGACAGCTTTTTCTTTTTGAGCCTTCCAGAAATATTTTCTTTAAAATAACGATCTTTGATTTTTGTTCCTCAATCCATAATGTCCTTTTGTGTGAGTGAGAGATTTTATTGATTTATCAATCCTCACAGACGGAGAAGAACCTAGCTTGAGCTGAATCTTTTGGACAACTTTCTTGACTTGTACGTTTTACTTTTATCTCAACCGTGCTTTGATTGAGGCGAGAATTTCTGGAAAAAGACCCTTGATTACAAGCATTTTGGCTTTAGATTTTGCAGCATGGAGTCATTTCAATACCCTATGCCTTCGAGATGTGCTTCCTCTCCATGGGTCCAACTATAGCGATCTTCTTGAGATGATTTTAAGTGTGAGGGTGGATGGAGCCCAAAGATAGTAATAAAGATAATCATAGATCTATGCTATTATAACAAGGGTTAGCGTGACCAACAGAACAGGATTTCTTCATTTTGGAGAATGATCATCCAAAAGCCAAAAATGCATGGATAAACTTCCTTTTGAGGATGCCTTCCCAGTTTCACGAGTTGTGAGATTTCTTGAGAGATCTACCTTCACGAGAGGCCCAATTGCAGGAGTTTCAGAAAACAAACTATACAAAAGGCTCAAATGCTGAGAAAAGAAAACAACTTAGCTGAAACAAAGAAAACAAGAGACTAAAGCAAAGCAAAAGAAAAAACTTTATTTATGTACAGAAAGCCTCAACGAGGCTATGCAAAGTATTGTTTCAAGGCGAGTCCGTTGAGAGGAAGGGCTACTTCCTCTCCCTGGAGGTCTATTAGCTTGTAAGTGGATGGGCTGAGCTTTGTAGAAATTTGGTAAGGGCCTACCCATAAGTGTTGGAATTTCATGTGCATTCCCTTGCCTTCATGATTATGGTCCCATTTTAGAACTAAATCTCCTACTTCAAAACTTATTTTAACAGACTTCCTTTTATCGAACCATCTTTTGACTATGTCTTGGTGTTGATGAAATCGGTCCTTGGCTTTCTGTCGGACTTCTTCAAGTTGAAGCAAGGTGTCAATCCTGGATTGTAGAACCTGACTACTAGAACCTTGGGAGGCTTGGGACAACTGTAAGGATGGAAGTAAGATGTTGGGAGGGAGGATGACTTCCTTGCCATAGACGAGGGTGTAAGGGGAAACCCCTAACACATTCTTTGGAGTCACCCTATCTGTCCATAAGGCATTTGGGAGAGCTATATGCCAGCTTCGCTGATTTTCAATCACAGTTTTCTTGAGAATTCGGATGAGGCTCCTGTTTGAAGATTCAACTAGTCCGTTTCCCTAGGGATAGTAATTGGATAAATAATGCAATTTAATTCCTCTCTCATAAACAAATTCATTTATTTTAAAAGATGAGAAATAAGTGGCATTATCAAATACTAAAGAAATTGGAACCCCAAACCTGGTTATGATGTTCTCTTTCAAGAAAGTGTTGACTGCGCCTTCATTGATCTTACGCAATGGATCAGCCTCCGTCCATCTGATGAAATAGTCGGTGGTTGTCAGGATGTATCGATGTTGTAGAGAAGAATTTGGTTTTATCTCTCCAATGACATCTATACCCCATTGCTTGAAAGGTTCTGAGATAATAACTGGCTGCAAAGGTCCTGCTACCTTAGGTAATTTTTCTGCACTTCTTTGGCATATATCAGAGTTCCATGCATAAGCATGGGCATTTCGGAATAAAGTAGACTAATAATATCTAGCTCTGAGTATTTTGTGAGCTTCTCCCCTAAATAATGTCCACCAGTAGGACCATCGTGTAGCTCTTTGACAACTTTACTTGCATCCTCTTTCTCTAGACATCTGAGAAAAATTCCATCAAATTTTTTTCTAAAAAGTATTCCGTCAATGATCTGATAGGCTGCTGACTTTAAATGGAGGGCCCTTCTTTGCTTAGAACTCCAGTGCTCAGGTAGGTACCCTTGTTGTAGGTAATACACTAAATCCCTATACCATGATTCGGGAGCTGTGAAGATAGGACATACTTCGACTGAATTCAGCTCAGCTTCATTCCTCCTATGCTTCTCTTCATCAATCGGATGTTCTGTAAACAATTTACACAGGCCTTGTCCTTTGATGATGGTGGCCGGTTTAAATTCTAAACCATATTCTTGAAGAGCTGTAACCCAATTTCCCCTTCTTTCTCCCAATTCCTTTTGAACGAAAAGGGATCTAATAGCTAGGTGGGGAACTATAACTTTAGTTTTGTTCTTAAGAATATATAGTCTGAACTATTTTACTGCTTTGAACACGGCATACGCTTGTTTGTCGGCCATAGGATAGTTCAGTTCAACACCTTGAATATTAGTGCTCATAAATGAGATTGGGTATTCATCCCCTAATTCTACCTTTTGCGTGAGTATAGCTGCAAGAGAGTCGTCTAAAGCAAAAGTATACAAGATAAAATCTTTGTCAAAATTTAGGCTTCTCAAGGAAGGAGCTTTAGCTATGGCTGCCTTAATGTCTCTGAATGCATCCTTTTCTAAGTCTGTCCACTTGAACTGTATGCTTTGCTTGACCATTTGCTGCAAAGGTTTAACAATTTGAGCGAAAACGGGGACAAATCTTTGGACAAAATTGATGGTGCCCATAAATGACTGCATGGATTTCTTGTTATGAGGCATGGGAAGTTTATTGATAGCTTGTACTCTCTCTTGATCTATTGAAACTCCCCTTTTTGAAATGATATGACCCAGCAGTTTTCCTTCAGGAACAGCGAACACACTCTTCTTGGGGTTTAAAGAGATACCATATTTTCGGCAACGATAAAAAATCTGCTTCAAGTGAACAACATGGTCTTCTCTTTTCTTTGAAAAAACTGTCACATCATCTAGATAGACCACAACATAGTGGCTACCCAATCCTCGGAAGGCGATGTCCATCACTTGCTGGAACGTGGCTCCTGCTCGTATTAGACCGAATGGAATTCTTCGGTATGTGAAAGTTCCCCACTTAGTGCGGAAAGTAATTTTAAGACGGTCTTCTTCAGCTACTAATACTTGATTGTAACCAGACAAACCATCAAGAAGGGAGAAGAGTTCTGATCCTAATACCATCTGGAGAATTTGTTCCATTGAAGGAACAGGATAGTTGTCTTTATCTGAAGCTTTGTTCAAATTTTTGAAGTCCACACATAACCTTATCTCTCCTAACTTCTTTCTTATGGGAACTAGGTTAGCAACCCACTCAGAATGCCAGACTTTAAATATTATCTTAGAATCAAGTAACTTCTTCAACTCCTTTTGAATCAGAGGTTCAAGAGTAGGGTGCATCCTTCTTAACTGCTGTTGAAATGGCTTGACGCCTGCCTTCATTGGTATGACATGCTGAATAATGCAGGTGTCATATGTCTTCAGATCTTCATAAGTCCATGCAAAAACATCCTTATATTGTCGAAACAGCTTGATGAACTTATCTCTTTCTCCTGGTGAACAACATTTGCTAAGGTTAACAAATTTCGGTTCAACTTCGTTACCCAGATTCACTAGTTCGTGTTGCATCGATGATCTATTAGTTTTAGTATTTGCTGGCCTTTTAAACTTGCTCTGCAGATCGAACAACATTTCAAGCGACCTCACCCCTTTGGGGATGAAATTGCCTTTAGCTGCATCTTTCTCTGCATCATGCTCTTTTTTGTCTATCACAGCTTCTTGGAACATGTCTTCATTTGTTAGAAAACTGATAATCTGATCATCATCATCGAAAACTCTAAAGTTTGTGATATTGTCAGGGACAGTGTAATGTCCCCATTCAAATAAGTGCATAGTAAGACAATCCCATCAATCCTACTAGTTTCCTAGGTTGGATGGGCATATGTGGGATGGTAATAAGGAAGATAATAAATGATATTTAAACATTAGAGGGGTTCAAGCATTTAATAAATATGGTGAATAAATAAATTCAAGATAAATTCTAAGTGGCAAGTGGTTTTGGAGACATATGGAGGTGGTGGGATTCACACTAGCTTGATTTTTCATAATACATGGTATCTCTCTTTTGCAAATTCGAATTAATGGGAATGTGAACACTCTTGGGTGAGTTGGTAAGTCATAACACATGTCATTGATCATCTTAGGTTGAATTGGGAAGGATTGGTAACCTCCATGGAAGATAAAGAGTCAAAGTGGAAGTTTGTGGACACTTGGGCTAGATTCCCTAGCCCCTATGACACCAATGATGGAGCATCTATGACAACTATGACAAATTGCAGACCTGACCTCTGACATCTGACCACTATGACATGTTAGCACCAAAAATAGGCTCAAGGAAGGCGAATTTGGGAGTTGGAGAAGCCAAAGAGATTCAAAATCGAATTTGGGAGAAGATGGAAGGTTGGAACTAGGATACAAGTGGCAAATGTGGAATATTTCCTATATGGAAATCTATTGAATATATTGAGAGGATTTCGACCCTTAGAAGGATAATGTTGGTTATAAAATGTAGAAATGAAATATGAGAATGGATTTTGATGATTTGAGAAAAATTGCATTTGTGAAGAGAGAGCTAGTGGATGACTAGTTTCTTGCCTTAGCCAATTTCGAGGGTGAAAGATTCCCATCCAAGTTGGTGTTTGGAGAGGCCACTCAGGTCTTTCACGGTGCTTTAATGGAGTTTGTATTTGTAGGTAGAAGCTACAGGAAGTTTCATGGTTTGTTTTAGTGCAACACTTTCTCTCCACCGTTTCCAATTTTGAAGGCATATTCATGCTCCTTGAGGGAGGGCGTTTTTGGTGAGCACTTGTGCTTCTTGAGAGAGCTTCTCATTATATATTTCTGATTGTAATAGATTCATACCCTCTGTTATTAATATTCAAAAAGTCTCAGGTTGAAATACCCACTGGTTGTATGCAAAACTATTGATTAATGAGCAAACAATGTCCATTTCCCCAATGCATTGATGTATGACACTATAATATTGATTATTTCGAATGGATGGATGATTATCTGATATATTTGTGATCAATATACTTCCATGGATGTATTCTACAAGTTTCATGTACTGTACTTGAGCATTTGAAGCATTTTTACTCAGTTTAGTTGTATTGGGAGGTGAAATAGTGCCATTTCCCCAAGGGTCGAATTGGGGGTTTTTGCTGTTGAATGTGAGAGAGTTAGAACAGTAGTAAAAATCAATTAATGGTGCATATGAGACCTTAATCACATACTTAACACATTATATACCTATTTTCATAAATTTCTGGGAGTTTGGAGGCATTTGGAAGGCCATTTGCAGTGTTACCCGGGGGGGATTTGATGCACAAATTACTAGTCAAAATTACATATATTGATCAGAATACAAATCAAGTTTGAAGCAGTATTTGGAGGGCCATAAAACATCCCTGAACCTGATATTCAAGTCTAAATACCATTCATACACTCCTATAGAAGATTTGGGAGCATTTGGGTTGATTTAGAGGTCAAAACAGTTAAACTAGTCAAAGGTCGAAATTAGGGAAAAAGTGAAAAAATTGGCATTTTAATAGAATTTTGAAAAAGGGTCATTACAGACAGAGGGCTTGAAAGCCAATTCAATTGAGCATTTATTATTAGTTGGAACCAATATGGAAGCGGATGTTGCTAATAAATCGGCAGCAACATTCTGCATTCTAGGAACAAATTTTATATTGAAAGCATCAAAATGTGTAATTAAATCCCATACCTCAGCCTGGTAACCTTTCAAATGAGGTGAGAGACAGTGAATAGTATCTCTTACCTGCCTCACAACTATCTCTGAGTCGCTAAAGACTTTTAGGTACTTAGCATTTAGACCGATGGCTTTCTTCAATCTGTGGACTAAAGCTTCATATTCAGCAGTGTTATTAGTACAATCAAATTCTAATCTACAGGACAAGAAGTACTTATTCCTTTCTAGATCCATCAGAACACAACCAGCTCTGGATCCTTCCGAAGTTTTAGAACCATCAAAGTATAGAATCCAAAAAACATTGTTTGGTTTGACTAAGTTAGTATCTTTATGATCTAAGTCAGTGACTACGCTAACTATGTTACAGTCAATATCATTAGTCCGAGAGAAATGAAGGAGATTGGACTGTTTATCTGATTCATGGCTAATAATTTCAGACTGATAATTACCCGGATCGATTTCTAAAAAGTAATTCCCCAAAACTGAAGACTAGAAGGTTACAGCTTCGTTCTTTCCTTCTAGCTGAGTTACATTTTGTTTCATGTGTGGTTCTCTCAGAACCTTGATCTGATTCTGTCTATTTTGATATGGCAGCCATAAATGGGACCAATCAGTTGCAAAGTAACCATTCAACTTTTTAGACCAGTCCCTACTTAGGATCAAACCATAGGCTTCGGGAATGTCAACTACCATTATATCGATGAACTGACAAACTCTAGAATCTGCCCACAACCTAATGAGGACATCCTTCATTTCCCCGATAACTTTGACAACAGTCCTATCCAACTGAATAATCTGGGCAGGAGATGGAATTGGTTGATTGTTAATCATTTTACAGATTGATAGTGGCATCACATTCGAAGATGCTCCAGAATCTACCAAACAATTGTGCACATTGTGATTGAAGATTTCCAAAGTTAAAAGGAAAGGAAACATTTGAGATTTGGATTTCCCGTCGATACTAGCTTCATTAATTTCAGGGTCTTGTTGAGTGTTTGTTAATGGGGCCCTGGGCTGGGATTGAAGAGATTGCAACAACTTGTCTCGTTGCTGGGGCCAACTGCACATATCGAATATTGAGACATTTTCCTTTACCTTCTTTATATCTTCAATGATGTCATATCCCATATCACATTCTTTTACAATTCCAGATTGATTGCCTGTCTTACTTAGTGTGACCTTTGGTTGCTGAACTGTTGTGTCAATGTTTGGCTGTTTGTCCACTGTTGGGTTAGCTTCAGGTTGTGGTGGAATGACTGTTATGTGTCTTCTAGGTAACTCTTTGGAAATTTTAGGTTTGGGAATAGTTGAACTTGGAACTGGATCTACAATGGAACCTTTACTGCGAGTGTTAATGTTTACAGCAGAGACTGGGATTTCCACGGGATCGTCTTCTATCAATTCAGTTAAAGGTACCCAATCCCATAGCACCATGGTAGTGTTTGGGTACGGTTCCTCTAGAGGTTCATCTTGATCTCGAATCTGCGAATCCAACATTTGGTTCATGACTAAACTCATAGAGTTAATCCATTGTAGGGAACTCTTTTCAGAGTGCGGCTCTTGATTAAAGGTACAAAAGTGCTCCATTCCTATTCCATTTAGATTTAGGACAGGGGAGTTGCTCACAGGTGGATGA
Source organism: Larix kaempferi (assembly GCA_027924585.1). Lineage (NCBI taxonomy): Eukaryota > Viridiplantae > Streptophyta > Pinopsida > Pinales > Pinaceae > Larix > Larix kaempferi. The sequence goes on along the minus strand of BSBM01000240.1, from coordinate 8,415,861 downwards.
AGCTGGTCGTTGTCTTCTCTCTTCTTGTAGAAAGGCTTGAAAGGCTTTCAAGATGTACTAGCTGCCTTATCTTTCTCGAGATCTACAATTTTATTTGACAATTTCTGCATCATCTTCACTACGTTTTCCATGTCTGCTGATGACTCTTCTTTATTTCTGGTGATTAACAAGGTCTTTTTATGAGTTGCTAGTTTTGTTTCTGTATCTAAGGCATGTTTAGCAATGTTGTCTGCTTCTTCTTCCACCTTCCTAGCTTCTTCGAAATTTTCTATTAGGGTGGTCTTCTTAGTTCTTTTGACGAACATTGCTATAGGGCCTTCAAGTGTTGTTGTATAATATTCAACTAGTGATTCTTCTGCAGGTTTAGTTGCTTCGCTGAAATTATTCAAGAGTGTGGTGAATCTTTGGTTAAAGTCTTGAACCTTTTATTTCTTTTCCATTCTCATGGACAATAATTCTTTCATGACTGTAGCTACAGTTTTTTGATTTCCATACTTCTTTAAAAACCAATTTTCAAACTCTTCCCAATTGGAAATTGAGCTAGCTTGTAAGCTAAAATACCAGGAAGAAACTTTTGGTTCGAATGTGTATGGGAACAACCTATAGACTACATCTTCATGCTGTACATTTAAAAGATTCAATGCCAAATAAAAACTCTTAAGATGATCTTCAGCAGATATACCTTTCCCTGGGTCGAATTTGGGTAAAACTTTCTCTGGGTTTTTAGGGAAATTGTGGAATGGCCCAACTAGATTTAATGCTCCCCTTTCTCTCTAAGCAGGTACAGCCATGGTTCTTTGCGGAGAATTGGGTGGAGAATCATGTGGTGAATTAAGTGGAGTATTTCTTGGAGTAAAAAGCTCTCCAAGATTTTCTGGATCTTCAAAAATTTTTGGGTTTTCAAGATCAACTTCTTTCAGAGGTTCTGTGATCTCTTCCAAAGATAAATTTACAAGTTCTTCAAAATCCTGCATAAGAATTGAATCACGGGTGTACTTTCTTTCTTTTCTAGGAGTGCTTTTCCTAGGGAGACAAGCTACTGCGTTTAAACCACCCAGTTGTCTAACATAAGATCGTGTATGTCTTCTGAAATCTTCTATTTCTGTAAAAGGTACAACATACAATACTTCTTGATGTTTAGAGTCAGAGTTGGGGATTTCTTGATTTGTTACTTCAAGATTTGGACTGTCTGAAATTATTATTCCAAGCGGGTTTTCAGTAACATTTCTGACAATGGGAGAATTTCCTTTATTAGCCATGCACTTCAAGCCCTCCTTCTAGCGCCAAAAACCGTTGATGCCCCGAGAATCGCAGCATCAAGCAAAAAGGGATTCTCCCTGATGGGCAATCCCAATTAGATTGCTCGCCGTTTGGTGTAGGGAATCCATCCGATTAACGGTTCCAGCTACTGTAAGATTTAAAGTTTCTTCTTCATTATACCGGTTGTGGCCCGATCCACTGTTTATGTATTTTATTTTAAAGATGAAATGCACGTGCCCTAAGCTAATTTAATCTAAATGCAAAGTTGAAACAAATCTTTATCTAAAACTGAAATCAATCTAATCTATCCTTGCAAGGAGCAAACTGTAAATCTGAGTAATGTGCTGAAAGAAAACATCTAAAGATCAACAGGTAGCCATTAAATCATACAGATGCATCTACAAAAAGAGGTAAAAGATATTAAAAGATAGCTTCTAATTTAAATGCAATACATTCCATTACTCATTTGAGAGGGACATCAATGTACATGAAAATAGAGAAGAGCATTCATTGCACATAAGTAATTCATAGGAGCAAAGAAAGATCTCACTGTAATATGTGAATGATACAAGAGTAGTCCAGTAAGCATTCAACACACAATTCCAAGAAAAACACCCTCTCCAGGATTTCATTAGGCAGAACGAGTTCCTTATACATGCTAAGAAGTACTTCACGTACAATACAGGAAATGTCTTTTCACCTGCCAAAAGTCCTTTACACTATTCATCTATTTATGAGTTTACAAAATGCCTCTAGGGCTGCCACCTGACCTTTTACAATTGTCTTTAAAGACTTTACAAAAATAAAACAATTCATGGCCTCTTTTACATAACAGAAAAAAGGACAACTGTCCTTGTGACTCTACGCTCTAACCATAGGGACAAAGAGAAATAAACAAAAATAAAACAACGCATCATGGCTGGTGCAGCTATCCTTGGGGTGGCGCCTCTGCTGGTGATGATGTGCCTGTGCTGGCTGTTGCTGCTGCCTCCTTCTCTTCCTCTGGTATATAACTAAACCATACACCAGTGTCTCTTATAACCATATTTGCTGGTGAGAGGAGTAGGATCTTCTATGAAGTCACATGTTTACCAAGTTCTGCTTCAATATTATGAATTTTTACTATTGTTGTCTGGTGGATCTCTCTAAGCATATGATTGTGCACTAATGACAACCCAATGTAGTGGTGAAGATCATCGGTGGCCAACACATCAATTTTCTTTACATACTCCATTTGAACACCCAGCTCATCCTTTAAATCTGACAGGCATTGCTCTTTGCTTGGAAATTCACCCAGGGTCTCAGGAAAAACAATCTTGCACGTTTCTTGCACTTCATGAATCTTTTGATACATGCTATTACCTTTCCCCATCGGTCCCTGGATCTTATCCATTAGCTTGGCACCGCAGTTCCTACAAAACTCCATGAGGTCTACATCTTCCTTAAAACTGTCCACAGATTTGAACGAGAGATGTTTAGGAAAATCTACCTTCCCTTCTCTCCACTCCATCTGGCTCAAAATGTTTGCTTTTACCCAAGTGTACTTGCCTTTAAGCCTAACGGCTTCGGCATTAACTTCCTTCATCCTACCCAGCAAGGTCTTAAGTTTGCAAACCTCCTCAGTAATCAGTTCTTGTGTGGCATGCATTTGTCTCAAGATGTCACATGACTGCTCATGAAAAGGAGACATATCCATCGCTCTGCTTTCTGCTTGCTCTAGCTGCTCAACCATTGACTGTTTATCTACTTCCAACTGAACAACTCTAGCTTCAGAATCATTCTTTTCTACCTCTAGTACCATCATCTATATTTCCAGGTGCTCCTTTTCTTCTTCTAGGTGTCGATACTTATCCGACAACTCTTTGTGGTCAGCAGACAGGTGATTATATTTGTTCACCACAAGGTCCCTGTAGGCATGCTCGTTAGCCACAGTATGTTGCAGAATATGAGCTCTTCTCTTTGCTGACTCTAACTCTTTAACCATGTCGATCACATTGTCCTCGATTGCTTTTGCTGCTGCCACGGCGGCCGATGCCATGGAAACGAGAGCCTTATTTGTATTTTTCATAACCGTGGTTTCTCGCTGGGTGAAAATATCTGAATGGAAAGGTCTCTTTAACCTCATTTCTGACTTCAGGACCACAGACTTTCTCTTCTTATAATATACAAATTTATCCCATCGGGACACAGTATGATCTTTGGATGGGGTGAAAGGGATGATTGGGAGATCTCTTATATGGATGTCTGCCTCTGTGGGTGGGGTCTGTACCACCTAAAATGAGTCTATTTCCATATCTTGAGTGTTAGAACCACCTGCTTGTGTATCTTGGTTGGCCTTAACCTCTTCTTCGGCTTTAAGCCTTCTTTCTTCTTCAGCATTTTGCTCTTCTTCAGCTTTAAGCCTTCTTTCTTCTTCAACACTTTGCTCTTTCTCAATCATCTCTCTTTCTTCTTGATCCCTAGTAGCTTGATGCAACCTAGCTTCTTCAAGCTTAAGAGCCTCTTCCTGCTCCCTTTGCAACTTATCGGCAGCAATTTTTTGGAATCTCTCTGCCTCTTCTTTCAACCTTTGCTCTTCATGGGTCAGGACCTCAGCCGCTTCCCTTTCTTTTTGCAGGTTGGATTCTCAAGCTGTGGCAGAGCTAGATCTAGCTCCACCACTGTGACGACAAATCTGTAATTCAGTTTACTGATTCCTCTGAACACTTCTTCTTCGGCATCATAGTAATGGGCATACTCAAAATGAGCATACAACTCCTTGTAATGCTTTGCAACTTTGTTCCGTCGATCATTTCTATGAAAGAGTGCCTCTCCAAAGTGGAAACCTCTTAACTCTTGAATGAACTCTTCGATTGCTGCAACCCTTGAGAACTTAAAGGCTCCTATATAGAAAGGAAAAGGAGGGAAGGAAGCCTTATGTTGCTTATTAAGAACTCCTCCCACTCCATCAAGGGAAACTTGTCTGACTGCTTCTTTTAGGACTATGTAATCAGTGGCGTATATTGGTAAGATGTATGGTGGCTTAGTACCTCTGAACATTCTGATATAGGTACCCTCTTCCGAGAAGTAGAAATCTCCATAATTTTCCATGACTTCCATGGCATTCTCTGACAAGCAATTGGGTTCTTCTTTGAACATCTGCTCATACAGAGGCATAATGAATTATTCACATATGAGCTTATAGTGCATTCTATAATTTTTAGCCCATAGTATTTTATAAGTAGTGTATACCAGGGTGTTGGACTGATCCCATGAGCAACCTAACCTGGGGAAAGGGAGCTTTGCCAAGATGCAATCAATGAGGTATGGAGACATGTAAAACTCTAAATTTTTTAGGGCCAAACCTTCTTTAGCTGTGGCCACAGTGGATGTCAAACTATCCGAGAGGATAGTAGCCCAATCAAAAACAGTTCCCTTAAATTCTATGTAGTGGATTATGGGGGCCCATTGTATCCTATATACAGTTCCATCAGGCATGCCGAAAATTCTGCTTAACATAAGGGAAATCAACCTAAAAGGAGGTCTCAGGATCTGAAGGTCATACTCATCATTGTCCCTCTTCCTTAGCTGTTTTCCCGTGATTAACAACTTTTTAGCCATTTCGAAATTATTCATCTGTCCCAACCATGCATCATTTAGCGCCTACTGGGGACGTGATAACTTGTAGGCTGTTGCAATATAAGCTGGATGGAACGAAGTGAATTCCTCTCCCTTGTTGTTCTGCAACACTCTTGTTTCTAGGTTGGCATGTTCCAATATCCACCCAATTACTTCTGAGCAAGGGAATAGCTCAGGGTGGGTAGAAGCCCTAGATATGCCATAGGTCCTGATGTTTAGGTAGATTTGTTCTTCTTCTAAGAGTACCTCTAGGATATATTGGTCTCTGATCATCTGGTAAATATATCCCCACCGGACCTCGGGAGGGACGCCTCTGGTGCACTTAGTGTCTTGAAAGAGAGTTTCAGTCCTTGGCTCTACTGGCTCTGGTTCCATCATTTTAGCTTTCTTTATGCTACCTTTTGGCATTGTAGCTCATCTCTGTCAAGCAACCATACGTGAACGAACATAAGATTGCAAACCATTATGTAGAAATAGAGCAAGATACCGAAGTTATTTGAACTCTCATTATAATATTAACAATAATGAATGACGCCGTTATAAACTAGGGAAGGAGATACGAAAAATTAGTTGAACGGACCCCCATTATAGCTGTGAGACTAAACATTCTAGGGGAGGCGAGGCCGGTTTTGGAAAAAAATGAGCAGGCGTATGACCGAAGTTATGGATAGTGCTATCAAAGAGGATTGAGACTCGCTGGTTTGCGGGACTAGGAATGCACATGAGGGCCAATGGCCGTAAAGCCTATGTTTGTAAATAGCCAAACAAACGAAGAACGTCTATAAGCCATGCAATTTAAACGGCGATATTTATCCCAAGAAAGATTTGATGCAAACAGTGGAGTAAAATAATGGTGGAACCACCTACCTGGCAAAGAGACATTGATCTCACGGAAGTCGACAACGCAGTGGACAAGCTGAGCTGGAGCGGTTTGCACAGTCTCCAAATGATGTTCTCCAAAATAAACAAATTTTACCAATGGGAGTGGAGAACCCTTACTACCCTTATATTCATATTGATACGTGTGGGCATTTAATGGGTAGGTGATGAATTTAAAACGGAGTTAATCATGCATACGGTGGGGTCATTTCAACATATTTGGCATTTAAGCGTAACCATCAGAATCGGAGGGAAAAGGTGAGTTTCATCCGCAGTTGTGGCAAGAACTTGTGAGTTTCTTCCGAAGCGCGGGAGACTCGGCATTTGATCGCGGCATATGTTTGTCGCGACAAAGGAATGAGAGTTGATCCACCGTTGCGGGAAGACTCGATAGTTCTTCCGAAAATGACAAGTCCATAGTCCGTCATGGCAAAAGAATGAGAGTTGATCTGTCGTTGCGGAAAGACTCAACGAGTTGTTCTGCAATATCGGATGAACTTGGTAAGTATTTTCCGAAAAAGTGAACGGTCGAAGGACTTGTTAAGGAGGCGCTTGTTGCGGAAAAACATCATGAATGCTCCAGCGTTGAGGGTGAACGTTTCGAGTTCTCCTGAAAAATAAAAAAAGTCTAAGTGCTTCCGCCGTTTCGGGAGAAAAACTTGAGCTTGGACTTGGAAGAAGAAAAAAATGCAACTCGAAACGATTTCTCATTGAAACAAAAGCTCAGTACAGAAAATGTTTCCAGAGAAGACTTAACTCCTAAGCAAACTTTCTAGGAAAAGAAAAAGGAGGGGCCCCAATGTCTACACAAAAAGTTGGGGGGGATGTTGCTGCAACAACACAGCATTAAATTGCAATGGCAGCACCCTAGTGACCCCCCCCCCCCCACATTACTTCTGCAATCCCCTCAAATAGCCTCCCCGTTCTCAACTAATGCCCCCCCTTCTTAAGAACCCAATGCACTAAGGTAGATGTATCGGGTCCTCCCGTCCTTGATGACAAATGGCGTTTTAAAGAAATCGACGTTGATTGTAGCGTCCAGCAAAACAACGAGTGACAACATATAGATGGAATCCGATTTAAAACAATGGAACAACTCATCATTTGACATTTGACAGGTCACCCTTCGAATGAGGAGAATTGTCTCCTTCATCGACTCCTTGTCATGCCTTCATCTACCCGTAACTACTACTTTATATATATATATATATATATATGGGGTAGTTGTTTTTAACATAATGTACATTGGTTTTCCTATTGTAATAGTTGTCATAGTTATTAAGTGGATCAATGTATATATTTTGACACATTTATTTGTTTATAGATAGTTATTCCTCCTCCATAAGGTAAAAGGAAGTTCTCCTTGAAGTAATAATAATATCCTTTTTAAATCTTTAGAGATTATACTCCTTCCAACTCCTCGAAAATTTAGTCGAACCAATATATATATCACTTGGGACATAATAATGTATATCGGTATATATATCGCTTGGGATATAAATATCTATTGTTAATAAAGCATTTGGGAGATTACCATGTCGAAAATAATATTTATTTTCATATATATATATATACTTAACTCTTGTTGTTTTCATAATGGAAACCACTTTTTATAAAGTTTTACACTTACCTTTCTCTAGGTAAAAATGTAAAACTTAAAATTCTTTTATTTTTACGGATATTAAGTAATTTCTGAGACTTGGATGGAGCCAAGACCACCACTAAGTTTCCTTAAGCTAATGTATTAGTACTTAGACATAAGTTACTTAATAATAGTCTCTTGGCCTCAATTGTCGAGACTTCGTTGTTAAAGATGTCCACAGGTATTCATTAGTTTTACATAGTAGCTCTTAGTAATAGTTAACTTAGTGTTAACCATTAGGTATTAAGATTATTTTACTGCCTTTCGATGGTTAATGGTGTCTTCAGTATCCTTCCCTAGGACTTAACCGATAACTTAACTTAAGTGACCTTTAGTGAGAAAGCTTTCTTAAGTGCTCATGATGCCATGATGACACTTGTTATCAAACTTATTTCATACTAGCCATTAGATTCTTCTCCCCTAGTGGATTTGTTTTCCCGTCGTTTAGTCGTGTCACAAACTTCAGTCACCTAGTCTATTAATCGATTATTTCTTCTAGGAGATAAACAATCATACTAAGAGGTTTACTGGTGGGGCCTTGGCCTTGACCTCCTCACCAGAAACCATAATTACATTTTTAATTTACAATAATTAGGAGAAAAAGAGGGATGTTACATCCTTTCCCCCTTAAAAATAACGCCATCCTCGGTGTTCATATTCTTCAAGACTGGCCTTTGGCTCTTGAGTTCTTTCGTATTTCATTTTTTTAGTTCACTTTCGTCTCTTATTTGGTCTTCTTGTTCATCTTTGAATCTTCATGATCTTCATAAATCTTTATGGTCCATACTTCTTTCACAACCTGTACATTGTGCAGCTCATACAAGATTCTTCAACATAACATAATTATATCATTTGCAATTTTAATCATAAGGTAAGCACAAGTCTTTTGGATCACCTTATCATTCACAGGTCAGCATCTTGTACTTCACAAATTTCAAACAGTAATTGTCTTAACATTTATCATCCATCCTCATCCTTGAGGAAATTTTTGCTTACTCAAGCATTCATAATCATTCACACATAAAGATATCCAATAGTCTAGTTTACAAGACAAATCAATAATATTTGTAATATCATAAAACAAATCTTTCAACAACACTTTGTCGATCATCAAACTCTCCCATGAGTTTGAAACTTCAGAAACCCTCTGCTGAACACAGAATTCTTCCTCGAATTATGTCACCAATTCTTGTAGACTTACAGGCTACACTTTTGAAGTTACTCTCCTTTTTTATTGCTAGTAAAAAAGTTTTCCTCCTCAAGACATCAAACAACGTCCTGTCTCCAGATGTCATTCTTTGTGCCTAGGTCTTTGCTATTGATACCACAAAACTCTTTCGCAATTCCTCTCAAACCTTCTTGCTTGAGTCCAGGAATTTCTTTTCCACCCAGCCTCCTGCTTGAGTCTAGGAAAAGTTTCTTTAGCAAAGCAGAGTTGGGTCAATTTCTCCACCCCTCAAGTCCTCTCGCTTGAGTCCGAGAATATTCTTTTCCCCTCAAACCTTCTCGTTTGAGTCCAGGAAATAACAATTATTTATTGTTTCTTGTAGTTTTGGTTAACCACAACATGCAACATAATATTTACATCACATATGTTCACCTTTTTACTCACCAGTTGGAATGCATGCTTTTAACATATCCTTTCATGAGTCCTTAATCTTTATTCATATTCTTACCATGTATACTATATCACGACCATGTCTTTCCACAAGTTCCACAGAATGTGACCATCTACCAAATTCACTTGTTAGTACTTCTTATATAACACAAAACGTATTTCGTGAGAAAGTCTTCTCCTAACATATTAGTAAGGAAATCATCATTCACTTACAACATCCATACAATATTAACATTCTCATTAATTTCATTAATATACCTTACGGCATAAGGTTTGCGATGTTAACATATAGCATTCATTAATCTCTTAGTTCTTACTATAATTCCAATGGTCGTTTGATTTGTCTTTGAAGTTTACAATTTACCTTCCCATAGATTTTAGAGACTATTGTAAGACAATTTATTTATATATATACATCTCTCTCTCTATATATATGGAAAATTTCTAGACAATATCTATTGTTGAGTGTAATTCATAATCCAACTTTTAATTTAGTATGTCGACAAGACACATGAATATTCCTATGCTTACAGCTTTCAATCCGCAACCATTATTGGTTAAGGTAATAACATGTCTCGTCAAAATGTTTCATGTCTGTATACAAAGAAAATGGAATATAGTATTTGATCTCCATACAAACAGTTTAGTCGTCATAGTTATCTTCTCAATGTATTCATATGAACTCTTCCTTATACTAAGTATGAAAAGAAATCAATTGTCACTATAATGTTATTGTCAAAAATGATTTCACTTCTATATGAGATATTTTTAGGATAATCATGTATCCATATAAACTCGGTACTAATTTGAGTTACCCCAAAAGCATGTGTTAGTGCATACTATTCACATCTATCTTTTATACTTTACCTTTGTCATATGAAAGTATCCAACCAGAATCATGAAGTTAGGAAGGTCCAATGGCATTTGCTATCAATAAGGAAAGTATATAAGCAATGCTTGACAAATGTTCATTAATTATAGAGATTCTTCATCTATCTATATTCCTAATAGACAAAACCCTTTACGCCACAAACAGTCTATGTGATGATTTCTAAAATACCCTTCTTATCTTTACAATTGGAAACATGCTAATAGATTTACATTTAGATTTTCCATCCTGTCAAATAACATGATAAGATACTTAATAACGAGTATTATCCCATATCTTACTTTCTACTTTCTCATATTCTCTCTGAACATATTTTCTCCTAACCATAACATTTATCACGGATGTCTAGGATGTACATTCTACACTAATGAAGATTTTTCATTTTAAAAGACAAGATATCCACAACTCAATTTTAAGACAAACCTTACTAAGAACCAATTTAATACTCATTAAGCTACATAGAATGGAGTGATGTTATCAGGGAAACTTGACAACTCTCTTAGTCCTATAGTCTAAAATATTTACCTTGCAACCAATCTTTGTCTTTACACTTTTTCCTAACAAAATAATACTATTTATGATGCCCAAATAAATCTTGATTTAAAACTTAACACTTTCCACTTTAAACTATACACATTAGTCCTAAATTCAACCGGAAACAAAGATACCACTTTTATCAAAAGCCATGATTCTTCTCTTTGTATAAAACTATTAGTCACAACATATCACGAAAACACAATTTTGTCCACTATAGTATACCCTTAATGCATGCGAGTACAATAATTTTTGCATAAAGGAATCAAGTTAACCAAACAAATCAAAGTAAAATTAATTTCAGTATTAAACACAATGGGACTTACTTACTTGCAAACTCATAGATGACTTATCCGTTACCTCTTGCCGAACTATGAAAATGCAATTTTCCTGTTGCGCCTTGCTGGAGTTGTTCAACCAACATGCATTTACTTCCTCCGGCTGAGCCCTAATAGGCCCGAGTGTTTGTAACCTGTAGCTCTGATACCATATGTAACATACCCAATAATTCAAGTTAGTAAATTATCAGAAATTTTTCATTTTACTTTCTTTATAAAGCAAAGTGTCATTTCTATTGATATTTCATGTGGAATATCCAGTTATACTTTTCACACTGTCTTTTACATTATTTGAAGTATGGCTACTTTATATAATAAAGCATAATCTTTACATAATTGAAGGGACTTAAATATAGATGTATTTAGCCTCTACACAAACCACCACCAATTGTTTTATAATGAATACTTTAATCATATGTTACTTCAACTTCCACTCAATTAATTCCTAAACTAATACTTGTATAAGTCCAAATACTTCCTATAACAATTAACTTAACTCATATTGGAATATCACTCACCAATTTAGATTACTAGACTAAAACACATAAGGTGTAGCTATAAGAGTAAACTTAAATGTGCATGTACTCAAACAATACATACTTCTATGTGGACATCACAAGAACAACATCAATAATAGGAAAACATTATTCACCAAAGAAACATTTGACAAATGTATACATCTTCATGAGTAACAAGACATTAACACAACATACTTGATAGGACCACACATTGGAGACCAAATATAACATGGTTCATCCAAAACTTGGGATACGTCCACAAAGCAAGGTAATATCATATAGTATTAAAATAAATTGAAATTACATTCTGCAACTTGGTCGTTGCAACAATATATTCTGCCCTTCTCAAAGCCTCTCTACCAGAGAGTACTTTTCAAAACGTTCTACCCAGCATTAAGTGCTTACAAGGTTTTATCTCAGTAATAGTATTATTTCCATGCGACTAACGCTACATCAAAGCGAATTTAGAGATTCGATAAACATAATTCAAAACAGAATCAAACTTAGGAGCTAACCCTATGAACTCCATTACGATGGCATAGTTTAATGTAAACACAAATAAGTAGACAACTCATTGGTTACCAAATGGGATTCCACAGGGGTCAAATGCATTCGTGGAAGCATACAATGAAAAAAAAGTATAAATAATTTAAATCGATAACAACACTGAGTTTGGCTAACTATCCCTAACTCTTGATTATGCAGAAAATTAAACCAAAGTGCAGGATCTTATGAGCATCCAGAGATCTCGCCAAACTACGCTATTTGAACATACCGGGCTCAATTTTAAGCAAGCAGGATATTAAGCTGATCTATTAGTAAAATACCCAAGCTTCTACCCAGCGCCCACAACCCGGTTTATACAGAATAACAACAATCAACTAGAGTTTCGATTCTAATTTCCAACAATCGTAAAGATCAACTAAAACTATGCATATATTCATAACATCGTTTCGACAGAGATAATCTATAGATCGTTATTCAGATCGGATAAGATACACAACCCAACGTGTTTATATGCCCTAGCTCAGATCTATAAGTCTAAACACTACTTATTCAGAACCCAAATACAAATAAAATACTAGCTTCTCAGTAGAAGTAACATAGAATTTAGTGTTTATGCGCAAATCTATCTCAAATCGAATAACATATGCACATCAACGTTTTTTCATGCCCGAGCTCAGATCTATAAACTAGGATATAAAAATGCCAGCACTTTAGCCAGAGATCTACTCTGTGCCATAGCTCAAATCCATAAGTTGATTCACCTTTTAGCCAGATATTAGCTCTGAGCTATAGCTCATATCATAGCTCGATTCACGTTTTAGCCAGAGATTAGCTCTGATAAAATACATCAAACTTTAAAGAGATTTACCTAGACAAAGGTTGACTGCACCCAACAAATTCCAGAGGTGCTACTGTCATCGACAGGGTATGGAAACGCATCATTCACAACTGAATATAAACTTCAAACGCAGAGGAGCAGAAGTTTTATTTACCTCATCGTAGAGATATGAAATAATGGGGGAAAGATTACTTGTTTTCTTTTTCTCTGTGTAGATCTGTCTGCTTAGTGTAGAGTCGTCTTGCTCCAATCGCCTGATTCGCCTCTTGTCACATAGCAACATTAACTTGCGATGGCAGCACCTTGGTGACTGCTCCCCCGCATTCCTTCTGCAATCCCCTCAAATAGCCTCCTCGTTCTCAACTAATTCCCCCCCTTATTAAGCACCCAATGCACTAAGGTAGATGTATCGGGTTCTCCCGTCCTCGATGACAAATGGCATTTTAAAGAAATCGACATTGATTGCAACCTCCAGTAAAACGACGAGTGACAACGTATAGATGGCATCCGATTTAAAACAATTGAACAACTCATCATTTGACATTTGAGAGGTCACCCTTCGAATGAGGAGAATTGTCTCCTTCATCGACTCATCATATATATATATATATGAGGTAGTTGTTTCTAACATAATGTACATTGGTTTTCCTATTGTAATAGCTGCCGTAGATATTAAGTGGATCAACATATATATTTTGACACATTTATCTGTTTATAGCTAATTATTCCTCCTGTTTATAGCTAATTATTCCTCCTCCATAAGGTAAAAGGAAGTTCTCCTTTAAGTAATAATAATATCCTTTTTAAATCTTTAGAGATTATACTCCTTCCAACTCCTCGAAAATTTAGTCGAACCAATATATATCGATTGGGACATAATAATGTATACCAATATATATCTCGCTTGGGAAATAAAGATGTATTGTTAACAAAGCATTTGGGAGATTACCATGTCCAAAATAAGATTTATTTTAATATATATATATATATATATACTTAACTCTGGTTGGTTTCAGAATGGAAACCACTTTTTATAAAGTTTTACACTTACCTTTCTCTAGGTAAAAATGTAAAACTTAACATTCTTTTATTATTAGGGATATTAAGTAATTTCTGAGACTTGGACAGAGCCAAGAACACCACGAAGTTTCCTTAAGGTAATGTGTTAGTACTTAGACATAAGTTACTTAATAATAGTCTCTTGGCCTCAATTGTCGAGACTTCATTGTTAAAGATGTTCATAGGTATTCCTTAGTTTTATTAGTTTTATATATTAACTCTTAGTAATAGTTAACTTACTGTTAACTATTAGGTATTAGCATTATTTTACTGCTTTTCGACGGTTAATGGTGTCTTCGGTATACTTCCCTAGGACTTAACCTATAACATAACTTAAGTGAACTTTAGTGAGAAAGTTTTCTTAAGTGCTCATGACGCCATGATGACACTTGCCATCAAACTTATTTCCTACTAGTCATTAGATTCTTCTCCCCTAGTGGTTTCATTTTCTCGTCATTTAGTAGTGTCACAAACTTCAGTCACCTAGTCTATTAATCGATTATTTCTTCTAGGAGATAAACAATCATACTAAGAGGTTTACTGGTGGGGCTTTGGCCTTGAGCTCCTCACCAGAAACCACAATTACATTTTTAATTTGCAATAATTAGAAGAAAAAGAGGGATGTTACAAATGCCAAGCTGTCTAATTTTGGACTAGCAAAATATGGAGCCAAGGGAGACAACACCCATGTTTCAACTCGAGTTATGGGAACATATGGTTACACTACTCCAGAATATGTGATGACTGGTGATCATTTTAACCAGTTTAAAACCTGTGGCAATGATATCTTGGTTCGGAAATTTTGATATCGATGAACAAGATTTATATCCTCTTAATTATTAAGGGTTTTTTCTTGTAAATGGAGTAATCAGCAAAATTGACAAATTTGTTGTAGGAGAATTATTTAGATCTCATATTATTGGTCTACTGTTGACTATATTCCAACCAATGTTCATGAATCTGGGCATTTTATGAGATTAAATTTTCTTTAATTTATGAGCAGAGTATCTAAACATGCATATATCTCTCAAAGGAAACATATGTTTGGTGATATAGATTTGAGTTGATCTCAATGTACTCTACGTGGGATTCTCTTACTTAAAGATTAGCACAAGCATTATTCTTTTTACATCTCCTGTTACTGTTGTGACCTTTCATAAAATGTACTATAGACATTTCATATATTTGTAAAGATAAACAATAGTTAACTGAGTCAATGAGCAAGGTTGGGAGTCGGGTCAGTTTGCAAACTCCATTTTGGTTCAGTTTCTGGATGGATGCCTCCAACAATAACCCTATTAAAACCTCCTCCTTTTTGCAAAATAATTTGGGCTACTTGTTTGAGGCGATGATTCAGTCCCCATTTAAGTCTAACAAGGTTGTTGGTGTTGTAAATGTTTTACGTTTTAACTTTTTCTTGATAGCAAGAACCAAGCTATAGGCAATTCTACATTTTCCATGTGAAATAAACTGTCATTTTGGTTGTATATGTCAGAGATGCGTGTGCCCAATATAAAAAAACTAGGGACCTATCAAAAGTCCAGCAAAATAAGAGGATTGGAATGTATGTTTCCACATTTTAATATTGACAGTCATAATGTGGATGTTCATTTGGCACACTATAAGTTCAAATGGAAAATGGTGAATTTCATTAAAAAAATTATAACTCTTCAAGCTTGCAATGACTTATAATTGCAAGATGATGTTCCTGCTCCTTTTGCTAACAAGGAAACACTCTCATTTGATCGCTTGCTTCTCTCAAAGGGTGAACTAGAAACCAGCTCAAATCTCTCCGTTGAAGACCTACTTTACCTGTTGTTTTGTCTTCTTCAGACATTAAGGGAACCATCTTGAAAACTTTTATGGGCTTTCAACATGACTTGTAAACTATGTCTTGAAATTTTTTAACTATTGCTTAAAATCGTCCCCTGTAAGCCTTTTGTCCAAGTGGATAATGTGTTCCCCTCTCCAGAACCCACTATGAACCTGCAATGTTTTAGAGCTATTTTTTACCAAAAAGTATTTTTCTGCATCTAGCGTGACTTCCATTTTTATGCCGATACTGTGATGCTTATTCATTTTTCAAATTGGTACTCTAGATATTTTCACTCTTTTGGCACTTGTTGAGAAATATATTTTTACCACCTATTATGTTCAATAGTAGGAATTCTTGTCTTTGACCTTTGACTAGTAATCCCGCAGCACAATTGTTTCAGAAACAAGAAAATGATGCTAAGAAATTTATGGAGATTATATTGTTTTACTTTTCTTCATTCTGTGAAGGCATTCGTGATTTCGTACTCTATTATCGATCAGATGTTTTGATTTAAGATCATGTAATAAATGGAATAGAGATTTTATATGAACAATTTAAGATTGCAATAACATCTGAATAATACATTTAAGAAAATTTAAGGGATGGTTCTTTGTGAAACATTAAATTTTCACTGTATATATTTTTTAACTGAAATTTTCTTCCCCAAACCAATCTCCCAGAAGCCTCTGGAAAAACCTCTACAATCTCTTATATGGAAGTTAACCATCTTTCATCTTAAAACTGACTTCTTTACACAACCTATTATGTTTCTTTCTTCCCCAAGCAAACTCCTTTACAAAACTTGTCCCTTTGAAGTTTTTTTGAGTTTCTTATTCTTATTTCAGGAGTCAACTAGATTGATTTATTTTCATTTTTCAATGTTAACCAGTCAAAGACTCTACATATTTCATCAATGTTTGCATTCACAGTTGGCTTGGTTTGGCTTCACAGTTGCATTCATATTAGATCACTTATGTTATTTAATATGAAAGTCCTTACATCATTGCTACTAATGTTCTCAGGTTAAAATCAACGTAATTTTGGTTTGAACAAGACTTTGGAAGACACACATACTCGGGTTTGTACGATGTAGAGCAAAGTTTGTCTTGGGAAACCCATGAAATTGATTCTTAACAGGCTTATCGAAATCAACGTTCAAACAATATCTTCATCTTCTTCTTCTTTTTCCATTTCTTCACCTATTTCGACGACCTCCTTGGCTTCCTCGGAGGACATGACAGACAACGACAATCCTTCATGGGGTTTCTTTCCTCCAGTGTTGTCCGATGGTGAACCTCTCTTCCATATGAAGTCTCTTAGAGAGAGTCTCCCTTCTCGCAAGTAAGTCTAATCGTGTTGATTTTGGCTGTTTGTTTGAGTAATTTAAAGGAGGGGTTTGTCCAAATTTTTCACTGGCAAGTCGCAATCATTTACATCTCTGGAAGATGTTAAATGCGTGGAAGACCTCGCCAAGCCAGAGAAGAAGCTCAAGATTTTCCACAGCTGGGAAATCACAGTGAAACCAACATTCAATAATCATACCATTCGATCATCAATATTCTCGGTAGGCTCAGCCGAATCCATTAGAACACCCCGCAAGGCTACCCATGGCGCTAAGATGGACAAGAAAGGCAGTCGTTCAAATCCCATGAATTCCTCTAGGATACCATTATCACCTTCAAAACAGATTATATAGGCCTCAGAGGGAACAAACAATGTACATTAATTTACAGATCGATTCCAAACAGAGACTACTGAACACTGTACATAATACCCAAAAATACCATAACCAAATTGGCACATACGAGCGTTTTTAGTTTGACATCAAAACATTGGAGGTTCTCCAGAGCGGATACATTCGGTTCTAGCAGTAATGAAGGGATAGGTGTTGTGATAAACGTACAAGGAAGTATACACCCAACACCGACCCCGTCATTGTCAGCCCCGTCGCGGTCGGTCAGATCCGTCGAAGTTGCAGTCGCAGAGGAGTTGCCAAAGTTTTTGGAGATGTGAACAGAGTATGTGCAGGGAAGGGTATGCGCAAGGACTGGTGGGCAAGGAGAATTCAAATGGAATTGGGATGTAGGTTGAGTTCACCAACTCTGCCAGCCTGCATTAACTCGTTCACGTCGAGGAAAGAGGGGAGTTGACGGGGGCCACCTGGGGATCGTGTCAGTGTCAGGAGGGATAGGGAAGGTGTCAGAACGAGATCCCTGGGGAATGGAGGACGAGCGAACAAGGGAAGGTGCTAGAGGAGGGTCAACGACGACGGGGCGACTTCGCCGTCCCAACGAAACATCGCTCTTATAGACAACTCCTATTATAAGCGATTGAAACTTTTTTAATTTTGAAATAAGATTTGAAATTGTTTTTGGTTAAGAGCTTGTCCTCATATATAAGGAAACACATTTTTTATTTTGATTTACTATACACAAGTTTTGAAGTAAAACTTAAAATTGTTTTTCTAGTTAAAAGATCCAAAATCCTCCTCATAGAAACAAATTATTAAACCACCGACAAGTTATCTTATGTATGATGATTTTATTTGAGCTATAATTATTAAAAGCTCATATACAAGGAAACACATTATTAAACCACCTACAAGTTACTTTAGATATAATGATTTTAGTTGAGGTATAATAATTTTTTAATAATGATAATAAATAAACTAACAATTACCAAATGATTAACTCTAATAGTTTAACCACAAGTTATAATAAGCCATAAAATTTCAACTCAACGAAATGTACTTCACAAAATTTTAAATTTTGAAGATAAAATTAATTTAACCACAATTACAAAGCTAAAATTCGTTACAAGATTTTAAAGATTTAATAATTTTAATTTCAAAGCAAAAAATACCTCACAAAACTTGAATCCACGAGAAGCTCTCGAGATTTGTATATATTCTGCCTTGGAAGGCAATTGAGAGACAGAAAGGTTCAGTTCCTTCTTCTAAAACTTGCACTCCATATTGCTTCTACAGCGCCATCAAAACATTGCTTTCATCTGATAACGATCTACAAAATGAATCAATCTCCCACTGCGATTAAGAGATTTCCATCCACCATCCAAGGTGGCTTGAATAGACAATGTCTCTTAATGGATTATTGGTGGGATTTCAAATTAAGAGACGCCATTTCAGGCACACTCTGCTAGATGCGTGGAAAACCTGACTGAATCTTTGCAATAATCATAAGTAATGTATTTCTCTTGTATCCACTTCAGTTTCAGCCTCTGCTTTCCATCGATCGAAGCGTAAGCAGGCTGATCCCACCACGAATAACAGCTCGTTGTGGATGAGTACTCGCATGCATCGATGCTGAAATTCTTGTATATTGGAAATTAAAGGCGCGTGAATCCAATTCTTCTTCACGAGGCCACCTTGAGTAGCCCAGTCATTTGCGTTCCATATTGATGAGTAGACGCTCATCGGTTGAGTTTGAGGATATGGGACTCCTCTTTTCTCATTGTTGGAAAATACTCCACAAAGATATGGGCACATCGTCCACAAAGAAACTGCTTCCATCCATCAAATTCTCTACTTCACACTACACAGACTAACTAGGCATCATAAAAATGATTATTAGATAAACAGACTTACACAACTTGCCGGCGATTCCAGAGAAAGGAGTAGTAATGGAAGTCCGCATATGGGTCGAACCGTAAGAAAAGACGCTACTCTCTGTTGCAAATCCCCTTAGAATAAACATTCGTCTGAACAACGTACGACTCTCCAGAAGTGTTCCTCAAAAATTCAAAGTCAAATTCGTCACGTTGATCGCCTTGGGAAGACATCTGCATCACCAAGTATATTTGAATCATTGCAACAAGTTCAAAGCAACCGGAAACCTAAAAAATGTGATATGATCCGATTTAATGTATGTCAAATAGCAGTTACATAGAATGCAATAACTGTGCCAGCAGAGTCCCCGGGAACGAGCTTAATCTGAATGTTCGCTTTTCCGAAAATGTATGCACTCTTCGAAGCAAATCCGACACCTGCAAACACAACAATTTTAATGAGACTTGACATAAGCAGTAGAAGCACAAGTAAAAGTAGAGAAACTGAGAAGAAAAATAGAATAGATAAATACCATAAGTATTATTGAGCTTGAGCAAGTCCCCTTGGGGCATAACATGATCAACATCCCAACTGAGGTAGAATAAATCGTCTTAAGATGCACATTGAGAGTCCACTACCAGATTGCACAACATTACAATAATACTGAGAACACACTCCCAGTGCGTGATGCTTCCTCCTTCTTGGAAACCTACCAATCCCATCCTCAAGACTCGACTGGAGTAATGTAGATTGAAACAGTTTTAATGAATGAACGACGCCGACATACCCAATAACCCATCACAGAAAACAAAAAGCCTAAAGGGATCCGTCTCAAGGCCACTGGCATCGTATTCAAGCATCAGAAAATCCAGCTCCAACTCTGGCCCAATTTATTCTTTGCGGGCATTAATCAATCATCCTCAATTTCAAATTCAAATAAAGGGAAGGGCATTAATTCAATCATCCTCTAAAATTCAAATTTAAATCCTTTTGCACTTACGTTTTCCTCCTCTATGTTGTCATCGTTTTGTGATGACGTTTTCCTCCTCTGTGCTGTCGTCGGCCAGCAATAAATACTGTCAGGCGTATTGGACATCGATTTTTTCCGTTGCCGGAGCCGGTGGATGCCATGAACATCTACACCTCATGTCATGGATGGGTGTACACCTCATGTCATGGATGGGTGTAGATGGGTATGACAAGTGACAAGATCGCTAAAGGCGAGTCTGTCGGGTGCATAAGGCTCGCCTTTATTTTACTATGTCACTTCGAATGTTAAGATATGTTCGAGTGGACTTTGACTTTTATGGTTAACATAAGATTATTATAATCCCTTCTTCGAGTTTTAGATTTCGAAATCTGGCTTACTAATATTTAAATAATGCTATGATTTTTTTTTCAGAAAGAAAAAAATAGTAACCTGATATTTTAAGAGTAAAATTAAAGTTACATCCTAAGTTATCAAAATAAGTCCGAGAGCCAAAATACTAATTCAGCCATCCCAGATTACAAAATACCGGAGATCAAGGTACAAAGGACTACAAGCCAGAAGATGTCAGAAAGAGTACATCCAACATACCACAATCATAGTCCAAGATAGACAAAGCCAAAACCACTCCTCAAAAAGCACGACGAGAACCCTTATCAACAATCACCTTGTCCAGGAGCTCTTCATAGTGAAGCATATCGTCCATAGGGCCAATAGCATCCTTTTAGGGGCGATATGCCTCCATGTTGGCTTGTCAAAAGATATGATTGACATTGATTTGCATGAAGGAGTTCCGGAGATGAGTCACTTCTTTGAGCCAAGGATCCAACAGAGGCACCGTGATGGAGTGAAGGCCATTAAACCAGTTTGTGACCACCAGAGAGTCACCAAAGATGGAAAGGGAGATATAACCCCTCATAACAGCGAACCAAACAAGACAATGGAGAGCAAGCAACTCGGCTTTCAAGCAGTCGCTTAAGCCAACAACAACGCAAATAGAGATGATGTGGTTCCGCCGCAGGTAAAAGATGATTCTAGCACCACACATACCAAGTCTAGAAGCACCATCAAAACAGTCACATAACATGTCACCATCCAGCTCTGGGTAGATAACATTTCTAAACTTTCGCTTGCTAACAGTCACAGGAACTTCATTCCACAGCTAAAGAAGACGATTGAAAGTGGCAGAGATCGACGGGCTCTTATTATCAAAGATTGCTTCATTCTGGGTCCGCCAAATATAGTCAATGAAGTACTATGTAACACCTTGTGGGAGCCACTGAGTCGAGCCCAATAGTAAAGGAAATCATTCAAGGTGTCACCTTCCCAGTCAGTAGGTGGATGTAGTCTGCTAGAGCATTCCTTCCAGACCTCCTTAGTGAAACAGCAGTGAACAAAGAGATGATCGGTGTCCTCCAAATCATTCCTGCATAGAATGCACATACCAGGACCTTGAAAACCTCGTTTCATAATGTTTTTCCACATGAGTATTTTATCATGAAGGCATAACCAAAGAAAGCATTTAAGTTTAAGAGGGATCCTCCATCCCCAAAGCTTCGAGAACCACCAAAGAGGAGCTGGTTTCCCCCCATCTCCTATAAAACCAAATTATAGATACATTTCACAGTCAAAGAACCCTTTGAAGCCGGCCTATCCCAACACAGAGTGTCAGGCTGGTTGGTAGGCCGGATCCCAACAAAAGAGAGACAGTCTGTGTAAGCATCCCAAATCGGAGCCCAGTAGGAAGGAAGATAAAGGTCACTAGCATTCAACCACCTCAAACAAAGCGGCTCCACCGAATCCTGGAAAACGTGGGAGAGAACCACCACATTCTTCTTGTGAAGTTCTTCAATAAGAGCCCCCAACAACGAAAATGAGTTTGTGTTGCTAAAAAATGGATCGATGCCAATGAAGAGATCCTTACCATTGTTGATTTTCCACTTAACCCACGAACCAATATAACTGAAGCTAGAGATCAGACTGCGCTAAATGATCGAAGCCTAGGTGGGAGTGATGTTCGACTTTCTCAACCACTGAATAGTAGAAATTGTCTTCAGATACTTAGAATGTATGACCTGGCTCCAAAGACCGCCATCAACCAATGCCCCCCATAGGATCTTGGTTCTCATAGCCACGTTGAAGCACTCAAGATTGAGTAAGCCCCACCCCCCAAGGGATTTCGACCAAGTAAGACTCTGCCAAGAAGTCAGATGCCACTTCTTCAAAGACGGTTTTCCTGACCAAATAAACTAAAAAAGCATATGGTGAATGCAAGTGAGGATCGAACTAGGAACCTTTCACAGACTGAACCAATATACATGTATGCTTTGGATAACCAACTGGGAAAGAATAAGTCTGCCCCTAATGGATAACCATCGCAACGCTCAGTTGGATATCCTTCATTCAACTTTTTGTAACATCCACCTCCAGTCATCTATCTTATAGCATTTAGCCTTGAGGAAGTAACCTAGGTAATTGAAACCAATATCTATATGATCAAACTGATAAGGGAAAATAGACTTCAGAGCATCAATAATCTCTACCTTAGCACAGTTGTAAAGGAAGGAAGACTTACCAAAAATGATGGCCATACCTGAAGTGTAACATAAAACATCAAATATATCCTTATAATGCATCCATTCATCCAATGAAGCCTCCCCAAAGGTCATCACATCGTCCACAAAAAGCAAGTGGGTAAGGGTCATGGCCCAAGTAACCTTGATGCCACATATTTTTCAACCAGTCTTAGCCTCCAGAATTATCATGCTCAGTCCTTCAATAACAAGTATAAACAACAGAGGGGACAACGGGAAACCTTGACAAATACCACGGCTGCAAGGGATAGCATTAGAAGGTGCACCATTAATCAAGACCGTGATGGAAGTGAAGGAGATGTAGGCCATTATCCATTGAACCACAACTAAGGGCACACAAATCTGAATAAGAATAAAGCATAAATAAGACCAATCAAGGTGGCCGTATGCCTTAATAAGATCTAATTTTAGAATAAAGGATTGAATATTTTTAACTTTGACCGAGTGCAAGCACTCCTGTGCCACACCAACTGCGTCCAAAATCTGTCGGTTGAAAAGGAACCCCAACTGCTCGAGTGAGATAAAATGAGCTAGGATCGGTTTGATATGCTGAGCAATAACCTTAGAAATCAGCTTATACAGTGTGTTGCATAACGATATAGGGCGATAATCTTTGAAACCCTTAGGGCGGTCCTTCTTAGGGATCAAAGTCAGGAAAGTAGCATTAAGTTTCTTGGGGATGGTGGCTTTTAACCGAGATTCTTCCATGGCTAATAGAATCTCATGCCCCATTAAGTCGAAGAATGAGTAAAAAATTCGACGGGCCAACCATCAGGCTCGGGACTTTTTTCACAGACAAAGGACCCCAAAGTATCCTTTATCTCAGCCAGCGTGACTTCCATACCAAGCTTGTGGCCATTTACCTCATTGAAGAACCGTGGAAATAATCTAACCACTTTTAATTGAGCTTCAAGATTTTGAACCTGACCCTGGCGATAAGAACCAGACAATTAATTTTCGGCCACCTATTGAATAGCTTCATGATCAGAGTGGTAAATGCCATCCTCTCCTTTTATCTCCCATATGGTATTCTGATTTCTACGCTAATTTGCATAATTCTGCAAAAAACAGGTGTTACAATCCCCTTTAGCCAGCCAAAGGGCCCGGCTCTTCAATCCATAGTAGCATAATTCGAGTACGAATACGGATACGAATACGATTCGATATGGAAAAAATAAGTAATGAAAAAATCTAGTACAAATAAAATACAGAAGTAGACTCCTTATATATACTATTTTTTAATCAAGTATTCAAAAATATACGATAAATGTACATAGACATTTATATAATAAAATCAAATATATTTAAAAGAACAAAAAAAATATAATTTCAACAACCTGCCATATGGCAAGATATTTAAAAAAACAAAAAAAATATAATTTCAACAACCTGCCATATGGCAAGTGTGAGTGACTGAAACTAATTATTAATAATTATTTTAATAAAAAAGTATAAATTGAATGATATTTATGTTTTATAGTATTTAAGTTTGTTTTTTTTTAAACTAGTTTTCAAACTTTAATTTTCCATTACTAAGAATCCGTATTCGTATTAAACTTACACCAAATATTAGGTGAATTCAAATTTGTTCCAAATTTCCATACCTAAAATGCCAATACGACCAAATTATGCTACTATACTTCAATCTCCACATATTCTCATGCTGCTGCTGCTGTAACAAGAAGTTCTGCCTATTATATCGACCCTGTAATTCAGACCTCCGCTCCCCGAGAAGAAATTACCATCAACCACTCCTTCAAAATCCAAAAAATTTTGCGTCTATAGAGCATAGTTTCTCCTTGTCCGCCGTTTTCTCTAAAGTTCCCATATTAAATAATGCTACGATTACGGTCATGCTCTTTATCTGAATGCTATGACCTCTTTACAATGCCACAATCCAATTAAAACCCATAATGGAACCTACACGTGTTGCGGTATTAGTTTCATTTTTCTTGTTTGGTACTTGGTTAAGGGTCCTCCATATATCTGGTGATTCTCTTTACGGTCATGCACATGATTTCCACCGCACATCTCACATACACTATGCACTAGCTTTACTTTTCACGTACATTATCTAGGAGTTAGGTCAAAATTCATAACTTTAAGAAATCACTACTAAAGGTCTCACTTTCGGCATTAAATATATTTTAATTTTAATTTCCTTCTCTTATTTTAAGTTATAATAACAACACTACACGGTTAAAGAAATTATCGGATTCCTCTTTAGAATCTTTAAAGCTAATAGTTGATGCACCACAAGCAAGGGGAGCCACTCACCCCACTAGTAATGATGATAATAATAATACTTCAATATGAAAATAAAATGCCCAACCATTTAATGTTAATAACTTTTGCATGACATACATTTCAACTAGACTTTTCAAATTTCAGTGAAATAATACTTATAAATTGTTATAATTTAAAAGTTTCTTTAAAACAAATTAACAATTTTAATCGATATTTCAATCAATTAATGAAAGGTCCCAAGAAACCAAACACTCATTATTCAGTTTTTTAACAATGTAAGCACTAAATACAATATTAAGTTTTTAAAAAGTTTTCTTTAAGACGATTCCCACGACTTAAAAGCATTATGTCCAAATGGGTTTCCTTCGAGAAATAAAATTACTCAACACAATGGATTAGTTTCTTAAAATTTCGTTAAAATATTTAACTAATCAAAGTTTTCCAAAAAAAAAAAAATTAATATTTTCATAAAACTTATATTAATCTTTATAATAATAATAATAATAATCTATTTTTAAGGTTACTATTAAGTGAGATATCAATTTGGTGTATGAAACATTTTCATAAAACTTATATTAATCTTTATAATAATAATAGTAATAATCTATTTTTAAGGTTACTATTAAGTGAGATACCAATTTGGTGTATGAGACCTCCTTGTCCGTGGAACAAGAAACCGTTCTTTACACACCAATTTCACTACATACCCTACCCCCCTCAGGATTTGAACTTATGACCTCTTAGGAAGGAACACATGTTTTTAACCGTCATGCCCACTCAAGCTGTAAAACTTATAAAAATAAACTTTACATATAACTTATATTAATCAAAGTGGTTTCATCTAGGTTTCTTTGACGGGGCCTCTAAGGCTAATATATGCGATGCAAGAATGATTTTACACCTCAAGTATTGATCACAAAATATTATTGAAGATGGGCGTCGAATCCGGAAGCAAAATAAAATCTTACCTGATTTCATTATGGGCCTTGCTTTGGTATGCACTCAATAAAGGATTATCACACATCAAAATCTATGGAGAATCTAAAGTTATTATGGACTAGGTCTCCGTATTGTTGGACATTCAGGTGCTTTGTCTATCCCACTGGATTCAGAAAACTAGAGAGCTCATTAACAAATTTGAAGAGAGCACTTTTCTTCATATTTATAGAGAGCTTAATTCGATTACGGACATGTTATCAAAAGAAGCCATTGGTCCTATGGATGGACAATTTTTTTTCGAAGAATAGGTTACTGCATCCATTGTTGACTATGATTCTATTTATATGTTCTAGGTCAGATGTATTTTGTAGTTATTTTTGCAAATAACATGTTCCTCTTGAACAACCATACTATCATTTGTGGAAGTTTTTTGGGCTTTTGTAATAAAGTGTATTGATATGGACTAGTTATTAGTGGATCGAATTAGTATTTATGCTATGTTTAGGAACTTCATATATAATTTTAATTTTCTACTAAAAATACCAAGTTATAGCTTTTTTCTTTTGAAAATAAAAATTTAATTTCATATAGACGTTAACCATATATAAATGAAACTTATATTAATATTTATATATATAATTTTCATTTTCATTTTGGAAACTCTCTTCCATTAATGATGCCAAGTTATCTCCATTAATAAATGCCAAGTTATAAATAATAGATTGATTAGGGGTTGAAATGTGTGATGGTTTTTATTTTATTTTATTTTTTATGTCAAGATAATAAAAATATTATAATTTCGTTATTATTATAATGAAGATAGTTATTATTAAGTATTATTAACTAATAAAGTTAATTCATCACTATTATTAAAAAAACCACTTAACATCTAAAATTATATTTTTTTGATGGCTAAAATATATATTTATCTCTACAATTAATAATTTATATATTAACGTTTTTAGATTAAAACAAATAACACAATTAAAAAATCAATAAATATGGACCATGTGAACGGCAACATGGCTAATGTTGTCGTTTCCACATCAAAATAGTGTTTGAAGCATATTCAAATCTGTGAACTATTATCATTTTTTTAATATTTCCTACCAAACAGATAAATTTTATGCCAAGATGATGGACATTTTATAATTTTTTTTTCCAATTGTAAACCAACATAGTTATATAAATATCAATTTACTTTTTTCTTTCATATTCTGTTTCTTTCCAGATGTAAACCAACATAGTTCTAAAAATACCAATTGACTTTCTCTTTATCAAAGAAAAATAAACCAGCTATACTAAAGAGTATGGATAAACCTATTTATATAAAATAGATATATTGCATTTCTCAATTTAATCATAATAGACAACTTTGAAATGAAATAAATGGCACATTCGGTCCTCATCAAACGTAAATAAACCAAATAATGTAATGTGGGCCACATGTTTCCTCTCCGTTTAAAGCAATATAAAAACAAATCTTATATTATTTTCTCAAGGAAGAAAAAATGATATAATGTAGGGTTAAAAGCCTAGTTCCTTTCCCTAACCATTTCCAGTTTGTTGCGCTCCATTAATAGTTCCTCTCAACTCTTTAGTATTTAATAAACGGCAAAGGGACCACAACGAGGGACCCGGGCATAAATCCAGGAAATAGTTGCGTTAAATTCCACATGATTAGACATATTTTATTCAAGCATGTATTAAAATATTGAAGATTTTTGGTATAAACTTAACACAATGTTAAGAAGTCAAGGATACGATGGCTCATGGCCCATTGGTGGGGTTAGATGGATTTCATTCCATCCACCTAGGTTCAATTTTGTTGAGACATCTTTTGGCTTGGATTATCAGCTGACGGTTTGCTCGACTTACCATCCATGATATGTGAGGAAGTTTGTTGAGATTTCCCGTGCATTGTTAGCGTTCCTTGATTCCTTCGGAATAGCAGGAAGGTGATTTTTCCGTTGAAAAAGAAGTCTACTTTCACTTACAAGTGCACATAGAGTAGAGGCCTCATATCAATATTGAAGACAAAGTCTTAAGTCAGAGACAAAACATTTAGAGAGTTGGTATAATTTACAGAGTTGGTATATTGGCCTGACTACTACTGATGGTTGACTATTACAAATATAAATAATAAATAATAAATAAAATAGCAATAATCAATAATAAAAATGATAATACTAATAAAAAATTAATATTAGGTAAGAGGACATGTCTCTTCAAAATTGTTGTCCAAACCATATAAATGGCAGCTACCAATTGTACAATTTCCTATCATTCATTTTTATCAATATTCTTATATATATTTATTTGAAGATGGATTATCTTCCTTCATAACCTGGATACGGACTTTTTGCATAACAACAAATTCAGTGTTACATTGGTATTAGAGCTCGGATTCAGCTCTTCGGCTCCTAATTCTCTCCATTCTTTTCACACATTTACCTATCATCTTCCACTCCCACTTTCTCTTCCATTGTGCATGCGCCATCCTTCCCACGCCTTTTTCCCAGTCTACATCACAGTTCCCTCTTCCTTCTTTTGCCATCTAACGCGCCCCTTGTTGAAGAATGTAACTTCAGAAGTTATTCTTAATTGTATTATTTGTATCATTTTTATTGTACACCCTATGGGGATTATTATTGATGTAATTGATTATGTAAAATTCATTGAAAGAGTCAATGTAAAGCCTAACTGTTAGGTCGGCTTGGAAATATCTAGAAAATAATATTTTATTGTGAATTGGATTAGTCGACCCAGTTAGGAGAGTCAAGTCGTCCATGTTTTGTAAAAGGTCAAGTCAGTTTATTAGTATAAATGAGGAGTTTGACCTCCTCATTTGGTCACCTCATTCACTCATTGAGTTCACATGAGTAGGATGTTAAAATTCAAGATGCTAAGACAAAAAATAGCAGCATTACATTCCATTTCACAATAATAGCATATACAGGATCACTGAAGAAACAACAAGCACAGCATAAACACAAGAGACATAGATTTATCCTGGGAAACCCTCATGGGGTAGAAAACCCAGCAAAGCTTCCTCAATATGGATGACCAGCAATATACAAAGATGAAACCCTGAGACATGATCTCCTCCTCCACAATAGCAGACCTCTCCTCCACAAGTGCGTTATCCTCAAGTGAGTGAATGTGTATAATGAGGAACACACCTCCTCTATTTATACACTACTCTGATATGTATTTTACACAAGTACATGTAGGCTCGTATTTAACCATTAGGTTAAATACCCCATTATAACTGACTGGGCCGACCCCTCTAGGGTGGTCTAATAACCCTTTGACCCACATAACACATACAGGGCCGACCCCCACTAGGGAAGTCTAATAACCCAAGTTACCACATTCCGACGGAGGAATAAACATCTCCGGATATACAATAAGATCTTCACGGAGGAATGAATCATCTCCGGAATAATAAAGTACAAATATAATATTCTTTGAAGTTACAATATCTCAACACTCCCCCTTAACGAGAAGGATATTATAACAGCATCTGCACGAGCAAGGAGTCATCAACATCATACATGATACATCTATAAATCATTGGAAGCTTTCTCAACATCATCAGTAACTCAACCAGTTACTGGAATATCTTCAATACTGGAACATCAACATCTTCAGTACTGAGTCTTTATCTTCTGCAGCACTCAAACAGCTACAGCAACATCAATATCTGAATCCTCACGATTGTCAGCATCGCCATCACACGATCATCAGCATCGTCATCACATGATCAATAGCATCGTCATCTCACGATCATCAGCATCGTCATCATACGATCATCAACATCGTCATCTCACGATCATCAGCATCGTCATATCATCTCGATCTACAGCATCTGGATCATCTCGATCTACAGCATCTGGATCATCAAGATCTACAACATCTGGATCATCTCGATCTACAGCATCTGGATCATCTCGATCTATAACATCTGGATCATCTCGATCTACAGCATCTGGATCATCTCATCTACAGCATCTGGATCATCTCGATCTACAGCATTTGGATCATCTCGATCTACAGCATCTGGATCATCTCGATCTACACCATCTGGATCATCTCGATCTACAGCATCTGGATCATCTCGATCTACAGCATCTGGATCATCTCGATCTACAACATCTGGATCATCTCGATCTACAGCATCTGGATCATCTCGATCTACAGCATCTGGATCATCTCGATCTACAACATAAGTATCCTCAACCATACAAGTACATTAATCAATACATGTATCATCAAAAGTATGTATTCTCACCAATACATCTATCATCAAAACATGTATTCTTACTAATACATATATCATCAAAAGCATGTATTCTCACTAATACATCTATCATCAAAAGCATGTATTCTCACTAATACATCTATCATCAAAAGCATGTATTCTCACTAATACATCTATCAATACAAGTATCCACACTGATACAAGTATACACAACAGCAGCATACCCTGCAACACACATGATCCAATTACGGGATGGTCAATCCCTCTCACTTTAGGACATAGGTCCAAGGATGATACAATCCTGATCCACTTATGGGATGATCAATCCCTCTCAATTTAAGACATCACTCATGTCTATGGATGATGCAATCCAGATCAACTTACAGGATGATCAATCCTTATCATTTTAAGACACCTCACCATGTCTAAGGATGATGCAATCCCGAATCAACTTACAGGATGATTAGTCCTTATCACTTTAAGACACCTTACCATGTCTAGGGACGATGCAATCCCAATCTACTTACAAGATGATTAGTCCTTATCACTTTAAGACACCTCACCATGTCTAGGGATGATGCAATCCCAATCTACTTACAGGATGATTAGTCCTTATCAGTTTAAGACACCTCACCATGTCTAGGGACGATGCAATCCCAATCTACTTACAGGATGATTAGTCCTTATCACTTTAAGACACCTCACCATGTCTAGGGATGATGCAATCCCGAATCAACTTACAGGATGATTAGTCCTTATCACTTTAAGACACCTTACCATGTCTAGGGACGATGCAATCCCAATCTACTTACAAGATGATTAGTCCTTATCACTTTAAGACACCTCACCATGTCTAGGGATGATGCAATCCCAATCTACTTACAGGATGATTAGTCCTTATCAGTTTAAGACACCTCACCATGTCTAGGGACGATGAAATCCCAATCTACTTACAGGATGATTAGTCCTTATCACTTTAAGACACCTCACCATGTCTAGGGATGATGCAATCCTAATCTACTTACAGGATGATTAGTCCTTATCACTTTAAGACACCTCACCATGTCTAGGGACGATGCAATCCCAATCTACTTACAGGATGATTAGTCATTATCACTTTAAGACACCTCACCATGTCTAGGGACGATGCAATCCCAATCTACTTACAGGATGATTAGTCCTTATCACTTTAAGACACTTCACCATGTCTAGGGACGATGCAATCCCAATCTACTTACAGGAGGATTAGTCCTTATCACTTTAAGACACCTCACCATGTCTAGGGACGATGCAATCCCAATCTACTTACAGGATGATTAGTCCTTATCACTTTAAGACAAGTCTCATGTCTAGGGACGATGCAATCCCATCACGTACATTTTGAACCCAGTTCATGGACGATGCAGTCCTCACGTACATTTTGAACCCAGTTCATGGACGATGCAGTCCTCACATACATTTTGAACCCAGTTCATGGACGATGCAGTCCTCACGTACATTTTGAACCCAGTTCATGGACGATGCAGTCCTCACGTACATTTTGAACCCAGTTCATGGACGATGCAGTCCTCACGTACATTTTGAACCCAGTTCATGGACGATGCAGTCCTCACGTACATTTTGAACCCAGTTCATGGACGATGCAGTCCTCACGTACATTTTGAACCCAGTTCATGGACGATGCAGTCCTCACGTACATTTTGAACTAGTGGTTCCGGGATGATGCAATCCCCATCACTTTATTCTCGAAGACCATACGTCTACGGATCAATTCAGGGACCAAGGTCCGGGGATGATACAATCCCCACTTCTCGGAGACCTTACGTCTACGGCTCTCTTTAGGACTGAAAGTCCAGGGATGATCCAATCCCCTCAACTGTCCACTAAGGACTTCATTCTCGGAGACCTCACGTCTACGGCTCTCTTTAGGACTGAAAGTCCAGGGATGATCCAATCCCCTTAACTGTCCACTAAGGACTTCATTCTCGGAGACCTTACGTCTACGGCTCTCTTTAGGACTGAAAGTCCAGGGATGATCCAATCCCCTTAACTGTCCACTAAGGACTTCATTCTCGGAGACCTTACGTCTACGGCTCTCTTTAGGACTGAAAGTCCAGGGATGATCCAATCCCTTTTCTTTCTCGGAGACACCTGTCTACGGCTCACTTTAGAACAAGTGTTCAAGGATGATACAATCCCCACATGTATTCTCATCAATATACTATCGATCCTGGGAACCCATACAGAACCTGATTCACACTTCTTCTTTAATTGCACCATTAAGAGAATGGTCTTATCTAGCCACTTGGAGCAAACATCTCATCATGATTCTATTCCTCTTTCTAAGAGAATCTTCTAGCCACAAGCCTTCTATATTTTGTTTGATTTGTAAATCTTCTTGTTGAACATCCATCACTTGTTCGGTGTTCATTATTCTTCATGATCTTTCCTACAAAACAAAATTAAGTACATGATTAGTAATCCTTCATAATCATGAAATCATGATAACCTATTATGCATACAGATATCATTTATATAGTTATGCAACTATCTTGACCAATACTTTGGCACAACACTTTCCCATATCCTGTATGCATACAGTGGCTATCTAGATGCCTTCCATCTCTACCAGAACATACTATCGAGAGTGTGCACAGCTCTTAGCATGTCAGCAAAGAGGTTTCATTCTAAACAAGCAACAATGGAATGTTTGTCCAACTTACCAATCATATGCATATTAGTAGTATAATGTTCAATGCTCTATGAATGTTTGCACTCAGCATGATATGTTCTAGGAATACAAATATGCATACAAGAAATATCATTTACTATTTCAAATAACAACTCAAATACTTATCTTTTATGTTTGTGTGGTTGCCTCCCGCTTGATCTTCTATATGTCCTTTGAACTTCTATTCATTCTGTACCACTGTGCATGCTCAAGTGTGCACTAGTGTCATCCTCATGATCTCATACACAAACATTCATTCATTAGTATATTCTCAAAACATTCTAATTCTAAATAATCTTGAATATGTATAGTCATGATCATTAGTATTCAGGGTTTCAAGTAAGTCTTCTTTTACTCATGCATATTCTTGTTTGATCATAGTACTCTTCTGGTTAATTAAATCATGCATAAACCCTTGATTACTAACTTTATGAATAAGCATAACCAATCATATCAAGTATACTTATATAAGGAATCCTAACACAAGGTAAGATTCATGGGAAACATACCTGGATTAGTATACCTACTTGGTTATGTACAACATACCTAAACAATCTCTTCAATGATTTAGAGATCCTGAGCTAGAACCTGCATGTCTCATAGGTTAAGCATAATATAACAAAGTCATACATACCTCGTCAGTAGAACAAAGATTATGGATGAGTCTTTGTCTTCATGTTTTCATGGTCATGGAACCTGATTTGTCTTTTGTGATGTACCTGTATCTTGTTAGCAGACAACATCAACCTCACACAACATCATAATGCATTAGTACAATCATAAGTGTCAACACCCTAACCAATGAATATCTTCTATCATGCATTCATAATTTTGTTAAGGTTATACGACAAATCTAAAATCAAAATTGTACTAATTGTAATAACCTGAAGACAAACATACCATAAACTTAATCATGGACAAATATCGAAACATACCTCAATGAGTCATACCTGTCGAGATCGCTTGTATTCTTCTTATGTAAGCCCTTATCCTCATCTCCCTCTGAGACAGGAACTTCTTCACTTATGCAGGTGACCAATCCATCTTCTTCTAGGATTAACCCAATCCACTTGATTTGCAAGAACTGGACCTTGATGAGCTGATCAAAGTGGTATATTCAGAATTTGAAAACTGCAAAGTTTTACTCCTTAATTTTGCCTTTGAAACTTTCGGATTCACTGGACGTGACCCTGAACTGGGGTTTGATGAAGCCCACTCTTTTGCCCCATCAAAAGGTTTGATCCAAAGCTCTAAGCTTCTATTTTTCTGAGGAGCTTCCAGCCGTGGTCACAGATTTCAAAAATTCCCATTTTTACAGAAGCCCTAATTTTCCACTTTTCTGATCAAAGTCCCGAACTAGGGTCTAATCAAGCCCGGCCTTCTGCCCAACCAAAAATTCTGATCTTGGTCTCTAAATTTCTATTTTGATGAGTAGCATCCAGTCGTGGTCTCCGATTACAAAAATTGCAACTTTCTTCAAAGCCCTAAATTCCGGAAGCCATGAATGAAGGTACCAAAAAATAATTCTGTTTTGACAGAAATATGTACCTGATTGTTTCTGGTGTAACTCTGAAATTTTTGATCCACAGGGTCTGAAAACGTTTTCTGAGATAGCCTGACCTGTTAGCTTTCCATCCTGACAGGTCTGACCTCAATTGGATGTTCTGAGAGAGAGTTATGCCAAATGTCGCAACGTGACCTGTTTTGGGAAAATACAGGATAGCGAACTTGTACGGAGTGCCACGTGTCACTGTTTGACCTTCGGCCTCTGAAAACGTTTTTTGAGATATCTCGGCCTGTTATATTTCCATCCTGACAGGTCCGACCTCAATTGGATTCTCTGAGAGAGAGTTATGCCAAGTGTCGCAACATGACCTGTTTATGGGATAATACAGGAGAGCGAACTTGTACGGCGTGCCACGTGTCACTGATTCAACTTCGGCCCCTGCAAAAGTTTTCTGAGATAGTAAAGTCTGTGTACTACCTTTCACTTTTCACGAAATTTCATTTGGAGCTTCCTAGCCCAAGTTATGACCTTTTTCCCAAGGTCACCTGATTTTGACTCAGATCTGGAAGAGGCAGAAACCCTATATTGTACAGATCATAAATCACAAAGTACAACGAATTAGAGGTTGTCCTTTGGACACAAGGTACCTGGAGATTTTAGATTCATCCTGTAACAATTTCAGAGCCGAAAACTTCGCCAAAACGGATTTATAGCGAAAGTTCTACGATGACTGGTTTTTGCTATGTAAAACCCTAACCTTCAAATTGTCGTAAGTAAAGCAAGTGTCTTTAGTGCCATACCTTGTCTTCCTTCAGGTTAGCTCTGATACCATGTTAAAATTCAAGATGCTAAGACAAAAAATAGCAGCATTACATTCCATTTCACAATAATAGCATATACAGGATCACTGAAGAAACAACAAGCACAGCATAAACACAAGAGACAGAGATTTATCCTGGGAAACCCTCATGGGGTAGAAAACCCAGCAAAGCTTCCTCAATATAGATGACCAGCAATATACAAAGATGAAACCCTGAGACATGATCTCCTCCTCCACAATAGCAGACCTCTCCTCCACAAGTGCGTTATCCTCAAGTGAGTGAATGTGTATAATGAGGAACACACCTCCTCTATTTATACACTACTCTGATATGTATTTTACACAAGTACATGTAGGCTCGTATTTAACCATTAGGTTAAATACCCCATTATAACTGACTGGGCCGACCCCTCTAGGGTGGTCTAATAACCCTTTGACCCACATAACACATACAGGGCCGACCCCCACTAGGGAAGTCTAATAACCCAAGTTACCACATTCCGACGGAGGAATAAACATCTCCGGATATACAATAAGATCTTCACGGAGGAATGAATCATCTCCGGAATAATAAAGTACAAATATAATATTCTTTGAAGTTACAATATCTCAACATAGGAGAGATAGAGTCAACTGAATAGCTGCTTTTGGAGTCTTCTTGTTTTGGGTCTTTACATGAGGAATACTATTGTACATTCTGATGAATCTGTATAGAAGAATTTTCCTGGTTTTTTTTGCCCCGAGAGGGTTTTCCCAGGATAAATTATTGCATACTATTGTCTTTGTTGTGCTTGTTTATATTTCAGTGATCCTTATTGTTACAACATTTAAAATTTAACATGGTATCCGAGCTGGCCTAAAAGAAAACATTGTGCAACTACTGGAACTACAGAAACTGGGGTTTCTATTCTCGAGAGCTCTCCCCATAGATTAGCTGAAAAAGAGGGTCCAAGTAACTTGCCTCCTCACTAGGAAGCATATTTCTATCGAAGTGGAATTTCAATATGAGAAGTTTAATTTTTGGGCCCACCATGACAACTTGGGAAACTAGGGAATCAAGTTTTTGGAGAATCTATCAACATAATCAGAAGAAAAGTGCTTTTGCTCAGCTTGGAGAGGTGCATCTTTTCCTCCTCTGATATTTTCAAGATCTAGAAGTTGAGAAATTAGGGTTTCTCTAACAAACTTTAGGTCACCCTGCAACCAGATCTTAGAAATCAACTTCTAATTGGAGCATCTCATTTGGTAAGTTATACTCTCTCTATTTCCATTTGAGATTATCATTTCTCAAGTTTATCAAGATGAAAAATCATACCAAGCTTGAGGATAAGCTTGAAGGGGCTAAGAACTTCCGATCATAGAAGTATAGGGTGATGCTCATCCTAGAAGAGCATGAATTGGAAAAGTATGTCACATAAGTAATTGCGGAGCTAGAGGGATATGAGGACAAAGAAAAGCACAAGAACATGATCTAATCCAATAGGATCATAGCTGATTCCATCAAGGATCACTTGATCCCACACATCTCATCTCTAAAAACTCTGAAAGATATGTTTGATGCTCTAAAGGGACTATTGGAAGTAACCAACATCAATAAGAGGATATCCTTGAGGACTCAACTCAAGGTTTTGAAGATGCAAAGCAATGAAATTATCCAATCCTACTTCACAAGGGTCTCCAACATTAGAGATCAATTAAATTCCATTGGAGACGAAGTTGAAAATGCAGAACTAGTGATGACTACCCTAAATGGTCTTCCAAGATCATGGGAGTCATATATTCAAGGAATATGTTCAAGGAAGAAACTCATCATGTTCAGTGCACTTTTGGAATCATGCACCCATGAGGAAGACAGGTTTGTAGTCATAGAAGAGAAGCTAGGTGATGAGTACAATCAAGCTCTGGCAGCTCATGCCAAGAGAGGTAAGAAAGAAGATCACCATCACAAGAGATCACACAAGGGTAGAATACCTACAAAATACTAATCAAGTTTCAGATACTTCCATTGTGATGAGATGGGACACCTTGCTAGGAATTGTACCAAGAAGAAAGGAAATAAGAAGGGAAACAAGAAAATACATCATGCTCATGCTGTAGAGGATGCTGAACCAGCTAAGAAGAAAATAAGAGAGGATTCTTCAAGTGACGTAGAATATGTTCTGATATCAACACTCACAAGTACGGTCTCACTTTGTAATAATGACTGGATTGTTGATATTCATGCTTCTAATCATATGACAAGTTTCAAGGATCCTCTCAACAACCTGACTGAAAAGGACTCACCTCACAAGGTTAAACGAGGAGATGACTATCAATATCCCATCAAAGGGGTAGGAGAAGCTTCCTACAAGCTTGAATATGTGAAACCTATCAAAATGAAGGATGTTCTATATTTACGTGTATTGAAGAAGAATTTACTTTCCATCTCAACACTAGATGAGCAAGGATTCAAATGTAATATCCCTTCTAAGGAAAATTACTCAGTTTGGGCTAGATTTCGAACCTTGGACTAGTGAAACCCAAATTGTCCCAAATGCTCCCAAATGCTTTCAAATTATGTATGGAAGGGATTGAGACGTCTTAAGACATCCTAATTCATCTCAAAGACACTTATACATTCATTAGAAACTTTTAGGGTTCACAATTCTGAAGGACGATGGAAGGGAGGAAATGCTAGTGAATTTGATGGTTAAAAATCCCACTAGACTAGTAAATTTTTGACATTCCAAACATTATACGAACTTCCCTATTTCTGATATGAGACTTATCTCTGTTAGAGGACTTCAAGGGAAACACATATGCAACATTAAATCGAGTTTTAGGGTCTACTATACCTTCCAAAAAACAAGAAGTTGTTTGACATAGAAATTGTGGGAAAATGGTCAACAAAGGACATACGTTTATGGCACAATATTTATTAAAACTTCAAGGGCCTTCACACAAAATTTTGGTTATACATTTTAATCCATATGCATATTGAAATATAATCTAAACCTTAGAAAATTTCTGATATTAAACTGATACAAAGTCATTCGAAAACACCATGAGAAACAAGTGAGGAAACTGGCTCGACTCTTGATATTACTTGGAAATATTACATGAAATGATTGGTATTTCGAGCTATGGCTCTCATGTGCACTTCATTACAATGATATAAATCATATAAAATGGAGATATAGTCAAAATATCATCCTCCACAAACTATATGCAACTAGGAGTGCGCTATCACACTTGTACATGAACATTGAGAGAGTTTTGAGAGAGAGATAGTATAGAAAGAAGAGATAACATGAAATCAAAATAAAAGGGGGATCGAACCTACTTAAAAAATATATCCATGAAGATCTTTTGAGAGGTATGAATGGCCTCTCCTCCAACTAAGTTGGATAGGAATATTTCACCCATGAAATTGGTTCTAAGGTAGGGAGGATGAACATCCGGTGTGCAAAGACAAGCTAAGCTCTCCAAAAGTGAAAATGAGAAATGACAAAAAGCTACTCTCCTTTGTGATACTCCTCTTTTATTAACCTCCAATGGACTCCATAGATCTAATTCCCTCCAATATTCTTCACTCAACTTGAGTTAGGGAGAGATTCTCATAGAAGACACTTGTCCACTTCTTTCTTACATTCCTCTTCCCCCAATTCGAATGGGGAATATTGGCTTACCATAACTCCCCCTATGTGCCCTCTTGGTGGTTATTTTTATCCCTGATATTTCATATGTGTCATAGGTCTGCAATCAGGTCTGCATTTGTCATATTTGTCATAGGTTCTCCATCATTGTTGTCATAGATGTACAAGAATCTAGCTACAAGTGTCACAACTTCTCTATGATTCCTCTTCCTCTTCCATGGGAGTTACTATTCCACTCCGATTCAAACTTCATAGATTCATGGCATGAATAATTTCTCTTCAACTCCCCCAAGTACGTTTCCCTCCACCTTGGAATCTAATTTTTGAGAGAATGATGCCAAGTGTAGTGGGGAATCTTGCAACATGTGGGTCCCACAACCTCTTATGTGCCCTCATGATCCAATGCCACCTTATTTTATTATTATTATTATTTTCACCCATTTAATGTGAATTTGTAAGTCTAAGGTCATTTTGGGTTTTGTAGCTCCCTTATTCCAAATTTTGATGCTTGCACCCTTAACCTAGGGAACTAGTAAGTTAGT
This sequence comes from Larix kaempferi, assembly GCA_027924585.1. NCBI lineage: Eukaryota > Viridiplantae > Streptophyta > Pinopsida > Pinales > Pinaceae > Larix > Larix kaempferi. The sequence continues at coordinate 8,376,513 of BSBM01000240.1, read as the reverse complement.
GGGATTTTTCCTCCATGATAGTTTATTTGGATGGGGAAATTACAAACTTTGAATTGTGTATTTTCTCTTCATGTGACCCACCTTGTCCATTTGGCTCTAATTTTACATTATTACTAACTTGGACATCATGCTTGGCAATTATTTGACCCTTAGCACCAATTTCGCAAACTATCATGAACATGGCCAAGTGGATTTGGTCATTATGATCCGATGCGAAATTTAGGGACATGACAAATCCTCCCCTTCCAATATTGTTTGTCCTCAAGAAATTTCAAACATGGATGTTGAAGAACGTGCTTTCCTTCCAAAAATTTGAGTAGTGGCACTCATGTACTGCAATTGTGTGTTTCCGAAAGTAAAGAGATGTGGATTTTTTTTTTATTGATAACTGTTGTGACATCACCACTAAAAACCAAAATATTAATCAAAGCCATCAAAACAAAATTTGCACAATTAATATTTACCTCTTTTATATTTTGGAAGCATTTTTTGTACTTTCAACCCTTTTGCTCACTGTATAATTCTTTGAAGTTTCGATTGAGTTGCCAAACTTTGTGTCTTCAAGATCTCAAGAAAATTTCAAAGAGGAACCACCATGCTTGTTGTTGCACTATTTTGATTACAATCACCTTCTCAAGTGGTGACTCAATCTCCCATACTGCTTTCTAGCCCCCCCAAATTGAAACCAATGAGACAAAAAATGATCCAAGGGTCCCATTGCTTGTATTGCAGTCCAACAATTAGGAGTGCTCTCCAACCCATACCATTAGGAAAGAGAATGTCCAGATCCCATTTCCTTGTATGCATCCTTCCAAATATCATAAGTACAAAATATATATCATCAAAGTACATAAAAACATCATACAAATGTACATCAAGAGGGCATCTCATCAAAGAATCATGAAAGTACTTATACTTCCAAGTAAGTAGATCATCATCTACCACATACACATAAGCATAAAGTATTATGTCAAATCTGATCCAATGACATACGTGAAGATCCCATGTCCTATCATGCTGCTCCAAAAGAATGCAAGATGCATCTAAATAATCAGCCATGTGTTCTTTCATCCAAGAAGTCAATGAAGAACCTCCACCAAAATCTAAACCAACTAAGGAGTAAAGAAAACAATGAGCCTTCAAGTGGCTCAAAGAAGTCTCATTCATACACCCATGACTGTGAGAGTCATAAAAAAATAACAAAGGACGTTGATATCAATAATAATGTGCTCCAATCATAAATCTCTTCACCCAAATATTCGATGAATTTCCTCTAACATCAAATGAACTAAGCAAGGAGCAAGGAAAATCATGAGTCTTCAAGTGACTCAAGTGAACATAATAGGTGCATCCATGTAGATGTGTATAATCATAAGGTAACAAAGGATGTTGTTTCAAATGCAAAGAATTAGGTGCTCTAATCATTTCATCATAAAAAGGAGAGATAGGAGTTCCATATTGCTCATGTGGCACCATTAGAAAGAAACCTTTCACCCAATTTTCATCCCTAATTGATATGGCTGAAAAAGAATTAGGGGGTGAAAATTTGTGAACCAACCTTACATCTTTGCAACTCTTACCCATCAAAATTTTGAATGCATATTCTCCATCATTGGCTGGTCCAACTGTTGTGAGGTCATGTGCCTCCTCCAAGGCTCCGCAACTCTCACCATTAGGAAGCTCATAATCCCTCTGAACAAGATTAAGTGCTTGGATTACTTCTTGTTTGAATGTAGCCTCTTCAAGCACTTACATATCAACATGTACCTCATGTTCCACCATTACATGAGGTTCCTCCTTTGTAACATAAAGGCTTTCAAACATTGAATGACTGTCTGATACGTAGGAGGGTGTAGAGGACTATTGCAACCTCTCTTGAAGTTTCTCAATTTGCACCATAAATTTTTGGATTGCATTTTGGGTGGAATCCAACTCATTTGAGATTTTTTCATTATCTTCTGCATCCTTCAAGGTTATTCCATGACACAAACCAACAATCTCAATTAAATAATATTTATCATAAAGCAAATTAAAAAAATTACCTTTGGTATCCAACATTTCCTTCTGGATTTTCTCCATGTATTTAGGGGAATATTTCTCCTCCACACACCAACAAAATTTCAAAACCAATGCATTTTTGTTAAGTAGAGTCTTCAAGGCCTCTTAAATCTTCTTTTCATCCATATTCAAGGAGCCTACAAGAAAATGAGGTTCTTCCAAATGAACCTCCTCTTCTTCTTCCTTCTTGCTTGGACCAACCTCATGAAGCTCAAGTGGTGATGGGGAATTTGATCTTGGATCTTCTTCAACTACTACAAGGTCTTCATATCCATGGTAAATGGAACTTTGGCTTGCAACAACACCTTCAAAAGTGATCTCTATGTCACCAACATAGACGTGTGATCACGCATCAGTAGGTACTCCTTCATTGTTCACCCATCCATCAGTAGATTCTATTTTATCCATGTCCAAAGTAGAATGTGTCTTAGAATGATATTCGTTAGTTTCAATGGAATCTTCTTCATGCTCATGTTATGTTTCTTCATATTTTTCAGAGTCACTTGGGAGTGACTTTCGATCCTCTTCATGTAATGCTTCTTCTGCTTCACCACCTATAGAACTAGGAAGCTCATGGGTCTCCTCAATGTTTTTGTATGTTTGATTATTCCTTATTAACATCTTCACTCTTAGGCCTATATCCAAATACATAATTTACAAAGTCTTAAAAAAGAAGGGCATTCTTTGTCTTTCCCATCAAAGCAAGATATGCCTGATATTGTTGAGGCAAAGTTTTACATGTTTCTCTCAATATTTATAATTCATTCATAGGACTAGCCTTTGGTGGTATGAAAAATACATATTCATCATACATAGGGTCATAATAATAACCCTCGTTCCTTATGAAATTGTAAGAAGTGTTGCATGATGGAACCTCTTCCTCATACCATTCATATTCTTCTTCATATTGCTGACAATCATCTTCATACTGCTCATAAGCATTGTACTCATAGGAGTCATCATAATAGTAAGACATGGTTGAAACTTCTTCCTCAATGGATGATCTTAATGCATAGGTGCAAGGATCATGCTCTGATACCACTGTAATATCCATTCTATGGAAAATTACTCAATTTGGACCAATTTCAAACCTTGGACTAGTGAAACCCAAATTGTCCCAAATGATTTTAAATTCTATATAAAGGGGATTGAGAGGTATTAATACATCCTAATGCATTTGAAAGACACTTATACATTCATTAGAAACTTTCAAGGTTCTCAATTCTCAAGGAGGATGGAAGGGGGAAAATACTAGTGAATTCGATGGTTAAAAACCCCACTAGACTAGTAAATTTTTGACCTTCTAAACACTGTATTGACTTCCCTATTTTCTGATATGAGACTTGTCTCTATTAGAGGACCTCAAGGGAAACACATATGAAAAATTAACTTGGGTTTTAGGGTCTTCTATACCTTCCAAAAAACAACATGTTGTTGGACATAGAAATTGTGGGAAAATGGTCAACAAAGGACATAAGTTTATGGCTCAATATTTAGTACAACTTCAAGGGTCTGCACACAAAATTTTGGTCACCCATTTTACTCCATATGCATATTGAAACATAATCTAAACCTCTAAAAAATTATGATATTAAATAGATACAAATTCCTTCCAAAACACCATGAGTGTAATACCCCTATTTTGACCCTTATGGTTTATTGGCTTCAATGTAAATATTGTATACCTACAATGTGTGTTTTCCCTAGCATGGAGATCAAGGCCAAGGCTACAATAGTGGATAATCAGGTTTCATTTAAAAGGAAATTATTTGACATTCTAATTATCCATGTGCTATTAATCCATGAGGTATTGTAAATGATGTAAATGTTAAATATCTCAATAAAATACCAAGAAAACTGGCTAAGGAGGCAACCAATAAGAGGGGGCCATGGGTATCCACTAGGGAGAGGTGAGGAGGTTGTGGGATTGGAAACCATGCTACCAAATGTAATTTTGTGAACCCATTTGACTCCCCATGATGACATTTAATTCTGTTGTAAGAAGGTGGTTGATAAAACTTGTTCATGAGGTCAATGGAGTATGGAGCAACCCTGAAAATCTGTATGGAAGGGTATGGCTCATTGTTTTCTTTTCCATTAAACCACTATACCTCCTGGAAATTCACAAACCCTGATACCTATCCCATTTTTTACTAATGAACCTCATAAATCGCGCATTGCAGAGCCCAGCCATGAAGGAAAAAGAGGAAAAATCGCGATTCTGTGTAAGCATGAATTTGCAGGCCGAAAGCACATAGAAATCCTGCGTAGGAAGTAAATCGATGAGGATATCCATGGATCGGACCCTAGGGATAAATTACAGATCGTGAGGATCTTAGAAAACCGTTTAGAAGACCTTGATCAGATAACAGAAGAACCGAGTTGTGGGACAGAGTTTTGGACGCAACCCTAAGAGATCCCAGCTAGAATAACAGTGAAAAAGGATTAGACGGAGGTTTGATCTGCTTGATAAACCCAGTGAAGGATAAATTCTCATCCAAGTAGTAGTTTGGACCTTTCTATGACCACCCTTAAGAGCATTGGAGGGAAGGGGCCCTTTGGGACTATGCTGTAGAGAAAGGGGCCCTGTGTTGGGTGAGGTAGGAATTGTGGGTGCCCTGTTTGCTGAGTAATTTGAGATTCATGTAGCTCTATGGGTGATCTCACTGGCTTACCATCATCCTCCCTATCCCCTTACATGCTTGATAAAGCCAACTATATGTTGGATTCGCATTAGGGTGGAGCCTTGATTGTGAGAGAGCCTATTTATCCCTTCTTAGTGGATACACAACCCAGATCGGGGTGGTCTCTCAACTGAAAGAGAATAGGATGGAAAAAGACCTATGGTTGGGTGGAATGTTGCTCTCACTTAGTCAGTTACTTGGGCAGTTCAATTTAAAGATAAGTGCTTTATGTGGTGTTAAATGATGCTAGCTTGCCTATGTTATGTATACATTTTATGTTCAATTTGTTTGAATGAATGAGTGCATGAAATTGATCAATAGGGAACTATGTCTAATCTTGAGTATGAGGATGAGTTCATGTTTGAATGCTTCATCATTTGCATGAGTTTAATGTACTGCTAACCTTGTAGGTTGTAGGTGTATTGACTAGTTTTAGTTTCATAATATGTGTTTAGTTATGCATTGCACTCACATTTAAGAGGGACTGCTTGGATTCATCTGGACTTGGGGAAGGAAGTAGATAAACCCCTGTTGCATTTCATGACCCCTTTGTGGGTCAGGTGAAGGGAGAATTCTTGGCAGAAGGTAGGAAAAGTTCCTTGCAGAAGGATAATGATGCATTGAGGGAGTTTAGATAAGTATTCAGTTGAAAAAAATGACAAGATTATAGTCCTCATATATGACAGGGGATCACACCAGTGTATAGATATCTCTAAGAGCTTTCCAATAGTACCATACTTGTTCAATTTGGTCTAAGGATGAAGAAGTTATGAGCTTGGGAAGTTGACTGTTACAAGGCATGGCCAGCTCCCGACTTTCTGCATCCGCATTGCAGAATGTGGAAGTCGAGGGCACATTTCTGCAGTGACGGGAATTTTGGCACTCCGCAATTCTGAATCTTGCATCGCGGAATATGGAATTCAGGGATGCATTTCTACAGCGCCCGAAATTTTGGTGCTCCGCAGTTCCAACTCCTGCACTACGGAATGTGGATGTTGGGGGCACATTTTTGTAGCGCTGGGTATTTTGGTGCTCTGACTTTCCGAATCACGCATCCTAGATTGTGGAACTGTGGAAGTCGGAGAGGTGTTTTCAATACCAGGAAAATGTCTCTCCGACTTTTCGAGTCCTGCATCGCGGATTGCGGAACTGCAAAAGTCGGAGGGGTGTTTTCAACAATGCGTATTTCAGAAATCTGATTTCTGACTTGCGGTTGTGGATTGCGGAGTTGCGGATCGAAGGCCAATGTGGTTACGTGTAAAAACAAAGAGAATTGTTGAAAAAAATGTATCATGTTGCCTCCCATCACCTCTGAAGGGCACCAAGGTGACTAGGGACGTGAAAAAGTGGTATGAGAGGCCACGTTGCATCACTGGGCCTGCTTGGGCCGAACCGTGAATGAATTTACAGGAAGAGAAGCACCCATGGCATTGTTTTGAGAAAAAATATATATATTTTTTTTTGTCCAATGAATAATTTCCAGATTTGTATGTATGTTTAATGTTTATATGCATTCTTATGATGTTTGATAAATGTCTCTGCAATGCACAGTTATTACAACAGTATTAGTTGAATCGTACAACAGGGTAAGCGTATAGGGAAAGGAGGAAAATGGTGACCATAAACAATTCCTAGGATCCTTATGAGAAGGATGAATATGTTCTAGGAGAGAGTGTGCAAGAAGCACATACCGAAACTAAATCCAATGGAATAAGGGAGTGAATAACGCCCCCGAACTTAGTTGAAACCATGGTGAGATTCAATGAGAGATTGATGAAGGCTCAGGAAGAGCAGTGCCAACTCAATGCTTCCATCTTGCAGAGCCTCACTAATATGCATCAGAGGATAAATCTTGGGTATAACCCAAGCAATGTGGGAAGAGAAGGAAGAGATGCAGGTAGTCACTCTAGATGTCGTTCTTGGAAGAGGACTCCAATCCCTAAAAGGAGTTCCGTGAGAAAAAATCACAGAATACCCTCCTCAAGATCTCTTTCCAGCAGGTCACACGACTCCAGAGATTCTTAGAGAATCCCAAGGCATACTTCCAGCAGGTTTGAAGGAAGAAATAAAATCAAAGAGATCCCACAGGGAGAATTTAGGAAGGCAAGGCCTCCCAGATTTGATGGAGAAAGAAAGACAGGTTAAGAGGCAGAGGCATGGCTTCTTGGAATGAAGAAGTATTTCAAAATGCATGATTATTTAGAAAATGAAAAGGCCCAGGTTGCCATTTACAATCTAAGTGGAAAAGATTCAATTTGGTGGGAGCACCTCATGCAATTGAAGAAGATTAGTGAAAGGAGGATCAGCTGGGAGCGGTTTAAAAGGTACTTCAAGGAGAAATACCTATCATCTAGGAACTATGATAACAAGAGGAAAGAGTTCAATGAACTCAGATTGGGACATAATTCCATGGAAGAGCATGTCCACAAGTTTTTGGATTTGTTGAGGTATGTAGATTACATCAAGGATGAAAGGGTAAAGATCCAATGTTTCCTGGGTATTCTACCTCAAAACATCAGAGACAGGATTGAATTTGTCAATCCAACAAGTCTAGATGAAGCCATTAGGATGGAAATGCATTGCTATGAGTAGAGCAAAGGAAAATGAGAGGTTCAACCAGCATGGAAAGGAAATCCCAGAGGGAGTTTTGAAAAAAGAAAGAGTGGATTCAAACTACCATTCAAAATTCTTCCAAGATATTTTCCACATGGCCAACAAGCAAGAAGTGGGAATAAACCAGTTGTGGAAGCAAAAAGAGCACCAAAAGGGCCACTTCAATGTTGGGGATGTGGAGGAAACCATGTGCTTAGATAATGTCCACATTAGAGGGATAATGCCAGAAGTTTACAAAACTTAGAAGAAGCAACTATAGTGGAATATATGGCAAGGGAAGCACCTTGAATTTATGCAGCATTGGATGATCATTAGGCGGACCGCCAATTAGCAGTGGTGGAATTTGAAGGTAAGATTGCTAAGCAATCTATTTATGTTTTGATTGATCCAAGATCTACTCATAGTTATGTGTCTCCTAAGGTGGTTGGAGGTTTTTATGTTAGTAATGTAAAGCATAGTAATTCTTGGATAGTTCAATTAGCCATAGGTACCAAGAGAAAGGTGATTGAAGTAGTGATGGACTTCCCCATGGAGTTGAATGGACTCCTCACAAATGTAAATTTAAATTTCCTACCATTAGGATCTTATGATGCCCTAATAGGTATGGACTGGTTGGAAATACATAGAGCCAAGATAGACTTCTATGAGAAAGTAATTCAATTCATTGATGAAGAGGGAAGGCCAAGGTTGGTAAGAGGGATTTCCAACCAAGTTTCAGTAAGGAAAATTTTAGCTCTGTAGTTGAGAAAGTTTTATAAGAAGGGTTGCCAATTATATGCAGTTCACATATCGGATTCATCAGAGGATAAGGGAGCAAGGATTGAAGACTTTGAGATGTTACAAGAGTTCCAAGATGTGTTTCTGGATGATGTGCTAGGACTGCTACCAAAGACAGATATTGATTTTTCTATCAATCTTGTTCCAGGGGAAGCACCAATTTCCAAAGCTCCTTCTAGAATGAGCACACCAGAATCGATAGAGTTGAAAATACAACTGCAAGAATTAATGGAAAAGGATTATATCATAACTAGTGTATCTCCTTGGTGAGCACCTGTGTTATTTGTCAAGAAAAAGGATGGGACTTTAAGGTTGTGTATTGATTACAGGAAGCTCAATAAAGTGATAGTCAAGAACAAGTACCCATTGCCAAGAATTGATGACTTGTTTGATCAAATGAAGGAAGTTAGAGTGTTTTCAAAGATTGACTTGAGGTTTGGATACCATCAAGTGAGGATTAAGGAAGAATACATTCATAAGATAGCTTTCAGCACAAGATATTGCCATTATGAGTTCATAGTGGTGTCATTTGGCCTTACCAATGCACTTGCTACATTCATGTGTCTCATGAATAGTGTCTTCAACAAGTATTTGGATAAGTTTGTGATTGTGTTCTTGGATAACATTATTGTTTACTCAAAGAATGAAGAAGTGAATAATGAACATCTAAGAATGGTGTTGCAAGTACTTAGAGAACACCAAATGTATGAAAAGATGAGCAAGTGTGATTTCTATCAACAGAAGGTACAATATTTGGGTCATGTCATCTCAGAAGAAGGAATTGCAGTGGATCCAGAAAAGATTGAAGCCATAATGGATTGGCCTAATCTAAAGAATGTTGCAAATGTTAGATATTTTATGGGTCTTGCAGGCTATTACAAAAGCTTCATTGAAGGGTTCTCCAAAATAGCTCATCCAATTACATCTTTGCAGAGGAAGAATATCAAGTTTGAATGGTCTAAAAAATGTGAGAAAAGCTTTCAGCAGCTAAAGTAATTTCTTACCATCACTCCTGTTTTGACTATTGCAGATCCAAAGAAATATTTTGTAGTGTGCACAGATGCTTGCAATGAGGGGCTTGGTGGAGTGCTCATGCAAGAGGGATTTGTAATTTTCTATGAGTCAAGAAATTTAAAGGAACATGAAAATAACTATGCCACACATGATTTAGAGCTAGCAGCCAAAGTTCATGCTCTCAAGAGATGGAGACATTATCTCTTGGGAAGAAGATTTGAGCTCAGGACATACCACATGAGCTTGAAATATTTGTTTGACCAGCCAAATCTGAATTCTAGGAAAACTAAATGGATGGAATTTCTTTGTGAATTTGATTTCGAAATTAAGCATGTCAAAGGTAAGGAGAATAAGGTTGCAGATGCTCTTAGCAGAAAATTTCATGTTGCAGTAGTAAGTATGTGTAAATCAAATTTGAAGGAAAGAGTTCTTGAAGCTCAAACCAGTGATGAAGCTTACCTTCAAGTCAAAGAAAAATTGCAGCAAGGAAATGTGGATGAGACATGTGAAGGATATCATATTTGTGAATATGATGTTATCATTTATCAGGGTACCATATTGTATATTCCAAATAATACATATTTGAATAGGCTAGTGATGGATGAAATACATCAAATGCCATACTCTGGACACCCAGGATATCAAAAGACTATAACAGCAACAAGAAATCGGTACTTTTGGCATGGGATGAAGAAGGACATAGAAGAGTACATTGCTAGGTGTCAAAAGTGCCAAAAATTCAAAGAAGAACATCAACATCCAATAGGATTGTTGCATCCTTTTCCCATTCCAGAATGGAAGTGGGAAGTAATTTCTATGGATTTTATAACAGGTCTGCCAATGACAGTGAGGAATCATGATTCAATCATGGTAGTTGTGGAAAATCTATAAAAGGTAGCTCACTTCATTCCAGTCAAGTCCACTCATAAGACCAATGACATAACAAATATCTTCATGAAGGAGATATTCAAATTGCATGGATTTCCCAAGGAAATAATTTCAGATCGTGATACAAAGTTCACATCCAATTTTTGGAAGGGATTATTCCAGGAATTGGGGACTCAGCTGAAGTTTAGTACAACATATCATCCTCAAACAAATGGTCAGACTGAGAGAGTGAATCAAATTCTTGAAGACATGTTGAGGATGTATGTGATGGATAAACCATCCAAGTGGGAGGACTACCTACACTTGGTAGAATTTGCATACAATAATGGACATCATGCATCATTGGGGATGAGTCCTTTTGATGTATTATATGGAAAAGGATGCATAACCCCAATGAATTGGGATAGCCTAGTGAACAGGGTAGTGCTTGGACCAGAGATGATCAAGGAAATGAAGCAAGAGATTGTTAAGATCAGGCATAATTTGAAGGTAGCACATGACATACATAAGAGTTATGCAGATCTGAAAAGGGTGCATAAGGAATTTAGGATTGGGGATCATGTTTACTTAAGAGTGAAACAAGGAAAAGTTCCATGAAGTTGGGGAGTTGTGCCAAGTTGGCACCAAGATATTGTGGGCCATTTGAATTCCTTGATAGGATAGGACCAGTTGCATATATGATTGCATTTCATGCTAACTTGAGAGCTCATAATTTTTTCCATGTTTCTTTGCTTAAGAAATATGTACATGATCCTAATCACATAATTTATTGGCATGAGATATAGGTGGAACCCGAGGGAGAGTTCCAAGTGGATCCTATGCGCATCCTCGACAAGAAGGTCACCTTTCTTTAGAACCGAGCTATTAGACAGGTGAAGGTGCAATGGAAGCACCTTAGTCCCGATGAGGCTACATGGGAGCTAGAGGATGCCATGAGAGAGACATTCCCATTTTTGTTTAGTTTTGGGAACACTGAGGACAATGTTGTTCTAAGGGGGAGGGAATTGTAATACCCCTATTTTGACCCTTAGGGTTTATTGGCTTCAATGTAAATATTGTATACATACAATGTGTGTTTTCCTGAGTGTGGAGCTCAAGGCCAAGGCCCCACTATTGGATGCTCATGTTTTATTTAAAAGGAAATAATTTGACATTCTGATTATCCATGTGCTATTAAGCCATGAGATATTGTAAATGATGTAAATATTAAATATCGCAATCAAATACCAAGAAAACTGGCTAAGGAGGAAACCAATAAGAGGGGGCCATGTGTATCCACTAGGGAGAGGTGAGGGGGTTGTGGGATTGGAACCCATGCCGCTACATGTCATTTTTTGAACCCATTTGACTCCCCATGATGACATTTAATTATGTTGTAAGAAGGTGGTTGAGAAAACCTGTTCATGAGGTCGATGGAGTATGGAGCAGCCGTGAAAATCTGTATGTCAGGGTATGGCTCTGTTTTTGCTTGTACCTTAAGGCACTCTAACTCCTAGGAATTCACACACCCTTATCCCTATCCCATTGTTGACCAACGAACCTCAGAAATTGCGCATTGCAGAGCCTATCCATGAAGGAAAAAGAGGAAAAATCGTGATCATGTGTAAGTGCGAATTTGCCAAGCCGAAATAACATAGAAACCCTGCGTAGGAAGTAAATCGATGGGGATATCCATGGATCAGAACCTAGAGATAAATTCTAGAGTGTGAGGAGCTTAAAAAAACCTTGAGAAGACCTTGCTCAGATAACAGAAGAATCGAGTTGTGGGACAAATTTTCCGTTGCAACCCTAAGAAGATCCCAGCTAAAATAATAGAGAAAAAGGATTAGACAGAGGTTGGATCTGCTTGATAAACCCAGTGAAGGATAAAGTATCATGAAATAAGCATTTTGGACCTTTCTATGCCCACCCTGAAGAGCACTGGAGGGAAGGGGACCTGAGGGACTGTGCAGTAGAGAAAGGGGACTTCGTTGTGTTGGTTGAGGTAGGTATTGTGTGTTCCATGTTTGCTGAGTAATTTGAGATTCATGTAGCTCTGTGGGTGAGATCACTGGCTTAGAATCATCCTTCCTGTCCCCTTATGTGATTGATAAACCCAACTATATGTTGGATTAGCCTTAAGGTAGAGCCTTGACTATGAGAGAGCATATTTATCCCTGCTTAGTGGATACACAACCCAGCTCGGGGGTGGTATATCAGCTAAAAGAGTATAGGATGGACAGATACCTATGGTTGGGTGGAACGTTTCTCTCACTTATCCAGTTGCTTGGACAGTTCCATTTAAATATAAGTGCTTTCTGTGGTGTTAAATGATGTTAGTTTTCCAATGTTATGTCTACATTTATGTTCAAGTTGTTTGAATGAATAAGTGTAGGAATTTGATCAATAAAGAACTATGTCTAAGCCTGAGTGTGAGGCATATTTCATGTTTGAATGCTTCATCATTTGCATGAGTTTAATGTACTTCTAACCTTGTAGGTTATAGATGTATTGACTAGTTTTAGTTTCATAATATGTGTTCAATTATGCATTGCACTCACCTTTAAGAGGGATTGCTTTGATTCATCTGGACTTGTGGAAGGAAGTAGATAACCCCCTTTTGTGTTTCATGACCCCTCTGTGGGTCAGGTAAAGGGAGACATCATGGCAGAAGGTAGGAAAAGTTCCTTGCAGAAGGGTAATGATTCATTGAGGGAGTTTAGACAAGTCTTCAGTTGGAAAAATGACAAGGTTAGAGTCCTCAAATGTGATAGACGATCACACATGTGTATAGATCTCATCAATATCTTTCCAACGATACCATACTTGTCCAATTTGGTCTAAGGATGAAGGATTTATGAGCTTAGGAAGTTGACTATTACAGGGCATGGCCAACTCCTAACTTTCCGCATCCGCATTATGCAAAAGTCGGGGGCACATTTTTGCAGCGTCGAGAATTTTGGTGCTCCAAAGTTCTGACTCCCACACTACGGAATGTTAAAGTCAGTGGCACAATTCTATAGTGACAAGCATTTTGGCACTCCACAGTTCTGAATCCTGCACTATGGAATGCGGAAGTTCTAGGTGAATTTATGCAGCACATGGTATTTTGGCGCTCTGACTTTCCGAGTCCCTCATTGTGGATTGTGGAACTGTAGAATTCAGAGTGGTATTTTCAGCATCAGGTATTTTGTCGCTCTGACTTTCTGAGTACCGCATAGCATATTTCGGAGTGACGAAAGTCAATGAGTTGTTTTCGACGCTGGGAGAATGGCACTCTGACATTTCGAGTCCCGCATCGCGTATTGCGGAACTGTAGAAGTCAGAGGGGGTGTTTTAAAGGTTTCATATTTTGTAAATCCGATTTTTGACTTGCGACTTGCCACTTCAAATTGCTTCTTGCAGATTGAGGAGTTGCGGATTGAAGGCCATTGCGGCTACATGTAAAAACATAGAGCTGAAAAAAATGTATCAGGTTGTCTCCCATTTCCTCTGAAGGGAACCAAGGTGACTAGGTACGTGACAAGGAGAAAAAAGTGAGGAAACTAGCTCGAATATTGATATTACATGGAAATATTACATGAAATGTTTTCTATTTCGAGATGTGAAGCTCATGTGCAGTTCATTACAATGATATACAATAGATAACATGGCAATAGAGTCAAAATATTAGTCTCCACAAACTATATGCAACTAGGAGTGCACCATCACACTTGTACATGAACATTGAAAGAGTTTTGAGAGAGAGATAGTAGAGAAAGAAGAAAGAACATGAACTCAAACTCAAAGGGGGATCAAATGTACATCAAAACATATCCATGAATATCTATTGAGAGGTCTAAATTTCCTCTCCTCCAGCCAACTTGGATAAGAATATCTCACCCACGAAATTTGTTCTAAGGTAGGGAGGATGAACATCCACTGTGCAAGGACAAGTTAAGCTCTGCAAAAGTGCAAATGAGAGATGAGAAAAATATGCTCTCCTTTCTGATCCTCCTCTTTTATTAACCTCCAATGGACTCCATAGCTCGAATCCCCTCCAAGTGTCTTCACTCAAATCGATTTATGGACAAATTCTCATAGAAGAAACTTTTCCACTTATTTCTTGCATTTCTCTTCCTCCAATTCGAAAGGGGAATCTTGGCTGGCCATAACTCCCCCTATGCACCATCTTGGTGGATATTTTTATTCCTGATATCTCATTTGTGTCATAGGTCTGCAATCAGGTCTGAATTTGTCATATTTGTCATAGATTCTCCATCATTGTTGTCATAGATGCCCGAGAATCTAGTTGCAAGTGTCACAAATTCTCTATGATTCCTCTTCCTCTATGATGCGGTAGTAAGTGGAGTGCAAGATGGAGGTTTATACAAGCTCAAGGGACAACTAGAACAAGCCTTGGTTAATGAAACTATGGAACAAAGTTAATTATGGCACATAATATTTTCTCACATAAACTACAAGGCATTACGAATTGTGAGAAAGATAATGAATGGGCTACTCGAGATCTCGACTAAGCATGCAGGCATAGGTAAAGGATGCGCAAAAGGAAAGAATGTGAAGAAGTCATTTCCAAGTAGCGGCATGGAAGCTGAGGAGATTTTGGATCTCATACATTCAGATGTTCGTGGGCCTATGTCTTCCAACTCATTAAGTGGGTATTCCTACTATGTTTCTTTTATGGATGATTATTCTCGTAAAACATGGATCTATTTCTTAAAAAACATGAACTATTTATCAAGTTCAAGGAATTGAAATCCCTTGTAGAAAATCAGACTAAAAGGAAAATAAAAAACATGAAGATCAGATAATGGAGGTGATTTTACCTCAGGATATTTCAATACATTATGTGCAGACTCGGGGATTAAGAGGGAGATGAGCACTCCCTATAATTTACAATAGAATGGGACTACAAAAAGGAAGAATAGAACAATAATGGAAGCAATGAAGGCCACGATCCATGATAGGGACCTTCCAATGCACTTATGGGTGGAAGGTGCAAGAACAATAATATATGTTCAAAATAGAACTCTCCACCGAGCACTTGAGAACAAGAAACTCGAAGAGATGTTTATAGGAGAGAAGCCAGAATTCATCCATCTTGGAATATTTTGCTGCCCTGTATACATACATGTTCCAAACGATAAGAGGACCAAGTTGGAGCCTTCAGGGAAGAAGGGAATATTTTTCGGTTATAATGATCCATCAAAGGCATACTGAATACATATACTAGGATTCAAGAAGATCAAGACTAGTAGAGATGTAACCTTTGATATAGATACAACCTTCAGCAGATCAAGGAAGATTCAATCCAATGAAGCATATGAAGAAGAACCTGAGAGTCCCATATTTCGAGATACAGTGATGGAAGAGCGGGTTCCATAAGAACCTGGGGATCATGATATGGCTGAGCCATAGAGACATGTAGATCCACCGAAAGAAGTGAACACACAAAAGAGAAAACCATCCTAGGCATGAGAACTTATTTAAGATGCATAAAGGTATGGTTCCCTAGAAGGAAGCCAGAGACCTCCACCATAATCCAACTATGTGGAATTGTTGTGTGACATCATTGATGTTGAAACTTCCATTTATGAAGAGGCAGTTGAGAAGAAAGTCTGGAAGGATGCTATGATCAAGGAGTATTAGTCAATCATGAATAATGATGTCTGGGAGGTGGTTCCAAGACCAAAAGGGAATTTAGTAGTGTCTTCCAAATGGATCTACAAGATCAAGCATGTGGAAAACGAAAGTGTTGAGAAGTACAAGGAAATATTTGTGGCTCAAGGTTTCTCCCAAAAAGAAGGCATAGATTATGAGGAGACATTTTCTCCTCTGGCTAGATACACTTTGATTAGATCTATACTTGTTATATCCAAAGTGATGAAGTGGAAGGTACATCAAATGGATGTGAAGACTTCCTTCCTGAATGGCCTAGTAGAGGAGGAAGTGTATGTGGAGCAACCACTAGGTTTTGAGACACCTGACAGGTAGACTCATGTGTGCAAGTCAAACAAGGCCTTGTATGGTTTGAAACAGGAACCCATGACATGGTACGATAGGATTGATGGGTTTCTGATGAGCTTGGGATTTACAAAGAGTAAAGCGGATTCCAACATTTACTACAAGGTTGAAGAAGGATATACTGTGATTCTACTATTATATGTAGATGAATTGTTTCTAACAGGTGATGTGAATCTCATAGCAGAAACGAAGAGGAATATTTCCACAGAGTTTGGATGAAAGACCTGGGTATGATGCATTAATTATTAGGTCTTGAGGTTTGGCAGAATCTAAGGGAAATTTTCCTGAGTCAATGAAAATATGTCGTAGAGATCTTAAATAGATTTGGGATGATGAATTACGAGGCTATGGCCACACCCATGGCATCGAATCTAAATTTGTTGAGTGATAATTCTTAAAAATGATGGATGCCATAATGTATAGATAGATGATTGGTTCATTGATGTACTTGATGAACACAAGGCCAGATTTATGCTTTGAAGTGAAAACTCTGAGTTAGTATATGGTAGAGCCGATACATGTTCACTTGGTTACAGCAAAGCATGTGTTGAGGTACCTGAAGAGTACGATTGATTATGGTCTCAGATATGCATCTGATCAGAAGATTAAACTACAGGTTTATGTTGATGTGGATTGGGACATGAGTGTCACAGATAGAAAGTGAACATTAGGGTGTTGCTTCAGTTTGGAATCAGGTATGATATCATGTTTCAGTAGGAAGCAGACGAGTGTGGCACTCAGTACAGCCAAATCTGAGTATATGGTAGCTTGTTCATAAAGATACGAGGCAGTGTGGCTTCGGAAGTTGCTATCAAGATTGTTTGATCTCGAGTTAGAGGAGACTTGTGTCTTTTGTGACAGCCAGAGTTGTGTGAAGTTGTATGAGAACCCTATGTTCCATGACAATTCAAAGCACATCAAGATCAGGTATCACCATATCTGGGATATGGTGCAGAGGGAGTAATGAAGCTCTAGTATATGTCAATAGAGGAGAAGATAGCTGATGTGTTGACCAATCCTCTATCAAGGGTGAGGTTTGAATACATCAGGTACAAGCTTGGAGTGGTCCATATCAAGAGGGAGTGATGAGATTAGATGAGGCAACAGGTCATGTGATGTAATTGATTCTCCAAGGCTACGAGAGGATCTGGACAAGCGATGAGGTAATGTAGGTAGTTTCAGTATGCAATGTAATGGAGTTCCTGGGATGGACCCACCAGATGGTTTGCTCGATTCATGAAATAGGACAATTGCATCTAGTATGAAAAAGGACCATATCTATACGATATCTACATCCAATATGAAATAGGACTAGATCTGTAGTGGTGTGCATGCAGTATGAAAAAGGACTGGATCTGTAGGATATCTACATCCAGTGTGAAAAAGGACTTGCTCAATAGTGGTGTACACCTAGTATGAAAAAGGATTGGTCACTGTACGGGATGATCCCAGCTTGGCTGGTTGTATCTCCAAGGGTAGATCCCAACATGGTTGGTGGTATCACCAAGGGTATATCTTAGCATAGGTTCCCCGACAGACTGGGTTGAACTGGTGCAAGAGGCTCTCCGACGGATTGGATTGAGTAGGTGCATGCTTGACTAGAAGTATCGACACCAAGGGAAGATACCAGTATGGTTTGTCGTATCTCCGAAAGTAGATCCGAGTGTGGTTGGTTGTATCTCTAGGGGTGGATCCCAGTATGAATAGTCGTATCACCAAGGGGAGATCCCAATGTGGATGTTTAATTCCTAGATTGGATCTAGGCCACATACATCATGAAAAAGAGTTGGCTCTATGGAAAATTACGTCCAGCATGAAAAAGGGATGTTACTGCAAGGCACATCCAACCTGAAAAAGGGCTGGCTCTATGAAACTTATTATGATATATAGATTTGGTAGATGTCAGATGTCAATAGTTAGAGTACAAGAAGTACAATAGCTGGAAGACGATGGTTGAAGAATGTAACTTCTGAATATATTCTTATTTGTATTATTTGTATCATTTGTATTGTACACCCTACATGGATTATTATTGATGTAATTGATTATGTAAAATTCATTGAAAGAGTCAATGTAAACCCTAACTGTTATGTCGGTTTGGAAAGATCTAGAAAATAATATTTTATTTTGAATTGGACAAGTTGGCCTAGTTACGAGAGTCAAGTCGGCCCTATTTGGTAAAAGTTCAAGTTAGTTGATTAGTATAAATGAGGAGTTCGACCTCCTCATTTGGTCACTTCATTAACTCATTTAGTTTGCATGAGTAGGAGATCTAGATTCAAGTAAATATCTACTTTTGGAGTCTTCTTGTTTTGTGTCTTTGCACAAGGAATACTATTGTACATTCTGACGAAACTATATAGAAGTTTGTTGATTTTTTCTGCCTTGAGAGGATTTTCCCAAGATAAATTATTATGTACTATTGTCTTTGATGTGCTTTTTTATCTTTCCATGATCATTATTGTTACTGCATTTAAAATTTAACATCCCATTCCACATTGTTGTTCCATTCATTGATCATCCTCTCATCCTACACCTCTGCTCTCCACATCCTTTCCTCTCCACATGCCTTCAACTCACCCAAAGGATCCGTCTATACCACACCCCCCTCTTGCACACCATCTCCTACACTCTATTATTGCTACCACCGCACCATGCCCTCCATTCCTGTGCATCGTCCCTCCTTCACAATCCCTTCTCTTCCAGTCACATACTCCCTTTCACTCCTTATCCACACCACTCTCATCCCACATAACTCCCAATCCGCCTACCCCACACTTCTCCATAACCCTTGTCTCTTGCTCACTCCAACGCCGCAAAACCTCACCCTTCCACCTGCACACTCAGCTCCTCCCATCTCCATCCATCACACTCCATCTCTCCCCTTCCATCTCTCCTCTCCTATCCCTTCCTCCCATGTATTTGTTTCTATTGGTTGTGGAGCCTAGTATTCCAGTCTCATAGATGATGATTCCACCGTGTTTGTACCCTAGGTTTGGTTATGATCCTAGAACGCGCAATAGGGGGTCCAGGGGAGTGGTGCACTCCCTTGAATGGGGGGTGCGGGCGCTAGCGCCCCCCTAGAAGAAATGTTTGTTATGGGTTGGTTTTTCGCCAACAGATTACGAGCCCATGTTTTTGGGTAACCCATGGTATTTTCCCATTGTATTCCCCTTTATAAGAAAGACATTGTAATATGGCTAGTGTTGATGTATTATGTATTATGCATTGTAAAGATCTCTGAGATCGTGGAAGAGAGACTGTGAGACAATGAAGAGGAAGTGCAGCGGATGTGCTGCAGGTTGTATCCCTTCATTTGCTAGATGGTATAATAATAAGGATTGGCAATTTCAGTGTGGATGTAGCCCATCTTGGGTGAACCACGATATATTGGTGTCTAGATTGTAATGTGTTTGTGTAATTTGTATTTGCATATTGTTTATTGTTGTTGCTCTGCAATCCTGTTTTTCTAACAGTTCCATGGCCTGCTCCACACCCTCCCTTCTCCTAATAGCCCAAGCCTCCTGCCATCTCACCCATGGTTTTCAATCCACCCTGTACCATCGTTGCACTACTCCTCCTTCATCCCTCCACAATTCTCCCTTATTCAAAATCTCAAACCCTAATTTTAAAACATTTAAATTTTTATACTAATAGTAAACATTATTATTATAAAAAAATCATTATTTCTAATAAATATCATTAAAATTAAAGTATTATTAATAAATAAACTTTACTAATATTACTAATATTATTATTAAAATATATGTATACACATTATTATTATTAAATATAGTAATCATTGGTTATTATATTTAGACCTAGCAAAAAAATCCCCTCCTTGTACAACATCCATGACATCATTTAGTGAAGAATTGATGAAGTTTTTGAGCAAATCCATATGGATATAAATGAAATAAAAAGGTCTATTGATGAAATATTTAAAGAAAATGAATATGTACGTGAAATTCATGTAAGAGAAGTTGTCAAGGATACAAATTATCATGGTGGTGAAGAAAATAGAAATCAAATATTTGATAAACTATTCAAATATTTGATAAATTATCGTAGGATACCCACGCCTCTTCAAAAAGATTAACTTTGTTTTTAATTAGATAACAACCCTGGTTTTTATTTAAAGATCAACTCATATTTCCTCTTCATATATGGAATAAAAGAAACCTTCCAAACATCATGCCTCTTCATATCCGGAATAAAAGAAACTGTCAAAACTTATATTTGATTAAATACTAGCACACACATAATTTAATTAACGTGTTTATTCTTCAAACAACAACGTGAATTTCTTTTAGTATGGATATCCTACAAATTCTTCCGGGCATATCCTCATTCACATGCAGGCATATCCTTATTCCTTATGTGATCATATTATTTTGCCTTATGAGAGCATTCCTAAGCCCCTACGGGTATTCTTAAGCCCCTGCGGGAATTCTTAAGCCTCTAGGAGTTTAACCTTAGCCCTTGTGCGCATTACGTTTATCCCTTGCGGGCATGAGATTATCCCTTGTGGGCATGCTACATAGCCCTTGCGGGTGTATTCCTTAGCCCTTGCGGGAATACTCCTTATCCCTTGTGGCAATCCTTATCCCTTCTGGACATACTCATTAACCCTTTTGCGGGCATATTAAGCCCTCTTGCGGGCATTTCCTTGCATGCGGGATTCATCCTTGCTTGCGGGATTCATCCTTGCATGCGGGAATCACCTTACAGGAATCCCCCTTTTCTTTCTTCCAGGCATCTCTTCCTTGCTTGCTTGCGGTCGTCTATTCCTTGCTTACTTGCGGGCATCTCCCCTTGCTTGCTTGCGGGCATTTCTTTGGGCATATCATTGATCCCCTTTGTAGGCATATTTACATCAATGCCAACACATATTCTAACATTATCCCCCTTTGAAATTAATGGCAACACCAAAACTAGTCTCCCCCTTTGACAATAATGACAAAGGCCTCCTGATAGCTCCCCCTGTCAACATGTCTCCCTTGTGTAAAAAATAGTTTTTCCTCAACTTGGCAAATCAATTTTTCACACGTGTGACTACCAAAGAGGAATATGACACCATGTCTAGATAGCCAGTTCATCATGGAAAGTACCCATGCCATCTGGAGAATTTATCAGCACAAGGACACTTTATGGTGGACATTTCCAAATGGCCCTTCAAACTTTATTTAGATAGAATTCAGACTTTTTCTCAATTTGGTGGGCTTGTATTTCACACGTGTAACCTCCATAGAGAAATATGAGGCCATGAATAGATGGCCATACCATTAAAGAGAAATCCCATGAAAAATTATGAATTTATCACCACAAGGACATTTTTTGGTGGGAATTTCCAAATAGCCCCTTAACCTTGTTATTTTAACACCTAGCCAAATTTAATTTGTTCTTAATATGCAAAACAAGATTTTTTTCACTTTGGCAGGTTGATTTCTTGCACATGTGACCATCATAAGGCAAACTGAAAACATGAATAGATAACCACTTCAATAAGGAATATATCCATGTCACCTTTTTGAATTTGTTGATACACACACATCATTTGGTAGACATTTGAAACTAGCTTTTTAAGCTACCAATTCAACTCTTGGACAAAATTGTCAAACCCTAAGTCAACATGAGGAGATTTTCATTTTCATAAAATTGAAGTATGAGACATCCACTAGATAGATGCCAACAAGGTGATTCCATCCAGAACAATTTCATCTTTTGAGACCTCTTTCTCTCTCCTCGACGAACATTTTTATGGAGTAGTGCAAATCAAGCTAGGAGGCACTTTTGGCAGATCAATATATTCACTTGCAGAGACGTTTTGGACAAACCAATGATATGGTTGGATGAAAAAATCAACAGTATAGATACCCATACCCTCAAGATACTTTAAGACATAAATCAAAGGAAATGGAGGACATTTTATTGGGGTCACTTAGGCATTTTTACCAGTATTTTTATACTTGGACATTTTGTGCAATCTCCAAGGTGGATTTTCTATTTCACCAAAATCCTGAACCAATGAAACCAGATGATGTAATACATCTTACTGATCACAACCATACTTATTTCACCTTGAAACTCATCTTCTTCTGACCTAGGTGGACATTTTACTGGACTGGTGCAAACCTACCTAAAAATCTGTTTTGGCAGACTTATAACTTCCTCCTTAGACACTCTCAAGACAAACTGAGACCATGGTCATGTATACAAATCAACAAGATACAACCTAGTGAGATGGGGCAAACATTTACCTTAACCTATGAGGTACGATGGACATTTTCCCAATGCCACTTGGACCAGTTTTCCAACACTTAGCCATTTTCTAGAATTTCTCCAAAGTGACAAATCTCTATATAATTAGGTCAAATTGTACTAATGACATCATGAAGATACTATAAAATCATTAAGTCAATTTTCATCTTCATCACCCATGGAACATCATCATACATGCCATGTCATCACTTCCTATGTTATTGCTTTGTCTTTCACTGAGTTTTCCCTGCCATCGTCATTAAGGGAGTTTTGAGCTAAAAAATGGGCCTCAAAACAAATAATGTACCATAAAAATTCACTTTATAAGAACCAATAGGATTCAAAATGATGATGTCAACCATAAGGGTAAAAATTGTAAAACAAATTGGAGGGAAAAAGAAAAAACTACTTTTTCTTATCGTGTTTTTGACATATCTCCTTAACGGTTTACCCGAATTTCAAGTTTGGGCACTCATTGGATGTGGATTTTAATTCCACATCCAAACCATACCCACACTGCATACTTCTGAGGCACCCACGACATGAAAAAAAAGAAAATTTCAATACCCACACTGCATACTTCTGAGGCACCCACGACATGAAAAAAAATGAAAATTTCGATAAAAAAAGTATTTTAATATTAAAATACATTTTTTTATTGAAATTTTCATTTTTTCATGTTGCGGGTGCCTCATATGTATGCAGTGTGGGTATGGGTTGGATTTGGAATTAAAATCCACATCCAACGAGTTCCCAAACTTGAAATTTGGGTAAACCGTTAAGGATATATGTAAAAAATACGACAAGAAAAGGTAGTTTTTCTTTTTCCTCTCTAAAATTTAGAAATCTTATTTTATTATTATAACTATTATTTTATTATTTCCCTTAGGAGGCCAATTTTAGACCTCAAACTCCCCTAATGGTCCTTGGTTATTCATTTGACATGACAACCACATTCAACATTCTCCCCCTGAGTATATGATCCCTTCTAAAGCTAATTTCATGGTTCTCTTCTAGGTCATGAGAGACATTTAAAAGAGAAATTCATCATCTTTATCTTCATCGCTCTATTTTAAATCTTCATCTTGCTTTCCATCATAATGGATGTCATTCTTATCTATAGCAATATTATGCTGAACATCATCTTTGGAAAATTCATTGATGCTTGGAATCTTTGTTTCCTTTGAATCTTTGTAGTCTTCCTTTCTTCTCCACATCTTTCCATGAGGTACTCTGCTTACTGGTTTTTCATTTCTTTGTCCCTTGGTTTTCATCTTCCATAAGTTTTCTCTGGTTTCCTTATTGATTTTACAATCGGCATCCTTGTGACCAAAATTGTGACAACAATGACAATATCCATAGAACTTTCCTTTATGTTTGAGAAATATTTGATCTTTCTACTTTACAACTTCCATTTTCTTCCATTCCTTCCTTTGTTTCTGTACTTTTACTGAAGCATTCATTCTCATATTACATTCTCTAGCCATATGTGCAAACTAATTACAAGAGTATAAATGAACGAAAAAGATCTATTGGTACCTTCTTATCATTGGTCTTGTAGGTATCATATCAGTTTTGTCTTTATTCTGAGAGGAGGGAACATATTTCTGACTATCCTTCTCAATAGAGATTTTGAGTGCAACGGCATAGCTTCTATTATTCTTATCTTGGAGTGTAAGAGACAAACATTCTGGATTATTTTCTTTGTCATAACCTAAACCAGTTTTATCACTTGATGGTCTTTGGCTACTTAGGATTTCATCTAAAGTCCTTGAGTTGTTCTCAAATTTTGATTTAATAGATTCTTATCAAGCTTCTTTCTAAGCAAAATAACTTATGCTTCAAGTCTTTTAGAGTCTTGTATTTTCTCCTTGAGTTTCTCATTAATGGTTTGTTGGTATTTTAGCCTCTTTACTTCTTCCTTGAAGTTAGAAACTTCTTGTTTTAAGCTCTCGGCCTCTTTCATGCTAGCCATTTTTTGTTGTCTTGAATTGTGCAACTCTTCTTGGTACTTTGACAAATTTTCTTTCAATAAATTGTTCTTCATTATGCTCTTTCTCAATTCTTCAAGAGAACTTATGAGTTCTTCCTTTAGCTCCACCTCTCCTTCCACATCTGATTCCTCTTCTGAAGCTTGAGTTTCTATTCCCATGAATAGAATTTATGTTTCCTCATCTTCTTCTTCTTCATATTCACTATCTTCCATAGTGTAAAAACTCTTCTTCTTCCCATTAAATTTCTTCTTGTATGTTTCTTTGTTCTTCTTGAATTTTTGTTTTCTTTATCATCTTGTTTAGGATAGGGACATTTTAAGGAAAAATGCCCAATTATTCCATAGTTACAGCACTTCATGGGTAGCTTCCCTTCGTACTTGTCAGTACCTTTCTCAAGCTTCTTGATGAAAAGAGATTCTTCATCATCTGAGTTCTCTGAGTGGTTTTTGGGTAATGCTTCAGATTTCTTTGACTCTTTTGTGGCTTTAAATGTTGCCTCTTTTCTTGATGGTCTGTTATGTTCTATTCTCATCTCATAGGCAATGAAGATCCCATGTAAATCATCCATAGTCAGAGAGTCAAGATCATCTCGATCTTCTACAATAGACACTTTTGCATCATACTTCATTGGTAGGGTTCTTAGTACTTTTTCAACAACTTATTTCTCCTTTATCTTTCCTCCCAGGGCTATAATAGCATTGACAATTTCATCTACTCTTAGAAGATATTCTACAATAATTTCTTCCTGTTTCATTTTTAGACTTTCGAACTGCCCTTTCTATGTTTGAAGTTTGGAATTTTTTACTTTGGTATCTCCTTCATAAACATTTTTTAGTTTATCCCAAGCATCTTTGGTTGTCTTACATTGCACGACTTTAACAAACACTAAATTTTCTAATCCATTCAAAATTGCATTCAAGGCTTTTGCATGGGATTCATATTGTACTTGTTCATCTCTATCTGGAGGTGGGTTGTATGGTATTTTATAACCCTTTTCAATAGCATTCCAAACTTTGCATCCAAGAGACATTAGACGACATCTCATTCTTACACTCCAGAATGCATAATTATCTCCTGTAAATAATAAAGGTATGTTAGTAGCTAAACCTTCTTGTTGATCCATAGTGGTTTTTAATAGGATATTCTTTCTAGTGATTAAACTGTAGTGAAGGAACCTGCTCTGATACCAATTGTTGGAATATTGGTCAATACTGAGAGGGGGGGTGAATCAATATTGATATCTTTTTAACAATTTAAACTACTTTTTAATTTAACTAAAACATGGAATCAACAAGATACACAAAAAACAATTTTTTATCGTGGAATCCCAATTGGGAAAACCACAAACTCTCTCTATAACTGCAAAATTATATTTACAATTTTTTTGCAAGCTACAACTTGCTAGAGACTACAATCCCCAAGTTTCTCATCTACAACTGAAGGATTCTACAACACCCTGGTTTCTTCCTGCTACAACAGACAAGGATGCTACTACACCCTATTTACTAGCTACTACTGGAAGGAGGCTACAACCTCCTTGGAAGACTTCAATCTGCCCCTACAACCACCCAACCTCCCTGATATATTCTAACCTTTTAATTCACCAAATCAGCCTCTAAAATTATTTATTTTCTGGTGTCTTCCTTTCTTGATGCTTTTCAATATTCATTATAGAGACACTTTCCTTCCAAATCACATTCTTTTTTATATATTATGCATCTCATTCTTCAATCGTTGCATCTCTTCGAACTGGGCTCATGTCTTTTCATACTCACGCCTCTTCAAAAATATTAACTCTATTTTTAATTCGATAACAACCCTATTTTTTATTTAAATATCAACTCATCATGCCTCTTCATATCTGGAATAAAAGAAAACTTCCAAACATCATGCCTCTTCATATCTAGAATAAAAGAAACCTTCCAAACTTATATTTGATTAAATACTAGCACACACATAATTTAATTAACGTGTTTATTCTTCAAACAACGACGTGAATTTCTTTTAGTATGGATATCCTACAAATTCTTTTGGGCATTTCCTCATTCACTTGCGGGCATATCCTTATGCCTTATGTGGGCATATTCTTGTGCCTTATGCGGGCATTCCTAAGCTCCTCGGGTATTCTTAAGCCCCCGCGGGCATTCTTAAGCCTCTGCAAGTTTAACCTTATCCCTTGCAGGAATTACTTTTAGCCCTTGCGGGAATTACTTTTAGCCTTTGCAGGCATGAGCTTATCCCTTGTGGGAATGCTCCATAGCCCTTGCGGGTGTATTCCATAGCCCTTGCGGGCATACTACTTAGCCCTTTTGTGGGCATATTAATCCATCTTGCAGGCATTTACTTGCATGCAGGATTGATCCTTGCTTGAGGGATTCATCCTTGCATGCGAGAATCACCTTGCGAGCATCCCCCTTTGCTTGCTTGTGGGAATCTCTTCCTTGATTGCTTGCAGGCATCTCTTCCTTGCTTTCTTGTGGGCATCTCCCCTTGCTTGCTTGCAGGCATTTCTTCAGGCACAACATTGAACCCCTTTGGGGGCATATTGACATTAATGCCAACACATATTCTAACAAGGTTTTCCTAGTATAGTTTTTAATTTGGAGATTACCTTTCCCATTGACATCTATGTCTGTAAAGAGTGCAAGAGCAACTTTGTGTCTTGTTGGTACCATGCTGGGGTACTATATTGTCACATCCTTTTCTTCTAAAAATGTTATTTCCCCTGTAAACCTAACATTTATTCCGAGGGAAGGTAATGTCTATGTATGATCTCTACTCAGAAGTAGTTACTTTTCCATATTAGGAAAGCATTACAAATAGGTGTAGTATTAATTCTTAAATTTTAATTAGTCATCTTATGCACACCTTTATTAAAACAAAATTTAAATTAAATAGTCTAATTGTTTTGGTATCAAACAATGCAGTAAGAACATGAGAATAAAATGTGTGCACTGACAATATATTGTACAAATATTGACAAGAAGGTCAATTTTAAATCCCTTGAGTTTTAGTTATTGCTTGTCTAGCATGTCATGCTATCATTGCATTGGATATTTTTCCTTAATCCAAGTTAACACTGTCATTTTATTGAAGTATGGATTGAAATGTTTTATATTTGAATGTAGATTAAGCCATAGTGGCAGCACTATCTTTATTCTATGATGTGGTGAATGGTCTCAGAAGTTTCCCAAGCGAATGTGCAACTCTCCTTTGAGTCACTTTGTGGTGTGGTAGGTACTCAATGTGTTTCATTCATGTGTTCTTTTTGTTAGAAAATATTTGCAAAAACACTTTTCATTATTTATTTAGGCTTCTTGTTTTAGATTATTAGGAGATTATCATCATTCAAATCATACATCCTTTGTTGATTTTGTT
This sequence comes from Larix kaempferi, assembly GCA_027924585.1. Taxonomy (NCBI): domain Eukaryota; kingdom Viridiplantae; phylum Streptophyta; class Pinopsida; order Pinales; family Pinaceae; genus Larix; species Larix kaempferi. The sequence continues at coordinate 8,348,843 of BSBM01000240.1, read as the reverse complement.
ATGGTAAGTGGATTTGAGACTAATATGTAGAATGTACTTTTTCCATCTTGTTGATTTTTTTTTTTTCAGTTTGTTATTTTTTCCTAGTGCCAAAATGGTTTCATATTTTTATGTTACTTTAGCTAGGGGAGTTTTTCAAGGCTCAAGGTTAGGGACTTACTATGGGTTATTTCTTTAACTAGTTAAAATTGTTAAAAAATTTCAGCACATAGTAACAATTATAGTCTGATTTATGACCTACCTACTTAGGAAAAGAGAAAGTTGAAATCTACATAAAAAATGCAATATGATATCCGCGAGGAACTGGAACACATGAAGGAGAAGAAAGTAGTAGAAATTACACAAGTCTAAAACTCAAATCACATCACTATTTATTACTCTTTAAAATGAAGAAATACACATAAAGCTTTACAATCTACCCTTCACCCACTGCTTTCTACTCTGAAAAACTGAAAGAATAAAACCTATGTCTCTGCCTTCTTCTTTATAGACTAGGGTATGATGGATATGGACACATGCACAATACTTCCTTAACTGAAATAAACCTAAACCCTAGATCTATTCATGGCACTAGAATTAGTGCCCTCAACCTACATTAAATAACCATTTCTAAAAGGGTTTTCTCACTATAGGAAAGTGTAAGTATGGATGCATGCATGCATCTATCTGTTATAGGTATTTGTGCCCCATCTATTATTGGGAAATTTTATAGGAAAAACACCCTAATTAGCTGTGCATGTAACTACTAACTAGATCAAAATCATAAATAGAATTGAATTGCTAAATATAAAAAGTATTTAAATTGGAACTAAACTGAGGATGGTGCTTCTTCTTAATAAATTCCACCGCGCCTTCTCTACTACTCTACAAAACTGTTGGATTAGGGAATATTATTGTTGTTTTCATTATGAATAATGTATAGGTTACCATACAAAATATTTGTTGGAGTAACTACTACCGTACCGTCTCTACATGTGCCCAGATCTTGGTGCTCTACTAAACACTTTCTAAAGTACTAAAAGTCCAATAAATTTTTTCTTGGAAATGGAAATACATTTGTATTATAATTTGAAAACAAATGAAGTTTTATTTCTATAGAAAAAAAATGAATTTTCAAATAGGTCTAGGTTGAGTTTCTGAGTTTGTAGTTTTGTAATTCGCAAGCTCTTCTTCCTAAAGAAATACACGCAAGGGTTTCCTTAGGGCTTCTAGTTTTGTAATGTACTTTTTTCATCTTGTTCTGATGCTTAAATTGTATTTTTCAGTTCTTTATTTTTTTTTAATCCCAAAAGGTTTCCTGTTTTATCTGTCTTGGACTGAGTGAAGTTCCCAAGGCTCAAAGGTTAAGTAACACAAGAGTTTTTTATGTCAATGACATTGCTATGGGCCAGTTCTTCAACTAATTATAGCAATCCCTATAAATGGCACACATTTGTATTCTAATTTCAAAATAAATGAAGTTTTCATATATGTCTAGGTTGAGTTTTTGAGTTTGTGGTTTTGTAATTCCCAAGCTCTTCTTCCTAAATAAAGGCATGAAGCAGTTTTCTTAGCATCTTGTAATTAACTTTTATCATCTTGTTCTGCTTTTTGGGTTTATTTTGTAAATTCTTTATTTTTTTTATTCCCAAAACGGTTTCACAATAATTTACGTTGCTTTAACTGGGTGAATTTCTAAAGTATCAAAGGTTGGGAGAGCTAATATATATGCAATTTAATGACATCACTATGGGTCAATTCTTGAACTAATTAAGGCCTTCCTTTTCTCACACAATTGTGTCTGGCTCCTCATGATCTTTGGCATGGCTACTTTGCAGTTTCTCTTCATTGTCATTCCATGTAGTTGCCTCTTCACCCTCTATGTCTAATGAGTTTTTCACCTTCCATATTGGTTTCCATATATTAGTATTCTCCTAATCAAATTCACAATTGAGAGGATATATGCCTCTATCCTACAACATTTCTATCAACCTATCAGGGAACCTAAATTGATTTTTGCATCCAATCAAGGGTCCACTCCAATCCTCAATTACTCCCCATTACCTACCTTTCGTACTAACCAATTTCCTATTAAGGGTAAGCACTATACCAAGGATTTCCCATGGATAGACACATTACTAAGTGTTGTCTGGAAGACAATTTGTGTTAAATTTTCTGAATTTACTTCAATATGATATAGGATCTTAACTGAGAGAACAACATGTACAGCATATCTACAGCATATCAATCATGGAGACAATAATGCAAGCACACAAGAGACACAAAGATTTACTTGGGGAAAACCATAAAGGTGAAAAACCCCAATAACTTCCTCAGAGATAGATAGAGCAATGATACAACCAACCAAGATATAGACATAACCTAGCAGCAGATCCTCCTCCTCCATAAGTGCGCCTCTCCTCCTTGAGAGCATGTGTGAGAAGTGAGTGAGCAAATAGAGTGCCTCCCGCACTCTATTTATACTTGACTTGACTTGCCTTTTTACCTAACTCATGTAGGCTCGAACTTAACCACATAATATAATGCTGACTGGGCCGACCCCCAATAGGGTGGTCTAATAACCCTTTGACCCACATGACTTATACAGGGCCGACCCCAAACAAGGTGGTCTAATAACCCATCAAGTATAAGTTATGACACTTACAATATAAATGACGACACTTCCGTATAGAGGAATAATAACATCTCTATAGGAATACAATATACATATATGTGAAATACATTCCGAAGTTACATATACATCAACACTCCCTCTTAACTAGGAAGGTATTTCTCAAAACAGTTCTTCTAGCACAAGTCATCTTCTCTGGATCATCGTCACTGGATAATCGTCATCGAGTCATCATCATCGTCACTGCTGCTTCTATCTCAATCAATCTCTGAATCTACTCGTCATAGGAAGTTCTACAGAGCCAGTCCTTTTTCATACTGGATGTAGGCCCACCACCTGCAGGTCTTCGTCATCACTGGCCATACTGTGGAATCCTCAGGACTTTTACGTGCGTCACAAAACCTCGCAAGAGCATCCCAGGCTGTTACGAGCACACAGCTCTACCTATAGGATCTCCCAGGGCAACAAATTACATGTGACCTCACCACAAAACCTCGCAAGAGCATCCCAGGCTGTTACGAGCACACAGCTCTACCTATAGGATCTCCCAGGGCAACAAATTACATGTGGTCATGGCAAAACCTCGCAAGAGCATCCCAGGACTGATTACGGGCACACAGCCCAACCTATCGGATCTCCCAAGGAAACGAATTACATGCCATAGGACAAAACCTCGCAAGAGCATCTGCCAGATATCCCAGGGCAACGAATTACATGCCATAGGAAAAACCTCACAAGACTATCTGCAGATCTCCCAGGGCAACGAATTATATGTCCTCCCAGAGCAAAACCTCGAAAGAGCATTTGCCAGATGTCCCAGGGAAACGAATTACATGCCATAGGCAAAACCTCGCAAGACCATCTGCAAATCTCCCAGGGCAATGAATTACATGCTCATCTGCACAACCTGATCCACGGCCACAGAGTATCAGCCTGATACTCACCATACATCATCCTGATGTATCCATGATCATCCTGATCATCATCACTGCAACATCCTGCTGCATGTCATCTGGAGCAACATCCTGAAGCTCGTCATCTATGATCATCCTGATCATCATCACTGCAACGTCCTGCTGCATGTCATCTGGAGCAACATCCTGAAGCTCGTCATCTATGATCATCCTGATCATCACTGCAACATCCTGCTGCATGTCATCTGGAGCAACATCCTGAAGCTCGTCATCTATGATCATCCTGATCATCACTGCAACATCCTGCTGCATGTCATCTGGAGCAACATCCTGAAGCTCGTCATCTACGATCATCCTGATCATCAATGCAACATCCTGCTGCATACCAAGTATCTACCTGATACATATCATCATACATGATCCTCCTGATCATCAATGCAACATCCTGCTGCATGCCAAGTATCTACCTGATACATATCATCATACATGATCCTCTTGATCATTAATGTATCCACCTGATACAAATACAAAACATATGATATATATCACCATACATGATCCACCTGATCATACAATGTATCCACCTGATACATATACAGATACATGGTCCAAGCATCCAACATGATGCATATAAAATACATACACATGATCCAACTGATCATATCCAGCATCCAACATGATGCGTACATACATACATAAAATGATCCAACTGATCATATCCAGCATCCAACATGATGCGTACATACATACATAAAATGATCCAACTGATCATATCCAGCATCCAACATGATGCGTACATACACACATAAAATGATCTAACTGATCATATCAAGCAGAAACTAGAACATCATCCTGATGTTCATCATCCAGCGCTTACATCCACAGCCATGTGAAGGATCCTCCTTCCAACATGCTTGGAATGGCTTCAGCAGATGTGTCCATCACTTCTTCCTCGAAGTGTCCTCGATCTGAATAACGCCGAGCCTCTCTCTGAAGTACTCGAACTTCACCCTGGCTAGTGGCTTCGTCAGCACATCTGCAATCTACTCGTCCGACGCAACATACAGGAGCTTCATAGCTCCTCTCTGCACCATATCCCTGATATAGTGGTATTTGATCTCTATGTGTTTCGACCTGTCATGAAACACTGGGTTCTCGGACAGCTTCACACAACTCTGGTTATCACAGAAGATACCAGTAGCCTCCAACGGGAGATCAAATAACTCAGACAGTAGCTTCCGTAGCCATACTGCCTCACAACTAGCTGAACAGGCTGCAACATACTCTGCCTCAGCTGTACTCAGTGCTACGCAGGACTGCTTCCTGCTAAACCAAGAGATCACACCTGATTCCATACTGAAGCAACACCCAGATGTGCTCTTCCTGTCTGCAGCACTGCCAGCCCAATCTGAATCAACATAACCCTGTAGGTTAAACTTTTGATTCTCCTCATACCTGAGCCCATAATCCACTGTACCCTTCGGAACATGCTTTATAGCAACCAGGTGAACACTCCTCGGATCCGTCAGGAACTGGCTCAATGTGTTCACAGCAAAGCAAATGTCTAGTCTCGTGTTCGTCAGGTACATCAAGGACCCAATCATCTGACGATACAAAGAGACATCAACCGGCTCAGATGAAGCATCACATAGAAGCTTCAGATTCGATGCCATAGGTGTGTCCATATCCTTGCAGTCCATCATCCCGAACCTCTTCAGGATCTCTACTACATACTTCCCTTGTCCAAGGAAGATTCCATATGCACTCTGCCACACCTCCATGCCAAAAACAAATAGTGCATCATCCCCAAGTTCTTCATCTCAAACTTGGAAGAAAGCTTCCGCTGCATGTCGACAATCAATCTATCTTTACCTGTAACAAACAAGTTATCCGCATAAAAAAGTAGTATCACTGGATTGCCTTCCTCAACCTTGTAGTAAAGGTTGGAATCCTCTTTATTCTTGGTAACGCCCAAACTTGATAGAAAGCTGTCTATCCTACCATACCAAGTTCTGCACACATATCTGACTACACCATGCTGTCTTGAAATCCATCTGGTGCATCTTCTATTTCATCACGTTTATATTTCTCAATGCTGCCATCTGCAATATGCTTGATCTGATAGTTCCATTTGGAATTCATAACAAACTTCCCTTCACGTCTTGGGACTGCAACCCAAACATCATTCTTCATGATCGACGGATCATGGCATTTCATTTCTTCATCCCAGATCCTGGGAACTTCAATATCTTCAATAGATATCTTTATTGCTGAACAAATGTTGTAGTTCTTCTTTTGTAGGAGATGGCATACGATCTTTCCTACACAACAAGTTAAATTGCATGATTAGAAAAACATCCCATAGTTTTCAGAACAAATTCTTACACATAAAGAAATATGTCATACAGTCATGCAATTATCTTTAGCCAATGCTTCAATACAACATTTATCCATATTACGTAACTTTCTAGATGCCTTCCAATCTCTACCAGAACATTGTTAAGAGTGTGCACAACTCTCAACATGTCAGCAAAGAGGTTTCATTCTAGATAAGTAGCAATGGAATGTTGTACAGTGCCATAGGCCACTTACCCATGTATATTAGTAGTATACTGTTCAACTATTCTAATATGCATAATACACAACCTAATAACATCAGTATATACATTATTGAACAGTATTATTTAAAACAAACAAATATGCAAGAAATGATGATTAAAATACTTATCTTTCTTTGTTCGTTGGGTGGACTCCCTCTAAGTCTTTGCTTCCTTGCAGGAGCTGTTGGAGTCCTAATCTGAAGTAGCTTCTTCTACACCTTTCTGTTGTGGATTGTAGAGAGATGGTCAACTCCCTCTGAATATCTGCATCCTTGCAGAAACTACTGAAGTGTGCTCCTTTGCTTTATTGCAGGAACAACTGGAGTGTGCTCCCTCTTGATCTTTGCTTCCTGGATTACCTGTTCTTGAACTCATATTCATCGTTGGTCCCTATGCATGCTTATTAGTATCATGAGTGTGTTATCCTTGTGATCTCATATAAAATCATACATTCATTAGTATACTATTAAAACACAATAATCTCAAGCATGTATAGTCATGATCATTTCAAACAGAAAATAACAAGAATTAGCTTTCAAGGTTTATGTAGGATTCTTAAGGTTAGTCAAATCATAACATGTCTACACCTATAATTACTCAAACCTATGACTCTTCGGATTAGTTGAATCATCAAACAAGATAAGAGATATAACATGCATAAAACTTGTGATTATTCAAACCTATACCTTCATGATTCTTCTGGTTAGTCATATCATCGATTATGGTAAGAAACATAATATGCATACAACCATGATTATTCAAACCTATGACTTCATGAATAATCATTATCAACAACAGTATAAGATCCTAATGCAAGGTAGGATTCTATCTTGATATAGGAAAAACATACCTAGATTAGCATGCTAGTTAGTTATGTCTAACATACTCACATGATGTCTTCTTGTTCTTCTTCAGTGACTTGTGCTAGTAACCTGCATGTCTCATATGTTAACCATTACAAAACCAAGTTATACATACCTCGTAAATGGATCTTCTATGAGATCCATTACAATGGATGAATCTTTGTCCTCATGTTATCATGATCATATTTTCTTGGACCAGAACATGATTTGTCTTTCTTGGTGTACCTTTCATGTTAGTAGACAACATAAACCTCATACAACACCATAATGCATTAGTACAATCATAAGTGTCAACACCCTAATCAATGAATATTTTCTATCGTGCATTCATAGTTTTATTAAGGTGATATGACAAGTCTAGAATCAAGATTGTACTAACCGTAATAACATGAAGACAAACATACCATAAACTTAATCATGAACAAATATTGAGACATACCTTGATGAGTCATACCTGTCGAGATCGCTAGTAATCTTCTTATGTAAGGCCTTAGCCTTATCTCCCTCTGAAACAGGAACTTCTTCACCTATGTAGGTGACCAATCCATTTTCTTCTAGGATTAACCCAATCCACTTGATGTGCAAGAACTGGACCTGGAGCTGGATATGGGTTTGTCAGAGAAACCCCAAAAATTCAAACTTTGAATTTCAAACTTCCGAAAGGATAGAAATATGCGCCTTGATGAGCTGATCAAATTGGTATATTCATAATTTGAAAACTGCAAAGTTTCACTCCTCAATTTTGCCTTTGAAACTTCCGGATTCACTGGACGTGACCCTGAACTGGGGTTTGATGAATCCCACTCTTTTTCCCAATCAAAAGGTTTTATCCAAAGCTCTAAGCTTCTATTTTTCTGAGGAGCTTCCAGCCGTGGTCTCAGATTTCAAAAATTCCCATTTTTACAGAAGCCCTAATTTTCCACTTTCCTGATCAAAGTCCCGAACTAGGGTCTGATCAAGCCCGGCCTTCTGCCCAACCAAAAATTCTGATTTTGGTCTCTAAATTTTTATTTTGATGAGTATCATTCAGCCGTGGTCTCCGATTACAAAAATTCCAACTTTCTCCAAAGCCCTAAATTCCGGAAGCCATGAATGAAGGTACCAAAAAATAATTCTGTTTTGACAGAAATATGTACCTGATTGTTTCTGGTGTAACTCGAAAATTTTTGATCCACAGGGTCTGAAAAAGTTTTCTAAGATATCTTGACCTGTTAGCTTTCCATCCTGACAGGTCTGACCTCAATTGGATTTTCTGAGAGAGAGTTATGCCAAATGTCGCAACGTGACCTGTTTTGGGATAAAACAGAAGAGCGAACTTGTACGGCGTTCCACGTGTCACTATTTGAACTTCGGCCTCTGAAAACATTTTCTGAGATAGCTCGGCCTGTTATCTTTCCATCCTGACAGGTCTGACCTCAATTGGATTTTTTGAGAGAGAGTTATGCCAACTGTTGCAACGTAACCTGTTTATGGGATAATACAAGAGAGCAAACTTGTACGGCGTTCCACGTGTCACTGGTTCAACTTCGGCCTCTAAAAACATTTTCTGAGATAGTACAGACTGTGTACTACCTGTCACTTTTTACGAAATTTCATTTGGAGCTTCCTAGCCCAAGATATGACCTTTTTCCCAAGGTCACCTGATTTTGACTCAGATCTGGAAGAGGCAGAAACCCTATATTGTACAGATCATAAATCACAAAGTACAATGAATTAGAGGTTTTCCTTTGGACACAAGGTACCTGGAGATCTTATCTTTGGCCTATAACAATTTCAGATCCAAAAACTTCGCCAAAATGGATTTATAGCGAAAGTGCTACGATGACTGGTTTTTTCTATATCAAGCCCTAGCATCGTAAGTGCAACAAGTGTCATACATGCCATATCATGCCTTCTTTCAGGCCAGCTCTGATACCATGTTAAATTTTCTGAATTTACTTCAATATGATATAGGATCTTAACTGAAAGAACAACATGTACAGCATATCTACAGCATATCAATCATGGAGACAATAATGCAAGCACACAAGAGACACAAAGATTTACTTGGGGAAAACCATAAAGGTGAAAAACCCCAATAACTTCCTCAGAGATAGATAGAGCAATGATACAACCAACCAAGATATAGACATAACCTAGCAGCAGATCCTCCTCCTCCATAAGTGCGCCTCTCCTCCTTGAGAGCATGTGTGAGAAGTGAGTGAGCAAATAGAGTGCCTCCCGCACTCTATTTATACTTGACTTGACTTTCCTTTTTACCTAACTCATGTAGGCTCGAACTTAACCACATAATATAATGCTGACTGGGCCGACCCCCAATAGGGTGGTCTAATAACCCTTTGACCCACATGACTTATACAGGGCCGACCCCAAACAAGGTGGTCTAATAACCCATCAAGTATAAGTTATGACACTTACAATATAAATGACGACACTTCCGTATAGAGGAATAATAACATCTCTATAGGAATACAATATACATATATGTGAAATACATTCCGAAGTTACATATACATCAACAATTTGAAAGTTTTTCTACATTGTAGGAAAATTTGTGCAAAATCAATTTTATTAGAGTCTTGACAAGTTAGAAAATGATATTGTTGAGACATTATGCTTTCTTGAAAAGTAATTCCCTTCTTCATTATTTGATATAATGTTTCATTTGAATGTACACATAGTACAAGAGATACAATATTGTGGCCCAATTGCATAGAGATGGATGTAACCCTCTCGAGAAGTGAATACAATTTTACTTTGTATCAAGCACAATAGAAACAAAAAATTATTCAAATATATTTGATATTAGTAAAACAAATTGTGTTCATTTCGTAAGAGCATGAAAGTATACAAGACTTATGTAAGAAACCAAAATAGGCATGAAGGGTGCATCATTAAAAGCTACATTGTGGAGCAATCATTAAAGTTTTGTGGAGGATACTTGAAAAGTATGAAAACTGTTGGAAGCAAACATGGTCAAATGAAGTATGGGATGAAGAATTCAAATAAGTTAGGCTCGATGTAAATCCATTATTTGTTTCAATTCCTTCCTAATTTGATGATATTAGTTGGGAACAAGCCCATTGGTGGGTTCTTTTTCACATAGACAAAGTTGAACCATGGATAGAGTAAGTCAGATATTGTTTGACCTAAAAAAATATTTTATTCATATTTTAACAAAAAACATTAAGAATTATTTTCATTTTCCATAATTGTCAAATTAGGATGCACAATATGGAGATCACTAACTCAATTTCCCAAGACAAAAAAGATGACGCTTTATTACAGAAACTCCACAGCCATAATTTTACCAGTTTCCTTAAAAAGCAAGTGATGATGTGTTATTTATATTATAAGTGATTAAAAATCATTAACTGAGAATATTGTCATGTAGGAAACTAATTTTTTTTTTAAAGGTTGATTGTATGTTTCTTAAATACATTTAAAATCTATAGGTGGAAGGAAATGAAAATGTGACTGATATACTTAAATGGCTTGCACGTGTCCCCAGCCAATTTGTGAACGAGTCCAAGTAATACCTAATCAATGGTTATAGATTCCATACCAAAAGCACAAAGAATGAGAGGGTCATCCAAAATAGTGGCATCGGTATGGAAGCACAAACAATGATGAGGTCAAGTTCCAAAGATGTTGAAACCCTATACTATAGAAAATAATGTTTTATGGAGTGATAAAATAAATAATTACATTGGAATGTTTTTTTAAGTAATACATATTATTCAAATGCGATTGGGTCAATGTATACAATAAGAGAGGGGCTCAAACTAATGATTTGGTTTTTACAATGGTGTGTTGGGAATCCTCCTTTGAACAATCAGATAAAAAAAAAGAAAATAGCTGAAGGGATCAATATTCCAAGAACAGGGGTGGTGTCTAAGGACATAATTTACAACACTTAATCACAACACATTATGATTAGAACATCACATCACAATGCATTCTTCAAAATCATAAGTCGATATATATTTTTCATTATGTCAATACAACTCATAGGTTCGTTCTTTTATAGTCTCCATATCTAACAAACTCCTTTGAAATGAGGATGACCTGGTACACAAGTAGGGTTCATTGGTTCTAACCATTTCCATGAAATCTACAATGTCTCATAGATTAGTTGGATACATTACTAGATCTGACCACAACCTTGTTGACCATTCAATTGACCAATCATTCAACCACTCAGTCAATCCTCAATTTGACTACTCTGCTAGTTAATTGTTGTATTTTGACTAACTATATCTAGAATATTTTAGAGGTGTGATGAACCTACATAAAATTTGGTTCCAGCATGCCCCCATCAACACAAATCTCTAGAGATTTAGGAGGTGGAATTATGTTCTCTAAATAAACCCCATAATTGCAACTTCATGAAGCCCAAAAATAACACAAAGATTCAAAAACTTAGATTATGGTAGAGGCTTTGTAAAGATATTGACAATCTAATAATTTGTTCTTCAATAAACAAGTGTGAAAACATTTTCATGTACCAATTGTCTCAAGTAATGGACATGAATTTCAACATGCTTCACTTTTATATGAGTAATTGGAGTATCAACAACATATACTATACTCTGATTTTCACAATGGATAATAGTCGAGTCCTGAATAGGAAAACCATGCTCTTCTAAAAGATGGAAGATCCAAACTGCCTATGTACTTACATTGACAGCTTCACGATATTTTGCTTCTCTAGTCAAAAGAGACGCTACCTTTTGTTTATTACACAAACAAACCAATGTTCCAGAACTAAGTTGAAACACATAGCTATAAGTGGAATTTATATCGTCAATGTCACCTCCGTAGTTGGAATCAGTAAACCCAACCAGTGGTTCTAAGCTATGACAATATTTAATACTATATTGATAAGTTCCCTTGATATAATGCACAATCCTATTTGAATATTTCCAATGGCTTTCTCTAGGATCCCACGTGAACTGAGAAACCACACTAACAATAAAGGAAAGAACAGACCGACTATAATTAAGATAAATCAATATACTAACAACTATAGATAAAGAGTGGCATCAACTCGAGGAGATTCACAGTCATTAGACAATTTGACACCCAGATGATAAGGTGTAGCACAAGACTTATAGTCGTCCATTTTGAATCATTTCAAAATATCCAAAGCATATTTTGGTTGAGAAAGAAATATACCATCATCCATTTGCAAAATATGAATTCCTAGAAAGAAATGCAATTAACCAATATTAGTCATTTCAAAGGTACTATAAGTTGTTTCTTCAAGCTCAAAATGAAGTTGGCATTGTTTCCAATTATGAATAAATCATCAACATACAATTCCACAATTAAAGTATCACCATAAACATTTAATACATAAATACTATGATTAGATTCACAATGTTTGAAGCCAAGATTGATAAAGAAACGATTAATATTCTCATACCAAGCATGGGGCTCTTGTTTCAAACCATACATCGACTTTTTCAGTCGACAAACAAGACTAGAATATGTCAAAAAACCAAGAGGTTGTTCCATATATATTTCTTTAGAAAATTATCCATGAAAAAATGTACTTTTAACATCCATTTGATGGAGTTCCCATCCAAAAAAGGTAGCAAGTGAAAGAATTAGTCTAATCGATTTCATCTTTGCAACATGAGAAAAGTTTTCAGTGTAGTATATGCCTTCTTGCTGAGAGGATCCCTTGGATACCACTCAATCCTTGTGGCGTTCAACAACACCATCAAATGTAAACTTTGTTTTATATACCCATCAACACTTCACAACATTATTTCGTTGTGGTTGGGGGATCAAATCCCAAGTATGATTCTTCTCCAAAGAACCAATTTCAACAACCATAGCATTTTCCCATTTAGGAACTCCTTCAGAATTAGCATAAGTGTCAGGATCACAAGTTTCATGAACATGTTCCATCAATGTAACACTGCCATGTTGTTTCTGACTGTGGGTTTGCCGAGAAATACTAACATCTCCAGCATTAGGTCAAATATCATCAATACTTTTAGAATCCCCCCAAGGTAGACAAGCCGATGGCAATTCATGGTAGTTATTGTTAGTCATATGAGAAGGTGGGTCGATGTTCTCTCTAAATGTAGGCTAAATTCCAATCGAACCAGGAGTAAAATTTAATTGTTGGGTTGAAACTTCAAATAAGGGTACAGTTGATTGAGATTCTTCATTCATAGCAAACAAATCACTATGTAATTGATAAGAGGAGGAGTTCAATAACTTAGTACCTAGAATATTCTCATCAAATATCACATTTTTTCCCAAAATAATTTGTTGTTTGACTAGTTAAGATAATTGATATGCCTTTGATTCATCAGAATAGCCCATCATGACCCAAGCATGACTCTTTGCATCCAATTTCTTCTTGCAGTTACCATTGATATGTGCCCAAGAAACCAATCCAAAGGTTTGGAGGTGTCCAATATATATTTATCTTCCTTTCCACTTCTCAACTGGAGTCATGTCGTAAAAATACATGGTCAGAACAAGGTTCAGGATATAGTTTGAGAAGTAAACAACTTCTACCCAAAATTTAGTTGGAAAATTTTTGGTCCACAGTAGGCACAAGGCCATTTGTACCAAATTATTATTATTTCTCTTTGTGACTCCATTCTACTAATGGGTGTGAGGAGTATATCTCTTCCAAAAAATACGATTTTGCAATATATATTCTTCAAACTACCGACTCACATATTCTCCATCAATGTCTGATCTCAAATATTTTATAGGTTGGCCACATTGCTTCTTAGCCAATGCCCTAAATTCCTTGAATATTTCAAAGACATGATTCTTATTATTCAAGAAATATACCCATGTCAATATAGAGAAATAATCAATGAAGTTTAAAATATACTTCACACCTACTAATTAGGGTTCATTCATGCAACACATATCACTGTAAACGAGTTCTAGTCGATCATGTGCTTGCCATGCTTTCCTGGAATCAAAGGGTGCCTGATGATGCTTTCAAAGCACACATCCTATTCAAAATTATTTAGGTGGAATATTGTTTGGGAGACCAGTAACCATATTTTTTGTTATTGGCATCTTCAAACTTCAAAAGTTCAGATTTCCAAGTCTTTCATGCCAAATTGAACTTCTATCGTTAGTTTGAGTAATGAGTGTAATCGGTCCAATCAGTCAGAAATAATTTTTGGGAGAGTCACAAAACCTATATTTCCTTATTTGGGATCTAAATATCTTGAAGCAATAGTCCCCCCCCCAATCCTCATATCCTTTACAATAAATAGAAATGACCAAAATTCAACAGGCTTGGATAAATCCATGAAGATGGGTAACACGTTTTGGCCAAAAGTCACAGTTGAAATTCAATTTTTTACCCATTTATTAAATAAAAGCCCTCAAAAATCATAATGCATTGTGAATTCCGACACACAATAAAAAACAATTTATAAGGAATTATGTTGTATTTCCACCTATATTTTAAAAAAAAATATTTAATATGTCAAAATTGACTTTAATGATTGCTTTGTTCTTGTAAATTTCAGGAAAAGTTAACAAGTGGTTTGTGTGCACGTACACCAATTTATTGATAAATATATACTTTTTGAAAGAAATATATTTGAACATAATCTACACAAAATGCAATGGGACACACATATTGTTCACAAAATTATATTGGAAATATATATTATTTATTAATTTTTGAATCTAATCATTGAAATTTTTAATGAAACTATTTTTTACACATGTGTGTGCACGTAAATTGTTTTTACTGGTAACAAAAATTGAAAAACAAAAAATACCACTTGAAGCGCACACATTGATATGGGGTGTATATATTTTTTGAACTTTTTTGGTTATGTAATTTGTATGTTATTGATTTTACTTTGTGCTGATTCGAAGTTGTGGAGATGGTTTTCTAAGTGTAAGTTTGAAAAGAAAAAGAAAAAAAAATTATCATATCAACTCAAGAATTTGTAAGTTATATGTCAATGGATAGACAATTTGTTGATGAATCTATTGGTATGAAGTCCACCACCTAAGGTACATCTTAGGACAAAGATTAGGTAGGGTAAATAGGTAAGTAAAATTAAAATTGTAGAAAAGGTTTCTAAAATCATATTTTTAATCTCTCGATCAAACTAATAGCTTGATCGATTTTTTGGGAAGATATTTAAATATCGCGATTGAAAATTTAAGTATGGTTAAACTGAAATCTCGATAAAGGTTTTGTAAAAGATTTTTTCTTTAAAAAGTCTGCGGGTTATTTTTAGTTATTAGCTTTTAAAAGCTCAATATATATTTTTAAAAGCTCCCTTTAGGTTTTTTTAAAATATCAAGCTAGCTTTTTAAAAAGCTCAATCTAAATTTTTAAAATGCTCGATCTAGCTTTTTAAAAAGCTTTATCTAGAGTTTTAAAACTCTAGATCTAGAATTTTAAAACTCTAGATCAAGATTTTTAAAAAGCTAGGTCGAGCTTTTAAAATCTAGATTTAGGGTTATGAAAACCCTCTATCGAGTTATCTAGCAAAAGAAGGAGTTTTTGAACCCTCAATTGATATTCTAAAAATAGCTCGATCGATCACTTTGTTAAGCCCTCGATCGATCTTTCAAAATATCAATCAAGGACTTAACAAAATCTCGATCAAGCTCAATTTTTATCATTTTCATGCCCTTCACTTGCCAAAAAGTGTTACCCATCTTCATTGGAACACCCGCTTCTTATTTTGGGTAATTCAAGAAACTGACAGTAAGTTTGTGCTCAAGTTAGGAACATGATAAACATTGGATATTCGACCATGCCAACATTCAACATCGTTGCTTCTAGAAACCATGGGAACTATCATAAGCTACATAAAATATCTATTCTAGAGCTCCACTTAAAGAGGATAATAGAGAAGCATCCTTATCTAATGATGAGTGCAACCATAATTAACTATCCACTCACTCTGAGTGGCAGAAGCGTGTAATGCTTGGGAAGTGATAACAGAAAATGTGAATATTTCTGCAAGTCGATTGATTGAAGGACCGGTCTATGCACCTTCTTCAAGACACTTAACATTTTATTCCATGTCCTTTGTCTTCTTCTAGCAGGTTGTCTCCACATGTCCCACCTTTCCACAATAGTGACAAGTATTATTCTTTTGATTCTTCTTGGTAAATGTAAACTCATTGGTCTTTCCTTTAGTAGATTGATCAATACACTGTGTTCATTGATTCAGTTGACCAAATTCTTTATAATTTTTCTTTAAATTTCCTTTGAGAAAGTGAGCTTGGTGTCTACTGCCAAGCTTCCCTTCTTCAATCAAATTTTGTTGATCCTTGATCAATAAATCACAAAATGTATCAAAGTGAAATCCTTACAATCTTGTTTGGGTGCCATCCAATTGGTGCAAAATGAAGAGTAGAATACATCATAGGGTGTCCTTAGATTCATTATGACCAGTTCAATGAGTTGTCCATTCTTCTTCAGAAAAATATGACCACATTTTCCAAATTTAAATTGTAGTTCCTTAATGCAAGTCACATAATCAATGTGAGTCACATAGTCATCAATCCTTACAATTGTATGGGGTTCTAGAGAGATCAATTCTTTCTATATTTGCATCACTTCACTTTCATTAAACTTATCTAATAGATACTTCATCTTACTCCAAATGGCATGAGTGAAGTCCATCCCACTTGTATGAAAGAAAATATATCCCTTGAAATGTAGGTCATAATGACCCCAAAAAACTCATCCTCCTTTCCATTGATGACGAATTTAACCTAGTCATTAGTCAAATCTGGAATAATGACCTTAGTGTATTGCCACAGTCCCTTTCTCTTCAATAAAGTTTCCATAGTTGGCACCCAGTTTGCATAGTTATGGTCATTCAGAATAACATGTCCTATCTTGGAAGCCATCCTTTTGATCTCAAATAGTTATGATCCAAGTTCAAAGAAAAGGTATTGGTTGAAAAATATTTATCCCTAAGTCGATCAACCCTATAAACAACTCAACACAATTCACAGACAATAGGATAGGTCAAAACCAATAGCTATGTGTTAGAAAAAAATGATCGCATAGAAATAAAATAAAATAGATGAGAAAACAAAACACATAAGAACAAAATACAAGAGAGACACAAATATACGTCGTTCACCTGATATGGGATACATCCATGGATAAACAACTAGTCCTTTCTTTTATTCCAACCATCAAAATGAAGGGATACAACCCGCAACACATCCTATACAACCCCCTCTTCATTCTCTCTGAAATCTCTCTCTCACACACTACTACACAACCATAATAGAATGTCATATTTAAAGGAGGGTGTCCTTCTAGGAAAAAAATACAGAAACATAATCTCTACCATCATATCTGTAACCTAATAATGTACAATCAATCTTAACTATGAAATTACATTATTTTAAATTTCTTTTTTTCTCCCCACATTTTAGTGGATGAAAACATACTAAAAAAGTTTCCTCGGGGACTCGCTCCCACGAACCTTCAGTCCATATGTGGTGGGATACCCTTCTGGACCTCCCTATAGCTCAACTATTTATTTTGGGATCCAAACACAATTCAAACAATCCTTTGACTTAGGAATATGATCGGGCCCTATAACATCCCAAAAAAATACCAAAATTTAATTTTTTTTATAATAGCCATAATTATCGAAGTCATTAATGCGGAACATAGAAATTAATTAAATTTCTTAACTAAGATAATCAATAACGATGACACATCATACTTCTCAAATAAAATAAGATATATTTGTGTTTGCTATTTCAGATTTGAATGGATGCTAAACTTCTTAACAAAATATTCTTTTATGATTATGCATAAGAGTATAGTTTACAGATTTGCTTAAGTTCTGTATATAATTACATGTTGTACATTGTTTGTACTATTATGATGTTCTTGAAGTGTTGACAATTTGTTTGTATGATGATGAAGGGGTCCTACGAGGTACCTTGGAGTTTACTTAGCTATGTTTTGCTAAGGCATTTTAATCTTGTTTCCATGTGCAGACCGCAGGTAAGAAATCCTATGACAACATGTGTTAAGAGTACTTGTGTCTTTCAATTCATCGTCAATGTAAAATTAGAATGCTAAGTACTTCCTTGCGACACAAGTTACTGGAGGTATGGATACTTGGTTCTAATTCTAGTTTTTGTACTGTCTTACGAAGCTCTTTAGTGTTATCATTTCACATTGTCCAAGTGTTATGTTATAACGCTACATAAATTATTATATGACTACTGTCATTCTCATTAAAACAACGATACTAATATCTATTGAGTATGCTATTATGAAGCTTGTAGAAATAGTGTTTACACCTTCGAACTATCATTATATTTTACATCAACAGAACTTAGACTACTCTAAGTCATGTATTTATCATTTGAATATAAGTATGGTATAATGACTAGTGCTTGTACTAAGGACTTAGCTCTTTGAGTGTATCTCGTCAACACTTAAACTATACTTATGATGATACAATAGTATTTTCCCTACATGGCTAATCATATGGGATTT
The DNA here is from genome assembly GCA_027924585.1 of Larix kaempferi. Taxonomy (NCBI): domain Eukaryota; kingdom Viridiplantae; phylum Streptophyta; class Pinopsida; order Pinales; family Pinaceae; genus Larix; species Larix kaempferi. The sequence continues at coordinate 8,330,346 of BSBM01000240.1, read as the reverse complement.
ATTGTGAATATGCTATTTATGCTATGATCTATCATTATAAAACTTCATCCTATTGTTTATACAAAACTATAGAAATGAAAATAGAGTTATTCTATAGTTACCATGCATTTACAATAATACATTGATATGTAATTCAAATATTATGATGCCAAAGTTCAAACGTTGAACTATATCAAAAGTGTACTAATATTACATTGATATGATTTGCAATATACAACCCTAGCTATACTTTAGCGCTATCAAATATTATCCTATGTAAACAAATGAATATGATGTAAACAAACCTTTGAAAGGCATCCACATTATGATGTAAACAAACCTGGCTATTGTCCTAAGTATTATTAATGTATGTTGTTGCATCCACAATAATCTCGTTAATGAAGTGATGAGTTGACGGGCATTAAATTGCTAACTGCAGGATGCCAGTGTCCCGTTCTGGTATTAATGGTCCTGACCAACTCCATAGTGGAAAGTGTGGCTATCAACCCACGTATTCCATCCACGTGAACTTAGGTTGATAAAATAACTTGGATTCCTAGCTGTACATGGATACCATTAGGCTTCTCCTATGAGCTGTACACGGTATTGTTCCTTAGCATGCAGTGTTGGAAACGTCATGGTTGTTGTAATTAACGAGATATCCATGCAATGTTTGCTTGGTTTTCAACGTAGCTTGTTGGCATCTCCTTGCTTGTCGATCTCACTAGATCTTGATTGTTGATTATGTAACCCTAATCCTCGTTGTATGTAATGGTAGCAAGTTTCCCGGTCTTCATTGTTACGTTAGAGTTGAGGCCGACAGGCTGCTAAAATGTAGTGTTGGAGAAAGTTTCTCTCAGGGGTTTCGATCATGTGACCTGTGAGAGGTAGTTTTTAATAGTTGCAGGCTTAAGCTTTCTACACATAACCCACGATGCCAAAATAGTGATGGGGTTTCTCTTGCCAAAGTATTGAAAGTAATTTCAGACTGGGTTTGATTCTCTTGTGGATGAGAATGGTCTTCTGTGTTAACTTAGGGTTACGGTCACATATCAATATCGTTCGTCGTTTGCTAGTGTAGTGTGTTGATGCTCTGAAGTATCATTTTCTTTAAAAGGGTAAGTGTTTTGTGGAAGTGAACTAATACTGTGTTGCTTGTTTGATTCTTGCAATTTCTTATTTTAACCTTTTGCCATGTGTTTTGGAAGGTACCCATTTTGTCTGAGGTTGCTAAGTGAAATATTGGAGAATGGAATGTTGCTACGGCTTCTTAGTAAGCTCCGGTGGTTCTTAAAAACCTCGTAGGTGCCTTGGATGGTGTTTCTCTATGTGCCAAGAGTTGGAACCATTCGACTTGTTTCAGTGATGGCCGAGTGTGAAGTTTTAAGTATTGTTTTGTTAACAACTGTACAGAAGAAAATCTTCAGTTCCTTTTGAGATGCCAATAGGCTCTTTAATACATGGCTGTGTTGTTTGAAAAGAACTTCGAACCTTATTTGTTCTATTAGATGTTTAAGGGTAAAACCCTGTGTAGTTTTTGTGGCTTCATGGTCTTATTCTAAAGGTTTTGGTTGATATGGGCAAGCCCCGTGTTATGTGGAACCTTGACAGGTCCGTAATGTAATTCTCTTTAAATGGAAAATCAAGAACCAAAGGTTCTTTTGGACTTGTAAACAATGGCTCGTTTCTTTGCAATGGAAAGTTATGGTTTCAATAATAGTTGAGAATACTGTGTAAATAATGGTTACGGTGATGCCATGCAACAATGGTTGTCTTGGGCCGAGAGTTATAGTTTGCATAACTGTATAAAATTCTATGCCTGTACTTCGTTCTCGTTGTTGATAATCATGTTTGGAAAATCGATGAAATTGTTTAACTGTTAAATGTTTTCGTAATGGTTATGCCTCCATGTTCTAGTTTGTTTTACGAAATAAACCCTACCTATAGCTTCTAATTACTACCTAGCTTGTACTAAGTTTTTGTATTGCATAAAATGGTTTCGATATTGTATAAGGGTTCTTACTAGGGTTATAAGCTATCAATAGTCATTAGTACAGAATTGTGCTTTCTACTAAGTGGTGAATACTATCTGTAGTAGTCTCGAATATTAGTTAGGGTTTGGAAAACTTTAACTGTTATGAATAGAAACTAGGGTCTGTAGTACCTAGGGTTTGATACTACTGTGTAGATCTTCAATAATTGAAATCAAAAGTGAATGTTAGTGAAGAAATGAAATATGTATAATTATAAGAAATCTATACTGAAATTAATTCTTGTAGCTGCTATAATTCTTGAAAATACAATTGCTTTAAAGAAACATGAAATGTATAATATTGATGTGCATTTGCTTACTATCTGAAATAAATAGAGTTAAGAGTAATATATAGAACTATGCATAAACATACTGTGGTTTTCTTCCATGTGTTAATTAAATGAATGCTATACTGCTGTTGATGCTATACTATAATGTTTACTGTGTTTAATTATAGGACAGAATCTTAACAAGAATCACTAATGTAATCATTATTCCAATCAATGGCATTCTGCCTATCACTTATCTTTCTTAATTTGCTTCTCTATACTAGAGTACTATGCAAAGAACAACATGGGAAAAAATATAGAGATGGTTATCAAATCAAATATTTCACAAAGCTTTTTCATTCAGAAACATACTTAGATCAAAACATAAAATAATTTCTTTTGCATGTCTAAGTTTAATAATTCTATAATGCAAAATCATTTAACTATAAATAAAAGTAGGAACAGTAAAACTGGTTAACTGTAGGAGAAACAAACAACCCAAGGAACCTATTCCACCCAACTAATTCCTGAAGACAGCCAAGTTACTTGCCTTAGAACCCCCGAGCCTGTTCACTGAACCACCAGGAGGAAGATTCTGTAGAAGCCTTAGTACATCAACTTGCAATAGAATATAGATTATCCAGTCCTTAAGACTCAGCATTCAAAAAGACCTGCACTAGCACGTCTGGTTTTCCTTCTCAGTATAATTAGCAGACTTACAATTGCACTCTCACATAGCCTCCCTATTCGAATCTCTCAGTGATAAGCTGATGCACTTGAGGAATATTTCTGCAGAAAATATTGTAAGGGGCTGCCTGCCCAATTCGAATTGCCTTATGTAGGTTTCCTAGGCCTTTTAGTGGTTAACTGGTCATTAATGAGCTACCTGCTCTCTCTTCCACCCACCTGGGGGATAATGCCACAAATTTAGGGGTACTTGTCCCATAACCAACAGCTAGTGGTGAAGTGCAAATGCTGCCATCTGTCCCAAACCTTCTAACAGCTTCCATTGCTCCTAGTGGGTCAGTGAACACTGATTTAACAGTTCCCTTGGGTGTTTGTCTCGTAATTTAATTTATTAAATAATAATAATCAGTAATTACAATCACCCTTGACCAAAATTGGTCATAATTACAAAACTTGGTAATTAAAATTTAACATAAAGTATTTTGCAAATAAAATAATATTCTCAGAATTTGGGTAGGTGACATACACCCCCCCTTAAGTCTCAACATCATCCTCGATGTTGGTTAGTCACTCTCTGAGTGTTCCTGAAACAGAGTTGGGTATGTTGCCTACACACTACTCTCCAACTCCCAGGTTGCCTCTTTTGGGATAAGGTGCTTCCATTGCACCTTTACCTACCCAATGGTACAATTCTGGAGTTTTTCCCTCCTTTCGAGGATACAGTCCGGTTCCACCTAAAAATCGCCGTATTGTCCCACCTGTACATCATTCCAATTTACAACATGAGTAGCATCGTGTACATACTTCTTTAAAAATAATATATGAAAAACATTATGTATCTTCAAATTTGGTGGCAAAGCCAGTTGGTATGCCACTGGTCCAACCCTTGACAACATTTTGAAAGGACCACAATACCTGGGAGCCAACTTGGCACAGCTTCCCAATTTCAATGAACTCTTTTTCGGTCTTATCTTGAGGAACACATGTTCACCAACCTGGAACTCTTTATGAGTCCTTTTAAGATCTGTTTGACTCTTTTGCCTATCTTGGGCAGTTTTTAGATTTCTTTGTACATGTTTCACAATTAGTTCTAACTCCTGCAACAATTCAGGTCCTAAAACAACTCTATTTACTGGGTCATTCCAAGAAACAGGTGTATCACATTTCCTACCATAAATAATTTCAAAAGGGATAAGTCTGGCTGATGTATGATAATGGTTATTATATGCAAATTCTGCTAAATGCAAGTAGTCTTCCCACTTACCAGGTTGATCCTTAACATACATTCTCAACAAGTCTTCCAATACCTGATTCACTCTTTCTGTCTGTCCATCCGTTTGTGGATGAAATGTTGTGCTGAAGTTTAAGGTTGTATTCAACCCTTTAAACAAGGACCTCCAAAAGTTTCCAGTAAACTTAGAGTCACGATTTGAAATTATCACTTTCGGTATACCATGTAGTCGAAAAATTTGCTTCATGAAGATTTCTGCAATGTCTGGAGCCTTATGAGTAGTCTTCACAGGTATAAAGTGTGCTACTTTGCTGAGTTTATCCGCTACCACCATGATAGAGTCATTTTGTTTATGATTTTTGGGTAGTCTAGTAATAAAATCTATGCTTATCACTTCCCATTTCCAGCTAGGTATATGGAATGGCTGCAATAGTCCAGCTGGATGTTGATGTTCAACCTTCATTTTTTGATAGTCCAAACATTTAGCTATGTACTCTACTACTTCATCTTTCATTCTGGGCCAATAGTACTCTTTCCGTAGCATAGTGATGGTTTTCTGATAACCTAGATGACCATAGTAATGGCTTTTGTGCATTTCATTTAAAATCAAAATTTTTACTTCTGGTATGTTGGGTACATACAATCTATTTTTGTATAATAACAGTCCATTTTCCTTTAAACTGTAATCTGCCATAGAATTTTCAAAATTGTTATTTGTTGTCTTTTCTTGTAATTTTATGTATTATTCATCCGTTTCACTCCTTTCAAGGATCTGATTTTCTAAATCTGTTGAGTAAGTACTGATGGCTGAAATAAAATTCAGTTTTGCTTTATGACTTAATGCATCAGCAACCTTGTTCTCTTTCCCTTTAATATGTTGAATTTTGAAATCATACTCACTTAGAAAAGTTAACCATCTAGCTTGTCTAGAATTCATATTTGTCTGATCTAATAAATATTTTAGACCCATGTTATCTGTCAACAAGGTAAATTTTCTGCCAATAAGGTGGTGATGCCACATTTTTAAAGCATGAATTATTGCTAATAACTCTAAATCATAAGTAGAGTAGTTCTTCTCATGTATTTTCAGTTTTCTAGATTCGTATGCCACAGCATGCCCTTTTTGTGTTAGGACTCCACCGAGTCCGTCATTACATGCATCTGTGCAAACTATAAAATCCTTATTAGGATCTGCAATCCTCAAAATAGGCGCTGTAGTTAGTAACTCCTTTAACTTCTTAAATCTATCTGAACATTTCTGATCCCACACAAATTTCTTCCCTTTCTTCTGCAAGGAGGTTATGGGGTTTGCAATCTTTGAAAAACCCTCTATAAATTTTCTGTAATATCTAGTAATACCCGTAAATGATCTTACATCTGACACATCCTTAGGAACCGACCAATCATTACCTTATCAGGGTCAACCGAGATTCCTTCCTTAGAAATTATGTGTCATAAATACTGAATTTTGTCCTTGTGAAAATCACACTTGCTAAACTTAGCATATAGTTGATGATCTCTCAGAATTTGTAAGATAATCCGTAGATGTTCATTATGCTCTTCTTTGCTTTTAGAATACACAAAGATGTCGTCTATGAACATAATAGCAAATTTATCCAAATATTTGTGCAGAATATTGTTCATTAAACACATAAATACAACTGGGGCATTAGTCAAGCCAAATGGCATGACTATGAATTCATAATGTCCATATCGATTTCTAAAGGCTGTTTTGAAAATATCCTCATCCTTCACACGCACTTGATGATATCCTGACCTTAGATCAATCTTTGAAAATATCGTTGCTCCACGCAGCTGATCAAATAGATCGTCTGTGCGGGGCAACGAATATCAATTCTTGATTGTCATCTTATTCAGTTGGCGATAATCTATGCATAGTCTTAGGGTACCGTCTTTCTTCTTAACAAATATAACAAGTGCTCCCCAAGGAGACACGCTGGGTCTTATATAGTTTTTATCAATCAGTTCCTTCAATTGTGATTTCAACTCATTTAATTCCAGTATATTCATCCTATATGGAGCTTTAGAATTCAGTATTGCTCTTGGTATTAACTCGATGGTAAAGTCTAAATCTCTCTTAGGAGGTAATCCTGGAATCTCCTCAGGAAAAACATCTTTGAAATCCTTTAGGACAGGTATGTCTTTTAGTTTCAGTTTGTCCTCTTTACAAATAAACTCAGCATTTACGACATTTACTGCAAACAATTGACATCCTTTTCTAACTTCCCTCTTTACTTGCATGGCTGAAATCTGTCTAAGGGATGTCTTTCTTGGAATACATTTTAATTCTATAGTTTTTTCTTCATCATTTTAAACATATAAAACTTTTCTCATAACAATTCAGAATGACATGATGGGCTTCTAACCAGTCCATTCCGATTATAATATCATAGGATCCTAAAGGTAGAACATTCAACTTGATTTGTGTCTTCAACTGATTCATGGATAAAGTACAACTTTTAATAAAATCAGATACTTTCCTTTTTGTTCCTGTTGCTAGTCTAACTAACCAAGATTTACTGAACTTTTCTGTTTTCAATTTAAAAATTTCTACAATATCTAGTGATATATAACTTAAGCTAGCACCTGGATCAATCAAAATAGTAACAGGATGATTTTGTAGCATACCTTCAATCTCTACCATAGATATTTGATGATCTGCTTGTCTGTTGTCGAGTGTTGCATTAATTATGGGCATCTCCCTTGCTAAGTCTCCAACAGTAGGTTTGGTCTGAATGGAATGAATGTTGTTAGCTTTTCGCTTCCTCTTGGGGCATTCTGATGCATAATGAGGACCTTGACACTCAAAACATTTGATAGGTTCCTTTTGATCATTAGTCCTCGTAGCATTGGGAGTGTTTCTAGGAGTTGTACAATTCTGCTGCTGATTGTTTTTGGGATTATTTCCTTGAAAATTCCAATTCTGAAATTTTTTTTTTTGGAAACCAGAATTCCCACTAAACCTAAAATTTTTCTTTTTCAGCTCAAAATTATTGAGTTTATGGCTTTTCCAATTTGATATTCCTTCTCTTTTTCGATTGGTGTCATAACAAAAAGTTGCTTTCCTCATGACCTCTTCTAAGGTATTTGGATTGTCATACTTGATTCTATCCTTGATGTTGAAAGGTAGACAGCTCAAGTATCTTTGGATCTTCGATTTTTCTTCCACGAGGTATGGCACATATCTCAGTAAATTTAGAAATTTACTGTTCATTTCCTTCATGTTCATACTTCCCAGCTTTAAGTCATAGAACTCCTTTGATTTTTCTTCATATTATTGTTCCGATAAGAACTTGTTTTTGAAGTATCGTTTGAATGTAATCCAGTTTACATCCTTGTCCTTGATGCCCTTCACTCTTTTGATGTCCTGCCACCAAATATCCGCCTTGCCGATCAAGTTGTAGATTGCCATCTTTGCCTTCAATGATTCAGAATAATCATATATTTGGAAATACTTTTTCATGATGGACAACCAAGCTTTTGCTGTCTCTCCTCTTTCAGTTTCACCATTGAAGGTTGGGGGTTTGATTTTCTTGAACTCCCCATAAATTTGCTCATATGGTTTGTGACTTTTTCTTTTGGGTTTGTAGTCCCCTTCGCTGCTGTCACCTGAATAATTTCTTTTCTTTTTCCATTTTTCATGGGCAGCTTCTGATGATGTTGAAATGCGGTTTGCATCACCAGGTTTCATTTTTTTACTTCTTTCTGGATGAGGTAAATCTTCAATCTTGGAGGTATTTTCAATTTCTCTATTATGTTCATCCGTTGTGCATTGTTCGAACAGTACTTGATTTAATTCTTCTTGTGCCTTAAAATTTTTCTCATTGTCTTGTTTTATAGATCTAATTTCTGCCTTTAACTCTTGAAATGCTCGTAACAATTCTGACGAATTGTCGTTTAATTCGCCATGGAATTCTTCTTCATAATGTCGTCCCATGCTATGACTGTTGGGTCAAAATCTGTCTTCTAAATGTTCAGCTGATCCTTCCATACCTATAACTTAAAATAATTTATGTGTAACACACATAGTTTAAATTTTTTGAATTAGTAAGATTTTTGCTGTAAATAAATTTTCTGCTGCACATTCTTGGACCTTTTCCAAGCCTAGAGTTCGAACATGAGCTTTGATACCACATGTAACATCCCAAAAAAATACCAAAATTTAAATTTTTTTATAATAGCCATAATTATCGAAGTCGTTAATGCGGAACATATAAATTAATTAAATTTCTTAACTAAGATAATCAATAACGATGACATGTCATACTTCTCAAATAAAATAAGATATATTTGTGTTTGCTATTTCAGATTTGAACGGATGCTAAAATTCTTAACGAAAGATTCTTTTATGATTATGCATAAGAGTACAGTTTACAGATTTGCTTAAGTTATGAATATAATCACATGTTGTACATTGTTTGTACTATTATGATGTTCTTGATGAAGTGCTGACAGTTTGTTTGTATGATGATGAAGGGGTCCTACGAGGTACCCTGGAGTTTACTTAGCTACGTTTAGCTAAGGCATTTTAATCTTGTTTCCATGTGCAGACCGTAGGTAAGAAATCCTATGACAACATGTGTTAAGAGTACTTGTGTCTTTCAATTCATCGTCAATGTAAAATTAGAATGCTAAGTACTTCCTTGTGACACAAGTTATTGGAGGTATGGATACTTGGTTCTAATTCTAGTTTTTGTAATGTCTTACAAAGCTCTTCAGTGTTATCATTTCACGTCATCCAAGTGTTCTATTATAACGCTACATAAATTATTATATGACTACTGTCATTCTCATTAAAACAACGATACTAATATCTATTGAGTATGCTATTATGAAGCTTGTAGAAATCGTGTTTAAACCTTTGAACTATCATTATATTTTACGTCAACAGAACTTAGACTACTCTAAGTCATCTATTTATCATTTGAATATAAGTAAGGTGTAGTGACTAGTGCTTGTACTAAGGACTTAGCTCTTTGAGTGTATCTCATCAACACTTAAACTATACTTATGATTATACAATAGTCTTTTCCCTACATGGCTAATCATATGGGATTTATTGTGAATATGCTATTTATGCCATGATCTATCATTATGAAACTTCATCCTATTGTTTGTACAAAACCATAGAAATGAAAATAGAGTTATTCTATAGTTACCATGCATTTACAATAATACATTGATACATAATTCAAAGATTATGATGCCAAAGTTCAAACGTTGAACTATATCGAAATTGTACTAATATTACATTGATATGATTTACAATATACAACCCTAGCTATACTTTAGCACTATCAGATATTATCCTATGTAAACAAATGAATACGATGTAAACAAACCTTTGAAAGGTTAAGACTTAAGCAATAAATTGAACTATGCTATATGACTTGGCTCTTGTCCTAAGTATTATTAACGTATGTTATTGCATCCACAATAATCTTGTTAATGAAGTGATGAGTTGACGGGTATTAAATTGCTAACTGCAAGTTGACAGTGTCCCATTCTGGTATTAATGCTCCTGACCAACTCCATAGTGGAAAGTGTGGCTGTCAACCCACGTAATCCATCCACGTGAACTTAGGTTGATAACATAACCTGGATTCCTAGCTGTACATGGCTACCATTACGCTTCTCCTTTGAGCTGTACATGGTATTGTTCCTTAACATGCAGTGTTGGCAACATCGTGGTTGTTGTAATTAATGAGATATCAATGCAATGTTTGCTCGGCTTTCAACGTAGCTTGTTGGCATCTCCTTGCTCGTCGATCTCACCAGATCTTGATCGTTGATTATGTAACCCTAATCCTCATTGTATATAATGGTAGCGAGTTTCTCGGTCTTCATTGTTACGTTAGAGTTGATGCCAACAGGCTTCTAAAATGTAGTGTTGGAGAATTTTTATCTCAGGGATTTCGATCCTGTGACCTGTGAGAAGTAGTTTTTAATAGTTGTAGGCTTAAGCTTTCTACACTTAACCCACAATGCCAAAATAGTAATGGGGTTTCTCCTGCCAGAGTATTGAAAGTAATTTCAGATTGGGTTCTATTCTCCTGTGGATGAGAATGGTCTTCTTTGTTAACTTAGTGTTACTATCACATATCAATATCCTTCGTCATTTTCTGGTATAGTTTGTCGATGCTCCAAAGTATCATTTTCTTTAAAAGGGTAAGTATTTTGTGACAGTGAACTAATATTGTGTTGCTTGTTTGATTCTTGCAATTTCTTATTTTAACCTTTCACCATGTGTTTTGGCAGGTACCCATTTCATCTGAGGTTGCTGAGTGAAAGATTGGAGAATGGAATGTTGCTACGGCTTCCTGGTAAGCTCTGGTGGTTCTCAAAAACCTCGTAGGTGCCTTGGATGGTGTTTTTCTGCGTGCCGACAGTTGGAACCATTCGACTTGTTTCGGTGATGGCTGAGTGTGATGTTTCAAGTCTTGTTTTGTTAACAACTGCACAGAAGAAAATCTTCAGTTCCTTTTGAGATGCCAATAGGCTCTTTAATACCTGGCTGCATTGTTCGAAAAGAACTTTGAACCTTGTTTATTCTGTTAGATGTTTAAGGGTAAAATCCTGTGTAGTTTTTGTGGCTTCACAATCTTATTCTAAAGGTTTTGGTTGATAAGGGAAAGCCCTGTGTTATGTGGAACCTTGACAGGTCCGTAATGTAATTCTCTTCAAATGGAAAATCAAGAACCGAGGGTTCTTTTGGACTTGTAAACAATAGCTCGTTTCTTTGCAATGGAAAGTTTTGGTTTGAATAATAGTTGAGAACACTGTGTAAAAAATGGTTACGGTGATGCCAAGCAACAATGGTTTTCTTGGGCCGAGAGTTATAGTTTGCATAACTGTATAAAATTGTATTCCTGTACTTTGTTCTCGTTGTTGATAATCATGTTTGGAAAATCGATGAAATAGTTTGACTGTTAAATGTTTTCGTAATGGTTATGCCTCCATTTTCTAGTTTGTTTTACGAAAGAAACCCTACCTGTAGCTTTCGATTACTACCTGTCTTGTACTAAGTTTTTGTATTGCATCAAAAGGTTTCAATATTGTATAAGGGTTCTTACTAGGGTTATAAGCTATCAATAGTCATTAGTATAGAATCGTTCTTTTTGCTAAGTGGTGAATACTATCTCTAGTAGTCTCGAATATTAGTTACGGTTTGGAAAACTTTATCTGTTATGAATAAAAACTAGGGTTTGTAGTACCTAGGGTTTGATACTACTATGTAGATATTCAATAATTGAAATCAAAAGTGAATGTTAGTGAAGAAATGAAATATGTATAATTATAAGAAATCTATATTGAAATTAATTCTTGCAGTTGCTATAATTCTTGAAAATACAATTGCTTTAAAGAAACATGAAATGTATAATATTGATGTGCATTTGCTTACTATCTGAAATAAATAGAGTTAAGAGAAATATATAGAACTATGCAGAAACATACTGTGGTTTTCTTTCATGTGTTAATTAAATGAATGTTATATTGTTGTTGATGCTATACTGTAATGTTTACTGTGTTTACTTATAGGACAAAATCTTAACAATAATCACTACTGTAATCATTATTCCAATCAATGGCATTCTTCCTATCACTTATCTTTCTTAATTTGCTTCTCTATACTAGAGTACTATGCAGAGAACAGCATGGGGAAAAATATAGAGATGGTTATCTGTTAATATTCAATATGCTAAGACAGAAAATAGCAGCATTACATTCCATTTCACAATAATAGCATATACATGATCACTGAAGAAACAACAAGCACAACATAAACACAAGAGACAGAGATTTATTGTTGAAATATTGTAACTTCAAAGAATATTATATTTGTATATTATTTATTCCGGAGATGTTCCATACCTCCGATATGATTATACTATAAATCCGGAGATGTTTATTCCTCCGAGTTGGGTGTGGTAACTAGGGTTATTAGGCCCACCATGTGGGGGTCAGCCCAGTCAGTTATAATGGGGTATTTAACCTAATGGTTAAATACGAGCCTACATGTACTTGTGTAAAATACATATCAGAGTAGTGTATAAATAGAGGAGGTGTGTTCCTCATTTGATACACACACACACTTGAGGATAGCGCATTTGTGGAGGAGAGGTCTGCTATTGTGGAGGAGGAGATCATGTCTCAGGGTTTCATCTTTGTATATTGCTGGTCATCTATATTGAGGAAGCTTTGCTGGGTTTTCTACCCCATGAGGGTTTCCCAGGATAAATCTCTGTCTCTTGTGTTTATGCTATGCTTGTTGTTTCTTCAGTGATCCCGTATATGCTATTATTGTGAAATGGAATGTAATGCTGCTATTTTATGTCTTAGCATATTGAATTTTAACATGGTATCAGAGCCAACCTGAAGGAAGACAAGGTATGGCACTAAAGACACTTGCTTTACTTACGACAATTTGAAGGTTAGGGTTTTACATAGGAAAAACCAGTCATCGTAGAACTTTCGCTATAAATCCGTTTTGGCGAAGTTTTCGGATCTGAAATTGTTACAGGACGAAGCTAAAATCTCCAGGTCATAACTTGGGATAGGAAGCTCCAAATGAAATTTCGTGAAAAGTGACAGGTAGTACACATACTGTACTATCTCAGAAAACTTTTTCAGAGGCCGAAGTTGAACCAGTGACACGTGGCACGCCGTACAAGTTCGCTCTCCTGTATTATCCCATAAACAGGTCACGTTGCGACACTTGGCATAACTATCTCTCAGAGAATCCAATTGAGGTCAGACCTGTCAGGATGGAAAGATAAAAGGCCGAGATATCTCAGAAAACTTTTTCAGAGGCCGAAGGTCAAACAATGACACGTGGCACGCCGTACAAGTTTGCTCTCCTGTATTTTCCCAAAACAGGTCACGTTGCGACATTTGGCATAACTCTCTCTCAGAACATCCAATTGAGGTCAGACCTGTCAGGATGGAAAGCTAACAGGTCAGGCTATCTCAAAAAACTTTTTCAGACCCTGTGGATCACAAATTTCGGAGTTACACCAGAAACAATCAGGTACATATTTCTGTCAAAATAGAATTATTTTTTGGTACCTTCATTCATGGCTTCCGGAATTTAGGGCTTTGAAGAAAGTTGGAATTTTTGTAATCGGAGACCACGGCTGGATGCTACTCATCAAAATAGAAATTTAGAGACCAATATCAGAATTTTTGGTTGGGCAGAAGGTCGGGCTTGATTAGACCCTAGTTCGGGACTTTGATCAGAAAAGTGGAAAATTAGGGCTTCTGTAAAAATGGGAATTTTTGAAATCTGTGACCACGGCTGGAAGCTCCTCAGAAAAATAGAAGCTTAGAGCTTTGGATCAAACCTTTTGATGGGGCAAAAGAGTGGGCTTCATCAAACCCCAGTTCAGGGTCACGTCCAGTGAATCCGAAAGTTTCAAAGGCAAAATTGAGGAGTAAAACTTTGCAGTTTTCAAATTCTGAATATACCAGTTTGATCAGCTCATCAAGGTGCATATTTCTATCCTTTCGGAAGTTTGAAATTCAAAGTTTGAATTTTTTGGGTTTCTCTGACAAACCCATATCCAGCTCCAGGTCCAGTTCTTGCAAATCAAGTGGATAGGGTTAATCCTAGAAGAAGATGGATTGGTTACCTGCATAAGTGAAGGAGTTCCTGTTTCAGAGGGAGATGAGGCTAAGGATTTACATAAGGAGATTACAAGCAATCTCGACAGGTATGACTCATCGAGGTATGTTTTGAGATTTGTTCATGATTAAGTTTATGGTATGTTTGTCTTCATGTTATTACGGTTAGTACAATCTTGATTTTAGATTTGTTGTATCACCTTAACAAAATTATGAATGCATGATAGAAGATATTCATTGGTTAGGGTGTTGACACTTATGATTGTACTAATGCATTATGATGTTGTGTGAGGTTGATGTTGTCTGCTAACAAGATACAGGTACATCACAAAAGACAAATCAGGCTCCATGACCATGAAAACATGAAGACAAAGACTCATCCATAATCTTTGTTCTACTTACGAGGTATGTATGACTTTGTTATATTGTGCTTAACCTATGAGACATGCAGGTTCTAGCTCAGGATCTCTAAATCATTGAAGAGATTGTTTAGGTATGTTGTACATAACTAAATAGGTATACTAATCCAGGTATGTTTCCCATGAATCTTGCCTTGTGTTAGGATCCCTTATATAAGTATACTTGGTATGATTGGCTATGCTTATTCATAAAATTAGTAATCAAGGGATTATGCATATTATGTCTTTTATCTTGATTGATGATATGCATGAGTAAAAGAATACTTCCCTGAAATCTTGAATACTAATTAATCATGACTATACATTTTCAAGAATTTAGAACTATAATGTTTTGATAACATTTAGAACATACTAATGGGTGTATGTTTGTGTATGAGATCATGAGGATGACACTTGAACATGCACAGTGGTACAGAATGAATAGAAGTTCAAAAGACATACAGAAGATCAAGCGGGAGGAAACCACACAAACATAAAAGATAAGTATTTGAGTTGTTATTTGAAATAGTAAATGATATTGCCTGTAATAGATTGTATGCATATTTGTATTCCTATAATATATCATGCTGAGTGTAAATATTCATAGAACATTGAACAGTATACTACTAATATGCATATGATTGGTAAGTTGGACAAACATTCCATTGTTGCTTGTCTAGAATGAAACCTCTTTGCTGACATGCTGAGAGTTGTGCACACTCTCGATAGTATGTTCTGGTAGAGATGGAAGGCATCTAGATAGCCACTGTATGCATACAGGATATGGGAAAGTGTTGTGCCAAAGTATTGGTCAAAATAGTTGCATCACTATGTAAATGATATCTGTATGCATAATAGGTTATCATGTCAATATGATTTGATGATTATGAAGTATTACTAATCATGTACTTAATTTTGATTTGTAGGAAAGGTCATGAAGAATGATGGACATCGTACAAGTGGTGGATGTTCAAACAAGAAGATTTACAAATCAAACAAAATATAGAAGGCTCGTGGCTAGAAGATTCTCTTAGAAAGGGGAAGAGAATCATGACAAGATGTTTGCTCCAAGTATGGTGTAATTAAAGAAGAAGTGTGAATCAGGTTCTGTATAGGTACCTAGGATCGATAATAAATTGATAAGCTTAATGATCACCATGGGTGATGTGGATCTCAACCTTTGCTACAAGGTTGAATATGATTTCTATACACATATGACATGGATGCAAGAAGGAACTCACCACAGAGTTCGAATGATATTGAGGTTCATATCAGTAGACCCATCTAACGAGAGATGGCACAGATAGATATGCAGAAGATCATTCAATGCAGAAATGAAAATGAAAGATCTCGAATTGATGCTTTACTTCCTAGGTCTGGAAGTATGGCAAGGCTCAGAAGGAATATTTCTCAACCAGGGAAAGTATGATGAGAAATATGACTTGAGGTGTTGGAATGGCCACTCTTATGGATTCCAACTTGAAGCTGTTAGGGGATAACTCATCAGAGTTAGTGGATATAACTCTGTACAGTCAAATTATTGGGTCATTGATGTATCTAACATATACTAGATTAGATATATGCTTTGTTGTGAACACCTTGAGTCAGTATCTAGTGGAAACTAGATGTGTTCACCTAATAGTTGCAAAGCATGTGATGAGGCACATAAAGGACACGATAGAATTTGATCTATGCTATCTTGAAGATCATGACTTCAGATGGTTATTCAGATTCTGATTGGGCAGGAAGTGTATCAGACAGGAAGAACACATCGAGAGGATGTTATTGTCTGGGATTAGCCATGATCTCGTGGTTTAGCTGGAAGCAGTCTAGTGTGGCTCTCAGCACAAGCAGAATATATGGCTGCTTGCTCTGCTAGTTGTGAAGAAGTTTGGCTTCAGGATTGCTTGACTTAGAGATAGAACCAACTGTGATCCTATGTGACAAATAGAGTTGTATCAAGATGACAAAGAATCTAGTGTTCCATGATAAGTCAAAGAACATAGGGATCTAATAAGATATGATGCAGAAGGAACTAAAGTTTGAATTTGTAACAGGTTACCGATGTACTAACCAAATCTCTACCTCAAGTGAAGAAGTTACCAACATACTAACCAAAACTCTGTCTCGAGTGAAATTTGAATACTTCCGAGACAAGCTTGGTATAGCTCAAAAGGACCCTCCTCGAAAGGGGGAGTAGTATAGTCACTGATGATGAGATTGTCTCATCGAACAACAAGGTCGATGATGAGGTAACCTGTTCTCTACACCTAGATACTTAGAAATATTTAGATTTAGGAGTCTTATGCTTAGAATACTTTGTTTTACATACTTGTGATGTATACATGTTTTGATGATTAGATGTATTAGTGAGAATACATGCTCTTGGATATTTGTACCTGTATAGTTGAGAATACAGATGGGGATTGGATCATCCCTGGACTTTCAGTCCTAAAGAGAGCCGTAGACGTGAGGTCTCCGAGAATGAAGTCCTTAGTGGACAGTTGAGGGGATTGGATCATCCCTGGACTTTCAGTCCTAAAGAGAGCCGTAGACGTGAGGTCTCTGAGAATGAAGTCCTTAGTGGACAGTTGAGGGGATTGGATCATCCCTGGACTTTCAGTCCTAAAGAGAGCCGTAGACGTGAGGTCTTCGAGAATGAAGTCCTTAGTGGACAATTGAGGGGATTGGATCATCCTTGGACTTTCAGTCCTAAAGAGAGCCGTAGACGTGAGGTCTCCGAGAATGAAGTCCCTAGTGGACAGTTGAGGGGATTGGATCATCCCTGGACTTTCAGTCCTAAAGAGATCCGTAGACGTGAGGTCTCCGAGAAGTGGGGATTGTATCATCCCCGGACTTAGGTCCCTGAATTGATCCGTAGACGTGAGGTCTCCGAGAAGTGGGGATTGTATCATCCCCGGACTTAGGTCCCTGAATTGATCCGTAGACGTGAGGTCTCCGAGAAGTGGGGATTGTATCATCCCCGGACTTAGGTCCCTGAATTGATCCGTAGACGTGAGGTCTCCGAGAAGTGGGGATTGTATCGTCCCCGGACTGCGGTCCCTGAATTGATCCGTAGATGTGAGGTCTCCGAGAAGTGGGGATTGTATCATCCCCAGACTTAGGTCCCTGAATTGATCCGTAGACCTGAGGTCTCCGAGAAGTGGGGATTGTATCATCCCCGAACTGCGGTCCCTGAATTGATCCGTAGACGTGAAGTCTCCGAGAAGTGGGGATTGTATCATCCCCGGACTGCGGTCCCTGAATTGATCCGTAGACGTATGGTCTCCGAGAAGTGGGGATTGTATCATCCCCGGACTTAGGTCCCTGAATTGATCCGTAGACGTATGGTCTACGAGAAAGTGATTTTTGATGTGGTTACTTGTATCGGTAGGATACTTGTATTGATGATGTGGTTACTTGTATCGGTAGGATACTTGTATTGATGATGTGGTTACTTGTATCGGTAGGATACTTGTATTGATGATGTGGTTACTTGTATCGGTAGGATACTTGTATTGATGATGTGGTTACCTGTATCGGTAGGATACTTGTATTGATGATGTGGTTACCTGTATCGGTAGGATACTTGTATTGATGATGTGGTTACCTGTATCGGTAGGATACTTGTATTGATGATGTGGTTACTTGTATCGGTAGGATACTTGTATTAATGATGTGGTTACCTGTATCGGTAGGATACTCATATTATTGATATGATCACTTGTATTGGCATGAATACTCGATGCTGATCGTGTGATGACGATGCTGATGATCGTGTGATGACAATGCTAATGATTGTGTGATGACGATGCTGATGATCGTGTGATGACGATGCTGCTGATCGTGTGATGACGATGCTGATGATCGTGTGATGACGATGTTGATGATCGTGAGATGACGATGCTGATGATCGTGTGATGACGATGCTGATGATCGTGTGATGACGATGCTGATCGTGTGATGACGATGCTGATGATCGTGAGATGATGATGCTGATGATCATGTATCGTGAGGATCCAGATGATGATATTGTTGTAGATGTTCAAGTGCTACAGAAGATAAAGACTCAATACTGAAGATGTCGATGTTCCAGTATTGAAGATGTTCCAGTAACTGCTTGAGTTACTAATGATGTTGAGAAAGCTTCCAATGATTTATAGATGTATCATGTATGATGTTGATGACTCCTTGCTCGGGCAGATGCTGTTATAATATCCTTCTCGTTAAGGGGGAGTGTTGAAATATTGTAACTTCAAAGAATATTATATTTGTATATTATTTATTCCGGAGATGTTCCATACCTCCGATATGATTATACTATAAATCCGGAGATGTTTATTCCTCCGAGTTGGGTGTGGTAACTAGGGTTATTAGGCCCACCATGTGGGGGTCGGCCCAGTCAGTTATAATGGGGTATTTAACCTAATGGTTAAATACGAGCCTACATGTACTTGTGTAAAATACATATCAGAGTAGTGTATAAATAGAGGAGGTGTGTTCCTCATTTGATACACACACACACTTGAGGATAGCGCATTTGTGGAGGAGAGGTCTGCTATTGTGGAGGAGGAGATCATGTCTCAGGGTTTCATCTTTGTATATTGCTGGTCATCTATATTGAGGAAGCTTTGCTGGGTTTTCTACCCCATGAGGGTTTCCCAGGATAAATCTCTGTCTCTTGTGTTTATGCTATGCTTGTTGTTTCTTCAGTGATCCCGTATATGCTATTATTGTGAAATGGAATGTAATGCTGCTATTTTATGTCTTAGCATATTGAATTTTAACATTTATCCTGGGAAAACCTCATGGGGTAGAAAACCCAGCAAAGCTTCCTCAATATAGATGACTAGCAATATACAAAGATGAAACCCTGATACATGATCTCCTCCTCCACAATAGCAGACCTCTCCTCCACAAGTGTGCTATCCTCAAGTTAGTGAGTGTATCAAA
Source organism: Larix kaempferi (assembly GCA_027924585.1). Taxonomy (NCBI): domain Eukaryota; kingdom Viridiplantae; phylum Streptophyta; class Pinopsida; order Pinales; family Pinaceae; genus Larix; species Larix kaempferi. Next base: position 8,311,155 of record BSBM01000240.1, on the reverse strand, counting down.
TGCAGAATACACCTCCTCTATTTATACACTACTCTGACATATCTTTTACACAAGTACATGTAGGCTTGTATTTAACCATTAGGTTAAATACCCTATTATAACTGACTGGGCCAACCCCACTAGGGTGGTCTAACAACCCTTTGACCCACATAACACATACAGGGCCGACCCCCACTAGGGAAGTCTAATAACCCAAGTTACCATATTCCGACGGAGGAATAAACATCTCCGGATATACAATAAGATCTTCACGGAGGAATGAAACATCTCCGGAATAATAAAGTACATATATAATATTCTTTGAAGTTACAATATCTCAACACTCCCCCTTAACGAGAAGGATATTATAACAGCATCTGCACGAGCAAGGAGTCATCAACATCATACATGATACATCTATAAATCATTGGAAGCTTTCTCAATATCATCAGTAACTCAACCAGTTACTGGAACATCTTCAATACTGGAACATCAACATCTTCAGTACTGAGTCTTTATCTTCTGCAGCACCCAAACAACTATAGCAACATCAATATCTTAATCCTCACGATTGTCAGCATCATCATCACACGATCATCAGCATCGTCATCGCATGATCATCAGCATCGTCATCACACGATCATCAGCATCGTCATCACACGATCATCAGCATCGTTATCATATGATTATCAGCATCGAAATCATCTCGATCATCTCGATCTACAGCATCAGGATCATCTGATCTACAGCATCTAGATCATCTCGATCTACAGCATCTGGATCATCACGATCTACAGCATCTGGATCATCTCGATCTACAGCATCTGGATCATCTCGATCTATAGCATCTGGATCATCACAATCTACAACATCTGGATCATCACGATCTACAGCATCTGGATCATCTCGATCTACAGCATCTGGATCATCTCGATCTATAGCATCTGGATCATCATGATCTACAACATCTGGATCATCTATATTAGTATCCACACCAATACATCTATCATCAAAACATGTATTCTTACTAATACATCTATCATCAAAAGCATGTATTCTCACTAATACATCTATCATCAAAAGCATGTATTCTCACTAATACATCTATCATCAAAAGCATGTATTCTCACTAATACATAGCAGCATATCTTGCAACACGCACGATCATATTACAGGATGATCAATCCAGCTCTCTTTAGGACATAGGTCCATGGATGATACAATCCAGATCAAGTTCCAGGATGATCAATCCTTATCACTTTAAGACAAGTCTCATGTCTGGGGACGATGCAATCCCGATCCAGTTCCAGGATGATCAGTCCTTATCAATTTAAGACAAATATCATGTCTAGGGATGATGCAATCCCGATCCAGTTCCAGGATGATCAGTCCTTATCAATTTAAGACAAATCTCATGTCTCGGGATGATGCAATCCCAATCCAATTCCAGGATGATCAGTCCTTATCAATTTAAGACAAATATCATGTCTAGTGACGATGCAATCCCGATCCAGTTCCAGGATGATCAGTCCTTATCCATTTAAGACAAATCTCATGTCTAGGGATGATGCAATCCCGGTCCAGTTCCAGGATGATCAGTCCTTATCCATTTAAGACAAATCTCATGTCTAGGGACGATGCAATCCTGATCTAGTTCCAGGATGATCAGTCCTTATCCATTTAAGACAAACCTCATGTCTAGGGATGATGCAATCCCGATCCAGTTCCAGGATGATCAGTCCTTATCCATTTAAGACAAATCTCATGTCTAGGGACGATGCAATCCCGATCTAGTTCCAGGATGATCAGTCCTTATCCATTTAAGACAAATCTCATGTCTAGGGACAATGCAATCCCATCACATACATTTTGAACCAAGGTCCAGGGACGATGCAGTCCTATCTTCAATTCTCGGAGACCTCAATCTACGGATCAATTCTGGGACCTAATTCCGGGGAAGATACAATCCCCTACCTATTCATTCAGGACTTCATTTTCAGAGACATCATGTCTACGGCTCTCTTTTAGAACATGTGTTCAAGGATGATACAATCCCCCTTCTTTCTCAGAGACATCTGTCTACGGCTCTCTTGAGGATGATGCAATCCTATCATGTCCACCAAGGACTTCATTCTCGAAGATATACGTCTACGGCTCTCTTGAGGATGATGCAATCCTATCATGTCCACCAAGGACTTCATTCTCGAAGACATACGTCTACGGCTCTCTTGAGGATGATGCAATCCTATCATGTCCACCAAGGACTTCATTCTCGAAGACATACATCTACGGCTCTCTTGAGGATGATGCAATCCTATCATGTCCACCAAGGACTTCATTCTCGAAGACATACGTCTACGGCTCTCTTGAGGATGATGCAATCCTATCATGTCCACCAAGGACTTCATTCTCGAAGACATATGTCTATGGCTCTCTTGAGGATGATGCAATCCTATCATGTCCACCAAGGACTTCATTCTCGAAGACATATGTCTACGGCTCTCTTGAGAACATATGTTCAAGGATGATGCAATCCCCTTTGTCACCTTAGACCATGTCTAAGGACCATCCACCAACCTCTCTGTCAGCATCACCAATATAGGTATCCATATCATCGACCTCACTGTCGATGCGGGAAATCTCATCATAAGTGATCACATCACTCCCCCTTTCGAGGAGGGTCCTTCTGAACTATTTTAAGTTTGTCTCGGAAAACTTTACTTGAGGTAGAGGTTTGGTTAGTACATCGGATCGGTAGAGGATTGGTTAGTACATTGTCAACTTGTTACAAATTCGAACTTTAATTCTTTTCTGCACCATATCTTGTATATAGAAATGTCAGATCTCTATGTGCTTTGACTTATCATGGAACACTGGATTCTCTGCCATTTTGGTACAACTCTGTTTGTCACATAGGGTCATAGTTGGGTCCATCTCTAAGTCAATTCTGAAGCCATACCGCTTCACAATTAGCGGAGAAAGCAGCCATATATTCTGCTTGTGCTGAGCCACACTAGATTGTTTCCTGCTCAACCACGAGATCATGGCTGATCCCAGACAATAACATCCTCTCGATGTGCTCTTCCTGTCTGATAAAGTTCTTTCCCAATCAACATCTGTGTAGCCATCTGAAGTCATGATCTCCAAGATAACATAGATCAAATTCTATTGTATCCTTTAGGTACCACATCACATGATTTACAGCTTATCAGGTGAACACATCTAGTTTCCACTAGATACTGACTCAAGGTGTTCACAACAAAGCATATATATGACCTAGTATTCGTTAGACACATCAATGACTCAATATTTTGTCTGTACAGAGTTCTATCCACTAACTCTGATGAGTCATCTGCTAACAACTTCAACAGTGGCCATACCAACACATAAAGTCCTTTTAATATTTCTCAGCATACTTTCCTTGGTTGAGAAAGATTCCTTTTGAGCCTTTCCATACTTCTAGACCTAGGAAGTAATGCATCAATCTGAGATCTTTCATTTTCATTTCTTCAGCCATCTTCTTCTTTCTTTTCATGATCTGTTTCTCATTTCTTGTTAGAAAGAGATCATCATCATACAATAATGGTATGATAGGTTCATCACCTACAACCTTAAGGTAAAGGTTAGTAACAACTTTACTTTTGGTAAAGTCCAAGCTTATCAAGAAACTGTCAATTCTCCCTTTGTGACAAAACATCATTCAGACTCTGCATTGAATGATCTTCTACATATCTATCTGTGCCATCTCTCGTTGATATGAGCCTCAATATCATTTGAACTCTGTGGTGAGTTCCTTCTTGCATCCATGTCATCTGTGTATAGAAACAATATTCAACATTGTAGCAAAGGTTGAGATCCTCATCACCCATGGTGATCATTGAGCTCATCAATTGATTATCGATCCTGGGAACCCATACAGAACCTGATTCACACTTCTTCTTTAACTAAACCATTAAGAGAATGGTCTTATCTAGCCACTTGGAGCAAACATCTCATCATGATTCTCTTCCTCTTTCTAAGAGAATCTTCTAGCCACAAGCCTTCTATAGTGTGTTTGATTTGTGAATCTTTTATTGAACGTCCATTGCTTGTTCAGTGTTCATCATTCATCATGATCTTTCCTACAATTCAAAATTAAGTACATGATTAGTAATATTTCATAATCATCAAATCATATTGACATGATAACCTATTATGCATACAGATATCATTTACATAGTTATGCAACTATTTTGACCAATACTTTGGCACAACACTTTCCCATATCCTGTATGCATACAGTGGCTATCTATATGCCTTCCATCTCTACCAGAACATACTATCGAGAGTGTGCACAGCTCTCAGCATGTTAGCAAAGAGGTTTCATTCTAGATAAGCAACAATGGAATGTTTGTCCAACTTACCAATCATATGCATATTAGTAGTATACTGTTCAATGCTCTATGAATGTTTACACTCAGCATGAGATATTCTAGGAATACAAATATGCATGCAAGCAATATCATTTACTATTTCAAATAACAACTCAAATACTTATCTTTTATGTTTGTCTGGTTTCCTCCCGCTTGATCTTCTATATGTCTTTTGAACTTCTATTCATTCTGTACCAGTGTGCATGCTCAAGAGTGCACTAGTGTTATCCTCATGATCTCGTACACAAAAATACATTCATTAGTATATTATACTTATTATCAAAACATTATAATTCTAAATAATCTTGAATATGTATAGTCATGATCATAGATAATAAACATTAGTATTCAATATTTCAGGGAAGTCTTCTTTTACTTATGCATATCATTAATCAAGATAAAAGACATAATATTCATAAACCCTTGATTACTAGCTTTATGAATAAGCATAGCCAATCATACCAAGTATATTTTATAAGGGATCCTAACACATGGTAAGATTCTAACTTGACATAGGAAAACATACCTGGATTAGTATACCTGCCTAGTTATGTACAACATACCTAAACAATCTCTTTAATGATTTAGAGATCCTGAGCTAGAACCTGCATGTCTCATAGGTTAAGCATAATATAACAAAGTCATACATACCTCATAAGTAGAACAAAGATTATGGATGAGTCTTTGTCTTCATGTTGTCATGGTCATGGAACTTGATTTGTCTTTTGTGATGTACCTGTATCTTGTTAGCAGACAACATCAACCTCACACAACACCATAATGCATTAGTACAATCATATAGCCCTAATCAATGAATGTCTTCGATCATTCACATGCATTCATACTGTTACTAGGGTGACAAGACAATTCTAACATTAATCAAGATTGTACTAATAAGTAATATGAAGACAAACACATCATGAACTTAATCAAGAATCAGATTTTCAAGACATACCTGAACCTCCTTAAGTCATACCTGTCGAGACTTCTTGTAGTCTTCTTATGTAAGGCCTTAGCCTCAACTCCCCCTGAGATTTGATCTGGAGCTTGATTAGGGTTTGCTAGAGAAACCCTAAAAATTCAATCTTTGACTTTCACACTTCTGAATGAATGGAAGGATGTGTCTTGTTGAGCTGATCAAACTAGCATACTTCAATTTTGAAATCTCCAAAATTTGACCCCTCAAAATTTCCTTTGAAACTTCTGGATCTTCTGGACAGGATCCCGAAATAGGGTTTGATGAATCCCACCCTTCTGCTCAATCAAAAGGTTTTATCTAAGGCTCTAAACTCTTATTTTTCTGAGGAGCTTCCAGCCATGGTTACAGACTTCAAAAATTCCAACTTTTGCTGAAGCCCTAATTTTCCATCTTTCCGATCAAAATCCCGAGCTAGGGTTTAATCAAGCTCGGTCTTCTACCCAACCAAAAAATTCGATCTTGGTCTCTAAATTACGATTTTCCTGATTAGCATTCAGCCGTGGATTCCAATTCCAAAAATTCTAACTTTCTCCGAAACCCTAAATTCCGGAGGCCATGGATAAAGGTGCTCCAAAAATAATTCTGTTTTGACAGAAATATGTACCTGATTGTTTCTGCTATAACTTTGAAATTTTAACTCCACAGGGTCTGAAAACGTTTTCTGCAGTAGCCTGACCTGTCATCTTTCCATCCTGACAGGTCTGACCTCAATTGGATTTTCTAAGAGAGAGTTATGCCAAATGTCGCAACGTGACCTGTTTTGGGATAATACAGGAGAGCGAACTTGTATGGCGTGCCACGTGTCATTGTTTGAACTTCGGCCTCTGAAAACTTTTCCTGAGATAGCTCGCCCTGTTATCTTTCCATCCTGACAGGTCTGACCTCAATTGAACTCTCTGAGAGAGAGTTATGCCAAGTGTCGCAATGTGACCTGTTTATGGGATAAAACAGGAGAGCAAACTTGTACAGCATGCCACGTGTCACTAGTTCATCTTCGGCCTCTGAAAAGGTTTCCTGAGATAGTGCATTCTGTGTACTACCTGTCACTTTTTACGAAATTTCATTTGGAGCTTCCTAGCCCAAGTTATGACCTTTTTTACTAGGTCACCTAATTTTGACTGAGATCTGGAAGAGGCAGAAACCCTAACTTGTACTGATCATAACTTACAAAGTACAACGAATATGAGGGTTCCCTTTGGACACAAGATACCTGGAGATGTTATCTATGACCTTTAAAGGTTTCAGATCTTGAACCTTCGCCAAAATGGATTTATAGCGAAAGTTCCACGATGACTGGTTTTTGCTATATAAAACCCTAACCTTCAAATTGTCGTAAGTAAAGCAAGTGTCGTAAGTGCCATACCTTGCCTTCGTTCAGTTTAGCTCTGATACCATGTTAATATTCAATATGCTAAGACAGAAAATAGAAGCATTACATTCCATTTCACAATAATAGCATATACAGGATCACTGAAGAAACAACAAGCATAGCATAAACACAAGAGACAGAGATTTATCCTGGGAAACCCTCATGGGGTAGAAAACCCAGCAAAGCTTCCTCAATATAGATGACCAGCAATATACAAATATGAAACCCTGAGACATGATCTCCTCCTCCACAATAGCATACCTCTCCTCCACAAGTGCGCTATCCTCAAGTGAGTGAGTGTATCAAATGAGGAATACACCTCCTCTATTTATACACTACTCTGACATATGTTTTACACAAGTACATGTAGGCTCGTATTTAACCATTAGGTTAAATACCCTATTGTAACTGACTGGGCCGACCCCACTAGGGTGGTCTAACAACCCTTTGACCCACATAACACATACAGGGCCGACTCCCACTAGGGAAGTCTAATAACCCAAGTTACCATATTCCGACGGAGGAATAAACATCTCCGGATATACAATAAGATCTTCACGGAGGAATGAAACATCTCCAAAATAATAAAGTACATATATAATATTCTTTGAAGTTACAATATCTCAACATTATCAAATCAAATATTTCACAAATCTTTTTCATTCAGAAACATACTTAGATCAGAACATAAAATAATATATTTTGCATGTCTGAGTTTAATAATTATATAATGCATAATCATTTAACTGTAAATAAAAGTAGGAATAGTAAAACCTGGTTAACTGTAGGAGAAACAAACATCCCAAGCAACCTATTCCACCCAACCAATTCCTAAAGACAACCAAGTTACTTGCCTTCGGACCCCCGAGCCTGTTCATTGAACCACCAAGAGGAAGATTCTATAGAAGCCTTAGTACATCAACTTGCAATAGAATATATATTATACAGTCCTTAAGACTCAACAGTCAAAAAGACCTACACCGGCACCTCTGGTTTGCCTTCTCAGTATAATTAACAAACTTACAATTGCACTCTCACATAGCCTCCCTATTCGAATCTCTTAGTGATCACCTGATGCACTTGAGGAATATTTCTGCAGAAAATATTGTAAGGGGCTCCCTGCCCAATTCGAATTTCCTTATGTAGGCTTCCTAGGCCTTTTAGTGGTTAACTGGTCATTAACGAGCTACCTGCTCTCTCTTCCACCCACCTGGGGTATAATGCCACAAATTTAGGGTAGTTGTCCCATAACCAACAACTAGTGGTGAAGTGCAAATGCTGCCATCTGTCCCATACCTTCTAACAGCTTCCATTCCTCCTAGTGGGTCAATGAACACTCATTTAACAGTTCCCTTAGGTGTGTGTCTCCTACTTTAATTTATTAAATAATAATAATTAGTAATTACAATCATCCTTGACCAAACTTGGTCATAATTACAAAACTTTGTAATTAAAATTTAACATAAAGTATTTTGCAAATAAAATAATATTCTCACAACCAAAACTGTGATAGCATGTTGGCAAACCTCCTTTGAGAAACATGTCAAAAAAAGAAAATATAAAAAGGGATAAGTCTTTCAAGAAGAGAGATGGTTTCTAAAGACACCATTTACAACACTTTAGTAGAACAAATTATGATTATAACATCACAATTCATTCTTCAACATCATAAGTCGATAGATGTTTTTCATCATGTTAATACAACCCATAGAGTCGTTCTTTTATAGTCTCTATATATAACAAAATCCCTTGAAGTGAGGATGATATGGTCCACAAGTAGGGGTCATTGGTTCTAATCATTTTCAAGAAATCCACAACATCTCTTAGATTAGTCAGTTTATTTAGTCAATCCAACCATGGCATCATCGACCATTCATTCAACCGATCATTCGACTACTCAATCAATCCTCCAGTCGACTCCTCTACTAGTTAACTATTGTCTTTTGATTGATTGGATCTAGAACATATAGAGGTGTGATGAACCTACATAATCCTTGGTTCTAACATGGTGAATATGAAGAAATGATTAATTCATAATCATTAGCAAGAAGATCCATTTATTCTAATTACAAGATAAAAAAGTATTCTATGTACAAGATCTAGTTGCGACTGATTGATATGTAGTGTTAACATGTCCTCCAAAAGGATTGAGAAACAATACAACATATGAACCTTATTATGTAGATTTTCCAAGGGTTGCATACTTTGAAGGATGAAAATGCATAAATGCATAAATGAAGAAAATAGAGTTGATGTCAATGTGGATTATGTCCATTGAAGGTGTAAAGGATTATGGACAAATGTTAATAAATAAAGCATATCCATCATTTCCCACACTTAAGTAAGTGCGGGGGATTGTGCCTTCAATATTTCTCCCTTTCTATTTTGCATTTACTTCCATATTTAGATATTATTATTTCCTTTTTCCTCATTAGTCATCATCCCTTTTGCGTCATTATGGTTTCAACTATTGTTTTCCTTGTTTCTACCTTTTTTCATTGCTTTTTTATTTGTCTTTGCTCTTATACATGGAAAAATGTTGTTATCCATCTCCACAGGTAACAACACATGCCAAAGATCATCACCATTGTGGAAATTACTAGTGATATTATTTAATTGTGACTTCCACCACTGTGAAAATGACTGGTGATGCTTAATTCTATGATCGTCATATTAATAAAATAATGGAAACTACCTTCAGGGACGGTAATAGTTACATTTTTTTCAACGTGAATTGAAATGGCGATGGCCCTTTATTAGACATCATAATTTTTTTTCAAAATGACTATAAGTGGTGACAATCTTGTAGTGAACCTCACCATTAATACGATAATAAAAATGACATGAATAGTGAGGGTCATTATATTCCCATCACCATAAGTCATTATTGGTCATACGAAAAGGTGAGGGTCATTGGCCATCTCCATATATGCATTAATATTGAGTGTTGTCAAAGGCCTATTCCCATAAATCACTATTGTTCATAGGAAATGGTGACACTCATTAACCATCCACATATACACATCAATAGTGAGGGCTATAAAAGGTCCACCATTAAAAGTCACTTTTGTTCATAAGAACTAATGGTGGTCACTAACCGCCACCATAAATCCATAAATAGTGAGGGTCATTAAATTCCCATTACCACAAGTCACTATTGTTCATAGGAAATGGTGATGGTCACCGAACATCACAATAAGGATTATTGTTGACATAACTTCACCGTTACTACATAGCCTTTACTTTTGGGGATGATGTCTTTGGCAACACTTAATTTTTTGTGACGGAGGCCCTTTCAACCATCACCAATGATGTTATGGTGATGTTTTTCATGCGTCACTAAAATACTTTTTTGTAGTAGTGACTCCACCAGCATATGCATACATATGTGAACAATGTAAAGTATCTATACATTATTGGGGACCCCAAATAAGTCAAAAAATTTCATTGTGTAACCACTGAAATTCGCTCTTGAATTTTCTTAGTTATGTGCAATCTAAATAAGAAAACCATATAGCAATGTCAAAATTATCTCACACAACATTGATAGTATTAGGACTAAACATTTGTTTATAATAATTGTAATAGTCATGCACACAATTATCCTATTTTTAGTTTGGTATTTTTCCAATAAACACTTTATCTCCAAATAAATATCCATCTTCTCCCACCACCAATAATTTATTTTGATTTCATGTTTGAATTGCATACAAAAAATATAACTAAAATTATAACTATAACAAAATAATTAAAAAACAATTAAATTAAAGAAGTTATTCTAATTATCGTAAAGTGTTTCTTGATATATATATAATAAAATAAAATGATTAAACTAAAATAATTAATGATAATGTATTGACACACCAAAAATATATAATTATGTAAATAACATTTTCTTTAATAATTATATCATATTCAAAGTCTATTATAAAACAATTTCAATCCTCAAAAGGGTTGAGAAAGGTTTTGACATCATGTGTTGGATCTATTTTATTGATACCTTGCCAAAGTCCTTTTATCAAATTATTCTCATCTTTGGAGGATATATTGTGAGGCTTATCCACAATGGAATTTTCAAATGGCTTTCCTTGTACTTCATCACCCTCTTAAACAACTATCAATGTGTTCTTCACATAAAAGTATTCTCCATATTCATTCCACAATGTTTTTAAGTTTTTTTTATGTATTTACCATAATTAGATTTTGTACATTTATCACCAAACAAAAAAATGCCTCTCAAGATTTTTTTCCCCGATAAATATCATAAATATAAACCTCCAATCACCTCCACTTTTGGTTGTCCAGATACCAACTTAGAATTTTCTAACATATAATTCCAAGGAATCTTATTCATATGGCCATGATTGATACAAATTTGACTTTTATTTAAAATCACAATCTTGTTCTAAAAATTCAAATACTTATTTTTTCCTTCGAAGATTTTGACAAAGTAAAAGTATTCCAATTCTAATATCAGTATTGTCACATTCATATATGAATATGCACAAACAAAAGGCGTGTATGTCATATAATACATAATACATTCTCTCTAGATTTCGAAGGAATTACAAATAATCATTATGTTTCTTACTTGTCAATTATTTGCTAAGGGTGGATTGGAAATCAACTACATTGGATTTGAATTCCATGATTAATTGGACAATTTCTTTATTTAAGAGTTCTAGCAAGGAACTAAATTTTTTTGAAGGGTTCTCGCATGTATCACCATCTCCTACATAACAATGAAGGTACATGCACTTATAATTAGTGGGCATTGAAAAAGGTTTAAAATATTTAATCTTTAAAGAACATTGATTCAAACATATAAAATTACCTTTGTATTTTTCTTCATCACTCTTATCTTGATCATTCAAACATGAATTGTAATTTACAATAGATTCTTGCACTCATCACCTTGCTCATATTTTCCATTATTATTAGAATATTCTTGAGTGGTATTGTCTTCAACATTTACCTGTAATTATAGTGATTGAAAGTAGTTTACGTTTAAAAAAAGGTTTATAAAAAAGTTATTAAAAACATAAATTGAAAATACTTTTTTTTCAAGCAACTAATTCATACAAATATTTTATGTATAATTCATGTTGAACTCTTTATGTGTCAAGTATGTGATCCCAGAGAACTAGGATCCTTTTATTCACAAAAACATGCTTTCTAAAATACAATCTCAAATTTGGAGACTAGGGAAGATCATTAAGTGGTAGATTACCATCAATCCAATCCATGTGCATATGAAGAATATGGATGTCTTTTCCTTTAAATCCAATTCTCCAACACTGTATAGTAGAGAACCCCATGAGGAGGATTTTGATATAAATTACAAAGACTAGGTACTGTTTAAAGGGATTCTTTGTTCTTTTGCAGAATTGAGGGAATTCTCTACTACTATTAGATATGATAGATTGAATTCAACTAGAAACATTAAGATAGAAGTTTTTGCATTTGAATTGATTTAAAAAACTAATTCTACGGCATCATTTTCTTTTCACATAAAAACACAGTTACTCATATTACCTCGTTCATATTATACATGAAACAAAAACATATAATTTTTTAATGATCTCATTCATCATACCTAGTTTAGCAAGACCTATTCCTGATCAACACTTTCAGTCTCTAGAAATGGCTCTTAATTCATACTAAAATATTTATGTGCTGCTTGCAATAACATTTTTAGTTATTCTGGGACAAAAAAAATGAACATGTTTATAATTAACTATTCAAATGTATTGAACTTATATACATCCTTGTTGATAGAAAAAAGTGTTCTCTTCCTTTCCTTTTTTCATTTCAACCAGTATTTTACACTCCATAGTCAAGGAAACTTTTAGATCTTTGGCGGTGGGCATGATGTCAGTCCATTGACTACATACTATAATAAAACATAATTTAGCAAGGAAATATTTTAAAATATAGTTTTAAAAATAAATAATAACAAATTTTAAATCTTAGTATTTATGTATCTCCCATTTAATTTAACAGATACCCTAGGTTAATTTTTTGTTTCCCAACCTTCTTTAATCTAGTCTATGTGGCCTTCTTGGTGTCTTTGATCTTGCAAAACGTGTGAAGCACATGTTAATGCAATTTAATCAATAAGGTCAAATTCATAGCTATAAGTTCATTATATGTTATATTATTATGTCTATTGTTGTGGATATCCAAGTGTTTTCTACAATGATCCTTCTTTTTTTATTCTTCTCTCGAGCATCATCGATTAGTGCATCCCACTATTGTATGGGAATTAGTCAAATATGCTTATAATTGGCGTAGAAGTTGAGAATATTGCAATGATTCTCCTACATTAATTTCAAGTACTTACATTCCATGTTTTGAACAAACATTTGGTTAAAAATAGGGCCAAACAATGTGGTCATATGTTTCACCAACACCTTTTTCAAGTTATTTATTTTGTGTTTATAACTTGCTCGAATCATTGGTGCAAAAAGAGAATACATATTTTCTTTCAAATTTGCAAAACTGGATAGAACAAGTTATTCCCATGCATCATAATCATATATTAGGATTAGAAAGAGGATATCAACATAAAAAAATTATTCATTGTATAAATGAAAATATGTTTATGGATTAGTAATTACCATGGAGTAATCCCTTCATTGGGACCAGTTCATGGTCCATCTGTAAAGAAACTAACCATCATTATATTGTAACATGAGACATGGGGAAGTGCAACATCAATAGAAAGCATAACCATAATGAATAATTAGGGGTGGCATGGAAGCATATAATGTCTTAACTTGATAGTTCTCATGATCACTATACCTACTGCCTTAGAACTCATGTCAACATCTAATGAAGGAGGAAAGGGAGTATATGTAGGATTAATACTAGTTGGAACCATATTAGACATGCCAACACCAATACTAGGTGTAGAATCAATGGTACTAATAGTGATATTAAAAGTAAAGGCACCAATAGCAGGTGAAATAGTAGAAGAGGATCCAACAACCTATGCATGTTTTCTATTCCCAATACCTAGGGCATCCTTCAAAAAGGAATATATTAAGACAAATCTATGTCAAACACTTAGATTCATTAAAACCAATATATTGTATTCATTAAATCAATTGATCGAATCCAATTTAAAAAATACATATGTTGAACTACTAGATTCTTAAAATCAAGAATTTTATTCTTTGGTCACTTACTAGAGTGACTATAACTACCAACAAGCCATTAAGTTCAATGTCACATTCATTAACCTATTTTATAATAGAACCCCAAGTGAGTTAGGATCATTAAAAAAGTGTAAATCGTCAAGATCATGATGAGGCAATGTCAAAAGAATCAAAACACATAATACGGATAAACACCAATAAACAACGAATTAGGAAATCAATCAACAATTATAATAAATAACATATAGATGGTCATATATTATTCGACCTTCTAATGTGTAATTCCTTTGCCACAATAATCTTATTACACAAACAATGAGATGATAAGTAGATATAATAAGCATATATTCAAACATGGATAAATAATTTTAATTCCCTTCATTCCCTTTTTATAAAGTACATTTTAAAACAATTGGATAATAAACTTGCGTGTATAATGAGATAAGAGTTACATTTCAACCATGTGCTTTCAATAAGAAATATAGAAGAAAGCTTCTTCATGTAACAAAAAAATACAAATGAAAGAAACTCAAATCGTCTTAGTCAAGGAAATCAACAATGTACGCTTTCATACTCAACATATGGTTTTTCTTTCTCATCATCATTCAATGCATCATAATGAAATGAACATCACAAGCATAGTCATAACCATATATTAAGAATTAACGGTGGAAATAAACTATTAAAAAATGAAACATCATGCACAAAATAAATAAAATATGTACTTTATTATATATGCATATGAAGTATTCTTATTACATCCATAAAAATCATCATTAAAACATACACATTCATCTTCCTTAAAGGTGTACCCAAGTGGTCAATGATTTTATTTGGTATGAAAAGATGCCATGGGGTACATGTGGTTTATGCTTAAATGATTCCATGGGGTACCTATGGTTATCTTTTCCACAAAAAATTATTTCCCAACATGATCTTCCAATTGTAGTTGATAAGGAAATAGGTGTCAAGGAGGCTAGAAAGAATTATATTGGCGTACTCACATATATGATAATGAAGAATGACTCATCCATGGTGCATTCAAAATCATGTCTACAATCATAATGTTTTTTTATTCCCATTGGTTGTGGTCTATTTGAATAGAGAGAAGATGTGTTGAATCAACATACGCAATATGCAAAAACTTAGTCATGTGGGAATTCATTCAAGATGGCTCTGGAAATTTCTTCCTTTTCTTTTAATGTGCTAAGAGGAAACATTTACAAATCTTGTTCTATGCATAAAATAGTGTTTTCATTCTGCAATATTTATAACTTGGGTATGTTGGTTATATAAAAGATAATTAAGATAAAACTATTGCAAATGATCAAATACAAAAGTTATTCAGTAAATAATGAATATAAGCACTAAATCACAATTACCTAATTCATTAATTTTATTCAAATTGTAATTTTTTAAAAACTCCAATTGGATAAGCTTGTTTTTACTTTTAGGACGTGAACTATTTATCAAGCTGTGTAATATCCCAATTTTGACCCATCACATTAAAATGTAAATGATTTAATACCATTATAAAATCATGGTGAGGAGCACAAGGCCAAGGCACGACCAGCGATTTAGTGTTAAAATTGATGCATATGGTTTGCATGCTAGCCAAAAACAATAGAAATTGTAAATATCATGTCAATATGCATTTTAATAAAAATACCCACAACTAGCTATGCAATGCAACACGAGTATGGGCTCATGATTTTTACAAGCAATTTAGAGGGAAATATTCAAACCCTTGGACCAATAAAGTCAAGCCAAGTGTCAATGAGGGAACCCATGAACCATCAACTACCCATGTTGACTTTTGTACCCAATCATTTATTTCTCCCAAGAATTGGTTGAAACAATTATTATTTGGAGAAATGGAGAGGTATGGTTGTCCGATTTTCATGTCTGGGAAAGCCACCATTTTTAGAAATTTGTTTTTGGCTTCTTGGGAAAGAAAAGAGCCACAAAATTGCTCCCCAAGCCATTCTTCACCCGTGAGTTTTTCTCTCTCACGAGTTGAGAGCTTGTTGGGCATTTTTCTCCATGAAATTTTTGTGTTTTCCTTGATTTCTAGTCGGAAAAAGGGTGTTTTGGGTGGAAGAACGATGGGGAGAAAAGCGAATTCGAATTGGGTTTTCATGGAGGTTGTTTTTGGCCATTTGGATTCTCAAATACCCATGGAAAAATCGTTTTTTCTCCCTTTGGTCATTTTCCCCTTCCCACAAGTCATTTTTGGGTGTGCCACAAGTTGGAAGAACCAATGTGAATCTTATTTTGTAAATCCCATAGTAAAAAAATTATCCATGCCAACAATTGTACTTCCTGTGTGTGGAAAGAGTATGTTGGGGCATGAGTTATGGGTATACATTGCTTTGGCTTCAGCTTGAGTGCAAGCATCCAAAAATAGAAGAGGTTTCACATTTGGCTTGATAAACCCAGCTACGGACTAGCTTGGCTTGGATGTTATGTTCATTTTGTTGTGCATGAGCTTGAGTGTTCCCATTCCTTGTGGAAATCATGCCCAACTCGGGGGGTGGCAGCTGTAGTGAGAGATTAATGATCACAGTTGGCCTATGGCTCAGTGGAACGTTGCAGTTGCATAGCTAGTTGATTGAGACAACATCGTTTCAAGATAAGTATTATCTTCTATTTCATTACGTAATGTTTTTATTTGATGCATGTTAATAATATGCTGGAAATTGCATGATATGTGTGTGTGTATGAATTTTACTTCCGCTATGTTTAATTGAATTATACATCTGCACGCACGTGTTTTTATTTGTATGAATTTGATGAATGGGGATGAGTTTTTGTATAAGCCCAGAATTTCAGTCATGTTCCCTTGTGTTGGATCAAAGGGGAAGGGGATGTGACAACCTGGCAACATTTCCCAAATATCTTTTCCTTCCATTAATATGTATATAAAATATCCCGTGGGTTGATTTCTTTCTTTCAATATGTTATAATTTACACAAATTCCATATATGTGCATACTTGGTAGATACTAGGGTATCCATAATTAATGTTTATAATCATACATTGGGGAAACATATTCCATTAGTTCAACTTCTCAGTTATATTGAACCTTTACACCATCCACTTAAAAGAGTTCCAACCCATGTAAAGTAGATGGAGCAATTCGATATGTTCTCCCACTAATACAAAATTTGGTTTCCAACTCGAGAGGTAGGTTTGGTTCCCAGTTCTTCACATAATGCTTGCATCTTAATGGAACTAGTTGTACCTTGTTTAAGTCAATCTCATTGTCATAGATCATTCCCTCCTTTAAAAAGAAACAAATCCATATGTTTTTTAGATTTTGTTTTGACATTACCACCTCTAGTGGTTCTTGACATGTTGCTTGATGTTTCCCCTTCTCCTTTTTTCTTTATAACTACAATGATTAACTACCATAATCAATCTTTGAGAAATATCTATTTGCTTATCCCTAGAATTAATGTCAAACAACAACAATCAAGTTGCAATAATATGAATGAACATGCACTTGTCTAGTTACCTAAACAATTCATACACATCATTCCTGAAAAAAAGATGTAAACTCAAAGTTGATTTCAAGACATACATTGTACTAACTTGTATTCATTAAGAACCTAAGTATTCTCGCCTAAACGAACCCAGGAGTGCAATTCTTATGCAAAGCCTCTACAACTACATGTCATGAAGGGCCTTAGCACCTTTGTAGACACTTTCAATATAGAAGAGAAGAAATTGTTATCAAGTAAGGAAATTTCATTAAGTCGACTTGATACTTTTTGATATAGTGATATAGGTACTCATAGATTAGGTTTTGTTTCTTCTTCCTCTCAAGAATACGTCAAAAAACACTAAACCATCCAGATGTGCATATTCAATCATAATACATCTTAAATTGCAATTTATAATGCTATGTGTTTTCATGCAATTTAGAATGTTATGTCTTGATCTAAATTACATCAATTGTTTGGCTCTGTGAAAGCTAAGGGCCATCTGGAAGTAATTTATTCCATTTTCTGTTGTTGGTGTGCCTTCTAAATTATAAGGCCAGAATTTGCCATTTCTCTACTTCATAATTGAATGAAAAAAAAAAATCAGTTGCTTCTCTTTTCATGTGTTACATCATGCTGGTTTTAGAGTAAGCGAACACATTATCTATCTTTTCTCAGGCATCGTCCTACGCTTCTCTTGGATTTCATACAACGTCTTAGCCAAGGGATACAACCAATATAAGAAAGGATTGCATTTGCTATGGGGTTATAGCGAGTGAATCAAGGTATATAGAGGCATTTATTCTATGTACTAACTAAAGTATTCATTAAGAACCTAAGTGGAAGTAACTAAGAAGTAGGGGTGGCATTTTGGGACCTTCTAACTATGGTATCCATGCTAGTTATCAAGATTCAATTGATAAGTAGTTTCGGGTCTGTTTTTTCAACTCAATATGTTGACATGCTAACTAAAGACTCTTGAAAAAGTTTAAACAAGGTAAGGGATCATAGGTTTTAAGACTTCCAATTAGTGTTGGAATTTGGTTTTCATTCTGCTCATCCATTTTTTTTATTTTTTTTACATTTTGGATTTATATATTACCTGTTGTGAAAAGTTTTGTTTAAATTTTTACCCTTCAAGAATGAATTTTTGTCTAAAAATTTACCTTTAAATAATAAAATTTTGTTAATTGTTTTTCAAAATAATATTTTTTTTTTAACATTTTTATATTAAAATTAAAATAATCATTATTAATATCTATAATGATCCATTATCTTGATTCCTATTCATTTTATATATCATTTATATACAAAATTAATATTATATAAAAATATAGCTTAAAAAGATATAAATATTATTCTTTATATTAAAATATTTTTTATTTTTTAAACAATTTTCATATAAATATTTATAATTCTTTTCTTTTTAAACAAATTTTTATACAAATATTTATAATTCCTAATAAGTATATAAAATATATATCATTGTGTCACCAATATATACAAAACTAAAAAAACTAATAATAACCAATAATTAGATAACAATTATATATGTATAAACTGAAAAAACATACATTCTAGATGTGTTTTTTTAATTAAAAGCATAACATCTATCGATCAAGATTTAAATGGTCTTTTGTTTCTTTAAATAAAATACATATTGATAGAGATAAAATTATTATTATTTAACAGTCATAACAAACCTACTTTAGGAGCAAGTTCTAACCCTTGTTTTTGGAAAGGAAAATAATTTAAAACAATTACATAATGGTAATTGATTTTGACTCATGCTTAAATGTTTATAGATTGGTCTGGATCATTAGCAACTTTGGTTCGGCAACTAGTTCTTAAACCCTTCCTTTTGTTGGTGGTTCTAGGTAATAAATAGGTAATAAATTGTTGGTGGTTCTAGTTAATAAATAGGTAATAAACAGGTAAATAAAAATGTGTTGCTTCAATGGACCCGATGTGATGTAAATAACTGGATCTAGGTGAGGTTATGCTTCAATCTCCAGTAGATCCAATCATCTACCTCACATCAAAGGCAAAGCCTGGATTAATTTCAAAACAATCATTCAACCCACCAACCAATGAAGTCATTTTAAATCTGTGTCACCTACTTCAAGAGGTAAAAGTCACACATTACATTTGAATTGAATCAATATGCCCACTCTAAAACTATTATATTTATACATTGTTTAAAAAAAATACATGACAAACAACATTGTAGCAAACAAAAACTTGTTTTAGCAATCATTACATTGATAGAAATCATTCAAATTGAAGCATAATTGAAACATAACATAAATAAAAAAATTATAAAAAAACAACACATAAATCTCCCCTCAACCATTTAACCGTATTTTAAGATCAAAATGCCCCATGAAGATCATCTAGCACATCAAATTCCATCAGTGCTTCCAACACTCATATTGTATCTGTACAATCATATTTAAATTGAGCCTTTATGTAGTAAATGGGAACTGTGCCTACTTCTATGGAATTTGGCATATGAGAAATTAAACCTTTACAATGGCTAGGCAGCTGTTAATTGTTAAGTGGCTTTGTTATGTACTGCTAGCTGCATCATCAGCAGCACTGCTAGAATGGTTGAGAACATTAGCAATTGGCCTCCTCCTATCATCATTTGATGTTTCAACTCTCTCATAGATATCCGGCAAAGGCCTGACACTTGCAATTCCTCTACCATCAATACCATGAAGCCGTTTCACCGGCTTAGAATTTCGTTTCTCTGACACATCAATACCACGCTTCTGCTCATTTTTCAAAAGATTCTTGCTAGTAGTTTTCTGTGAATTTTCAAGAGCTTTAATACTACCCT
The DNA here is from genome assembly GCA_027924585.1 of Larix kaempferi. NCBI lineage: Eukaryota > Viridiplantae > Streptophyta > Pinopsida > Pinales > Pinaceae > Larix > Larix kaempferi. The sequence continues at coordinate 8,290,929 of BSBM01000240.1, read as the reverse complement.
TCTGCTCTTCTTTCAAAACCTTGCTTCTACTAGTCTTATTTTGTGAACTGTCTACACTACTATCCCCTGAATCATCACGGTTGCTCTGCCCAATACCGGTATTGCGCATCATTGAAAATTCACCAGGAACGAGTATTTGAATCTTGAACTTATCCCGCTCCAACGAAACCCATTCTTCTTCGCCATCATCATAAACTACATGATGTAGTTTATTCGTCAGATCATATCGTTTAATCAACCCAGTATACCAAGCATCGTCCATGCTCCAATATACCTGAATTCTTCTGTTAATTAACCGAAAAAAATCAGCGTCCCTAATAGAAGCTTCCTGGAACGTAACCTCCGAACTGCTGCTGCCAGTTTGCTGTCTCCTTTGACGCAAACTCTTCTGCCGAGTTGTCGGGTTTATGTCGGAAACATTCATTTTTAGTGTCGGCGTCGGCGTCGTTCGTCTCTTGGTCGAAGGGTTTTCCGGTAAAGAACTCTCCACTCTGCGCTTTGTAGAGCCATTCTGCTGGTTTTGATTCTTATTTGACGTCTGGAAATCGTTTTCAGGGCCGAAACGTTTCGACCGAGCGTCCTTTCCTTGCTGATCCCGCTCTCCTGGCGACCTTTCTGCCGCATGGACCTCCCCGAATTCCATCTCGAGAGTTTTAGCCTCGGGTAGTTTCGATCTCATGACGTTTTCAAGTATGAGTATTTTCCGAATGAAAGCACAGGGACATCAGAAATCCATAGTAAAACTCTGGAAATTCAAATGGGTTCTAGAAATAAAAGCACTTATCTTCAAAACAGAACTACCTAAAACAAGGGACACCCGATCGAAAATCCGCGCGAAGGCAATTGTATAAATCACAAGCCCTGCAAATCTGAAGAATCCTCGCCAAGTTTTGAGCTTTTATGACGGTTATTTCGAATTTCTTTCCTTTTCTAAAGATGACTCAGAGCGAGGTTTAAAAACGAAATCATGCATGCTGCCCCCGGCTTGGCTCTTCTTTTATATCCTATCCGGATGAGAAGCGCGGTTAGGGTTTGATGAGGTCTAATGTCCGGCGCCGACATAGACTAGCCTATTAGAAGTAATTGTCTATTCATCTTCTCCATACCGCATTTAATGCTATTAAGTACTTGGTTAGTAAGTTTAGTCATTGGTGCTTTTAAAGCAGAGTATGATCTATGTTTAATGCCAGTAATTAAAACTCTTTAATGTGAAGAGCTTAAGCAACTCTAGTTTTTTTTATTACCCTCTTAATACTCTAGTCGTTCGCGCTTTTAAAGCACAGTGTGGTCTATGTTTAATGTTAGTGATTAAAAACTCTTTAATGTGAAGAGCTTAAGCAATTCTAGTTTCTTTTGTTACCCTCTGAATACTCTATCTTACTTTGTTTTTGCTTTGTCTGTGTGTTTTTAACATGGTGTCAAAGCATTAGGTTGATCCATTTTTGCCAAGAACCACTCGATTTCTTGCACAGTTGCCATCAAAGAATAATCCCGAAGGGTAGTCACCATTTGGAAGCGTTGCGTTGATTCTAAGAAATTTCCTCTGGTCGTGAGAAGAAAAATCTGTTGTTACCACCATTGAGAAAAAGAAAGATGGTGTAGATTGTAACGTCCCCAATCCCCTCGGTGCCCTTTAGAGGTGATGGGGGAGTTCCTTAGAAACAACCTGCTAATTTTTTTTTCAAAGATTCCGCAACATTGTACTTTTATACAGCTGAAACAACTTCAGCCCGCAATCTACAATCCGCAAACTGCAAGTTGGAAGTAGGAAGTTGGAACACCAAATATACATCGTCGCAGAAATACGCCTCCGACTTCCGCAATCCGCAATCCGTCTTGCGGGATTCGGAAAGTCAGAACTCCAAATATACAGCGTCGAAGGAATACGCCTCCGACTTCCGCAATCCGCAATCCTCCTTGAGGGAGTCGAAAAGTCAGAACTCAAATGCACAACTCCGAAAAAAATCACCTCTTCGACTTCCGCAATCCGCAATCCACCTTGCGGGAGTTGGAAAGTCGGAACCGCACTGTGCAACTCCGAAGATTTACACCTTCAACTTCCGCAGTCCGCAGTCCGCGATGTGGGAGTCGGAAGTCAAAACCCCCAAATTCTCAGCTTCGTATAATCATGCCTCCGACTTCCGCAATCCGCGATGCGGGAGTCAGAAGTTGGAACCCCAAATGCACAACTTCGGAGAAATCACCCCTCTAACTTCCGTAATATGTAATCCGCCATGCGAGAGTCAAAAAGTCGGAACTCCAATGCACCATGCCGAGAAATCACGGCTCCGATTTCCGCAATCTGCAATCCTCACTGCGGGTTTAGAAAGTCAGAATTCGGCCATATACCCCTGTTACTGCCAACTCCTCAGGCCCATATATTTCTCATCCTAAGTCCATTTTTGGAAAACTTGGTATCCTTGGAAAGATCTCGGTGAGAACCATGCAACGGTGTGATCCTCTGCTACACCTGAGGACTCTGATTTTGCCATTCTTCCAATCAAAGTCTTTCCCAAACTTCATCCATGCCTCTTTAACACTTTGTAAATAGTTATGATCCACTCTGTCAGGGCCCCTCCCTTCATCTAACCCACATAGGGAACATGAACACAACATGGGGTTTCTATTTCTCCCCCAAAGCCCTGACTGAACATTATGAGCATTATGGGCCTTTACAACACAACCCTATGCATCAATGAACAGATTCATTAAGTACAAACACAGGTGTGCATACGCATACTTAATTAAACACAATGGAATGAAACATTGTCCACACACATATCTATCATGCATTCAGCATATCAATAGCAATCATCAATAATTAAATCATTGCAGAAGTAAAACACATAGAATACTTATCTGTAAGGTGAATTCACCAAGCAACTGGCTATGGACTGCAATGTTCCAACCCTACCATAGGTCTCTTCCCATCCTATTTTCTTTCAGCACTTAGATACCACCCTCGAGCTGGGGCTATGTATCCAATAGGGAGGAACTAACAGGCTCACTCACAGCCTTAGGCACAATCATTCAGGGTCATCAAGCACACAACTAGTTTTGCCGAGCAAGTGGGGAGATAGGGAAGAAGTTTCTTAAACCAATGAGCTCAACCATAGAGCTACATGCATATCAAATTGGCTTCATACAGTCCAGGCACCCCCATCACCTCCACTCTCAGCCTAAGTAAGGTCCCCTTCTATACTACACAGTCCCTTAGGCACCCCTTCCCTCAGCGCTGACCTGGGAAAGTATGGATGGTCTTGACTTCTAAACTAAGGTTAACTGAGCCCTCATTGGATCTACCATGAAGTCTAACCCCCCTGGTCTCTCTCCCACTGTGATCCGCTCTTGGATCTTACTCAAGGTTGCAGCTGAAAGGATCTGTCCTGTAACTGGGTTTTCAGCTATCAAATATGGGTCTCCTAATAGATTTTTGGGGGTTTTTGGCTCTGCAAATCTTGGCTTCATTCCAAGTCACGATTTTTGTTTCTTCTCACTGCTGAGCCTTTGTCATCTCTCCCAAACTGATGCTTTCCCCCCACCATGGAATGGGGAATGAGGAAAACATCCTCCCCAAAGGTGGAGTGACTTATGGGACAAAACAAATAGAGCCTATACCCTACCTCACGAATTTCAGGGCTGCCCATATGCCATCACTCTCATGGAATGATTTATGAAGTACTTCCTCACAGTAGAAATAAATGACATCTATGATAGTCAAAGGGGGTTCCCAATGTGACATATGGAAGCCTAGGGTTCAATCCCACAACCCCCTCACCTCTCCCTAGTGGATACACATAGCCACCTCATTTAGTTGCGTCCATAGTCAGCCCCTTGGTATTTTATTTGCATTACAATTATTTACATTATTTTTACAATTTCCCCCTGGCTTACTAGCACATAGATATCAAAACATAAAATACCAGCCCTTCATGGTTGAGCATTCACTAGCGGGGCCTTGGCCTTGAGCTCCACGCTAGGAATCATACATCACATATATACGACATTTGCATTAAAATCCAATACATCTGAAGGGTCAAAATGGGGGTATTACATAGACTCTTAAAAAAGAGAAAAGTGTATGCAAAGAGAGGACTGAGCACTATAGCTAGCTGCAAAGTGTGGAAGAAGCAAAATGCCAGAGTTTCCATGAGAAGGAGCTGCCTCCACATTTTATTTAATGTGAAGCTATTATAGCCAATGTTGAGTGAAGGAGCCACCGCCATCAATCAACAGTGAAGAGTCCCACGTCTGAAGAAGTGCCAAAGAATTCACCAAGAAGAGAGAGGCCACCTCAGAGGGAGAGTCAATGTGTAAGATTGTTTTATATGAAGCATAATATTAAAAAAAGGGGCAAAAGAGAATTGTGTTGCAATTGAATCTCGTGGAGAAGAGGATCTCTAGGCATTTTTCTCTCTCACTATTTATTGTGTTGGCTCAACTGTGAGGCTTATGTTCATTCAACATCGAACCTCCCTCACTTTCCCTCATACCCACCACGGAAAGGATTAAAGTAGTAAAGAAGACCCTTCATTTTGACAGAAACCCTTCATTTTTTTTTAAGTCCAAAGCTATCACATAAATTAATCATGGCTTCTACCAATAATCAAAACCCACAAGGTGCCATTACTAGCAGCAACAATTATGACATGTGGACAGTGAAAATGAAGAGCTTTCTCAGGCATTTAGAGTGTTGGAAAGCTATAGTAACCAAATTTGAAGAGCATGATCCTGTTGATTTAGCTGTAATGACAAATAACGAAAGAAATGTAGTATCAGAGAGCAAAAAAAAGGATTCAAGAGCCATATGGAACATACATAAAGGAGTGGAAGATGCCATATTTCTGAATATTTCAATAGCAACCAGTGCATATCAAGCCTAAAAATTCTTAGCAACATCTTATCAAGGAATTGACAATGTGAAAAATGCCAAATTGCATATTTTAAGGAAGAAATTTGAAAGTCTCCAAATGAAAGAGACAAAGTCTATTGATAAATTTATGACTCATGCCATGGAGGCGGTCAACCAACTTCGTGCTCATGGAGAGGATGTTACAGATCGAAAGGTGTTTGAGAAAATAATTAGGAGTCTTCCATCTTCATACGATATACTTCTTATAGAAACAGAGGAGAGTAAAGACACTAGCCAACTCTCAATTGAAGAGTTAACATGTTCAATGTTGAACCAAGAGTCAAGACTCAATGCTAGAAATGAGTCATTAGAAAATGGATTTCAATCTTAGGTAGTGGCAGAGGCCAAATAGGATATAGAGGTAGAGGCAGAAGTGGAAGAGGATGTTTTTAGATTGATAACAGAATTACTAAATCAAGACAAGTAGAGCAGCCACATAATCAGTCCCAAAATCAGAGAGATGGAGGTAGAAGCAGTAGAGGAAGAGGAAGAGGAATAGATGTCACACCATCATACATAGACTATGATGTGGCATCTCTAATTTGAATCAACTATATGAATTTTGTAACACATTGGCCTCTTCCTTCATTTGTCAAATATATAATATAAATGATCAAATGTTGCACCACAGTCCTATCAATACTTTTATCAACTGAAATTGAGTAAAATGCACTATTGGAAATCTCATATTTTAAAATTTTCAATTATACCTCCCATGATTATGGAGGTACAATTGACATGACAATTAATGTGAGAGGTAAACAAAAAGGTTTTTCAATCCCATGTATAGACGACTATTTACTCTTCCTAAATACATCCAAATGAGATTCCAAACCTCCCATAGATCTTGTTTCAATGGTTGAAATATTTGGCATGCTATGTATCACACATCTCGAGATATCACTAGATCAAGTGCCTTTTTATTTTTAGTCATGGAATTATAAGAAAAATGTTTTTTCGATGGATGCATTGATTTTTCCTAGTCAGAAAATATTTGCAAACTTCATTGTGATTTAAAAAACAACAATTGTGTTCAGTGTTCACACGATGAGCAGAATGCTTGTGCTTTATACAAGAATACTATTTCATAGTTACAATAGTGGGAGTTAAATAATGTTGTTAGTGCATATATTGAATATTGAGGAGGTTCTTATCTAATACCTCATTCCCATTTTTCTCATTCTCCATTATATCAAAGCCACCAAATATCCTCACTTGTTTTCCCTTACACTTTAACCTCGGTGCAAATCTCTATTTTTGGATAACACCATTACATCCGAGCAAGGCATGGGCACAATGCTATCATTGAGACTACTCCTCAACATCTTATCCTTGAGCATCCTTCTCACACCCTTCCACCAGTCCTCCACATCATGCTTCTTCTTTAGATAACGCTCACTCACTTCATTCCCATCTAATATAGGAGCTTGCTATATTCATTATAAAAGTAATTGCTAACAAATTCAAGGCAGGTCATTCCTATTTTATAGTCTGATACATGCATTTCTTTGTGCAAATATGTGCGGAAGATGTAAGGGTGATATTTTGGACTCATGGATCCATACTATCACTACCTTTCTCAAACTATACCCTAATGTGACTGAAGCTCGACGTCTATACCTCGCAGAATACTAGCGTGAAGATGTGGGCAGGGTATTTTTTAAGGATTCTAATATTATACTTCAGTATAGCATTATAGGTGATTATTCTGAATTGAAAAAAATATAAATATAGATAGGTAGGAGAATATTAAATATGAAACATACAATTTACTACTAAAACGTGTGAATTTTGGCGAATATTATGATAAAAAAACATATTTTATGTAAATATAGGCGATATTAGAGACAAAATGACCAAATAGTGAATTTATTTTTTGAAAAAAAGCCCCAAAAAGAGCTAATTGGCGAAATTTCGCCCCTAAAAATTTCCCTGGATGTGGCCCTCACATGGGGGCAATCCTGCTCTGAACTTAAGAAAGCACACTCTACTAATTCCATTATGAGTGCATTAACAATTGGGATGTTTTTTGTTTCCAATCCATTTGAAGGGGTTTTTACCCTTTGTGATATATACACAATTGATGTTTCGATTGTTGCAACTATGGCAAGCATTAGGTAAATGGTCCTATTATCACACAAAGTGTAGCTACCAACTAGAGGGATCCTATCTAGGATGGTAGAGGAGGGAATCTAACCGGTGACACTTGCAAGGGCCTCATTCACCACTAGATACATAGGTTTTCACATCGAATAGGCACTTGTCACTTTAGATCAAGCCAGAGCAAGATCAAGGGGGACCCTAGCCAGCCTATGGATGCTAGCGAACCTAGTCAAGGCACTCTAGGATGATGTGGAATGAATTAAAGAGTTAGATCTGGAGTAAGTAGATCTAGATCTAGAGAAAAAAGAGTGGCTTTAGGGATTAGGGCTTGGTTAAGGAGGCTTAGGATAAGGGACAATTTCTCAATTAGAGAAAAATGCACCACAGTTGGAGTTAAACAATTAGATCTAGATAGATCTAGTGCCAATCTAAAAGACCCAAATGAGATCCATGTAGGGTTTAGGAAAATTGATGTGAGGTGGGCCCACTTGGTTAAATTAAGCTTGGAAAGACACTAGGAAGTTGGCTAGAAGATAGATTTGGAGGTTTTGAAGCCAAACTAGCCACACCCAACTAACATATCTAGAAGAATATTGAGAAACCCACAAGTGCATCCTCCCTAAGAGATGGCTAGTGTTTGGATATGAGGTTAAATGGAGTCGTATTTCCACCAAAATTGGTCTCTATGGTTTTCTAGTGATTTTAGACTTGGTTTCAGTTATTAAGCCCATATAATCGCCAGATCTATCAGATCTACAAAACGAGGGTTTTAAACTTGTAAACTTAAATGACATTTGGATAGAAGTAATGTAAATCAATACATACCTTGTATATCTTACCTCAAATTCTTGCAGTCACAAAGTACATTGATGATCTTGACAATTAGTTACAATTACGGGAAAGATCCAATTGATTCCAAGATAATGCATGTGGGTCCAAGGAGGTAGTGCCCCCTCTTCAACCTGCAGAATCAAACAACCTATGTTAGATTAGTCTATATATGGAAAAGAAACCATACAAAGTATCTAAAAGATAGTAACATCAATTGAGCCAATTCACAATTGGTTACTCCTTGAAAGACAAGCATTCACCCAAGCGAATGGATGGAGGAAACCCTCACAATCCTCTCCAAGAAAAATCACACCTCTACAACAAAACATTTTGGCCTCCATAAAAATGTTATCAAATCAAGCTAGATTCACTCAAATGTCCAAAATAAATCCATTCCAATCATGTATGAAAGCATTGATCAAAGCATACGAAGTAGATCTGCATAAATATAATTTTATTCCTTTATTCTAGAGCCAAAAGTCCCTTTACAATGAGGGGGGTCTCTTCTTTAAATAGAAATGAGAGAGACCAAAACCCTAACACCTTTCTAAATGAGTGGTGGATATCATAAGACACAACAATAATAATCGATGACTAGGATTAGTTTGAATCATAACACATGTATCACTCAAAGAGAGGGGGACGTGTTTCATCAATGGCGCCCTAGAGGGGGACATTTGACATGAAGTGATTAGGAAACACAACATAAAAACATGTTGGGGGGGTTTCTAGGAAATAATATATCTTCAATAGACTAATTCCCCAACAAATCAATATGTGATAAAAATCACTAGGACGTGTTGTCCCCAATAATACAATAAAAACCCCGAAATAATGACAAGGAGGAAGTGTGGACCCCACTGAATATGATGACTACGCCGGAAGGTGTGGGAAACATCACAACAAGTCTCGGATAAAACCTCATGCTATTTCCTTGCCTCATTTCCCCAAATCGATTTCCTTGCTAGCCAATTTTATATTTTTTATCTGTCAAAATATCACTTGTAAATGATAAAAATGCTTGTAACTCTTTCCAAGTGATCCGGACACAAAACAAAGTATACCCAAATGTATGGGATTAGGGGAATATGGTAATAACGACTTGTTGGACTCCAAATCCCCTTAAGCATTCCCTAGAAAAAAATAAATAAGCTCTGAAAGTGTTGTACATGCCATTTTTACATGGAAAACTATTGTAAAATGGTAATCTGACAATATCATCACCTGTAAGTGAATGAAACTGATAACTAAGTGTCCCAATGAACTCAAAAGGTCCAAGTCAGGTAGGAATGAGTACACATACATCATGTGACCATCAATATAATAATCTATAAGCTCAAGCATGCCCAAACAATAAAAATAATGGTCTGTAAATAATAACAATAATAATCCATCAAACCATCACATGAAAACTCTGTCTGATGCATGGATCCATCTAATGTACATCATAGGACCACAAATAATCCATCTCGAACACGGTTGTTCCAACTCACCCTGGAACCTGTGGCTGACTTGGTCAAATTGAGTTGACCAGGTCAAATCTTATCAAAATAATGACCTAGACTATATGACTGATGTTGCAAGTGAAAATGGATGAGATGTGCTCCTTTAAATATTTTAATATCAAAACTAAAGTACAAAGTGACATTCTACTAGAGAATAAACAATATACCATCAAATATAAGTTTAGATTAAAGCAACTAATTACTCAAAACTAGAAGACCCTAAGTGTATACCCACTTTATGGACATGGCCATTTTTCTAGCAATGGGTGAAGGTGAAAAAGACAAGGCTAGGACAAAGGAATGACTTTACAACCTTAACATTATGACACTTTGGGTAAAGGGAAAATGGAAGACCACCTAAGCATACATTGGACAAAAAACACATAGGGAATGACGGTGTCTCACAAATGGAATAAGTTGTTTTGAGGAGTTCCCATCCAACTTTAACAAATGTATACAGCTCAAATCCAATCTAAAATCAAGCTCCGTGAGGACCTTTTCTAGAACCATAGTGATTGGTTGCACAGTAAATCGTAACTTGAGGTTTTATGGGACACTTAGAATTGGTTGTCCCTTACTCCATCTCGCATCCCAACCCATAGGCTCCATGAGGAAATAATCATTACAATTCAATAATAGCATGGTCAACAATATTTAGATTTAGCATTTGTTTACCCACTTCTTTTTAGGCCCATGACCCTTAATATTTTGCATGTGCTTAAAAGAACAACTAATTGTAGCTTTCCTCCAGGGTGCTTTTCATTTCATTCATTTTGCATATTCAAGATATAACAGTAAATCACATAATGCATATGATGATGGTAGTACAATTTGCTTCAAGCTTTATATGACACAACTCATGCAACTACGAGGGATTATCCATAATTAGGACCAAACATCGGGGAAACCGACCAAAGAGGTGAAGGCTTCAAAATCCCAACTCAATTAATCTCTAGAACTAACACCAACGAATACTCTTGGCCCAGAAGGATCAAGGATTCGGTAAGTTCTTTCTCCAACTCAGAGCCGAGCCACATAGCAAAAAGGAGTCTATCCAACATAGAGGCATAAGTGGGGAAGTCCTCAATATCATAGGCTAAGGTGTAAGTCGGGGTGCAAGAAAGAATGAAGGATAACGGATGAATGGGGAAAGTGAGAAATGATGCCATACTAGCAAACCATAGAGGGGGAATGACCAAGTCCATACTACTAAGAGGGTATGAACAATGCTTATACACAAGAATTTCCAATTCTAAGCAGTTGAATCACTTTTAATCTAAACCATCAATCAATATATTTCCATATCAATACCACTCTATACCCAGTTAAGCTACCAAGATATGTAAAAGAGCACAACATAAGTATCCAATGCACATCAATATACTTACTAGGTCATATAAATGTATCCACCATCCGATCCACTGACTGTCACTTGAACATTACTGTTGCAAAACCATGGGCACTAATATCATGTCTGCTCTGTATGAAGAAAATGGCTAACTCGGTCATCAAATCTGGGGTTGTGATGCTCAGTCATGGCATAAGGATGAAAGTATATGCTCTGGATCCACTGAATGCATGAGAGTGATCATCAATGTGTTTCTCATCATCTGTTGATCTCGTGCAAAACATGCAAAAAGACTGGCTCAGAAAATACTAAGAACTGATATGCAATCATTGTATCCCAGGTACTATGGATGTTACAATAGGTCCACCAGTATATTCATATCTCCTCCAAACTTCATGTCCATCTACACATCACTATCTCCCATTAGTATTTATGTATCTCCCTTTTACTTTAACATAGACCCTAGGACAAGTTTGTGTTTCCCAACCCTCTCTAATCTAGCCTATGTGACCCTCCCAGTGTCTTTGAGCTTGCAAAAAGTGTGAAGTGCTGGTTAATGCAATTTAATCAATAAGGTTAAATTCATAGTAATAAGTTCATTACATGTTATATTATTATATCTACCTTTGTGGATCTCGAACTCTTTGCTACAAGGAACCTTCTTTTTTTTATGTTCTTCTCTCGAGCATCCTCGATTAGTGCAACCCACTCTTTTATGGGAATTAGTCTAGGATGCTCATAATTGGCCTAGAATTTAAGACTATTGCAGCAATTGTCCTGCATTGATCTCAAGTACTTACATGCCATGTTTTGAACAAAATTTTGGTTAAATATAGGACCAAACAATGTGGTCATATATTTGATCAACACTTTTTTCAATTTATTTCTTTTGTGTTTATAACTTGCTCTAATTGTTGGTGCAAAAATAGTGCACATATTTTCTTGTAAAATTGCAAAACTTGATAGAACAAGTTATTCCCAAGCATCATAATCATATATTGGGTTTCGAAAGAGGATATCAACATAAAAAAATTCTTCAATGTATAAATGAAAATATGTTGATATTTTAGTAATTACCATAGAGTAATCCCTTCATTGGGACCAGTTCATGGTCCATCTGTAAAGAAATTGAACATCATTGTATTGTAACGTGAGACACAAGGAAGTACAACACCAATAGAAAGCATATCCATAATGAGTACTTAGGTGTGGCATGGAAGCATATAATGGCTTAACTCCACAATTCTTTTGATCACTATACCTAGTGCCTTAGGACTCATATCATGTGATGAACCCGCAACAATTAATTAATGAAAATACACGAGATAGCAGAAATAACAGAACTCAGAATCGCTTTATTGATCACAGGCCACTTCGAGGGGGCAACCTCCTTTGAGTAAGCCCAATACAAATAGCTTCACAGTGCTTTCATTGGCCTCAACACACACTTATATACTAAGTCTATGCCCAATACTATGGTTCAATACCATGGGACATATAATACTACAGAATGACTTACAAAGCATATGCGTCCAATACTATGGGTTAGTACCATGGGCTAATACAAACTATGGATCAACAAATACTACAGGACGACATACAAAGCTATGTGTCCAATAACAATATACTAACAAAGTAAGAGAAGGGTTGACATGGGTTCCTAACATCCCCTCTCTCTTAGAGAAAGCTTTGTCCTCAAAGCTTTAGATGTGGAAATTGATGCGGAATCTGAAGGAGTGGTTCCCCTGGAGCATCCTCGGGTTGCATTCCATGCCACTGAATGAATATCTCTGTGATAGATTGAGAGAGAAGCTGATGCCTTCTGAGTTGTAGGGAGGATTGCGTGTAAGGATGTAGATGAAGAAGAACCATATCGGCTACGTGAAAAGTGCGCTCAGAATGGTGCTAATCGGCTTGTTGTTGCAATCGAATTCGTGCCATGTGAAGATTGTCTTGCAGAATGAGAAGAATTTGATCGTGGTTTCGAAGAACCGAGTCAATTGCTTGAAATGGGGAACTGTTGAGGGTGTAAGGAAGAAGAATTGGTGGTGCTTTTCCATAGACTGCTTCATATGGTGTCATTTTAGATGTGGTATTGTACCACCAGAGTGCTTCAAGTAAATCGATAGAAATAGTTGTCCAAATCTGTGTAGGGATAGGCAAGGGTTCGAGCAGTCCCGAAAGGAGTGTCGGTTCACCCTTGTTGACCTGGAAAGTATGATAGTCAGCCACCATCTGTTGAATTTTCATTTTCAGTCCCTGCCAAAAGAAGTTACATTGTTCTCGATCATATGTTTTGAGGAACCCAGAGTGCCCTGCCGATGGAGAAGCATGGAGTTCATAGAAGAGATAGCCCTGTTGAACAAATTGCAACCAATTTGGAACAAGCAGAGAAATAGCTGTAAGAGAAATTGGGTCATCCAATGTGCGAGAAGGAGCATCTGCCACCAGATTGTCCTTACCCTTCTTGTAAGTGATTGCATAGGCATAACCCATGAGTTGGATAACCCATTTCAGGTGTGTTGGGGAGGAGACCCGTTGTTCTAGGAAATTTTCCAGACTCTGGAGATCAATCTTGATGCAGAAATAATTCCCTAATAGGTATGGATGCCACTTCTGTACTGCATGCAAAATAGCCGTCATTTCCTTCTGAGATGTAGATGCAGCTAAATTCTTACCAAAAAGGTCTCTTGAAGGCGACAAGCCCACTGGTTCAGCAAAGACACCTGCATATCTATCCAAGGAAGTAGTGGAGACCGTTGATGGGTGCATCTGAATGGAGTGGAGCTAAGCGATGACACCATGTGAATTCTTCTTAAAGATATTTTCCAGGCGATGTGAACTGATGACGTGGAGAGACCTGGTTGTAAGCCCATAAATTTGTGTTGTTTCCCATTGATTGAAAACTGCATCCAAAGTCCAGCAAAATCCCATAAGATGGGGCCAAGAGTGCGTAACCATTGAATGCCCAAACCCACATCATATCCTCCAAAGGATAAGTCAAACATGTCAGAGTGTAGGTTATAATCTTCCAGAGAGATACATACATTGTGACACTTCCCCTTGCAAGGTAAGGTGCCCCCATTGGCAACCATGACTTCAAAGTTGGAGCAAGGATGAACAAAATAATCATCCTGTTTGGCAATCAGAGGGTCAATGAAGTTATGAGTGATACCGGAATCAAAGAGTATTGTAAGAGGAAGCTTCTTGAAGTAACCCCTGACCCACATTGTTTGGGGGGTGGTGATTATGGCTAAAGCATGGAGAGATATCTCTGGGTGGTCTTCCTGAGATGGGGGGTCAATAGGTGGCTCCTGAATGTTGACCTGATCATCCATTATATCTGGAGCTTCTTCACCAATTTCAGAGGTAGGCGGAGAATCCACATCCAAGAGATAGAGCTCTTGTTGAACACATCTATGTCCCTGAGTGAATTACTCATCACAATTAAGCAAAGCCCTTTTTCTCTGCATGCCTGCATATCTATTTCAAACAAATGCTTAATAGGAGTTGATCAAGGAGCTAGCGGGATGGGAGGTCATTGAGAACCCATATTTCGGAAGGGAACAAAAGTGGGTTTGGAGCGCTGTTGTGTTGCAATCTTGTCTTCTGCCAACTTAGCCAACCCCAGGGCTTCCATCATTGTGTTGGGATAGAACATTTTAACCTTGGAGCGGATTTCATCCTTAAGACCACTGATAAAACAACTCCTGTAGAATTCATCAGACAATCCTTCTATGTGATTGGCTAGTTTCTCAAATTCTGTCTGATACTCTCTCACAGTGCCAATTTGGTTAAGTTTAGTGAGGGCTCCTATGAAGTCATCAAAAGCACTAGGACCAAATCGTTACAAAAGGAGCTAGAAAAAATATTGCCATTTTGGCTCTTCATTAGCCTTGATGTACCAATGGTACTATTGAAGAGCTTCATGTTCCAAATGAAAGGATGCAAGTGGAACTTTGTTGACATCAAAAGTATTATGCAGACTGAAATACTATTCTGCACGATAGATCCATCCAGTCAGATTAGTACCATTGAAGTGAGGAAAATCAAGCTTCGGACCACGTAAATTGCTGGAAGAAGAGAACCCGTTGTCTGATGAAGATTCGGATTGTCATTTTTTTTCATGGATGAATGCTCAAGATGGATGCCGAGAATTTTTTCATCGAGATCCTGGAGTTTGGTTTGGATGGCTACAAGTGCTTCCTCCATGGTTCTTGCTCTTGCGGGGGTGACAACCATAACCAAGAGTTTTTTTTTTGAATGGGTAGAAAAACACAAACATAAGCTGATTTAGTAAAGAGAAATTTGGATTTGGGAAAAAATATGATGGTTAATCGGGGTTTGACTAGGTTTTGAACACTTTCAAATGGACAGGGAAGCAGAAAATGAGGATTTCAAAAGAGGGGTGAAGGAATGAGAAAATTGGTCAGAGAGAGACAAAGAAGCAGAAATAGGAAATGAATACTATGGAAAAATTTGAAGGCGATTGGGTGAAAATTGAAGAAGTTATGACAAACCCTAAAATAGACAAATGTGGGATTTATGGCTTTAGGAAGTGGAATTTGGGATAGGGTCCTCAGGAATGAAATATGCAAAATGGGATTGCAGGGGTGTCAGTGATGTTTCAAGGGAAACAGAGGGAAAACAAAGGAGTTATAGTGAAACAAATTTCAGAATGGATCTGAAATGACAAGGGAGTGAAAAGGACTGGATCTAAATGACTTTCAAAATGGATTTGAAAGAGCGGGATTTGAAACAACTCAGAATGGATCGAAAATGGTTGGATCTGAAATGAATTTTAGAATGGATCGGAAACGACTCGAACTGAAACGACTTGGAATGGATCTGAAATGGATGGATTTGAAACGATGCGGAATGGATCGACAACAGATGGATCTGCAACGGTGCGGAAGTGATCGGAAACAGTTCAACTGAAAATAGATATGGACCCCAGGTATGTTCGGCTTCCTAATGGTTCAGGGTTTTCACTCGACCACCAATGTTGTTTAACGGCTTGCATATTGGGGCAGTACCCCTCACTCCACGACATAGGAAAAACTGATAACCGCTTTGCCACAAATGACAGCTCTTGGTTTACTTCACGGGTGGGAACTAGTCAATCAGGTAGGGGTCATTGCCCTTTTCACTAGCAGGTCCTCTCAATTGGCCAACTACTTTGGGGTTCCTGTGGTACTCCTTACAATGAGTTTTAGGGATTATGCTCAAGTACTTCCCACAGTTAAGTGGATAGGGATTATTCCTAGATCCGAACCTGCAACAAAAGCGATTTTTTTTTTTGGCAAAGATTCCACCACGGGGGGTTCACTAGTGAGGCAATATCATATCACATCCATTCATATTGGGGGGTTGAATACTCTTAAAAACCTCAAAAATATATTGCCCTGTATTAAGGGGTCAAGGGGGGTTTTTAATTTGACATAGTAATATAATAATTGGGGGTTATTTTATTTGGGTGTGCTGAAGAATAACCTCCAAATCGTGGGATGGATTCATACCTCCAAATCACGGGCTCAATTCATACCCACCTAAAACTTAAGGACCTTTAATTTTTATTTGATATTGCTTATGATCCTAAGTTTTGCATAAATCTGATAATAGTGTACCAATGATAATATAGTTGGAAGTCTCTTTGGATTATTGGCCTTAATCAATCCTCATTTAATAGCTTATTTAGGCTTGGTTTGAATTGATGTTATATTGTTTTCCATCTTTAGGTTAGTTAATCGGGAGTTCCGAACTTGAACAATTGTATTGTATTTTTTGTAGGAATTCAAGTAAAAGATTTAACTCTTCATTTCTTTAGGTTGGGGTTTAGGTGGGCATTGAGATACAATTAAACCTTGCTCTGCAACAACCAAGAAAAGTGAGATCAATCTTTCTTGGTTCATTGGAACCAAGAAAAGTTAGATCAATGTTTCTTAACTAATTATTTCCTTCAACTTTTTGTATTCTTCTTTAATATTTTCACATTGCTAGTTAGGAATAGTTGTTAGATTGAGTTATATTTGGCACATTCATAATTGTAATTTCAATTCTTATATGTAAGGCATATGTCTTAATATGTATTGGAATTAACATCAACATAAGTGAAAATCTAAATCCTTATTTACATACCCTATGTGTTATCGTTACCATGAAATGGTATCATATAGGTTTCACCATCTGTGTATCTTTATAACTATTGCATGCTTGAAACCTAACAATGGATATTTTTCCCTATCTTTTAAAGATTAAAAAAACTAGATATAACCCAAGAAAAGTAAGTACATGTTGTTAATCCGCTTGATTGCAAGAATACATGTAGATGAAGTGGAGGAAATTCATTGGATCTTGTGAATGACCTAAGTCCAAGCTATTCACATAATCTTATGGTGTTATTGAAATGTAAAAGGAATTTTTATATGTTCATTTGGGTTCAAACATCAATGATGTTTGTTTTGATAGGAAGGTAGGGGCGTCGATCCACAAAAGGGTTTCAATTTTTCATTTTTATGGAGTTTAATTTATTAAGCTTATACAAAACATGAGTTCTTTATGGATATATTTGTATTTACATGATAAAAAATTGGTAAATTGGTAGGGTGTGGTGTGAAACATCTGGAATTCTCATCTTTTCTAAGCATCGCACTAACAATTGGACTATCGGTCTTTTACATTCTTTGTTATGTTGATCTCTTGACCAGGTTGCGTTTTACACATTTTTCCTTCCCCCATACTATTTCTTTGGGTGTTCAACTAACCAATGCTACAAATTGATCAGTCGCCCCTGCAATCCTAGTGGGATCATTATTAGCATTATACTATTATTTTATTTAGCATCTTGTTTGCTTATACTAAGATGTGTTAGGGATCCTATTTGTTACAACTTGATAATATGATATAAAGGGGCTGTTAAAAATGGGTTGATAAAAATGGATACCTACAATATCTGGTGAAACTAGGGGTTTTCTTAATTGGAAAGGAATATTGGGAGGGGGGTTCAACAATACAATTTTAGGATTCATTTTACAATATTTAGTGAAATTAGGGGTATTCTTTAATATCATGTGAACGATCGTGCTATGTAACAAGTTCACTGAGTGAACCCCCCGTGGATTCCACGCAAGGATCCCAAGAAAGTGCTCTGATACCAAATGTGATGAACCTGAAACAATTAATTAATGAAAATACATGAGATAGCAGAAATAACAGAACTCAAAATTGCTTTATTGATCGTAGGCCACTTTGAGGGGGCAACCTCCTTTGAGCAAGCTCAATACAAATAACTTCACAGTGCCTTCATTGGCCTCAACACACACTTATATACGAATTCTATTCCCAATACTATGGGTCAATACCATGGGACATATAATACTATGGGACGACTTACAAAGCATATGCGTCCAATACTGTGGGTCAATACCATGGGCTAATACAAACTATGGATCAACAAATACTACGGGACGAATTACAAAGCATATGCGTCCAATACTGTGGGTCAATACCATGGGCTAATACAAACTATGGATCAACAAATACTACAAGACGACTTACAAAGCATATGCGTCCAACAACAATATACTAACAAAGTAAAGAAAAGGGTTGACACGGGTTCCTAACATACCAACATCTGATGAAGGAGGAAAGGGAGTATACATAGGAGTAATACTAGTTGGATCCATACTTGACATGCCAACACCAACATTAGGCGTGGAATCAAGGGTACTAAAAATGATATTAAATTTAAAGGTACTAGTAGTAGTCGCAATAAGAGGAGAATATCCAACATCTTATGCATGTTTGCTACTCCCAACACCATGCAAATCCCTCAAGAAGGAATATAATAAGACAAATCTATGTCAAGCACTTACATTCATTAAAACTAATTTGTTGTATTCATTAAAAAAAATTAATCGAATCCAATTTCAAAAATACATATGTTGAACTACTAGATTCTTGAAATCAAGAATTTCTTTCTTTGGTCACTTACTAGAGTGACTGCAACTCCCATCAAGCCTTTAAGTTCAATGTCACATTTATTAACCTATTTTATAATAGAACCAATGGGGTTGGGATCATTACATAAGTCTAAATTGTCACGATCACGACGAGACAATGCCAAATCCTACAAAGAATAAAACACTTAATACTGATAAAAAACAATAAACTTCAAATTAGGAAATCAATCAACAATGATCATAAATAACATATAGATGGTCCTATATTATTCCACCTTCTAATGAATAATTCCGTTTTCCACAATCAACTTGTTACACATACAATAAGATGATAACAAGATATAATAAGCATATATTCAAACATGGATAAATAATTATAATTCCCTTCATTCCCATTCTATAAATGACAATAAAACAAACATTAGATAATAAACTTAGGTATATAATGAGATAAGAGTTACGTTTCATCCATATGCTTTCAATAAAAAATATAGAAGAAAGACCTTCTCCTTAAAAAAAAAATACAAAAGAAAGAAACTCAAATTGTCCTAGCCAAGGAAATCAACAATGTATGCTTTCCTACTCAACATATGGTTTTCCTCTCTCATCATCATCCAATACATCATAACGAAATGAAGATCATAAGCATAGTCATAACCATATATTAAGAACTAATGATAACAATAAATTATTAAAAAATGAAACATCATGCACAAAACAAATAAAATGTGTACTTTATTATATGCATATGAAGCACTTTTATTACATCCCTAAACATCATCATTAAAACATACACATTCATATTCCTTAAAGGTGTACCCTAGTGGTCAATGATTTTCTTCAGGTTGAAATGATGTCATGGGGGTACCTATGGTTTGGGATAAAATGATTCCATGGGGAACCTATGGTTATATTTTCCACAAACATTTATTTTCTGAGCATGCTCTTCCAATTGTAGTTGATAAGGAAATATGTGTCAAGGAGGCTAGAAAAAATTGTATTGGTATACTTGAGACATACGGGAATGAAGAATGTATGTGTGCATGGTGCATTCAAAATCATGTCTACAATCATAGTGGTTTTTTATTCCCATTGGCCATGGTCTATTTGAATAGCGAGAATATGTGTTGAATCAACATAAACATGATAAGGTAGACAATGCATAAAATGAATCTTGTGGGAATCCATTCGTGATGGCTATAGAAATTTATTCCTTTTCTTTTAATGTGTTAGGAGAAAACATTTGCAAATCTTGTTCTATGCATAAAATAGTGTTTTCATTCTACAATTTA
This sequence comes from Larix kaempferi, assembly GCA_027924585.1. Taxonomy (NCBI): domain Eukaryota; kingdom Viridiplantae; phylum Streptophyta; class Pinopsida; order Pinales; family Pinaceae; genus Larix; species Larix kaempferi. Next base: position 8,270,977 of record BSBM01000240.1, on the reverse strand, counting down.
AAACGAGGGTATGTTGGTTATAGAAAAGATACTTAATATAAAACTATTGCAAATGATCAAATACAAATGTTATTTAGTAAATAATGAATATAAGCACTAAATCACATTTACCTAATTCATTAATTTTATTCAAATTGTAATTGATCAAAAACTCTTTCCCTATAGCTATTATGGTTTTATTGCACAAAGCACCACTCTATTAACATCACAGTCTTCAAACAAGGAATTGTATAGCTTGTTTCTGCTTTTTGGACATGAACTATTTATCAACTTGGCAACATTTCCCAATGATTTTTTCCTTCTATTAGTACATATAGAATATCCTTTGTGTTGATTGTTTTCTTTCAATATGTTATAATTTACACAAATTCCATATTTGCACATACTTGGTAGATACTAGGGTATCCACGATTAATGTTTATAATCATATGTTGGGGAAACATATTCCATTAGTTCAACTTCACAGTTGTATGGAACCTTTACACTATCAACTTAAAAGAGTCCCAACCCATGTAAACTAGATGGAGCAATTCGATATGTTCTCCAACTAATACAAAATTTTATTTCCAACTCAAGAGGTGGGTTTAATTCCCAGTTCTTCACATAATGCTTGCATCTTAATTGAAGTACCTTATTTCAATCAATATCATTGTCATAAAATCATTCCCTCCTTTAGAAAGAAACAAATACATATTTTTTTTTAATTTTGTTTTGACATTACCACCTCTAGTGATTCTTGACATATTGCTTGATCTTTCCCCTTATCTTTTTTCTTTATAACTATTATGATTAACTACCTTAATCAATATTTGACAAATATCTATTTGGTTATCCCTAGAATTAATTCCAAACAACAAAAATCAAGTTGCAATAATATGAATGAACATGCATTTGGCTAGTTACCTATACAATTCATACACATCATTCCTAAAAAAAGGGATGTAAACTCAAAGTTGATTTCAAGACTTACATTGTACTAATTTGTATCATGTCTGAAAAGTGTTGACTTGCATTTATTTCCTTTCTACACAAGTCCAAAAGGTTGCAAGATTGTAGGGTGCAACTACTTCCTCTAACACAATTATGCCTCCAAAATTGATGTCAATTTCATCTTATGAAGTTAAGCATTTATTCTCATTTCACATTCCATCCTAAGCCATATTTAGAAAAAAGGGAAATTGTTCTAGTTTATTATTTCTAAATCTCTCCCCCTAATGCGATATTTCTTTATATTGTTTTGTAATGTTTGAAGTTATACATCTCTTGATATCTTTCTATACTCTCATACTCTCTTTATCTCTTTAGATATATACAAATGAATGGAATATATGAAAGAGTTCCAATTATACTGTATTTATTATAGGTAGATGTTAAGAAGATATGACATGCATATATTCAATTACTAAATAATTTATTACGAAAATATGATAGGTATGTTCACATCCTAACAAGTGAGTTGATGTGTAATAGGTCAAAAAATGCACCTTTCTATGCCTCCAAGATGTCTAATATTTTAATGTTAATGAACAACTTTTTGCAAACTGTTTGAGGTATTTAATGGTCATTTTTGGGGTCAAACATTGTGAGCACAAATCTCAATATATCAACACCATATATACCTTATTGTATCCATAAAGTTCGTCATTATATACACCTTACATTTCGTCCTAAATAAACCCTATACTAGCTTCACCACGATTTTAATATATTTATATTCACAATAGTCTCTACTCTTCTAGCTAGAATAATGTCTTTTTTAAAGAATTAGTTTTCAACATTCTTATAGGCAGTGCAATATTACATTTTGAGCCATAGCTTTAATAGTTCATATCTCAGAGGTTCATAGCCCAAAGGTAAGAATACTTCGATTTAGATATCGTTTTTTAGTAAAGATCAATGATTTGAAATATATATAGTTATTAGTTTTAATGTTTTAATGTTTTAAAGGGTGGAAAATCATTAAAGGAATTTTGAGGTTTTGAGTAATATAATAAAATAATAACAAAAAAATAAAATAAAAGTAATAATATTTTAAGAAAAAAAACTATGTTTTCTATCATATTTTCAACTTATCTCTTTGTAGGTTTACTCAAATTTCAAATATGAGTATTCATTTGATATAGAATTAAATTCATTCACATTAGATGTTGCTACTAACTTTACAAATCATTCTTATCACTAGGTTATATTCATCTGGCTATCTTGATTTACTGTAATTGTACTTTACAAACAAATAAGATATTTTAGATCTAGCATAGAATCAATACACTGTTTCCTTTGGATATATTTTCCAGATTGTCATATTGTTGGGTTATTTGGATTTCTAGGTTCTCATTTGTTTCATTTATGCATTGTAGAGTAACATAGATCACTTGGATCAAGTCGTTACTATAAAAAAAACATTATTATTGAAATAATGAATCAAATAAGTGGTGACATGGTTCTAAAAAATCTACTAAATTCAATAGTGAATTCACTTATGAATGATTAAATGAGGCTTCTCTCACTGAGAGGAAAAATGAAGAGGATGGTAGACATAAGAAATATATAAATGATTTATCAATGAGGGAACCTATTGGTGTCATGGTAAGCGAAGGTGTTGGTAGTAAAGGAACTTCCAATAGCATTGCTAGTATTAATAACACGTTTTAAAACAATAAAATTCTTGCTATTAATACATATCTAATTTCCTATAATATTGGTCTTATCAACGTGTCTCTTGAACGTACTCTATTAAGTGGCATAATGAGATTAAATTATATGTTGAACTCAAATATCGAACGCTGATGGAGTTCAATATTGCTAACATTTATGATTTTTTCTCACCTGATGTTGAACTAAAATATCAAACGCTGATGGAGTTCAGTAATGCAGACAATTATGAATTTTTCTCGCCTAAATGAACCCATGAGTGTAATTCATATGCAAATCCTCTGCAACTACATGTCATGTAGGGCCTTATCACCTTTTTAGACAATTGCAATATAGAACATAAAACAATGTGGTCAAACAAGGAAATTTCATTATGTTGACTTGATACTTTTTGATAGAGTGATCTAGGTACTCATAGATTATGTCAAAAAGCATTGAACCATCAAGATATATTAGATGTGCATATTCAATTCTAATACCTCTTAAGGTGTGGATAGGTGCTTATCTAATCCCAATATGCGTCACAGCTCATGGATGGTTTCATATCCCCCATTTCCTCATGGAACAAGTAGGTTGTTATCACCATATTCAAAGAGTGGCAATTGTAGACATTAGGTTTGTAAAGAGCAAAATGAAAATTTTCTAAACCATTGTTTTTGACCTGCACTAAAATGAACTCACCTCTTAAGCATTGTTGCCAATTCATATAAACATTAAATAATGTCTCTAGATTCTTGGCATTGTATAATAAAACATACAAGATATGCTTATTGATATATTTGATGGATGTCCTCGACTGTGGGTGCTTTCCTTGAACACACCACACCTGGCAGCATTGTCCATCCACTTGGATCTGGCACGCAGCACCTGTCACCTCCTCATCATGCGGGAAGGCTATCTCTTAATTGATTCTATGGGGATGATGAGCAGATTAATGGTGATAATATGTAAATTAATGAGCCGAGGCTATTGAGGTCCATTCGCATTAACGGTGGTAGTTTCTTTTTGCAGCTCCCGCATGTGGCTCACCTGTGTCCCTCCTCCTTGGCGTGTAAAATGGTGGACATGTCTTGCTCCTTCCTCATTTTCAATCCTATGTTGATCGCAATGGTGATTTTATTTATTGCGAATTGGCCTTCTCAAATTTGCTTTGTTGCGAATTGCCCTGCTCATTTGGTCAGTGGTGTTTTGCTTCATCTTCACACCATGAGTCGACCGCAAGGCACCTCAAGGCATGGGGATGGACATGGCACAGGTAGGGAGCCTGCATCTCTAGGAAAGAACAAGGTCATCATCAGTGGCTATGACAATAGCGTCTCGACCCCAGTTCGCTTGCTAATAGATGACTGGGAATCCGTTCAGGTGGCTGATATTATCTCTATAGGAAACTATGGTAACTAGATCAACTACTACTAACTCATAAAAATATGATGGCAAACATGTTCGAGGAGATGCTAGAAAACTGGAACTCTGCCAAGTCCTCCATTTTGGATATCAGGTCTCACTTGGTTCATCTGGATGCAAAATTGATCAATTTGAACACTAGTATTGCTGGTGGTAAGTACTCCCTTGAAAGGTGCTCTAATATTCATGGGGGTTCGGCCCAAGTTGAGTCCAACAAAAATCATGTTGGTTTAGATGCCATGGTCACCACTCAACCTGGAGTGATCTCATATGCACTTGAAGCCCCGATAATTTTGTGGGAGATGATGGACGTAGCTGCTGGAGGCTCCACTGCTACGATGGAGAGTCCTTCTGGGTCGACTCCACCTACTATTGAAGTCTATTTTAGTACAACTCCCCTGCATACCACCTTCCCATTCCAACCACCATTGATGCGTTGCACTCCAAACGAGTCCGAAAGTCTGAAGGGGACGCCTCCCCAGTTGCAAAATAGATCCCTTGACGCCAAAGATCCCTCCCCAGGGGTGGGATGATGAATTCTTCGGCAGTTGCCCCATTGTAGAGGATAATACCAACTCTATGAATGAAGAAGTGAGTACTCTAGAGGGTCATCCCTAGCTCACTCTATGAATGTCAGAGGTTCTTTCTTTTTTTGCTACACAAACCGTTATCATGCTTTCTTTTGCTTTATGATATGATATGTAATGACTCTTTTTCACTTGGTCTCCTCGGACAGGTCTGTTTTACGATGTTACTTATATGCCTAGCATTTTTTAGCGTCTGGGCTGGTGGTTTCACCACCCTAAACCACCAAGGATAGCTAAATGCCATGTAATTTTTGTACTCTTTATATAAATATACTACTGTAGCTTTACAAAAAAAAAAATTTGATGGATGCTAAAGTCGTCATAGTGTTAGGATATTCCTATACTCCATCCTAGTCCTACCAGCATTGCATTTAGTCATGCAATATGCATTTTTGCATGCAGTCATGCAATTGCATGCATCCCAGTCATTAGTAGCCTTGTCTCCCAACACCTTGTCCCTAGTCTACTAGCCCCAAGAGATTATTTATGTTCAGTTCCAGCCCTCCTAGTTAGTGATGCGCCCTCTTTTCACCTACCACATGTGAAGTGTGCCCTCTCTCACCTACCACCAATGGCACACTCAGTTAGTTGCTTGTTAACTGACTGCACTCAGTTAGTTACTTGTTAATTGACTCATACACTCTATTAGACATCTAGAGAGACTAGTTTGGCTATTCTGACCACTAACAGCTTCAGTTACATCCAGTTAAGACTAGTTATATTTTGTTAGACTCAGTTACATCTAGTTAACTTAGTTTGACAGCTACCAATGCATTGATGATACTCCACTACTGATATGATGACGAGTTCATGCAGGCTAATTCGAATTGCCACCTTGGCATTTGAATCCTCTCCATTGTATTATTTATTGTTCATATTATGATTAATGAATTTATGTGATGTTATTCTGCTTCTATCTGAGTTCTACTGTGTCATAATTTTGCTGCTTTTTTACACTGCATCATCCACTCTTCTTCTATTTTCTTGCTTAATCTTTCTTGTGAGGTATACATCAGCTCTTAGATCTCCTGTGTGGATTTTCATATGGTATCAGAGCATGTTGAGAGTATAGTATATCTCCATTCCTAAGAGATTTTTTTGTAGGTTATTACCAATATTTCGAGTGCAATAGTAGTTGCAGCAGTTTTCTGCAGTTGTAGCAGTTTTCTGCAGTTGCAGTATTTTTTTGCAGTTGTAGCAGTTTTCTGCAGTTGCAGTATTTTTCTGCAGTTTTGTAGCAGTAGCAGTTGCAGATATTCTCCATTTTTTTTGCAGGTCTTTTGCAACAGCTTCCATGAATCTGGAAGGAATTCCTCCTCTCTCTCCATTCATCTATGATGAGTGGAAACCAAAGATGATAGCATATTTGAAGAGACATGGTCTTTTTTATTATTGTCTTGAAAGAGAGCTCGAATCCTCTGAAGAGGAAAATGATTGGTTAAATGAAGGTGACAGAGCCTATGGAGCAATGTTGACTGCCATGTCTCGTTGTATGTTAATCCAATTCCATGATTCTGTGGAATCTCCAAAAGAGCTATGGGCCCATCTAGATGAAAGATTTGGAAAACAGAATGAAGGGATTGGTGCAAACTATTTGGAGAGCAAGCCCGATGATGCAATCTTCCTCCTTGATGGTCTCTCTGATCATGATTCAGTATCAAACATATCTCATAATGAATTTGTCCAAAAAGAAGAAGAACTTGCAGATTCAACACTCATGTTCTCAATGTCTTCTATTTCGAATTCTGAGCCAGCTCACACTTTAGAAACTGAAGAGGTTCTTACATCCTCTCTTGCACAAGAGTCTGTTGTTTTGCATAATGATGATCTATTGAATGTTTCAGAGTTTAAACTAGCAATTGGAGGTGATGCATTCACTCTCCTTGATCACTTACCTCTTATGTACTACTATATGATCATTTGTACATGCTCTCAGAAGTTCATTGAAGATGTAGGGCATTACCATTCACTTGGGATCATTTCTCATATCATGGTTTATTTGGTTTTGATCTCACCCCTGCTAGTTCAAAGGAGATCTCAAGAAACCATTCATCATTTCTTGGAGCTGATTCAAAATCCAAGCCATTACCATTGTTTCATGGTTCATTTAGTTTTGATCTCACCCCTACTGGTTCAAAGGAGATCTCAAGAAACCATTTATCAAGTCTTGGAGCTGATTTGAAGTCCAATCAATCACTATCATGTGATGGTTATTTTGGGCATGATATCACCTATGATGGTTCAAAGGAGATAACAACAGACTATCTACACATTCGTGGATTTGATCCTACCTCAACTGATTCGAATCACAGGTTCCAGGATCATCCTCATACCTTTGGATTTGTTCTCATCACATTCGGTCTGAAGAGCAAGTAAAAGCACATGTCTCCATATTCGCTTACATCCACTGAAGGAGAACACACGCACATGTTTTTGAGCATGAACCACTTCTTCCGAAGAAGAATATACCTCCAGACATATGACCAAGCATCGCACCTACTTGAGTTTGGAGCATTTATTTTTTGGTGTGCCCTACAGTCTCCTTTAAGGGGGGGTATTTTTCCCATGAGGTTTTTCCCCATTTCCTTGTTTCATGGACTGTTCTTTATTATTCATTGTATTGGGTGACATTTGGTCTCAGTTACCAGGGCCCAAGATGGATTAAGCGGGGTGTTACGATATTCCTATACTCCATCCTAGTACTACCAGCATTGCATTCAGTCATGCATGCATCCCAGTCATCAATAGCTCTGTCTCCCAGCACCTTGTCCCTAGTCTGCTAGTCCCAGAAGCTTCTTTCTGTTCAGTTCCATCCCTCCTAGTCAGTGATGCGCCCTCTTTTCACCTACCACATGTGAAGTGCGCCCTCTCTCACCTACCACCAGTGCCACACTCAGTTAGTTGCTTGTTAACTGACTGCACTCAATTAGTTGCTTGTTAACTGACTGATACACTTTGTTAGACATCCAGAGAGACTAGTTTATCTGTTCTGACTACTGATAGCTTCAATTACATCCAGTTAAGACTAGTTATATTTTGTTAGACTTAGTTACATCTAGTTAACTCAGTTTGACAGCTACTAGTGCATTGATGACACTCCACTACTGATCTGATGATGAGTTCATGCAGGCTAATTCGAATTGCCACCTTGGCATTCGAATCCTCTCCATTGTATTATTTATTGTTCATATTATGATTAATGAATTAGTGTGATGTTATTATGCTTCTATCTGAGTTCTACTGTATCATAATTATGCTGCTCTTTTACACTGCATTGTCCACTCTTCTTCTATTTTCCTGCTTAATCTTTCTTGTGAGGTATACATCAGCTCTTAGATCTGGTGTGAGGATTTTCACACATAGTTCTTCCATTTTTATAAGGGGGTTGATTGTCTTTGTGTAAGCTCACTAAATTTAGGTTGAAGTTGTGATTGCAATAAATGACAAATTGGAAATGGCTTGAAATTGTTAACAACTTGGTGAGATTGATAAATTGAATTCTTGTTTTTTCTTAGGATAAAAATTTGTCAAATGAATATTGGGCAGAAGTTGTAGCCTACTCAGTTTATATTCTAAATCAATCACCAACCAATAGTGTGAAAGACAAAGTCCTTCGTGAAGCTTGGAGTGGCATGGAGTCTAGTGTATCTCATTTTAAAGTTTTTGGTTGTGTCACTTATACTCATGTTCCTAAAGAGTTGAGGATGAAACTTGACAACATATGTGAAAAATGCATTTTTATTGGATGCATTGAACAATCCAAATCTGAGAGGCTATGTAACCCTATCACCAACAAGTCTGTTTTGAGAAGGGATGTTAAATTTGTAGAAGATAAATCTTGGGAGGATCAACCAAGTGGAAGTATGACACTTTTTCCTCTGACACTTTTTCCATAAGAGGACGAAGAGGTGGAATCTATAATATATCAATCTCTTCATCCAAGTAGTCCAATAATGCAAGTACAAAGACAAGGAGAAAAGACAGTGCAAAATCCTTCTTCTAGCAGTAACTTCGATCCCATGAACTAGAAAACCAAAATTTTGCAATAAATTTATGAATAGCTTGATGATCAATGAGTACATTTTGTCTTTCTATAATGTCGGCTCATATATTCCGAAGAAGAAGTCAAAGAATAAAAGTGGGTTTTGTTGGAATATGTAATCCCATCCATGCCATTTAATAACTTGGGATAGCATTATTGATCATTTTTTATTAATTCCTAGGTGTTAGACTATGTAGTTGGCTAAATTAGACATTGTGTAGACCACGGGTCTTCATTGTGTGGACCACAAGCTTCCTAGACTCACTTGGGTGCATTTCTGAAGATTCTGGATAATATTTCCTTGGATTTTGGAAGATCTTATCCAATCCTAGAATAGAAAGGCGCCTTAGCTGCTTTTATTGATTTTTACCACTTTTTGGTGAAAGGTGAAAGCTAGTTGACTAGTCATAACTGTTTTTTGGCCAACTCATCCTCCATGATGTTTCTTCCTTCCAAATTTTGGATTTAGCATTATTTTCCATCATACATCGCTATTTGATCACTAAACCAGAAATGCATGAGCCTTTGAGGTGACTTGGAAAGCACACTTTCCATATAGGGGGGTTTTGCATATTTTTAGTAAGCCTACTTTTGTGAGGATTAAAATGGCATGCTTATGCAGTTGAATATCTCATTTAATTCTATATATTTATAGCCTATTACTTTCCCAAGGTTGGATGATGTATTATTAATGAGTAATTCTGTTTGCATCATATGTGACTGTTATTTAGTGTTCTTAACTAGTTGTGTGAGAATTATTTGTGAGAGTTGTAATTTATTGATTAGATCTTGGTGTGAACTAAATTTCACATGGTATCAGATCTATCAATCTATTATTTTCTCCATTGATTGTATTTCAGGATCCAACCAGTCTCAAGGAGGGCGCATTCAGTCATCTACATGGAGCATTCAATCACTCGGAGGGTGCAACTAATCATCTTGGGGCGCACCCAAACCACTCTAAAAACTATTTCAAAGTTTCCATGGGTCATTCACATCATATCATCCTCACTCCAGTCAATTATTTTGACTGGAAAGTGTAGATGGAGATCATGTCGAGGAGAAAAGGCCTCTACAGGGTGACTATGGAAACAAAAATTGAGCCAACCTCCGCAATTGAGAAATCAAAGTGGCATAATCGAAGAGATGAAGCCTATGGTATCCTGTGTCTCACCACATCCATGGATCTTTTATTCCATCTAGATGGTCTTACCTCACCGAATGAAGTTTGGGTAAAGCTCCAAGACTTGTTTGGCAAGACAAATGAACTAAGAGGCCACCAACTGGATAATGAACTTGTTTAATTGAGTCCATGGAATTTCGAGAACCTTTAATACTTTTTCTCAAAGTTCAAGTCACTTGTTCTATAGTTGAAGCAATGTGGAATTGATAAAAAAGATGAGAAACTAATCTTGCCCATTCTCTCCAAGCTTGGTCCTGATTACTTAGTCTTTGTTTCGACCTTCCATGCCATAAGGAAGGAAGTTCGAAACTAGAAGAATCCTACAGTCTCAGAATTCATCGAATCTCTTATATAAGAACAAGACAAGTTGGTCTTGATGGGAGCCATAAAAAATCCATCAAAAGATCATTGTTTGACTGCTGGATATTCAAGGAGTTCGAAAGGCAAGAAGAAAGGCAATTTCAAGAAACCCACTTATTAGAGGAAGGACAAACTCCTCAAACTCAAACTTCAAGAGGAATCCAAATAAGAAGAATGAGAAGTAAAAGTGTAACTATTGCAACAGGGATTTCAGCCTGGAAGCTCCTTCATGAAGAAGACCATTGATCAAATGGATCAAATCCTAGAGAAAGCAAATAATCATCTTTCTGAGAGTGCAATAAGGAAGGATGGAGGACAAAATTCTAAAGATAAGGAACGAGTGCATGCACTGATGGAAAGCACATCAAATCCTACCTCATTCATCATTTATTCTGGAGCTTCAAGGCACATGGTGTCTTGTAACCTATCTAGTACTTGAAACATTTTATGTTTGTGGAAAAACATTACTTTAACTTTTATTGTAAATTTTTTTATTAAATGACCAAGGATGGTCAAGGATGACTGTAAATGAATAATATTATTATTTAATAAATTAAAATAGGAGACATTCACCCAAAGAGACTATTGAAGAGTGTTCACAGACCCACTAGGAGGAATGGAATCTGGTGTAGAAGGAAATGGACAAGTGGTGGCATCTGAACTCATGTACTAGCTATTGTTATGGGACAACTACCCTAAAAATGTGGTCATGTTCCCCAAGGATGGTGGAACTGAGCCGATGGCTCATTGAATGCAAACTGACCACTAAAGACCTAGGCAATATTTATATAGCCATCGAATTTGAGCAGGAGCTCCCATATTCTCTAACAAGAGAACTTTTCCTTGTGGTGTTAGAACTAAGCCCACAAGAGATTCAATGAGGGGATGCTAAGTAATGGGTTGCAGAGTAAGACTATCTTATTCCAGCTAAGTGCAGAGGTAGAGCTATGTATGCAAGTCTTCATGATTGTTGAAGTACATATGAGTGGTTTTGTATGCAAGTTTTCTTGATTGTTGAAGTACAACTTGAGTGTCTTGCTTCTACACAGTTCTTCGTCCTGGTGGTTCAGTGAATAGGCTTGGGGGTCCAAAAGCAAGTGATATTGGTTGTTTTCTGGAGAAGGTTGGGAGGAACAGTCCTCTTTGGGTGTTTGTCCACCTTATCGACTTATCATGTTCTACTTAGTTTAATTTATTTACTTTTATAACTACTGATCTATTTATGCAAAACTGTGTGATTATGTTATCATAGTTTTCAATGTATCTAGATATCAGATAGCTGTTAGAGATGATAGATTTCTAGATTTTTAAATTATTTCTGTACATTGAATGGGTGAATAGATTAGAATAAATGATGATAAAATTTATTCCTCTATTTTTCCTTTCACCGAAAGGTGATGTACTCTAGTACAGGAAGGGTTTAATTAATATGAATGATATGATATGGAAATAGTAGTGTTTTATTGTTCGAATAGTTTTTATACGCAAATTTCTAGTCTCTCAAAAACATGAAATTTCATACTGTAAATACTTTCTATTTTCAAACAATAATGTCAGGAAACTATCTGTAAAATCCTCACGATCTTATTATAGATTTTATACAGTAACCATATTTATCAAACTTGCTATTTAAGCTAATATTTATAGACATGATTAAATACATATAAACTAGAAGGAATTTCAAACTCAAGTTCATACGGAGTTAAACATTGTAAAATAGAAACATTTTATTATTATCAAACTGTACAGAATCATTGTAAAATATACTAGTATAAAATACAGAGCTTTTAACTACTCTATAGAGGTTCAAAAATTTAGAAGTATAAGATTAGAATATCCTTTTAAAACCTATATATATATATTCTGCAGGTATCGAACTTCATGATCAACAGTATCATATAAATATACTAAACAACACAGAGTTTTTCAAATACTGTTACATAATCATTTAATCACATCTAATAATTAATGAAATCATTTTATTACTCCTCGAAATTTTCGGCAAAGGATCGATAGGAATCATACATTTTATAATCAACAAGCTTTTAAAAATTCAAAAGGAGATTTAGGGTCAAACCCCGTAACTCAGCTTTCATTATAAAAGGAAAACTAATACCCAGGGCGAACCTTGTAGGTTTCACAAATTACCTTTATCTTATGAATAAACTTTAGAAATGCATTAACTATATAACAATTAAATTTTTGAAACACTGTAACGATTATCAAATGGCAGGACCATCGTAACCAATAATGAGGGTTAGAGACCGAAAGAACTCACAACAATACAAACCGGGATAATATAACACAGGTTCCCGAGCATACAATGTATTAAAACAATAATTATTAAACAAAACTAGATTTTTATTTTCAGATAAAACAACTGATGAATTCCTGAATACATACAGAATCAAGCTCATTGGCTTCATGACCACCTGGTTAAACATGTTAGGGATCGAGTCTCGTAAGAGAGGACTCACCCGGTCTTATAACTTTTACCTATAACGAATTAATGAAATTTTTTTATTAGGGTTTAGGGTTTATACTCCGTGGCCAAAAAATTTAAACCTTTCGAACTCAGGATCGACATACTAAAAACCAAACGCAGAATGAAGCTAGGGTTAGACCCAAAATAGCTTTATCTTGTTCCTTAACTATTAAAACTTTTTAAATCAAAATGATAATGCTGTAAGACATGTACAGGAGAATTGAAATAACATTTATAAACCCATTTAATAAGATTGAATAGATTATGAAGATAAATACATAGTGAAATGTAACTCAGATTCTTTCATTAACGAAACCAAGGCTTCAAGCCGACGATTTTCTCATATTAAAAAGACAATAGACAAGTGTCAACTGTCTCGACAGAGACACAGAAACAACTGAAGCAAAACTTAAAAAAAAAACGCAGTAGCTTTTAATTGAAAACAATGGTCGAGTCTCAACTCCAAACCATACAAGATTATAAACCATTTCGTGTGCCCTGAGGCTTACATTATTGTAGACTTTTAGATGGTGGAAGTTCTTTACAAACTTGTTGATAGAGGCGATATCGCAGGAGGAACCGAGGGCTTACCGTGGTAATAAACCATTGGAAGTTTCCATTTAAATCTAGATTTTTGAAGCCGTAAGCTGGAGGAAAGATCTGCGAGTAACTAGACATGGGAAACTTCCTATGAGTTCATAAGAAGTAGTTAGAAATCAATATATGATATTTATAAACTAAAATTTGAAAATAAATTCGTAGTTTGAAACCTTTCTTACCAAGGCAGCGGAGAAGAAGTGTCCTGAGCATAGCTCACTGTAGTAACCAAGACCAAAATATATCACTACGTTGAACACATTCAAAACCATGAAGGAAACACCACATTTCGGTCAAAGTTTGGACACTAGAACTGAGCAAGAGGAGATCAGGTGGCCATGGCGGCCAAGCCAGAGCTCGGCTCTCCAAAACCCTCACACATCAACGAGTAACAATGACAAAGACCAGCGAATAGTTAGGCTTATGACACCTATGTGGTATCACCTTACCAAACTTCACGTGACTCATAAATGAGTTTCACCAAACCCCACTACTTTGGCAATTTATACCGGCTATGTATAGTTACCAAGTGGTTTCTATTTCGAAAACCAAATAACAATTGCGCCATATACCTTAAACCATATATCAAATACTATAATGTATCATAACATACCGTTTGCCATATTATATTCCTTTAGTGCCAAATGCCATGGTCGGATTTATAAATACTATTGTTAAGACATAGTATTACAACTATTTTGTCATGTTAAAATTTGTGAAACTAACGTTAAAAACCTGTTACCACTACCATGATAAAAGCCTTTAGGATAGCACCTCCAAACCCTTAGTTAAGGTTACCATTTTAAATATTTTCCTTGCAATCAAAATTCATGTAGCTAGGCATAATCTTAGTCTTGGTGATCTATGAATTCAATTGCCTTTATTTCATAAAAAGTCCTACTTGTAACCTGGACAGAGAAATGGAACGTGCATTAGCTTTTAAGCTAATTAATCCTCATGGTTGCTCCAATAATCACTTATAAAAAAAGGGAATCAAAATTAATCAATCAAACATAATCACAATAATATTATTAATAATAGAATATAGGTTACATCTCTAAGGCTTCTAGCCTTGATTGTCATTATAGTTACGCTATACATTTTATCATCCATGACATAACAAGTTGTATGTAATAACCAAACAATTAATAAGTTGAAAACTAAGATACAATGGATATCATCAATAATCTCATTAAACAATAAAGGAGATCCAAGCACTACTTCATTGATTTCAGGACAAGCAAGATAATCGTCAAATATCTTAATAACATCGACAAATATAGACAACATTTATTCCATAATAAGATAATAGATTTCCGTAAGGTCAATACTGTATTATGAACAAAAATATACTATTTTAAAGACCCATGGTTAATTATTAAATTAATTGTCGTTAAGACATCTTTAGTATTTGACAACAGTTTATAACATAAATAAATGTCGCATTTGAGAATTTAAGTTAAGCAATAAATTTAAGATGTTAAACATACACTTTTAGACTTCCACATAGATTTTAATAGCAAAACGACTGCTTAGAAAATTTTTAAATTTTTATAAATTTTGGGGATGTTACATGTGGTATCAGAGCGCAAGTTCAAACACTAGGCCCGAAAGAGGCTCAACTCATGCAACAGAAAATTTAAAACAGAAAAACATAGTTACTGATTTTTATTTTCAATTTGTTTCTGTACAGAACAGTTGATATTAATCTGCAGGAATGGAAGGACCAGAAGAATCTGCGGAGGACAAATCTCATCTTAGCAAACGTAATAATAATGAATATGGACATGTTAATGAAGAAATTTACGTAGAATTAAATGACCAATCATCTGAACTACTTCTAATAGTAAAAGATTTAAAGGCTGAGATGAAAAATGTTGAACAAGAAAATGAAAGGATTTTAAAAGCTCAAGAAGAATTAAATCAGAGTTTATTGGATAAATTTTATAATGAAGAAAGAGATAGACAGATTAATTCTAAATCCTGAACCATGTCCTACCAACACAAGGGTAAGAAGGTAAAATTTGCAAATGATAATAGTAGTTCTTCTTCCGAAGTTAATATTAAAATACGTAAAAAGAAACTTAACTACACTAGTGACAGCAGTGACAGTGACTATAGATGAAAAATGAGAAATTCTAAACCATATGAACAAATTTCAGGGGAGTTCAAGAAGATATAACCCCCAACTTTTAATGGTGAAAATGAAAAGGGAGAGGCAGCCGAAGCATGGATGTCAGGTATGAAGAAGTATTTCCAAATATATGATTATTCAGATCAACTGAAAGCTAAGATGGCCATTTATAATCTGACTGGGAAGGCAGATATTTGGTGGTAGGATATAAAAAGAGTTAAAGGCATTAAAGAAAGGAATGCAACTTGGAAAGAATTTAAGAAATGTTTTAAGAAGAAGTTTCTATTTGAACAATACTACGAAGAAAAAGCTAAAGAATTTTATGACTTAAAATTGGATTCTATGAACATGAAGGAGTTAAACAATAAATTTCTAAGTTTGTTAAGATATGTACCTTACTTTGTGGACGAAAAGCCTAAAATTCAAAGGTTTCTGAGTTGCTTACCGTTTAATATAAAAGACAGAATTGAGTATGACAACCCTAAGACTCTTGAGGAAGCCATGAGAAAGGCAAGTTTTTATTTTGAACAGAACAGAAAAAGAGAAGGAGTATCTAACTGGAGGAGTAATAAACCAAGTAGTTTCGAACATAAAATGAAAAGTTTTAATTCTAATAAGCATGCTGGAAATAACAAGTGAAATTTTACCAACATAAATTTTCAAGGGAATAATTATGGAAGTAATGCATCACAGAATTTTACAGCTCCAAGAAACATGCCTAATAATGCAAGAAATAATGAACATAAGGCACCTATAAATTTTTTTGAATATCAAGGACCACACTATGCAATAAACTGTCCTAATAAAAAAAGAATAGTCAGCAACATTCACACAATACAGGTGGAACCAACAGTTGGTGACTTATCGAGGGAAATGCCCAAAATCAACGCAGCCTTGGAAAATTACTCGGCTGATCATCAAACTTCAATGGTTGAAATCGAAGGTATGCTACAGAACAGACCTATCTCTATTTTAATTGATCCAGGTGCAAGCTTGAGTTATGTATCACCTGATTTAGTAAAAAGTTGTAAATTAAAAGTAGAAAAGTTTGAAAAGTCTTAGCTGGTTCAGTTAGCTACAGGAACCAAAAAAAAGGTAGTTGATTTTGTTAAAAGTTGTGATTTGTTTATGAGTCAGTTAAAGACACAAGTAAAGTCAAATGTATTACCATTAGGGTCTTATGATGTGTTAATTGGAATGGATTGGTTAGAAAAGCATAGAGTAGTTCTAAATTGGTTTGAAAAGACTTTTACGTGCTTGAATCATAAAGGAGAAACAAAAACAGTAAAATGAATCCCTAGAAAAACTTCAGTTAGACAGATTTATTCTTTGCAAGTGAAAAAGGCTGTACGAAAAGGATGTAAATGTTTGTTGTAAACGTAATTAATGATGAACACACAAATAAAGAATAAAACTTAAAACTTGAAGACATACCAATTCTAAGAGACTTTTCAAATGTATTCCCGAAGAAATTTCGGGATTACCTGTTAGGAACCCATGTCTTTACTTTGTTAGTATATTGTTGTTGGACACATATGCTTTGTAAGTCGTCCCGTAGTATTTGTTGATCCATAGTTTGTGCTATTGTTGTTGGCGCATATGCTTTGTAAGTCGCCTATAGTTTTGTTGATCCATAGTTTGTACTGGCCCATGGTTTTGACTCATAGTATTGGCGCCTAGACTTAGCCCATGGTTTGTATTGACACATAGTATTGACGCATGGTATTGGTGCCTAGACTTAGTATATAAGTGTGTGTTGAGGCCTATGAAGGCACCGTGAAGTTATTTGTATTGAGCTTGCTCAAAGGAGGTTGCCCCCTCGAAGTGGCCTGCGATCAATATAAAAGTGATTCTGAGTTCTGTCATTTCTGCGATTTCGCATATTCTTATTAATTAATTGTTGTAGGTGCTTCACATCTGGTATGAGAGCACTTTCTTGGGCTCTCTGGGTGAAATTTCTTCCAAATTGTTTTTCGCATCTGTTGTAGGTTAGGATTTGGGAATAATCCCTATCGGCTTAACTGTGGGAAGTACTTGGGCATAAGCCCTAAAACTCATTGTGAGGAGTACCACAGGAACCCCGAAGTAGCTGGCCCATTGAGAGGACCTGCCAGCGAAAAGGGAAACAATCCCTACCTGATTGACTAGTTCCCACCCGTGAGGTAAACCAAGAGCTGTCGTTTGTGGCAAAGCGGTTATCAATTTTACTTGAGCCGTGGAGTGAGGGGTACTGCCCCAATACGCAAGCCGTCAGACAACATTGGTGGCCGATTTAAACCCTTGAACTGTTAGGAAGCCACACATACCTGGGGTCCATATCTATTTTCAGTTGAACTGTTGTCGATCACTGTTGCGCCATTCCAGATCCAGCCGTTCAGATCCAATCTGAAAGCCGTTCCAGATCTAACCGTTTTCAATCCATTCGGTGCCGTTTCAGATTTCTCTGTTTCCGCTCACTTCTGGGTCATTGCAGATCTATCTGTTTCAGATCCCTTCCGAGCCGTAGCCAATCCAGTCTTTTAAAAAAAAAAAGCCATTTTTTTTTTTCCATATCTCCCTTGTTTTCCCTCTGTTTCCCTAGAAATTTTCGGGGAACCCCTGTCATCCTATTCTGCATATTTCATTCCTGAGGACCCTATCCCCAATTCCACTTCCCAAAGCTCGAAATCCCACATTTGTCTATTTTTAGGGTTTTCCATAACTTCCTCGGATTTCACCCAATCACCTTCAAATTTTACCATAGAGTTCATTTCTTAATTCTGCTTCTTTGTCCCTCTCTGCCAAATTTTCCCTTTCTTTCACCCCGCTTCTGAAATCCCCATTTCTTGCCTCCCTGTCTATCAGAAAGTGTCCAAATCCTAGTCAAACCCCAATTACCAATCCGAGTTTTTCCCAAATCCAAATTTTCCTTTACTAAATAAGCTTTTGTTTGTGTTTTTCTATCCATTTCCAAAAAAAAAAAAAAAAAAACTCATGGGTGTGGTTGTCACCCGTGCAGGAGCAAAAGCCATGGAAGAATCACTTACAACCATCCAAACCAAACTCCAAGATCTGGATGAAAAATTTCTCAGCCTCCATCTTCAGCATTCAGCCATGAACAATAATCGACAGCCAGAATCTTTTGCAGCCATCAGGTTCTCTTCTTCCAGCAATTTTCGTGGGCCGAAGCTTGATTTTCCTCGCTTCAATGGTACTTATCCGACTGGATGGATATACCGAGCAGAACAATATTTCAGTCTGCATAATACTTTTGATGTCTAGAAAGTTCCACTTGCATCCTTTCATTTGGAACAGGAAGCCCTTCAATGGTACCGTTGGTACATCAAAGCTCATCCCGAACCAAACTGGACAGATTTTTGCCAACTCCTTTTGTCACGATTTGGTCCTAGTGCTTTTGATGATTTTACAGGAGCACTCACTAAACTTCACCAAATGGGCATAGTGAGAGAGTATCAGATAGAATTTGAGAAACTGGCCAATCACACAGAAGGATTGTCTGATGAATTCTACAGGAGTTGTTTTATCAGTGGTCTCAAGGATGAAATCCGTTCAGAGGTCAAAATGTTCTGTCCCAACACAATGATGGAAGTCCTAGGGTTGGCTAAGTTGGCAGAGGACAAGATCGCAGCTCAACAACGCTCCAAAACCACCTTTGTTCCCTTCAGAAATATGTGTTCCCAACGACCTCCCATCATGCTTGCTCCTCAACCAACTCCTATCAAGTATTTGTCTGAAACAGAGATGCAGGCATGCCGAGAAAAAGGGCTTTGTTATAATTGTGATGAGAAATTCACTCGGGGACGTAGATGTGTTCAACAAAAGCTCTATCTCTTGGATGTGGATTCTCCCCCTCCCTCAAAACTTGGTGAAGAAGCTACAGATACAGTAGATGATCAGGTCGACATTCAACACCCGCCTGTTGACACCCCATCTCAGGACGACCCACCCAAGATCTCTCTCCATGCTGTAACCGGCGTCACCACCCCACAAACAATGGGGGTCAGGGGATACTTCAAGAAGCTCCCTCTTACCCTATTCATTGATTCTGGTAGCACTCATAACTTCATTGACCCTCAGATTGCCAAACAGGCTGATTGTTTTGTCCATCCTTGCTCCAACTTTCAAGTCATGGTTGCCAATGGGGGCATCTTACCTTGCAAGGGGAAGTGTCACAATGTGCGTATCTCTATGGAAGACTATAACCTACGCTCTGACATGTTTTCCTTTTCCTTAGGTGGATGTGATGTGGTTTTGGGCATTCAATGGCTACACACACTTGGCCCCATCTTATGGGATTTTGCTGAACTTTGGATGCAGTTTTCAACCAATGGGACACAACACAAAATTATGGGCTTACAACCAGGGTCTCTCCGCATCATCAGTTCACATCGCCTGGAAAATATCGTTAAGAAGAATTCACATGGTGCCATTGCTCATCTCCATTCCCTTCAGATGCACCCACCAATGGTCTCCACTACTTCCTTGGATAGATATGTAGGTGTCTTTGTTGCACGAGTTGTCTTGCTGCCTTCACGAGACCTTTCCGGTAAGCATTTAGCCACATTTGCATCTCAGCAGGACATGATGGCTATTTTGCATACAGTACAGAAGTGGCAGCCATCCCTATTGGGGAATTATTTCTGCATCAAGACTGATCTCCAGAGTCTGGAAACTTTCCTGGAACAACAGGTCTCCTCCCCAACACACCCGAAATGGGTTATCCAACTCATGGGTTATGACTATGAGACCACTTACCAGAAGGGTAAGGACAATATAGTGGAATATGCTCCTCCTCGCACAATTGATGACCCAGTTTCTCTTACAACTATTTCTTTGCTTGTTCCAAATTGGTTGCAATCTGTTCAATGGGGCTATCTCTTCTATGAACTCCATGCTTCTTCATCAGTAGGGCACTTTGGGTTCCTCAAAACGTATGACCAGGAACAATGTAACTTCTTTTGGTAGAGACTCAAAAGGACAATTCAACAGATGGTGGTTAACTGTGATACTTTCCAGGTCAACAAGGGTGAAACGATGCTCCTTTCGAGACTGCTCGAACCCTTGCCCATCCCTCCACTGATTTGGACAACTATTTCTATGCATTTTCTAGAAGCGCTCCAGTGGTATAGTACCACATCTCAAAGGACACCATATGAAGCAGTCTTTGAATAGGCACCACCAGTTCACAGCTCCCTAGTTCAGGAAATTGACTCAATTCTTTGAAACCGTGATCAACTTCTTCTCATTCTGTAGGACAATTTTCACATGGAAAGAATTCGACTGAAACAACAAGCCGATCAACACCGTTCTGAGCGCACTTTTCACATCGCTGATATGGTTCTTCTTCGTATACAGCCTTCCACGCAATCCTCCTTGAAACTCCAAAGGCGCCAGTGGCTCAGAATGCAAACCAAGGATGCTACAGGGGACCCACTCCTTCAGATTCTACATCAATTTCAACATCTAAAGCTTTGAGGACAAAGCTTTTTCTAAGGGAGAGGGGATGTTAGGAACCCATGTCTTTACTTTGTTAGTATATTGTTGTTGGACGCATATGCTTTGTAAGTCATCCCATAGTATTTGTTGATCCATAGTTTGTGTTATTGTTGTTGGCGCATATGCTTTGTAAGTCGCCCATAGTTTTGTTGATCCATAGTTTGTACTGGCCCATGGTTTTGACTCATAGTATTGGTGCCTAGACTTAGCCCATGGTTTGTATTAGCCCATGGTTTGTATTGACACATAGTATTGACCCATGGTATTGGTGCCTAGACTTAGTATATAAGTGTGTGTTGAGGCCTATGAAGGCACCGTGAAGTTATTTGTATTGAGCTTGCTCAAAGGAGGTTTCCCCCTCGAAGTGGTCTGCGATCAATATAAAAGTGATTCTGAGTTCTGTCATTTCTACTATTTCGCATATTCTTATTAATTAATTGTTTCAGGTGCTTCACATTACCTCTGAAAAGGGAATTGAACTTCACATTGAGATAGGACCGTGTGCGATACCAAACTCAAAAGCTCCTTACCGGATGAACATCCTAGAGCTTACCAAATTAAAATCACAGTTAAAAGAATTAATTGATAAAAATTACATAAGACCAAGCGTGTCTCCTTGGGGAGCACTTGTAATTTTTGTTAAAAAGAAAGATGGTACCTTGAGTTTATGCATAGACTACCGTCAGTTAAATAAAATGAAGATTAAAAACATATATCCTTTTCCCCGCATAGATGATCTGTTTGATCAAGTACACCGAGAAACGATATTTTCTAAGATAGATTTGAGATATGGATATCATCAAGTCAGAATTAAAGATGAAGACATCTTTAAAACTGCTTTTAGAATCCGTTACGGGCATGACGAATTCGTAGTTATGCCTTTTGGGCTAACTAATGCTTCCACAGTTTTCATGTGTCTAATGAATAATGCTTTACATAAATATTTGGATAAGTTTGTATTGTTTTCATTGACGACATTTTAATTGATTCAAAGACTAAAGAAGAACACGATGAACACTTACAAATAATTTTACAAGTTTTAAGAGAACATCAACTGTACGCTAAATTCAGTAAGTGTGAATTTTTCAAAGATAAAATATAGTACTTAGGTCATGTGATATCCAAGGATGGAATTGCAGTTGATCCTGATAAAATAAGAGCGATTAATGAGTGGCCTATCCCTAAAGATGTAACTGGTGTACGATTGTTTATGGGGATAACAAGTTACTACCAAAAGTTTATCGAAGGATTCTCAAGAATCACAAATCCTATAACCTCTTTACAGAAAAAGGGAAAGAAATTTGTTTGGGATCAAAAGTGTGAAGAAAGTTTTAAGAAATTAAAAGAACGATTAACAACTGCACCTATTCTAAAAATTGGAGATCCAAACAAGGACTTTATTGTTTGCATTGATGCATGCAATGATGGCCTTGGTGGAGTCTTAACACAAGAAGGTCACGTAACAGCGTATGAGTCAAGAAGGTTAAAAATTCACGAAAAGAACTACACTACCTACGATTTAGAGTTGGCTTCTGTGATACATGCTTTAAAGATGTGGCACCATCATTTGATCGGTAGAAAGTTTTCATTAATGAGAGGTAATAAACGTTTAAAATATTTGTTGGATCAACCAAATATGAACGCAAGGCAAGCTATGTGGTTTAACAATTGCACTATATACCTTGAACCATATATCAAATACTATAATGTATTATAACATACCGTTTTCCATATTATGTTCCTCTAGCACCAAATTCCATGGTCGTATTTATAAATACTCTTGTTAAGACATAGTATTACAACTATTTTGTCATGTTAAAAATTGTGAAACTAATGTAAAAAACTTGTTGCCACTACCATGATAAAAGCCTTTAGGCTAGCACCTCCAAACCCTTAGTTATGGTTACCCCTTTAAATATTTTCATTGCAATCAAAATTCATGTAGCTAGGCATAATCATGGTCTTGGTGATCTATGAATTCAATTGCCCTTATTTCATAAAAGTCCTACCTGTAGCTTGGACAGAGCAATGGAACGTGCATTAGCTTTTAAGCTAAGTAAGCCTCACGGTTGCTCCATTAATCACTTGTAAAAAAAAAAGGAATCAAAATTAATCAATCAAACATAATCACAATAATATCATTAATAATATAATATAGGTTACAACTCTAAGGCTTCTAGCATTGCTTGTCGTTATAGTTACACTATACATTTTATCATCCATGACATAACAGGTTGTATGTAATAACCAAACAAATAATGCATTGAAAACTAAGATACAATGGATATCATCAATATTCTCATTAAACAATAAAGGAGATCCAAGTCCTACTTCATTGATTTCAGGACAAGCAAGATAATCATCGAATATCTTAATAACATTGAAAAATACAGACAACATCTATTCCATAATAAGATAATAGATTTCCGTAAGTTTAATACTATATTATGAACAATAACATACTATTTTAAAGACCTGGGGTTACTTATTAAATTAATTGTCGTTAAGACATCTTTAGTATTCGACAACGGTTTATAACATAAATAAATGTCGCATTTGAGAATTTAAGTTAAGCAATAAATTTAAGATGTTAAACATACACTTTTAGACTTCCGCATAGAATTTAATAGGAAAAAGACTGCTGAGAAAAATTTTAAATTTTTATAAATTTTGGGGATGTTACATGTCTACAAGAGAGATCTTCTCATCTCTTGATTCTTCTAGTGGTCCAACCCTTGTGTTGGGTGATGATTATGAAACTTCAAGCAAAGTTAAAGGAAACATTGATCTAGACTTTGGCTCATTCACTAATATGTTGTATGTTCCAGGACTTGCTGCTAACCTTTCGTTAATATACCAGATGAATCACACAGGGTCACCCAAAAAGGTGATCTTCACACCTAATGATGTTGAAATCTGTGAAATTTCAACAGGCCGATTTGTTGCCTTAGGTTCTGCTGACCATAGCTCAAAAATATATAGATTCTCCCATTTTGTGCCATTCCCCTCACCTTCTTCTCTACTTGCCCATGCCAATGAGTCAAGAAAATTATGGTATGAAATATTTGGTCACCTAAACTACAAATATATTTCCGAACTGCATGAGAAAGAGATGGTCATAGGTCTTCCCAATGTCAAGTTTTCTAAAGGTTTTTGTCAAGGCTGCATCCTAGGAAAGCGCCCAGAGCATAAGTTTGAAAGATCCAAAACTGAACAAACCTCAGTACCCATGGAGCTTATTCACAATGAAATATTAGGTCCATTCCCCCATGAGGCTTTGAACCATGCCAAATACATCCTCACCTTCATAGATGAATTTACCGGGTACTGTTGGATCTATTTCATCAAGTTAAAGTCAGAAGTGTTCAGTATGTTCAAGCTTTTCAAAGTCTCAGTTGAGAACCAGTCTGGTAGACATATCAAGATCCTTATATATGATAATGGTGGGGAATACATCAAATCTGAGTTTTAGCAATTTTGTTCCTCTTCAAGCATACAAATGCAATACACGATTCCCTACACACCTCAGCAGAATGGTGTTGCTGAGAGGAAGAACAGATCTATGAAGGAGATGGCCACATGCATGCTTGAGGAAAAGTCTTTATCTCCAAGGATTTGGGCTGAGGAAATAAACTGTGCCACATACATATAGAACAAAGTGCCTCACAAAGCACTAAAACGAATCACTCCTTTTGAGGCTTAGACTGGGAACAAAGCTGATATTTCTCATTTCAGGATTTTTGGCTCCAAGGCTTGGGCTAGAATTCCACTTGAGAAGAGGAGGGCTATGCAGCCCCAAATCCAACCATGTATTTTTTTGACTATTCAGAATAATCCAAGGGATACAAGTTCTTGAACATGAATTCTCAAAATTCCTTCATTGAGAGAAGTGTTCAATTCGAAGAAGAGCCCTCATAGAGTGTTGAAATTGGAGAACCCTCCACACCACCACCTGAAGATGTAAGTGAAGTTCCTTTTGAATTTTCTGATTTTGATATTTGTGATTATGAATACCATTTTATTACAAATCCTAATTCACCAACAAGGACAAAGTGGGATTCTAATACTCGTCAAGCAACTGGTGAACTAGTGGGAAATCCTTAGGATGCTAGGAGGACTAGATCACAATTTGAGAATGCTCTCAATGTGGATGATCATTACTTATCTGAGAGATGTTATTTGATGGTGGATTCTGATCCTCATAAATATGTGGAAGCCTCACATGATCCAATATGGTAGGATTTTATGGATGAGGAGTTTCATTCACTGCAAAAGAATGAGACATGGGAGCTAGTCAAGCTCCCCCAGGCATAAAATTGGTAAGGTGTAAGTGGATCTTCAAGACTAAATTTGGAGTTGATGGTGCAGCAGTGAAATATAGGATAGGATGGTGGCAAAGGGATTCTTATAAGTCCATGGCCTTGACTACAATGATAATTTTGGACCAGTTGTACCAAAGGATTCGATAAGACTCATTCTGGCAATTTCTGTTGCCAAGCGCTGGGAAGTACATCACATGGATGCCAAAAGTTCCTTCCGACATGGAGATATTGAGGAAGAGATTTATATGCAGCATCCATAAGGATATATATCTGATCATAACTATGTGTGCAGGTTGTGGAAGTCCTTATATGGGCTTAAGCAAGCCCCTAGGGCTTGGTATGCCAAAATGGACAACTTTATCTTGTCACAATATTTTGCTAGATGAAAATATGATCAAAATGTTTACATGAAACTGATTGATGGTTCAATTCTAATTATTGTGTTATATGTTGATGACCTACTAATCACAGGTAGCTCTACTGATCAAATTGATTCATTAAAGACTACTTTGCATCAAGATTTTTCCATGACTGACTTCAGAATTCTTAAGCAATTTTGGGGGCTTGAGATTTCTCAAACTGAGAATGGAAATAAGGTATATCAATACAAATATGCATCTAACCTACTAAATAATTTCAAGATGGCTTATTGCAAGCCTTCAAAGACTCCCTTCCTTTCAGGAGTTAGACTTGAAGAAGCAAATTCTACACCATTGGTGGACATCACCTTGTATAGGAAGCTTGTTGGAAGCTTGTTACATTTGAATCATACTTGATCTAATATTGCATATGTAGTGAGTGTGGCCTCAAGATACATGGAGAATCCACATGATCTTCATTGAGGGCTGCAAAAAGAATCTTACATTATGTGCAAGGAACCAACTCTGATGGGATTCACTATGTTGCAGATTCTAGCCCAGATCTTCTTGACTTTACTGACTTAGATTGGGCTAGTGATAAGTATCCACCGTGGAACCAAACCAATAGTTCCTTTATACATGCATTTACATTTGCTGATCTCCCAAAATGCGGCATGTGAATTATTTATAGGATCCCTGATCGCTCCAAGCCCAATGCCCACTGCATTGGCTCCCCGTGATTGGACCTCCATCTCCATTCTTTTTCTCCATGTATGTGCACTGTGTGCATTCTGGATATGCAAAAATATCATGGTCATTGTACTGTAGTTTTTGCAGTCGCTACAATATAGCTCCGGTGGTGTGGATACCCTCCTGTGTCGGTGGCTCCTTGATAGTGTACTTGGAATTCTTACCGAGTCTTACTGTTGGTGCCCCTTCCTTTCGTAGTGGCACATACCCTGGAATGTCTACGACTGTCGGAACTTGTTGTCTTCCACTTGCTTTTGTCGTTTCTTCTTTCGTGGCCCCTAATGTGCCTGCTTCTTGTCATTCTACCACGACCCTTGTCAAGGCACGGGTGGTGTTCGTTCTTCTTTCTAAACTTGCCGTTCGGTTGGCGTTTATCTTCTTCCTAAATATTTGCACTGGTGCAGACACAATTTTTTGTTTTTCTTGAACAATGGTTTCCCTTGCCCTAGATTGTTCCTGTGTGCTTATCCTGGAGACTACACATGCCATTGCAAATTTCTAACTTCACTTATGTTAGTCTTTGGTTGAATCATCTTCCACAATTCTCACAATGCACAATGGGTCGAATTTTTCATCTTTGCGTGTTTTTATAGGTTTGTTTTCCCTCTCTCTGTCCATCGAGTCAATTTCGGACAATAATTTCCAAATCCTCTGTCGATTTACTGAATCGTTTGACCTCTTTGGCCATTAAAGGTTCCTTCATCCACTTGCACCGTGCCTTAACTGCTGCACTCAAATCCGATGTCGATTTATCCAAACCTTCTTCGATTTACCCAAATGGACGCAATGATGCGGCATTAAATCCATATGCTTATATTAGAATGGTACCACTTTAGATGGTGCAAAATTCATTAGCTTTAGCTTTTTTTTAGGAGTTACCATCTATAATTCTGATTGAACACACTATTTCCAAAACATCTAAATTTGGAGGAAGATTTGTATCGACCCATGAATCAGGGATAAAAATTGAAGT
The DNA here is from genome assembly GCA_027924585.1 of Larix kaempferi. Taxonomy (NCBI): domain Eukaryota; kingdom Viridiplantae; phylum Streptophyta; class Pinopsida; order Pinales; family Pinaceae; genus Larix; species Larix kaempferi. The sequence goes on along the minus strand of BSBM01000240.1, from coordinate 8,243,633 downwards.
TGTCATTGCTCGTCAAGAACCTTCTAGCTCATGATAGAAGAGTAAAATTGCTGGAATGCCTTCCTTACTTGTCAATAAATATACTCAGAACCTTATCTCACTCTTGTAGCATGTCGAAACATTGTAGTTATATCGAACTTGCCTTTAAGAATTAAAAGAATGGCTTGGAAGTATATGGATATTAAATTAATAAATAATTTAATACAACTGACCAATTCTTTCCGAGACAAGATCACTCTTTATATTATTTAAGGAACCTTTCTATCCAATCGTGACATAGACAAAGGTTTTCTATTTTCTATTTTAAAGCCTATATATATATACTTTGCAGACAGTTACATAACGACCCGTCGGTTCACTAACCAACGTGACTAAATGACTCGACATATGGTGGTCGACATGATGGTTCGACATGTTCTTTGAAGTGGTCGAACAGAGGACATAGTCGGGCAGCCGACCTAGCCTCCTCCAACATCTCCCCGACAAACAAGATCTTTCTTCATCCTGAAGAAATCAGAAAATAACTGGAGCTGGATAAACAGATGAACTTCACCGCGGCTTGTCTTGTAACTAAGTGTACACAATTGATGACTCTGAGCTGGTACCGGCTACTATCGTGAATGGAAATGGGTCCTCAATTTTGGTATCGTGTCCATGCTGGTAGAATAAGATAGCAACATGGTCTGGTACGAAACAACTTTGGATGACCAGCTAGTATTGTGGCTGGAAATGTGTCCTAAAGTCTGGGAGCTGGTAGACGAAAGCTGTCAACATGGCTATTCTTGGATGACTACTGCACGCCTAACGTTGACGAAATTGGAAGCTCATGTTGTTTTAGATAAGGAAGTGTCGAAGAATACAAGTACATGGACCACTAATCTTCTCATGTCAGCTCCAACTTGTACACCAATCAGTTAGTGAAAGAAGAATGACGAAAACGTGATTGGTGTCCTACATAAATGCCTTGTGTTTTTCCATGCTTAAAAATACTGATACAGATTGCACACTAAATTATATGGTATAACGAGTGGACCAATATATATATATCATCCATTGCCAGTACTTGCACGAATGATGCTCATTATCTATAGTTCAATTAAGACTACTTTAGTAACATTTTTTTTTATTTTTGCTTCACCTGGAAGCTACTGAGTCACATTAGAGACAAATCCTGGTCTTGGGGCTTCGAGAGTGCTCGAAATGGCCATATATCATGGTGTGGTGAGTATTGGTCAGGGAACTCATGTTGAAATGCTCATATATCACGGAGAGAAATGGGAAGCGACCATAAAACTCAAGTATTTCTGATAAAACAATAAAGGAAAGGGAACAGAGGAGGTAAAGAAGAGTGCCGTGACTTCTCGAAGATTTCATTTTGCTACGATATGGGGTATTGTTTATCCTCAATATAGTGAGTGGCTAGTGAATTGGTGAATGTACTAGGATGGGACTGATGGGGAACGATAATTATCATAATATTGTGTGATGGTGGTCATAGATATCATCTGTAACGACTATAGATTTTGCTGAATTAATTGTACATGTATCACTCCACTTGATGCCTTGAGAAAGGATTGTATGCTGACATGGCGATGGTTTATACAATGAAATTCTGAAATGGCGGTTATCTTGACGGTGGTAATAGTGAATGATGGTTTGTACCACTTGTGTGAAGCAAATAATCTCATCACTCTTTAGTTGACATTATGTCTTGTCACGAGAAAGTGATAGTGATGATGATGATTCAGTCTTGACAGTTTTAAAACTACCTAGATCGCTGAAACTGCAATCTGAGCACTCCAAATTGTGATTTTGGCAAGAATTGCTACACCGGATTTCGGGGAGTTGGGGGCATTTTAGTTAGCCCTTATTTTCCAATAAATATAACTCGTCGATACAATAACCATCTGATTTCCTTCCAGTTTTCTACTTCTAGAAAAGAGAATATATTGAAGGACACATAAGATCACACCTGGTTGCATGGGTAATTTCCATCAATCATGAGAAGATACCATCTTTTATAATATCTCATGTAGGTGGTTTTGGGATCACAAGAAGTGGTTCTCCATTACAATTTTTCATTCAACGGAACGATCCTCGACTCGGCACGTGGTAAGCGGTAAAAATTCTTCCACCGCTTACCCTTTTCATTCCCCTATGAAATCAACATCAACAATATATCTTTTACTTTGCCGCTCATCCATTGTAGATTGCTTCCTGACTTTAACATGTGCCAAAGGTCATTTTTCCAAAGTTGCCAACATTTTAGAACATGCACCTTTTCCTAGCGTATTTCCTAGTGTATTTTTTTTAATTAAATCCCTTCATGCTAGAAGGGTGGTATGAATATATAACCTTCAACCTAAAATTAAGTTCAGCCCTTAAAATTTGATCCTTGATACCTATTCAAACAATTAATATAACTTAAATCCATATGTTTATATTGAAATGGTACAATTAATATCCTTAATATTCATTTATACAATCTTTAGAATAATTTTTAAAATCAAGTATGCCACATGTCACAATCTGAGCATTCCATGTGTCACCCTAGGAAATTAGATATCGACATTTTAACAACAAAATTTATAGAAATTTTGCTTCAAAGAGTTTGCTGGCAAGTTGAAATTTTGTCAAAGAAAGAGAGGTCATTCTTTCATTGGGTTGTTCTATTTTGGGGTGTTAGAAGTAGATGCTGAGGAGAAAGAGCATCTGCTCCTACCTCCAGGGATGTTTTTTACGAGTGGAGGAAGTAGATATCGGAACTCTAAAAACAAATTTCATAGGAGCATTTCTTTGCACAGTTTGCAAGCAAGTGGAAATATTCTTAGAGAAAGAGCGGCTTCTCTTTCTTCAAGTTGTTCTATTTTTACAGTTCCCTCATAAATGAAGGGGTGGTCAACCCTTCTTCCACCCAATATTATTTTCATAATATTTTTTTCTACAAGAAGGGTCGGTTGATCCTTCTTGTGTTTTCCATTCTGGATATAGGTGAACTGTTGGATATAGGTGTTCACAATTATCTACTAAACGAAAGGGAGGGCGATCCTTCTTGTCGGAAAACGGAATTGGGGACAAAAATTTTGTATATGTTATAGCTTAGCTGATGTCTGGGTCCCTACTATTTACAGCGAAAGTCAGAAGTCTGGAATTGTCGGCCTTGCCTTCGTAGATTAAATTTTTTTACAATTTTCTCGAAATGAAGGCTCGGCCAACCCTTTCTCCAGGGATTTTTTTTAGGAGTGGGTAAAGTAGATATCAACACTCTAAACACAAATTTCATAGGAACATTGCTTCGCACAGTTGCTGGCAAGTGGGAATATTCTCAGAGAAAGAGCGACCGCTCTTTCTTCAAGTTGTTATATTTTTACAATTCTCTCATAAATGAATGGGTGGTTGACCCTTCTTCTTCCTAGTATTCTTTTCATAACAGTTTTAGACTGCGAAAGGGTCGGTCGATCATTCTTGTGTTTTCCATTCTGGATATAGGTGAATTTTTGGATATAGTTGTTTACAATTATCTACTAAGCAAAGGGATGGTCGATCCTTCTTTTTAAAAAATAGAAGTCAGGACAAACATTTTTTTATATGTTATAACTTAGCTAATGTTTGGGTCCCTACTATTTATAGAGTAACTCGTAAGTCCAGAATTGTCATCCTAGCCTTCGTAGATTAAATATTTTTACATTTCTCTCGTAAATGAAGGGTCGGTCGACCTTCTTGTGATCAGTATTCTTCCAGTGTTCACCATTTTGTATATACATGAATTGACGGCCTATCCTTTGTAGGTTGAATATTTTTACAATTCCCTCCTAAATGAAGGGGTGGTTGACCCTTCTTTTTCCCAGTATTCTTTTCATAATAGTTCTAGACTGCAAGAAGGGTTGGTCGATCCTTCTTGTGTTCACCATTATAGATATAGGGAATTGTTGGATTTAGTTCTTCACAATTATCTCCTAAACAAAGGGGTGGATGATCCTTCTTGTTGGAAAACGGAAGTCGGGACAGACCTTTTTTTATATGTTATAACTTAGCTTATCTTCAGATCCCTACTATTTACAGCGGAAGTCAGAAGTCGGGAATTGTCGGCCTAGCCTTTGTGGATTAAATATTTTTACATTTATCTCGTAAATAAAGGGTCGGATGACCCTTATTGTGCTCAATATACTTCTAGTGTTCACCATTTTGGATATACATGAATTGACAGCATAGCCTTCATAGGTTGAATAGTTTTACAATTCCCTGATAAATAAAGCGGCGATCGACCTTTCTTCTTCCCAGTATTCTTTTCATAATAGTTCTAGACTGCAAGAAGGGTCGGTCGATCCTTCGTGTGTTCTTCATTCTGGATATAGGTGTTCGTAATTATCTACTAAATGAAGGGGTGTATGATACTTCTTTTCAGAAAACGGATGTCGGGACAAACATTTTTTATATGTTATAACTTCGCTTATGTCCGGATCCCTACCATTTACAACAGAAGTTATAAGTCTATAATTGTCAACCTAGCCTTCGTAGATTTAATATTTTTACATCTCTCTCGTAAATGAAGGGTCGGATGACCCTTCTTGTGCTCAGTATTCTTCCATTGTTCACCATTCTGCATATACATGAATTGACGGCCTAACCTTCGTAGGTTGAATATTTTTACAATTCCCTCATAAATGAAGGGGCAGCTGATGCTTCTTGTGCCAAGTATTCTGTTCATAACAATTCTAGACTGCAAGAAGGGTTGGTCAATCCTTCTTGTGCTCCGTATTCTTCCAGTGTTCACCATTTTTGCTATAGATGAATTGATGGCCTAGCCCCTGTAGGTTGAATATTTTTACAATTCCCTCATAAATGAAGGGGTGGCCAACCCTTTTTTTTCCAAGTAATATTTTCATAATAGTTCTAGACTGCAAGAAGGGTCGGTCGATCCTTCTTATGTTCGCCATTCTAGATATAGGGAATTGTTGGATATAGGTGTTCACAATTATCTACTAAACGAAGGGGCAGTTTTTCTTTCTTGTAAGAAAACGGAGGTGGGACAAACATTTTTTATATGTTATAATTGAGATGAGAAAAATAAATATTTCTTTTAATGTGCTCTAGTTATTTTATATTTCATAAATCGCTTCTAAAATAGATTTTGATTCTCAACAATGTGTCCTGTTGTTTTATATTTCAGAAATTGCTTCTGAAATGGATTTTGGTTCTCAACAATGTGTGGACCTCCTTTTGAATGGATTGAAAGTTGCCGAAGGAATCTCTTTTGTTGAAAAAAAATATTGCATAATATCAACATTCATGATGGATGTATTATTGCAAATGGTACCAAGACTTTAAATGCAAGTCTTCAATTGCCCTATCCATCAGAAGGTGCAGATACGTTGTCAGAGGCAGTTGGTGGTTATATTCAATGGCCTACATCTGAGATTGTTAACCACATTGGATATGCTCTTCACGATAATGAGGTGAATGACATACCAGCTTCTACTTTAAGGAGTGTAGAACATATCATAAAAATTGAGAATAAATCTTCTTTTATTATAAGTTAATTTGTTACATAACTATTCAGAATGCAAGCTGGATTGCAATTCCATAGGTTTTGTAACAAATGTGAGTGGGGCTGATTTTATTGGGGGAATGTTTTTGGGTGACTTCTCCTTTTGTATTCTGGTGGATGAATTGTTGTTTTCTTGTATGGCTTGTTGTCCTAGGTTAGGCAGTGGAGGTTTTTTTGTATGGACGATTAAAAGAATCATAGATTTTAATATAGAAACATTGCTTTATGTTCAAAGTAATTTCAACAATAATCAATTTGAAGCTGCTTTGAAAGTATTAAGAGAAAATCACAATATCAATTTTGAGGGAGAGAAAGTTAATTTGATACATCAATGTTCTTTAAAGCCACATTATGTTGCACGGGGAATAGTGTCAACTGTTTTTGAAGGAGGCATTGTACAATTCAAACCACTAGATGTTGGTGAGTTTGGTATTTTGGTTCATAAAGTCTTCTGCAATTGTGGGGATTGTGGTGCATTTGAATTCTCTCTGGTAATATGGCCTGCAAACAATTTGCTTGACCTCAATGACATTCCTTTGGATGTTATACTAAAAAAGAACACTGATAAAGACATGGTCAAAATTTGAAATATTTTTGAAGAATGTCCTTTACAGATGGTCCTTCCAGGTACTCCCCATTGTGAATATACAGATGTTAAAGGTGTAATGCCCCCCAAACTCACTACGACTATCGATGTTGATAACACTTATGGGTAAGTGACCCAATTAAATAAATCGAGATAAATGACTATGTACATGATGATTAAGAATAAAATTGGCGACTGACTAGCAATGTATGTGATAAACGTATATGTTTCTAATGATGGATTTAATGATGATTTTGGATAATTGTGATTTGGCTGATTGATTAAACACATGGGAAATCTTATAATGAATATTGTATTTAGGCTGAATTATGGAAATGAAATTATGAGGGTGATTATGACGATTAGAGAATGAATGAAGTATATTATGATGTATGATGAAATGATTCAATAACGAGATTGATGAATGTTAGATATGGTCAACTGATTAAGATAGAATGACTGAATAGTGTATATGCTCGACTGACTGAGACATGATAAATAATTTGTATGCTCGATTGAATGAGATACTAGAATGCATGATGTAAATATTTTATATAGTGTAGCGATACTAATGTGCGCTTGAGTGTGTGCAGTGGCAGGTAAGACAATATATCGACTAACCCACAATGGAAATTTAGGGATCGTAAGAACTGAAAGAAGACATAGGGGTACGATGACTGACTATCAACCCTGGATTAGCAATCCATGCACGTGTGAAGCCGTTTCAGCTCACTCGGGGAAGCGTATGCCATACAGGCAAGGCCATAATGATTTGGTCGCATACGATGAGTTGAGGGGCGCGCAATAAGAAGAGCCTTATCTCTCAACATCCCTTAGTCTCCAAGGAGCATAGTTGAGAGATCGCGGTAACGGTTCCCATTCGCTACGCAATACTCCCCATAAGAAGGAAGAAATGAAACTGTCAGAAGGGCCCACCGAAGAGGTACCTAGATAAAAACGAGAGGAAGAAAATTAATCAATGGTATAAACGAAAATTTCACATAAGATTTAAGAAATACTTTATTTCATTTTGTTCTATTTTATTGAATAATTATATTCAAGATTTTATTATTAATTGATTTCATTAATTTGAAAAAGAATTGAAGAGATTGATTTTATTCAATATTAAATTTGATTAATTATGCTGATCGAAAAAAATTAATAATAAAAGAATTATTTTTATTCAAAGATTTTAATTTAATGGATTTTATTATATTGAATTATGCTATACAAATTCTATTCTTGATTTCATTAATTAAATTTCTTATTTTAATTATTTTATTATATTGAAAAGGGGTTAAAAGATTAACTTTATTTATATTAAATTTGATTAATTTTATTATTAAGAAAAAATATTATTTATTCAAAATATTTTATAGATTTTATTATTTTAAATCATTCTATTAAATATTCTATTTAATTGACTTCATTATTTTGAGAAAAAATTGAAATAGGTCATTAATAAAAGAATTGTCTTTCTTTTATTATTATTCAAGATTTTACTTTAATTAATTTTATTATTCATTTAAATTATTTTATAAAGAGGAAATTTAAAATAGATTATACTTTTAATAAAAGGAATCATCTTTTAATTCAATCTTAATATTAGGAAAAGAAAGAAAAGTAGAAAGCAATAAGTCTAACTAAAAGATTGTTAAGTAAACTAAATGAGAACCAAAAGAGAATTAGAACTCTTCTACACCTAACTCTCACTGATCTAGGGATTTAGGTGCACATTAAAGACATTAAGAAGACACATGTGTTTGAGAATATTGGAAATTAAAATATTAAATTAAATTAAATATGTGCATGGATAGACACATGGCACAAAGGCTTTTGCTATATAATGAGGGAGGAGAAGGAGAGAAAGACATCTCTTGCTCCCTAATGTTGGATGGTCATCATAATCTCGGATTATGTTATGATCCTTGGAGTTGGGATTAGCCGTAACAGGGATTGGGAGATCCTTTTGGGAGGCTAGCTTGTGTGTTCTTACGACCCCATTAGCTCGGGGGTTCGAGGTGAAGCAGAGTAACCCCGATATGGTAGGGAGGTCAACCGAGGGGTCACTAGGTACTTCGTCAGGAAATTGGATTGGATCGTACGGAAACCACTTTGAGGACTCCATCGATTCACTGGATCAACCGTCAAAAACATGTTTGAAGTATTTAGTTTATTTATTTTGCTAACTCTTGTTATTAAACGAATGCATCTTGGTATGTAGTTTTATTTATTGACATTCATGTACTGCAATAGATAGAACTAGATCTGTGGCCTCTATATCTTCTTCTGGAAAATCGTACTGGAAGTTCTGAAATTAATTATACTTACATGTTCAAATTCCGTGGAAGTCTTTTTGGGGAACCCGAAATGGGGGTTCCTACAAAAGGTAATGGAACAATGCCATACAATTCCGTAAAGTGGCAAGCTGGAACTAAAATTTATGAAATAAGTTCAAGATCGGTACCTTACAGGCTTGGAATTGATCATGGTGCATTACTTTAAAAAATTGTCACTGAACTGTTGCTCAAATCTTTGTATGTAAAAAATTTCACTTCAATGGATAATTGAATGTGTGAATCAATTTTATAGTATGAATGGAAATTCAGGAAGACAATATCTTATAAATTCTATGGGATCAAATGCTCATGTGGCCAAATAAGGAGATGACATAAAAAGAATCATGTTTACAATGAGATTAGACACAATAGACTTCTGTCAAAATGCACGGTATAAATGCGATGGGATAAAAAGGAGCAATTTCTACCATTATAAAAGCATATACTTGAATGGTGATGTGAGATTTGTTCTTGGTAACGGTGGCTTGGAAAAATCTAGGGAGAACATTCTTGCACTAGTAGCTACTATTAATAAAATTGTAGAAGAGGATTCAGACAAATGTCCACATCTTACACGATTAATCAGTGAATATGGAACGAGTACAACCTTGAAATTATTGCCATCTAATATGTCCCATGGTTTGCTGCGAAAAATGGCAAATGAAGAAATCAAAAGTATTGGTTTGCCTCCAGTATCACAATCCTCTTTTAGAAAGGTGATGAGAGAATATTTTTGAGATTTTAAAATTTCTAAATCAAACTCCTTTGCAAGGTGTAATGAATGAATTACAATACAGGATAGGATTAAGGGGACCACTGATCCAGCTAAGGTGGAAATGTTGTGAGGACATCAGGAAACTTATAATAAATATATCACAATTTTTCGCCAAGTATATTATTCTCATAGATTAGCTTCACAAAAAAATCCAAAGACTTTTCTAAGTATTGTTCATGACAAAATGGATAAGTCAAAGACTTCCATTCCAAGGATGGGTAAGAAGGAGAAATATTTTAGTAATGTTATGAATCTTCCCATATCATTGATTGGAATTTTGACTCATGGGCACAAGACTGGGGGTTTTTCCCATTTCATCCTCTCGATTTTAGAGATGGGATCGAAATTCACTGTGACATCCCTGGCTAAATGCTTGAAGAGTCTTGAAGAACCAATGGTTGATAAATATGGTTATTTTCTCTACGAAGGCAGAACATCTAAGTACCAATTGCATGATGCTCTATTGCAATCAGAGTCATATGAAAATTTTGTGATATGCAAACAAGATGTATTGCAACATGATATATTGTGTGTTGATGGTACTAATCAATGCATGCCAAATATAAAAATACCACCCACATTGTTGTTGCAAATGGATAATTGTTCAGGCGATAATAAAAACCACTTTGTATTTGCATTTTTATCTCTTTTAACAACAAGGAGAGTGTTCGAGATAGTTGAAGTTGGATTCCTCCCGGTTGGACACACCCATGAAGACATAGATGGAACTTATGGAAGGTTATCAGTAAAACTAATGCGCAATGATATATTTTCACTCTCAGACATTATGGATACCTATAGGACATGTGAAGATCACAATTTATATGTCTCTTATCTAATTGATGAACTTTACGATTTTAAGAGTTTTGTGAAACCCCACCTTTTGGATGGAAATGCCAAAATCATCGTTATAAAAAAATGCCAATTTTTTAAATTCCATCTCATAGATAACATTCCAGTCATGCAATTGAAGGAATTACTTCGGGATGAAGCTTGGTCGTCTCCTATTCATCTGTCGCGGTCATTTCCATATAGTAGTGCACACTTGTCGGTGGGGCAGCCTAGGTTATTAAATATGTAATAAAAAATACCTTTAGACATGGACGAAATAAAAAAATGAATAGAAACATATATTTTATTTTGGGATCGAGGGATTGAGAAGGGAGGTGAACAGTTTTGGTGTCCCAAGTTAAATTACTGGGAGGTTGTATATAAATATTTGGACAATCCCTTCGAGAGTGTTGATCATTCAACAACTAACTTTTGGCCATCGACAAGCCATGATATTCATAGTAGTGAACCTACAAGATTTGAACATGAAATTATGGATGCCTATTTGAAGGTAAATGTTCTTGTTGTTAGCAATCAAAATGTGTTGAGATTTAAAGAAAATATTTTATGGAGGAAAGGGTTTGCAGGATTAGAATGATTCTTGAAAGGAAGCCAAAACTCCCAAGTCGTGCCCTAGGGTAGGTAATCAGAGCTAGAGGTGTTGGATTTGGAAAAAGGAGAAGGAATGTTCAGAGATCTAGTATTCCAAGGTGATTGGGGGACTAAAGGTAGGAAAATAGGCCGACAGCATACAGAGGTGTGTAGGAATGACACGGATTAAATCGCCTTAGAAATCCGCGGCCTTGAAACCTTTGGCACAAAAATTTAAATATGAATGTTACAAAGGCGGAAGAGGTGTTAACCTATGGGAAAAATCCGGAATAAACCGATGATGTAGATTAGCGGGAACATAGATCTATGGCGATAAAGGGATAGTGCTAATCTAATGTGCGCAAAGAAAGGGCGCGTTCAAAATCACCGAAGGTGGATTAAACATTGCGCTCTTTGCAACGACGCAGATCTAATGGGGATGGATCAACGATCCAGGACAGGGCGGTGATTTTTATCGTCAGAAGGTTAAGCAAGCCCAAAATCGCCATGGTCGGCAGAGACGTTTCATCCAACAGTCATATTTAGAGCTATGTGTGGCAAAATGGAAAGCCATGAAAGCAGAAAAGATCCAATCCTAATCCAATCACTAGTTTCAACACAAGAAAGGACATCTCGAGCAAAGATTAATGACAGCCGCATGGGCCAAGCCACCTTAGTGCCATCAGGGTTCCTTTCTGTGTGATCCGAAATGCATGGTCAAACATGCATTGCATCAGAACTATTGTCAAATCCTGTTATTTTAAGAAAAATTTAAAATTTTTTAAGATCGTAATAAATAATACTAAATGTCATCATTTAGCTATCTGTTTAACTAATGTGATTGTAAGGATGTCTGAATGGTATTTGTTATACTTAAATTTTATTATGAGTTTCTTAAATGTTGCTGGTTGTTTTCTGTCCTTCAACCACAAGGGGGAAAATGCTATGATGGATTGGCTTACTTAGCTTTTTTAGCTAATGCATCGATTTTTCTCTTCGTTTACAGATACACCGGAATGTCGGTTCGCCGCAATAATCTTTTAAAGCATCAAGTCACAATATCTGTACCGTCTCATTCAATGAAAAAGTCTAACCTTGCTAACCAAGTTGATCGAGCTCCTTAAGGTATAAAATTTACTTCTTGCTCAGTTCAAAATTTATAACTAAGTTTGTCTTATACCTTTAATTGCACAGCTTTAAAAATATCACTGTGTATTGTTGATACCTACCTTCTATTGTTACGATTCACATTGTTATCTTAAATGAAAACTGTTCTTAGTTTGTATTATCATACTTGATTTCACACGTAGTGTGCACAAGATAACACAGGTCTATTTTCCTTAATCAACCATGTAAGAATTTCAACGTCGAATTCCAACAGTTAAAGTTTCCCCATGGCAATTCTTAAATTCTCAGTGCAATATTATCTCAATATTACAGTATCATATATTTATGCCCTATGTTTCTACCATAGTTGAGAACACCGACAAAGCTATAATATCTATTATTTTCATAATTGGCTAGGGTATGAATTTAATGATCGATTTGAAATTTGAAATTACTTGATACTATCTCCTGGGCAATTCTTATAACAATTTATCACATACTATATACTTGAACAAACTCCAAGTTTTATTCTCAATTGCTAAGGACTGAGCAATTTCTGTCGAAAAAACAATACAAGGTAATCAAAACATCAACTAAGGGTTTTTATTTGAAATAAATGAATGACATGAGTATTATAAGACCTAGCAATAATGTTTTACCTATAAACAATATGGGGTCTTGTACCTCAACAATGATAATAATATCATTGAAATCTTTGGACTTTTGATATTATTACCTCCTTGTAATTATTGTAGGTCCGGGTATCATATTTCTCCCATAATACGTCGCGGCATGTGTTAACATGGAAGATTTGTTAAGTTCGTATGATTTGTACCATAGTTGGGTATCATTGCTATGATTTTAATTGATTGACAATAATTGGGATTACAACTATAGAGTCTCGACCCTCAGCATGGAATATTTAACTGATACGTGGTTTAACGAGAGCCAAGTATATGTGATATAAAGACTCGGGACCAAACCCTACCTTGTTGTTTCTTCCGAAGCCTTCGGGCTCGGGTCTTTCACTGCAAATTCTCCAGGTCTGCACTCTAGGGTAGCGTGGCTATTCTCAGTTCCCAGACTGTTATCACTCTGTTGCTTAATGCTGTTGTTTGCAAGTCTTTAGCATACACCTGTTGACCGCGATGGAAAAGTGATAGTGCCTAGGGTTTATCCTTGCTGTTTATTTACCAGTCTGTCTGCCATTGTTGTACTGCGTCAACAGTTTGCCTTCTACCTCATCTTTTATATCGTTCAAGCTTTATTGAGCATCATTAGTATTTGTTGCTTGGCACTGTGACTAGTCCAGAGTCTAGGGTTTTGAAAATTTGTTAACTGTGGATTCTATTGTCACGATGTGACCTTGCATTTCTTTTTAATGCTTCCACGGTAGCACATCCTTCCAGTCAGCAGTCAAGTGTTTGTGTTGGTGAACGAAAGGGGTTCACCCTTCTGTTGCTTACGGCTATCTGCCTATCTACTATGCATTCAAACTTCAGGTAAGCTTACAGGTTCGTTTAGCATCACAGTGGTTTTTGAGACTCGTTTCTTTTTATAAGAATGCATATGAATTTTGATAATGCTGTTATCTGGTTGCAGGCTCGGACACCCTTCGCATTTTGGAAGGCTCGGACTTCGGCTGTTGGTTACACCTCCGGGTAAGCCTGGTTCTACCACGACAAATCCTCCTTGTGGTTTGTTCGGGTGATAGGTTTTTCTTTTGGTTTGACTTTGAGAGTCACGGCACTCCTGCAACATTGTGTAACTGATTGGATTATATGAAAAAATAAGGGTTTAATCCCTGCATTGGTTTGGGTATAAGGTTTCGGTTAGAAATGTGGTTATTGTATTTCTGTCGATACTTGGTTGTTTTTATAATGAAGACTGAAATGTAGAAACTCGAGCAAACAAGGCTTCAAGAGCCTGTTTTGTAGGTTGGGTTACGGCCTGTAGGGTTCATACTGTACCTGTTCTTTACATACGGGTTTTATTACCCAGGGTTTCGGATAATTTATTAATATGACTTATTTTTTTTTATAAGGACTTGATCTGTGTCTGCGTTGTTTATTAATTTGATGTTTTTAAAATCTAAACAAAAAGAAACTAAATCTTTGTTCTTATATAACCACTGGTATAATGGGCTTGTGGTCTCGGCTATAGATAGGATTGGTTGTAAGATTTTTCAAAGATTGAATAATACTACCTGTTACGAGTTCTTGCGTGTTTTAACTTGATACCTGTAACATATATTTTGACTTTCAGTTTTAAAGTTCATCTATACGGGAAAATCTAGGCTATGGCTGTGATAGATTCGTTCTGTTTAAAATTGTGTAGCTATATATTTAATACCAGGATTTTTCTTTTGTCTGATAAGAAAGTTCTTATTGTTAGCAAATAGAGTATAGGGTTTGTTTCTGAAATGACAAAAGTAGTTTTGTTTAGATGTTAGAATCTATGGTTATGATTTTTGTATTTAAAAGTTAATAAAATGTTCTAAAGATGTTTCTGTTAGTATCTGAGAAATCGTGTGAAAGATATAAAGGAAATAACAGATGAGCTTAATAACTGAGCTGAAATACTTTTCTGCAGTTATTAAATTTTTAAAGCATTAATTAGGTTTATTCCTGTATTGTGAAATCAGTAATGTAGAACTCGGGTGATAGGTTCATCCCCTATCACAATATTGTTTAGCTACTAACTTAATTAAACAGATTACTTATTCTATGGATAACATGGAAACTATGGAAATTAAGACTTAACAAGTTAAGCTCGTCATCGAGTAAAAGAAAATAATTCTGTTGCTTCTCAAATCCTAAAATGATAACTAGTTATTGATCTGTTAATAAAATCTGTATGATACAGTTCAGGTACTGTTTACTGCACAATCTTTTGTTGAAGGATAACGAAGATTGAACTTTAGCTAGGGTTAATACCCTGACAACATACCCTAACTAAGCTATAGGCATTCTGCAAGGATAATCATAATGCTAACCTCAATTATAATAATAAACTAGATTAACATTTTTATAAACATTAGCTAAAGCTTACAGTATTACTACTGTATAACATGTATAGTAAATACTTTATCTGCAAAATATTTATAGTATGAAAGAATGCTGAACGCCATAATTCTTATCAGATTTACCGCAGATAATCAGGGATTGCAGACTCATGATGAATTAAATACTACTCAGACATAATGAATATAAACATAACCTACAATCATTTATACTTAATAAACAAAACAGGAATGAGTGGCAGAACCTGTGTTAACTGTAGACAACAACAGCAATGGGAGGTTGTTCCTCCCTACCAACTCTTGGAGAGTGCCCAAACAGCACTTCTCAGGACCCCCGAGCTTGCTCTGGTCTCCCTGGCTAGAACTAGGTGCAGCAAAAACAATTCACACAGCCAAACAACTAAACTGGAACCAAGTTACTGCAACTTCCTATCTCAAACACTTCCTTACTGTTTTCCCTCTTCCTCAATGGGACTCCTGAATAACATTCACCTGGATGTATTCTCCCTCCAGAACTATCTGAACCCCCATCTCAGTTCATTGAGTACTATTTAAAAGATTGCCTAGGTCTTAGTTGGGTTAACTGTCATTAATGAGCCACCTGCTTAGATTCCACTTTCTTGGGGAATCATGACCCCAAAATATAGGGAAGTTGCCACCTGCAACTTAGGAAGTGTTTGAGGATGCTGCCACTTGTCTTTTTCCTTTCCACCTAGTTCCACCCACCAGTTAGACCAGTAACCTCTTTTAACAGCTCTCCCATGCTGTTGTCTCCATAATTTATTTATTAATAATAAAATATTCAGAATTTACATTCCATTTCTGGTGACTCTGCCGAGTCATCAATTCCTACTTAGCATTAAATTTAACATAATGTCTCAGGGATATTAATAAAATAATTACATTATTTTTGCAAAATTGGGTATGTGACATACACACCCCCTTAAAATGTAACATCGTCCTCGATGTTACTTATTCTTCATCTTCAGCCACCTGCTGGAATAGATGTGGGTATGCTTCCCGCATCTTACTTTCTAGTTCCTAGGTAGCTTCTTCAGGACTAAGGTGCTTCCATTGCACCTTCAGCTGTCCAATTATGCGGTTCCGTAGAGTAATTTCCCTCCTCCCGAGGATACAATCCGGTTACACCAGAACTTCCCCTTCTGGTTCTACCTGTACAATGTTCCAGTCAATAACATGAGTAGCATCATGAACATACTTTTCAGAATAGAGATATGAAAAACATTGTGTACTTTTAAATTTGGTGGTAATGCTAGCTGATAAGCAACTTGACCGATTCTAGATAAAATTTCAAACGTACCACAATAACGTGGTGCTAATTTTGCACAACTTCCCAGTCTTAGAGAGCTCTTCTTTGGCCTTACCTTGATGAACACATGTTCACCTACCTGGAACTCTTTAGGAGTTCTTTTCAAATCTGCTTGACTCTTTTGCCGATCCTGGGCAATCTTCAAATTTACCTGCACTTGTTTCACAATCTGTTCCATCTCTTTTAATAAATCAGGTCCTAACACTAACTTGTCTACGGGATTACTCCAAGAGATAGGAGTGTTACATTTACGTCCATACAAAATTTCAAAAGGACTAAACTTAGCTGATGATTGATAAATGTTATTGTATGCAAATTCTGCTAAATGTAAATAATCCTCCCATTTACCTGGTTGATCTTTAACATACATCCTTAGCAGATCTTCTAATACCTGATTAACCCTTTCAGTTTGTCCATCCGTCTGAGGATGGAAGGAGGTGCTGAAATTTAATGTGGTGTTTAATCCTTTAAACAAGGATTTCCAGAAATTCCCTGTGAATTTAGGATCCCTGTCTGATATAATAACTTTTGGAATACCGTGTAACCGAAAAATCTGTTTTAGAAAGATATCTGCTATGTTTGCAGCCTTATATGTGGTTTTAACAGGAATAAAGTGTGCTGATTTACTTAATTTATCTACTACCACCATGATTGAATCATTCAGATGTTGATTTTTGGGTAATCCCGTAATGAAATCTAGGCTGATTATTTCCCACTTCCAGCTAGGAATAGGTAAAGGTTGCAGCAATCCAGCTGGATGTTGGTGTTCTGTTTTCACTTGTTGGCAGTCCAAACATCTAGCTATATACTCAGCTGTTTCAGATTTCATATTAGGCCAAAAATATTCTTTTCTCAACATGGTGACAGTCTTTTGGTAGCCTGGATGCCCTGAGTAAGGGGTTTTATGAATTTCATCTAGTATTAACAGTTTAACTTTAAGTGCATTCGGAACATACAGCCTGTCTTTAAACAATAAAAATCCGTCTTCATTTAAACTATATCCTTTTATCACACTTCCTGTAGGTTGTTCTTTGGCTGCAGCTTGTAAATGCTGATAATTTTCATCTGATTTTATCCCTTCAGCCAACTGTTCATTTAAATCAGAGGTATAAGTGCTGCTAGCTGATACAAAATTCAGCTTTGCATTTCTGCTCAAGGCATCAACCACCTTATTTTTCTTTCCTTTTATGTGTTGAATTTCAAAATCGTATTCACTTAAGAATGCCAACCACCTGGCTTGTCTTGCATTTAAATTAGGCTGATCTAAAAGGTATTTCAAACCCTTATTATCAGTCAGTAGAGTGAATTTTCTGTCTATTAAGTGGTGTCGCCACATCTTTAAAGCATGGATAACAACAGCTAATTCTAGGTCATAAGTGGCATAATTCTTTTCATGAATTTTCAGCTTCCTAGATTCGTAAGCAATGACATGTCCCTCTTGAGTCAACACTCCGCCTAGACCATCATTACAAGCGTCGGTGCAAACCACGAAATCTTTATTTGGATCTGCTATTCTGAGAATAGGCGCAGTTGTCAATAAAATCTTAAGTTTCTTAAAGCTTTATTCACACTTCGCGTTCCAATCAAACTTCTTGCCTTTCTTTTGCAAGGAAGTGATTGGGTTGGCTATTTTTGAAAAGCCTTCAATAAATCTCCGGTAGTAACCGGTAATTCCCATGAAGGATCTAACATCTGTTACATCTTTTGGTACTGGCCATTCTTCAATTGCCCGAATCTTTTCAGGATCAACTGAAATCCCTTCCTTGGTGACTACATGTCCTAAGTACTGGATTTCGTCTTTAAAGAAGTCACACTTACTGAACTTCGCAAAGAGCTGCTGCTCTCTTAGTTCTTGTAAGACTATACGTAAGTGTTCTTTATGCTCCTCTTCATTCTTAGAATAAACTAAAATGTCATCGATGAATACGACAACAAATTTATCTGAGTACTTATGCATTATGTTATTCATTAAGCACATAAAGACAGCTGGGGCATTAGTAAGCCCAAATGGCATTACGACAAATTCGTAATGTCCGTACCTTGTTCTAAAAGCTGTTTTGAAAATGTCTTCTTCTTTAATCCTCACCTGATGATAACCCAATCTCAGATCTATCTTAGAGAATACCGTAGCTCCACGTAGCTGATCAAACAGATCATCTATGCGAGGCAACGGATATCTGTTTTTAATCGTCATCTTGTTCAGTTGACGGTAATCTATGCAAAGTCGCATAGTTCCGTCCTTCTTTTTAACAAAAATTATTGGTGCTCCCCAAGGGGATACACTGGGTCGAATGTAATTCTTGTCTATTAACTCCTTTAACTGAGTTTTTAATTCATTAAGCTCCAAAATATTCATACGATATGGGGCTTTTGAACTAGGTACAGCACCTGGTATCAGCTCAATTGTAAAATCCAGCTCCCTCTTGGGAGGTAATTCTGGGATTTCCTCAGGAAAAACATCCATAAATTCATTGAATACGGGGATGTTCTCTACTGTTATCTTACTGCTTTCAGACTTATCTATCTCATCTGTAATAGTTACAACATAGGCTTTGCACCCTTTTCTGACTGCCCTTTTAAGTTGTAAAGCAGAAATCTGCCTAACTACTGTTTTCCTAGGAATACCCCTAACAGTTACAAGCTGTCCATTACTGTTTACACATCTAAAAGTTTTGTCAAAACAGTTTAAAACTACCCTATGCTGTTCCAACCAGTCCATTCCGATAAGTAGGTCATAAGAGCCAAGTGGCAAGACATTTAATTTAACTGTAGTCTTAAAATCATTCATATCTAAGATACATTCCTTAACATAACAGTTTACTTTCCTTTTTGCCCCAGTAGCTAGTTGTACAGACCAAGAATTATCAAATCTTTCAACAGTCAAATTACATTTTTCTACTAGCTGGGGTGAAATATAACTAAGACTAGCACCCGAATCTATTAAAATAGTTACAGGGGTTTTGTTAATCATACCTCCTACTTCCACCATGGAAGTTTGGTAGTCAGCTTGGCGGTTTTCCAATGCTGCATTGATTCGGGGCATAGTCCCTGCAAAGTCCCCAACAGTCATTTCATCTTGAACAATATGAATTGTTAAATTGTTAGTATTAAATCACAATACTATAGGATCTTTGCTGAGAGAATAACATCTACAGTATATCAATGCATGACAATCATAATATGACAAGCATCACAAGCATCAAAAGAATCAAAAGCATAGAGACAAGAGACACAGAGTTTCCGTGGGGAAAACCCTAAGGTGAAAAACCCCACAACTTCCTCAGAGATAGAGAGAGCAATGGCTCAACCAAAATACAACCAAATAACACTGAGATAGTCTCCTAGCATATGATCCTCCTCCACCTCACTAGTGCGCCACTTTTCAGAGAGAGAGATAGTTACTTTTCCGAGTGAGTAAAATAGAGATCTCCTATCTCTATTTATACTCACCTTTTTGCCCAGTGACCTACTGGGGCCGACTTGTCTACTTGGATACATCTACATTATATTATATATTAATTAGGGCCAACCCCATAAGGTGGTCTAATAACCCATCGACAAGTACACACACTTGCGATACTTGTCAATCCACATGACGACACTTCCTTATAGAGGAATAACACATCTCTTATAAGGGTACAATAATTATATATATAATACACAGATGAAATACATTCTGAAGTTACATATACATCAACACTCCCTCTTAACTAGAAAGGTATTTCTCGACACAGATCTGCTAGACAAGTCTTCTTCTCTGGATCATCGTCATTGATGCATCGTCATCATCATCGTCACTGCTGCTACTATCTCAACCAATCTCTGACTCTACTCATCATAGGAAGTTCTACAGAGCCAGTCCTTTTTCATACTGGATGTAGGCCCACCACCTGCAGGTCTTCATCATCACTGGCCATACTGTGGAATCCTCAGGACTTATTACGTGCGTCACAAAACCTCGAAAGAGCATCCCAGGCTGTTACGAGCACACAGCTCTACCTATAGGATCTCCCACGGCACCGAATTATATGTGACCTCACCACAAAACCTCGCAAGAGCATCCCAGGCTGTTACGAGCACACAGCTCTACCTATAGGGTCTCCCAGGGCAACGAATTACATGTGGTCATGGCAAAACCTCGCAAGAGCATCCCAGGACTGATTACGGGCACACAGCCCAACCTATCGGATCTCCCAGGGAAACGAATTACATGCCATAGGACAAAACCTCGAAAGAGCATCTGCTAGATATCCCAGGGAACCGAATTACATGCCATAGGAAAAACCTCGAAAGACTATCTGCAGATCTCCCAGGGAACCGAATTACATGTCCTCCCAGAGCAAAACCTCGAAAGAGCATTTGCCAGATGTCCCAGGGCACCGAATTACATGCCATAGGAAAAACCTCGAAAGACCATCTGCAAATCTCCCAGGGCACTGGATTACATGCTCATCTGCACAACCTGATCCACGGCCACAGAGTATCAACCTGATACTCACCATACATCATCCTGATGTATCCATGATCATCCTGATCATCATCACTGCAACGTCCTGCTGCATGTCATTTGGAGCAACATCCTGAAGCTCGTCATCTATGATCATCCTGATCATCACTGCAACATCCTGCTGCATGTCATCTGGAGCAACATCCTGAAGCTCGTCATCTATGATCATCCTGATCATCACTGCAACATCTTGCTGCATGTCATCTGGAGCAACATCCTGAAGCTCGTCATCTATGATCATCCTGATCATCACTGCAACATCCTGCTGCATGATCCACCTGATCATCAATGCATCTACCTGATGCATACCAAGTATCTACCTGATACATATCATCATACATGATCCTCCTGATCATCAATGTATCCACCTGATACAAATACATGATACATATCATCATACATGATCCTCCTGATCGTCAATGCATCTACCTGATGCATACCAAGTATCTACCTGATACATATCATCATACATGATCCTCCTGATCATCAATGTATCCACCTGATACAAATACAAATACATGATACATATCACCATACATGATCCACCTGATCATACAATGTATCCACCTGATACATATACATATACATGGTCCAAGCATCCAACATGATGCATATACAAAATACGTACACATGATCCCACTGATCATATCCAGCATCCAACATGATGCATACATACATAAATGATCCAACTGATCATATACAGCATCCAACATGATGCGTACATACATACATAAAAATGATCCAACTGATCATATCCAGCATCCAACATGATGCGTACATACATACATAAAAATGATCCAACTGATCATATCAAGCAGAAACCAGAACATCATCCTGATGCTCATCATCCAGCGCTTACATCCACAGCCATGTGAAGGATCCTCCTTCCAACATGCTTGGAATGGCTTCAGCAAATGTGTCCATCACTTCTTCCTCGAAGTGTCCTCGATCTGAAGAACGCCAAGCCTCTCTCTGAAGTACTCGAACTTCACTCTGGCTAGTGGCTTTGTCAGCACATCTGCAATCCGCTCGTCCGTCGCAACATACAGGAGCTTCACAGCTCCTCTCTGTACCATATCCCTGATATAGTGATATTTGATCTCTATGTGTTTCGACCTGTCATGAAACACTGGGTTCTCGGACAGCTTCACACAACTCTGGTTATCACAGAAGATACCAGTAGCCTCCAACGGAAGATCAAATAACTCAGACAGTAGCTTCCGTAGCCATACTGCCTTGCAACTAGCTGAGCAGGCTGCAACATATTCTGCCTCAGCTGTACTCAGTGCTATGCAGGACTGCTTCCTGCTAAACCAAGAGATCACACCTGATCCCATACTGAAGCAGCACCCATATGTGCTCTTCCTATCTGCAGCACTGCCAGCCCAATCTGAATCAACATAACCCTGTAGGTTAAACTTTTGATTTGCTTCATACTTGAGCCCATAATCCACTGTACCCTTCAGGTACCTCAGAACATGCTTTACAACAACCAGGTGAACACTCCTTGGATCCATAAGGAACTGGCTCAATGTGTTCATAGCAAAGCAAATGTTTGGTCTCGTGTTCGTCGGGTACATCAAGGACCCAATCATCTGACGATACATACTGATATCAACCGGCTCAGATGAAGCATCACATAGAAGCTTCAGATTCGATGCCATAGGTGTGGCCATGGCCTTGCAATCCATCATCCCAAATCTCTTCAGGATATCTACTGTGTACTTCCCTTGACCAAGGAAGATCCCGTCTACACTCTGCCACACCTCCATACCTAGGAAATAGTGCATCATTCCCAAATCTTTCATGTCGAATTCAGCTGTAAGCTTCCTTTTAGTATCTGCAATCAGTCTGTCATCTCCTGTCACAAATAGGTCATCCACATACAGTAGTAGAATCACAGGATTCCCTTCATCAACCTTGTAGTAAAGGTTGGAATCCGCTTTACTCTTGGTAAAGCCCAAACTAGATAGGAAACTGTCCATCCTACCATACCAGGTTCTGGGAGCTTGCTTCAAGCCATATAAGGCTTTCTTCAATCTGCATATATATGATTCCCTGTCATGTATTTCAAAACCGAGTGGCTGTTCCACATATACTTCCTCTTCTACTACACCATTCAGGAAAGCAGTCTTGACATCCATCTGGTGTATTTTCCATTTCATTGCTGCATCCAGGGCAAGCACTGTTCTGATGGAAGTATACCTGGCTACAGGTGCAAAGGTTTCTTCATAATCTATTCCTTCTTTTTGAGAGAAACCACGAGCTACGAATCTTGCTTTGTATTTTTTCACACTGCCATCTGCAGCATGCTTGATTTTGTAGATCCACTTGGAAGTCACAACAGACTTCTCTTTAGGTCTTGGGACAACATCCCAAACATCATTCTTCATTATTGATTGGTATTCCTCAACCATAGCATCCTTCCATTCTTTCTTTTCTGCTGCCTCTTCATAACTGGAAGGCTCTTTGTTCATAATGTCACAGAGTAAGGCAACATAACTGGTGTGTGATCTGGTTCTCTTCTTTGCTCTGTGTTCTTCTTCTGGAATGCCAAATCTTTCTGCATCATGAATGAGCTCTCTAGCCCATACAGGTTTCCTCTTGTGAGAGTTATCCTCACGGGGTGGATCTACAGGTTCTTGTGGATCTTCAGACTCACGAACAACTTCTGGAACTGCTTCAGTCATGGTAGTGTCCTGAAATCTTGTTTCCTTAGGTTCTTCATAAACTTCGGTAGGTGCCTTCCTTGATTTGATGAATGCTGAGTTTTCATCAAATGTTACATCCCTGCTGACATCAATCTTCTTGAATCCTGGAAAGTATATTCTGTAAGCCTTCGAGCTTTCACTATAACCCACAAAGATGCCCTTCTTTCCTGAAGGATCTAGTTTAGTCCTCTTCTCTTTTGGGACATGAGTATATACTGGACAACCAAATATTCTGAGATGGCTGACTTCAGGTCTCTTACCAGAAAAGACCTCTTCTGGTGTCTTGTTGTCCAATATCTTGTGGGGTGTTCTGTTCTGCACGTATACAGCTGTTCTGGCTGCTTCTGCCCATAGATGCATAGGAAGATCTTGATCATGCAACATTGCCCTTGCTGCTTCCATGATAGTTCTGTTCTTCCTTTCTGCAACTCCATTCTGTTGAGGATTATAAGGAGCAGTCAACTCCCTCTTAATCCCTGAATCGCTGCAAAGTTTCTTGAAGTCATTTGAGGTGAATTCTCCACCATTGTCGGATCTGAATGTTTTGATCTTCTTGTCAGTTTGATTCTCCATCAAGTTTTTGAATTCCTTGAATTTGTCAAGCACCTCATCTTTTCCTTTCAAGAAGTATACCCAAGTCTTCCTGGAGAAGTCATCAATAAATGATACATAGTAAACATACCCACTTAGGGAACTGGATGACATGGGGCCACATACATCTGAGTGGATGATTTCCAGAATGTCTTTTGCCTTGCTTTCACTGCTTGGGAAGCCTTCTTAGTGTTCTTTCCTTTTGCACATCCTTTGCAAACACCTTCATGTTTGGTCTTGATTTCAGGAAGACCCTCTACTGCCTTGCTTGCAATTGGAAGTGCCCTATAGTGCATATGAGCAAGTCTTCTATGCCAAAGTTCACTTGGCTCCATGGATTCATGTACCATGGCATGTTCAGGTTGTCCCTTCAATTTATACAAGCTTCCCTCTTGCTCTCCAATCACTACTGCATCATCTATGTTCTTTCCCTTTGGCCACATTAGGACTTGGCCATCCACAAATGCAACCCTCATACCTTTTGCATCCAATGCAGAGATGGAGAGTAAGTTCTTCTTGAGTCCAGGTACATACAGTACTTCTTTCATCTTCAATGATTTTCCAGAATCTAGGTTGTAGGAGGCTTCACCACTTCCTTTGATTGGATATTGATAATCATCCCCAAGTTTCACCTTATGGGGTGATTCATGTTCAGAAAGGTTCACAAAAGATTCCTTGAACCCAGTCATGTGTTTGGAGGCCCCACTATCAATCAACCAATCATTACAACCATGAGAAATAGTACCTGTGAGAGCAGAGATCAGAACATACTCTTCTTCACTTAATGAGTCATCATCACTATCACTTTCTGCCCTAGCCTTCTTCTTTGGAGGTTCATCATCTTCGGCAGCATGAGCATGAAACCTTCTTTTGCTGCCCTTCTTCTTCTTACTGGAGTTGTTGTTATTATCCCTTTTGTTCTTGGGACAATCTGAAGCAAAGTGACCCTTCTCATTGCATGTGAAGCATCTTAGGTCTTTCTTGTTCTTTTTATAGGATCTATTGTGGCGAGAGTGATCCTTCTTGGCTTTGCTTCTTTTGGTGTGAGTTGCAAGAGCTTGATCTTCACCTCCCATCTTTTCTTCACGAGCTATAAGTCTAGCTTCTTCTTGAGAGCATTCTTCCCGAAGTCTACTGAATGAGATCAACTTCTTCCTTGCACAAATTCCTTGAATAAAGGAGTCCCATGACCTGGGTAGGCCATTTAGAGTGGACATCACCACTTCACCATTCTCCACGATTTCATCTACTGCTTCTAATTGTTCCTTGATCTGGGAGACCCTTGAAAAGTAAGATTGAATGGTTTCTCCATTCTGAAACTTCACTGCTTTCAATTGGTTCCGCAGGGTCATCTTCCGATTTATGTTCTTTCCTTCAAATAGCTTGGTCAAAGATTCAAACATCTCTTTGGGTGTCTTAAGAGAAGACACATGAGGAATGAGATGGTCTTTGATAGAATCAGCAATGATTCTCTTTGCCTTGACCAAGTTCTTCTTGTGCAATGCCTTGGCTTCTTCATCCTCTGGGATAGGGATGTCTTCTTTCACATATGAGTCCAACTCATTCTCTTCCAGGATTAACCCAATCCTATACTTCCAGGCTCGGAAGTTATCAGCCCCTTCAAGCTTATCCTCAAGCTTAGTGTGGAGAGACATCTTTAAGAGTACTTCAAATGGAAATAGAAAAGATTTAGGACTTACCACTTGAAGTGCTGAAAACTGGATCTGGTCCCGGATTAGGGTTTGTCAGAGAAACCCTAAAAATTCCAAATGTGAATTTCAAAATTCCGAAAGGATAGAAAGATGCGCCTTGGAGAGCTGATCAGCCTAGTACATTCAGAATTTGAGATCAGCAAGGTCTTGCCCTTCAAAATTGCCTTTTTGTCCTCCCGAGTTCATTAGGGAGAGCCTTTAATTAGGGTTTGAGTTTCCCGGAGATCTACCCAGCCAAAAATCTCGATCCAAAGCTCAAACCTTCGATTTTTGCAAGGAGCTTCCAGCTGTTCCTTCAGTTTCCAGAAATTCCTATTTTTGTGGAAACCCTAATTTTTAGGGCCAAATCTGAAAATGCTCGGAACTGAATTCTGATTGGACAGATAGATGCGCCTTGATGAGTAGATCCAATCTACTATACTGAATTTCAAAAATCTGTGGAGAGAAACCCAATAAACAAGGAATACAAGCTTCCGTCACTGCAAAATGTCTTCTTCTCAGTTAAGCTCTGATACCATGTTAAATTTTTAGTATTAAATCACAATACTATAGGATCTTTGCTGAGAGAATAACATCTACAGTATATCAATGCATGACAATCATAATATGACAAGAATCACAAGCATCACAAGAATCAAAAGCATAGAGACAAGAGACACAGAGTTTCCGTGGGGAAACCCTAAGGTGAAAAACCCCACAACTTCCTCAGAGATAGAGAGAGCAATGGCTCAACCAAAATACAACCAAATAACACTGAGATAGTCTCCTAGCATATGATCCTCCTCCTCCTCACTAGTGTGCCACTTTTCAGAGAGAGAGATAGTTACTTTTCCGAGTGAGTAAAATAGAGATCTCCTATCTCTATTTATACTCACCTTTTTGCCCAGTGACCTACTGGGGCCGAATTGTCTACTTGGATACATCTACATTATATTATATATTAATTAGGGCCGACCCCATAAGGTGGTCTAATAACCCATCGACAAGTACACACACTTGCGATACTTGTCAATCCACATGACGACACTTCCTTATGTGGGCAAACTGAAGCATAATGTGGGCCATTACACTCCCAACACTTAACAGGTTCCTTCCACTCAAATTTCTTAGTGTAATTTCCATGATTGTTAGGAGCGTCCTTGCTGCTTTTGAAATTGTTGGAATGACTAGCAGCTCCATTTTTGTTTCCCTGGAAGCTTTTACCATTAAAATGGTTTCCGTTCTTGTTATTCTTGAAACTTGTATGAGGGACAAACTCCTTTTTCCTGTACTCAAGCTGATTACTGTTCTTTTTGGCTTTCCAGCTGGCTATCCCTTCTTTCTTTTTATTCTGTTCGTAACAAAAATTAGCCTTTCGCATAGCTTCTTCCAGAGTTTTGGGTTTTTCATATTCAATTCTGTCCTTGATATGATATGGAAAACAGCTAAGAAACCGCTGTATTTTTGGTTTTTCTTCGACAAAATACGGCACATACCGTAACAGACTTAAGAACTTACTGTTTAAATCCTTCATCGTCATAGATCCTAGCTTCAGCTCATAAAATTCCTTGGCCCTTTCTTCATAATACTGTTCCGACAGAAATTTCTTTTTGAAGTACC
The DNA here is from genome assembly GCA_027924585.1 of Larix kaempferi. Lineage (NCBI taxonomy): Eukaryota > Viridiplantae > Streptophyta > Pinopsida > Pinales > Pinaceae > Larix > Larix kaempferi. The sequence goes on along the minus strand of BSBM01000240.1, from coordinate 8,216,384 downwards.
TTTTAAAAGTACTCCAATTGACTTCTTTTTCTTTAATTCCCTTGACCCTTTTCAGGTCTTGCCACCATATGTCCGCCTTTCCAGAAAGGTTGTAGATGGCCATTCGTGCCTTCAGCTGATTTGAATAGTTGTAAATTTGGAAATATTTTCTCATCTCGGATAACCAGGATTCTGCCTCTTCTCCTGTCTCAGATTCTCCATTGAAAGTTGGGGGTTTTATTTTCTTAAACTCCCCGGAAATCTCTTCATAAGGCCTGTACTTTTTCCTTCGCTAGTGCAGCTCAGCTTCACTGCTGTCACTAGTAGTGAGATAACTGTGTTGTTCCCTTCTTTCTTCGGATGATGAACTGCTGTCAGATTTAGCTGGCTTCATCCTTTTAGACCCTCTTCGATGACTAGCTTCTTCTGAGTCAGCTCGTTTGCTCCTCTCTTCTGTCTGAAATTTTTCTATCAATAGCTGATTTAGCTGCTCTTGAGTTTTCAGAATCCTTTCATTGTCCTTCTTGATTGTTTCTATCTCTGTCTTTAAACCTTTTATGGTCTGCATCAATTCAGTGGAGTGAGCAATTCCCTCCTCTGTCTCCGGTTCTCTCGACATCTGTCTTGTCGCAGCGTTTGGAGATTCTTCCTCAGCATATTCTCCCAGTTTTTCCATACCTGCCTGTTAAGTTCAGAAAAGAAATCTTCTGCTCTGTTTGTCTTTACAAAACAGAAAGTATAAGTTAGTACAATACATAAAATTTTTATTGTTGTTTGCACTGTTCTACGGAAACTAGTGGAGCCATAAGAAGGCCTAGTGTCTGAACCATGCTCTGATACCATGTGTCAAATCCCATTATTTTCAGAAAAATTTAAAAATTTTTAAGATCGTAATAAATAATACTAAATGTCGTCATTTAGCTATCTGTTTAACTAATGTGATTGTAAGGATGTCTGAATGGTATTTGCTATACTTAAATTTTATTATGAGTTTCTTAAATGTTGCTGGTTGTTTTCTGTCCTTCAACCACAAGGGGGAAAATGCTATGATGGACTGGCTTACTTAGCTTTTTTAGCTAATGCATCGATTTTTCTCTTCGTTTACAGATACACCGGAATGTCGGTTCGCCGCAATAATCTTTTGAAGCATCAAGTCACAATATCTGTACCGGCTCATTCAATGAAAAAGTCTAACCTTGCTAACCAAGTTGATCGAGCTCCTTAAGGTATAAAATTTACTTCTTGCTCAGTTCAAAATTTATAACTAAGTTTGTCTTATACCTTTAATTGCACAGCTTTAAAAATATCACTGTGTATTGTTGATACCTACCTTCTATTGTTACGATTCACGTTGTTATCTTAAATGAAAACTGTTCTTAGTTTGTATTATCATACTTGATTTCACACGTAGTGTGCACAAGATAACACAGGTCTATTTTCCTTAATCAACCATGTAAGAATTTCAACGTCGAATTCCAACAGTTAAAGTTTCCCCATGGCAATTCTTAAATTCTCAGTGCAATATTATCTCAATATTACAGTATCATATATTTATGCCCTATGTTTCTACCATAGTTGAGAACACCGACAGAGCTATAATATCTATTATTTTCATAATTGGCTAGGGTATGAATTTAATGATCGATTTGAAATTTGAAATTACTTGATACTATCTTTTGGGCAGTTCTTATAACAATTTATCATATACTATATACTTGAACAGACTCCAAGTTTTATTCTCAATTGCTAAGGACTGAGCAATTTCTGTCAAAAAAACAATACAAGGTAATCAAAACATCAACTAAGGGTTTTTATTTGAAATAAATGAATGACATGAGTATTATAAGACCTAGCAATAATGTTTTACCTATAAACAATATGGGGTCTTGTACCTCAACAATGATAATAATATCATTGAAATCTTTGGACTTTTGATATTATTACCTCCTTGTAATTATTGTAGGTCCGGGTATCATATTTCTCCCATAATACGTCGCGGCATGTGTTAACATGGAAGATTTGTTAAGTTCGTATGATGTGTACGATAGTTGGGTATCATTGCTATGATTTTAATTGATTGACAATAATTGGGATTAAAACTATAGAGTCTCGACCCTCAGCATGGAATATTTAACTGATACATGGTTTAACGAGAGCCAAGCATATGTGATATAAAGACTCGGGACCAAACCCTACCTTGTTGTTTCTTCCGAAGCCTTCGGGCTCGGGTCTTTCACTGCAAATTCTCCAGGTCTGCACTCTAGGGTAGCGTGGTTATTCTCAGTTCCCAGACTGTTATCACTCCGTTGCTTAATGCTGTTGTTTGCAAGTCTTTAGCATACACCTGTTGACCGCGATGGAAAAGTGATAGTGCCTAGGGTTTATCCTTGCTGTTTATTTACCAGTCTGTCTGCCATTGTTGTACTGCGTCAACAGTTTGCCTTCTACCTCATCTTTTATATCGTTCAAGCTTTATTGAGCGTCGTTAGTATTTTTTGCTTGGCACTGTGACTGGTCCAGAGTCTATGGTTTTGAAAATTTGTTAACTGTGGATTCTATTGTCACGGCGTGACCTTGCATTTCTTTTTAATGCTTCCACGGTAGCACATCCTTCCAGCCAGCAGTCAAGTGTTTGTGTTGGTGAATGAAAGGGGTTCACCCTTCTGTTGCTTACGGCTATCTGCCTATCTACTATGCATTCAAACTTCAGGTAAGCTTACAGGTTCGTTTAGCATCACAGTGGTTTTTGAGACTCGTTTCTTTTTATAAGAATGCATATGAATTTTGATAATGCTGTTATCTGGTTGCAGGCTCGGACACCCTTCGCATTTTGGAAGGCTCGGACTTCGGCTGTTGGTTACACCTCCGGGTAAGCCTGGTTCTACCATGGCAAATCCTCCTTGTGGGTTGTTCGGGTGATATGTTTTTCTTTTGGTTTGACTTTGAGAGTCACGGCACTCCTGCAACATTGTGTAACTGTTTGGATTATATGAAAAAATAAGGGTTTAATCCCTGCATTGGTTTGGGTATAAGGTTTCCGTTAGAAATGTGGTTATTGTATTTTTGTCGATACTTGGTTGTTTTTATAATGAAGACTGAAATGTAGAAACTCGAGCAAACAAGGCTTCGAGAGCCTGTTTTGTAGGTTGGGTTACGGCCTGTAGGGTTCATACTGTACCTGTTCTTTACATACGGGTTTTATTACCCAGGGTTTCGGATAATTTATTAATATGACTTATTTTTTTTTATAAGGACTTGATCTGTGTCTGCGTTGTTTATTAATTTGATGTTTTTAAAATCTAAACAAAAAGAAACTAAATCTTTGTTCTTATATAACCACTGGTATAATGGGCTTGTGGTCTCGGCTATAGATAGGATTGGTTGTAAGAGTTTTCAAAGATTGAATAATACTACCTGTTACGAGTTCTTGCGTGTTTTAACTTGATACCTGTAACATATATTTTGACTTTCAGTTTTAAAGTTCATCTATACGGGAAAATCTAGGCTATGGCTGTGATAGATTCGTTCTGTTTAAAATCGTGTAGCTATATATTTAATACCTGGATTTTTCTTTTGTCTAATAAGAAAGTTCTTATTGTTAGCAAATAGAGTATAGGGTTTGTTTCTGAAATGACAAAAGTACTTTTGTTTAGATGTTAGAATCTATGGTTATGATTTTTGTATTTAAAAGTTAATAAAATGTTCTAAAGATGTTTCTGTTAGTATCTAAGAAATCGTGTGAAAGATATAAAGGAAATAACAGATGAGCTTAATAACTGAGCTGAAATACTTTTCTGCAGTTATTAAATTTTTAAAGCATTAATTAGGTTTATTCCTCTATTGTGAAATCAGTAATGTAGAACTCGGGTGATAGGTTCATCCCCTATCACAATATTGTTTAGCTACTAAATTAATTAAACAGATTACTTATTCTATGGATAACATGGAAACTATGGAAATTGAGACTTAACAAGTTAAGCTCGTCATCGAGTAAAAGAAAACAATTCTGTTGCTTCTCAAATCCTAAAATGATAACTAGTTATTGATCTGTTAATAAAATCTGTATGATACAGTTCAGGTACTGTTTACTGCACAATATTTTGTTGAAGGATAACAAAGATTGAACTTTAGCTAGGGTTAATACCCTGACAACATACCCTAACTAAGCTATAGGCATTCTGCAAGGATAATCATAATGCTAACCTCAATTATAATAATAAACTAGATTAACATTTTTATAAACATTAGCTAAAGCTTACAGTATTACTACTTTATAACATGTATAGTAAATACTTTATCTGCAAAATATTTATAGTATGAAAGAATGCTGAACGCCATAATTCTTATTAGATTTACCGCTGATAATCAGGGATTGCAGACTCATGATGAATTAAATACTACTCAGACATAATGAATATAAACATAACCTACAATCATTTATACTTAATAAACAAAATAGGAATGAGTGGCAGAACCTGTGTTAACTGTAGACAACAACAGCAATGGGAGGCTGTTCCTCCCTACCAACTCCTGGAGAGTGCCCAAACAGCACTTCTCAGGACCCCCGAGCTTGCTCTGGTCTCCCTGGCTGGAACTAGGTGCAGCAAAGACAATTCACACAGCGAAACAGCTAAACTGGAACCAAGTTACTGCAGCTTCCTATCTCAAACACTTCCTTACTGTTTTCCCTCTTCCTCAATGGGACTCCTGAATAACATTCACCTGAATGTATTCTCCCTCCAGAACTATCTGAACCCCCAGCTCAGTTCATTGAGTACTATTTAAAAGATTGCCTAGGTCTTAGTTGGGTTAACTGTCATTAATGAGCCACCCGCTCAGATTCCACTTTCTTGGGGAATCATGACCCCAAAATATAGGGAAGTTGCCACCTGCAACTTAGGAAGTGTTTGAGGATGCTACCACTTGTCTTTTGCCTTTCCACCTAGTTCCACCCACCAGTTAGACCAGTAACCTCTTTTAACAGCTCTCCCATGCTGTTGTCTCCATAATTTATTTATTAATAATAAAATATTCAGAATTTACATTCCATTTCTGGTGACTCTGCTGAGTCATCAATTCCTACTTAGCATTAAATTTAACATAATGTCTCAGGGATATTAATAAAATAATTACATTATTTTTACAAAATTGGGTATGTGACACCTATACTCAGTCATCATGATAAATCATTTGGAAGGTCTGAGTCAAAGAATCATGACAGCATAATTCCCATGGAGACGCCGTCATTATCGGTCATTATAAGCCTAATTATCTGGACCTGCAGCTTACGTCGAATTCTAAAGGGTGGTGAGTTCATCTGTTTGGTTATTCTACAGACACTATCGGAAACATGGAAAGAGATCAAGGAGCTGAGATAATATTTGCACCAGAACATGTACTGTCCGATATGGTGGAAGAACATGTTCCTCCACCTCCTATGGTTTATGACCACGTGGAGGACAGTTCTGTCGACGAACCGGAAGAGCCTGGGACACAACAGGAGTGTTGGGGATTTCAACAGTGGAAAGGAGGGAAAAAACCCTTGAGGAAGATGAGCGGAAAATCCCCCAGGATGAGGACATAATCCAGGACTCAATCCTCCCTACTGAAGAGGTGCTCCCTTTTTTCCCACCAAAGGAAGCCCGAGCAAATGCTTCCTTCGACGCAGATGACTTCCTTGACTGGCATGATTAGGTGAGAGCTCAGAAGTAAGGTGACAGTATTCCTATGTCCCTTACATCTCACTATCTGGCAATTCAGTTTTTTGGCTACTCAAGTGTACTCTTGGTCTCCGATTTTTGAAGAGACTTAGATGGCCTGCAAGCCCATTTTTGGAAGAACAATGTGGCAGTGGCAGGTTAAGAACTCAAAGACATTAGCTAAGGAGCTAGCAAACGATGGAGGCAGCAAGCTGAAGCTACCAATTTTCTGTTTTGTTTTTTGTTAAAGTAGTTAGTCATATAGTAAAATAGACGAGTGAATGTAAAAAGAGGTTAGGCCTATACCTCCTATGTCTGTTTTGAAGTTGTAACAGCGAAACGCCTTGGTTAGCTGTCAAGTAATTACAATTGTTTTCTATTCAGAAGAGAGCCGAGCCTAGAGCTCCAGGGGCCCCTATAAATTCATTGTAATCAAAGACAGAAGGGTTGAAAATCTTGTTGAAAACCTTTATGGGAATTTTGTGTATTGTTCTGTAAGACATTTCCGAGCTATATTTTGAATAAAAATTGCAGAGCCAAGCTGATGTTTTCCAGGGATTCTTGTCTAACTGGTCTTGTAGTCTGTTTTTCTTCTTCTATGTAATTTGTGTATCTCTCATTGTTAATTCTATTATGTAACATTCTTCAATACTTGGTGCAGTGTGATAGTTAAGTAGAATTCATAGAAGTATTCTCTGCTTATCTTTTCCAAGTATTTCACCATTATTTTCTTTGCTAAAGTTGATGTAGGATCCATTGTTATATGCCTTACGTCAATGGGTTGTTTATTTCTCCTCCGTTTCACCAATTAAACTCACTTTGACTACGAGTTGTGTGCTATATCGCCCCTGTGTTAATGCATTCGTGAAGCCCTCGTGAATAAATTTTCTGAGTTTTGTCTAATGTGACTCCATTGCCTAAAATAGAAATTCATATGTTTCAGCCAAACGACGTTCAAACCATTTTGTTCCAGCAGAAATCTGATCTTCTGTGTGTTGCAATTGAATATTTTTAATGATGAATACTAGTGTATGTTTTCATTTTTGACACCTTTGATTATTCTAGTCTTTCATATATCTATAGAGAGAGGCCTCTCAGAATAAGCTAGGTTAGTAGCTTAAGTCTAAAGATTGGTTAGTGGTTACCCCAGCTTGCCCTCTCCCACAACCTAGGGGGTCATTTTGGGTGTTAACAAATTGGCACCGTTGCCAGGGAGCATGATTGTTTTATTATCCCTGGGAGAACGACACTGAATTTTGAAGATTCAAAGAGAAGAAAGATCCCTATAGGCGAATAGAGATTTCCAAATTTCTAGAGGGTTGTGCAATGTTTTCCCTGGAAACTCCACCCGTAAAGATCCACATTCAAGAAAGACTCCACTGGGGAAGATCAGTGACTCGAGTTCATTTCTGAAGGAATCTCAATCAAAGGGCATCCTGGCCTCAAGAAAGAACCATACGAGAGGTAATCCTATTTCCGAAATCTTGTTAAGTGTGGAAAATCTAGAAATATTAATTAGACATAAGACCGAAAAGGATAAAGATACTTCTTCCAGCATTAAAAATTTTGGGTTTAAAGGAGAACTCCTTGTTCTTCAAGAATTGGCTATAGAGATAGATATTGGAAATCCCTTGCCAAGATCAAGATCCGAGTCTTATCTAAGCCTGGGGGAAGAAGGTCTGAATGCCCCTGAATCCTATTTGTTAGATCCTATCTGGCTTCAGTTGCAGAATATTATCAAAGCAAAAAGAGCTATATCTGGTTCTCAGATCCCTCAATCCCATACCACAATTCCTGCAGGTAATTCCACCTAGAATATCCCTCCCTAATCTCAAAATCCACCTAGACCCATGGCTACTAGATTCGCACCATTGGCCCTACCAGCCGTTTTGCATGACCTCCCTCAGAACTACGCCTAGAGAATTGTCTCTTATGATGGAGAAGGAGGTTTTTCAACCAAGCAGCATGTAGACAGATTTGAAGATTTTATTGATTTGGAGGAAGTAGACCATGACGATGTTAAGATGAGGTTGTTTGCTCAGAGCTTGTTTGGAGAATCCAAGAAATGATTCAGGAAGTTTTCGAATGCTTCTATAAATGATTTTGTAGCCTTTAAGACCCCGTTCTTAGAGAGGTGGGAAACGATAGGGAGCCCCGCCCTAGTCTTGTCCCGATATAACCATTTGAAGAAAGGAGGTTTTGAATCAGTTCATGAGTTTTCTGCTAGGTTTATGAAAGCCTATAATTCTATTCCAGATGACCTAAAACCCTCAGTAGGCACTGCAAAGCTCCACTATGCAGACGTCTTTGATGGAGACTTCTCATGCACATTAAGAGATAAGAAATTTTCCACCCTATCTGCTATGTTAAAAGATGCAGTAGAGGTGGAATCCAACATGATGGATTTAGGGAAAATGAAGGGCAAAACAAAAGTAGATAAAAAGAAGCAAGAAACCAAAACCCCTACCTCCTCCTCTTCTAGTGATGCCAAATTTGATACTATGATGAAAACCATGGAAAAGATGATGGAGAGGTTAGCCATGGAAAATAAACCTCCTACTGGGGAACAACCTGAAAATCAAATGATAAATCCTAACTTTAGAAGGCCGCCCCCTCCAAGAAATCCAAGAAATCAGGAATACCACCAGATGAGGCCTCCTTTCCTTGAAAATTTGGTGGATGAGGAAGGATCTGAAGAGCCTGCTGGAGACCAAATCCATCTTTTTGACACCCTAGATCATGAACTACATTTAACCCAAAGGGAGCATGACTTTTTCAACATGGGGAATGCTGGTAAAGTTACTGAATTTGATTCTGAGTAGTACCAAATGGGTTACATGAATGTGGTAGATGATATCCAAAGAAAGATGAAGTTAAGAAGCAGGGAGATATCGATAAGCGAAGGGAATTCAACCTATATTCAGCTCTCCAAGATGCAACAGAATACAGAGAAGCTAAAGGAAAAACAACTAGAGGTTACTGCATCTAGAGCCTCAGAAGATAAGGGGCAACATTCTAAGAAGGTAGGAAACCAGAGGTCACTGAAGTAGTGGATCCAGCTTCAACTTTCAGTATGAAGGCTGAACTCTCCAAGGTCAAGATCTCTATCCCCTTAAATGAGTTGTTGAGAAACAATGAATATAGGGAAGAGATAACTATCCTGGTAAAAGGACAGACATAGAATATGCAGGACATGTTGAAACTAGCAGATGATGCCCCCACTATAATTTTTGGTTCCAAGATGGAGGAACCAGATGATGAAGAAGTACCCCCCTTTTATTTGAGCTTGAATATTCATGGTAAATTGTTACACAATTCCCTGATAGATTCAGGCACGATTCAGGGGCCCCACACAACTTAATGCCAAAATCAGTGGTAGATCAGTTGGGATTAGAAGTTACTAGACCCTACAAAGACTTATATTCTTTTGATTCCAAAAAGGTACCATGTCTGGGTTTGATTAAAGATGTGGTAATAACCCTTGCCTAGATCCCAGCGAAGAGCGTCATGATGGACATAGTAGTGGTTGATTTTCCTGCTAAGTTCGGGATGTTGTTATCAAGGTCCTGGGTAAAGAAGTTGAAAGGAACCATGCATATGGAATTATCTTACGCCACTATACCACTTTTTGGAAGCAATAGAAAGCTGTACAGAGAGAAAAGAATGGCTTATGTGGTCAGTAGTGACGACAAACCTGAAAATCACCCCATATATGCTATAGATACAGGCATAGGTTCCTCTATTTTTTTCAATGATGGTCCACACACTGATCCCGTACCTCCATTTCACCATGAGATCAACGAAGACAAAGAATTTGTATCAAGACATGAGGCCTCAGAGAGGCAGAAAAATGAGGAAGGACTATGGAAGATGCACTTCGATGGGTCACTGAGCAAGAATGGTGTTGGCGCAAGGGTCTGGATCATACCTCCCGACCAAGAGTCTAGGGCCCTATCATACAAGATAACTTTCGAATGTACTAATAATGTGGTAGAGTATGAATCTCTGCTCCTGGTACTGAGAGCTCTAAAGGATTTGGGAGCTAAAAGGATACATGTTTTTGGAGATTCAGAGTTGGTGGTCAATCAAGTGAATGACAGTTATCAAGCAAAACATCCAAGAATGAGGGCCTATAGGAATGAAGTCTGGGATATGTTTGGGAATTTTTTTACCAAACACAAGATCTGGGTGATCCCAAGATTTGAAAATCAAGTGGCAGACTCTTTGGCCAACACTGCTAGTGGTTTCAAAACTCCTATTTTCTCTCAGGAAAAATACAAAGTAGAGGTGGTGAACATACCCTCTATTCCAGACAATGCTAAATACTAGAAAGTATTTGAGGATGATCTACAGATTAAACGATTTTTGGAATTGTTTGATGAGTTTTCCAATGTTCACATTGACACTGAAAATGAGAACATAGAAGGATTGATGGACCAGGGGCAATCAGAAGGGGAAGAAAGAGAAAGAGAAAGAAAACAATGGAAAAACATGCTGGGGGGAAGGATATCGTTCAATTAAAGAATAATTACATCCCCAAGGGACTGATACCCCTAGAGAGTTTGTTTGACCAAAACGATGTAGCAAAAAACCCAAAGTTTGCGCCTCTTAGCAGAGATGCGGTAGAAGAATAGAACTTGGGAACTAAAGAGGAACCTCGGATGGTAAAATTGTCTAAGAAGATGCATGCTAAAAAGAAGAAGCAATATGTAGAGTTGATGAAAAAATATGCTGCTGCATTTGCGTGGAGTTATGAAGAACTAAAGGAATATGATACTTCTATAATACAACATTCCATTCCAATCAAACCAGGAGAAAAACATTTCAAGAAAAAGTTAAGAAGGATAAACCCTAAACTAGTTCCTGTGATAGAAAAATAGATCAGAAGATTATTTAATGCAAAGATCATTATCACTTTGAGATGCTCTCAATGGATAGAAAACCTGGTTCCTATAAGGAAGAAGAACGGTGAAATTAGAATCTGTATATATTTCAGGAACTTGAACAAGGCTTCACTAAAGGATAATTACCCCCTGCCTAAAATGGAGCATATATTACAAAAGGTAGTAGGGCCAGAAAGGATCTCTACTATGGATGGTTTCTCCGAATACAATCAAATCAAGGTCTTCCCTGAAGACCAAGAGAAGACCGCTTTTACCACTCCTCAACGTACTTTCATGGATGCGAAGATGCCTTTTGGGATAATGAATGCAGGGGCTACTTTCCAGTGGGCGATGGATATAGCATTCGCTGAAGAGAAGGACAAGTTTGTGGTTGTATACATGGATGACATAGCAGTGTATTCAAAATCTGATGAAGAGCACCTAAAGCATTTGGAGCAAGTTTTTAAGAAATGTATAAAATATGGTATTTCCCTTAATCCTAAGAAATCACATTTTGCTTTAGAAGAAGCTAAGCTCCTGGGTCATATTATTTCCAAGGGAGGTATCAAGATCGATCTGGAGAGGGTTAGTGCCATCCAGAAAGTTGGAGAGCCAAGAAGCAAAAAGGAGGTGCAATCTTTCATCGGGCAAGTGGGTTTTCTGAGAAGGTTCATTCCCAGTTTTGCAGAAATTATGACGAGTATTACAAATATGTTAAGAAAGGAAAATCAGGTAAAATGGACTAAGGAAGAAAGAGATTCATTTAAGGGAATCAAGAATGCCATCACTGAAGCCCCGGTATTAGCTAGTCCAGATTTTTCTAAGGAGTTTTTTTATTTTTTCCTATATGTCTGAGCATACAGTGGTGGGCATATTGTTACAGAAGAATTCCCATAATGCCGAAAAGCCAATTGCTTTTTTCAGTAGGGTAATGAGAGATGCAGAACTAAAGTACGATATCATGGAAAAGCAGGCCTGTGCCTTAATCAAGTCGCTGAAAGATTTCAGGGTTTATATCCTCCATTCACACATCATTGCTCATGTCCCAAACAGTGCTGTGAAAGGTATCCTCACCCAAGCAGACCGAGAAGGAAGAAGAGCCAAATGGATTGTTGTATTGTTAGAATACGACTTAGAGATAAAACACACCAAACTGGTAAAGGGGCAAGGGTTAGCAAAACTAATTACCCAGGCCAACTGTGACTCCCTACAACTGAACTTCTTACAAGGTTATTCAAATCAGCTAGATGTAGGGGTGCAAGTAAGGCCAGAATTCTTTGCATCCCTTGGTATGTTGACATTGTGTATATATTGAAAAACTTACAAGCTCCTCTAGGTTTAAGCAAAAGCAGGGCTAGAGCTGTGAAGCTAAAGGCTGCAAAGTATTGTAATATGAATCAATTCCTATACTGGAAGGACCCTGGAGGTGTGCTGCTGAATTGCTTGCTTGAGGAAGAGGATAAACACACAAAGGAGGAGTTTCAGAAGGGAGACTATGGTGGACATCATTCCTGGAAAGCGATAGTCAACAAAATCCTGAGGGCTGGTTTCTACTAGCCTACTATGTTTTCAAATGTATATAAAGTAACTGTCGCCTGTCACCAATGTCAGATTTTTGAAGGAAAAAGAAAGGTCGTTTCATTACCCCTCCACCCTGTTATAGTAGAAGCGCCCTTCCAGCAATGGGGTTTAGACTTCATTGGAGAAATAAATCCTAACTCCTCAAGACAACATAGATGGATATTGAGAGCCACTGACTATTTCACTAAGTGGATAGAAGCCATACCAACTAAGAAGTTGACCGAAGGTGTTATCATGAATTTTTTGGAAGAGAATATCTTGTCAAGATTTGGGTGCCCTAAAATAATAGTGATAGAAAATGCCCCAACATTTTGTTCTAAGAAGATGATAATTTTTTTCCACAAATACCATATCATCCTGAATCATTCCACAGCATACTATCCCCAGGGAAACGGACTAGCAGAGTCATCCAACAAAAGCCTAGTAATAATCATCAAGAAGCTGTTGGAAGATAATAAGAGAGCCTGGCACACAAAACTAAAATATGTCCTATGGGATGACAAAATAATTATGAAGAGGGCCATTGGGATGTCCCCTTTCCAACTGGTATATGGAGCTTAGGTGGTTTTTCCGGCATCTCTAGGTTTGCCAGTCATGAGGTTGCTGTAGCAGATAGAATAAGAACCAAACCACATGTAGAGAAGGGTAAGGCAGATAGTCGAGTTGAATCAATTAAGAATTAAAGCCAATGAAAAAGTACAGAGGCACCAAGAAAGGGTAAAGAGTGACTTTGACAAAAAATCAAAAGAAGATCAATTTCAGATAAATGACCTAGTTCTGAAGTGGGATGCTTCGAGGGAAGATAAACATGGAAAATTCGACCATATGTGGATGGGGCCATATATTACTGCAACAAACTGAGGAGAAAATTCTTTTATCCTGGAACACCAAGATGGGTCTGCTTGGTCAGGAGGTCCAGTCAATGGAAGGTTTTTGAAGCACTAACTGTCTTAGAAAAAGCAGGTAACTCATGTACCATAGCCTGTATATATTTTCATTTTTTTTACAGTTATTTTTTAAGTTCTAATGGCAAACCTAAAAGACTTGAAGCCCGAAGTGAAGGCCCTAAGGTCTAGAAGGAGAGCCAGGTTCTGTTGTTTTTCCTCTCGTATGTTCAGCCTAGATATGAGGTAGGTACAGTTCCACTTTCAACTTATAGAAGATTTTTTTAGTCCAAGGATTGGAATGTCGCCCAATGGATCAGGCACTTTGGTCTACGGAGTTCTTTGCTACCTCGCAGGGAGAATAACATCCCTGGTTGGAGCCAGTTGTTATCACTGAAAATGTGCCAAGCTTTAAAGAAAATCTTTTATGGAGGAAAGGGTTTGTAGGATTAGAATGATTCTTCAAAGGAAGCCAAAACTCCCAAGTCACGCCCCAGGGTAGGTAATCAGATCTAGAGGCAGCGGATTTGGCAAAAGGAGAAGGAATGTTCAGAGATCCAGTCTTCCAGGGAGATTGGGGCACTAAAGGTAGGAAAATAGGCTGGAAGCATACATAGGTGTGTAGGAATGACACAAATTAAATTGCCTCAGAAATCCGCGGCCTTGAAACTTTTGGCGCAAAAATTTAAATATGAATGTTACAAAGGCGGAATAGGTGTTAACCTATGGGAAAAATATGGAATAAACCGATGGTGTAGATTAGTGGGAACATAGATCTACGGCGATAAAGGGATAGCGCTAATCTAATGTGCGCAAAGAAAGGGTGCGTCCCAAATCACCGCAGGTGGATTAAATGTTGCGCTCTTTGCAATGGCGCAGATCTAACGGGGATGGATCAACGATCCAGAACAGCGGCGGTGATTTTTATCGCTGGTAGGTTAAGCAATCCCAAAATCACCGCGGTCGGCAAAGACCTTTCATCCAACAGTCAGATTTGGAGCTATGTGCGGCAAAATGGAAAGCCACAAAAGCAGAAAAGCTGCGGTCCTAATCCAGTCACTAGTTTCCACACGAGAAAGGACATCTCCACCAGAGATTAATGACGATCGCATGGGCCAAGCCACCTCAGCGTCGTTAGGGTTCCTTTCTGTGTGATCTGAAATGCACAGTCGAACGTGCATTGCATCAATCCTATCCTCAGTCATCATGATAAATCATTTGGAAGGTCTAAGTCAGAGAATCATGACAGCATAATTCCCATGGAGATGCCATTGTTATCGGTCATTATAATCCTAATTCTTTGGACTTGCAGCTTACGTCAAATTCTAAAGGGTGGTGAGTTCATCTATTTGGTTATTCTGCAAATAGTATCGGAAACATGGAAAGAGATTAAGGAGCTTAGATAATATTTGCACCAGAACATGTACTGTCCAAGATGGTGGAAGAACATGTTCCTCCACCTCCTATGGTTTTTGACTACGTGGAGGACAGTTCTGTCAACAAACCGGAAGATCCTGGGACACAACAGGAGTGTTGGGGATTTCAATAGCGGAAAGGAGGGGAAGAAACTCATGAGAAAGATGAGCAGAAAATCCCCTAGGATGAAGACATAATCGAGGACGTAATCCTCCCTACTGAAGAGGTGCTCCCTTTTTTCCCACCAAAGGAAGCCCGAACAAATGCTTCCTTCGACGCAGATGATTTCCTTGACTGGAATGATTAGGTGAGAGCTCAGAAGTAAGGTGACGGTATTCTTACATCCCTTACATCTCACTATATGGCAATTCAATTTTTTGGCTACTCAAGTGTACTCCTAGTCTCCGATTTTTGAAGAGACTTAGATGGCCTGCAAGCCCATTTTTGGAAGAACAGTGTGGCAGTGGCAGGTTAAGAACTCAAAGACATCAGCTAAGGAGTCGTAGAACGATGGAGGTAGCAAGCTGAAGCTGCCAATTTTCTGTTTTGTTTTTTGTTAAAGTAGTTAGTCATATAGTAAAATATACCAGTGAATGTAAAAAGTGGTTAGGCCTATACCACCTGTGTCTATTTTGAATTTGTAACGGCGAAACGCCTTGGTTAGCTGTCAAGTAATTACAATTGTTTTCTGTTCAGAAGAGAGCTGAGCCTAGAGCTCCAGGGGCCTCTATAAATTCATTGTAATCAAAGACATCAGGGTTGAAAATCTTGTAGAAAACCTTTATGGGAATTTTGTGTATTGTTTTGTAAGACATTTCCGAGCTATATTTTGAATAAAAATTGCAAAGCTGAGCTGATGTTTTCCAAGGATTCTTGTGTAACTGGTCTTGTAGTCTGTTTTTCTTCTTCTATGTAATTTGTGTATCTCTCATTGTTAATATCATTCTGTAACATTCTTCAATACTTGGTGCAATGTGATAGTTAAGTAGAATTCATAGAAGTATGCTTTGCTTATCTTTTCCAAGTATTTCACCATTATTTTCTCTGCTAAAGTTGATGTAGGATCCATTATTATATGCCTTATGTCAATGGGTTGCTTCTTTCTCCTCTGTTTCACCAATTAAATTCACTTTGACTACGAGCTGTGTGCTATCTCGCCCTTGTGTTAATGCATTCATGAAGCCCTTGTGAATAAATTTTATGAGTTTTTTTCTAACGTGACTCCATTGCCCAAAATAGAAATTCATATGTTTCAGCCAAATGACATTCAAACCATTTTGTTTCCAGCAGAAATTTGATCTTCTGTGTGTTGTAATTGAATATTTTTAATGATGAATACTGGTGTATGTTTTCATTGTTGACACATTTGATTATTCCAGTCTTTCATATATCTGTAGAAAGAGCCCTCTCAGACTAAACTGGGTCAGTAGCTTAAGTCTAAAGATTGGTTAGTGGTTACCCCAGCTTTCCCTCTCCCACAACCTAGGGGGTCATTTTGGGTGTTAACACCTGCTTTGCAAGATTGCTATGTTGGACTAGTATTGCAACAATCCTAGAGATGAATTCATTCCAAGAGTGGATGTTGTAAAGGGCCAATTAGTCATTGTGCAATCACTAGAGCCATATTGTGCAATATGGTTGGGTGGGGCGATTGGTAATATTTATCATGATTAAGATGTTAGTACTATTGGGTCTTACAAAGTAGAGGTGTAATGGTGGAATCCAACAAGAGCAACAAAGGATCTAAAGGTCTTGTACAAAAATTGCTTAAATAGAAAGTAACAATGGGTTGTTGCTACATAAGAAAATATGATGATCGATGTAAATAGCATCATATGGGCATGGTCACCAAGGCTAAGATGGACAGGAGAAAAAATTAGAATAAACGAGAAGGGCCTTGCAGCAGCTAAGGAACAACGAGAACATATGGGGAATAGTGTTGAGAGTTGGATGGATGTTCCTACGGATATCGTTTGATGTGATCTTATCCCAACAAATTTATATTTTGTTACAATCCTTCTAGTCTGTCTATCAACCTGGATGGACGAGAAAACGTCGAGCGTCTGGAACCTCCACGAGCCTCTAGGCATTTGAGGAAAATTACCACTGTGATGCAGAATACACCGTTTACTGGTTACTACTGTGTAAGTAAGCTATCCCTATACAGATTCCGCAGAGAATTCCTTCCTCGTTTGGAAACTACTAAAATTATATATGTAAAAAGCTAGATATTCTTGAAACTATATCAAAAATGAAACAATAACTGATAAACTTGTTATTCAAACAAGGACGTAATATTATAGACATTGCATTTTTCACCTTTAAAGATTGAACATTTCCAAATGAAAATTGCACTTTTTAAATAAAAATTTGTATTTTTTATTTGAAATTCACACTTTTCAAATCAAAATTTGCATTTTTTATTTGAAATTCACACTTTTCAAATAAAAATTTGCATTTTTTTATTTGAAATTCACACTTTTCAAATCAAAATTTGCATTTTTTATTTGAAATTTAGACTTTTTGAATTGAAATTCATAGTTTCATAAGAAAAAATGGCAATTTTAGGGTTCATAAGTAGTCAAAAAACACATTATTCGAATAGAAAAACACACTTTTCAAAGCCAATATTGTCACTTTCAGAACCTAATTTTGTACTTTAGAAAGGTTGATATTGACACTTTCAAAGTCTAAATTCACACTTTCTAAATCCAAATTTAATGAAACTGGCATTAATTAATATTAGTGTCATTTTATAGGTATTGGGAGATCCAAACCAAAAAATTATAGTTTTAATAAATTTTATAAAATCAATACAACTCATTTCAAACTCACATCGTAACCAGCAAAAAACAGTACAACTTATTGCAATTGCTAAATTCCCTATGTGGAAGGGACTATTGTAGTACTGAATCAAATTAATATACGTTAATTTTTTATTATAAATAACTGATATTAGAGTAAAAAATAATTACAAAGACATTGATCCCTAGTCGACAGTCCATACATATCTTGTTGTACTAATTAAATGAGCTTTCACTATTGACTTTATTAGAGGCATCAATTTGTTGCACAATTTTATCTACCTATGAATTTAGAACTTGTTAATCTATAACATCCCTCCAATTTGACCCTAATTATTATTATTATTTTTGTAAAATAATTGTAATTATGTAAATGTTATTGTACTTGTTTGCTGGTGAGGAGCTCAAGGTCAAGGCCCCATCAGTAAACCTTGTAAGCTAAGTGACTTATGTCCCAGTTGTATTTGGGAGTACTTGAGTTAGGAGACTGAGTCCTTTTACGACCCGTTGTAGAGGGCATGAATCCTCTAAGGGGAGGAGGTGGAATGGCTTGGAAGCCATGGGTTGACGATAAATGTTGTCATGGTGCCACAAGCACTTAGTGAATGTACTAACATTCACCAAAGGTTACTTCACTTTTTTTTGTTATCGGTTAGTCTTAGAAAGGGCTGGTCGAGATTACCCGTAATTGTCGAGAAGTAGTACGTGTCTCCTAAGACCTAAACTTAACAATAATTTAATCTATGCTAAAAGTTGTTAAGTAAAACTAAGAAAATCCTATGGATGTCCTTAGCATCCTAGTCTCGACAGGGACGTCTAGGGTTTTCTTCTTTAAAACAACTATCTAATTATTAGGGTAAGCTAAGCTATTTATCACTTTGAGAAATATTATTTATAATAATATTTTGTAATGCCTTCAATGCATTATAAAGAAATATAAATGCTTATATAGATTACATATATGATTATTATCACCTTGAAAGATATTTTTATGAGTTATAATAATATCTTTAATGCATTACAAAGACCTACAATGGTCATCAATTACAGTATCAATTGTAATTGTAAATACATGGTAAAGAGGAGCTTATATAGACTTATGAAATATTACTTGTGATGATATTTTGTAGTTAGTTAAAAAAGTAATGCAGTATATATTTAGGTGTGATTATTATATAGTGGAATGCTTTAATTGGAAAATGCATATAATTCTATAAATACCTATAGAGTGGTACTCATAAGAGGATAAATTATTTATCAAGGAATTTATTAGTGGTAAGAAAGACTCCTATAATTATTAAAGGTTTCCGGGACTATTCTTGGTTGTTTAAGATAGTAGCCTATGAAAAAAAAACCTACCGCTTATGACCATTAACCTTATGGAAAATGTTTTAAAAAAAATTATGAGGATGGTATTATGGGGGGATTCCTTTATATACATTATAGAGAGAATATGTGTTTATATAAATTATTATGGAAAAACAAATTTAAAATAAATTTGTCTTAAATTCTAAAACATGTTATTATTAATGGTTGTTAAAGGAGCCTAATAATCCAATATTATTTTAGAATTTACCTTTATTTGAAATATTAAAATGAATGTATAGGCAGGTAATCATGGATATCATTTTTTTGGTGCGTTATGGAGAGGTTTGGGACAAGTAACGTTGGAGAGTGGTGGTTGGGGTCCTTGCAGAAGCTACGTACTCTCCTATTGGAGCTGCCACCTGCACTTTCTATGCGTTATGGGAAAAATTGTTGGGCGTTACTCGCTTGCTGCATGAGGGTATTTAATCCCAAGAGGATGGTTGCATTTGGGGCGACTCCTGCTAGTGATAATGTAGAGTCGGGTTTTATATATTTTTTGGGGCATGCTCAAGCTTGGGGGGAGGGCGTTTTGTTTTTCTCCTTGCACAGCTGTGAATGGAAGGGACTGCTCACTGGGAGCTGATCCCTGTACACCTTTTCTTTTGATAGTATATTTATATCTCCTTCTGCCTGAACCTTGGGGGCATCACGCAGAGCCCAAACGAGAAAGGAATCCTTGTCTTGCATTTCCTCTTTGTTGTTGCGTTGAGAGGGTTGAGAAGATCTCCTGTTTATTCCTAGCTCTATATCTCCTTCATGTAAACGGCGTATATTCTACTTTCTTTTTATTTTTCCTTCGTTGTGCGTGAGGACTCTTTGGGAAAGGGATCCCTGCATATTCTTTCTCTGACTGATTGTTGTATGCATTTGCACTATTCAACCAGTTGCTTGGGTGATGCGCCGAGGTGATGCCATCTAACCCTGTGCACATGTTATATGTATTTCATTATTTAATTGCTACTTGGGTAATGCTCCTAGATAATGGTGTTGATCCCTTGGTAGATGTTATGGAGTATATATATATATATGTTTGTTATACAGTACCTCCCAAACCATGATGTTGGGGGTTCGATTCATTATAAGCCCGAACCCTTGCATTGATAATTTTGTGGTCTAAATTCAAATGTGGACATTCTACACAGTGCATGGACTGGGGATAGGATGGTTGTAATAGCCTGATCCAAAAGCGGTGTACCCTCTGTGTGCAAACTGGGCATTAGCCCTTGAGTCATATTTTCTAAAGTGTTTTAATTATAAACCAATGACTGTAAATACTTTCTGTGTCACGGCTGTGTTGTTGCTGGGAACTAGGCATGTATCGCTGCATGCTTTTGATGAAATAACCCCACTTTTATATATCTTGATGCTGCTACGATTCAAGTGTAGATCTTTGCTTGTATTTTTGAATATAGGGTAGGCCTCGATTTTCTCTTCAATATCTCTAATTGGTGAAATGAAAATCATACTCGCTACTTGTGTAGAGAGAAAACACAAATCTGCCTTGTACGATTAAATTCAGTCCACGATTGGTATTTTTTGTTTGGCTTCTCTCTGTGGTTGTTGCACCGTTGTGGAGGATAACCCAGTGTGTTATTTTGTTTTAGTTATTTTTTCATTTCTGCTGCGTGAGCACAAGAATGGGGAAGGAATCCCCCATATCATTGTATGTTTCACACATGTTTTATCTAGGCCGTTTGCTTTCTTGCACGCTTGCTGCATGAAGGTTGTTGGGAATCGTTGGGCAAGCGTGAAACTTGATCTAGGAGAACTTTGAGTTTATCACTCTGTGTTTAATTTATTGATGCTGGGATAACCTTGTTAATGTTTATACAAGCCGAGGATAGAGCAAGAGTTTAGCTTGATGCTATGATATCTTTGCTCATGTTTATTTAATTCAGCGATAGAGAAATAATTTAGCTTGATGATGTGATAAACTTGTTGTGTTTATATAAATGGTCGGTAGGAAAACTTTTGGATAGGATGTTGCGCTAACTTGTTAATGTTTATATAGGCTGAGCCAAAGTAATTTTCGGTGTTGTCATGTCTCTGATTTATTTACTTGGTTTAATCCTGTTAATGCAAGAATCGTGGTGATGGGTGTACTGGTTTAATCTTTCGGTAAGGTCCTCCAAGCTAGGGGTTGCTTCTTTAACTAAAGTTTGGGCTTGATAGTTCACTATTTTATTATTGAAGAGGGTGATAAAAGGTTGTATCAGTAAATCGTATCAACGTCATAAATAGTTCTAGTTAGGGTATTGAGGAGATCTCACACAATCAACATAAATATCTCTGTCCATTCATTTGTTCTACGGTTAAGACTTGCTCATAGACGAACTACGAAGGGGGGGAAAATCATAATGTATGGTTTTCCTGTATACAATATTGTTTGATAATATAGATTGATTGTAGTCCATTATTAAGGAATTTGAGAATGATAACCCTAGTATATTTTACTCCTGGCAGAATGTCTAAATGATTGTCGTCATTGTACAAAGGATAAGAGTAAGGATCCTTACATATGTATATATATATGGTGTACTAAGCTCGGTATAAGTCCTATTTGGATCATTATCTTAAACGTTTTTTGGTTTGATTCTAATAGCTGCAATTTACTTTATTCTCATGCCTATAAAATACGATGCATATATGTATGTATTGGAAAAGAAGGGTATAGCCCTATGAGGATGAGAATGAAAAATCCAATACTTGTATGAAGATCAGTGAGAACTAACATGTTACCATTTATGGTATTATATATGTATATATTTGATTCATGAAAAAAATCTATGTGGTAGAGGCTTGCTGGAAAGAGAATGAGTCTTGTGGCAGCAACTAAGTTGTTCTTTGTAATCCTCCTACTTCTTCTCTAATAATAAATGATACACACACCTTTGTGGACTAGCCCGTGTACGGGTGAACCATGTTATCCTTGGTCTCCTATCTTTTCTTATGGTGTTCTTCAATGTGTCTTATATGCGTGTGTACTTTCTCTTCTTAGTGAAATTATGATTACTTGGACTTGTTCATATGTATGATTAATATAAATTGTTAGTGGTTGAATTGATGCGTGTACTATTAAGCATTCCTTATGATTATAATAAGGCTTACTATTTCCTCTTTGTCTTGATATGATTAACTTATAAAAATATATGCATGCAATTGAGTTGATGCCCCATAAGTCTTATTGCAAGTTGTATACATATTAGGAATATATTAAACTTTACATGCAAGTTTCAATTACATAAAGAAAATCAATGGTAGTTTCCTTGCATGAAAAAGTTGGAAAATAACGTTGGAGTGAATTTATGTATGTACTACATTTAAAGTTAATTACAAACATCATGATGATTATGATTTTTGTGGCATCATATGACTCAACTATTATTAAATGGGATTAATTTGTCAGTAATATACTCCAGCGACAATTAATATTTGCATTTATTACTGTATAAATTATTTTTTTTAAATTTTGTGTTTGTGACAATTGGTATCAGAGCATTAGGTTTAAACACTCGGGCCTAATGGGCTCAACATGAAATAAATATGTATGGAGTTTGACTAATCAAGTTGTTTTGTTTGTTTTGGATGCATGAACGGGGATGGATGAGGGTTAATGTCATCCAAGTTGAACATCAAGTTCTCCAAAGGGAGTAAAGATAAGTATTTTCAACATTGGAAATGAGTTATGTTATCCTTGTCATAAGTTGCCTTGGTAGATAAAAGGTGTAGGTACACATATGGTTGAATAGCATTATCGAGTAATGTGATGTTTGGTTGAATTGAATCCAGTACATGTGATAATGATTTTTGTATTTTATTGACTTCGTTAAAAATAATAAATGAATTATAATCTGTATGTTGGATTGTTGATTTATAATTTTATGTCATTGGTCAGCACTCAGACTATATAAAAGGATGGAAAACTATGACGAAACCATGCTATTACCTTGATCAAACAAAATTAGTAAATAGTGTTTTAAATAAAATTTCATCAAGTAGATCCGCATTATAATGATTGATGTCTTCTTGTAATTTTTACTAAGTGCGTTACCCATAGGTTAGACTATAGTATTACTAGCATACTCCAAATAATTATGTTTGTTTTATTTTGGCAAGATCACTTAAAAATTTCAATTAGTACTGGATATGACATAATTGTTATGACAGCTATATTGGAAACTGTTGCAGATATTATGATACTTGTTTAAATTAGTGAGTAGGAAGTTGTAGCTACATATTAATAAGTGCAATCCTCAAGATAAAAATTTGGTTTTCAAGTATTAATGATAGAATGTATATCTTCTTACTTAAAGTTTTGATAGCATGCTAATTACAGAAATAAACGTTGACTTGCTTCATTCTCGTTTGGGGATCCAAGAGTATGGAGTCCATAGTCTAAATAAAATGTTATTTTGAGTATTGATAACCATAATGAATCTCACATGTTCTAGGTTACAAGTCATGTGTAAGTCGTGAACAAATTACTGTGCTTGGATGATTAAACATTATTCTTTCTTATGAAAATCGTCATTTTGTTAAATGATTAAAGATTTTCATTACTTAATATCAATTGTACTCTGTTCCAAAAAAACAAAAAACTTCTTATGGTGTTTAAAATGTCAAGGATAAAGGTGTGTTAGTGTATGAGTTTGCAAGCAATATTCCTAGGGGTTAAACTAGTCTTATTTTAGAAAAGCAGTATGATAGACCCTGATAGAGTAAGTTATGTTTTCTAACAAAGATTAATGACTATCAAGATCTTGTGGATAGTTTGATAGAATTATAATCTTGTTGTGATTGATGAAGTATGGGATCTTTTTATTTAGATGATAAGTCTCAATTTGAAACGAATCTATATGTAACTAGATGTTTGAACAATAATACTAACATATTTTCAGCAGGGTTGACCTCAGACTCACATTAAGGAGATTGAAGAGTTTACATCGAGATGAAGTGAAGATGATGCAAAAGTCAATGAGCATGTGTATAATGCTATGGAATTAATGTGTTCAATTGCTGAGCAATTGAAGCATAGAAATTTTTTGGTATACTAACATTTAAGGAAGTTCGACATATGACATGACCAAGAAGAACGTTTAGTATGAAAGCACTTATATAGATAAGTTGAGCTAAATTGATCAAAAGTAAGTAATTATTTACTTTTTATTTTCTCACGAGTAGTGAAGAGGTTTATGATTGATGATGTGTAATCATCAAAATGCAAAGAGTATGATGGGCGAATCTAATTTTGGTTGCTATTTTGTGCCATACATGAATTAATAAATGGTCATCATAAAGAGGTGTTTCCTGGACTCAAACGAGAAGGTTTGAGAGGAAGGGAAATTATCTCTAGGCTCAGGTAGAGCCGACAACATCATGAACTCAGTAACTAGCTTGTTGGTATGGGACAACTTACCCTTATTGTGGTCATGTTCCCCATGGAAGTGGAACAGAGCAGGTATCTCGTTGAATGTTATACTGACCCAAAAGACCTAGGCAAACTTTATATCGATCGAATTGAGTAGGTAGTTCTTCTACAATATTTCTGTAGAAATATTTACTCATGTGTATCAGGTGATGACTAAGAGATTCGATGAGGGGAAGCTATGTTATGAGTTGCAGAGTAAGACTGTCATATTTCTGCTGTATGTAGATGGTATTCTTGCCAAGTTTTGGCAAAGGACTCGTGTTTTTGTATGCAAGTCTACATGATTGCTGGAATACAAAAGAGTACTATGTACGCAAGTCTACATGATTGCTAAAGTACATGAGCAGTATATGTATGGCAAGTCCCCACGATTGCGGAAATACATAAAGGTTTTTGTATGCAAGTCTCCACACTTGCTGAAGTACAAAGAGGTTTGATGATCGCAAGGTTTGTTGAAAGAATGGTTCAAACAATGATAATGATTTGTCTTGTATCCAGACTATCAAAAGTAGTTATGTGTGAATTGCTATGAAGGCTAGAATAAGCGAAATTATTTCCTCAAAAGATGAGGAAGAATCATGAACAATTACTATTTTGAAATTTTGTATACTCATGTTATACTGCAAAATATTGGAAAATATCGTACGAATTGTACAATGTGTAGGATATAGGTGAAAAGAGGTTGCAGGAAATTGCAAAAATGTAAAGATGATCAAAGCATGAGAACAAAGGAAAGAGAAGGTGGTGACTGGATGCAAAAGACAAACCAATTAACATCGAGGACGGTGTTATCTTTAAGGGGTGGAGTGTGTAACATCCCTCCAATTTGACCCTAATTATTATTATTATTATTGTAAAATAATTGTAATTATGTAAATGTTATTGTACTTGTTTGCTAGTGAGGAGCTCAAGGCCAAGGCCCCACCAGTAAACCTTGTAAGCTAAGTGATTTAGGTCCCAGTTGTATTTTGGAGTACATGAGTTAGGAGACTGAGTCCTTTTACGACCCACCGTAGAGGGCATGAATCCTCTAAGGGGAGGAGGTGGAATGGCTTGAAATCCATGGGTTGATGATAGATGTTGTCATGGTGCCACAAGCACTTAGTGAACACTAACGTTCACGAAAGGTTACTTCACTTTTTCTTTTTATCGGTTAGTCTTAGAAAGGGTTGGTCGAGATTACTCGTAACTGTTGAGGGGTAGTACATGTCTCCTAAGACCTAAACTTAACAATAATTTAATCTATACTAAAAGCTGTTAAGTAAAACTAAGAAAATCCTATGGATGTTCTTAGCATCCTAGTCCCGACAGGGACAACTAGGGTTTTCTTTTTTAAAACAACTATCTAATTATTAGCGTAAGCTAAGCTATTTATCACTTTGAGAAATATTATTTATAATAATATTTTGTAATGCCTTCAATGCATTATAAAGAAATACAAATGCTTATATAGATTACATATATGATTATTATCACCTTGAAAGATATTTTTATGAGTTATAATATTATCTTTAATACATTACAAAGACCTACAATGGTCATCAATTACATTATCAATTGTAATTGTAAATATATGGTAAAGAGGAGCTTATATAGACTTATGAAATATTACTTGTGATGATATTTTGTAGTTAGTTAAAAAAGTAAAGCATTATATATTTAGGTGTGATTATTATATAGTGGAATGCATTAATTGGAAAATGCATATAATTATATAAATACCGATAGAGTTATAGAGTGGTACTCATAAGAAGATAAATTATTTATCAAGGAATTTATTAGTGGTAAGAAAGACTCCTATAATTATTAAAGGTTTTTGGGACTATTCTTGGTTGTTCAAGATAGTAGCCTATAAAAAAAAACCTACCGCTTATGACCATTAACCTTATGGAAAATGTTTTAAAAAAAATTATGAGGATGGTATTATGGGGATTCCTTTATATACATTATAGAGAGATATGTGTTTATATGAATTATTATGGAAATTTTTTTTTAAAACAAATTTGTCTTAAATTCTAAAACATGCTATTATTATTATTAATGGTTGTTAAAGGAGCTTAATAATCCAATATTATTTTAGAATTTACCTTTATTTGAAATATTAAAATGAATGTATAGGTAGGTAATTATGGATATCATTTTTTTGGTGCATTATGGAGAGGTTTGGGACAAGTAACGTTGGAGAGTGGCGACTGGGCTCCCTGCAGAAGCTACGTACTCTCTTATTGGAGCTGCCACCTGCACTTTCTATGAGTTATGGGCAGTGTTTTTGGGCGTTACTCGCTTGCTACATGAGGGTATTTAATCCTGAGAGGATGGATGCGTTGGGGGCGACTCCTGCTAGTGATAATCATGTAGAGTCGGGTTTTATATTTTTTTTTGGGCATGCTCAAGCTTGGGGGGAGGGCGTTTTGTTTTTCTCCTTGCACAGCTGTGAATGGAAGGGACTGCTCACTGGGAGCTGATCCCTGTACACCTTTTCTTGTGATAGTATATATATATCTCCTTTTGCTTGAACCTTGGGGGCATCACGCAGAGCCCAAATGAGAAAGGAATCCCTGTCTTGCGTTTCCTCTTTGTTGTTGCATTGAGAGGGTTGGGAAGATCTCCTGTTTATTGCTAGCTCTATATCTCCTTCATGTAAAGGGCATATATTCTACTTTCTTTTTATTTGTCCTTCGTTGTGCGTGAGGACTCTTTGGGAAAGGGGTCCCTGTGTATTCTTTTTCTGACTGATTGTTGTATGCATTTTCACTATTCGACCAGTTGCTTGGGTGATGCATCGAGGTGATGCCATCGAACCCTGTGCACATGTTATATGTATTGCATTATTTAATTGTTGCTTGGGTAATGCTCCTGGATAATGGTGTTGATCCCTCAGTAGATGTTATGAAGTATATATATATATATATATATGTCTGTTATACAGTACCTCCCAAACCGTGATGTTGGGGGTTCGATTCATTATAAGCCTGAACCCTTGCGTTGATAATTTTGTGGTCTAAATTCAGATGTGGACATTCTACAAGGTGCATGGACTAGGGATAGGATGGTTATAATAGCATGATCCAAAAGCGGTGGTCCCTCTGCGTGCAAACTAGGCATTAGCCCTTGAGTCGTATTTTCTAAAGTGTTTTAATTATAAACCAATGACTATAAATACTTTATGTGTCACGGCTGTGGTGCTGCTGTGAACTAGGCGTGTATCACTGCATGCTTTCGATGTAATAACCCCACTTTTATATATCTTGATGCTGCTACGATTCAAGTGTAGATCTCTACTTGTATTTTTGAGGATAGGGTAGGCCTCTATTTTCTCTGGAAGATCTCTAATTGGTGAAATGAAAATCATACTCGCTACTTGTGTAGAGAGAAAACACAAATCTGCTTTGTACGATTAAATTCAGTCCTCGATTGGTATTTTTTGTTTGGCTTCTCTCTATGGCTATTGCGTCGTTGTGGAGGATAACCCAGTGTGTTATTTCGTTTTAGTTATTTTTTCATTTCTACTGCCTGAGCACAAGAATGGGGAAGGAATCCCCCATATCATTGTATGTTTCACTTATGTTTTATCCAGGCCGTTTGCTTTCTTGCACACTTGCTGCATGAAGGTTGTTGGGAATCGTTGGGCAAGCGTCAAGCTTGATCCAAGAGAACTCTGAGTTTATCACTCTGTGTTTAATTTATTGATGCTAGGATAACCTTGTTAATGTTTATACAAGTCGAGGATAGAGAAGAGTTTAGCTGGACGCCATGAAAACTTTTGGATAGGATGTTGCGCTAACTTGTTAATGTTTATATAGGCTGAGTCGAAGTAATTTTCGGTGTTTTCATGTCTCTAATTTATTTACTTGGTTTAATACTGTTAATGCAAGAATCTTGGTGATGGGTGTACTCGCTTAATCTTTCGGTAAGGTCCTCCAAGCCAGGGGTTTCTTCTTTAACTAAAGTTTGGGCTTGATAGTTCACTATTTTATTGTTGAAGAGGGTGATAAAAGGTTGTATCAGTAAATCGTATCAATGTCATAAATAGTTCTAGTTAGGGTATTGAGGAGATGTCACACAATCAACATAAATATCTCTGTCCATTCGTTTGTTCTACGGTTAAGACTTGCTCATAGACGAACTACGAAGGGGAAAAAATCATAATGTATGGTTTTCCTGTATACAATATTATTTGATAATATAGATTGATTGTAGTCCATTATTAAAGAATTTGAGAATGATAACCCTAGTATATTTTACTCCTGGCAGAATGTCTAAATGATTGTTGTCATTGTACAAAGGATAAGAGTAAGGATCCTTACATATGTATATATGTATATATATATGGTGTACTAAGCTCGGTATAAGTCCTAGCTGGATCATTATCTTAAACGTTTTGTGGTTTTGATTCTAACAGCTACAATTTACTTTATTCTCATGCCTATAAAATACGATGCGTATATGTATGTATTGGAGAAGAAGGGTATAGCCCTATGAGGATGAGAATGAAAATCCCAATACTTGTACGAAGATCAGTGAGAACTGACATGTTATCATTTATGGTATTATATATATATAGTTGATTCATGAAAAAACTCTATGTGGTAGAGGCTTGTTGGAAAGAGAATGGGTCTTGCGGCAGCAAATAAGTTGCTCTTTGTAATCCTACTACTTCTTCTCTAATAATAAATGATGCACACACCTTTGTGGACTAGCCCGTGTACGGGCGAACCACGTTATCCTTGGTCTCCTATCTTTTTCTTATGGTGTTCTTCAATGTGTCTTATATGCATGTGTACTTTCTTTTCTTAGTGAAATTATGATTACTTGGACTTGTTCATATGTATGATTAATATAAATTGTTAGTGGTTGAATTGATGCGTGTACTATTAAGCATTCCTTATGATTATAATAAGGCTTACTATTTCCTCTTTGTCTTGATATGATTAACTTATAAAAAGATATGCATGCAGTTGAGTTGATGCCCCATAGGTCTTATTGCAAGTTGTATACATATTAGGAATATATTAAACTTTATGCAAGTTTCAATTACATAAAGAAAATCAATGGCAGTTTCCTCGCATGAAAAAGTTAGAAAATAACGATGGAGTGAATTTATGTATGTACTACATTTAAAGTTAATTAAAAACATCACGATGATTACGATTTTTGTGGCATCATATGACTGAACTATTATTAAATAGGATTAATTTGTCAGTAATATACTCCCGCGACAATTAATATTTGCAAATGTAATTTTGGGTTTGTGACATAATCGTACTTGGGTTCATAAATTATCCAAGACAATGAAATTTAATTTGTGTGTTGTGGATGTATTCGTAGTTAAGTTTGAATGGATTTTCCATATTCGATGTGGGAATGAGCACTGAGCATCCAGATGGAAGAAGCTACCTGTAAGGTGGCCCTAACATTTAAAATTAATTTTACTTGTTTTAAAGTTTCACCCTGATTTAAATTTTGATAAATAATGTTGATGGATTGTGTGGCATACTTTGTAGGGATTCTTCGTTTGTTGTTACCTAATTGCAGATTCTCAATCATCTAAAAATTTGACAAGTGAAAATTGGAGAAACCCTTCAATAGCAAAGTTAAAAGAGAATGGGCAATTTTGTTATTGAAGCGCCTGATGCAAATTTAAGTTTTTTTGCATGGAAAAAAATGTTGTGCCCATTTATGAAGGGTAAAGGTCCTAAAGGGCATTTAATGCTTCAAATTTGAAACATGGACATGGTTGTAGCCTATCTTTGTGATGTAATAGAGGAAAATGCTTCCCTTCCGTGCACATGCTAATTCATTAAGCTGGAGGAGTTTTAGTGTTTCAGAGCATTTAAATTACCCTTCAAATTCAAAATTAATTTCGAACTATCTTATCCCTTTGCACATCAAGGACCATTCATATAATTGACAATCATTTTCATGAATTTTTCATAATTTTTGGTAGAGCGTCTCCTACGGACTAAGGATGCACCAGGCGTGAAAGAAAGTCTTAAACATTACACTCATGAAAGTGTGGTTTTCCCCTCATGTCTACAGGCTAAGAGTCACCAGCCCTTAGAATCATCGAGTTCATGTGTGCAGGTTGACTCACAAACCCTCAGAACGATCACGTTAAGCTAGTCATGATAATTTTAAAAGTTATTCATATCATGGTCTAATCTTCAATTTAATAATGAGCATTTCCAGGGTGCTATGGTTACAATATAGTAGTTTTAGTACATTATGTCAATCGCTCCACTGCAGCCGAACAACCACGTTCATCATGGCCTTCGATTTGTTGCATAACAAGTCATTCCAAATAGATTAGTAGATATCAAGGGCTTCATATTGTAAAATGAGTCTGATAGTGGTTGCATTTTGGACTCCAAAGATGGCTTCATTCTTAATGTTAACGGTTGTATACTCTAGAAGAAGGATGTATTGTAACCATGGAAGTGTCTTATCAAATATTACAACATTCTAAATGAGTTTTTAGTATTTCTTGTTTAAGTGTTTCTGTTGAATATTAACTCTTCATAGTTTATATGTTGTTACAACAAAATGGTTATGCTGATTTTAGTTATGCAAACCGTTCTCTAATTGAAATAAATAGGGTCACTATCGTTGTAATTGTTGCACTCTGCAATCAATAAAATTTGTTGCTCAGTTTTCTGTTTCCATTTCAATTCTTGAGCCCATGACTTAGTAACATGGTTTTAGAGCGACATAGACTGAGTTTTATTTGCTTAAGGTTTTGAGAGGAAAAATTGCCAGAGAAGCTACCAGCCAAAATGGGAGCCTAGGAATTGATTGTCGTAGATTAGAAAAGCCGGAGTTGATATTCAAGCCACGATTTATGTCTGAAATTGAGCTTCCATTACGGAGAGGTAAAATTGTTAGTGTGAGGGGAATATCATTTTTTGTCTGCGCTGAAGGGGAAGCCCTACTCTACCATTCAAAAGCGTGAAGATGAAAGAAATTGGTATCTGTCGTAGGTTTGTTGCCGTGTCTAGTTTGTTGTTGTGACTGTATTTTCTCAGAATTTGTATTCTTTTGGAGTAATAAGCAGATTTAAACAAAATGGAACTTCCTCTTGAAATATTTAATGGCCATAATTTTCATACCTGGAAGGTGAAGATTCAATTGCATTCAATGAGTAAAAATCTATGGAGAATTGTTTAAGGCATTGAACCTGAACCCTCGTAGCCGCCTCCTAAACTCATTGAGTGGAAAAATAGATATAACCATGCCAAATCGATCATTGGTATCGCACTATGTGATTCAGAATTACATCATATTGATTTAGATCAATCATCCAAAGAAGCCTGTGACGGATTACAAAAATTATTTGGTGCAGAAGACATTAATGTGAAATTCTCTTTAAAGCTCCATCCTTTTAGGTTCAAGATGGCGCTAGACACAACAATGTCGAGTCATATAAATGAGTCAAAATCTCTGCTAAAACAATTAGCAGAAGTCGGTGTAACAATAGACGAAGATGATAAAAAATTTGTGCTATTAAATGGTTTATCTTCAAAGTACCACAACGTTTTTTTTACATTGAGTCAATTGTCTTCATAATCTTTAGATGATATGATATCAGCTCTCTTGGGTGAAGACAAAAGATTGAGTACAGTAGTTTCTAAAAATTTCATTCCTTCAGAGGGTTCGTTCTTTACTAGAAAACAAATAAGCAGAAAAGCTGTAAATCAGTTCGAATGTTACTATTGCAGAAAAAGTAGGTCATACAACATGGAATTGTAAAATTCGAGCAAATGATGTTTTAAAAGGAAAGGTTAGAGACAAAGATTAGGAGAGTACGAGATTATCAACAACAAATTTTCGCTACAAGAAGGAGTCAAGATAGTATAACTCAATATGGATTGTTGTCCAAGTAATTCAAGAGTTTTGGTCTAGGCAAGGATCTCTCACTAATTGTTGACGTTATGAGACATGTGGATTGTCCAGTAATTCGGTTCGGGAGATATGTGATTTCCCAATTCGAGGAAGTGGAATCCAAGAAATGCGACAACATGAGGTGTTCCTGCAAGAATCTGAATATGTAAAGAAGAGAATCTCTTTTGGAATAAATTTTTATTTTATGTTATTCTCAATCAAGTTCTTAAGTTTTTTAAAATTGTTGCCTTAAGAAGGTGTGTTGAAGATTAACGCTTCAATTAATAAAATAATAGTTTAGATTTTGCTACAACAAAATGGTTATGCTATATTTAATTATGTAAATTGTTCTCTAATGAAATTAATAAAGGCCACTGTCAATGTTATCGTTGCACTCTTCAATCATTAAAATTTCTTATTCAACTTTTTGTTTCCATTTTAATTCATGGGCCCATGATTTATTAGCCCTCTTTTTAGCAATCCCATTTCATGAAACAAGTTAAATATTTCTTTGTTACTTAATTCTCATATCTATTAATGTTATGCACTCAAGCTCTGCATATATGAGATGTATCCCTCATTTTTATATCCTATTAATTCACATGAGCTCCAAAAGACAAAGTATTGAAGTCAGGAAGTAAAATGTCTTCAATTCTAGAATCGAAAATGGTGAGAATCCAAAATCACTTCAACTTCAAGTTGAAATACCACTTCAATTGTTTCATAGCTTGTGGATTTCAATATGATGTAGCGTTGTAGTTTTGCTGCCCAAAAAAATCACTTCAACTTGAAATACGAAGTTGAAGAATTTAATAATAATATATTTTTAATATTAGTTTTATATTTGACATGGTTTTACCTAAAAAAGAAGTGAACATTTCACTTATAAAGAATTTAAAAATAATGCACCTTTTAATATTAATTTTATATTTTACAAGGCTTTAGAAACATTTCCCTTCCGTATGATTAGATAGATTTCTGAAAAAATCATAGACACTCCGATTTGGAGCACGGGGGATTCACTAGTGAGGCAATATCATATCACGTCCATTCATATTGGGGGGTTGAATACTCTTAAAAACCTCAAAAATATATTTCCCTGTATTAAGGGGTCAAGGGTGGTTTTTAATTTGACATAGTAATATAAATATTGGGGGTTATTTTATTTGGGAGTGTTGAGGAATAACCTCCAAATCATGGGATGGATTCATACGTCCAAATCACAGGCTCAATACATACCCACCTAAAACTTAAGGACCTTCCATTTTTATTTGATATTGCTTCTGATATTAAGGTTTGCATAAATTTGATAATAGTGTACCAATGATAATATCAATGGAAGTCTCTTCGGATTATTGGCCTTGAGAAATCCTCATTTAATAGCTTATTTAGGCTTGGTTTGAATTGATGTTATATTTTTTTTCATCTTTAACTTAAGAGATATAGTTAAATGGGAGTTCCGAAATTGAACAATTGTATTGTATTTTTTGTAGGCATTCAAGTAAAAGATTTACCTCTTCATTTTTTAGGTTGGGGTTTAGGTGGGCATTGAGATTCAATTAAACCTTGCTCCACAAAAACCAAGAAAACTAAGATCAATCTTTCTTGGCTCACGGGAACCAAGAAAAGTTAGATCAATGTTTCTTGACTAATTATTTCTTTCAACTTTTTGTATTCTTCTTTAATATTTTCGCATTGCTAGTTAGGAATAGTTGTTAGATTGAGTTATATTTGGCACATTCATAATTGTAATTTCAATTCTTATATGCAAGGCATCTGTCTTAATATTGTATTGAAATTAACATGAACATAGGTGAAAATATGAATCCTTATTTACATACCCTATGTGTTATTGTTACCATGAAATGGTATCATATAAGTTTCACCATCTGTGTATCTTTATAACTATTGCTTGCTTGAAACCTAACAATGGAGATTTTTCCCTATCCTTTAAGGATAAAAAAAACTAGATATAACCCAAGAAAAGGTAACTAAATGTTGTTAAATCTTGTGATTGCAAGAATAAATGTAGAGGAAGTGGAGGCAATTCATTGGATCTTGTGAATGACCCAAATCCAAGCTATGCACATGATCATATGGTGTTATTGAAAAGTAAACGGAATTTTTCTATGTTCATTTCACGTTCATTTGGGTTCAAACATCAATGATGTTTGTTTTGATAGGAAGGTAGGGGTGTCCTTCCACAAAAAGGTTTCAATTTTGCATTTCTATGGAGTTTAATTTATTAAGCTTATAGAAAACATGAGTTCTCTATGGCTATATTCGTATTTACATGATATAAAATTGGTAGATTGGCAGGTTGTGGTGTGAAACATTTGCAATTCTCATATTTTCTAAGCATTGCACTCAATTGGACTATCAGTCTTTTACATTCTTTGTTATGTTGATCTCTGGACTAGGTTGTGTTTTATGCATTTTTCCTTCCCCAATGCTATTTCTTTGGGTGTTCCACTATCCAATGCTACAAATTGATTAGTCGCCCCTGCAATCCTAGTGGGATCATTATTAGCATTATACTATTATTTTATTTAGCATCTTGTTTGTTTATACTACGATGTGTTAGGGATCTTGTTTGTTACAACTTGATAATTTGATATAAAGGGGGTGCTAAAAATGGGTTGACAAAAATGGATACCTACAATATCTAGTGAAACTAGGGGTTTCTTAATTGGAAAGGCATATTGGGAGGGGGGTTCAACAATACAATTTTAGGATGCATTTTCCAATATTTAGTGAAATTAGGGGTATTCTTTAATATCATGTGAACGATCGTGCTATGTAACAAGTTCACTGAGTGAACCCCCCGTGATTTGGAGATCTCTTGATGTCTTATCAAGATCAAGATTTTGGAAACTTTGATTTCAGGCGAGGACGTTGTTATGCACCTTCCTTCCTGCTCGCTATTTTTTTTATGTCATTTTAGTATCAAGACATTAAAATAATTTTGTGGGGGGCTTGGGTTATCCTAAATTTTTGAGGGAATAGCAAGGTAGTGTAAAAAAAGTTTAAACATTAAAATAATTTTGTGGGGGCTTGGGTTATCCTAAATTTTTGAGGGAATAGCAAGGTAGTGTAAAAAAAGTTTAAAAATCAGAACATTAAAACAATTAATTACTTGAAAGAATACATTGCATATGAGCTTAGTTTAGTAGTTTTTATTTTGG
The DNA here is from genome assembly GCA_027924585.1 of Larix kaempferi. Classification (NCBI taxonomy): domain Eukaryota; kingdom Viridiplantae; phylum Streptophyta; class Pinopsida; order Pinales; family Pinaceae; genus Larix; species Larix kaempferi. Next base: position 8,181,279 of record BSBM01000240.1, on the reverse strand, counting down.
ATATAGATATTTTTTTTTACCGAGAAATTTATGTTATGCAATTGGAAAGTAACCAGCATAGATGAGGATCTACCCAGGGTCAAGAGGGATCAAATATTTTGAGGTGCAAACCATTCCTCAATATGTTGCTTGGTAGATCATTTTTAAGATGGATTTATTGTGGTCAAAGTGTGTGGGTTTATGATTTTAATTTATCTAATTTGTGTAATTTCATATATTTATCGTTATAAATGTTTTAAATCTAATTTGAGCCATGTTATTTTTTATAATATTTGTAACATACCCAATATCTTAGAGTCAGTAAATTGGGTAAGTTTTTGGAAATTTTACTTAAAACATTAATATCTACTCAATGAAAATTTAGGCGTGATAAGAATTGTTGTAGTTGCATTGGTACAAGATAATAGAATATAGGAGATCCATTATGACAAGAGGCACATCGATGCAAAACATATTATAAAATCTCAGAGCTAAGGAACACATAAGAATCACATACTGGTTAGTTGTTTATAAGGAATAAAGTAAAAAAGCATTCCTAAGATCAATGCATAATCTTATTGTATTTGATAAGAGAAACATAACACATACTAAATGAACCAAAAACACATTTGACAAAAAATACAGAAACAACAAGCCATTTAAACAACCCACAAAGAGAGACTATTTTCACGTGGTTCACCCACTCTTGGGCTACGTCCACAAAAATTGTTACATCTTTTATTATTACTCCAAAACCAATTTTAGTTACATTCCGCAACCCATGCCTCTCCATAGAAAAGACTTCTTTATTTCACTAAAGTATTTATCCATATACTTTATATTTTACTTAATTTAAATCATCAAAACATAAGGCATGTTGTATACTATGACTTACGGAAAAAGATAATATCACTTTCAACTACATGGTTCATACTTATACAAAAGACATCTCAATCAATTGTCCCAAAAACTTAGTGCAATTTCTTTTTAAGATATAACCCTCAAACTATGTTTAAGTAAACAGTTTAATGAATTTAAATAGTACGATAGTCCAAATACTCATCCTTCTCTAAAGTTTTATAGTATAATGAAATTGAAAGAATATTATTCAAATTCCATTTTAATTTTTAACGAAGAATATTATTCTATTTAAAGATAGGGTCTCAATCTGTGTTGCATGGGTACCCGTCCCCAGGGGTGGGGTACGCGTACCCGTACCGGGTACTTAGGTACGGCAGAGGTACGTACCCAGACGTACCCAGAAGTACCCAAAAAAATTTCAACGTACCCGGTACCTCATAGCTAAAGCTCGGGTACGTTTGCCCAAACCGGTACGGCGTACCCCGTGTTTGGGTACGGCAGGGGTACTTCCGGCTTTAAAAAATTAAAAAAAAACAAAAAAGTAAAAACAAACAATATAAACTACACTTTCTAATTCGAAGCAAAGTGAAGCTTACCTTACGGGCCCTTACATCCACTCCACCGGCGAACAACAGCAGCATTCGACGGCCGACCTGCAGCTCTGAGCAGTGGTGCGGCCTCTTCAGCGTGGGGAGTCGGGGCAGCAACCAGCCACGGGTTTTTATTTTTTAACCATTTCAGACTTCAGTGTTTAAACTTTACTGTTTCAGTGTTTAGCATTCGGGCCAGCAGCCACGGGTTTTTGGGTTTCTAGTTCATCGTTCAGGGTTAGCTTCAGCCTTCATTGTTCAATATTCAACTCACAGCAAAGTTGCAAACCATCCAGCACCCAGGGATAGCAGCATTCTACATTGAAGGTATTTATAATTTAATAATTTATACTTTTAGTTTTGGTTTACTGTTTTAGACTTTTAAATTTTTAATATTTAAACTTTAGTTTTTTAAATTTTAAATTTCTAGTTTTTAGTCAAAGCCACCTGTGGTAACAAGAGTCTAAATAAAAATAATACATTATTAATTTATTTATCAAAATAAATGTAGATACTAGATATAAATAATTTTAGTAAATCCAGACAAATCAAATATGGAAATAACTTGATGTTCCTTTGGCTAAATCATGCATTTCAATTACAAAGAGCAGCTGCTTGTTTTTGATAATTCTGTTCTGAAATATCTTCCAGAGTGCTAGCATTGAGTACATAGCAACCAAACTGAAAATTTCCCAAATAACATTCACTTTTTTCTAATTGGAAAATTGCAATACAAACAAGCTGATAATACCTCATCACTTGGGTAGAGAAAAGTTGCTGGCCGCAAATTATGGTAATCTTTCAAACAATGTAAAATTGTAAATTAATTTATTAATTTTAAATTTTAAAATTTAAAGTAATACTGTAATACACTATTATCAATTATGTGGTTCATAGTTTTTACAGCGGTCATTGGCAGGACAGTTTCCAGTTGACTCATTAGTCATTTGACATTTCATTTTCAGCTTTAAAGATTTTCCGGTTCCCCCACTTACAATTTCAAAATTATTGTTTTTAAATTTTCAGGACAGTTTCCCAATCCCTGCAAATTTGCAAAATCACTGCAAAATCACTTGACAAAATGTCTTCAAAGCAAAATCCTCAATATCCACTTTGGAAATATGTGGAGAGGACAAAACAGTCAAAGGATAAAGGAGGGACAGCCATTATAAAATGTAGTTTTTGTAACGCTGAATGGAAAGGCAGTTATACAAGAGTGAAGGCCCATTTTATGCAAATCCCAAGGGTGGGTGTTGAGCTTTGTAATGGAGACCCGGAGGATCCCGATAAACTCTCTAATGCACAAATGGAGCAGCGAAAAGCTGATGGTAGGCCAGGCAAGGAAATCTCAAGGGCTTCTCGTAAACCCCATGATGATGTGGGTGATGAGTCCACTGAAGTTGGTGAAGAAAATCCTTCTGACGATGAAGTTCAATTTGGTGATGAAAATGTGCCATCTAAAGCATCCAAAAGCAATACAACTCAAGCACGCAAGAAAGCAAAACTTGGTGGCCTTCAAGACATGTTTGATGTGAAAGGAAGGGACGGTGTTGATCTTGCAATAGCAAGATTTTTTCTTGCTTGTGGCATTTCTTTCAATGCAGCCCGCTCACCATATTTTGAGCAAATGGTCCGTGCGATTAATAATGGACCTATGGGGTATAAGCCACCTGGTTATGAGAAGCTCCGAACAGTTTTGGTGGATAAGGAGAAAGCACGCCTTGAGAAGGCAATGTCACCATTGAAGGCATCTTGGAGTGTGGACGGATGCTCCATTGTTATGGATGGTTGGATTGATTGTCGGAATCGTCCATTGATAAACATAATTGTCTCTTCCATCTCCGGTCCATACTTTCTCAAGGCCATTGATTGCTCCGGTCAAGAAAAGAACACTATGTTCTTGAAAGACCAATTATGTGAAGCCATTGCTGAGGTGGGGCCATCCAATGTTGTCCAAGTTATTACCGATGCAGCCCCAGTGTGCAAAGCAGCGGGGGCAATGGTCCAGAAAGAGTACAGGTTAGTGGCAAATCTGATTTTTTTTAATTTAAGTTTAACTCTTTATATGAAGTAGAATTACAAATCTGATTTTTAATTATAAGTTTGAATTTTTTTCAAGTTTTTCATCTTTATTCATGAATTAAAATTAGAAATCTCAATCAAGAAACTAAGTCTTTTTCATTTGTTTTGTAGGCATATTTTTTGGACGCCATGCGCAGTGCATTCTTTGCATAATGCACTGAAAGACATTGCAAAACTTGACTGGATTCGGTTGTTAATTGAGAATGGCCGCAAAATTCAAATGTTCATATGCAACCACCACCATTCACAAGCAATTTATCGCAAACATGCAAAGATGGAGCTTCTTAAACCCGCTGATACCAGATTTGCCTCTTATTATATTTTGCTTAAACGACTTGTGGATATGAAGGGGGCTTTAGCGGCCACAGTTATTAGTGACATGTGGGAGCAATGGAGGCTATCTACTTCAGATACAGCTATGGAGGTAAAGAGGTTGATTTTGGATGATCGATTTTGGGCTGATGTCAAATTCGTTGTGGAATTTGTAGAGCCAATTTGTGATATGCTTCGCTATGCAGACACAGATAGTCCATGTTTAGGTGAGATTTATGAGAACATAGACTCTATGTGTGAGAGGATCCAATCCATCACAGATAGAAGAGATCCTACTTTATGGCCACAGTTGCAATCATTTATACATGGACGGTGGAATAAATTGAACACGCCACTTCATATGGCAGCCTATGCAATAAATCCAAAATGGTATGATTCCACAACAGAAAGAAGACCTCCTTCCCAAGATAGAGAGGTGGTGAAGGGGTTTATGACTGCTTTAAAAAGGATGTATGGTTCTTCAGAAGAGGCCTCCGAGATACAATCTCAATTTTCCCAGTTTGCACGTGGGTGAGGTGTCTTTAGTTCACATGAATCAAAGACCGATAGGCGGAAGAAGAAGGATCCAATTGATTGGTGGTGGCTTCATGGTGTGGATGCTCCTGAGTTGCAGCAGTTTGCGATACGGTTACTTGGGCAGGTAGTTCCGCTTCCTCATCTTGCTTCTAATATTAATTTATTAAATTTTAATTGATTTTACAAATTTACATGCTTGAGCCCTCCACTAACAATTTTCCATACAATTACTTGGACAGGTAGCTAGTTCCTCATCTTGTGAGAGGAATTGGAGCACTTATGCTTTCATACATTCAGTGAAGAGAAACAGGTTGGGGTCAAAGAAAGCAGAAAATCTAGTGTACATTCATAGCACACTTCGTCTTATATCTCGAAAAGACACAGGATACAAGGAGGGTCCTTTCAAGAGATGGGAGCAACACATAGATGATGCTACCTGTGTGGATGAGGAGATACGACCAGATGGCTTGGTTGAGATACCTCCATTTACTATTGATGAGCACGATCCTCAATTTGAGAGTGATGTCTATCTAGAGAGCTTGATGACAGAGGACCTTAGTGATGTTGATGACATTGAAGCTGAGGATGCTGATGACATGGCTTGAGGAAGCCAAATCAACTATCTTGTTCATTGTTTAACTTTACTCATACTGTTTTGAAGTTGAACTTTTTATTTCATGTTTGGAAATGCCATTAGGCAAATTTTGAATGTAGTATGACAATGGACTCATGGAGTTGTGGACATATGATATAATATTATCGCTTTTTATTATATAACTTCCAAGTTTCAACCTTCCACTTGATATATGCATGCAGCATGTATGATGTGATTGTGACATGTAATATTTTAATTTTATAAATTTAAAATTTTAATTTTTTATTATATATATATTATAAATTTATATATATATATAAATTTATAATATATATATGTCTACAGTACCCCCGACGTACCCAAGTACCCTGTTTCAAAAAGTGGCGTCCCCGTCCCCGTCCCCGTACCAGTACCCGTCCCCGTACCCACGTTTCCTGGCAACTTAGGGACTCTCAATAGATCATTACCAATCTTTAAATGATTTGTTTGTCCTTTGTCCCATGGAACTATACATAAATAAACCTATAATATTCCTTTAAGATAAACAATAATTCCCAAAAGAACATATATATATATATATTTATGACTTTACTTATTTATTTACTTTTCTTTAAAAGTACAATGCATTACCCACATTCCATATTTAATAAGAGAAATAGCTGTAATGCAGCAAGTTCCCGCTCTTGATTTTGTTTATTTGAATATAACATAATAAAGATTAAAAAAAAATCAATGAGCTCAATGGTATGATCAAGATATTATATTTAATTGATTTGCATGCAATAGTATGATGACTCTATATTGTTAATTTTGGATCTCCTATAAGCCCCAATTTTATTATGATCGATATGAAGATGTTTCTTAGTATCTTACAGTGGATAGTTTAAAACAAATTTATTGTTTGGGGGCTAGTTGTATAGGTTTCATTTGTTGTAATATTTTCAAGTCACAAGGAAGAAAGGTAGAGCAGATTTAACCCTATTCCGTTGCTAGGGAATCAACTTGAAGAAGGTTTTATGTCTTTAAACGAACATGGCATTATAGTGAGAGATAATAAAAAGAAAAAGAAGATTGAATAAATCCAATAAGCAGCTCCCAAACATAATGTGTCAATTTATAATTTCTTCTTAAAATTCTTCTTTGCTTTGTAATTGATCTCTTTTTTTTTCCGAAGCCAATAATTAAGAAATTTAAAATTCATTGTAACTCTCATGATTTATAATTAACTTTATATTTTATTTTATTTTGAAATTTTTATTTTATTTTATTAATTTTATTGAATACATATGTCACACATTTCTTTCACTAAACAATTTTAATTCTTAGAGATAAGGATGAAAACAAATTCCATATAAAATAGTTATTTTATATAAATTTTTTATTTTTATTTAATTGAAATTTGATATTCTTTATAGAGTGATGATTTTTTTAGATATGTATTTAATTTATTTATCAAATATAAATAAAAACAAAACAAGTAAATGTAACTTAATTTTAGATATTATTTATCAAAACCAAACTTATTGTATTTACTTAATTAATAGAAACATTAACCATATAAATTTGTTTAAAAACTTCAAACCTTCATTTGAAAAAAAAAACTAATTCAATATAAAACTCGACCTTAATAGCAAAAAAATCAAGATATAATTCGTAAAACCCAAGACTATGATCATATTAATTCATTAATATTATATTTTAGATTGTATTGTAAAGACTTTTTATATCAAAATCAATTTTATTTATTAGTAAATCATTTCAGCTACTTTTTGTTTGGATCAACAGCATTGAATAAAATGTGTGAATCTTTTTCTGGATTTATGCTTTTAATGGTCCGCATTGTATATATAGAATTTCCTCCTCACATTTGAAACAAAACAGCCATGGTATTCTTCATACACTCACAATATAACCTTTTAAAATAGCAACCTCTCCAAAGCCAAATCAAACACAGGTTATCTTAATATTCAAGCACAAGTTATCTTAATATTCAAGTAATCAATTGCTACCAACTACTTTTGTTTAATATTTCAACATCAACTAAACTAAACTAATATATAATAAAAATTAACACATCTATAAAATATGAATTAAAAAATCTGCAAAGTGATTTGTTCATTTTCATACAGTTGCTCTAATTATTGGCAGATTCGGCAGCTTGAAGACATGGCAGATTCTGCAGCTTGAAATTAGAGGTTATAGTTGATTATTACCTCTGAGAAGTGTCCAAATCTTAACAATTGTGCCCAGCTATTGTGTCGAGTTGCTTTCAAGATGTATCCGGTTCACATACATCCATATTTTGTGGAAACTATAAGTATAGGACTCCTTGTTTTGAACATATGAATGTATGAGCATAAGGGTGACATAAATTATTTTGGCTTTGATAGGATCATTTACAAGACTGTTTTCATTCAAATGAAGAATTGGGTTGGATCATTTTTCAAATTTTTCCATCAGGTGAATCTTCTATGGCTATTCACAACAATGTTTTAATGTGTAGAAAAGGAGACATTACATTAATACTCCTATAAATGTTTTCAATTTTTTTATTGGAATTAACAAAAAAAATAATCTTGCATCCATACTTGTGTGCTTTTGTTTATATAGTAATATATGATATATATGCGATCATATAATATTTTTAAACAATACACAATTTTTTTAAGCATTATGTGTTCAACAGCTCAAAGTTCAAATATCCATAATCAAGTTGAACTGGCACCATTGCGCTGGTGGGAAAAGACAGTTGTTGGGTTCATTACCTAAACCATTAATAATCCCATCATTCCCATGCAAAAAACCCTCCAAAAGTACCTATGCTGGTTGGTTACGAGATATGAGAATCGATGTGGAAATAAGCAAAAATACCTCGAAAGCAATTGTCCATTTGTTCAAATTTCAGGTATTCTAGAATCTACATGAACCCGTGTAATGCCTATCCTTCTGTTTTCTGTTTTAATAATAAGGAATAAACATGAATCTAGGAAGGTGACACGGCAGAAGGTTGGGTGTTGTATCAGGCACTAGGTAGTAATGTGGTTGGTACATAGCGTATGTCCTCTACATGTGGGTAGTAACGTGGTAGGTGCATAGCGTATGGCCTCTGCATGTGGGGGACATGTACTGAGAACATAAAACGAGATCAATAGTGTGTCAGTGAAATTGGGATCCAACGGAGTTGAACACCTTCCCAAAGAGATGAACATGATGAAGATAAAGAATGATAATTTTACTATGACATCAAAGCTAATTCTGGTAACGAGATCAATTATCCTAATAAGCCAGTTGAGATGGAAGAAAAGGCAGCATTAGTAGTTGAAAATGTCACAGAATCCGGGCATATTATTGCAACTGGAAATGGCGAACCTAAACAAGTAAGTCACGTTAAACATCAGGTACTTACTTTATAGGCAGGTTAATATGCATATTACAGAAGTGCGGACCAGAAAAATAAGAAAAAACCCTTTGATTAGTTTAAATTTTGGATAGTTTTTTATATTTAGTATGTGTATTTTGCTAGTAATTAGTTTTTGAGCCATTAAAAAGTTTGGAAGAACAGCATACCCATTGGCCAAAATAAAAATACCTGTAAGAATTACATAAGTAAAAAATGTAGTAGACAAAATAGGATGTAAAAGTTTAAAACATAGATGCTGCAAAAACCATGGTCTTTGATTATCAATCAAACTACACCGCGATTGTAACCATATTAAGAATAATTGACCATTCAAATTAAATAATTGGAAGAGACCTATCCAAGTTACCTATGAATTTACTTGGGCCATCACTTCTGATGGTACATGCATACACTCTCTGCAGGCTTGCAAGAAAAGTATTTATGCCATTCAGTAGTACTTTGTCACTGCTCCATTTAGGAATACTGTCAGTAACTCTTTCCTGCTACCAGATTCATGCGATTCCACCCACACAGGTGGTATTTAACATTACTATATCCTCGAGCTTGCTTCCACAACTCTGCCATCTACTTTTCCTGTTTGGTTAGTTGATTAGCCAAATTGTGTCCTTATTTAACCAAAAGGAAAAAATCTTGTGAGTCATCACCTTGAATGAGCATTTAAACATAAATTGCAGAAACTAATTTTTCTTTAGTCGGTTCCTGTGCATCGTTGAGCTTGACTACAAATGTAAGAAAAACCATCTCTTTAGCAGTAGACATGTCTTCTTGTTGTACATCTAACTGCATTTCTTACAAAGCAAGCATGATCATCCTTGCAACTCAATGGCTCTCCTGTGGGCAACTTACTCTAATCACATCATCTCCATTTACTATTTGAAAATAGACATCAGGGATGGAATTGATGTTTACAACAGCTGGAATATTGCCTTGATGTTTACAACAACTAAAATATTGCCTTGGGGAGCTACTGTTGGTGCATGGGAGCTCTTGGAATACACTCTAATCACAACATCTCCATTTACTATTTTAACATAGACATCAGCGATGGAATTGATGTTTACAACAACTGGAATATTTCCTTGAGGAGCTACTGTTGGTGCATGGGAGCTCTTGGAATATATATATATTCCATAGCATCGCCCATTAAGGAACCTTATCCATTTTGTAGATTTTGGGCACAACAACCCTCAATAAATAAAACCGTTGGTTGAGCTTCTCCCGTCTTTGACGCTCTGCTTCAACATGATTAAGAGGTCTCTTCCACTAGCAGGTTTTCTACCTCTTTTTCTAGGCTCTTCTCTCTTCACTGCTAAAGATTTGCTTCCAAGTTATAGATTGAAACCCCTTTTTATTGCTCCCATAAAATATTTTATCGCCACTCATATAATACTCGTGCTCGTGCTCATTAGGTTCTCACAAAACTGGATGGAGAAGTTGATTCTCCATTTTTGAATATACAGCTTTATCATCAACAAGAGTTCTTGTTCTCCCAGAGTTAAGGTCCTGACTAAGCACTTTGTGATGGTCTTGTGCAACAACATTCCGAAGATCTCCATATTCATGAAGCTTAGAAGGCACAACAGCTCTAGCATGAACATCCTTCTCCCTCGAAAGAGGAAACTCGGTTACTCTAGCAGGGCTTGGTGATAAAGCAAAGCCTCCTATTGCTAAACTTGATGATCATTAAAGATGGACTTCATCATTTGTATAACTTCTTTGTTTTCCTTAATGGAATGAACTGATCCTAATTCTACGACACCATTGTCAATTGGCACACACAGAATGGTCTGGATACTTCCAGATATGGAAAGAAAGGACCTCAAAGAGGTATTATTCGACGTTCTGTGCGCATCCTTGAGCCAATATATAAAAAAATATCTGTATCTGATCAATTATCTTACCCCATAGCAAAATCATTATCTTTTGCTCCACCGAAGAAAATATGGATCTTTTGAAGCACCGTTTTCTTCATCCGTTTCTCTGTATCAGACTCGTTAAACCTTCGAGCCATTTCTTCCCATGCTTTGGTTCTTGAAGGTAACTGTCACACCATCCGAGCACATATTCATCTACTTTGGATCTTGAGAGTTGCCAAAAAATAGAATAAGTCCAATTAATGGAAGACGAGAATTCGACTAAGTATTGAAGCTTTTGCCGCAATGCATTGTCACTGACACTGGAAACATGTCCTTCACAAGAAAGAAATCTCATTATCAAATGCTCGAAGGCGTTGGGCGCGAGAACTGCTTTCACCATGTATTTATCTTCGCTCCCAGAGTCCCAAACTTCAATGCTGTTGATGTTTCGACTCCCATTCACAACAAGAAAACTCATCTTTTAGCACCATAAGTTAGCACCACTTATATTTTGTGGTGTAAATGTGGTGGTATTGGCACCACTTACATTTATGTGGTGTTAAAGTGGTGTTATTAGCACCATTTATGTTTTGTGTTGTTAAAGTGGTGGTATTAGCACCACTTATATTTTGTGGTGTTAATATGGTGTTATGTTTGTTAATATTATTGGAAATTGAGTTTACCCTTTATGAGAAATGCCATGTTGGCAAGCACCATAAAGTTGTGCTAAGCTATTATCTTCCACATAGACATGTACACGTAGGATTTAATTATGTGGATTTGCACCATAAACAAATTTACAAATAATTATTTTGAAAATAACTCAATTCAATATTTATTTATTTTTTCATCAATTAAAATAAATGATCAAAGATTAATTTATGATTTTTTGCAACATACTTACAAGTTCAAATATTTATATTTAGAATATTTAAGCAAATAAATTCACGTAGAATATTTAAACAAATAAATTCATGTGATTCATTTATGAGGTTTACACGACAAGCACAAAAAGTTCAAAAAAAATATTTGGAAAATAACTCAATTCATTTATTCATTTTTTATATTATTTAAACATATAAATACAATTAACAAATAAATAAAAACAACTATTTTTAATTTATTACTATTATAAAGTAGTAATAAAATTATTTGAATTTAAACTTGATTATTCATTTGAGAAATTTTTATCTTTTTAAATTTTTTTGATGAAAATTAGTATTATTATTAGTTTCGTAACACAAGACATGGGTCTTAGATCCATCTATACAATCAATGGAAAAAACCTCTAGGTAAGGCCCTAAAAGCAACTTTTAGGAATCTAGGACCAAGAAAGACACCACAAACGTCCCCACATAGATTCCTAAGAGTATTCTTAGCCTCTAAGTATGGGAATACACACTATTATAAGTTTTTAATCACTAGGGATAGCTCCAATGGCACTCAACATTGTTGAACGAACAATCATAGGCCTTAGCCTAAATGAATCCTAATCATAAAAAAATGTCGTGTTGTCAAGTACCATATAGTGGTGCTAAGCTCATATTTTTCACATGGACATGTACAAAAATGGTTTAATTATGATGGTTTGCACCATAAATACAACAACATTACAAATAATTATTTTGTAATAACTTAATTCGATTTTTTTCATTCAAATAAATGCCCATGGTTAATTTATGAGGTTTTAAACTACAATTACAACAAATTCAATTATTTGTTTTTATCACTATTTAAACCAATAAGCTCACATTCAATTCATTTATGAGTTGTTGCACCATAAACAAAACAAGTTCACAAATAATTGTATTCTAAATAGCTCAAGTAGACTATTCATTTTCAATATTATTCAAGCAAATAAATACCCTTGATTCTTAAATTTGACAAATAATTAAAGACAACCATTTTTAATTTATTACTATTATAAAGTATTAATAAACATGATTTGAATTGAGATTTCATTGTTTGATAGGGTATATTTTATTGATATTATTAAATTTTCTAATGGATATTAATATCACTACTAGGTTTTGTGCAAAAGGCATGGGTCTCAAATCCTTGGAGATGTTTGAGGGAGGAAACCTCTTCCTTGTGCCCTAAATGAATATTTTAGGAATCTAGGACTAGGAAATATGGTCAACACACATATATTCCTAAGAATATTATTAACATCTATGTGTGGATATTGATTGCATTATAAGGTTTTGATCACTATTGATAGGTCTATTGGCCCTCGACCTAGTTAAGAGAAGAAACTAGGCCTTAGCCTAAATTAAACTTCTAGGCATGTAGGGGTAATAATGATTTGTCACACCAACACAAATGACTTTTTGAGAAGATATATGGCATTATAATAGGGATAATGGGGGGAGTTGGAGGAACTAAAACTAGGTATAAGTCTTTATGGAATAGAGATGATTAAGGAAGGAACCCCATGCCTTGGACCTTAGAGGAAACCTCTAGGCATATAATATTAACAAGTATACCTTGAAACACCACATAAGGCCTCCTAAGGGTATCCTTCACTTGATATTGGGGGTATTAATGTAAGTAAGAGGTTGTTTTTAAGCACTATGTATGGTTGTTTAGGCCCTTAACATGTTTCAGAGAGGAAACCTAGGCCTTATTCCCTAGTAAAATATTTTGTGCATCCAAGGCAAAATACAACAGCTCAAAGCACTACACATTACATATTGGGGTTATTATTTACCTCTAAGTAAGGAAATCAACACCATTATGAGTTTTTTTCTAGTATGCACGGGTCTTACATTTTTGTATAGCTTCATAGGAGGAAACTAGGGCCTTAAACCCCAGGGAAGCTTTAAACCACACCCATGAATTCCAAACACTATCCTTTGCATCTGAGCATTCATATAAGTGACACTAGGTATGAAAACCTTAGACATATTCATGAGAGCAATTACAGGAACTAGGACCTAAAGGACGGTTTATATCAGGCTAATAGGAATGACTCAAACTATCATCTAGCAGATCATGCAATGTATAGGATATCGTTATTCTCAAAGTGGGATATGGGTGGAAATATGTGGTTTTGTATACTAGAGATGGGTCTGAGTAAATAATTGGGGAAGAAATTGATATAAGTACACCCTAACATAATATTATTGAGGTAATGGGCAATGATCAAGACCATGAACCATAAAATACACCATTAAAGTTGATATTTGACATAATAGTTGGATATGAGCATAATCAAGAGTTTTTTCATAGGGGGGTGGATCTCAATTCGTTTATTGAGTCATAAAAGTAAAGAAAGAGCCTTATGTAGGTGCCCCAAGGCCTTCGTAATGATATTACATAGAATATGACCATGACTTTATCCCTAACGAAACCATTAAGGCATCGAAATCCATTGAGACACTATGTATCTAGGTCTTATGGCCTTTTAGCCTTAGATAAGATCAATGGAGGAGACCTAAATATCTACCACTAAAGGAATCTTCTATCCATCCAAGGATAAGAAGGTTTCCTTCACCAAGAAGGTTTCCTCCAACAACAACACATGGTTAGTGGAGGATACCTTAGCCCTCACCCCTAAAGGACGCTTGTAACTATCTAGGGGTAAGAAGTTTGCCTCCACAAACTATACACAACCTCCTAATTGTATAATTGGCCTATGATTGAGGATGTTTTTTTAGTTAGGCGGTGTTAAGAAGCATGCACATGTCTTAAGCCCTTGGGAATTATGTTGCATGGAAGAATACCATGTTTTTGGCCCTAAATAAATCATTTACGCATCTAGATCCATGAATACTACCTAGAAGCAACATTGATTACTTCAAAGGGGTATCTATGGCACTATGTATCTATGTATTATGGCCTTGGGGCCTTACACAAGGTTAGTGGAGAAGACCTCAATCTAGAACTCTAAATGATTCTTCCATCCATCTAAGGCTAAGATGATTGCCTCCACTAAAAACACATGGCCTCTTGAAGGTGTCATTGGCCTATGATTGATTATGTCATTTCCATGATGTGGTTTTGAGTAGTATCTACATGTCTCAGGGAATTGGGAATTATGTTATAGGGAAAACAACCATGCATTTGGCCTTAAAGAAACAATTGGGGCATCTAGAGTGATGAACAATGCCTAGAGCACCATGCATGACCTTGCATGGATATTATGTATCCATTTCTCGGGGCCTTGGGGACTTGGACATGGTCAAGGGAGGAGACTTGAACCTCTAGCCATAAAGGAATCTTATAGCCATCCAAGGCTAATAAGATCACCTCAAACAACCACACATGACCTCTTAAGGGTATCATTGTCATATGATTGAGGATATTAACACCATTATGTGATTTTGAGAAGTATGTAGGTGTCTTAGGACCTCAGGAATGATGCTATAGAGAAGAATACCATGCCTTTGGCCCTAAATAGACCACTAAGGAATCTAGAGCCCTGAACAATGCCTCAAAGCACCATGCATGACTTTGTAAGGTTATCCATTGAGATTTGTATCTAGGTCTTAGGGACTTGAGGTCTTGGACATGGTCAGTGGAAGAAATTTGAACCTTGGGCATTAAAGAAATATTTTATCCATCCAAGGCTAAGAAGATTTCCTCCACCAACCAAAATGGCCACATGAGGGTATCATTAGCCTATGATTAAGGATGACAATTCCAGTAGGTGGGTTTTAAAATATGTATGTTTCTCAATGCCTTAGGAATGACATTCTAGGGGAAATACCATTAATTTGGCCCTAAAGAAACCATTAAGCCATCCAAAACAACAATGCCTTAAAGCACCATGCATGACTTTGCAAGGGTATCCATGGCACTATGTATCCAAGTCTTGGGGACTTGGGGGATTGGAAATGGTCATGGGAGGAGGCTTGAAGCTCAAGATCTAATGGAATATTCTAGCCATCTAGAGATAAGAAGGTTCTATCCACCAACAACACATCGCCTTTCAAGGTTCATTGGCCTATGATTGAGGATGTTAGTGACATTAGGGTGTTTTGCAAAGTATGTACATGTCTCAGGGTGTTACGAATGAAATTCTAGGGAGGAATAACATGCTTTTAACCCTAAAGAAATCATTGAGGATTCCATAGCCATGAACAATACCTCAAATAAACACACATGACTTTGTAGGGATATCCATGGAATTATGTTTCTAGGTCTTGTGGCCTTAGGGAATTCGACATGGTCAATGAAAGAGACTTAAAAATAGGGCCCTAAAGGAAGCCTCTATCCATCCGTTTCAAATAAGGATTCCTTCACCAACCACAGATGGCCTCTTGAGGGTATCATTGGTCTATGATTAGTGATTTTAATGCCAGTAGTTGGTTTTGAGCATTATACACATGTCTCGAGGCCTTGGAAATGACACTCTATAGAAGAGGACCATGCCTTTGGCCCTAAAGTAACCATTTAGGCATACAAATCCATAAATAATGCCATAAAGCACCACACATGGCTTCAGAAGGTATCCATGGCACTATGCATCCAGGTCATTAGGACTTATGGCATTGGACATGGTGAAGGGAGGGGACCTAAACCTCATGCTCTAAAGGAATCTGCTATCCATCCAAGGATACCTCAACCAACCACACATAACATCTTAAAGGTAGAATTGGATTATGATTGAGGATCTTAGTACAATCAGATATTTTAAGTAATATCTACTTGTTTCAAGGCCTTGGGAATGATATTCGAAGGAAGAAAACTATGTGTTTTTCCCTAATTAATTCTTATGGCATTTATAGCCATAAAAAATGTGTTAAGACATCATGCATAACTTCTTAGGGGTATCCATGGCAATATGTATCTAGGTTTTTTTCCTTTGGGCATTGGACATGGTCAGTAGAGGACACTTGATCCTCAATACCTGAAGGAATCTTTTAGCCATCTAAGGTTAAGGAGGTGGTCTCCAACAACCACACATGGCCACTTGAGTGTATTATTAGCCTATGATTTATGATTTTGGTGACAACAAGGTGTTTTGAGTAGTAGATATAGTGTGTTAGGTCCTTGGGAATGATGTTCTAGGGAAGAAGACCATGCCTTTGGCCCTAATGAAAATTTTGAGGCATTCAAAGCTATGAACATTGCCTCAAACCACCATGCACAACTTTGGAGTGGTATTTATAGTGTTATGTAATTGGATTATGTAGCCTTAGGGCCTTGGACATGGTTAGTGGAGGAGACCTAAACCTTAGGCTCTAAAGGAATTTTCTAGGCATCTAGAACTAAGTAGGTTTCCTCCACTGACCATACATGTCTTATTGAAGGTATCATTGGTCTATGATTTAGGATGTTGGTGCCATTAGGTGGTTTAATAATTATGAACGTGTCCTAGAGCCTTTGGACTGGAATTATAGGGATGAAAACCACACCTTTGGCTCTAAAGAAACCATTGATGGATATAAATCCATGCATAATGCCTCAAATAACTACACATGACTTTGCATGGGTATCCATTGTGCTATGTATCTAGGCCTTGTGGTCTTAGTACCATGGACATTGTAATAAAGGAGACCTACAACTCAATCTATAAAGGAATATATTCTAAGCATCTACGGATAAGAAGGTTTCGTCCACCAATAACAATTTTTCTGTCGAGGTCTTGTATCGATGGAGAAATGCCTATAAGAACCATGCATGACTTCGTAGAGATATTTGTGGCACAATGTACATCCATGCCTTACGGCCTTCAGGCCTTGGACATGGCAGGGGGAGGAGCCTTGAATCTTTTGCCAAAAATAATATTTTAGCCATCCAAGGCTAGAAATATTGCCTCCACCAACCACACATTGACTCCTAAGGGTATCATTGGATTAATATTGGGATGTCAATTCCATTAGCTGGTGTTGAGTAGTATATACGTGTCTCAGGCCTTGGGAATGATCTTATAGGGAAGAATACCATGTCTTTGTACCTAAATAAATTATTGAGGAATTCAAATCCATGCATAATGAATCAAGGCACCATGCATGACTTTGTAGGGGTATCCATGGCACTATGTATCTAGGTTTCTGACCTTGGGGCATTGGACATGGTCAGTAGAGAACACCTAAACCTCGATCCCTAAAGGAATCTTCTAGCTATCCAAGGATAAGGAAGTTGCTTCCACTAACCACACATGGCATTCTGAGTGTATCATTGGAGTATGATTGAGTACTCCAATGACATTAGGTGTTTTTGAGAATTATGTAGGTGTCTCAAGGCCTTGGGAATATTTAATATTGATATTTTATGTTCAAATATGAATCTACATTCTAAAATATTTGGGGTGAGAGAGTTTGTTGGATAACACAATGATAGTGTAAGTCGAGGACTAGCATTCAAAATGGAAATAAGAAGCAATTTTAGGTAAGGCCATCATAAAGTCTATAATGAATCGGAGATAATGTTTTTGTTATCCATGATGGTGGTACAGGAGGAGGAAACATCAACCATTGGATTAACCATTCTTTCAAGGTGAGTTATATTATCTACAGACTCCATGCAACTCAGTTGACAAACTAAAAGCAAAGGATTCTCTTTATTTGATTTTAATGGCACCTCGTTACTAATTCTAAGGAAAATTTCAAGGGGTTTTTTCATTTTTCTATAATTACAAACACAAAATCAATCAATTATGTAAGATGATAGATGTATGCCATGCTCATGAGAATATGTAGACACATATTTAGGTTACACATTTCACCCCTCGGTATTATCTTACTTAAGCATTTTAGGATTACACACTTCAATTGATCAATGGCTCATTTACATGGTGTTACAACTCTATTATAAGAGTAACCAACCACCATTTTTGGGTAGAATACATGGTTACATAGACACTCATATGTGAATCCATTTTGCTCCTCTACACTATATTTTGGTGGGAACTTGTTCTCGTGAATGGTTGCACAAAAAATCTATGACATCTAATATTATTATCATAGAACGGTGGGACTAAACAATATCCAGCATGTATGCAGACATAGATTTTGTTTGAAGATCCACATCCCTCATTTCTAGTTATGTTCCTTGCATTGAATAATGAGTGCATCTAGGTTTATCGAGAATAATAATAAAAATATATAATAATAAAATAAAATAAAATATATCCCTCTTAATCTTTAAATTTTCAACATTGATAGATTTGTACTTTAGCTTTGTTTTGATCCCTCTTGGTCCTTAATAGATTTGGATTTTTGAAAAGAGGACGTAGTTCCATCTGAACTCTAGATCTATCATTCCTCAAGAGGGATCAAATCACCGAAGGTCCAACTGTTTTTTACATTGTAAAAACTTGAGGACATAGTGCACCTAAGAGATTTGATCCATGATTAAGTTTTTTTCTATGCACGAATCTCTATAACTTGCAAGAGTGACATGTGGTCTAAGAAACCGCGACCCAGGGGCATCTAAGCCGTCAAAATCACCCGAGGATCGCACTCGGCCTAGGCCACACCAAATCTTAGTATGGCTAGATATTTTTGGTGTTTCCTCCCACTACCACCAAGTTTCAAACCCTGGGCCTCCTAACAAACAAAACCCCTTGAATACCAACCACGCTAATGGAAAAGATATCTCGATCATATTTAGTTCTATTCTCACAAAACTACTTCCAATTATACAAAATATAAAAAATAAAAGACATTTTAGATTAGTTTGATTACTCATTATTTTAATCATTATTTAAAACATATTTTCAATTATATATATTTTTAATATATTAATAAAAAATATATATATATTAATATTAACTATGAATATGTTAATATAGAGTTGTTAATATATAGTTAAAGCTAAAATACTTCATGATATTGTCTACTTACTTCAAGATATGTAAATAATGTTAATATTGAATAGGCGTATAGTCATCTATACATTTAACAAATTGTTTACAAGGTATATTAGTTATCATTTTTTTTATTAATATGTTAAAGTTTTTAGCATTAAATAATTTAATGTTTTTTTATTTCTTAAATTATAATTTTTTATTTTTTTTATATGTTGGAATTTTTGTTTTTTCAAGATTAGAAAAATTATACAGCTTTTTAAAATAGATAATAAATATTTTGGAAATTTTAAAAAATGTTTATTGTTATGAAATGGAAATGGAAATTTCATTTTCAATCTATTTAAAAAAATTAAAAAATTAGAATAATTACTGAAATTGTTTGTTAGTAAAATTGTTTATTAATACTATGATTAGAAACATTTAAAAAGCCAAAGAAAACTCATTTTCCCGCTATTTCAAAAACATTTGTAAACCTCGTTTTCCCTCTATTTCTCAAAGAATAAGATTATTATAATCTGTCCAAGAGTAATGATATGGAGGTGTGACTATTGGAGCCCTTTTGATCATTGTGCAGGCTGCTAGGGTTACAAACCTAGCCTCTCTCTGCTCCCCATGCGAATGGTGAAGGCTCTGCAGTTATGGCGAATCTCTGCAGCTCAAGCGAGGACGGCTCTTCTCCGGTGGTGGATCTGCAGTCCAGGTGAGGCTGGCTCTTCTCGGACGATGGATCTATAGTCTAGGGAGGAAGATCATCCCCTGTTCCTTTTGTCAGGTGTCCATTCGGGGGTTTGTTGGGCACATTGAGGTGTATTTTGGGTATGGGCATGGTCTTGCTGGTCGATGAGCAATTCCGTCGCCCTTCCAATGAGGTTTCCAGTGACCAAAGGCCCTTCGATCTGCCATAGCCGGACGTGTTCCTTTTTTTAGGTGTCCATTCAAGGGCTTGTTGGGCCCTTCCGGCAACAATATGTTTGGTTCTGACAATCGTTTTGGTCGTTGAGGGGTATTTTGTGTATGAGCCTGGGATTGCTGGTCGATGAGCCATTCCATCGCCCTTCCAATGAGGTTTTCATTGACCAAGGCCCTTCCATCCGCCACAGCCGCATGTCCAACGGAGCTTCCTGATGACTATGAAGCTTCAGCATCTGTATCCAGTGGTGGCGTGTTCTCTGTTTTGGCGGCAGTGGTGTTACCTTTCATCCTACGTGGGAAGAGAGGTACCGAGCTTCTCGCTTCTGATAAGCCAATGCCTGTCTTGAGTACAAATGGAAAGGTGAACTCGTTTAGCTGTACGCCTACCCCTATAATTTGATAATATAATGTGATGGCCTCCTCGCAGAACCCGTTATTGGCATATCCGTTGATCATCACATTCCATAAGAAGCTAAGTTGCTTGCAAATTTTGTCAAACACTTGACGTGCATTCAGTATTTCACCCGACATGGTGTATGAGCTTTCCAGTTTGGTAACCAGAAAGATGTTTTGTCCATTTCCGGTTCTAAGCATGTTGGCATGAACCTGCTTCACTTCTTCGATGTCGCTGTGACATGGGGTGATATCATGGAAGGGGTAGGTGGCGCCTCACCCTCCATGACAAACTACTGCAATACCCTACCAGAGTCTGTTACCTTCCCCTCTGAAGGGGTCGTGTTCCAACAATCTCTTTCCTCAATCCATTGTTAAGTTGTGTGATTTGCTCTTGTAATTGCAGGATGCTTCGTTCCACTCCTTGAGTATGTAAAGTGATGCCCTGAGATTCAAGATACAACATTTGATTCATGGTTTCTTTATACGCCGGCTGTTATAATATTGCTAAGTCCGCAATTTGATCCTTAAAGCCAACCAAAAATTGTTGCAATAATAAATCTGGTAATGGTACCAATAACTGTATATTTAATGTTTTTATCTTTCTATATAATTTCATACTAATTTGTTTTTCCTTGTTTGATGAAGTGATCGGACCTGCAATTTATTTATCACTCCGCAGTATGCAATATTCCCTCTAAAATGGTTCTCGTAAGCACTTTTGCTTTTGTTAAGTAAAGGCTCTGAAACTAGTTTATTGCAATATCATGCAATGTCGAAGGGAAAGCGCAATACCAATATTCTTTATTTACTTTACCCAGATTTTTCCATATTGTAATGCAAATCTCGCAGTGTCTTCATGGGTAGTCTTCATTGGCACCCATAAAGATGGGTAGCTTTGCTCAAATTCCTAAATTAGAAGTTGAAATTACAGGGGAAATAGGCTAACTCATGGAGGGGTTTCTTCCTTTGTTTTTTAATTCATGATGAGTTTCTTGCAGACCTGCATCTCTTTCCAGTGGGACTTTTCAGTGGGAGACCTTCAGAAGGTTCCTTTGCGGCTGAGCTGTGAACATTTTTTGTGTTTTTTTCTGAAAAGTTATGTATCTGTTCTGTGGCACTTTAGTGCAGATAGATGTCAGGATGTTGTGGTTCACCCATTTGTGTGGACATGAAATAGCGACTGAGTTGGTTTTGCATGTTTCATTCCATGAAATTATATTGCATTATTATGTTGTGTTGATTATTAACCTTCAGTAAAATTTTATAATTGGCATAAGTTGATGCGAGATGCTCACATTTTGGATATATATATCTCTTATGGAGGAGATTTTAACTTTAATTTATGACATTGGTAGATCTCTAACATATTAGATATAGCTATGTAAATTCATTAGTGATAATAAGATTTTCTTTAATGATTTTGACATACAGATAATAATAAGATTTATAAATCTTGAATCCTCTCCGTAAGTGTAGCATTCTTATTATGAACCTGAGACAGGTCTTGACCTGCTCCCGGTATCTCAACGCAAACATTTTCAAGATGCCCAATCATGGCTTCTTCGATCTCCATCGCCTATTCTAGCACATCTGCAGAGGGTTTATTGTGCAATATTTGAAAGAGAATAAAATACTAATCATGATAGAGTAAACTATATATAACCTTCCCATTTCCTGGGCTTGTCTTATGCTCTGCTCAGGCTTTGAGGAGAAGAACTAGACTGGCCTGCCTTACTTACTTCTCCCCTTACGGCATTATCTTTACAACCTGACTTACATACCTAAACCAATCTGATACATCATACAACTTTAGATTATATGCAGTCATAAATGCGTACAACAAGACAACTACATTGCAGATAGAAGAGGGGAATTTCACCTTCCAACACACCGCACACCAATACCTCTGAATTACATAAAAATTATAGTTTTGACCGGTTTCCCACAATGTAGCAGCAACATCTGCAATAGTCCTAATCTAGTAGCAGCATCTGCAACGACCATTGCAGAGTCCAGACTGAATGTAGGATTCTTCAACATGGCCTAGTTGCCAAAATT
This sequence comes from Larix kaempferi, assembly GCA_027924585.1. Lineage (NCBI taxonomy): Eukaryota > Viridiplantae > Streptophyta > Pinopsida > Pinales > Pinaceae > Larix > Larix kaempferi. The sequence continues at coordinate 8,158,919 of BSBM01000240.1, read as the reverse complement.
TTCAAGAAATAAAAATCCACTTGCCCCGAATGGCTTGCACTGATGAAAAGATAGAAAAGCTTAGAAACAAATTTTCAATCTTGAAATTACAGAAGCAAATGGGCACAAACTATCCATTGACTGGGCATGGACAATGTCCCCTTCTCCAGATCCACGTTTTGCCGAGAAGTTATCAAGAAACAATATTCAAGCTCCGAGTCAATCCATTCATGGCAGTATAGCCTTTAGAAGCGAAGCCCAAACACCCAAGCAGACCTTGTCTATAGGGAAAGAAGGTCGTTTTCTTCATCTCCTCAAATTGTGCCCTATTGGCAGTATAATGGAGCTCGTGAGGCGAAATGGGCATCTTTCTACCAGACTTGGTTTAAGTTGACATTAACCGTGCTCTTTGCCTTTTAATTCTCCAAAATTCAGACTATGAAACAATGCAACTTGTTTGGCTTATCATGGAAAATTTCCTTTGTGAATAGCTTGCTTCAAGATTTAAATTGTCAACTTCATATGGTGTCGTCACTTTTTTGGTTAATGAAGGAAATGTTAATTTGTCAATAGAATCATGGCAAGTGATGAAGGCCACAAACTTTGTTTGAATTTCACCATCAGTTGCCAAAATGGCTATGGCATCTCTGGTGCATAGCCTTTGAATTCTCGATCTTGTATCCCTCCCTTGCCTGCATGCTTTCTTGCTTGGTAGCAACATTCCAGAGCGTACAAGAGTCCCTGTGAGGTGCCAAAGGCCCTTGCTTTTGTTGTTTATATATAAAAAAATTTAATAAGTGTTGCAGGTTGTTGGAAGGGGCGATGCTTGGGTTTTGGCTGATATATAGGAGTTTGGCCTTTCTGGAGGGCTGAACGCATATCCATTCGTAGGACTAGCAAAGTAGTTAGGTTGGGAGATCAGACTCTCCATAAATCAACTGGCTGAATAGACCAACAGTTAGTTTAAGTAGATCTATTTAATGTACTAAATTATTGATTTTGTTAATGATGAATTAAAACAAAATAAGCTTTTAAGAAAATGTTTTAATATACATTTTTTAACCTTGTTAAGAAGTATATCTATGTGTGTTGCAAAAAAATATAAATCACATATTATATAATTTATGTAATATGTGATTTATATTTTTTTTGCACCATTTATTATTTTATGGTGCTTTGCACCACTTGTTATTTTATGGTGCTTTGCACCATATACAAGTTTGTGTATATTAAATAATAATAATATAAATAATTTTGGTGTTTTGCACCACAAAACTTCAATCCACCTAAGATTGGTTTTGGTGGTTTGCACCATACACCATGGAATGCCACATATTCATTTAACACCAAAAACAACTTTTGTATAAACACCACTTTTGCACCATAAATCTTAGCACCACTTGCGTATCCCCACATTATCACCACTTTTGCACCACTATTTGAAAATTGAAGATTTCCCAAATCCTTTACAAATAGTGGTGCTAATGTGAGGCTAAAATGCCCTTTTTCTTGTAGTGATTGTGTTTTTCAAATATTACAACAAACGCAACCACAAGCTGCACAATCTTCATGGTTTCACCGTGATTTAAACCACAACAAGCATCGACCAATTACGACAAGTGCACGCAACAAGAACCATTGGCACCCAATGAGTGCCCTCACTATAGATGAAAATATGTGTTCAAACCAAAAATCAAAATCAAGAACCTTATTTCACAATATTTAGCCCTGCTTGTGTTCGAATTAAATAGACAAAACAAAACAAAATCCTAAACATTGAAAATAAGAAAAACAAAATATTAAACACCTTAAATTCAACGGATTACAGAGTTCATTAATTACATCTTAGAAACTAAAGATATTCAACATTTAACAAGTAGCTTCGCTTGATTAAGTACACTCCACGGTAAAATCAAGAGTATGTTACACAAACAAGCTCGGATTACATGTAAATCTAGACCAATATCTTTAGAAGAATTTAAATTTAACCACAGAATTCACTAATCGTTTAAAAATAAACATAGACACGACATATTTCTCAGTTTCAAGTTCGTTTCTAGGTCTGTTTGCTTCTTTACATAGAAAAATAAAATATCCCTACCAAAACCAGCCCTCTGGAAGTGCATCTGTTGAAAAAATGGGTCTCCGTAGCTTATATTTAATCGGAAAACAACCTAATGCTTATCTGACACGATCCATACGCACCTAAAGTTAAGCCATTCCTGTGCGAATTGCATTGCATTGAGGAAACGCTGTGCGAATTGCATTAAGGAAACGCCAGATTTTTAAATTCCTAATGCTGCAATCCACATATCGAAGCTGATATAAGTATGAAAATGACAGCATATACACACACCCCGTCCTCGTCACTTGTCTGTCCTGTTGGCATTAATTGCAACTACCCACCAGTATATGTAGCGAACCTTGATATTTATTGTAATTTGATGTTTAATTTATGAAGCTGGACACGTAATATCTGTTGGGAAATGTGAACCGCCTGCCCAGCCGGGCATTCCTTTTGTATCCCTGTTTTGATGTTAATGAAAGACAGATGTATGTGACAGAGTTCTGATTTTCTGTGTGTGTGGTTCGATTCAAGTGCTGTAGCACTGCAAAAACTCTGTTTTTACCCTGTTTATTTGATGCTCTGCCTCCTCTGTCCCCTTCATTGTGGTATCAGAGCTTTCAGGTTATGAAGAGCTGGTGAAATGGGTTGTAGGCAGTACTAGGCACTAACGCAGGTATACACTTTGCTTATCTTTTTCTGTGGTTCGGAGATGGTCCGGTCACCGCAAGATAAAGATGCTGCCAGTGGTGGTGGTGTGTGTGTTCTGTACTGGGCCAGCATAATTTTGTTTGGAAGATTGCATTGCAGCTGAACATTAAGACATGCCACATGATTCTGAAAAGGAAAGGAAAAGACATCACGGCATTTCTGTTGGGATCCAGAGTTGAGAAAGGGACGCTGGTGGGTTTCGACAACGAAGGCCTCTGGTGAATCTGATACTTTCTCTTCCATTTGCAGATGAGAAAGTAGGGATTGAATATATGTTCGCCAATAGACTTACAAGAGAAAACTTAGCCTATGGATCCTTGAGGAAATGGGAGAAGTACAAAGGTGTCAAAATTTTGTATGTAGCCCGCCGAAAGAGCTGATCTCACAGAATTTTCGCCCAAACGCTGGCTGAAATTAGATGAGGAATGCTGTGACACTTTTTTGGATGATTCAGTAACTTTAAGGTCTGCGAATGAAAGAGCCACCATTTGAGACTCCTGCCGCCGTTGTTTTTTATTCTCTTTGCTCCTGGTTGAGCTGGCCTGGGCGTGGCTTGTGTGAAGAGAAGTGAGGGTTGAACCCCTGGTTACATAGTGAAGGGACTGGAGGTCACGTCCCTGGAAGAGGAGAGGCCGACGGTAGCCCATAGTGGCTCATTAGAAGGAGCCCTCAAATCCTGCTGTAGTGAGCCACCTGCACCGAAGGGTGAGGTGGTGTCAGCAGTTCTGTTTTGTAGCTGTGCGTAGCAGGTGAGGCAAATTTGAAGGGCCATAGCCCGTGGAAACTGTTGCTCAGTGGAAGGAACCGTGTAGGCTTGAAATTGTGAACCATCAGTAACCAGCAAGGAAGACGTGGAGAAATATTGAAACAGAGCACCCTGTCTACAGCTGCAAAAGGAGAAATTTCAGAAAATTTGAACCATGGCGTCGAGCAGCTTCGGAGCACAACCTCAAATTCCACCTCTGACAGGTAAGAACTATGACTTTTGGTCCATAAAAATGAAAACTCTTCTCTGTTCACAAGATCTGTGGGATTTAGTTCAGAATGGGTACATAGAGCCCCCTGATGAGGTAGCCTATTTGGCTTTAACACAAGCACAGAAATATTTGCTTAAAAACAACAAGAAGAAAGATGCTAAGGCACATTCTCTCATCCAGCAAGCTATGGATGACTCAATTTTTCCTAGAATAGCATCAGTAAGCAAATCCAAAGATGCTTGGGACATCTTAGACACAATTTATCAGGGTTAAGCAAGGTGAAGGTTGCTAAACTACAAACCCTTAGGAAAAATTTTGAAAATCTGCAAATGAATGAAACACAGACTGTAGATCAATTCCACAATCATCTAATGACAATTGTAAACCAGATGAGAACCCATGGTGAACAGATTTCTGATCAAAAGGTGGTGGAAAAAGTATTAAGAAGTCTGCCCAGCAAATTTGATGTTGTTGTTGTGGCAATTGAGGAGTCAAAGGATTTGACTCAGCTCTCAATTGATGAGTTAGTGGGATCCCTGCTATCCCATGAGTCTAGGGTAAACAGAAACCCAAATTTCTCTCTTGATACTGCTTTCAAGACACAGCTAACAGTTGGTAGAGGAAGAGGAAGGTCATTCTACAGAGGCAGGGGTAGATTTCAATTTCAAAGGGAAAAAGAACCAAATATAAATAGGACTGGTAGGTACGTCCAAAACCCACATTCAGGAAATTTCAGAACCGCAAGTAATAACCTTTATCAACAGCAGAATCAAAGAATTGATAAATCCAAAATTCATTGTTTTTATTGTAAGAAATTTGGACATTATGCTAGGGAATGTAGAGAGAAGGAAGCAGATGCCAGAAAACAATCTGCAAATTTAGTTGAAAAATCAGAAAATAAAACTGATTCAGTTCTTATTACCTGCAATGTTGCACAAGAGAATCCAAATGATGTATGGTTTCTAGACAGTGGGTGTAGTAATCACATGTCTGGCAACAAGGAAGTGTTCACTGAAATAGATAGTTCGGTACAGTCTGAAGTGAAGTTTGGAGATGCTAATAAAGTTTCAGTCAATGGCAGAGGTACGGTTAATGTATTTGCAAAAAATGGAGATAAAAGACATATTAATGATGTGTATTTTGTACCTGGTCTGAAATGCAATTTAATTAGCATTAGACAACTAATGGAGAAAGGCTATAAGGTAATTTTCAACCATGACACTTGCACAATTCTTGACAAGAATCCTAGAAAAGGGTTGATTGCAAAGGTTAAAATGACCAAAAATAGAATGTTTCCACTTACATTAAAGAGTGAAATTCAGAGTTGTGTGAATGCTTATAAAGTTCAAAGCTTGGATCAGTCTTGGCTTTTGCACTTGAGGTATGGTCATCTGTACTTTGGGGGATTAAACTTATTACAGAAAAATCAAATGGTTAGAGGGCTGCCACCGATTGAACAACCAGCAAGCTTATGTGAGAGTTGTATTTTAGCAAAACATCATAGAGAAGCTTTCCATGTAGGCACTTCGTATCGAGCAAAAGAACCTCTAGAGATAGTTCATACAGATTTGTGTGGACCAATGCAGGATCCATCATTGGCTGGAAACTTATACTTTCTAACTTTTATTGATGATTACAGCCGAAAAACATGGGTATATTTTATTAAACAAAAATCAGAAACTTTTGAAGTGTTCAAGAATTTTAAAACCTTGGTTGAAAAACAAAGTGGAAAGTTCATCAAAGTGTTGAGGTCTGATAGAGGAGGCGAATATAAATTGAATGAATTCATGGAATTTTGCAAAAATCATGGAATTAAGAGGCAATTTACAGCTCAGTATACACCACAACAGAATGGTGTGGCAGAAAGAAAAAACAGGACAATTATGAACATGGCAAGAAGCATGTTGAAGGCCAAGCATTTGTCAAATGAGTATTGGGCAGAAGCAGTTGCATGTTCAGTCTACATCTTGAACAGAAGTCCTACGAAAAGTGTGAGGAATAAAGTACCTGAAGAAACTTGGAGTGGCAAGTGCTGCAATGTATCACATCTTAGAATATTTGGGTGTGTGGCTTACTCCCATGTACCTAAAGAGATTAGAAGGAAGTTGGATGATCGAAGTGAAAAATGTATCTTCATTGGGTATAGTGAGCATTCTAAAGCATATAAACTCTATAATCCTATTACCAAGAAGCTAATTGTAAGCAGAGATGTAGAATTTAAGGAGGAGGAATCATGGGATGGAAGTACTGATGAAATAGTTACACATGGAGCAGCTTTACCTCATGTTGAAGATGATGAAGAAAATGTACAAGATGGACAACAAATTCAACATTCATATGTACCTGCACATGTACCAGGATCCAGCACACCAAGAAGGAACACAAGAGGTCTTAATTCACCTCAAACAAGAACACCAAGAAATTCTATGCAAGAAGAGCAATCAGGACTTGAAGGGTAGCATACATCAAGCTCACAAGTAAGTGATGAATCTGATCCTACTCTAGCAGAATTGAGATCTAGGATTAGAGGACAAAAATCTAGAAGTCTAAGAGAAATCTATGAACAACATGATGAAGAATTGGATTTGAACTCAAACTTTGCATTATTGGCTTATCAACCAGTTAGTTTTGAAGAAGCAATTAAAGATGTTGCATGGATAAAAGCTATGGATGATGAAATAGATGCTATAGAGAAAAATGAAACTTGGGAGTTAGTAGATTTACCTGATGGAAAAGACTGCATAGGTGTAAAATGGATCTATAAAACAAAATTGAATGTTGATGGAAAGGTTGAAAAACATAAGGCTAGGCTTGTAGCACAAGGTTTTAGTCAACAACCTGGCATAGATTATAATGAGACTTTTGCACCGGTAGCGAGACTAGACACAGTTAGACTTGTTTTAGCCATAGCAGCACAAAATGATTGGAATGTGTATCAGATGGATGTAAAATATGCATTTTTAAATGGATGTTTAGAGGAGGAGGTTTATGTAAAACAACCAACTAGGTATGAAATAACAGGGTGTGAAAATAAAGTTTACAGGCTGAAAAAGGCTTTATATGGGCTGAAGCAAGCATCTAGAGTGTGGTACAATAGATTAGACTCATATTTGCTGAGTAATGGATTCAATAGATGTGCTAGTGAGCCTACATTGTACACAAAATTAAATCAGCAAGGTAAAATCATGATAGTATGCGTATATGTTGATGACTTAATCTTCACAGGAAATCTGTCTATAGAAGCTTTTAAAACAGCAATGAAAACAGAGTTTGAAATGACAGATTTGGGAATGATGAAGTACTTTCTCGGAATTCAAGTTGATCAATCTGAAAAAGGGATTTTCATATGTAAATCTAAGTATGCTAAAGATGTATTAAAAAGATTTCGAATGCTGAATTGTAAACCAGTCTCAACACCAATAGCAACAGGAACTAAACTAAGTAAGGATGACAATGAACTTTTTATGGATCCAACACAATTTAAGAAATTAGTTGGAAGTTTGATGTATCTAACAGCAACTAGGCCGGATATCATGTTTGCGGTGAGCTTAATTTCCAGGTTTATGGAATCTCGAAGAAGTTCTCATTGGCAAGTAGCAAAAAGAATCTTAAGATATGTTTCAGGAACAATGAATTATGGAATTTTGTATTCAGTAGGTTCAGATTTCAGATTAATAGGTTACACAGATAGTGACTTTGCAAGCAGTATAGATGACAGGAAGAGTACAACAGGTTATGTATTTAATTTTGGTTCAGGTGCAGTTTCATGGGCATCAAAGAAGCAACCCATAGTAACCATTTCATCAGCTGAAGCGGAGTATGTAGCAGCCACGTCAGCAGCTTGTCAAGCAGTGTGGATGCGGAGAGGTCTGTCTGAGTTGTTGCACGAACAGGAGGATTCAACAGTGATCTATTGTGACAATAATTCTGCAATTGCATTGTCGAAAAACCAAGTATTTCACAAAAGGAGCAAGCACATAGATACCCGATACCACTTCATCAGAGAACTGGTTAACAACAAAGAAATTAACTTGAAATTTTGCAGGTCAAAGGAACAACTGGCTGATATATTTACTAAGCCTCTGGTGAAAGAGCTTTTTGAGTTTCATAGAGAGAATCTTGGCATTGTTAATGCAATATATGTATGACTGTAGATGTAGTTTGTTATGTTATAGTTCTGTCAATGAGATATCCAATTTTTGTTTTTGTTGAAAGTTGCAATTAAGGGGGAGTTTGTTGGCATTAATTGCAACTACCCACCGCTATATGTAGCGAACCTTGATATTTATTGTAATTTGATGTTTAATTTATGAAGCTGGACACGAAATATCTGTTGGGAAATGTGAACCGCCTGCCCAGCCGGGCATTGCTTTTGTATCCTTGTTTTGATGTTAGTGAAAGATAGATGTATGTGACAGAGTTCTGATTTTCTGTGTGTGTGGTTCGATTCAAGTGCTGTAGCACTGTAAAAAATCTGTTTTTACCCTGTTTATTTGATGCTCTGCCTCCTCTATCCTCTTCATGTCCAAATCTTCTGTGGAAAAAAATGGAAAAGAATTCCAAAACCCTCTCATTTGAGAAGACAACATTTGTTGACAAAACAGCCTCTAAGACTTTGATATCTCATATAAAAATGAGAACAGCAAGCAGAAGCACAAACTCTATTTTCCTTTTACGCGGGTTAATAAGTTGCTGCTGATTTGTCACTAATGACTAATTCCTTTTCCTTATTAGCATCTTTTGCTTTCTTCCCCAAAAATGTGATAAAATACAAAACATGGTTTTGCGAGAGGTTTCCAGGCTACAGGAAATCACAAAGGAAAGTAAATTTCTGATTAATGATATCCAACTATGAACTACAAATAATGAGGATATTAGTAACAAGAATGAACAATTAAATCTCAGCTTACTTCTTCACAAGGATTTTGTTTTGTATGGTGAACACTTTGAGGGTGCAGGTGAGAAAAGATTGGTCATCGAGTGAAAACAGACCTTGATTGATTTAGAGTGAGATATACTTAAATTGAGACTGAGCTACATGAACCATGTCTCATCTACTTATTGTCCAATAAAAATTGCTATAACGAGAAGCCAAAAGTGAAAGTTTCCCAAGCAAAGTGGTCCCTCTGAACCAAACAAACAATAATTCTTGAATATCATTAACCTTACCATTTGAAGCTAAACCTAGTCTACACCAAGAAAAAGTTGTCCAAGCTAGAGCCTCAACAAAAGGAAGCACAAGTTCCTTCCAGATTGACAATTTTAGCTACCCGATGCGCTCTCACTTACTGGCAATTTTGGCTATCCATGTGGCATGGATGCATGGAATATGTGGATTCAGGGAATAAACAAATGTCTCATCGCCTCTCACCATCTCGTATGCACCGCCACTGTCATCATCCCCTATGCACTGCCAACATAGTGATTGGTCGTCGAATTTTCTAATGTGCAATAAATAATCAATTCAATAAATAGCAATCATTAATTCAATAAATAGAATTCAATTTGTCTTTATAGTGGTGTGGTGCTTTTCGATATGTTGCCATATGTTAACAGAAATCATAGTTGTTAAAGTTCTTTTTAAATAGTACAATATTACCCTATTCTTTAAATTCTAATGCATATTGGCATATTGATCAAGATAATCATTGTCGAGAACTTAAAAAGTCTATCTTATTGTACTTAGAAGTTAGACCTGATTTAGAGAAGATGGGAACCAGGGATCAAATTTGAAGGGTGGGGTCCCATTTCACTTTGAAGGGTTATGAGATATTGAACCCTTCAATGCTGCCATGTAAAAATAAGTTATTCTTTTCATTTGAAAATGTAATAGTACATCGAAATTTCAATGTTTACTAACGTAGTAAAGTCGAGAGGCTTTATTTTGCACTCGATATAGCAGCACTGAACATTATATATGTCATATAACACAACCATATTTTGCCCCGATCTAGCGGCTCAGTCTCTAGGCCACTATGCCACCTTTGCCATCTTAGCAGTTTCCCAAATTGAGCAAAGAGAACTATTCGACTCCAGGCAACTTTTGTTCTCAATAGTTAATTATGGACCCTGTATGCTTCTTCTTTATAGCCCCCCCCCCTAGATCTCGTTATACATACTAAATCTGTGGTAGGATGGAGTAGAGGATGGGTTGTGAAGCATAACCAAAATGTAGGTAGACCAAGTAGAGAAGAGATGCATAGATGGTTGAAGTTCTTGTTATATGGTTGAAGTTCATGTTTTTCTCTAGACCAACCGATAAGGGCAACAAAATCAAAAGGTAAAGTAGCACTGTCATTCTAAAAATCAAGATCTTAAAAACATTTTTGTCCCATTTCATACAGTCGAACACGGATTGTAAGTGTAGTAGCATCGGTGGTCTTCATATTAATAAATACCAAGAATCTTAAACTGTGTACTAGAGGAAGGTGTCGATTCGATGACTGAGCGATTGGGGAAAATAGCTCATGTAACACAATTTTAGATACAAAGTATGGATTCTTGATCTGACTCATTAACTAGATGCATGGAGGTTGGCAGAGTGGGAACTTCCCCAAATCCCTGGGCTTTTTGGTAAAGTTGGGGGGCGCTTTGCGCACACCTGTTTCCCGTAGGGATGCAACCGTGTCCAGTGGCAGCTGAATGGGGAAGCACTCAGTTTTAGAGTGAAAACAATGGTCTTCCTTGTCCCCTCCATTTCACGAAAGTTAAAGGGTAGCTAAATTCTCAAGAGCTTCGATCGGGCGACAATGGAAAATAGGGAAAGGCAAGGAGCACATGGAATCATATATATGCATATACACAGGACATATGAAGAAATAAGCAATTGTTGTTGTTGCTACAATTGGGAATTGATAAATGTCGTTCTAAACAGCCTTTGACGGAGATTTGTGACAAACCCACTCTCAGGTCCAGGGTTCAAATTTGAAGCCTTCAAGGCCCATTTGAAGTAACAAAATTTCATTCAAATAATAATATTGTGTTTGAACTTTGAAGTTACAAAATTTTAATCAAATGACAAAATTTTTAAATAATTGATGGGATCATGAATGGATAAAATGATGTACATACGTGTAAATTCATAGGATGTCAGCAATCTAGTCAGCCTTGAAGTTGAGCTCCTCAAAGAAAACAAATTTATTTAAATATGTTTATGGCAGGCTGGCATTGCCAACTTCGCTCCGCAAACTCTCTTGGAGGACTGGAGGAGATAGGGTAGGTGGAACTTGGAAGTAGCTAAACCACAGTGGAGTAGGGGTATAAGAAAAAGCTTGTTTGTATTCCTGTAATATTATATATTGATGGTTGGAGCCATGGAAGCATGGAATTCGAGCATTGACTCGATACAACAAAGAAAACACAAGGTGGGACTCGGGAGCTGCAGGATTGACTTGATACAACAAAGAAAACACAGGGTGTGAGGTTGGGAGCCGTAGACGATAGGATTAACTTGATACAACAAAGGAAGCACAAGGCTATAAGTAGGGGCCAAATTCGGGGTACATTAACATAATATATTATACATTGAATACTCAATTAACTCACGTAGTCAGCATTCACAATTGGTATGCGATAACTAGTAACTTAGTAAGCCCGCTTCCAACAACATGTATGAGCCACCAACCAGGTTTAATAAATGTGTTGATGCCATTAAATGTGTTAAACACGTAAGCGCTCGCTACAAACACGAGAACTTGGAAGCGTTCAAGCCATGTGCTGCTCAATGTAAGCCCGTCCACGTAAGTTGGTCAATGATATTATTAGAGGCCCAATTGTCCATGATCCATGGATGATCGAACACGTGGATATTGGAGAGTAACCGAGTCCCACTCCCAAGTCACCTAGCTAGTAGCCACATTCCCAATTTCCCACTAAAAACTATTGATGGGTGAAATTTGAAGCTACCCTTCTATTGCAATTTTAAACAATAGTGGTTAATTTAATTATTGAAAGGCTTACCATGAAATTAAATTTATTTTGCATGGTAAAATTTGAAGTGACCTTCTATGACGTGTAAAATGGCCTCTTAAGAGCCTGAAGGCTGATGGGAACCGTCTTCTCCACACGAAGATATCTGTCAGATCAATATGATGATAATGATCCATATGCCAGAGTATTTAATGCAAATAACATGAACTTTCCATTGAAGCAGATTCGCACTGGCGAGAGCTAGCCATTGAGCTGCAGAGTCTTAAAGACTCTGCCAGCTCATGGATCATACCCCTAGTACTCCGTATTCCTCCGTGCATTGTTTTTTCCGGTGAGAATATTCCGGGGGTGAGAATATTCGGGGCGTTATCTGTTGTGCATTGGCTCGGGATGAGCGATGGTTGCTCACACCAATTCCTTCCCTTCTCATGCGATGGCTGCTAACACCAATTCCTCCCCTTCTCCGCCATGGCAAGCGGATTGCCCTACCCATCTAGCAACGTCTCCCTCTCTTTCTGTAAGCAAAAATATTACAAAATGGAAAACAGAATATAGAAAACAAAGTTTCTTCTATTCTGCCGAGACGTCCTCAAAAGAAACACAAACAGAGTTCTCTGAAAATAATTTACAGCACTTCCTGAGCGTTTCCCCCCTCCTTAGCTTCGAATGAGAACCATATTTATACAACCAAGTGGGGCAACCGAAAGAGAAAATCCGGTCTAGCTCCATGAAGTTCGATATCTGGTACAGTAGGCTCCTTTCTTTAATGATCTGGAATTTTCTTTTATCTTATCGCATGCATAATTACGGCCCCATTTCATGGCACTTTCCCCTCTTCAATAATTCGATTTTAATGACTTACGGTTCGTAGTTCGTTGAACGATCTTGGGTATCTGCCCACCAGTAAAAAAAACAAATTATTAACAAACTCCTTCAATGTTTCCATGCATTATGTAAAAATAAGTTTCGAAATGAAAAGTGAAAATTTTATTTGAAACAGGTTTGGTAAGTAATCGTTTTCCCAAATGGTTCCATTGCAACGCCCAGGTCTTAAAAAATCATCAAATTCTGCTACTCAAAGGGGTGTGATTTTTCCACGATCTGATTGATAATTTCGAAATTATCTAAGACTTGATTACCGTGTGGATAGAACAAACTCCGTGAATTATTCCTTTAAAAACTGTAACCTCTGCAACTTGTTTATTCTGACTAATAGAATGTGGTACATCTGTTGACATGATTCACTTGCACGCAAGAATCAAGCAATTTAACACTCCATCATAATTGAAAATTTGGTAGTGATCTGGCGATGGCATGAGTTCCTATCTTCCACGGTTACACAACCTGGGGTGAAGCCGTAGATAAAGTAGAGCACCTTTTTAATTGCAATCTGTTAATTTGATGAAAAGAAGCATTCAAAACTACAATGATCGCGGCATTTATCTCTCAACATATGATTGTACTAATTATTGCTATCTTAATTTGGTAAAATTGTTTTCAGATCTAGGTTTCATAACCGTTCATATGATTTGCAATAAGGAGAACCGGTAAGTCTATTTTCGAGCTAGTACACTAACTCTTCAATCATCTTTACATGGACGGATTGTGTTAATATGAATTCTATGCAGAACTGCGTGAAAACATTATTCACAAATCCATGACACGTTAAAATGTAGATAAAGTGAAAACAAAAATAATATTAATGTAGCAAAAATAATGAGTGTGATGTCCTTTTTTAATGTGCCTGCGTATCGATCTCTTGATTGCAACGATTCAGTGCATCTTTTGCTGGCAAATGAAGTAATTTGACCACTGGAACATGGCATTCCGGCAATTTCAAGTAATGAACTTACTGTATTCGTAGCATGGCTGTAATCATTCTTATGTTCTCAAAATTCACGACACAGTTACACAAGCATGACATCCTTTAATATACCTTATTTATTCCTTTGGAGAAATGTACCTATGCTTTGCATTCTTAATATTTTATTTAAATAAAATATCCATCATTCTTCCACTTTTCCATCATTCTTCCACGTTCAGGCGTCCTGCAGAACAAAACAAAATAGAAGTTAATTAAGAAGCTTTATTTATATATGACTTTATAATATGGAAGATTTCCATATGAGTCTAACTTTACTACATTAAATCTTAAAAGTAAAATACATATTATTTACAAAATATTATGTACACCTTTTGGATTTAATTTAAAAATGAGTAAAATGTTTTATTCCCATAGTTTTATATATACATTTTTTGTTTATTTTTATTATATTATTATTATCACATAATATACAGTTATTATATATAATATTTATATATGTAACAATATAGACATCATTTACAACTTTCGTGTGTTTTGTTGCGGGCAGAATGAGATGAAAAATAAAATGAAAAATAAAAAAATTGTTTTCAATAAATCTCATAGAAATCATATAATCATATAATGAATGATGAGGCCAAAGATCAAATCCTTATACCTTGTCAAAATCATCAAACAAAACTTTATGTAGACCTAAAAAACAATAAACAACAAAAATCAAAGATGCATGATCAAAGCACAAACTTTATGTAGACCTAAGAAACAATAAACAACAAAAATCAAAGATGCATGATCAAAGCAAGTGGTGATATCAAATAAACTAACTCAAAAGAAAACCAATTTTTCTAAATATTTACAAAATTGTAATGGGGCCCTTCATTTTGCAAAAAATTAAGGGGAGTTGTTGAGGTGCCAACATCTCTCTAATTACAAATACTGCTCATGATTTTTTAAATAATCCCATAGTCTATTATTCCATGCTAAAAACAAAGCAACGTGTTGTTTGAATTTGGAGAGTAAATAATCCCATATTCTATTATTCCATGCTAAAAAATGGCTTTTTGTACATTAATTTATTAATACCAAGAGATCTTTTGTATTAAAAATAAGAGATATTTTACACCAACTTAATAATATGAAGAGGATGAAAAAAATTATTCCAAAGTAATAATTATACTAATTAATATATATATATATATATATGATTTTTTTAGAGTTTTATTAAGTTTAATAATTAAGATAGTACTTTTTAATAAAAAAACCATATATTCAAATTTTTAATATAATATATATAATTTTAACTATTAAAAGTCATATTTTATTAATAATATTATATATAATTTTAACTATTAAAAGTGATATTTTATTAATAATATTATATATAATTTTAACTATTAAAAGTGATATTTTATTAATAATATTATAGATATCTCTTATCTTGTAAATAAATTTTTTTCTAACCAATTTATTAAAATAATAAATTATTATTTTAAAATTTAAATATTATTAATTTTATTTAAAAACTTATATACTTATCATATCTCTTATAAAATTATTAAAAAAATGAATAAGCTCTAAGATAATGATATTTTAAAATTAGTCTCTTCTTTTTTAGTGAATTGCATAAGCATGAGATAAAATTATAACAGATTGTACTTACATTACTTATAAGTATAAAAAATATGAATGAATTATATAACATTGTACTTACATTGTTTATAAGTGTTAAAAATATTAATAAAAATATTGAACGTTTAAAATAAGTTATATATATTTAAATAAACAAAATAATATATATATGAGATAATAATATGTAATGAAATGCACATGATGAGAGTGGATGAAATTAAGATTTTAAATTAATTCAAATTTTTGTTTGATTTTAGAGTTGATTATTCTATTTTGTTTTTGAAGTAGTGTAAATATGTACAGTTTAAATATTAATTTAAATAAATTATTGTAAAAGATGACAAATCAGTCTTTGTTGTAATAATTTAACAAGTTTTGATAGTTTATGTATACCATAAAAAAGTAATGAGTCACTTAGGTTTTTTCTAGAATTTTATTTCTATGCTCGAAAAGCTTTAAGAAAAGCATTCATAAATCATCATACTTGTCATGAGTTAAAGGTTAAGAACATAAATATTGTAGAAAATATTCGGAGAGTACATTATCCATTATCCATAGAGCTCATGAGTTAAAGGTTAAGAACATAAATATTGTAGAAAATATTTGGAGAGTACATTATCCATAGAGCTCATGAGAGTTTGTGATGTTGATTTTCATGTTCATCCTAGTTAAAACGATCACCTCCTTATAATACCTTAATTTTCTCTTATCATATACCTCTTTATTGCACCACATCTTCTCCTTAGATTTAAAGGTAATAAAACTTTTAATATTATCACTATTCTACACAATGACGTCTTCCTCGGCTCCTCGATGATTTAACCAAGACTACGCATCTTTATGCCAACCTCGCTTGAGTCGTAGGTGGTTTTGACTAGAGTATGAAGCAATCTTAGGAAGCTCCCACATTGTTTAACGTGTTCTTGTACATTAAGGACCTAATCATACCCATGTTCTCAATCGATGAGAGACTCACTTTTATGAGGAGGATAACATAGGTTATATTGCTTTTAATTTTGAGATTATATGTTATAAAGCACTTTTGGATTTCTTCTATCCTTCCAAATGATTCTCTAAAAATATAGCAAGCCTAAACTTCGCATCCATATAAGATAACAATATTGACATAAGTCTCTCTCTCTACACACACACACACACACACACATATATATGATTTGTTTAAAAAAAATGTATATTATGAATACAATTTGAAAGTGAAATGTTATGAGTGGCTTTGAGAAGTTTATAAAATAATGCATGACTGATAGTTTGTCAATTCTGAGGTGGGATATTAAATTACTTATTTGAGCGAAATAGTTGTGATGTTTTGTTGAGAAAGCATAAGTTATAAATATTGACAAGTTTATGGAAAATATTGTAAATAATATAATTGATATATAAATAAGAATTAAATTGTAAAAATATTATGAAATTAAATTTAAACTTTACTGTCTAATTAAAATTAATTAATTATTAAATCTTATAAAGTCAATATAAATTATTTCAAGTTTATACCTTTATCAAATAAACTATCACAAAAAATTATTAATAACTTGATTAACAAATTAATTAAAGATAACCAACAAAATACTTAAAGATATTTTTCATAACACTCTTACTAAATGCATGGGAATATATTTCATGGCATTCTTACTAAATAACTGGAGATATATTTCAGAACACTCTTACTTTTTGAGTTTGGTGTTTCTTTAATCTAAGCATATGAAAAACAAATGTACACTATAACTAAGAGCATTATGCCATTATGAATATGCTATATAAATATATTTCTATACAGAAAAACAAACATCAAACTAAACAAAAAGAAAATAGAATTGGTCCAAAATGTACTCCACAAATATGTGTGAGAGATTCAATACAATTTCATTCTCAAATAAGATTACAAACACTTTTTGATTGATTTTTTAATGCAACATATAAAAGTAATGGTGAATATAAGGTTCACAACATTTATAATTTTTATGCAACATATAAAAGTAATGGTGAATATAGGGTTCACAACCAAGATAAGGATATTCGCGATACTTGGTATAATGTCATACATAAAGGGTCATCTTTTCACTTCTGTGACTGTAATTGGGCATTAAATGGGAATGCTTGTAAACATGTACTAAAATTTGGTATGTTGGTGAGTAATGATATTTTTGGTGATAATCTATTATCAAATGTCTCTAGCTCTTTTGTTGAAAGGCCTAGATCTTTAGTTGATTTAAATGAAACAATAGTATCGAGTTCAGAATTACAAACAGATCCTCCACTATGCTTCGATTCTCCTCCCAATCTTAGTTGCCATAATGAAACAAGTATTAATGATGTGGATAATTCCTCATATCATGTTGATTCAACTCCAGTGAGACTAGATAATGTCGTACCTAAGGTTGATGGAATGGAATCTATGATGTAATCTATTACTCAAGAATTCAAGGTTTTTCTATCTATAAACCCAACAATTTTGAGGAGGCTCGGGCATTGAAGACCGTGCTTAGAAATGCACGGAAAGAATACAATAAAATGGTATTCAGTACTACAACTCCATCAAAGATCACTACCATAAGACGGCATAGGTTTTTGAGCCCAACAAATAAAAAAAGGCAGCATCGTCATGAGCTACAATCAAGAAAAGAAAAAACAGAATTTCAAAGGGTGGGACGAGTTCATGAGAAGAAGAAAAGCATGGATGAACAATTGTAGTTACATTCTCAAAAACATTGAAATGAGGTGGATGCATCTGATATAATGAAACATTCTAGTCTACATAATATTGGTAAGAAAATTTGATATTTTGTTTTGTTGTACATGAAATTTAGAATAATATTACCATCAACACAATAGTATAAATATGTGGTTATTTTTTATTTCAGTTGGGGCATCCACAATTCGAAATGCTCAAAATTGTAGACTACGGCTGCCCAAGCTTCCGTATATGTGCAGCTTCCGTATATGTGCGGTTGCACATATATGGAAGCTTAGCTGCGCATATACAAAAGCTTCCATATATGCGCACCTACGCATATACGGAAGCTTCCAAAGCTTCCAAATATATACGAAAGCACCGAATATATACAAAATCTTCCGTATATGCGCAACTTCCGTATATCCGCAGCAGCGCATATACGGAAGCTTTCGTATATTCAGAAGCTTATGTATATGCGCAGGTTCCGTCTGCACATATACGGAAGCTGCGCATATATGAAAGCTTCTAAATATTAGAAGCTTCCGTATATGCGCAGCTTCCGTGCATGCGTAGCTTCCATACATGAGCATATATGAAAGTTGCGCATATACGGAAGCTTCTGTAAGTATTCATTATATGCGCATATACAGAAGCTTCTGTGAGCATTCAGTATATGTGCATATACGGAATGCCTAACTAAGTTTCTGTATATACGGAAGCTTCTATATATGCGTAGCTTCCGTATATGCGAAGTTGCGCATATATGGAAGCTTCCATATACTGGAAGCTTCCGTATATGCGCAACTTCTGTATATGCGCGGCAGTGCATATACAGAGGCTGCGCATATTCGGAAGCTTCTCTATATGCGCAGCTTTCGTATATGCATAGATGCGCGTATACGGAAGCTTTCGTATATATTCAGAGGCTTCAGAAGCTTCTGTATATGCGCAGCTGCGCATTAGCTTCCGTATATGCGCAACTTCCATATATGCACAGCTGTGCATATATGGAAGCTTTCGTATATATTCGGAAGCTTCGGAAGCTTTTGTATATGCGTAGCTGCGCATATAAGGAAGCTTCCAAATATACGGAAAGATGCGCATAAGGGAAGCTTCCGTATATGCACAGCTACGCATATACGGAAGTTGCGCATATACGAAAGCCTTCGTATATACAGAAGCTTAAGTAGGCGTTCCGTATATACACATATACGGAAGCTTCTATATATGCGCATAAACTGAACGCTTACGAAAACTTCCGTATATGCGGAGCTTCCATATATGCGCATGTATGGAAGCTTCCATATATGCGCAGCATCCATATATGTCCACATAAGGAAGCTTCCGTATATGCGCATATACGGAAGCTGCTGTAAGCTTCCGTATATGCGCAGCTTATGTATATGCGCATATATGGAAGCTCCCGTATATGTGCATATACGAAACTCTTGCTTAAGCTTCCGTATATGAGCATATACGGAACGCTTACGGCAGCTTCCGTATATGCGCATATACAAAAGCTTCCCGATATAACGGAAGCTTCCGTATATGCACATGTATGCAAGCTTCCGTAAGCGTTCCGTATATGCGTATATATAGAAGCTTCAATATATGAACAGCTTCTGTATATGTGCATATACAGAACACTTACAGAAGCTTGCATACATGCGCATATACGAAAGCTTCCGTTATATGGGGAAGCTTTCGTATATGCGCATATACGGAAGCTGCTATAAGCGTTCTGTATATGCGCATACACGGAAGCTTAAGTAAGCATTTCGTATATCCACATATACGGAAGCTTCCGTATATGGGTATTAATGGAAGCTTCCCTAAGCGTTCTATATATGCGCATATACGGAAGCTTCTGTATATGCGTATGTTATATACAAAAGCTGTGCATATAAGGAAGCTTCCGTATATGCGCATATACAAAATCTTAAGCAGGCATTCCGTATATGCGTATTTACGGAAGCTTCCGTATATGCGCATATATGGAAGCTTATGTAAACATTTTGTATATGCGCATACACCGCTTCTGTATATGCGCATGTATAGAAGCTTCCATAAGCGTTCCGTATATGCGCATATACGGAAGCTTCAGTATATGCGCATATACAGAAGCTCCGCATATACGGAAGCTATATATGCGCATATACCGAAGCTGTGCATATACAGAAGCTTCTGTATATGCACATGTATGGAAGCTTCCATACAAGTTCCATATATGCGCATATACGGAAGCTGCACATATGTCGAAAGGTCTTTTGCGTTCTTCTGAATGCTTAGATCTACTTCCTTGTCACTGTCAAAGTGATCGGATTCATGTAGTTGCATTTGACCTCCCATGCTCAAAGCATAAATCATTGATCTATCATTGAGATCTTCACCCTCGAAAGAAGTGTTGGGGGCTTTTGTCATCATGTCAAAATACGGAGCAAAATGCGGCTTTGTCAAAACAGGAGGGACAGGGGTGCTTTTGGGGTAGCTAGTCTCCGGCTCCATCAGGGCCTTCTTGACTTTTTCTCTTTCATGCCAACCTTGAGTTCGTTTGTGAAAGGAAGAGACTAGAACGGATGGGAAAGCTTCCTTGCGCAGCGTTCGTATATACGCAGCTTCCGCATATGCGCATATGCGGAAGCTTCTATATATGCGCAGCATGCATGTGGAAGCTTCCGTATATGTGCAACTTCTGTATATGCGTAGCTGCGCATATACAGAAGATGTGCAAGATTCCGTATATGTGCAGCTTCCGTATATGCGCAGCTACGCATATACGAAAGCTTAGCTACACATATACGGAAGTTTCCGTATATGCGTAGCTCCACATATACGGAAGCTTCTGAAGCTTCCAAATATATATAGAAGCGCCAAATATATACGGAAGCTTACGTATATGCGCAGCTTCCGAACCTTCTGAATATATATGGAAGCTTCCGTATATGCACAGCTTCTGTATATGCACAACTGCGCATCTACCGAAGCTGCACATATACGAAAAATTCCGTATATTTAGAAGCTTCTGTATATGTGAAGCTTCCGTACATGTGCAGCTTCCATACATGCGCATATACAGAAGCTTCTGTAAGCATTCGGTATATGCGCATATACAGAAGCTTCCGTATATGTGCATATACCGAACGCCTACTTAAGCTTCTGTATATACGGAAGCTTCTATATATGCGCAACTTCCGTATATGCGTAGCTGCGCATATACGGAAGCTTCCATATATGCGCAGCTTCCGTATATGCACAGCTACGCATATATAGAAGCTTCCATATATGCGTAGCCGGAAGCTTCCGTATATGCGCAGCTACGCATAAATGGAAGCTTCCATATATGCGCAGCTTTTCGTATATTTGGAAGCTTCCGTATATGCGCAGCTTCCGAGCTACACATATACGAAAGCTATGCATATACAGAAGCTTCCATATATTCGCAGCTTCTGTATATGCGCAGCTGCGCATATATGGAGGCTTCCGTATATATTCGGAAGCTTTTGTATATGCGCAGCTGTGCATATACGGAAGCTTCCAAATATATACGGAAGCTTCAGTATATGCGCAGCTTTCCATATATTCGAAAGCTTCCATATATGCGTAGCTTTCATATATGCGCAGCTGCGCATATATGGAAGCTTCTGTATATATTTGGAAGCTTCCGTATATATTCGGAAGCTTTCGTATATGCGCAGCTGTGCATATATGGAAGCTTCTATATATATTTGGAAGCTTCCGTATATATTCGGAAGCTTCTGTATATGCACAGCTGCGCATATACGGAAGCTGCGCATATACAGAAGCTACCATATAAGCGCAGATGCGCATATATGGAAGCTTCCATATATGCGCAGCTTTCGTATATGTGCAGCTCGGAAGCTGCGCATATACGGAAGCTTCCAAATATACAGAAAGTTGTGCATATACGGAAGCTACGAAAGCTTCCATATATGCGCAGCTGCGCATATACGGAAGCTTCCGTATATGCGTAGCTGTGCATATATGAAAGCTGTGCATATATGGAAGCTTCCGTATATGCGCAGCTTCTGTATATGCGTAGCTGCGCATATATGGAAGCTGCACATATACAGAAGCTTCCATATTCGTGCAGCTTCTGTATATGCCCAGCTGGACATATACGGAAGCTACGCATATACGAAAGCTTCCATATATACAGAAGCTTAAGTAAGTGTTCCGTATATGCACATATACGGAAGCTTCTATATATGCGCATATACCGAATGCTTACAGAAGCTTCTGTATATGTGCATGTATGGAACCTGCGCATGTACGGAAGCTGCACATATACAGAAGCTTCTAAATATATGGAAGCTTTCGTATATGCGCAGACGGAAGCTACCGGAAGCTACGCATATACAGAAGCTTTTGAATATATGGAAGCTTCGGTATATGCGCAGCTTTGATATATTCGCAGCTTCGGTATATGCACAGCTGTGCATATATGAAAGCTTCCATATATATTCGGAAGCTGCGCATATGCAGAAGCTTCCATATATATTCGGAAGCTTCAGAAGCTTCCATATATGCGCAGCTTCTGTATATGCACAGCTGCACATATACGGAAGCTGCGCATATATGGAAGCTTCCGTATATTCGGAACTACGCATATACGGAAGCTTCCGTATATGTGCAGCTAAGCTTCCGTATATGCGTAGCTGTGCATATACGGAAACTACACATATACGAAATCTTGGACAGCTTCGGTATATGCGCAGTTGTGCATATATGGAAGCTTCCGTATATATTCAGAAGATTCTGTATATGCGCAACTTCCGTATATGCGCAGCTGCGCATATACGGAAGCTTCCGAATATATACAGAAGCTTCTGTATATGCGCAGCTACGCATATACGGAAGCTACACATATATGGAAGCTTTCGAATATATGGAAAGCTGTGCATATACGAAAGCTACGCATATACGAAATCTTCCGTATATATTCGGAAGCTTCTCTATATGCGCAGCTTCCGTATATGCACAGCTGCGCATATACGGAAGCTTCCGTATATATTCAGAAGCTTCATAAAATTTCATATATGTGCAGCTTCCGTATATGCGCAGCTGCACATATAGGGAAGCTACACATATACAGAAGCTTCCGTATATGCACAGCTGCGCATATACAGAATATGCACAGATACGAAAGCTATGCATATATGGAAGCTTCCGTATATGCGCAGCTACGCATATACAGAATCTTTCGTATATACGAAAATGAAAACTTTCATATATGTGCAGCTTCTGTATATGCATAGCTTTTCATATATTCGGAAGCTTCCGTATATTCGGAAGCTTCCCATTTTATGCGCATATACGAAAGCTTCGGTATATGCATAGTTGTGCATATATGGAAGCTTCCGTATATATTCAGAAGATTCTGTATATGCGCAACTTCCGTATATGCGCAGATGCGCATATACGGAAGCTTCCGAATATATACGGAAGTTTCTGAATATATACAGAAGCTTCTGTATATGCACAGCTGAGCATATACGAAAGCTACGCATATATGGAAGCTTTCGAATATACCGAAAGCTGTGCATATATGAAAGCTGTGCATATACGAAAGCTGCGCATATACGAAAGGTTTCGTATATATTCGGAAGCTTTTCTATATATGCAGCTTCCGTATATGCACAGCTGCGCATATACGGAAGCTTCCGTATATATTCAGAAGCTTCATAAAATTTCATATACGTGCAGCTTCCGTATATGCGCAGCTACACATATGGGGAAGCTGCACATATACAGAAGCTTCCGTATATGCGCAGCTGCGCATATACAGAATCTGCGCAGATACGGAAGCTGTGCATATATGGAAGCTTCCGTATATGCGCAGCTACACATATACAGAAGCTTTCGCATATATGAAAATGGAAGCTTTCATATATGTACAGCTTCCGTATATGCATAACTTTTCATATATTCGGAAGCTTTCGTATATGCTTAGCTTCTATATATGCACAGCTCCGCATATACAGAAGCTGTGCATATATGGAAGCTTCCGTATATACTCTAAAGCTTCCGTATATGCGCAGCTACGCATATACGAAAGCTATGGAAGCTATGCGCAGCTGCACATATATGGAAGCTACCCATACACAGAAGCTTCCGAAACTTTCGAATATATACGGAAGCTTCTGTATATGCACAGCTGCGCATATACAAAAGCTTTCGTATATACAGAAGCTTTAAGAGGAGTTCTGTAGATGCACATATACAGAAGCTTCCGTATATGCGCATATACCAAACGCTTACAGAAGCTTTTGTATATGCGCAGCTTCCGTATATGCGCATGTATGGAATTTTCTGTAAGCGTTCCATATATGTGCATATACGGAAGCTTTCGTATATTCGCATATAACGGAAGCTTTCATTATATGGGGAAGCTTTCGTATATGCGCATATACGGAAGCTGCCATAAGCGTTCCATACATACACATATACGGAAGCTTAAGTAAGCGTTTCGTATATGCGCATATACGGAAGCTTCCGTATATGTGCATATACGGAAGCTACGCATATACGGAAGCTTCCATATATGCGCATTAATGGAAGCTTCCATAAGCGTTCCGTATATGCACATATACGGAAGCTGCGCATATACGGAAGCTTCCGTATATGCGCATCATATATGGAAGCTGTGCATATACGAAAGCTTCTGTATATGCGCATTTTATATACGGAAGATGCGCATATACGGAAGTTTCTGTATATGCGTAGCTTTTGTATATGCGCATATACAGAATCTTACGTAGGCATTCGGTATATGCATATATATAGAACGCTTACGGAAGCTTCTGTATATGCGCATATATGGAAGCTTCTGTAAGCGTTTTGTATATGTGCATACACAGCTTCCGTATATGCGCATATACGGAAGCTCGAGTATATGCGCATATACAAAAGCTCCGCATATTCGGAAGCTGTATATGCGCTTGTACGGAAGCTGTGTATATATGAAAGCTTCCGTATATGCACATGTATGGAAGCTTCCATACGCGTTCCGTATATGCGCATATACGGAAGCTACTCATATGTCGAAAGGTCTTTTGTGTTCTTTTGAATGCTTAGATCTACTTCCTTGTCACTGGTAGAGTGATCGAATTCATGTGGTCACTTTTGACCTCCCATGCTCAAAGCATAAATCATTGATCTATCATTGAGATCTTCACCCTCGGAAGAAGTGTCGGGGGCTTTTGTTGTCATGTCAAAATCCGAAGCAGAATGTGGCTGAGTCGAAACAGGAGGGACAAGGGTGCTTTTGGGGTAGCTAGTCTCCGGCTCCATCAAGGTCTTCTTGACTTTTTTGCCTTCGTGCCAGCCTTGAGGTCGTTTGTGAAAGGAAGAGACCAGGACGGATGGGAAAGATTCCTTGATATGCCCCAGTTGTTGACATGAAGGACAACTGAACACTATATTCTCATAGTCTAAGACTTGCAGATGAGGTTTTGCAAACATTGTGCATGCATTCTCTATGATTTGGCTTTGGCATACATATCAACAAGCACACATTCGACAAATACGTCTAACTTAAATTTAGCTTTCATGATGCAGCCATGGATATGTTGCTCGCAATACAAAGTTCCTAAGCATGCATATGCATGGATTACCAATGAATTTAAACTAGATGGGATCCACACTGTGCATTTTTCCTTCCGTAAATGTACATATACGGAATCTTAAATGTGCATATAAGTTTGATGTAAATGACCCTCTCTGGTTGACTAGATAGAGTTGGCATTGTTAAAAAATATTGAGAAATATGGAAATGCGTAAACAATATAAAGTATTTGTTATTGTCTTAAAAAAAAGCATGTACTAGTAACTTTGCATTCTGACTTCACTGATATTTTTATCACTTAGCTTCAACACATAAATTGATTGTTTTTTATACATCCATATTCAAAATATTGCAACCCAAATGCTCATTGATTTTTATGTATGTCCCCCCCAAGATGTGCATATACATTTTGAAAAACATGAAAACATGAATGCACAACATGCTCGAACTTATGCTTGAGTATCACAAAAACACATTTTTCAAAACAATATAAAGTGTTTGTTATGATTGTCTTAAAACAAGAGTATTTAACATATAACAAAATATGCGAGTAGCATATGAATGTTGATAAAATTGAAGTGGAAAATAACATCAATGTATCACTTCATCTTTACACTTCGACTTTTCACTATTCCATAAACACATATCTACGTGTCAAGAAACATTCAAAATATTAATTTGATATTGTTACTAAATAAAAAATAATCTAAATATAAATTAACTATTAAATATTTTTACAAACAACTTTAAAAGTGTTTCACCTTTTAGGAAAGCTCATGCATTTAAATATGGAATTGAGTGCATTCTTAACATCTTTGAAGTAGTTGGTATATTTGGATCATTAGTGAAAGTATGTTGAATTAGGTTGAATGTAGATCCATCTACCATTGCTACTGTAGAATCATCAACAAATAATGAGTTACACTGGGAATTGACAATATTGACTATTGCGAGGCTCATTGCATGATCAAATACAATACCTTTATTTGGAAACATATAATGTTGAAATGGGTTGGATGTATCATTCACTGAAGTTGCTTCCATTGTACCATCCACAAATAATGAGCTATGCTCACCATTATTTTCATTAAATAACCATAGTCTACAACTTTGAGCATTTTGAACTGTGGATGCCCCAACTATAATAAAAATAATCACATATTTATACTATTGTGTTGATGGTAATATTATTCTAAATTTCTTGTACAACAAAACAAAATATCAAATTTTCTTACCAATATTATGTAGACTAGAATGTTTCACTATTTCAGATGCATCCACCTCATTTCAATGCTTTTGAGAATGTAACTACAATTGTTTATCTATGCTTTTCTTCTTCGCATGAACTCGTCCCACCCTTTGAAATTCTGTTTTTTCTTTTCCTGATTATAGCTCATGACTATGCCGCCTTTTTTATTTGTTGGGCTAAAAAAGATAAGCCATCTTTTGGTAGTGATCTTTGATGGAGTTGTAGTACTGAATACCATTTTATTGCATTATTTCTGTGCATTTCTAAGCACGTTCTTCAATGCACGAGCCTCCTCAAAATCTGTCAGGTTTATGGATAGTAAACCCTTGAATTCTTGAGTAATAGATTCCATCATAGATTCCATTCCATCAACCTCAGGTACGACATTATCTAGTCTTACAGGAGTTGAATCAACATGATATGAGGAATTATCCACATCATTAATACTTGTTTCATTATGGTAACTAAGATTAGGAGGAGAATCGAAGCATAGTGGAGGATCCGCTTGTAATTATGGACTCGATACTATTGTTTCATTTAAATCAAATAAAGATCTAGGCCTTCCAACAAAAGAGCTTCATTACTCACCAAGATGCCAACTTTTAGTACATGTTTATAAACATTCTCATTTAATGCCCAATTGCAGTATCATATTTTAATTTGCTTTAAATTAAACAATAAAAATAGTTGACATTATTTCATTTTAGCGAAGTAGTAATAATTTGATATGGTTATGTTAGGTTGAAATTGATATTATTTTAATATTAATGTTAATACCATTGTTTAAATATTAATATTATTAATTAAATATTTTAAATATTAGTATTATTAATTAAAGTCAATATCAACATTAATATAAAGTAATTATATTAATATTAATAAATAATGAACTTGTTAATATTATTTGCTTTTATTTTTATTTTTACAATATTAATGTTAAAATATTATTAATATTAACATTAGTATTAATTATTAATGTTGTTAACATTAGTATTAATTATTGATGAGAATGATCATGATGATGATTAAACTTGTTATTTATTATTAATTTAAAATATATATTATTATTCATTCTTGAAATTAAAAAAAATTATTAATATTGTTAATAATAATGTTAGATATTAATATAGTTAATATTATTATTAATAAGATTAATAATAAAATTAATATTAATTATTTATAAATTTGTTATTCATTATTAATTAATAATATATTATTATTATTTATTATAATTAAATATTTTTAATGTATATTATATATTTGTTTATATAACTATTCACTTTAAATCTTAAATCTAATATCAAATAATTTTTTAAAAATACCTAAATATGTAAACTGTAAAAACTTAAAATACAAACAACACCATACACATCAAATATTAAACAAATTAACTAAATATTAAACAAATTAACTAGAAATCCAATCTTTAAATTAAATGCTATATAATATAGATTGTCCAATGAAATCGAATAGATGTCTCTTTAGATTATAGGCTTTAAGCACGCTGGGGCTGTCGAAGCATGATCTCTGTACACTTATCATTCACGCACGCTGGGCTATCGAAGCATGATGATGTCTGTACACTTATCATCCAAGCATTTAATAAATAACTGGAAGATAATGGTTGAACATCCACTGGCTTAAAAACATAATGCTGGGTTTCGAATTTAAAAAAGGAGATTCATAATTTAAGAAGTGAGTCATTTATTTATTTCTTACATTCATTTTTTTTACTTAATTGTATTATTCCAATTTGCCAACTCTTAATTAATTGTTTTATTCCAGGTATGAATGTATTTTTCAATTTTCCAACTTCATAGTATAAATGCATTCATTTCTTTTTATTGAAAGTTTGTCATATTAACAATAAAATCTTGCATTGTAATTTGTATTCCTTAAACCTGAAAAATATAATTCTTAAAAATCTTTACACCATAATTACAAAAATGTTGTGTTTGAAGCCATGCTCAGTTTTTATACCCTCCATATTCAACCTACTAAATAAACAAAACTACCAAGTTAATAGAGCATACATTCATAAAAGTAAACAGGCATGTCACTCTAGACCAGTGCTAAAAGGATTGTGAATTTACCTTAATACAATAGTAAGTTTATACTCCAAGCTCAACGGAGATGCCATTCGACCCCAAACGCTCTATCCCCAGCGGGAGTTTAGTAATAGTTCACGGTAGTAAGGAAATCCAACAAGATTCTGTGATGGCTGCTTAGTGGAAGAGCTAAAGAGCTAAATTTTTTTAGGGCTAAGCGATAGAGACTAGTTCTTACACGATTGCCCTCTTGAAACTTGATCATCAAACCTACATGCCATTGTTTCTACTTTTATATTTCAATCGAGGATGCCATGTTTGTGACAACTTTATTTATCAGCTTGTTTTTAGCATCTTAGAAGTTCTTAACTTGATCCCCCAAAGAAATATGTCGTCCCTGGACATGTAAAATCCATGATACAAAATATTTGGGAAACAGTCTAACAGAAGGAATTCTAAAATACATACAGATTGAACTCTAAAGCAACAAACCTTCTATTTCATCCAAACCACAATAAGCTCGTACAATGTTCATCTACCATTTTTAATTCAATAGATAAATATATAACTGACTATTTTTCCAAGCCCACCCAACATCAAGAAATGGACAAAAATAGAGTTTTAAATTTCAGTCAAATTCTTGTAACTGTTCGTGCCCCAGCTCATAGAGGGAAGATGTAGAAAAACCCCAAATTCTTGTAACAGGGCGGCTGATGGCGAGGATTAAAGTTGATAACATCTCAATCTGAGCTCTGCAACAAAAACAGAATTTGAGCTATGCAACAAACAGAAATTCAGAGAACTTTTATTCACCCATCTCAATATTGCCGTCAAACTTCTATAATGTGCATAATTTCTTTATACACATTACAGAAGTCTGACCGCAATATTGCACCTGTGTGCTTTTAATGGCTGGCTTGTTGATAACCCTCAAATGAAGGGGCTCAGTTAACTATATCGCGGAGTCCCCGAGTAATAACCCATCTCTCCAATGAGATTAAATTCAAAGTTTATATGAATCCCTGTAGAGACTGGGCGCCTCGATAAGAAGAATACCTTAGCCTTTGGAAGGAATGACGGCCGAGAACTTTTCTGAGTTAAACATACCGAGAAGTTGTTGAAAACCCACCGCAGCTGCACCATGAATAGCTGTCGTTATACATCCAATACCCAACAGTCAAAGGTGGATGAAAACTGTATACAGCCAATACACTCAAAGGTTGATGAAAAATGTATACAGCCTTACTCAGTATAACGAAATACATTTGAGACAGAGTTTGTAGATTACCATAGAGGTTAAGCAAAGGAGAAGGGAAGGCAGGCATGAGCCAGAGCAACCCTGGAGCTTGGTTTGCTAGCTCAACCCTGGAGCTTGGTATCGATTGTTGCCCAGATCCACAATCGAATCCCTGAAGACCAAAAGTGAGGCAACCAATTGAAACGATTGAATTCAACCTTTCTATTCCCCACCGCGTCTTTACATGGGCTTTTATTTTCTTTATGTATCGATTGAAGAATAGTAGGGATAAATAGTGTGATGGGTTCAAATTCTGGCTGAGTTAAATAGATATGTTCTTATTGAGAGTTGGTAATACTTTTCCAAAATAGAAGTATTTAACTTACTATTTCATATAATCTGTTTTATCAAACTAAATTGATATTTTTTTTGTTGCTCCAATGTATTAAATATTAGTTAAATGGATTTAAAATTTTGGAATTAATATATTGGGTTTCTAAATTTTTTAAAGAGTAATTTCATCTCAACTGTGTCTCATTCTATATAAACTATCCATTTATCAAACTGTATCTTCAACACGTCATTCATGTAATCATGTATTTCTTAGTGTGTATGGTTTTGAAATTATTGTATTATGTGTGTGCTTCTAAAATTTAAAAATGACAATTTACGACTCACATGTACTTAAAAATGTTGGCAATCTAGAACTCCGGATGTACTTAGAAAGGTTGATTGTTTATTTATTTTTCCAATTCTCTTTAACAATTGAATTCTTGGGTTATATTATGAACCAAGGCACCGGAATTTCAGGAATTAAATTGAATTTCTGGATTATATTAGGAACCAAGGCACCGAAATATCAGGAATTTCCGTTGTGATAATAAAACCCCAAATAGATGGTAACATATGAATTTATAGATGAAGGTTAGGTAGAGCATGCTTACTTGCAAACATAATGCAGTAACTCTGCCACTTGCAATCCAATGTTTAATATTAGATTGTGAACAAATGTAATGCAATAATAGAGGGCCCTTTTTAACACTTTTGATGGTATTTGATTTTTTGCAGAGATATTGTATGATCGAGGCAGGGTCGGTGTTGTCCATGTTTCTAGCCGTTGGAAGTTTCCGAAGAGGTTTCGGTAGGGTTTGTGGTCAGATGAAATGGTTACTTTTATTTATGTTGACATCCAATGTAGAATTTTTAATTGGTGATGTTCTACCAGAAGCTACACAAGGTCTATTTCATCCACGCAATTCCCAAGTCTCCAACTGGAAATACTGCCAAATGATTTTAACTACATCAAAACATGATATTTGCAAGAAGGATCTGTGGCATGAACCCTTTTATCTTTCGCTCACCATCTTCATTCCCTCGCATGAATCCATTCCTACCTTCACAAATGTAATAAGGAAGCATAAGCTGGAAGCACCCACCAGAAGCCATTCCTACCTTTACAAGTGATAGTAAGGCAGCAACATTGTTCATTTTCAATCACACGACATCTTTGCTGCCAACATGTTGGTTACAGCCCAAACTTTAAAAAAATTTCCCAGAAAAAGAGGGAAATCTCAGGAGAGCGGAGAGTTCTCTCATCTGATTTGGGACTGAGCTTGAGTCACCGGATAGCTAGAGCTCTGTCACTACTATAGGGTGGAGTTGTTTAAGACAATTTTTAAAGACAATATTAACATATTGTCTTAAATATTTGCTTTTAAAATTTTTATGATGATTAAGACCATTTTTAAGACAAAATTAGTCACAAAATCGCTTTCTATTTTTTATTTTTTGAAGTTACTATTTTATTATAAAAGAGCTGATTATTTTTTGGAGGCAAAGAGATTTGGGTTTCCTTACTCAAAACTGATTTTTTGGGGAGGCAAAGGAATTTGGGTTTTCGCATGAAGCATCTGCTCTTGCTCAGCCATCAATGGATGGGTATCAGTCTGATCGGCACTCATTTCCATCAATGGAGCCAGTTGCATAACAGAAGCTCCATAGGTATGCTCTATCCCCACTAAGCAGCTTAATGTTATTCAGGCTATTAATATGCACATAGGATCTATCAGTGTATTTGTGATCAATGTATATGTTGTGTGAATATCACAGATTCTAGATTTGTGCCGCCAATAATATATGTAATTTTGGGGAGCTCCAAAGACCTCGTTGTGGAACTGTGGTTGTTGTATCGCTTATTCTACCATCTAAGATTGGGAGTGAGGTGTCTCCAGAGGAGAATCCACACTTGTATATGCGCTTGGTTTTCACTGCTACATTTTTTGCTGGAGTTTTCCAAGCTTCATTGGGCCTTTTCAGGTACTCATTCATGTTGATCACTTCCTTCATTGAATTCACTGAATAAATCATTGTGCCCCTTCTGTTCTGAGTAAGGGGTAGCTTGTCGTTTTTAGGGTTTCTATGACAAAAAAATATTCAGCTTATAAATAATTTCATGTTCTAAGGTGCAGGTTTTGCAGGTTGGGTTTCATAATAGGTTTTCTTTCCCATGCAACAATAGTGGGATTCATGGCAGGAGCAGCTACAACTGTGTGCTTACAACAGCTGAAAGTGATTCTCGGGCTAAGACACTTTACAACCAAAACAGATGTACAGTGACGAGCTCAGTTTCTAAACAAGTTGACAAGGTTAATCCATGTCATATTACCTAGCTAGCTTATACAAGGTACATATAATGTTATATTTATAATCTGTTGATGCGTGGTTTTAAACTCTTGCTTTTGCTTAGTGGAGGTGGGAAAGAATTGTGATGGGAATCTGCTTTCTGTGCTTCCTTCTTTCTCGTTACATTGTAAGTGTTGTTTTTCTTCTCCATTTGAGATTGAGAGTTGGCACTAAATTTGAATCCATTGAGAAAGATAGCTTGATATTTTCACGTGTAATTGATAGAGGAAAAAGAAACCGAAGCTCCTCTTAATAGCCTCTGATGCTCTGCTTCTCTCAGTAGCTCTTGGAAGTATATTGGTCTTTTGCATGCGTGCAGAGAATCACGAAATACAAATTGTATGGAATCTCAATATTATGATAAATGGATTATATTATGAGCTTAATATGAGTATCTTCTAACCATAACTATGTATGTTGGAGGGGCATAGGCTGGTCATTTGAAAAGGGGTTTAAATCCACTTTCCTTGAATTTTCTGGTGTTTGAGAAAGAGTATTTGATGATAACTTTGAAGGATGGAGTGATTTATGGTATCATTTCACTCACTGTAAGGTTCCCATACTCATCTTTAGAGGAAGTATTTCATTAATTAATATATCAGTCGTACCATATATAAATGAAATGGTTGTTTCAGGAAGGGCTCACAGTTGGAAGAACGTTTTCCATGTTTAAGAATTATCATATCGACGACAACAAGGAGATTATGGCTATTGGAATGATGAATATAGTCGGTTCCTGCACTTCTTGCTACATAACTATAGGTATTTTTCCACTTTATTTCCCGGAACTTAATCACTGGGCGTTAATATAGTGTATTTTTTGTTTTGAAATGTCACATGTTCAAAGCAGCTCTGGTCAATGTTGTGAAAAAGATTGAATACCCTGGATTGTCCCTATCATATAAAGATACCGACTTTTATAACTTCCTTTATATATTATGTATTACATTATTGTTAGGGTAGACATAAGAATGGTCTTATCGTAGAGGACCTACATCATTTATCTTATACCTTCAACTATATCTTTATGTGTGCGAACCTGAAAGCCATAGTCGTTGTTAATTTTTTATACTGGGTATTAGTTATGGCTTGGCTACTAGGTGGGAACCAATACTCTTTCTGTCATATATACTCTGTATGTTTAGTGTATGACTAAGCCATGGCTTGGTCTCTTAGTGGAAGCCCACACCCTTCTTTTATATGTAGATTCTATGTGTGAAACTGTGGCTTGAACTCTCTGAAGAGCCATTTCCTTCGTTTATATAAATATTATATGCATTCGTGGCTCGATCTCTTGGTGGAGAGCCCACACTATCCATTCATATATAATGTATCACAAATCATGACTCAGATTCTCAAAAGAGTACTAGAGTTGATGTATCACAAATCATGACTCAGATTCTCAAAAGAGTACTAGCACAACTGTAGTTTAATTTTAGAATACTTTTGAGATAAAGTTGTTTAGTAGTTATGGTTGCATGAGGCCAAGAGAGGGCGCAACCCTTAACTTGACTTTAACCTTTGGTTAAATTACTTTTTCCTTTATAATATTTGCGTGGACTAAGCTATCTAAGGCATAGCCCTTGGATTGGCTTGTATCCTTAATTAAATAATTCAAATAGATAATATTATGTTTGTTAAGTCCACAATGGAGTAGTCCTCATTACCCTTGACTTGTATACCTCACCCGAACTTTTATCATGGAATATGCATTGAACTAAGAATACATATGTAAGATAGAACACGCTTAATTATACGATTACTTATATTTTCAGTGAAAAGCTAGATATTCAAGAAAAAAGGTGAAGCCCTAGGTTGATATTTGGTGGTATATACTTCTTACTTTACAATTCCCATTTTCGATGATTAAAGTGAAAATATGTTAAATCTGTTTGTTCATAAAGACTTTGCAATAAAACAATGTACTATTTTGAATATTTTGAAAAAGGTCTCTATGTGAGAGGCTTTGAGAAAGTGGTAAGTAGAATTTCAGCAAATGTCATCGATTACATAGCATGAACTCGTTGGGGCTTGATAATTGCATGTTTAGCACTTGGGCATTTAGGCATTTTGAGATTTTGGGACATATATGATGCTTGTGGTAGAGCGAGTTGCATTTCATTTAAGCACATATATTCTTCTTGTATATGAAGTTGCAGGGTACTAGCATGCAGAAGATTGGTGGTTCGATTCCACCATGCCCTATCATAAATATTTGCATTCTATCACTACTACATATATGAGATATTAAGACAATATTTGTCTAAATTGTCTCAACTTATGACAAAACAAAAATTGTGTATTGTCTTAAATATTGTCTTTAAGCGAGTGTCTTAAACTATTGTCTTAAATTATTGTCTTAAACTATTGTCTTAAATTTAAGACAATAGTTTAAGACAATAATTTAAGACACTCGCTTAAGACACTCGCTTAAAGACAATATTTAACATAATACACAATTTTTGTTTTGTCTTAAGTTGAGACAATTTACACAAATATTTTCTCAAATAGTCTTAATACCCCCCTCTGTGTAGTAGTGTGTCATCCTATTGGAGCCTTGAAATAACCTTAAACCCTCCAATGAGTCAAATGTGCATCTGCTGGAGGCATCGAATCGAGTTTCTCCCGAATTTGGTAACCATGTCATGAACCCCTTTTATCTTTCGCTACCCATCTTCATTCCCTCACATGAATCTTGAGAAATTTTCCACCTACTGAGATTCAGAAATTCCATTAGATTTACAAACTCCATGATGCAATGAGATATTAGTGCTGTGACTGGAAATAAAATGCCATTGATCCATTCACATGCGTTTTACTTTCCAATATAATGTTTTTCTTACCAGCCAAATACTCTGAATACAAACCTGTCAGATTGCTCTGGGCTTCCTCGCTTTCGTTTGTAAATCTCGCAATTCTCCCTCGTTCCATACTCAATAAAAAAGATTGAATCCAAACATGTCCAACTGCTTTCGGCTTCCTGTGATTCACGCGTGGCTCGGGCGGGTTGTGGTTTAAAATGGCTCCATCGAGCAACTATCACTTCTGATATATCACTTGCTTGTTGCAGCGGTCATCCAGAACTCTCTCGTAAAACAAAATATTTTCCCAAATCCTATAAAACCACATGATCTTTCATTTCAATTTCAAATAAAGCCCGCCTCTTTATCCACTTCAAATTTCAAGCCTGCCTTTTTATCGAATTCAAATTTCAAGTTGTATGGCTTAATGCAATCCATGGCACATCGCATGGCAGATGGATGGTTAACTAATCCATGGTGATGGTCGCGTCGTGTTGAGAGCTGGGAACTTTTGAAGTGATGTTTAGGGATTTTGCCAAGTGAGATTTCCAACGCACCCAATTTTTCGGTCACCGGAGTTTCCATGGAGTGATGCATGATCCATGAGCTGATAGACTCTTTATGACTCTGCAGCTCAATGGATAGCTCTCGCTGATTAGCACTTGCTTTAGGATAGATGAGCATGGAGCTGCATGCTAGGCTTCCAGAATGGAGGAATCTAGATTGGTGTCCCTTAATGGCATCCCTTAATTATTAACAAAATTAATGTAGCCACCTTTTTCTCTCTTTCAACATGGCCGCATTTTGTTCATATCTCGAAACAATGAGAGTGGCTGCCAACATGGCAGTTCGCATTTATTTGCATCAATAAATCAATAAATGAATGAGGCCTTTTAAATACATATAGCAAGTTTATATTTTTTTCTTTTATTTTTTATTTTTAAATATTTTTATAATTCAATAATTCATTTGTATACCAGGAAAAAATTGTCAAATCAATATATTCTACCAATCAAAAAATTAATTAATCTAATTTTAAAAATTTATAATTTCTTTTCTATTTTAAAAAAATTAAAGTTAATATGAAAAAATTTCACAAACTTTAGTTAACCATATAAAAGAAATTGAAACTATTCGAAGTCAACCAACTTTGGGTGACCAATCGATCGCTAGACTCCCTCCTAAAGATTACATAATAATTCTTAATCTACTTTGGAGTAATGCACTGCATGGCTTATCAACCTAACTCTATTTAATTGGTCTTTATATTATTCAATTAAAATTCTAGCTCCAACGTTATTCCATAAATGATGCATAACTTAGGTGTATATTCACAAAATTAAAGCAATACGATAATAAAAGTCAAAATTGCAAACCAAAGCTATAATCCCGACACATGTAACTATTGAATATTAACAACAGAGTAACTACAGGGCTCTTTCCCAGGGAATCTACGCAGAAACTTCAAGAATTCCCTCCCAACACTTATAATGTTTAAACCAGAAATATAATTCTGCCCTAACACGTAGATCATCTTTCATGTGACGCCATTAAAACCAGGTTAACTAGTACAGAACTCTTCCAAGGGAATCTATGCAGAAAACTTCAAGAAACTCTATCCGAAATCTATAATGCAGAGGCAGAGGTCTAAATCGCGATTTCGATCCATTTTGAAGAAAACATAGATCTAAGCAAATCAATAACCAATAAGGGATAAGAAGACTTCTAACAGCGATCCATAATGCATACATCACACATATCGGTTTAGGATTTAGTCCATGCAAAAAAATAAAGAAAAGTAAAACGATCTCCTTTCATCAGTAAAGATCTAATCACAAGGATCTATACGACCACTCTAATTTGCTAGCAGCCAAAACAAAAGATAAGGATCGGGCTGAGGGAGCCGTCTTATCCCTTCATGAAGCTTAAAGTAAAACATAACTTTTTTCCCTCCTTCGCGTGGTATATTTAAATAGATAATATATATAAATCTCAGAGATCAATAACGAAACACCAATACAGTGAGATCGGGCATCAGCCTCCCCTTCCTTTCCTCTCCAGCATATGCATAAATATATGAATCAAACATCAAAATTACAACTACGACCACTGTGCTATTTATGTAAGTATAAAACTCAAATCGCACTCCTCCTATACATTAAACTATATCGATCTGCACCATATCGTATTCCGTCCAGTCAAATATGATAGACAAGCACAAAGTTAAGTTATACTTACCTAAGATACAATGCTTTCCTCATATCGCATTCCTTTTGCCTGAGCTACCGCGATTCTCCTTTATCGCATTCTCTTTTAACAAGTTTGTCTCAGCCCCAGCGATTTCCCATGTCGCTTCCCTTGTGCATGAACTACAACGATCCTCTTCTCTCTGTTAACGCAGAGATTCCTCCTCCATTGCGAAGAGTACTTCCACAACAAAGAGTTTCTTACTCCCCAGATTTCCATCTCGCCGCGGGTGAAGTTAGCATTTCCTCCCCAGATCTCCTCCTTTCCCCCCAACTGCGACCCCCTGTTTACTGCTCCAGCTTCTCCCCTTTGAAGAGTCCGTCCAAAAATTGAAACGGATTCTCTTCTGCCATTTGAAGGTCTGTGCTCTCAGAAATAAGCCAATTGTCCACTCAAAGAGTGTGTTGTATGGGGACAACTCTCCATGAGAATCGTAGCACCACTACCGGTTTCCTTTCTTATCCATAAAATCATATAATAATATTTTATTAAGCTAAATGGAAGTCAAAATCACTTATGGAAGGTATAGATATATATATATTCTTTTGTTAATAGTTATGTATCGCTCACATTGGTATGTGAAGAAAGATGCAAGGGTCGGTAGCCTTTGTCATGTTCTAATAACCTCACTTTCTCCTTTATATATATAAATATATATAAGAGGTAATATATAACATTATTCATATTTATTATTTATGAGTAATTTGAGTATATATATCTATATGTATATACACTCATATTTATACAAAATACTTTATTGCATAAAATAGTTCCTAAATAACTTTTAACTACATCTTTCTTCTATATTACCCTTATGGCGAAATTAGAATAAAATATTCACTTAGTATCCGCTCAATGGTCTTTAAGATATAAGTTTTGTTTATTCTTATTACTAGGGTGTATGATTTTAATGATGTAATTCTGTGGCATCCTTTGCTGGAACTAGGGTGTTAGAGATATCCCTAGAAGTTCTTTGATTTTTTTCTTTATAGTATAGATCTTGGTAATAGTTCATCTAATGCCAACCATTAGTCTTCCAGAGTCATTTATTTCCCTTTGGCGGGAAGGAACTATCTTCGGTATCATTTTCTAGGACTAACCAATAACTTAGAACTTAAGTGATCCATTTGTGAATATACATATTCACTTAAGTTCTTATGACACCATGATGGCATCCATCATAAAACTCATGGCCTACCAGCCATTTATACATCCTTACTTGCCCCCTGGTGAATTCGTTTGCCCCGTCGTTAAGTTGCAACATGTCCTCAGTCTCGTAAGTCTACTAATTACAACTTAGGAACAATAAACAACATACATAAAATTTGTACTGGTGGGGCCTTGGCCTTGAGCTCCTCACCAGAACAAGTATACATTTACATTTTTCTGTTACAAAAAGTAAGGTAAAAGGAGGGATGTCACATCCTTTCCCCCTTAATAATAACACCGTCCTCGGTGTTTGTACCCTTTCAACTTTGTCCCCCGCTCTTAGTTTTCCTTGTAAGCATAAAATTTTCAACTATCTTGCTATCCCTCAATGTTTCTTTCTTTTTGTACCTTGTACTTTTCACAAACCGCACAAGAATTTTATCATAAAATACATGCATAACTTTTAATTATAACAAGTTCATAACATAAGTATATGCGCATACCTTGTGCACAACATATGCATAGTAGAAACAACTCTCGGTGCACTACCTCAACACCGAATAAGACATTTTATTCTAGGTGCTCCAGAGGTACCTAATAATCAATAGTCGACTGATTACTGATGCTCCAGAGCATCCAACTCAACATTAGTAATCACAATGAGTTGCAGTGTTTCTAGAGCTTTTATGCTCAACACTCAATAAAATAGTCTAAGTGATCCAGGGCTTATGCCCAACACGTATATAAAATTAATCCTTGTGCTCCAGAGCCTACGCTCCACATAACAAGGTAGTCCATGTGCTCTAGAGCTTACGCTCAACACATAACAAGGTAGTCCATGTGCTCCAAAGCTTACGCTCAACACATTACAAGTAGTTATGTGCTCCAAAGCTTACGCTCAACAGATAACAAAGTAGTCCATGTGATCCAGAGGTTACACTCAACATATGACTCTCATCAAAATACTTGGTAATTATTCCATACTAGAAGACTCTTACCTCGATGCTATGGACCTGGTCAAAATTTCAAGGTTGTTTTCTATCTTTATTACTAATGCAGAGTAGTCACAAGTTTCTTTTATCAGCCTATTATGGTGTGAATCTTTATGAATAACCTTCCCCTTAAACCTTCCCAGTCCTCTCAGTAGGACAGTCCTCTTTAATAGGACACACCAGATATCAACAATTTGATCTTTTGAGTGCTCAGATTCACGACTGGACCCTCTAGTGAACTTGGGAACACTTGCCCCATGCAAAGTCCTCTCTCTGCAACCATTCTTTTTGGTAAAGGTTCTTTATTTTAATTTAGGTCACCTTCTTTAGACATATGTTTTTCTTCTTATTCAATCGCTTCTTTCATTTATTGGTTAAATCTTTAAATATTTTGTTTTAGTGTAAGGAAATTTCTTTAAAATTTCCAAGAGCTTTATAACCCAGGGCGTCCCCCGTGATTAGCTCAAAAATCTTTATAATATTTAGTTATTTTAAGTTCATTGTTCTTTATTGCATGTTTCATAAGTTTATGGTTTTTATGGATGCCGCCATTTTACCTGCAATAACCTCGAAGTATTGTCAGTCCATGACATAGAATTAGAAATTATGAATAAATAAAAATATTACAATCATCACATTGTTAGTTTATGCTTTGATATTCTAAATCCTATGAGCTCAACATCAAACCTATAAATGGTGAATAGTCATGATGCTCCAGAGTCCTCCCGACTCAACATCATACTATAAAGGATGAATAACCGTGATTTTCATTTTGATTTCCATTCAGTTTCTTATAAACTTAGTAAATCATTCATGCAAATGACTATCATCAGTCCAACTGTAAATTTGCATTATGCTACCTCTTCAAAACAATTATTGAATCATACCTCATGTATTCCCTTTCGTTCACCAGTCTTGTGAATATTTTGTACCCGCATATACCTGCATGCTTCAATTACAATCTCTCTCCAGAAGTTATTTACATCATAATATCTTATTCATTATAAGGAAAACATAACATAGCATATATCAAGTTTCCTATCTTTGATCATATATAAGATCCCGTTTGCAATCATCATTCTGATGTGTAATTCTAATACATTACTCATTTTTCGACAAGTATAGTTACAATTGGATTGGAACATATTTAAGCATATTTAAGTATAACATCTCATCTATGATTCTCTATAGTTTCTTCACTAGTACCTTAACATATGAACTTTCTATCGTTCTTTCAACGCCATGCATTCAAATGGTTTAGACATTTTATCCTCCTATATGATTCTATAATAAAAGATAATTGCATGCCAAGATTTGCTATTTATACAAGAAGGTAAATACTCCATACATTTCCTAAGCATAGAGGTTTATCATAAATAGAGTTTTGAATCTCATTTTTATGTTTTGACTATCAATTTAAAACTATTTCAAGCATTGTTTTCCCAACAATATATATATATATATATATTTAATGGTCAATGCACTTACGCTACACTCGTCTAGTCAAACCATGTTTTGAAACTCTAATTTTCTGTACATAAGATAACTCTTACTTTTAGGCATACATACCTCATGTTTATTCAGTTATATAGGAGGTGAACATATCAATCCTTATCTTCTGGTTTATTTTACTAAAGGCTTGAATCCTATCTTTTTACTTGGAACTAAAGTCTGTCATAGAGCATAGGTCCTTTAAAGAAATTTCACTTCCTATGTAATCTCTCTGCTTAGCTATAGCATATAATACACTTTCAATGACATACCAGTTCAACTTTGCTATATCACGCATGCTAATAATATAACAACTACTGATAAGGTAACATCTTTACTAGAAAACAAAATACAGTGCAGAGTGCACAATATACTTTTACGTTTGTGAGTCGATAGGACCTAGTGTTGTAACCTAGCTGTGATACCACTTGTAACATACCCAATATCTCAGAGTTAGTAAATTGGGTAAGTTTTTCGAAATTTTACTTAAAGCATTAATATCTACTCAATGAAAATTTAGGTGTGATAAGAATTGTTGTAGTTGCATTGGTACAAGATACTAGAATAAAGCAAATAATCAATATGTGTACTATTGAATTTCCTCAAGAGAAAAACACTGAAGAACATATAAAAGAGACCCCATAGGAGATCCATTATGAAAAGAGGCACATCGAAGCAAAACATATTATAAAATCTCACAGCTTAGGAACACATAAGAATCACATACTGGTTAGTTGTTTATAAAGAATAAAGTCAAAAAGCATTCCTAAGATCAATGCATAATCTTACTGTATTTGATAAGACAAACATAACACATACTAGATGAACCAAAAACACATTTGACAAAAAATACAAAAACAACAAGCCATTTAAACAACCCACAAAGAGAGACTGTTTTCACGTGGTTCACCCACTCTTGGGCTACGTCCACAAAAGTTGTTGCATCTTTTATTATTACTCCAAAACCAATTTTGGTTACATTCCAAACGATCTCCTTTCATCAGTAAAGATCTAATCACAAGGATCTATACGACCACTCTAATTTCCTATCAGCCAAAACAAAAGATAAGGATCGGGATGAGGGAGCTGTCCTATCCCCCTTCATGAAGCTTAAAGTAAAACAGAACTTTCTTCCCTCCTTCGCACAGTATATTTAAATAGATAATATATATAAATCTCAGAGATCAATAAGGAAACACCAATACAGTGGGATTGGGCATCAGCCTCCCCTTCCTTTCCTATCCAGCATATGCAT
Source organism: Larix kaempferi (assembly GCA_027924585.1). Lineage (NCBI taxonomy): Eukaryota > Viridiplantae > Streptophyta > Pinopsida > Pinales > Pinaceae > Larix > Larix kaempferi. The sequence continues at coordinate 8,116,376 of BSBM01000240.1, read as the reverse complement.
AAATATATGAATCAAACATCAAAATTACAACTGGGACCTCTGTGCTATTTATGTAAGTATAAAACTCAAATCGCACTCCTCTATACATTAAACTATATCGATCTGCACCATATCGTATTCCATCCAGTCAAACATGATAGACAAGCAAAAGGTTAAGTTATACTTACCTAAGATACAACGCTTTCCCCATATTGCATTCCTTCTACCTGAGCTACCGCGATTCTCCTTTATCGCATTCTCTTTTAACAAGTTTGTCTCAGCTCCAGCGATTTCCCATGTTGCTTCCTTTGTGCTTGGACTACAACAATCCTCTTCTCTCTGTTAACGCAGAGATTCCTCCTCGATTGCGAAGAGTACTTCCACAACAAAGAGTTTCTTACTCCCCATATTTCCATCTCGCCACGGGTGAAGTTAGCATTTCCTCCCCAGATCTCCTCCTTTCCCCCCAACTGCGACCCCCTATTTACTGCTCCAGGTTTCTCCCCTTTGAAGAGTTCGTCCAAAAATTGAAACGGATTCTTTTCTGCCATTTGGAGGTCCGTGCTCTCAGAAATAAGCCAAGTGTCCACTCAAAGAGTGTGTTGTATGGGGACAACTCTCCATGAGAATCGTAGCACCACTACCGGTTTCCTTTCTTATCCATAAAATCATATAATAATATTCTATTAAGCTAAATGGAAGTCAAAATCACTTATGGCAGGTATATATATATATTCTTTTGATAATAGTTATGTATCGCTCACATTGGTATGTGAAGAAAGATGCAAGGATCGGTAGCCTTCGTCATGTTCTAATAACCTCACTTTCTCCTTTATATATATAAATATATATAAGAGGTAATATATAACATTATTCATATTTATTATTTATGAGTAATTTGAGTATATATATATCTATATGTATATACATTCATATTTATACAAAATATTTTATTGCATAAAATAGTTCATAAATAACTTTTAACTACATCTTTCTTCTATATTGGGTTGTATAGCACCTAACTTTTATCAATGCAATAAAAATATTAAAATGAAAAACATCATCATACAAAAATTGTGAAAACCGAAATAGAATTTTGAAATTTTCTATACTAAAAGATGTAACAATGTTGTTGCAAACCACAATCTATATTGCTCTAAATTTTAAAATTGCATTTAAAATATGGCTTGGATTCACATGGGAGCTGAGAGTAATGGAAATCGTCCGTGTTTTTGCGATTTTAAAATATATTTAAAATGGCTTGGATTCACATGGGAGATGAGAGTAATGGAAATCGTTCGTGTTTTTGCGATTTTAAAATATATTTAAAATTTAACCCAGAGGTTATTCATAGTGCTGAAATAGTTAAAGTGGGTTCCTATTTTTGTCATCTAGTTACAGAAAATGATAATCACGAATTGGATAAAGAAGTTTTAAAGGATGAATTGTTTAATGTTATGTACAGAGTGTGCAATTTTATCTAGGTTATTTTGGTCTTATGAGTGACGAATCATTGACGGTTGAAGTGGTGAGATATAGTGGAAACCAGGCCTGGAATTTGATGTCGTGTAGGACGTATTGAGCAAATTTAAACGTATTTTATAGGTAACATTATTTTCCACACATCACCGTCTACATGTGAGATAAACTGTGGACCATTAATTTGACGTCTACTGGCGTTCATCAAACGTCAAAATTGCTAGTACCTACCTGGTGCTTGGAAAGTAGGTTACTACTAGGTAGTGGCAAGTGGCAACTGGCAAGTGCAACCGTAGTTTACCCGCCGGTGGCAAATGCAACCTAAGTTAACCCCAAATTTAATGTGCCATGGCACTTGGTAGTGTGGCACTGGCACTGCGGTTCGTCGCACCGTGAATGGTTTGAAACTTGAGCGCTGGTGCAAATTGCAATTAAATGTTGTTACCCAGTACGCTGGTAGTAGGTACAATAGGGTAATGCAAGTTAATGGAGTTAATTGCTCGGTAGTCGGTTTGGTAGTTGTTGGATGCAGGCTTGCATCGTTCTGGCTGCAAGTCTTTCCTTTCAAGTTGTATCAGACTCAGAGGCTGAGGCAGAGCCACCGGCTGCTCAGTAGTAAACTCCATCGAGGTCGTCCCTTCCTTCCCGAGTCCCCAATGCCCATCTCGGTGAGAGTCGAGACGTAACCAATGGCCACCACCAAATGCGAGTTGAAGGATTGCTAATTTGCGAATTGTGAGTGCCCAGCAAGGTATAACTATTAGAGTGGGGATTTATGAGTAGTTGAAGCCTGCACGACTCCTATCTCCGGAGTGTTAAGAGACTCGGGGAGAGTTTGGTCATGGAGAGGAAGCTGGTATAACTGTTACGAGTGGGGGTTTATGAGTAGCTGCAGCTTGCACGATTCCTATCTTCGGAGTATTAAGAGACTTAGGGAGAGTTTGGTCACAGAGAGGAAGTTGGAAACCTGGAGCCGGAGGCTGTAGACCAAAGGAAATAGGTTTCCTGTTCCAGTTTTGCAAGAGGAATCTCCATTTTTGCGGGTTTTCATCAAGCATTTTGCAAGAGGAATCTCAATTTCTGCGGGTTTTCATCAAGCATACAACTTACAAGCATAAGTAAGTAAGCATTTGCAACTGCTCCCATTCTATTACCCTATGCTTAGCTATTTTAAAAAATTAATTATGCTTCTCCGGTGAAAGTACTCTGTTTTTAAAGCCTTCTTCAGCTCTCTGTTACCAGTAGGCTAGTAGCCTAGTAGGTTCATTTTCATTTTCCCATGACGTCATTCTTAGGTCCGAAAATCGAGCCCTATTCGACCATCTTTTTCTCTGTGCATGATTTTACAGAGACATTTCATTTTCAGTTTTTTGAAAGGTCGAATTCGTCGGGTTTCCATTCTTTTTGCATTCGTCGGGTTTTCATTCTTTTTGCATTCAGCGTCACTATTGAAAGCCTGACGAACTCGTATAAGGCACGATTTGCCACAAAGATGAGGTTTTCTCTCATTTGTGCAGTCGAATTTGTGTTTAAAAGAGAGGCGTATTGATGGCGACTCATAGAGTCACAAGTCACAACCATTCTACAAATTTTTTGGTGAAGCCTTTCAAGCCCTTTTTCCTCCCAGAAATGTCCTTAATTCTTCCTCTATAATTTCTATATAAAATCTTGAATGTCACATCTTAGTTTGTATTAGGTTGAACCCTATCATGTGATTGTGTGTCTATTCCATTGTTCTTTATGATAAATTTCACAATACAAACAATCATTTAAGGATTCAAACCCTGGTTATGCAAAAGAAAGTGCTTTCCATAATGAAGGGAGCTCAAGAAAAAATAGAGGCATCCATCACGATCAAGATTATAACCATGCAGTGGTATTTAAGAAATGTGGGAAGAAGCTTGCAGCAACAATTTCACACCAGTAATTCATACTATTTACGTTAGATCTCACACTAATTCTTTAAAAAAATAGTGTTGTACAGATCTCAAGAAGCATGTGCCAAAATGCTTACAATCCTCGATGGAAAAATGCAACTCAAAATTACCAGATCTCTTTGAACCAGATTTTTTTGATGATTAATTACCATTTATCCTCTTTTCCATTACCCCTCCCATTGAATCTAGATATGTGATTCTCTTGATGTAGGCAACATCGCTTACTGAACAACAACCGCTTCCAAGTTTCTGCTAGACTACAACGTGATAGACAGGTTTACATCTTACTTGTCATACTTTCTATTGTTAATGCTTCTCTATTAAAAATAAATAATATATTATTTAGTTGAAAACCTAGAGCTGAAAATCTTATCAAATGTAAACAAATGTCAAGGTTATTCAGTTGAACGAGCAGAACCAAAGCAAGCAGGAAGGGCACTAGTAGTTTATGTTTTTTTATTGAACAAAAGCATTATAGGCACTGGGATGAGAGAAGTTTTTTGTTGTTTGAAATACACTTTGGTAAAAATACAGTTAATTATGTATTCCATGAAATTTCAATGCTATTGTAAAATACTTTTTTATTTATAATACAAACTACGGTTACATTTATATATTTATTATTTTGAATAATTGTTTTGGTGTATTTATTTTGTTTTGTTTTATTTTTTAAGTATAAAATTAAAATTGTTAAATTTCATAAAAATGCAAACAAATTTGAAGTTTATGAATTTACAGAAAACGTAAAATGAAAGACATGGAAAATACAAGACCATCATCAAATTGCCTAGTGATAGGCAGTGTAGATTTGAAATTCCAGGCCTGGTGGAAACATGTTGGGTTTTATTAATGCAACGATAGTATTTCTTTAAAAGTGGATAAGCTTGAGTGAAAAATGTATTATCTAATGATGACATGATTTCATAGAACAATTTTTTTTTTTACAAGTAAATTGACAAAGTTAAGTTATTGGGTTTGTTTAGAAATTTACATACTATTAGAATTCAAAATCTAATTTGATTGTATAGCATTTCACGTGGTTTTGTTTTCGTATTGTCAAGTAGATTATGGGAGTGTGTGAGTTTGATTACATTTCCACTCATTATTAATGGGCAACTTTTCTTTTTCTTTAAACTCTTTAGATGTTTAAAACATGGTGGTTGACTATCCTCATATTTATTTCTTCATAAGCTTTGGAGTAGGTAAATATTTGAAGCAAGACGAAGCTTTAGATGGATAGATGGAAAATAACATCATAGTGGGAGGAAATGAAGTTTTAACACATTTATTGTTGTTGATGGTGTAATTTTATTATAAAAAGAAGTATGGATGAAGGAAAGAAATACTTTAACAATAATGCAAAGCTACTTGAATGATGGTTAATTATATGAAGTTCACCATTATTTTGGATTGAGTGCAGAACATATGTTACCAGCATAGATTCATGTATTTATCAAGTATCGAGAGGGATCCAATTTCTTGAGGTGTATTTTTTTTTTTAAATTTAAACTCAAGAAATTTAATCTCTCTTGATTGATAGATCCGGGTTTAAGTTTTAAGTTTTTATTTTATAAACGAACATCTATTTTTTAATTACTTTTCATAATATTTTATTTTATGAGCGGACATGGATTTTTTTTAAATACTTTCCATAATTTTACTTTTTTTGTACATTTTAATTAACCGCCAACAATACATTTTACATTTTTACTTTTCATTACATTTTACTTTTTTACATTTCATTAAATAGTTTCCATTACATTTTACTTTTTTTTACGTTTTAATTAATGGCGGACAATAATAGAGACAAACTTTACATGTAACATTACAAGATCTCCCTCATACTATTACTTTTTACTTTACATGTAAAGTTACAACATCTCTCCCATACATTATCTCCATTTTACTATATTATTTTTTGCCGACAAGATCTCTCCCATACTGCACTGTAACTTTTTAGCTGATAATAAAGACAAAAGTTACATGTAAAGTTACAACATCTCTCCCATACATTATCTCCATTTTACTATATTATTTTTTGCCGACAAGATCTCTCCCATATTGCACTGTAGAGCACCTCTAACCCAAAAACCTTTATGTTCCTTAATGATTGAAATATTTGGGGTTTAACCCAATGGTTTATAGAAAAAGAAAATGGGGTTAGTTGATTAGTAAGATAGAAAAGGGAATCCACTTATGGTGCAGTAGGTGATTTTGTTGAATGTCATATTCATTCTCATTGTTTAGTCTCAATGAAGTAGTTGAAGATTGTTAGGATTGGTTCATATATGAACATGTAGTTTTGCATTTATTAGTTAGTAGAGTTAGTGGAGAAGACATGGTAAACAACCCTTGTATTGTCTATATTTTCTAGCTTGAGAAGAGCGCGAGAGATGCTTCATAGTTTAGTTTCATTTTTCGTATACTTTGATGTTAACATGGTATCAAAGCATGTTTAAGACTCTTTAAAGAAAGGAGAGAACATTGCAGAGGAAATATGTGCGGTGATTGCATGCAGCAAATCCATCTTAGACTAGAGCACAACAAATATGGCACATGTTAAAAATTATATTTGATTTATTTTCATTCTGTGTTTGTTACGGATATATAAACAAGAGGCTGGCTTATATTTAAAAGCTTATTTGTAATCTTTGTAAAAGATTCTTGTGAAAGGTTATGGAAATTGAAAGTAAAAGTTGTGAAATTGAAAGATTGGAGACTCGCATGCTTTGCAAACCTTAATTTTTTTTTAACATTAAGTGGTTGTATTACTTTGAGAAAAGTGAAAAGGTTTCTCAACAATTTTTTTTTACCAAGGGCCGAAAAGAACTATACGGTCGCGAAGACATACGATTTTTTTTAAAGAAGTATCAGAAGTAATTGCTTAATTGCAAACAATCAAAACTATTTATACATTAAAGAGACTTAGGTTCAACTAAGAATAGCTAGGCAGATGATGATGCCTACTTAAGCTTACAACTTACATAGGATGGATGTCAGCATTGGAAACATCAACGCCAAGATCTTCATAAGCTAAAAGTAGGACCTTATAAGGTACTTAAGTACAAACTACTCTCATAACTGGAGAAAAAGAAAAAACCTCATAGGAAAAACTCCTCTTTAAAAACGAGAAAAAGCACACATGCTAAAAAATGCATGAAGTGAAGAAAATCCACCAATGATGCAATGGAAAGAGCAAGAGATCTACCAAAATTCTGAAGACTCCAGCCAAACTATTGAGCCAACAAGAGTTAAATGCACATCCTTCAAAATATACTAATCCTAAAAAATCAACATCAACAACCCAGAAGACATCACATGCTAAGTTATAGGAACTGGTGTTATGTACGAAGATCACTCTGAAGATTCATGATGTCAATCAAACATGATGAAAAAAATCAGCCAAAGAAGCATTGCATACCACCCCATTAAACACAACTGAGGAATTTGTGCAAGATCTATTTTACGTGGTATGCAATATATTATAACCAACTGAGGGATGTGTGCAAGATCTATTTTACGTGGTATGCAATATATTATAACCAGTAAGAGCAACAAATTCTGATCCCCAAAAGTCGTTATCTAAAAAAATGATCTGCACGACCATATATGAGATAAAGAAGGATCTGCAAAATAGGTTATCGGGCCAGCAAGACAACGGAGCCAACGATCAGACAAATGCACACCGTTGAAAAGATGAAGCAAAGACGGATCTGCAGAGAGACCAACGGTCAAGCCGAGTAGCTTCCTCCACCTGCTGGAAGTAAACATAATCACCTTCTGAGACAGGCAACAGCATTAAGAGTTCACTGAAGTCTAACCGAGAACTTCTGAAAAGTGTGAGTTGTGAGATTCAGTCACATATTATGACGTTTTCAATTCATTTTCAATCGGCTGGTGAAAGAAAGCAAGATCTGAGAAAAAGATCTACTGTGCAAATTATGAAGGACCGAGGCTGAACATCTATGGCGAGCAATAGAAACACCAAGCAGGCAATTAAAATCGCCTAGATCCAGACACAGGATTGTAATAAAGCTAGCAATCGGAAAAAAAAATGTGTCATTCCACCATAGGATTGGACACAATTCTCATCAGAAAAATAAGCCCATAGGCAGTGGATAGTCCGCTCGTGCGAGAGGCCACAAGAGGTAGTCTAGATTGTCAATGCTGAGACTTTTCTCCTTACACGACCAAAGTTACAAATTGTTTTTTAAAAAAGCTTTCAAAGGTCTCAACACAATAGCAACAGCTTTGACCTTCGTCTGTGTCGAGAAGACATTATTCTCTATCCACTTTATAGAGATCTAGTAGAGGAAGGTCGTAATCAGTAAAATTAAAGTTTCACAACAACACCTCTGACCAGGGAAGCTGAAATAACTTAGCCAATTAAAAATTCAAGTCTCTTACACGCAGATCCGCACACATGAAATCCAGAATCATTCCTTCATGAAACAAAGGAAAGAGATCAGTCTGCTCACACGCAGGAACATATCAATTGATCTGAGAAAGAAAGGTGGGATCACATCCCTTCTCGTGAGAGAGTGTGGGATGATCCTCTCTCTGATACCATGAAGAAGTATCAGGAGTACTTGCTTAATTGTCAACACGTAGGAACATATCTCAATTGATCTGAGAAAGAAAGGTAGGATCACATCCCTTCTCGTGAGAGAGTGTGGGATGATCGTGAGAGAGTGTGGGATGATCCTCGTTCTGATATCATGAAGAAGTATCAGGAGTACTTGTTTAATTTTCAACAATGAAAATTATTTATACACGAAAGAAGCTTAGTGTCAACTAAAAACAGTTGGGCAAATGATGATGTCTATATCTATATTGTTTGCATTGGAAAAACATCAACACCAAATTCTCCTTTTTCATCATTAACATAACCAAGAAAGGTGCAACCATCCCTTTTTAGGCACACGCTATTTTGAAATCAACGAAAAATAATTTTTAAAGGGAAGATATGTGTCATATTTAGAAAAAAGAGAAACCCTATCCCATTCTGTGGTTTTGTGTCTTAGAGGAGGTGTTTCACATGAATAGATCTACCATCCATAGCTAAGAAGAAGTATGCATGATGAAATCCACATGAAAGGAGTCCGCATAAGGGATTTCAAATAAAACCACTGCATTGGCAAAGAGGGTATCATATTTTTTTAAGAAGTTTTGAAAAGAAGACATTGGTATAAATTTATTTATATTGGAAAAAAGGATGCACTAGATATTTATATATATTGAAAAAAGAAAGGCTATTTGATTTTTTATCAAAAAGTTATGAAAAAATATAAATTATGAAAGAGACTTTTGTTTCAAGTGATTGGTTGTGTGATTTTGGGTAATTTAAATAAATAAATTAATAAATAAGATTATGGTATTGTTTAAAATAAGTATTAGGTTGGTTATTAATGGAAAAATGACATGACATGGTGATGAACAATGACATGTTAGTTGCATGAGCAATTAAAGAAACCAAGGAGGAAAGCAGCAGAGCACAATGGCTCACTCAACAGACAGGAGGAGAAACACTCAACTCAATTGTATTAACAATTTAGAAAATTACATATATAGGAAAATGATAAGCTAACTAGATCCAATAAATGTGGATCAGATCCTAAAGCTCAGGAGCTGTTCAAACAAACAAACAATATATGGAAACCACCAATGAATACATAGGCTACATTATTTCTAAAAGCCTCCCTTAATGCAGAAATGGATTATTGACAACACCTAACTTCTACCTAAGATCCTCAAAGTGGATCCTTCCAACTGGTTTAGTAAACATATCAGCAACATTCTCACTTGTCTTACAATAGGTGAGTTCAATTTCTTGAGACTCAATCTTTTCTCTAACAAAATGATGCTGCAGCTCAATATGTTTGGATCTGGCATGATAGACTGGATTGTGTGCCAGCTTAATTGAGCTTTGATTGTCACACTGAATTCTGGTAGCTAGTTTTTGTTGTGTTCCAACATCTTCAAGAATATGCCTTAACCAAATAGCTTCACATGTGGCAGTGGTAATTCTACTAATTCCTTTTAAGAAGTGTCATCATCAAGTATGCAAGGGAAATCCAATGGGTACTTTATCTTTAGGTAATTCTACTAATTCCCAAGTTTTATTTCTCATAATAGAATTATATTCCTCATCCATTGTAGTCACCCATTCTTCCTTATCTTTGGCTTGTTCATAATTTAATGGTTCTATGACATTCATTACATTAGTCATCAAGGCATAATCTCTAAACTTTACAGGAGGTTGAGTTTGCCGATTTGACCTTCTAGGTATTACAGTACCTGTTGGAGTTCCATCCATGATTCTTCTATCTTATGTTGTTTCATCATCTCAGGTAGCATCACTCATGCTTGATTCTTGTTCCTGTACCTGTTGCTATTGTTGCACTTGCTGCTATTCCTGCACTTTTTGAAGAATTTTATCTATTTTTCCATGCTCATCTGGGATCATTTTTTCATCAGCATTATTCATCCTATTACTTATATTTGTATTTTCATGAAATACAACATCTTTGCTAGCAATCAATTTGTGTGAACTAGGATGAAACAGTTTGTATGCTTTATGATCATCGTAGTAGCCAACAAAGACACATTCAATAGATTTTGCATCCAATTTTCTTCTATCATCTATAGGGATGTGTGCAAAATCCCTAGAACCAAATACTCTTAAATGACTAATTTCAAGTTTATAGCCATAAAAGACTTCAAAAGGTGTTTGAAGATTTAATTTCTTTGTTGGACTCCTGTTCTTTAAATATACAACAGTATTAATGGCTTCAGCCCAAAATCCATTGGAAATGTTTATACCTTGAAGCATGCTGCATGCACATTCCACCAACGTTCTTCTCTTCCGCTCAGCAACTCCATTTTGCTGAGGTGTATGAGGCACAGTAAATTGCTGTTTAATTCCATTGTCTGTACAGTATCTTTCAAAATCTCTAGAAGTGTACTCACCACCTTGATCTGATCTGAGGATTTTGATGTATTTACCTATCTTATTTTCAACTTTGGTCCTGAATTCTTTGAAGTATTCAAAGACATCACCTTTGCTTCTTATGAAATATACCCAAGTGAACCTAGATCTGTCATCCACAAATATGAGAAAATACCAAGCACCACCAAGTGATCTGGTCTGCATAGGTACACAAACATCAGTATGAATTAACTTAAGTAATTCAATCTGTCTCTTCTTTTCATGATTAGGAAATTCCTCCTTATGTTATTTTCCAAGTGCACATGTTGCACATTCTATATGACCATCTTTGATAACAGGAAGACCTTCAACCATAGACTTATTCTGTAATAACATAAGATCGTTGCGTCTGAGGTTCCCATACCTTTGATGCCACAATTCGACATTGGATATGATTGATGCTGCTCGTGCTTGATGGATGCCCTTTACTGCATCCAGTTTGTACAAACCACCAAGTCTGGATCCTATTGCTATAACCCTGTAATGGTCTTGGACATCTTTGAAATGGTACTTATATTTATCAAATTCTACTTTCATATCATTATCAGTGATAGCAGAAACATATATTAAGTTCTTTTTTATGCCTGGAACATACATCACATTATGAATCTGTTTAAATTTTCCATCAGGTAGGTTAACACTTATCACTCCATAACCTAAAACTTTATGAGACCTATTATCACCCAAATAGATGTGTGTGCCATCAGATTTTTCATAATACTAATCATACCAATCTTTGTTATAGGACATATGGGAAGAAACACCCGAATCTATGAACCATGCACTTTCATCATCTGTCTCAGCAGACAAAGCATGTCCAGATATAAACAGTCTAAGATTCTTGAATCCATTGACATTAGGGGTGTCTTTTCTTACATAGTTTCCAATATGTTTTCTATATCTGTTATTGGACTCATTGTTTATCTTCTTAAAACAATCTCTAGCTATATGACCCGATTTGCCACAATAATGACATACAACATCTTTATTAACATTAGAATCATGGTGTGACATACCTCTATGTCTTGTACAAAACTTGCCTCTGTGTATGTTCCACTGATTTCCTCTGTGTGAGTGTCTGCCTCTTGCCATCAGTGCTTGATTTGCAGTCTGAGATTCCAGCTCATAAATCTTCATTCTCTCTTCTTCTTGTAGTAGGATTCCGCCAAGTTTTGTAAAGGTAGGAGGAGTCTGTCTTGCTACAAGCGCTGAGATGAACACTTTATAATCTGACAATAAACCTTTTAATGTAATAGTTACCAGATCAGTGCTAGATACTTCTTCACCTATGTCACCCTGATTATCTTGAAAATATTTGATTCAGGAAATATATTTATTCATAGGTTCATTCACCTCCATCTTAATAGAAAATAATTTAGTCTTCAAAAACAAAATTCTATTTGAATCTGATGTCTGATACAAACCTTTGAGTTTGTCCCATGTCTCTTTGGACATCTTGCAATTTCTGATATGAGAATAATATTGTGTTTTACAGCCATGTGGATTATTATCTTTGCTTGAACTTCCCACGCATTCCAATCCGAGAGAGACAACGGATCTGTTGGCTTCTATTCATCTCCTTTCACAATCGGCCACAAATTGAGACCTTCAAGTACAGTGACTAACTTGAATTTCTAGTTTACATAATTCTCTCCATTCAATTTTGATGATTCCCTGATATATAAATCGACAAGGGACATTTCTGCCATCTTGAAATAATTGAAAGGCAATCAATTTCAACCGAGAGGAAAAAAAAATACTAATGGCTCACAAATGGTCAGTGCTCTTAGCTTCTGCAGCTCTCGCACCATATGATATCGGTGCAAGTGAAACTACTGGATCGTCGCACTTCTATCCTCTTCAGCTCCATGACATCGTCACACTGTGTAAACTGGGGATTAGCGATGGACTGCCCGATCATCGCACTGTTCTCTTTCAACAAGTGCGTTGATCTCAATGGAGAGAGAAAAAGAAAAAAAATTGATATATCGACAGCTTCAGCAAAATTATTTTCAGATAATGATTTTCAGCAAGATTAATTGCACCTCTTCAACAACAGAAACCTCTTTTTCATGCAGGAATCCAAGTGGAGGACGGCCTCCTGGCTCACTGATAGCAGCGATTTCTCCCTCAAATGGAAGCTCCACGTTTTCAATCGACCATTGGCAGCTCCACGTTTCAGTCAGAAAGTCAATGGTTGGCATCTCTACGATTTCTCCAAGGTTGATGATGTTGATGTATATGTCACTTCGGAATGTATTTCACCCATGTAATTCATATATGTATATTGTACTCCTATAGAGATGGTGTTATTACTCTATACGAAAGTGTTTGTATTCCTATAGAGATGTTATTATTCCTCTATACGGAAGTGTTGTCATTTATATTGTAAGTGTCATAACTTATACTTGATGGGTTATTAGACCACCCTAGTGGGGGTCAGCCATGTGGGTCAAATGGTTATTAAACCACCCTATTGGGTGTCATCCCAGTCAGCATTGTGTTATGTGGTTAAGTTGATGCCGACCTAGTAAAGGTTTTTAGGCAAGTCAAGTCAAGTATAAATAGAGTGCGGGAGGCACTCTATTTCATCATTCTATTCTCACACACACTCTTTGGAGAGTGGCGCACTTGTGGAGGAGGAGAAGCTACTGCTAGGAGATGTCTATCTCTTATGCTTGGGTTGTATCATTGCTCTCTCTATCTCTGAGGAAGTTATTGGGGTTTTTCACCTTTATGGTTTTCCCCAAGTAAACTCTGTGTCTCTTGTGTGCTTGCATTATTGTGTCCATGATTGATATGCTATAGATATGTTGTACATGTTGTTCTCTCAGTTAAGATCCTAGATCATATTGAAGTAAATTTTGAAAAACTAACATGGTATCAGAGCTAGCCTGAAAGAAGGCATGGTATGGCATGTATGGCACTTGTTGCACTAGCGATGCTAGGGCTTAATATAGAAAAAACCAGTCATCATAGCACTTTCGCTATAAATCCATTTTGGAAAAGGTTTCGGATCTAACACTTTTACAGCTCGAAGATCAGATTCCCATGTACCTTGTGTCCAAAGTTCAACTTCTAATTTGTTGTACTTTGTGTTTTATGATCTATACAATATAGGGTTTTGGCCTCTTCAAGATCTGAGTCATAAACAGTTGACCTAGGAAAAAAGGTCATAACTTGGGCTAGGAAGCTCCAAATTAAATTTCATAAAACGTGATAAGTAGTGCGCGGACTGTACTTTCTTAGGTAACGTTTTTAGAGGCCGAAACGAAACCCGTGACACGTGGCATGCCCTACAAGTTTGCTTTCCTGTTTTATCCCATAAACAGGTCATGTTGCGATACTTGGCATAACTCTCTCTCAGAGAATCCAATTGAGGTCAAACTTGTGGGTCTGGAAAGATGATAGGTCAGGCGACCACAGGTAGAAGTTTCAGACCCTCTGGATTAGAAATTTCAGAGTTACACCAAAAACAATCAGGTACATATTTATGTCAAAACAAAATTATTTTTGAGCACCTCCATTCATGGCTTCGGGAATTTAGGGTTTCGGAAAAAGTTGGAATTTTTGTAATCGGAGACCATGACTGAATGCTACTCATCAAAATCAAAATTTAGAGACCAATATCAGAAGTTTTGGTTGGGCAGAAGGCTAGGCTTGATCAGATGCTAGTTCGGGACTTTGATCGAAAAAGTGGAAAATTAGGGCTTTTGCAAAAATGGGAATTTTTGAAATTTGTGACCACGGCTGGAAGCTCCTCAGAAAAATAGAAGCTTAGAGCTTTGGATCAAACCTTTTGATTGGGAATAAGGGTGGGCTTTATCAAACCCTAGTTTGGGGTCATGTCAAGTGAATCCAGAAGTTTCAAAGGCAAATTTGAGGGGTGAAACTTTGCAGTTTTCAAATTCTGAGTATACCAGGTTGATCAGCTCATCAAGGTGCATATTTCTATTCTTTCAGAAGTTCAAAATTCAAAGTTTGAATTTTTAGGGTTTTCTCTGATAAACCCTAATCCAGCTCCAGATCCAGTTCCTGCAAATCAAGTGGATTGGGTTAATCCTAGAAGAGAATGGATTGGTCACCTGCATAAGTGAAGAAGTTCCTGTTTCAGAGGGAGATGAGGCTGAGGCCTTACATAAGAAGATTACAAACAATCTCGACAAGTATGACTCATTCAGGTATGTTTCGAATTTTGTTCATAATTAAGTTTATGATATGTTTGTCTTCATATTATTACGGTTAGTACAAATCTTGGTTAATTTTAGACTTGTCGTATCACCTTAATAAAATTATGAATGCATGATAGAAGATATTCATTGATTAGGGTTTTTGACACTTATGATTGTACTAATGCATTGTGATGTTGTATGAGGTTGATTTTGTCCACTAACATGAAAGGTACATGAAGAAAGACAAATCATGTTCTAGTTCAAGAACATATGATCATGGTGACATGAAGACAAAGGTTCATCCATTGCCATGGATCACATAGAAGATCTACTTACGAGGTATGTATAACTTGGTTAACCTATGAGATATGCAGGTTACTAGCACAAGTCACTTAAGAGAACAATAAGACATCATGTGGGTATGTTAGACAATAACCAACTAACGTATTAATCCAGGTATGTTTTTCCTATATCAAGTTAGAATCCTACCTTGTGTAAAGTATACATGGCATGATTGATAATGATTATTCATAGGTTTGAATAATCATGGGTGTATGCATATTATGTTTCTTAACCAGAAGAGTCATGAAATTATAGGTTTGAGTAATCACAGGTTTAGGCATATTATGCTTCTTACTTTGATTGATGATATGACTAACTAGAAAGGTCCTTTGGTCAAATAAGAATATGCATGAGTAAAAGAAGTATTCCCTGAAACCTTGAATACTAATGTTTATAATCTATGTTTGAAATGATCATGACTATACATGTTTAAGATTATTGTGTTTTGATTATACTAATGAATGTATGATTATGTATGAGATCTTGAAGGTAACACAGTGATGATACTAGTAAACATGCATAGTGATCAAGGATGGATATAAGTTCAAGGATAGGTAATCCAGGAAGCAAAGATAAAGAGGGAGCACACTCCAGTAGTTTCTGCAAGAATGCAGATATTCAGAGGGAGTTGACCACTTCTCACAATCCACATCAGAATGGAGTTGCAGAAAGGAAACAAAGACTGAGAGGGAGTCCACCCAACAACCAAACAAAGATAAGTATTTGAATTGTCATTTCTTACATATTTGTTTGTTTAAATAATGTTGTTCAATGATGTATATGCTTATGTTCCTAGACTTAGGTTGTGTATTATGCATATTAGAATAATTTCATTAATGAACAGTATACTACTAATATGCATGTGATGGGTAAGTGGCCTATGGGACTTTACAACATTCCATTGCTACTTATCTAGAATGAAACCTCTTTGCTGACATGTTGGGAGTAGTGCAAACTCTTAACAATGTTCTAGTAGAGATTGGAAGGCATCTAGAAAGTTACGCGATATGGATGAATGTTGTATTGAAGCATTGACTAAAATAATTGCATGACTGTATGACATATTTCTTTATGTGTCAGAATTTGTTCTGAAAAATATGAGATGTTTCTAATCATGCAATTTAACTTGTTTTGTAGGAAAGATCGTATACCTTCACCTACAAAAGAAGGACTACAACATTTGTTTCAGCAACAAAGTTATCTATTGAAGATATTGAAGATATTGAAGTTCCCAAGATTTGGGATGAAGTAATGGAAGAATGCCATGATAAGTCGATCATGAAGACTGATGTTTGGGATGCACTCCCAAGACATGTAGGGAAGTCTGTTGTGATTTCCAAATGGATCCAGAAGATCAAGCATGCTGCAGATGGTATCATGGAGAAATACAAAGCGAGGTTTGTAGCTCATGGCTTCTCCCAGAAGGAGGGATTAACTATGAAGAGACTTTTGCACCTGTAGCCAGGAACACTTCCAGTAGATCAGTACTTGCTCTGGCTGCAATGATGAAATGAAAGATACACCAGATGGATGTCAAGACAGCTTTATTGAATGGTGTAGTCAAAGAGGAAGTGTATGTGGAGTAGCCACTTGGTTTTGAGACACATG
Source organism: Larix kaempferi (assembly GCA_027924585.1). Lineage (NCBI taxonomy): Eukaryota > Viridiplantae > Streptophyta > Pinopsida > Pinales > Pinaceae > Larix > Larix kaempferi. The sequence goes on along the minus strand of BSBM01000240.1, from coordinate 8,099,871 downwards.
ACGAGAAGTCATATATGTACAGAACTTGGTATGGTATGATAGACAGCTTTCTATCCAGTTTGGGCTTTACCAAGAGTAAAGCGGATTCCAACCTTTACTACAAGGTTGAGGAAGGCAATCCAGTGATACTACTTTTGTATGTGGATGACCTGTTTGCTATAGGTGAGGATAGATTGATTGCCGACACACAGCTGAAGCTTGCTGTCGAGTTCAAGATGAAGAACTTGGGGATGATGCACTATTTTCTAGGCATGGAGGTGTGGCAAAGTACAGATGGAATCTTCCTTGGATAAGGGAAGTATGCAGTTGAGAACCTTAAGAGGTTTGGGATGATGGACTACAAGGCCATGGCCACACCCATGGCATTGAAACTGAAGCTTCTGTGTGATGCTTCATCTGATCCAGTTGATGTCACTGTGTATCCTCAGATGATTGGGTCCTTGATGTACCAGACGAACATGAGACCAGATATTTGTTTTGCGGTGAACACATTGAGCCAGTTCCTGATGGATCCTAGAGGTGTTCACCTAGTTGTTGTAAAGCATATTCTGAGGTACCTGTAGGGTACAGTTGATTATGGGCTCAAGTATGATGCGAATCAAAAGTTTAACTTGCAGGGTTATGTTGATTCAAATTGGGCAGGCAGTGCTGTAGATAGGAAGAGCACTTCTGGGTGCTGATTCAGTATGGGATCAGGTGTGATCTCTAGGTTTAGTAGGAAGCAGTCCTACGTAGCACTGAGTACAAAAGAGGAAGAGTATGTTGTAGCCTGTTCGGCTAGTTGTGAGGCAATATGGTTGAGGAAGCTACTGTCTAAGTTATTTGATCTACCGTTGGAGGCTACTGGTATATTTTGTGACAACTAGAGTTGTGTGAAGTTGTCTGAGAAACCGTGTTCCACGACATGTCAAAACACATAGAGATCAAATATCACTATATCAGGGATATGGTGCAGAGGGGTGGTGCAGAGGGGAGCAGTGAACCTCCTGTATGTTGCGACGGATGAGCAGATTGCAAATGTATTGACAAAGCCACTAGCCAGAGTGAAGTTCGAGTACTTCAGAGAGAGGCTTGGTGTTCTTTAAATCGATAACACTTCGAGGAAGAAGTGATGGAGACATTTGCTGAAGCCATTCCAAGCATGGTGGAAGGAGGATCCTTCACATGGATATGGATGTAAGCACTGGATGATGAGCATTAGGATGATGTTCTAGTTTCTGCTTGATATGATCAGTTGGATCATTTATGTATGTATGCATCATGTTGGATGCTAGATATGATCAGTTGGATTATTTATGTATGTATGCATCATGTTGGATGCTGGATATGATCAGTTGGATCATTTATATGAATGTATATATGCATCATGTTGGATGCTTGGACCATGTATCTGTATACGTATCAGGTGGATATGATTGTATGATCAGGTAGATCATGTATGTTGATATATATCAGGTGGATACATTGTATGATCAGGTGGATCATGTATCTGTGTATGTATCAGGTAGATACATTATATGATCAGGTGGATCATGTATGATGATATGTATCAAGTAGATACTTGGTATGCATCAGGTGGATGCATTATATGATCAGGATGATCAAGGATGACGAGCTTCAGGATGTTGCTCCAGATGACATGCATCAGGACAATGCAGTGATGATGATGGAGATGATCATATGTGATGACATGTATTAGGTGGATACATTACATAATCAGTTGGATTATGTGTGATGAGTTCTGAAGACATAGATGCACATGAGGTTTTCAGACATGGTTGTAGATGTGTTCTTCCATGGTCGCGATGTAATTGCTGGGATTTTTCGACATGGTGGTAGATGTGTTCTCCCATGGTAGTGATGTGATTGCCAGGGCCATTCGAGCATTGTTGTAGATGTGTTCTCCCATGGCTGTGATATAAGTGCTAGGGACATTCGAGCATGGTTGTAGATGTGTTCTCCCATGGTTGCGATATAAGTGCTGGGGCCATTTGAGCATGGTTGTAGATGTGTTCTCCCATGGCTGCAATATAAGTGATGTGCCATTCCGACATGGTGGTAGGTTGGTCCTCCCATGGTCGTTGATGTAAGTGCTATGAGTCTTTCATGGATGGTGGTAGGTTGGTCCTCCCATGCCGGTGAGTGTAAGTGATGTGTATGTGCATCTAGGTTGTGCTTCATGATACTCTGTGGCCGTGGACAGGTTGTGCAGTAGCATGTAAAAGGTCCTGGCAGATCCGATAGGTTGAGCTATGTGCTCGTAATCAGTCTTGGGATGCTCTTTCGAGGTTTTGTTGATGCACGTAATCAGTCCTGAGTATTCCATAGTATGGCCAGTGATGATGAAGACCTGCAGGTGGTGGGCCTACATCCAGTAAGAAAAAGGACTGGCTCTGTAGAACTTTCTATGATGAGTATATTCAGATATTGATTGAGATAGTAGCAGCAGTGATGATGATGATGACGATGACTCGATGACAATTATCTAATGACTATGATCCAGAGAATAAGACTTGTGCTAGAAGACATGTGTTGAGAAATACCTTCCTAGTTAAGAGGGAGTGTTGATGTATATGTAACTTCGGAATGTATTTCACCCATGTATTTCATATATGTATATTGTACTCCTATAGAGATGGTATTATTCCTCTATACGGAAGTGTTTGTGTTCCTATAGAGATGTTATTATTCCTCTATATGGAAGTGTCGTCATTTATATTGTAAGTGTCATAACTTATACTTGATGGGTTATTAGACCACCTTGTTGGGGTCGGTCCTGTATAAGTCATGTGGGTCGAAGGGTTATTAGACCACCCTAGTGGGGGTCGGCCATGTGGTTCAGAGGGTTATTAGACCACCCTATTGGGTGTCGGCCCAGTCAACATTGTGTTATGTGGTTAAGTTGAGGCCGACCTAGTAAAGGTTTTTAGGCAAGTCAAGTCAAGTATAAATAGAGTGCGGGAGGCACTCTATTTCATCATTCTATTCTCACACACACACTTTGGATAGTGGCACACTTGTGGAGGAGGAGAAGTTGCTGCTAGAAGATGTCTATCTCTTATGCTTGGGTTGTATCATTGCTCTATCTATCTCTGAGGAAGTTATTGGGGTTTTTCACCTTTATGGTTTTCCCCAAGTAAACTCTGTGTCTCTTGTGTGCTTGCATTATTGTGTCCATGATTGATATGCTGTAGATATGCTGTACTTGTTTTTCTCTCAGTTAAGATCCTAGATCAGATTGAAGTAAATTTTGAAAAACTAACAGATGATTTTAACATCGATTGAAGGGATTAGCTCTCCTTTGAGCAACGATATCCTCTACAATGATCTCACTTCATACAACAGCAATCACAATCATGGCAGCGGTCACAACAAACCCGTACATCGTTCCACCTCTCAGCCAAAAAAAAAAAAAATTACTGTTGAGTAGCAATCTCTTCACGTGGAAATTCTCACGCCCAACACTCCTATAGGCAGAACAAATTCTCACGCCCAACACTTTATGGAGTCTCACTTAACAATGGCTACACACTCACAACCCACAACTTCCTCAACTTGGCTTTGATACCAAATTAAAGAAACCAAGGAGGAAAGCAGCAGAGCACAATGGCTCGCTCAACAGACAGGAGGAGAAACACTCAACTCAATTGTATTAAGAAATGAAAATTACATATATAGGAAAATGATAAGCTAACTAGATCCAATAAATGTGGATCAAATCCTAAAGCTCAGGAGCTATTCAAACAAACAAACTGTATATGGAAACCACCAACGAATACATAGGCTACATTATTTCTAACATGAGCACATAAGAAGTCGAGTATATTTAATGGGTATTATTACCATGGATTTGTGGAACAATTTTTATTGGTCTCCACCGATTTTCACTAGTGAGAACTATTATATTTGGGTCATTAAGATAATAACTAGACTATGTATAAAAGATTTATTGGATATTGAGTTGAATGGGTTTGGACAACCTGCCAATCATACCACCTACAAGGCCATGTCTCAATATCAAAAGGATCAACTCATAGCAAGCTAGAAGGATTATGCAACAACATTGTCTCTCATTCAACAGGCCATGGATGAGAAGCTATTTTCAAATATTGTAGTAACAACTAGCTCCAAATAAGCTTGGGGTATTTTAGAATCCATATATAGTGTTAGGGGGAGCAACACCAATTAGTATCAAGTTTAGTCAAAGAGTGTTGACAATCATATTGTTGGTGATCATCAAGTTGAATAATTCCCTAGTGAAGTGGATGAGAATATTGAAGAACGTCGTGGAGAAGAAGACTTTGAGTGCAAAGTAAAGCATGGTGAATCCTAGTGTGCTGATACACATGTGGATGATTAAGTTTTTAATGAAGAAATTGAATTTGTGGCAAGTGAAGCCCACTATTGAGATGCACAAGTGGATGACAAATACAAATTTGATAATGGTATTGAAGATGCTGATAAAAATGTGGTAAAAGAAACCATAGAAGTTGCAGGTCGAGGAGTTCAAGATGTAAAAGAAAAAAATTAAATTAAGTAATAAATAAGAAAATGAAGTGTATGCATGGGATAAATAAGAATACCATGAAGATAGATGTGAAGCTATTGAGAAAGAAATTCAAAATTTTAATGAAGGGATTCCAATGTGCAAATAAAAAATGTAAGAGGATTTAAGAGTGTTCTTGAGAGCACAAATGTTTTTGTTGATCATTTATGTGACTTTGTAGGTATAGAGGACAAATAATGCAGCCAAGATGAAGAAAAGTTGAAGGTGAGCACACTACTAAAGGACATTAATGAAAAACCTACAGCACTGATGAATGTTGTAGAAGAGGTTTGATATGATAAAAAGGATTTCATCATTGAAGAGAAAATGAAAGAAAAAACAAATATTGAGGTTGACATAAGTGTTTAGTTAGTAATAGTTGAAGTACAAGTAGCTATAGAAAAAGAAGAAGAACCTAATGAAGAAGACACAGATGACTGAGAAGATGACATAAAGATAGATTGTAATCTTGTTTTTGAAGATCCTATTGAAAATATTCTTATGATATGGAGTGTGGAAGAGATAAATTTTACTATCAGTTGCTGAGATATTGGGAGACGAGTGAACATATTACTGAAAATATGATAGATGATGAGAACAACAAGTGGGTTTCAAGCATGCCCACACTTTAGAAATTCAAAATATTGAAGATTGAGATTGCAACCCATCGTATGAAAAAAATTCAACATTCTAATGATGAACAATAGATGGCAAAGAGTTTTGCAGCTAAAGCTCATAATAGAAGGTACAAGGAAGTTGAGAAAATATCAAGGATGAAGAAGAAAACATTGAATATCATAATAATGATGAAGCTAAAGAAGAAAACAAATAGGATTTTTGAATATAGTGTATGGGGTCCAAGGAAGAATAAGAGAATAAGAGACAATAGTAGCAACAACATGTAGTGGAACATCAAACCAAAGGTTTTCCAAATGTTTTTAAGTGTTTGTAAGCCTAGTTGAGACTTAGACCAACATGCCTTAATGTTTTTGAAGTCATAGCTATTATGGTTAGAATTGTTAATGGTCTTAATTAAGGGGGAGTGTTGAACGTCATAATTATTCCCATTGTTTAGTCTTAATGAAGTAGCCATAGACATTTAGGATTGGTCCACATATGGACATGTAGTTTTGCATTTATTAGTTAGTGGAGTTAGTGGAGAAGACATGGTCATAAACCTTAGCAATTGTAATGCATATATATTCCATCTTAATAGTGAGAAGAGCATGAGAGATGGTCGACATGATTTTCTAAGAAAGGTTGGCTCACATTCTGAAGGGAGGAAAATGTGTTGAGAGTGATTTTCATTTAGTAAAATAAAAACTCATTATCTAAGCCCAAGATTGAAGGAGGGTGGGGCCTTATTCATATTCATAATTTTCGCAAGTCCCTCATTGTAAAATGTCTTTAGAATGTGATTATTAAAGAGACTCTATATAAAATGATTATTGCACAAAAGTATATTGCACCCTCTTCACTCCTAGATTAGCTAAGTTTCCTTTGCAAGATTATTGGAACTCAGTAGCTTAAAATGTAGGTATTGGTTCTTAGGTTCTCTTATAGGTCGTGGTAACCATGTCTTTATTTATAAAAAAAATGTTAAATAAAATTAATGATCAAGGCATATATTCTTTAAGTCAAATTTGATTTGATAAAACCACATATTAGTGGCATTAATGATGGATATTTGCTAAGTTAGGTGATCATTCTATTATGGAGGAGAATTTTCTAGCTAAGCTAAGATGGAGTCATATTTCATCGAGAGAGGATCTTGATTCAATGGTCTAGGTGTAAGATGTAAGGTATACATAAGTACACAATAAAGTTAGGGTATCAATAATTACAAGGTAAGGTCACTCATGAACATTGTAGGTTGTCAAGGCTCCTAAAATGGAAAAAGTGTTCATGTGGTTAGCTTTTAGAAACAAAATTTTCAGTCGGGATATTCTGTAGAAATGTAACAAATATGGTCTTATTACCTATATTTGGTATTTTGTGAAAAGCTAATGGAGAAAATATCACTCATTTGTTCATTAATTGTCCCTTTCCACAACAAATTTGGCATGATATTTTAAATTGGATTAGTTTTCCAAATGCTTGGCAAGGCACACCTATTGAGGAATGTTCGGGGATTTGGTTTGAGAACTAAGGGGTGAAAGAGTTAAAGACTATTAGTCTTCTTACACTTTAGGGTATTTGGTTAGTTTGCAATGCCTAGTTGTTTGAAGATAGATGTATATAGAGTAATCAAGTTTTTGCGCAAGTTTGCACAATATTTCAACATTTTAGATTGATCACTGAAGTGCCAAGGCATGAAAATAGGTGAGTGATGGTTGATTAATCCATCCCATGAGGATTTTTTGATAAAGGGAGTCAAGGCCAAGAAAATATAATGGAGTTAGAAATTTATTATACTTATTAATAACCATATAATGGAGTTAGAAACTTATTATACTTATTGATAACCGTTTTAATAAGTTAAGAGAAAAGTTGGCTATATCTAAACATATATTACAACTACATTTATTTGGTGACTCTTTATTTATTTGCTTCACATATATTTAGAGGAAGTCGAAAGCTTTTTCTCATGCACTCTTAAGGAGGGTTTATTCATTGTATTGAAGGTTTATTAGGGATTCAAACGCTTCTGCTGCACTCTTAAAGTAGGGATGACTATTGAGGCATGGTGAATTAGTGATCGTGGAATTTCTTAAAGTGTGTTTTTCAAGACAAGACACTTGATATAGTATTGTAGATATTTTTTTATATTTATGGTATGCATTTGTCATTTAATTTTATGCTTTTTAATATAACTTTTAACTTTTAGCTGTTCTTTTGGATGGCCAGAATCAATAAATATTGAAGGACACTTCGGTACTTTGAAGGTATTAAAGATTTTTAAAATAGGTTGTTACAGTAATAAATTAGATTTTGGCAATCTTTGGTTGGGCTTTGTTTTTGCTGAAAAAGGAATTATAAGTTTTTCATAGTATATGTGAAGTGATCGATTTTGACAATTTGCGGGTGTTTTTTGTCTTTGTCTTAATAGCGATATAATTTTTTAAAGAGTATATGTAAAGTGCTGGAATAAATAGAGCAAGTTTTTTGCTAAGTGCATTGTAACGTTGATATGAAAGGACTCGACTTTTGCATAAGAGGCTGTGATTGCACCGAGTGAAATGAGGTGCTCTACAACCCAGTATGGGGAAGATCTTGTAACGTTTGTCCATGTTTGTCCTTATAGTCAGCCAAAATAAATGAAGTTTGTCTTTAACATAATAATAATAAAAATTTAATATTATGTCGGCGATTAATAAAAGGACGTGTATTTTCGTTTGAATTAAATCCTTGGCTATATAATACATGGACATGTATTTTCGTTTGAATTAAATCCTAGGCTATAAATGTTTGTCTTTATTATTGTCAGCCATTATTTAAAATGTAAAAAAAAAGTAAAATGTAATGGAAAGTATTTAATGAAAAGTAAAAAAGTAAAATGTAATGAAAAGTTAAAAAGTAAAATAAAATATTATGAAAAATAATTAAAAAATAGATGTTTGTTTATAAAATAAAAAATTAAAACTTAAACCCGGATCTATCAATCAAGAGAGATTAAATTTCTTGAATTTAAATTTAAAAAAAGAAATACACCTCAAGAAACTGGATCCCTCTCGGTGCTTGATAGATATGGGTTTAAGATGGATCTATGCTGGTTAAGTTGCTGTGAGTGATGTCCAAGTAGATGGACACGTTATGTTTCACCAACAAACATGTTCTCTTTGTATCTTGCTTTTTCTTTTTAAGGGTGATGTCCTTTTATTTGTATACCCTTTTATTTGTTTTTTCTCACTTTTAAGGTCTCACAGAGCAATGTTAGTTGATGAATGTGAAAAATATTCAAATTGAGAGATAATGTTTATGCGACACTGAAATTGAGAGATGATGTTTATGTGACACTCTAAAAGTATGTTTGTATGTGTATAAGTATAAATATGAGAATTTAACGAAGTCTATAAATTGTAATTTGTCTTTTTAAATGATTGCATTGAGAGTAGCGAGGTGCTTACAATTTTGTATGGGGAGATGTCACATTTGTCACATAATGTAACATAACGCCTTCATGTTGATTCATAACTTATAAAAAATAAAAAGTAATTAAAAAAATTCACGTTGACTCATAAATAAAAAAGTTAAAACCATCATAGATCTATCTTAAACCCAGATCTAATACACATCGATAGAGATCCAATTTCTTAAGTTGTAATTTTTTTTTGATATGTAAATAAATTAAGGTAAAAGAAAAAATTACACATCAAGAAATTGGATCCATCTTGGTGCTTAATAGATCCGAGTTTAAAATGGATCTATATTAACTTAAAAACAATGTTGATTAAAAAATATGAAAAATATTAAATTTAAAAGATAATATATATTAAACACTTTGTTGTATTGTATGTGCATATAGTCCCTTGGAAATATGGGAAATTAACACAAGTCCATAAAATGTTACTTTATGATATAAAATCAATGTTAATTAAAGAATGTGGAAAATATTAAATTTGAATGATAATGTATATTCAACACTTTACAAAGCTATTTTTATGTGCTTACATCCCTATGTGGCAATATGAGAATTTAGCACAATTCTATATAATGCATTTTTATATAGCTTGTTCAACATTCAAAGTCAAGGAATATTAGAAAATATTAAAGTATTTTATATATATATATCCATCTACATCTTTCATTGCTCCATGTAAGTCTTAGTTTGATAGGAAGGACATTTATAAGGTTTGATCTTTGAAAAATATTTGTAAAAAACTCAGAAAGAAGATTTAAATGAGCCGAGGACCCCTAGATCTCAGAAGCCAATAGAGTAAAGTTTAGGTCTCCTGCTAAAATTAAATTTGAATCTCTTAAAATACCATTGGAGGCCAGAGTATTCCAAAAAAGCTAGCTCTGTCTTTATAAGGTCCATAACAGTTTAAAATGGTCAGATTTTGATCAAATTCTTTAAATCTACCTTCAATCAAAATGCCCGTAGCTATCCTATAAGGCTTGAAATCCAAAAGTAAAGGATTCCAACATGAAATAATTCCACCCGATAAACCATTAGAGTCTAAAGCACAGAATTCCCAACCAGACAGTAACCTAGAAAAGATTTTGATAGCATGATACACACTACACATCGTCTCTTGTATCAATAAGATGTCAGGGTTAGTACTTTTAGGAGTCTAGAGAGATCCCTAACATTCCCAGCACCTCCGACTGCATGGATATTGAACTAGAGGGTAGACATTAAAAACCCTTTGAGGTGGGATGACATGCTCTAAGGGATTGCAAAGTCTGTTGAACAGAGATAGAGGAAGATATAAGGTTAGCCTCTTAAAGTCTTTCAGACAATGTCTTATAAGTGGTCTCAGATAAATCCTTATCAGATGAGGAATGGTTTTTTACTATAGCATTTTTCTTTCTATTATGAATAGTAACGTTCTAACATCTAATGGAAGGCATAGGGGAGATATCAAGGTTTGGTGAGGGTTTATTTGAAAAAACCCTCACAGGAGACTTGGTAAGACTATTCTCCAAAGGAGTACTATTGATTTGATGGTCACGAAATATAGGTGTCAAAGTATTTTGAACAACAACATAAATTCTAGAATATTTGGAGGTCAGATGAATTGGATCACCGATTGGGGAAATATTAGGGTAGGTGCCTTTTAACATTTCATTAAAGCAATTTGAATAAGGGGATATAATATTGGAAGAATTTTGGATCTCCACAGCGGCTAGGTCATTAGACATGAGAGAACAATTCTCCAATATAGGATCTATAAGAACTATAGAGCCACCCTCCAAAATTCCACCATTATTTTTAGATCTTAAGTCGCTAAAGGGAGGGATTTTAGATGATTAAATTTTAGCATTATCTAGTTTCCCAAATATATTATCAAACCCTATCTCTATAGAGCACTTCCTACTTTCCAATTCTTTTTTAGCTGAACTATAAAAATTTAGTTCTTCTTTAATAACCCCTTCATATAAGGTGTGAGATTCAAGGTTATTCATACCTTGTTGTATAGGCGAGCGATCATTTAGAGTAGAATTCAAATGAGGTTGTTCTAGTAATAAAAGTCAGCGTTGGTTCTCTTCTTCATTGTTTGAATCTGCATCACACCTACTACTAACCTCACCTTTAAGCAAGTGATGGAAATGGGCCTTCACATGTCTAGTCTTACAACAATAATGGTTGCCGAAGGGTATGTGACGATAGTCTAATCTTTGCTGAAAGATCCTATCTCCCCAAAGAATTTCGACCTCCGTCAAAAGCAATCCTTTTCTCCACTCCAAACAACATATTTTTTTCCAATTTGATGACATGACCGAGAAAATTGGTCAAACACTCAAAAACATTCTTCATCATCCACAGTTCGAGAGGGAAACTAGGTAGAAGAAACCAAAGGTGGCATTTTGTCATTCTTTCTTTTTAGGGTCGAAAGTAGGATTGAAGAATGAGAGGCATGTTGTCATTTTATGGGCTTGTCTTGAATTCTCATCTTTCCAAGGGACCATATGACTATATGCACATACAGCAAAGTGTTGACATACATTATCTCTCAAATTTAATATTTTTCACATCCTTTAAGTAACATTGTTTTTAATCCATATATATAGACTTGTTAAATTCTAATATTTATGCACCTACAAACATATTTTTAGAGTGTCTCTGTAACATCATCTCTCAATTTAAGTGTCGTATAAACATTATCTCTCCATTTGAATATTTTTCACATTCATCAACTAACATTGCTGTGTGAGATCTTAAAGGTGAGAACAAAAAAAAACAATTTAAATGTCGCATATGTTTTTTAGAGTGTCGCTATAACATCATCTCTCAGTTTAAGTGTCGCATAAACATTATCTCTCAATTTGAATATTTTTCACATTCATCAACTAACATTGCTTTGTGAGATCTTAAAGGTGAGAAAAAAAACAAAAGAAACGGTATACACAGAAAAGGACATTCTAAACACGTCTATTAAATCAATATGCAATCAACCTTAAAAAGGAAAAGAAATACACAAAGAGAGAACGTGTTTGTTGGAGAAACAAAACGTGTCCATCTAGTTGCACATACCTACTGCAATCTAATCACGGCCTCTCCCGCAAAAGTCGAGTTCAGTCATCTTGACGTTACAATGTATTTAGGATAAATCTTGCTCTATTTATTCTAGCACTTTACATATACTCTTAAAAATTTATAATCCCTATTAGGACAAAGACAAAAACCACCCGCAGATTGTCAAAGTCGATCACTTCACATATACTCTGAAAAACTTATAATCCCTTTTTCAACAAAGACAAAGCCCAACCAAAGATTTTCAAAATCTAATTTATCACTATGAGAAAAGTGACACATTGAATATTTCAGAGGTATGGGAAATAGATCTATTGAGACACACTTGTCGATATGGTACAAAAATTTGTATGATTATAAGATTATGCCTGCTTTCATGTGTTGGGATTTTTGGAAATCTCAAAACTGAGATTGTAATTTTTTGAAGGGAAAGCATTGAATACATATGCCAGTGTCTTAAGGATTATCAGCATATATAAGGATTACAATATTATGAATATAAAAAATAGAAGAGCATCCTGATAGATAGATTATATTCATGCTACAATTTTTTTTTGTTTTGTTTTTTTGTTGGTGCAACATAGGGGTAGATGTGTTGCTGGTTTTTTGCTGAATATAAACAAAGATCATTGTTTCAATATGAAAATGAATTATGGTTCGGGGTCTAACACCAAAGTTGAACTGATGGTATTGTGGTGCCGTACAAAAATTGCCTCATCTTTTGGCATTGACAGCTTGAAGATATATGGAGATTCCCTGGTTGTAGTTAACTAGGCAAGGAAGTTGTGCAATCGAAGAGGAAGGCATCCTTTTTTGGGAGCAATATGTGGAAGGTGTTGCTATGCATAGTGGTTCTTCCTACTATATTTATGACTAGTTATGACTGAATGGTAGTTATTATTCTCAATCTGATACTTTATTTTTCCTTTTATGTATGTGGGATATTGTTATTTCGGCTTTATAGTTTTGGTGCTGGTAACCAATGAAAGTTCTAGATTTGATATATATAAGGTTATATTTTGATGGAATTTTTCCTTTTATGTATGTGGGATATTGTTATTTCAGCTTTATAGTTTTGGTGTTGGTAACCCATGAAAGTTCTAGATTTGATATATATAGGGTTATGTTTTGATGGAAGTGGATTTTTTTAAAGTTATATATATTTTTTACAGTAAATGTTATTATATTTTTACCATTTCGAAGATGTACTTTTTGCTATTGTTAGATAAGAAATATGAAAAAAAAAATGTTGATTCATAAGTATCAAACACTCTTTAAACATAATTCAAAGGGTTTTTTTAGTTAATTATATAAAATGAAATAAAAATGTTAACAATAATAATATTTTAATAATATTAATAGTTAAATTAATATGATGGTAATGTTTAACCTATTTAACAAAACTTATATGTTTGTTTGTTTGCCTTTATGTGTTAAGATGAAATTTCATAGTTCCTTTTGATTTTTATGGTATAACAATTTATGCACTTCGATATTATTATTAAGGTTTTGAAAGTTATATCTAATGCTTATATGTTTAAAAACCTTAAAGATGAAATTTCAAAGTTTCTTGATTTTTATGATTTAATAATTTATACAGTTAGATTTATTATTAAAGTTTGGAAAGTTATACCTAATGTTTTTGTAGGTGGAATATTTTAAGTAAAAATGATTTTCATCTCTATGTCCAAAGATGTTTTAAGGTCTTCTCCAACCTTTGTTTTAGCTAAATTGTTTTTATCTATTTTTTTATTATTGTATTTTTTATATTAGTGATAATGGAGAGATAGTTTTGATCTTCTTATTTTATAGTTAGTATTTTATTTCTAATAATTCAACTTACACATATTTTCAGGTTTTTATAGCTCCACATTTTCCTTCTAAACTTAGTCGTGTTAGTACTTTCAACAAAATTGATATATTTAAGGGTATCTTTCTCCACTTTATCCTAATTGTGTAGCCAAGAGACTACATCATTAATTCCACTCATTTTGAGACTTAATGGCTTTAGTGATGTATGAAGTAGTGTTGGGCCAGGTAAAGTTTTGGGTAAAGTTATGTGCAGTTTTTGTGTGAACAGGGTTAAGGCGAAGTGGTCCGATGAAGCAGGGTCAACTACGATGTAGTGACCGAGAATCATGGAAGATAAGTATTTTCAATATGTCAAGGGTGGAGTTGGGTAAGTTGGTTATGATTTTTTTTCAACATACATTTATGAGTGGAGTAATTGAGTAGTAGGGTAGTGGGAGCGGGGCAGGTTGTGTGCGCCCTATAAAGATGTAACGATTTGGGATTTTTGGGGCTATTAGATTGATGGTTAATCGGTACTCAATCTTTTGGTTAGCCCTATTTTTGGTCTGTGTATTGAAGATAGTGTATGTTGTGAGAAAAGAGTCGCATGCCCTACATACTGTGTGCACAGATCCATTGTAAAGAAAGGATAAATCTATAATCCATTGTTGTAAACATGAAGTGATTAGTTTACTGCGACTCGTGAATAAAGAAAGTGCTTCTGTGATTTTCTCCCATTTGGGTTTCCACGTTACGTATGGTGTTCAATGTGTATGAATGATGTGTGATGTGCTATGCATTTTGTTACATTTTGAATATTGATGAATAAATGTTAATCAATGTGGATGTATGAATGATATGGGTGCTTCCTAGTTAATGAACATATGTTACAGTTAGTTAAATGATGTGTATGCAATCTTGCGAACTATTTAAGTATTGTGTTATGTCGAAGTGTAGGATATTATTTTTCATAGATTCCTATCACACTCCTTGGTATGGCTCAAATCTAGTCGCAGTTGGAAAATCTATCATTACAAATTCAAGACATCAAGAAAGGAAAATGCAAATGAGAATAACTTTAGTGTACCAGGTATAAAGAGGAGGATCGTTCTAAGGATCAATGCACAACATTCCATGATTACATAGTTGTTGGAGCTCCTAACCCACTAAACCAGGGGGCTAGAGTATGGTGTAGAATCTATCAGACTAGGGGACATCGACCAAAAGAATGCTACCTACTACAAAAAATTGTAAGTACTCCACAAAATTTGTTTTGTAAATTTTGTACATCAGTTAGCCACGATGAGAAAGATCGCCAAGCATATCAGCTACTTGCAGAATGAACAATAGATTATTATAGAATGAAAGTGATGAACAAGGTGAAGGGAGTGGTGCACATTTTAATAAAGAGAGGGGTGGTTCTTAAGGATGAGGACAAGGATGAGTAGGACTTAGTCGAGGTAGAGGTCAGGTAAGATTAAATGTGGTTATATAGGACATTTTTCTAGGGACTGTCCAAACCCATGTTCGACATACACATACTATAGAGAATTGGACCACACTATTGAAGACTATCCATAACTCATAGCAAAGTGGCAAGCTAATGGAAGTCAAATTCAAAATCAAAACCATACCCAGAATATCCAAAAGATATCAGTAGAACTGGGACAGGAGAAACTAATTGTCATTGTTGTTACAAGAAAAGGCATTACAACAAGAGATGATAGAGAAATATGTCTTGATCCATGTGCCCCTAGAATCAGGCCAGTCGTAAAGCGAACAACACCATTCAATGTTCAAAAGGAAAAACAAACATTTGTGGATGCAAGGAAAGAGTTTACTACAACACATTGGGAACCTTCGACATCCACAACCTTGGTATTTGACAAAGTTCTATTTATGATATGCTATCTTGCTTCGACCGACCAACTCAAAAGCGAAGCTCAGGAAAGGTAAGTGCATTGAATAAATTTCTAAAAAGTTGTCTAGACTTATATAAGTGTGAAACTGCTTTAAGGGAGTTGCAAAGTTTAATTGAGGAATTAGAAAAAAAAATCCTCGAGAAAAGGCTCTAAATAATTTGCAAAAGAAGGTAATAACAGGAAGGGAACTACAACTTAATGCACAGATTGGGGACTTTGAAATGGATTTTATTATTCTAGATCTAGGGTCATATGTGAATGTTAATACTAAATAGACATGGAAAGCTATGGGAAAACCTAATTTGGTATGTTTATCAGTCTAGTTAAGATTAGTTAATTAGCAGAAAGTAATATCGTTTGGAAGAATGGTGGGTGTCCCGGTTGACATAGATGGACTATGCAGCTATATTGATTTCGAAGTTTTAGAGATAGTGGATGACACCAATCCATGTCCAACATTGCTTAGTAATAATTTGGGAGATTGAAAACTAGACTATTATAAATATAAAGAAAATGTTGATGACATTTGAAGGGGGGGTATTAGAGTTGTTGCACCTTTGGATCCTTTGGAGGGTCCGATGTATGTCAAACCTGTTTGAGAGGAATACAATGCCGAATAGTTAGAGAATATCTATAAAGTTACTTCAATAATGTATGATTATGTCAATCCAACAGTAGATGGTAACTTGATTTGGTGAAGTGTTAGCTCGTGTTCTTCAGACTTAGGGGAAGCACTGGAAAATTGGCAGAATAGGCTACATGAAGTATCTACAAGGAGGTGTGCTCGTGTTACAAAATCACTTCACTGGGTTGGAAAAGAGGTGTGTGATCTACCTACTTATGAAGGGTTTCCTAATTTAGATGTTTTCATTTCTGATTTTGAAATAAATGTACATGAACATCAAAGAATATTAGCTTTAAATTTCTACATTAGAAGATACTCTGGAAAGATGGTGGGATACCGATAAGGAAAATATACAGGGTTGGTCATAGTGCAAAAATATGCTAGAAGTCATATTTGAAGAAGGAATATATTATAACTGAGAAAAGTATAATCGGTTAACTAGTCCTGTATATCACTTTGTGTCATGTAAAAAAGAATGGGAACATGTACCTAAACAATAGTGGGTCCATATGTTCATCTATACCTTGGATACCATACCGTGGAGCTGGTATACATCTTTGGAACTGCGACAAGGAATAAGAGAATGAGATGACATGGCCATAAATTTTAGGAGAACATTATGTTATGAAGATGAGAACCCGTTAGTAGATGTACATTTACAGATAATTAAGGCAAAAATTTATGAAGAAGCACCCATGCGACTATTTATTCTATTACAGTGGACTGCAACACTTGAGAAAGAAATGGAGTGTTACAATATTACTGGTGACCAGATGACAATTCAAGATATTTACATATCCTAGAAATAGACAGAAGTCGAGATCTAGAAGGTCTTAAAGTTACATCTGATAAATTATTGCAGCCATTGAAGACAAAGAAGGTAAATATTAGTTCAAGTGAAAGTCTTAAATTTGCTAACAGTGGTGATTACTGGGATGATGAGATTGTAGGTAAGTTGTGATTGACCCACTGCATGAATATCAATATTTATTTCCAACTAATTTTTCGGAAATGAAAGGTATTGCTAGTGATATGGGAGAGATGAAAATCCCACTAAATCCTGATGTGAAACCTATCGAACAACGACCATATAGATTGAACCCAAAATATAAGGAAAAGGTAAGAAGAGATCTTGAAAGAATGCTAGATGCAGGAAATATTGAGTCGATTGAAGAATCTGAATGGATTAGTCAAATGGTGGTTCAAGATAAAAATACTGGTGAAATACAAACTTTTGCATATCTCAGGAAGTTGAATGATGCTTGTCTACAGGATCCGTTCCTAACACCTTTTACATATAAAGTATTAGAGAATGTGGGTGGCCAAGAAGCTTATTCATTCATAGATGGATTTTTGGGGTATCATCAAATTAAAATCGCTAAGGAGGATCAACATAAGACCATGTTTGTGACTAAATGGGGTTGATACCAACATACAATAATGCCTTCGGCCTAAAGACTGCACCATATATTTTTTCTCGGGTTGTGGTTGCATCCTTTAAAGAGTTCATCCATAAATTTCAGTAGGTATACTTTAACGACTAGATAGTCTTTGGACTGCTGAAGAACAATATTGAGAACCTTAAGTTGATGTTGGATCATCATAGACAGTATCAGATATCATTAAATTTGAAGAAGTGTATTTTTTGTGCTCCATTTGGTGTATTGCTGGGTCATGTGGTTTGTAAACAAGCTTTGTTGTTAGATCCGATGAAGATCCACATTATAGTAGATTTGCCACCACCAACATCAGTTCGACAATTGAGGACAAATTTGGGCTACACAAGGTACTATAGAAAGTTTATTAAAGGATATGCATAGATCACAACGTCGATGGAGAAGCTATTAAAGAAGGACACTAAATTTCAGTGGAATGTGGAGTGTCAACATAACCTCGTAGATTGAAAGAAAATATGGTAACCACACCTATTTTAGTGTTTTGTGACTAGTGGAAAGAATTTCATGTTCATGTATTTCATGTAGTGCTATGGATTGTACCATCCAGATATGTTTTCTTTTGGATGATCGTTCAGGATTGTATATATTGGCATGTGAAATGCATAATATGATTAGATATGTGCTCATATATGACAAAATGCAATAACCTATTTGAAGAAATAAACTTTTCCAATTCCCATTTTCTTCTCATTGACTTTTGCAATTTTCATTCTCTTTTTTATAATAAAACAGAGTTAGATCAAAGAACACTTTGTAGCAATCATTTTGAAAATTCTTCCACTTAGATGTGAAAAATTTAAGACCAAATATTGAATGTCGCATTTAATTCCAAAAATATGTATTTCAAGTATTTTTTTCACTCGGTGGCTCCAAAAGACAACTGTAAGAAGCAATTCAAAAGATGCTATTATAGCGGTGCATCACTTGGGAACAATTGATCTCTATTAGCTCTATTGAGACCAACAATAGTGGATCATCAAGTAAGGTAATTAGAATTAGGGTTAGGGTGAGGCATATTCAAAATTATAAATGCAATTGTGCTAAAAGTGGATGTGAGGACAAAGGAAACCATAGCAATAGTTGCATACATGTTCTTCTTCTTGAAGGTAATATAGTTGCATACGTGTTCTCCTAATGAAGTATGTATCAAAACTTGGGAGAAAAAGAACCCTAAGACATGTCCTATATGGTAGTTTGAAAGCTCCTTGATTTCCCTTGATTGCTAAGTTTGTGCATTTAGGGAATAAATCTTAAGTTTCCTACATTTACCATGTATCGATTCATGACTTGTATACGGGGCTCAAAAATTCCCATTGGTTAACCTAATCCTCTTATGTTCCCACATAGAGAAAAAATGCACCTAGTAGATTCCAAGTGTTATAGTCCAAGACCTTGCGCATGGTCGTCAAGCCCTAGTAGCTCCAATACAAATTTTCTAATTTTTTTACAATTGTCTCTTTATGTTTTATTGAGTTCTTATTTCATTTGGTCCTTCTAAAGATGGTTAATTGATGCAATCAAACACAAAAGTTTGGCCACGTCAATTTGTACACAAACACCATGCACATATACAAATATCTACACATACATACACACATAAGATCATGCACATACACAATAAATAAACCCTAGCTTATAGAAGGCCATGCCAATCTTGCTCAAGGGGTTCAATTATGATCTGAAGGCTCTTAGGTGAGTGTGGCAATCCTGAACACATCCAAAATGGCCATATGCATGTGTGGGAGCTGAAAAAACCCCGTTCTGCTCGTCTGTTTGGGTTTCGTGCCCCCAGAGAAAATCCTCAAAGTGTCCTTGAATGGCCATGGGGTTCTTGGAAAAAATTCCCATAGCACCAAAATCGTGACTCTGGTCATGAATCCGTCGATTCTAATGGATTCAGAACTCTGGTTTTCAGCTATGCCCCCCCCACATCATGCCTCGAACACTCATAAACGATACTATTGTTCCATCTTAGGAGTTAGGGTTTTGCTAAGTGAAGGCCATGCCAATCTTGCTCAAGGGGGTCAATTATGATCTGAAGGCTCCCGGGTGAGCACTGTCATCCTAAAAACATCCACAATGGCCATATTCATGTGTCAGAGCTGACAAAACCCCATTATGCTCACTGGTTTGGGTTCCGTGCCCCTGGAGCAAATCCTCAAAGTGTCCCTGAATGGCCATGGGGTGCCTGGAAAAAATTCTTGTAGCACCAAAACTATGGCTCTAATCGTGAAGTCGTCGATTTTGGTTTATTTGGGACGTCGGGTCCTAGCTAGGGGACCCCCTACACAGTTCCTCAAACACTTGTAAATAGTGCTATTGTGCCATCTCTGAAACTAGGGTTTTGCTCAGTGAAGGCCATTCCAATTTTTCTCAAGGGGATGAATTCATCTGAAGGCTCCTGGGCATGTGTGGCCATCATGAACATGTCCAAAATGGACATGTGCACATGTGGGAGCTGATGGAACCCATTTCTGATCTCTGGTTTGCGTTTCGTGCCCTCGAAGCAAATCCTCAAAGTGTCCCTGAATGGCCACGGGGTTCCTGACCAAAATACCCGTGGCACCAAAACCGTGACTACAATCGTGAAGCCATCAATTCTGGTAGATTCGGGATGCCCGGTTCTAGATGGGGGAGCCCCCACACCATGCCTCAAATTATTGGAAGCGGTGCTATTGTGCCATCTCCGAAACTAGGGTTTTGCTCAGTGAAGTCCATTCCAATTTTGCTTAAGGGGGTCAATTCTCATCTGAAGGCTCCCAGGTGTGCATTCCCATCGTGAACACGTCCACAATGGCCATGTACATGTGTGGTACTCACAAAACACAAATCCGCTCATCAGTCTGGGTTTCATGCCCTCAGAGCAAATCCTCAAAGTGCCCCTAAATGGCCACAAGGTGCCTGACCAAAATTCCTGTAGCACCAAAACCGTGACTGCGATCGCGAATCCGTCGATTCCCGTGGATTCGAGACACCGAGTTCTCATTGGAGGATCCCCCACACCGTGCCTCAAATGTTTGGAAATGGTGCTATTGTGCTATCTCCAGAACTAGGGTTTTGCTCAGTGAAAGCCATTCCAATTTTGCTTAAGGGGCTCAATTCTCATATGAAGGATCCCAGGCATGCGTGGCCATCGTGAACACATCCACAATGGCCATGTACACGTGTGGGAGTTGACGAAACCCCAATCTTCTCGTCAATTTGGGTTCCGTATCCCTAGAGAAAATCCTCAAAGTGTCCCTGAATGGCCATGGGGTGCCTGACAAAAATGCCCATAGCACCAAAACCATGAATTCGTTGATTCCGATGGATTCGGGACACTGGGTTCTACCTGTGGGATCCCCCCACCATGCGTGCAACGCTCGAATACGATGATATTGTGCCATCTCCAGAACCCGAGTTTTTCTCAGTGAAGGACATTCCAATTTTTCTCAAGGGGTTCAATAAGCTAGATTAGGTTCTATAAGGAAATATTAGGTCTCTGGGTCTAGGTTTCATCTCTAGGGATAGATAAGTATTCTAGATTAGGTCTCCAGGGTTGTAGGTCCACATTAGGCTATCTAAGGATAGATTTTGTTTTGTCTGGTTTCTAGGGCTAGATCAGGCTCTATAAGCTAGATTAGGTTCTATAGGGATAGATTAGGTCTTAGGGGCTAGGTTATGTCTCTAGGGCTAGATAAGTATTCTAGATTATGTCTCCAGGGTTGTAGGTACACATTAGGATTTCTAGGGCTACATTTTTTTTTTGTTTCTAAGGCTAGATAATGGTATTTAAGCTATATTAGGTTCTATTTCTTAGAAGTAACATGTAGATCTAGCTTCCATACCATATAGTGTGATTCTGAGATCATTTGGTTTGTTAGTATTTCCTCTTGTGATCACGGTGAATGTCAACATTATTGATCTAGTGGCTTAGGATCATGCAGGGGTGATTATACTGCCCAAGATATTTATATCATTTGTTTCTTCCATCCATGAGACTTCCAATTATATAGCAGAGGAGAGGTGTTATGATGAGATTGACTTCATCCATGCATGTTCTAGTTATTCATTAGAGAGGTGTGATTCCTTAATGGAGGATGTTGTCGAGGGTGATTCAAGATTCGTAGATAATGTGAGTATTCCAAAGTATAGAGCCATGGATTATCCTGTGAATGGTTTGAGATGGATTATATAAACCATTGAACAAGTAGGCGTTGATTCTTGTGTACAAATCATCACGGAAAATGCACCTGTTTGCAAGGCTGCTGCATGATTGTGGAATCTAAATATCCACAGGTATGTTCATTTTGGACACCATTCATTTCTAATTTGCTCATTGTTTGAATTTATCACAAGATTCATGATTCATCTAGGTGTCTTTGACTCATTTGAGTTGTTGTGTTGTAGACTCATTTATTCATGATTTTATTGCTCTTACAGGTTTTTTGGACACCTTGCATTGTCCATTCCTTGAATTTAGCACTAAAATCCATTGCTTCATATGTGACATGGATTAGAAACCTTATTGATGATGCACGCCATATCTGTAACTTTGTACAAAACCACACAAATGCCCTCACCATCTACAAAGAGTACACACAACTTTCATTGTTGAATATTGCATATATTAAATTTTCTTCCTCATTCATCATGCTCAAGAGGTTGAGGGAGGTCAAAACCGCTCTTGGGTCCTTGGTGATTTTAGAGTTTTGGTATTTTGGAGAAAGACGGATCAGATTGCTTCAAAAAAGGTGAAGTACATGGTGTTAGATGATGGTTGGTGGAGGAGGGTAGATCTTAGCATTAAGATCATGTAGCCAATCATTTATTTGTTGCGGTTTATAGACACCAACCAGACCATCCTAGCATATGTTTATGAGGGGTGGGATTCCATGATTGATTCCATGAGGTCCATTGTCATGGATAATGAGTGTTCCGAGTATGGGACATCGACAGAGAACTTATGTTTGCTCATTCAAGATATTCTTATCTCTAGGTGGGATAAGAATTGCACACCTTTGAATTGCTTGGCCCACTCCTTGACCCCCAAGTTCTATAGTTAGGATTGGCTCACTAGTGGACCGGGGCCCTCACACAGAGTCCCTCCTTACATGGATGTAGAGATTTCACATGGGAGGAAGATAGCACTTAGACGACTATTTCAAGATAGAGACTTACTAAATGAGGTGAAGGAGGGATTTGTAGAGTTTTCCACTTCCACTGGGAGATTTGGAGGCTATGATGATGGTGATCATATGAAGGCGTTATCGTCCACACCAGCAGATGCAAATTGTCAGATGGGAAGAGGGGATGAGGAGGAGGAGGAGGATGAGGATCAGGGTAGTGATGAGTTTGTTGATTCAGGCGTGGAGGAGGACTATTGACATATAAGATTCTTCCATCTTCATCCACCCCTTTTTGTATTTACTATTAGTCTATTTTCCATTTGCTAATGCCCAGTGGAATTCTGACATCTATGTAATACATTTTGATTTTGATGACTTAATGAGAAATATGGTTTCGATATCTTGAGCTATTTCCCAATGCATATCAAATTTCAATCCATCTATGTGTCTCATTGTGATTTGTGAATGGAAAATGTGTAATCATTAATGTGTATTGATTGTAATTTCTATTGAATATGTGTAAATGTTCTAAAATAATATGAGTTTTCAATCTTGTTTATGCATGTGAATTTTTCCTAAAGGGATGGAAACTTGAATTGGAGTGATTGGTGTGAAACATATAATGGTGTAAAACATCAATGTATTGTAATAGTAGCTTAAACATAACTCAAACATCGAATAAATGATATAAGATAACAATATCAAATAAACTATCTAACATGAATAACATTAGACATGCATGAATAAACAATCACATGACTATACTATGTACCTCAATCAATTAGGCCTTCTGGATCCTCTCTGTTTTTTATTGTCTCAAACAACCTCTCATGCTATGCATGACATAGTAAGTAGTGTACCTTGTTTGATGAATTCGTTGACATTGTTTGTAGTTGGATATTTGTACCAAAGATCAAGTGTGTAAGTGATACACCCGTGAAATTGGTCTATAATCCATGTATGTGTAGCCATTTCTCTTTGGTCCCTTTCCATATACTATAAGATATTCTCCATGAACAACCATCAAGCCAGTCGGAAAGGTAATGCATTCACTATCGATTAATGATGCGAGGATGTTTTGTTTCCCCTGGATGCATCATTCCAACCAATAATTCGTTCCAATTGCACTATTTGTAGGGAGACAACTGCGTAGATGTGTCCTACAAAAATGCATTTTGCGGTCATATTCCAACAAGTAGTGGTTTGATAACTTGGATATTTAAAAAAACGAGGGAACCGGGATATGAATGCAAAAATGTTTGCCTGCCTATACAAGATCAGATATATTTTCATATTCATTCGAAATAGAAGACTGGCATTCCTCTAACTAGATTGTTTCAACAACTGCATGTGGGTCCACTGCAAGTGATACATGATCCCATTCATCAACCCAATCCATTGATTCACACTCATCCCACTTACAACTGCTACAAGGCCCACAAAAGCATGTAATTTTCCGCGTCCATATTTCAAATAAGGGATTGTTTGAGCTTCAAACCAAATGAAATCCATGAGTTCCTTGTATAGTACTACAACTATAAGAATGCGATTGATCTATATCAACCACGTGCCAGAAATTTCTAATAACATGTCCTCTATCTGTTGGTCTGTGCTGCCCCGTGGTTCGATCTAACATTTTTTGAGAGCACCATTGAAATATGGATTCTAGACCCCAAATATGAGGGTTTGTCATGCACCTCATCTCCTCCCTTCGTAGGGAATTTTTGAGACATGTTCCATCCCCATCATGCTCTCCCTTTCCATGCTTGGTCTCAAAATAGTTCCATATATGCAACACATCATAAGTCTTGTGCAAAATACTCAACCACTGGAATACACGTGCATTTTTTAACTAGCCTGCACAACCATCAACCCATATCCAATGTTGATCCATATGTATACCTCTCTCCTTCAACTAATCATAGAAAATTATGAATCAACGCTGCACATAATCCTGTCATGGCACATGTCGTCACTGATCTAGAAGTTGATCTCTTGCAATATTATCCTCATGTCATTTCTACTCTCTGACGCGTGCCTATACGTGATATGGACCATTATGCTAACTTGGTATGAAAGGCAGTATTGACTTTGAATCTCATTATGTGGTTGTAGGGTGTAGTTTTCAACAAAGTCCACAACCAACAATATTGTGCCTTTGGGAAAGGTGTTCCTGCACTGTCTGTACAATTCATCCTGCCATCATGCTACATGGACATGTTGTACATATTGTTCGGTATTTTTGTAGAATTCCTTCATGAAATTGCAAATTTGTACCTGGTGCCACAAAAAAAGGGAATTAATACAACATGACATTTGCAATCTGAATATATGAGTATAAATTCAACATGTACAGTATGAAAGTATGCAAACTTAGATTGCCCGTGACTTCACCAATGCAATTTTTTTGCTTTTCTTCGCACTATCTACTTGATATGTTATGTACTTGAAGTTCTGCATTTCTACTGACATCCCCCCAAATTTTTGCTCCTTGATTTCATGGATGCAATGGCTCAATAATGCAAATCCATTGCACCTGGAACATGTCCCATATAAACATGATCTTTTATAATATTTTTGTCCTTCAGGTCTTGGACACATTATGCTGTGTATAAATTCTCTGGATGCATTCAATGTTTGTAACGATGGGCAGTCTTGCACAATGTTAGTATGCACATCAAAAAATATATGTCTATATGTATCAAAATAGTACTCAAATTATACATGGTATTTGCAACAACATGTGTTGTGATCATTGCAAATTCTAACATACTATGGTTTGCATTTTTCAAAGGACCTTTGGCCCAAGTTCAATTGTGTGTGCTCATTCTTGAACCTCTAATAGAGTTATGTTTCTGTTGTGTCAAGGAAGTGCTTGACATGGGGTCCACACCCCTTAACACCTTTTCTCAACTTTAACACATCTCTTTGATTCGATGACGGTCTAGTGTTATCATGCCAAAACTTTTGTACTAGTTCTTTAACAACATCAATAAGCTTCATGTCTGAACGAGGTAACCTACCAACAAAGGCCCAACAATATTTTTGGCCTGGGGTCTCAATTTTTTCTCTAATAGAAGAATACTTTTGAAGAGTCTTTCTATCTACTTTAAATACTTTAAATGTGTGTGATAACAGGCGATGTTTCCTTATGTATTTTTATACAATCGATTCTAACAGTAGACGACGGGCAGCATTGAAATGTTTTGTACAGGAATTTTTTCCAATCAAATTAAATGCAGACTACAGATTTCTAACAACATGATTTTTGGACTCTGAACTTCTAACTACCTTTATGCCTAAAATTCTCCTAACATGATCTAGACAATGTGATTTTAACAAAGCCAAAAACAATTGACATTTTGTTGCATTAGTTTTGGATTCAAAAAATTCTTTGATGATCCTGTTACAATGGAAATCAATAGTGTGTTTGGGAAACTTACCTTCATGTCCTGAAAAGGAACTTTCATCCACATGAATTTTTCTGGGATTTCTTCATCGTCCGCTTGATAGTTGAGGAAAGGGAGTCAGAAAGGAAGTACGAGTCTCGTCACCGTTTTGTTGTGGCCCTTCGTTCACAATTTGGTCTTGCAAAGGAGTGTGTTCGATATGTGTGTGCTCTTCTTGGGGATGTTTCCAATTAATAACGTGTTCAACATCCATCCCTTCATACTCGGCATCAACCAAGATTTGATTGACTTCAACCAATTCATCATTGCTTGTTGATGGATCTAAGTGTAATAGCGTAATTTTCCACCTTGTCAGCATCAACATTAATTGGCCTTCAGGATCCATTTCATTGACTCAAATTCATCATTTTGTCCTCCAGGAACACATAATTCCCTATTTTTGTTCCTGTACGCTAGTTGTTCCACTATATCCAGCATACACGTAGGCTATTCCACTATAGCCTGTGGGTACCAAGTAAAATGGTAAAAGTCATTAGAAAAATAGTTTTTACTCCCAAAAAGCGGTCTTAGGGTGACCTTTGGCCCTCCATATGCCTCGAAACGCCTCGATGTGTCCTTTCACTTACCTTTGGAAGGCTATATATTGAGCTCTTATGGTATATGGAAGGGAGGAGAAAGAGAGAAAAAGATAACTCTAGTGGATTTTTGCTGTGACTTGAGTCTACACTCATTGATCCTTGTTGTTGTGAACTCCTTATGTTCACCTACCAAACTGCTTTCATAGTTTGAGTTTGCCATTGCATGGGGGATTGAAGTGGTGGAGGCACAAGTGGAGAGACCCAGTTCTTGGTTCATATTGGTTTCCGACAAGAGGTCGCATATTGTACTTCTTGTTATTTATGAATGGAAATACTCATTTTCTCATCCAATTGATGTTGTGAATATTGTTAAATTACATTGGGTTATACTTTCTTCTAATATCATGGACCATGCTATTGATTATGTTAATGTCTTTCACATGTTATATGCACTTGCTTGTACTAGTTATTGAGACTAATCTGCAGGTTCAAGTATAGAAGTTGAAAGCTCAACAAGGATCTACTTCCAAAATCTGGTTGAAGGTTCGTCCTTTCTCCATTATCTTAGCATTGTCATTTATATAGCATTGCATTGAGAATTGAGTCATTTTTTGGTAGTCAGTTGTCTGTTGTGGTTTACCCCAAGCCATAGTAATTTTTCTCCGTAACGCTAAGGCACTAACATTTTGATGTATATGGTTTTCCATGTACAACCTAGCCTTTTCTTTTATCTCATGGGCCTTTTTAGGGGGCGGCTCCTTCCTTCTAGACTTTCTTTTATTATTACGTCTGTTTCCCATATTCAATACATTTTTTAACAAAACAAAAATATCACCCTTGCAAGAATAAATAACAAATAAGATATTATTTTTCAATTATGAAATGAGGAAACTCGATGTGCATGATTATTAAAACTCGATGTAGCAATTTATTATGTACAACAACATCTAGTGAGAATGTTTTCTTATAATCTTAAAAGCTACTGAGAATGCCCTATATATAACAACAACATCACCTCTAGGACCTCAATTTGAGATGTTTTCTTGTCATCTTGAAAAAATGTACAATGAGCCTGTTTTTGGTAGCTTGGCACTTGGCACGTGGTTTTTTACAATAGTTTGTGTTAGTAGATGGTATTGGATGGTGGTATGGAATGTTAGTAGGAGCACATTTCCTACAAAAGGAGAAGCTCCTACTCACTTCATTTTCATGTTCTAGATGAGGGAAAATTGCTCCTAAAGATTAGGAATTTGATTCTTTTGGTGTTTGTGTGAGTTGTAATGAAATCATGAGGAATTCAACAAATGTTTGTTTATTGGATGGATTTATGTGATTATGAAAGGTTATTCGTGGTGATGCAAGTGTGCTTCTTTTATTATCATTATGAAAGGTTGAAAGCATTGCTTAGTGCATGTTGCAGTTTTTTTGTGGTAAGATACTTTTATTGTCTATGTTGAAGATTAAGAAGACTAAAATACATTTATCATACAATTTATGAGGAAAAACTAAAATACAAACAATTCAAACAAAGTGAATGAAGACTAAAATACATTTCATAAGAAAAATTGTCACCATAGCTCAAGGATTTCTCTTTGCTTGAAATGTAAAATGGTCTTTTGATGTATCCACTATATGTAAGAAGAGTTCAAGTGTGTCCAACCAGCATGAGGATTCAATCCAAAGATCCAAATAGATTCCAAATGTTGTGTATTCAATCCAAAGAGCCAAATAGAGTCCAACTATTGTTTATTCAATCCAAAGATCCAAATAGAGTCCAACTAATGTGTATTTAATCCAAATTGTTAAAGAAACACCAAAAGGTGCGTGAATTCAATCCAAAATGCAAGTGATTGTCGAACTATGCGTGAAAAGAGAAAGATATGCGATACATGAGAGAAAAAATGTGGGAGAAGAGCATGGGTTATTTGAAAATTTTTATGTTCAGTCGAGGCACGCACGCGCTAGCAGCGCGTGCGCACTCCTAGCACATGCGTACCTATGCTCAACGTTACTTTGTTTAGTGGGTAACGTTTAGTTCAGTTATTGCCCAATAAATCTGTATATGTTGGTTTCTTCCTAGAGACCATCCCCCATAAAGGCCTTTAGGCCCTCTTCTAAAACATAATCCATAAGTGCATAAGTGCTTCTAGGTGTTTAGGGGTTTTGGGTTAGGGTTATAAGGATTGTAGGTTAAGAGTTAAAGCTTATAGGGATTGTAGGTAAGTTATGGGGTTAAAGGTTTGTTATAGCGTAATTTTCCACCTTGTGAGCATCAGCATTAATTGGCCTTCAGGATCCATTTCATTGACTCAAATTCATCATTTTTTCCTCCAGGAACACATAATTCCCTATCTTTGTTCTTGTACGCTAGTTGTTCCACTATAGCCGGTGTACACGTAGGCTGTTCCACTATAGCCTGCGGGTACCAAGTAAAATGGTAAAAGTTATTAGAAAATTACTTTTTACTCCCAAAAAGTTGTCTTAGGGTGACCTTTGGCCCTCCATATGCCACAAAATGCCTCGATGTGTCCTTTCACTTACCTTTGGAAGCCTATATATTTAGCTCTTATGGTATATGGAAGGGAAGAGAAAGAGAGAGCAAGATAACTCTAGCGGATTTTTGCCATAACTCGAGTCTACACTCATTGATCCTTGTTGTTGTTAAATCCTTATGTTCACCTACCAGACTCCTTTCATAGTTTGAGTTTTCCATTGCATGGGGAATTGAAGTGGTGGAGGCACAAGTGGAGAGACCTAGTTCTTGGTTCAGATTGGTTGCCAGCAAAAGGTCGTATATTGTACTTCTTGTTATTTATTAATGGAAATACTCATTTTCTCGTCCAATTGATGTTGTGAATATTGTTAAATTACATTGGGTTATATTTGCTTATAATATCATGGACCATGCTATTGATTATGCTAATGTCTTTCACATGTTATATGCACTTGCTTGTACTGGTTGTTGAGACTAATCTGCCAGTTCAAGTGTAGATGTTGAAAGCTCAACAGCGATCTACTTCGAACATCTAGTTGAAGGTTGGTCTTTTCTCCATTATCTTAGAATTGTCATTTATATAGAATTGCATTGAGAATTGAGTCATTTTCTGGTAGTCAGTTGTTTGTTGTGGTCTACCCGAAGCCATAGGAAGTTTTCTCCATAACACAAATGGCGACTGCACTGGGGAGAACATCCATTTTGGGGGTTTTTTAGGCATTTGTCCTTATTTTGAGTTGTTGTTTGTCAAGCTTTTGTGTTATTGATTGGCCGTTGGGATCCACAATAGAAAAATAGCTTTTTCTGGGTTGTTTGACCTTTTTAGGGCTCATTTTATTTTCCCTGTAAGCGGGTCAACCTTGTTTTGACCGCGTCTACCCGCCTCTGTCTGAACTGTAGCCTGCGTCTATCCACAACGTTTCTTTGAACAGTTGCGTACAACTCCGGGATTGTTTTATTTTTGGCCTTGGGTGTTTGTTGGGTTGATTCTGAGTGTCCCAGAGTCTTAGTTGGCCTGTTTACTGACTGTTCCATGCCTCATTCATGACTAGAAAATCCTCTTTCTCTTAGTTTTTGAGCTTTGAATTTTTTCACAATTTTTTGTTTTCTAGCTCATTAGCTTGGCTAAATCTTACTGTTTGGGTTTTGCTGGGTTGTCTACTTGATGTACTCTACATTTCTTTTACTGAATAGTTGAATTTTGCTTGCATTTTTTAATTCCATTATATTGAAAAAATACAAAAACATTGTTTTGCATTTTCCTTTCATTTATAAGAGAAAATACAAAAATATTTTGATTTATGTACTGCATTTTGCATCTGAGTGCTTGTGATTTCATCTAGGACTTGCTTGTGCATTGAAATATTAAAGATATTTCATTTTATTTCGAATCGTTGGATTGATTGTCATATTAACGGCATGCTTTTTTTGATTAGATGAGTCTAGTGTTTTTCGGTTGTACATACCATTGAGTCATATACATCATTAGTTTCCTGACCATATCCTTTGAGTAATTATAGCCATTAAAATCAATGCTTAATTTTAAAATTGATTAGAAACAATTTTTCATTTTATAGGGTGGACCAACTAGCTTAGGTTTAGAGTCTTGGAATAAATCATTGTGAGTTAACAATCTAATACTATTGAAACAACATTATGTGTCTGACCAGGGAGTGGTGAAACCCATGATATACATCAGTGTTCTCAGGAAGCTATACTCAAACCAAAGTTAAGCACAAGGTCACAAGAGGTTGGTTGCGGAGATAGCCCTCCAATACTAGCCAAACGTGGGATATATTTCCAGGATTTGTTCGTGTACGGGGACTCTTGGGGGATTTAAACCGCTTGAGTTTCAGGCTTAGCTACCCTTCCCATACGACGAATCCCACCTGTGACTATCCCCCTGAGCAATGTTTATATTTTGGTAACCTTAGTTGCTTTACCTACGTATCGCATAGGGTGCTTGCAGTGGTTATACTATACGTATCTTGAGTCAGATAGGGGTTGGACAACAAATTTGCCTGTTGTATAGGGATTTGACCCTGTGCACGCAGTGAAGTATGGGATCCCTAATAACTGATTATGTTACCTCTGGTTATAGTTTGGGAGTCTTAAGCCTCTCCTAGGAGAGACATACCGGCTGTAGTGTCGGGAGGTCCTTGAGCCAATCTTGTTTGTGTACATTTGGCTGTAGTTTTCTTAGGTGTGTGCTCTTTGATTGATGGCCATTAGGAGGCGTTCTGTTTATTTGGATTTATCGTGGAGCGAGATCCACCTCTCCGTCGGTCTCTTTGTATAGTTGGTTTTCCACCTGACGAGGGAGTACATCCTTTTCATAAGAGACACCAGGAGATCCCCTCCGATACTTTTGATAATTACGAAGAACTTCACAACTACCTTATGACTTCTGCATCTGGTACACCAGGAGGAATTCTTGTGACTCCATCAGTGGATGTTGATGGACAGCCCATTCCTGCCACTCCTAGATATCTGGGACGGGAAGGTTCACACCCACATGTTACTTTTGCAAATTTTGGGCCATATCCAGCCCCGGAGATGAATCCATCTTATGATACTTACCCACCGGGATTCCGATATGGGATGCCAGATCTTAATGACACCACGAACCCTTCGACCACTAATCCTTATTCACTTGGTATGCCTAGCCTTAATTCGACTGTTACGTCCACTTTGTTGGGTAGTCAATCTAGTACTAGCCTTGGAGCTACATGTACTATCCCTTCCGGGGGTGGTGCCACCCATTCTGCTCCCTCTTGGGGAGGCATAGCCTCTTCCACTCCCTCTGGGGGTGGCACATCTACTTCCGCTCCGTTTGGAGGCCACACGACCTTTACTCCTCCTTTTCAATTTACATCTGGTCATGTCCCTTAAGCTTCTACGACTATTGGGGGAGGACCATGTCCTAGGACTTCCCCTCATTTTAGTGGGAACACTTCACATAACATGGCTCGCGCTACACAACCTAACGCGCATGTTTCTACACATATACCTGCAAATACGACCATGACTGCTAACCAACATCTCCCTCCTAACGCTTGGGGTGGGAACATTCCTCATTCTGGGGTTGGGTACATTCCCAAACCTGGGGGTGGGAACATTCCCAACATTGGGGGTGGACACATTCCCAACACGGGAGGAGGGCACATACCTTACATGGGGGGTGGACACATTCCCAACACTGGGGATGGACACATTCCCAACACTGGAGGTGGGAACATTCCTAACATTGGAGGTGCGTACATTCCGAACATGGGAGGTGCACACATTCCCTATGCTAGGGGTGGAAACGTACCTTATAATTATCGTCATTACTCAACTGCTCCTTCTACAAGTAGCACATATATTCCCCATCAATATGGTGGCAATCCTCCTTATAATGCAGTTAGCTATGGCCCTTATTACAACCCTCCTCAACATGGTACTCGCAATAAATATATGCCTTCGTACCCTTATACGGGTCAAGGTGGGGGTGGTTACCAGCCCTATGGTCATGGTCACGTTTCATATCATCCTTATTGTCCGCAAGGTTAGCCTCTTTTGGGAGCCTTTAATCCAGTTTCACAACCACCGCTCTCGTTTCTTGCTAGTTTGAACCTACCCAAACTTTTGAAGCTTACGAATGATCCAGTGTGTCACGATCCTTCTTGGCCTCTAGTCCCTACCAAGCTCCCTTCCAACATTCTGAAGTTTGAAGGGAAGAATGGTGAGGATCCGGGTGATCATGTTACGACTTTTCACCTGTGATGCTCCTCGAAATCTTTAAATCACGATTCCATTCATCTGAGACTATTTCAATGCACCCTCATGGGGGCAGCCATGAAGTGGTATGTCAAGTTGCCTAGGGGCGCTTATAGAGGTTTCAACGAGATAGATTTGGTTTTCCTAGACCACTTTCAGTTTCCAGTTCGTTACGACACTGGCACCGAGATTTTGTCTACCTTCCCCCAAGAAAAGGCCACACACATATCTAACCATGTTCAAGAGTGGCATCGACGGAAGAGGATGGTGAAAGCCAACATTCCTCCAGATGTTTTATTGGAATGGTTTCTTAAGTCTTTGCTTCCATATATTTCGAAAGACATTTCTGTATCTGGTATTACGACTG
Organism: Larix kaempferi; assembly: GCA_027924585.1. Classification (NCBI taxonomy): domain Eukaryota; kingdom Viridiplantae; phylum Streptophyta; class Pinopsida; order Pinales; family Pinaceae; genus Larix; species Larix kaempferi. The sequence continues at coordinate 8,066,676 of BSBM01000240.1, read as the reverse complement.
AGGAACAAGCTATACTTAAAGTCCAGCAGCTAGACCTAGTCTACGCTCAATCTGGCATCTTATATGATATTATCCTTGATGCACCACAGTCACGACATGAGCCAAAATTAGTTCCTGGACCACATGCCAACAACATTGTTGGATCTACAAGTACTCGACCCGTGGATTTGGTCACCAACCAAATGCAAAATTTGTCTATTGGCCAATCCACACCCGGATAGGCTCGGGCCTTGTCCACTCCTACCTAGTTGTCTGATATCCATTCCATACAGACAGGAAACCCATCAGGTAACCAATAACCTAGTGCAAATAAGAAGGGGAGAAACAACCATAAGGGTGGGAATAATTCAAACAATGGAAGTAATTGAAACACTCCTAGGAAAGAAAATGCCAACCCTCCTCAAGACGACAGAAATGTTGGTGGGGACCATAAGCCGAGACGTAAAGTGAAATTCCCTTGCAAGCTTTGTGGGGAAGATCAACCGACTCACTTGTGTCCTCAAATTGAAGAAGCATCGAAGCATCTTGCACAGAGTCCAGTTGTGTTGAAAGATCCCCTTCCACATCATCAGAATATGGATTTGAATCCTCCCGCTTCTGACTATGGGACTAATGAAACTACTACATCTTCTTCTCATGCTGGTGGCTATGGATGTGTAAACATGGTCCAATCTCAGGTTAGTGTTGCTACTCGTCAACGCGATTATGGTGCACGAAAACCGAATATGGGGAATTAGCCTCCTCCTCCTCTTGACACTTCATTGCATATCGAGAAACCCACTACTATGCCGCAGACATCGAAAGGTGTTCTTAAGCGCTTGGCGCACAATCCCAATGATCGAGCCGCCCAGAACTACTCTATGATATAAGATCTGGGTCAAACTCCATGTGCTATGTCGGCTCTTGAGGTGTTACAGGCATGTCCTTCACAATGGCACGCCCTTTTATCTTCTTTGGTAGTTTAGAATGGGAATAACCCTAGTATCATTAAATTCGACACTATTGACGTCCAACCTTGCTTACCTTACCATGTTGCTTTTCAAATTCATGTAAGTTGCTTAGATAAGTTTCTTAAATGCACGGTGGTTGACAAAGGCACTTCGATCTTAGTAATGTCATTAGATTGATGGAAAGCTCTTGGCTCTCCTCCCCTGTCTAAATCTATGACTATGCTTACTGCATTCGACGGTCAGTCATTTAGGCCACATGGTATTATCCCTTCCCTTGAGGTCCACTTGGGGGAGGAATCCGTGCCTATTGAGGTCGAGGTGTTTGATGCTCCCATCGACTACAACCTTCTTCTAGGAAGGAATTGGACCTATGCAATGAAAGTGATCGTATCCTCCTTATTTAGGGTTATCTACTTTCCTCATGAAGGTAGAATCGTGACGGTCAATCACCTAGACTTCCCTAGGTCTAATTCTGTAGCATTTCCGAGAACTGTTGTTCCCCAGATCAAAGATTCTCAACCGGAAACTGGGAACATTAGTGTAGGATTGTATCCATCATTGTTGGGAACTTTTGACTTTCTTTCACCAATAGCTTTTATTGGAACCGTTTCTGATAGTGTGTCCTCCTTGTTGAAGAATGTACCATTCTGGACCTCGTATTTTAATGACTCATGGACCTTACCATCCACGAGTGCTTCATCTAAAGACATTTCGCACATCAAAATGGCTATGCCGTTATCCGTAGCTGATCTTGCCTACCATGAAATTCAACAAGCCACTGCGAAGCCAGATCCATCCTCTTCACGGACAGAGGAGGAAGATCCTGTTATGCTTCCGGCATGGGTAGTCGACTCGTCTTGCTCGCATGATTGTCTCGATGGTGTTTTTCCTTTAGATGAAGCCATCGTTGAGGCCATGTGCAGTAGTGAGAGAACTTGGGGAGATTTGCATCATCGCTCTTATTTTCTTCCAAACCTTGATCTCGTTGAGCAAGAAGAGTTTAGGATGACTCTTTCCGAGAGGGTTGGTCACCCTGTGGCTCCGTTGGATTCAAATGGGATTTAAGCGGAAGGGAATATGGCTAATATTTCCCGGACCATACCAATCAACATCTCTCGTACACCCGGAAAGGTAGAGAACGTTTACATCATTGCCGACTATTCTCCCAAGGAGATTCAGCTGTACACCGAAATGTTCAAGGAGTTTCGGGATTTTTTCGCTTGGTCATATGAGGAGATGCCAGGAATAGAACCTACTATTATCAAATATGAGATCAAGACATATCCCAATGCCAAGCTGGTTCGTCAACAACTTCGTGTTGTGAATCCCAGAAAGGCAGCTGCCATTAAGGCAGAGGTAGAGAAGCTCCTTAAATCTGGTTTCATCTACCTGATTCCTCTTACTGAATGGGTATCCAATCCCATTCCTGTAGATAAGAAACAAGGAACCATCCGTGTATGCAAAGACTTTAGAGATCTGAACCGCACATGTCCGAAAGACAAATTCCCCACATGTTAGGAACCCATGTCAATCCTTCTATCTACTTTGTTAGTATATATTTGTTGGATGCATATGCTTTATAAGTCGTCTCATAGTATTTGTTGATACATAGTTTGTATTATTGTTGTTGGACGCATATGCTTTGTAATTCGTCCCGTCGTAATTGTTGATCCATATTTTGTACTGGCCCATGGTTTGTATTGACACATGGTATTGACCCATGGTATTGGCACCTAGAATTAGTATATAAGTTTGTGTTGAGACCAATGAAGGCACCGTGAAGTTATTTGTATTGAGCTTGCTCAAAGGAGGTTGCCCCCTCGAAGTGGCCTGTGATCAATATAAAAGTGATTCTGAGTTATGTTATTTCTGCTATCTCGTGTGTTTTCATTAATTAATTATTGCAGGTTCTTCACACCACACCATTCATAGATCAAATCTTGGATGCTTGTGTAGGAAGCGAAGTTTTTTCGTTTATGGACGGTTTCTCCGGATATAATTAGATCCAGATAAACCCTGAGGACCAACATAAAACTCCTTTCATTTGTCCTTGGGGTACGTTTGCGTACCGTAAAATTCCCTTCGGCCTTAAAAACGTCGGAGCTATGTTTCACCGTGCTATGACCTATGCTTTTCACGACCTTAAGCCCATAGTGGAGGCATACTTGGATGATAATTCGGGCCATTCTCGTAAGAGGGTGGACCACCCAAAGCACCTCTGTCTTATTTTCGAAAGATGTCAATGTTGCAAGATTCACTTGAGTCCTAATAAATGCATATTTGTCATGAGAATAGGTCTCTTTCTAGGGTTCATAGTTTCACAAGAGGGTATAAGAGTCGATCCTCTTAAGGTAGAGGCAATAGTTCAGTTTCCTCCCCCGTGTAACATAGTTCAACTTCAAAGCCTCCAAGGTAGAGCCACTTTTCTACGACGTTTTGTAGTGAATTATGCTAGTCTTACCAAAGGTTTTGCGCGTTTGTTGAAGAAAGACACACCTTTTATCTGGGATGAGTGAGCCTAGCAGTCTTTTGACAATTTGAAGAAATATTTGGTATCGGCCCCTCTACTTAGTCCACCCAACTTTGCTAGATATTTCTTGCTTTATGTGGCTGCGTCTCTTGAGACGATTGGCATGGTCTTAGTTCAGGTAGATGATATGCTGCAAGAGAATTTCATCTATTATCTTAGTCTAAATTTAGTAGATGTTGAGATGAGATACAATCATGTGGAGAAGTTGGAACTTGTGACTGTTCATGCAATCCAACACTTAAGGCATTACATCATGCTTAGGAGAACCACTATTATAGAACATATCAATCCATTTCAGTTCATGCTATCATGACGTCTTATAGAGGGGAAGTACAATAAATGGATTTTTATTCTTCAGGAGTTTGATCTCGATTTTGCTTCGACGAAGTTGGTGAAATCCTTGGTTTTTGCAGAGCTCATGTTAGATTTCCCTCGACTTGATGAGGACATCGTTCATGAATATTCCTTTGTGGATGAGAATTTATTTCTTATCTCATCGGTGGACCCTTGGTATGGGGATATCATAGTATATCTTCACACTTTGAAGTTCCCTTTGTACTATTCACGAGATGAACGACGGCTTGTGAGACACCAAGCTATATATTATGTCATCGTCGAGGACACTTTGTATCATTGAGCAAAAGAGTCTATCCTTCGTCTTTGTTTGACTCATGAAGAAGCGGAGCATGTGCTGAATGACTGCCATAGCAGGGCATGTAGTGGTCACTTATCTGGGCTTGCGACAACCCAACATATTATGCGAGCTTGTTACTTCTAGCCATCGATCTTTAAATATTGTATGAACACCATGAAGAGATGTCACCCTTGCTAGGTGTTTTCTCGGAATATACACTCGCATCCAGCGCCCCTCCATCCGGTCATCACCGTCGGTCCCTTCACTATGTGGGGGGTGGATTTCATGGATTGCAAACCAGCTTTGGCTGGGGCAAATCACCATATCATTGTGGCCATGGAATACTTTTTCAAATGGGATGAGGCCATGCCTACCATTAAATTCAATGGTGCTACATCAACCCATTTTGTATTCAATCAAATTATTACTCGGTTCGGTATTCCGAAAGGTATTTTCACTGGCCATGGCAGTCACTTTCAGAACAAGATAATGGCGGATTTGTCACTCAAGATTGGGTTTCGTAAAGAAAATTCATCATCTTACTTCCCCCAAGCAAATGGTCAAGTTGAGGTAGTCAATCAGTCCTTAAAGACCATTCTCCAATGTACCATCCAACAGAGCACGAGCAACTAGCATATTATGTTATATCCTACTTTGTGGGCATATCGAACCGCAGTTAATACTGCCACCGGGTTCTTACCGTTTCATCTAGTACACGGTGTGTATTCTATTTTATTGATTGAATGCGAAATCCCTTCGTTAAAACTAGCCATAGAGCTCCTACCTGATACATTGGATATTGAGCAACATTTGATCCACCTTGAGCAGCTTGAAAAGCAGCGTTGAGATGCTGCTGTGGCTATAGATACCAATAAGCGTCGTGTCAAGGTTTAATATGATAAGTCTTTCCATCCCCAGCAGTATGTTGAAGGTGACTTGGTCCTCTTGTATGACCAAGCTAAGGAACCCCTGGGGGTAGGCAATTTTAACCCCATGTGGCATGGTCCTTACATAGTGAGGCGTGTCCTTGAGAAAGGAACCTACAAATTGGAAGATTATGAATAGAATGACTTGAAGGAGCCTAGAAATGGGCTCTACCTCAAACGGTATTACACTTGAGCTTCTAGCTAGAGCTAATACTTTTGTATACTATTGTATAGTTGCTTATGTACATAGTTTAGATTTCTTTTGGTTTTCTAGGTTTGCTAATTCGATTCTGTTGGATTGACAAATGTCAGCGGAATCTCCCATGTACTTGGGATAAGTGGATGGTGCTAGATGTCACATGCAGCAACTTGCTTATGCTGCATGGGTTATTTATTCACCAGACCATCAGATTGTGGCTTCAGGAGGTGCCTGTTGCAGTCCTACATCCAACAATGTGGTTGAGTACAGTGTCATCGTCGAGCTACTTCGAGATTCCATTTCACATGGCATCTAGTCTTTAGAGGTCTTCCTGGATTCACAACTAATTGTGTCTCAGTTGAATGGCCGGTATCGCATGAGAGACCCTACATTACTATGGAGGTTCTTAAGGGTGAGACTCTTGGAGCGCCTTTTTGTTTCCATTACATACATTCATGTTCCAAGATGTTTTAATCATGTATCTGATGCATATGTTAATTATTTCCTAGATTGGCATTCACCACATCAATAACAAAGCACACAAAGAAATATTCATTCACACATTTGTACATACACATATAGTAGAATTGGAGAATAACAGTTTTTGTATATAAATAACATGTCTAAAATGGTAGTGTTACAATACAAAACTGGAGCCCGTAGCTCTCAAAAATATACATAATCGATACAAAAAATGGGACCCTGAAATATCTAAGCCCCACAAGGAGGCATAGCTTCCCCGGAAGGATGTGTCTAATAGTAATAGTGTACTGCCTAGGCTATGCACCGCAGTAGCCGCACCCAGGTGCCTGGTACTCCCACAACGTGTCATTGCATCGCCTTTAGGAGATTCTCTACCTCTATCAGGGGTACCCTGTTGGTCATACGGGTCAGGTTGACCCGCATGGTCTCTAATGTGCTCTCTGCTGTAGTTCCGGCTAGCTCTCCACTCCTGCCCCGTCGACGATGTCTCGGGAAACCATCTAGTCTTTGCAGACCTGTATCTGCGAGCAAACAGTGAAATTTAAATATGTGATACTATACCAAAAATATTTTTGGATTTTCATATATAGTCAAAAAATCCCAAAAAATTGAATATACAAAATATAAAAAGGGTAACATACTAATGTCTCCAAACATGGCTCCTAAAGGAAGTGGCATGTCGTGATCACCACGGAAGTCTATCCCTACATAGGGGTAATCGTCAATGGCTATGACCTGTCGGTCCCACCAGTGAAATAACTCATCTGTATATGGTGATTCCTGTCGGCCACCACCCTGTCGCGTCAGTACCTCATCCCACTGGGTCAAGGTTGGGTCACAAAGACAATGAGGAGGGACTTCAACCCTCGGAATGAGCCCTGACACTCTCTCAAAGAAGTATATGCATAGTATACTTCCATATCCAAAGTTTTTTGCCTCTCCACGCTTGCACTCCATTAACTAGGCCTTCATAGACACCAGTCATATACCATGGGCCTCATGCACTCTGAGGCATAGAACATCACTAGCCTCGAAGCCTGGTGTAGAGTCGCTGAACCTGTGATCCTGACGAGAGTGAACACTATGATATTCATACTCATACTGACTATGGAACCATTGGGTACCTAACTCCCCACATTTTGGGTGCCGTGAGGACAGTACCGCTCTATGTAGTTGGGAATGGTGATCCCACCACCAACAGTATGAGATCGAAGGCTAGCCACCTCCCCTCTAAGGAGAGTTTTTGACCATCTAGGTTGAAGTTTTTTGCGTCTACGTACCAGTAGTCTATCAAGCAACAGAGCAATTGGTTTTGGGCCCTCAAACCCCCCAATGCTCCAGAATTTGAAAATCCCACATGCTTGTAATGCTTGTTGCACAGGCAAATCTTGGCAGACAACCTCATCCACAAGATCATGCTCTCTTTCCCTCCACTCTAGAACCATCTTGGAGGAAGAAACACAAGTTTTTTAGCTTTTTGCATTTAAAAAACCAATCTCATGCCCATACCCGCGAGAAGCTGAGAAAACAGAAGCATCTACCCGCGGTCAACGCTTGGCAGATAGCCTCATCCACAAGATCATGCTTTCTTTCCCTCCACTCTAGAATCATCATGGAGGAAGAAACACAAGTTGTTTAGCTTTTTGCATTTAAAAAACCAACCTCATGGCCATACCCGTGGGAAGTTGAGAAAACAGAGTCATCTACCCACAATCAACGCAAGCATTGAACACGTCTAGACAGACCTACCCATGACCCGTATAGTTACAGCCCACATACATCGCCATGAACAAGTAGGGCTTCCCCAATAAAAATTTTTGACCAATGAAAATTACAATAAAATATATCAAATGAAAGAGGGGGATGAGATGACTAATCTGCTCTAGACGGTTCGACAAACAAATTCCTGTAGCTCCCAGAATTAGCCACTGAAATCCAAGGTGAAAACTAACCAAAAACTCCAAATTGGGTAAAAAGTGAAAATGAATTGTAAATTGTAATTTTTAATTACTATTTATAGTTTTCGAAACCCACTTTCCTATAGTTTTCACCATTTTAAGCTGGTTTGACTAATATATCATTTTGGAGTACTATTTTGAACATATTTCTTCGACGAGAGTTGTTATTTTGACCATTTCGCGCCTATGGAAGGTATATTTTCACACCCATCATATAGGTTAGATGTCATTTTCACTTGCATTTTGCATTTGACCTTTGACCATTTATCATTAACCCTAGGTGAGACCCCACCTTGTAACTGACATGGACCCTTCACACTGTTATAGAAGTGTCGTTATTTGGCGATAGGGCCTGTCTGTGCATGGGTTCCCTAGTTAGAACACTGTTTTGCATTATGGTGCCCATGTCGTTGCTTTTCCTGAAGAGCGAGAGTCCTTCGTAGTTATGCCATGATGTTGCGATAAATACTCATACTCTACTTTGTCTTATGCTGCCCATATCCCATAAGGACTCCCCCCATTTTTACCAAGTTGTGATTGCATTGCATCATCCTGCTTGTTGCTTGATCTTCGTGCCAGCTCCCGCTCACTCAATTGTCAGCCTGGTGCCTGAGCACTTCCCTTGTCGATCCCTGCAGAGCTTTCATTTGCCTTTCACAATTTGATGACCTTCTGACCCTGAGGAAACACCCCCCTGAGTGTCTACATCCTACACATGCTTCCTTGCATTGATCATAGGTATGTTCCACTACTTGGGACTAGTCTTCTCGCTATTTGACACTCGTTCCCTCAATTGTTGTACTATAAGCAATTTTATTATTTTTCAAGCTTTCCAAATATAAAAAAGACCAAAAAAATCAAATATTCCAAAAAGTCGGACGGGAGAATATTTACTTATGTTTGTTGGCAGCTGTTGTGTCTCCTTTCAACAGAGCATTCATTCCACTCCATACATCATGAGTCAGGACTATAGTAGGACCTTAGGAGCTGTACTTGTTTCTCAGTTTTTACTCCACCGATTGCTTAAGCTTCCAGTCACTATGGAGCCTTTTGTCGATGCCTCCTGCATCGCACAACTGTTATTATTCGAGTCTATGATGCCTGATTCTATCCATTTGCTCATGCTCTTGTTCAAAGGAAGTCATGAAACTAGAGTCGGCCACTCCTCAGATCTCTTGACTATTGCATGTCGGCCATCCTTATTGAGTCAGTTCGTTCGTCTGAGTTCTTCCAAATATTTCAGCGTAGCTGTTACCTTGTGCTGGTTGATGAGGGATTCCTTAATGCCCTCCTTCTAGCGAGTTTTTTTCTGTCAACTTCAACCCATTTATTCCGGAATTGAGAGTTAGAGTCGGTTGAGTACCTTGAGGTTTGCAGTCATTAGTGGTAGGTTCTCTCGCCATCGACAGTTTTGGGAATACATCAATGTCCCCTGATTGATGGATTCATCTTAGTGTTCGACTTCAACACATATATTCATACTTTGATGATTGTACTATGTGCCTTGATTCCCATTTTCATTATTGGTGGGTTATCTCACATCTGTTAACGATGTACATCATTGATCGTAATCAGACGATGTCACATAAGGTTCGACCTCAACATGTTTATTCACTTGATGGGACTTGCACCATAGATGATTTGTGCAGAAGACCCCAGATGTTAGTAGCATTCAATATGTTGCTCTTGATCGTGACTGTACTCGTGAGAGCTTATTCTCATACATCAGTAGTTTGTACCTCTAGTATTGCACCAGTTGTTTCCTTTTCAATAGGAGACCATATCTTACCATATGGATCAGGGTTATGATCACCTATGACATATATTCACTATATACTTCCTATCATGGCCATTGTATCATATTGTTGTATTATACCGACATGTATTCAGAGATATTATTGTATTATGACGAGTGAGCTACTCTCTCCACTTGTGTCTCCATAACTCCACTTCTGATATTTATAATGTATTTTGGCCATTGTAGTACCTTCTCTGATCTCAAACATTAAGGGGCATCTGTTATAGCGTAATTTTCCACCTTGTGAGCATCAACATTAATTGGCCTTCAGGATCCCTTTCATTGACTCAGATTCATCATTTTGTCCTCCAGGAACAAATAATTCCCTATTTTTGTTCCTGTATGCTAGTTGTTCCACTCTAGCCAGCGTATACGCAGGTTGTTCCACTATATCTCGCGGGTACCAAGTAAAATGGTAAAAGTCGTTAGAAAATTACTTTTTACTCCCAAAAAGCAGTCTTAGGGTGACCTTTGGCCCTCCATATGCCCCGAAACGCCTCGATGTGTCCTTTCACTTACCTTTGGAAGGATATATATTGAGTTCTTATGGTATATGGAAGGCAGGAGAAAGAGAGAGCAAGATAACTCTAGTGGATTTTTTCCATGACTTGAGTCTACACTCATTGATCCTTGTTGTTTTAAACTCCTTATGTTCACCTACCAAACTCCTTTCATAGTTTGAATTTTCCATTGCATGAGGGATTGAAGTGGTGGAAGGACAAGTGGAGAGACCCAGTTCTTGGTTCAGATTGGTTGCCGACAAGAGGTCGTATATTGTACTTCTTGTTATTTATTAATCAAAATACTCATTTTCTCGTCCAATTGATGTTGTGAATATTGTTAAATTACATTGGGTTATATTTTCTTATAATATCATGGACCATGCTATTGATTATGCTAATGTATTTCACATGTTATATGCACTTGCTTGTACTGGTTGTTGATACTAATCTGCAGGTTCAAGTGTAGAAGTTGAAATCTCAACGGGGATCTACTTCGAACATCCGGTTGAAGGTTGGTCTTTTATCCATTATCTTAGCATTGTCATTTATATAGCATTGCATTGAGAATTGAGTCATTTTATGGTAGTCAATTGTCTGTTGTGGTCTACCCCAAGCCATAGGAAGTTTTCTCCGTAACAAGGTTATATAAAAATAAAAATCTACCAATATTAAAATGTGAATTATGATTGGTTAAAATTATACAAGCTATGAAAAACTGAATGCACAAATTATCATGGAAATTGAACACATAAAGAAACCAAGATAACTTGAAATAGTTCCCCATATTGCATTACATAAATGAGAAAGAAAAAAATTACCCATAAAGGGTTACTAACTAGTTGCATCAATCCATTTTATGAAAGTGAGATAAAGTAAGAAACATGTACTAAAGTGAAATAAAGCATAAAAACATAACATAACCTAAAGCCAAAGTGACTATATTAATGCTTATTTATGATATATAATTGGTCATTATAATTTGACATTTACTTTAACATATTCCAATGTTACTAGTCAATACACTAACTACACCAAGATTATCCTAGAAGTTTAGATATTTTATAGGACCCAAGACTAGGTGAAAATGTTTGCAACATGGTTCTCTATGGGACAATATTGCAACTCAATAAATCCATCTTCTATAAGTTGTCTAATGATTTTGTGATCTACCTCAACATGCTCGGTATGCTCTTGGAATACTAAATTATTTTCTAGTTTGAACACTACTTGATTGCCATGAAGTAGGGGCATTGGATTTATCTGCTACATTTTCATGTATGAAAGCATTCTCTTGATCTAAACTATCTCATATGTTACACTCCTTTTATTGCTCTTGAATATTATACTTTTGTTAAAGAAAGGACTACTGCATGATGCTAGTCCATGTGATTGCACCCATTCCAAGACTAAATACATATTCAAAAGTTGATTTTCTATCAACCGCACAACCTGACCAATATGAATATTTATACGCACATATCTTAGGGTCTTTGCTTCTACTACACAACTTGTGAAATTCAAGTGTCCCTTTAACATACTTGAACACACTCTTTGTTGCATTCCAATATTTTATCTTCAACATTGTCATGAATATGGAAATGAAGCTCATATCATAGCTCAAATCAGGTGTAGTGGATATAAGATATATCAAGATCCCCACTAGATACCTGTAGAATAACTCGTTAAATCAATTATATTTAGTATTGGCTACCCTATGATCATCAATTTCTCTCTCTTAGGGTCTAACTTGGTTCTTTTCTCATCTAGAATATAGGCATGGAAAATATAACTAAATACAATATGATGAATGAATTTAGGCTTCCTCCTAGATCATGCTTCCTTTGGGGTGTTCTTCTTCACCACTATCATTAGAGATTTATTTAATACATATAATATGGTAAACAATTCCTTGAGTCCCAAAACCTATTTGGAACACACATGTTCTCCATCTTACACATGGTCATCTATTTAAAAGCATGGTTCCACCTCTCAACCACACCATTCTATTATGGAGTGTAGGGTGTAGTGAACTGTATTTTTGTTTGATGCTTATTGCAAATGTTATTGAATTATTTGGAACAAAATTCTTTGTTATCATCATACACGAGTGCTAAGGTGACATCCTAACTCTTTTTTCTTGAAACTTTTGAAATTCATTAAACACTTTATCTTTCAATTTCATAAAATACACCCACATTTTCCTATTGTAGCCCTCAACAAAAATAAGGAAATACATCCACATTTTCCTACTACAGTCATCAATAAAAAAAAAGAAATACCGAACACTAGTGTTGTATTCCATGTTCATTGGTCCACAAATGTTTACATGAAACAATTAAATGACTATATTTTCTCCCCAGACTTGTCCTTCCTCAAATGGTGCTCTATGTTGCTTTCTTGTCTAACAAGCTCAAAAAACACCCTATATTTGTGCTTGGATATCAAGAAGTCATTCTACCATATTACCTCAATCCATATGAGAAAGGTAGGTTAAGATTAGGTTCCCATATAATCGATGTCAAAGAGTACTTAAATATTTGATGTACTTGTGCTTATTATTGCATGCTAAGTGACTTGTCCAATGTTGAATAGTCTAAACAATCCATGATTGACCACACCAAGAGCTATAGTCTTGTTGGTCTCCTTGTAAACTAAGTAACATTTATGTTTCCTAAAGTTCACATCTAGATGGGTTTAAAACCTTATAGTCTGACTTATCAAGGGTAGAATAATCTACATGCCTAATGCATAATACACTTTGAGGAAAATAAAGTTCCCCATGACCCATCCTTAGTTCTCATAACCTTCTAATAGTGAGATATCACCACTCATAGGCCAAATGTCCCACATAGAGGTCATGTGTGGTATTTCAAGGGATTATTGGTTTCCCTTAAGCTTCAAAACTTATATTTTAGGCCTAATTTGAATGTCTCATTCCTTTACATTAGTTTATAGCTCAAGACCTATACATAATTCTCAAGCAAATATGATCATTTGAAGGTGAAGTGTGTGCTTGCAATGTCATATGTGTTTATTGCACCGAGAGTAGCGAGGTGCTTACAACTTAGTATGGGGGAGATGTGTAATGTAATGTAGCTTAATGATGTCAAATTATGTACCCAAAAGAAAAAATAATTATAAAAAGTTATGCCGCCTCATAAAATAAAAAAGTGAAAACCAATTAAAAAATCCATATCCACTCATAAAACAAAATTTTTAAACCAGATAAAAACTCATTAAAAAAATGAGACCTTGAGAAATTGGATGCCTCTCCGTGCTTGATAGATACACGTTTAGGATGGAACTATGATGGTCCAAGGAAACTGTTGACCAACGCAACCTTGGTCAACAGGGGTTCGCCTCACTGTCGACACATACCGCAGTCTCCCTGGGCACCGGCCCGGGCATGTTCGAGCCCGCCCAACAACACCTGCAGAGCGGATGAGGTCGCACCCAAGGCGTCCAGGAAGAGCAGACGAAACCATGTTTCCGCCAAGGGAGGAGGCAATTTGTGGCTATACGGACTGGCTCTATTGCTGTACTTAAACAGAAGCTTTAAACATTCGACATGGATTTATATCATATTACTTAATCGAAGCATTTCTCATCATAGCACATTGCATCAAGAAAATATAACAACATTCATATATTGCAACATTGCACAAAGATCGTACCAAAACATCATTATATTACTATCACAGTCGTATACCAAAAGAAAAACATAGATCTCTATCCACATACATCTCCTTCTCTCTTCCTCTTGCTTCTATCTCTATGTATATATAACACTTACAACTCTAATCTATTTATAGGCTTCTTCCATTACAATGTTTGTCAACTTACTAACGACTTCATAACTAACACTATGGACAAATGACCCAATGTGTAACTGACTTGGTCCAAATGACCCAAAAACCCACATACCCCAGTACAACTGACTCAATATTACATAACATGTGGTCTAAGTGACCCCAAAACCCACCAATCGCGGTATACTTTAACACAAAATATTCCTTCTGCGACCTCATCCGATGTGTCGCAGTGTTGGCAGTACTGCAACATTTCCTCATCGAACCACCTACCAACAGGCCCCCAACACAATCTTGTGGCTCGCCCTCGAGCCACGTCAATTGCTGGACATCGTACATGTCGTGGTATTTACTTTGAAGTCTGCATAGGGTTTTTCGATGTTCTGCACCAGCTCCTGGGCATCCGTATCCACTGCCTGACTGTCGATCACATCGTCTGGCGATGGGTGATCGGTAAGCTTGTCCATGACCTGCTGTCGATACTTCTGTACTACTTGAAGAGCTTCACTGGCCTGGAATTCTTCGAACTGGGCCGCACGTGTCTTCTGTCATTCATCCGCCTTAGCGACCCATTGTTGCAAGTCCTTCAGCTCGTGTGACTTAGCAACTTGGTCCATTGGTGGCAGTGTTCTCATCACAGCCTTTAATGTGGCCAACTGGACCTCCACTTCCTGCCGGGATTTAGTCAGCTGCTCAACTTGCTCATCCTGAACAATGAAACCCCATAATTGTACCGTGTCGGCTGTGAGCCTGTTTTCCTGTGTTTCCAGCACCTCCATCTGGGTGGAAACTTCCTCGAGTGCCCTTCTTCGTTCATCCACCTCGGCATGAGGCATACCTAGTTTCAGCTAGACCTTCAACATGTCATTCTCCTGCGCAGCTGAACAATGGAAGCTCCCAGTCACTGCAACCATTGGAGCACGTCGATCTAGGGAATGAGCTTTGGTGTATGCTGGCATACATCGCAAATAGTCATCTCTAACTTCACGCTGTAGTCCCACAGACGGGTCTTCTCTATGATAAGGAAATCCTGATCCTTTTTAAGTTCTTCAAGTGCGCGAACCTTCTTGGCCCGCTCCTTCTTAATGTTAGCTTCAAGGTCATCCATTGCTTTCCATGCTGTAGCAGCCCTGCTTGTAAGCTCGTCAATAGTGGTGGTTGCGACTGCCTCGCTTGCTTACAAGTGTTGATATCTTTGGCTGATTTCATGCGTTCTATTTGCCATTTCACGGGAGGCAACCCTCTGCATTGTTTCCAGCGCCGTCACCGATAGTTCATTAACATTAATAGTCACTTCAGCAACCATCTGCAACAAAGTGTTCAAAGGCTCGTTATCGGTCACAACCGCAATCGGGGGAATGTTGATATTCTGGACCTAGGGCATGGTGCGTATTGTGGCCATTTCCTGCATGGGGATATCGCCAGTTTCCTTCTTTAAAACCACGTTACTCAACTAATCCATACAGGTAGTGAGCACCTGGAAACCCTCCTGCACCTTGAGGGACATCTTGTTGACAACCGCTATGGCTTCATGGTTGAGGGATGTCATTAACCGGCCCAACTGCGCCTCCACTGGTAAAGACATCCCATTGATCGTCGCATGCTCGTGGTGTCGTTTTGACCGATTTTCTTCAAGAGCGCGGTCGCTATCATCCACCGTTGGTGTTCTTGTCAACTCTTGATCATGACGAATTTGTTGATCCTGTGCTAAGACTCAATCCTCGGGACCCAACGACAGGCCTCCAGCGTCAATCTCTACTGAACTCAGGGGTTGTCTCCAAGCCGCCGGCCATTCATTCACAATAGCCTCCAAATCTTCCGTTGTCACCTTATACTTGGTCTGCAACCATTGTTGATCAATATCACGGCGAGATTGTATATGTATGACACTTGGATGTATTGCAAATGCCATGACAGGTTTGAATCGTGCCACAATATCTTCAAATATTCGTGGGACCTGTGTTGCTGTGTCACAAAGCATTTCCTAATACAACCAAAACTGCAAAATGCAATCCCGGAGTCTCTCAGGCTCCCGTACATACCATAGATTTTGATATCGCGCTCCCCTTCGTTCTGCTGCAGCCAGGCAGTCCATGACCTGGTAAGTGTCGAGCTCTTTCCATGCAACTAGAGCAATCAACAACAATAGCCAACTATATGAAAAAGCACCCCTACACAATTGGACTGCTGTGACATCCTCCATCAGTTGAT
Source organism: Larix kaempferi (assembly GCA_027924585.1). Lineage (NCBI taxonomy): Eukaryota > Viridiplantae > Streptophyta > Pinopsida > Pinales > Pinaceae > Larix > Larix kaempferi. Next base: position 8,050,675 of record BSBM01000240.1, on the reverse strand, counting down.
TCAAGAGATATAGGGACCAATTCATCTGGACTCCTGCCGCAGATTGCTCTGCACAAGTAACTATTCCCGAATTACATTGGTTAGGGTGACCTCCCCTAATCAACTTACAAGACAAGATCTTAATGCCCGCGAGTACCACCTGATCATTGTAGGCACTAGTGTGATACCCACGCCCATCGGATTCCAAGCCATACTTCTGTGCCAACTGACACGCCTGCTTCTTCTCATTTTCCTTCCCTTGAATGAACTACGCCAGATCAACTCCATTCTTAGGCAAGCCGGTTATGAATGAAATTAACTCGATGGTAACTGGGACTTCTGTATCCAGCCACAATGATCCACCATGAAAACACGCCAGGAGCTGCTTTATGTAGGCATTCACTTCCGTCAGTTGCCCAAAATGTGGCATATTAATGAGCCCTAACAAGCCGGCCTGCTTCAATCCTCGTGCCCAGTCATGTACAGTTGGTGTTGGGGAAAGGCACGTCTCCTTCACATAATGGGCAGCTGTAATGTTGGGGTAGGCCACCATATCATGATCATCATAGCGCAAATGCATCAACACCGGTTCGATATCCATAGAGCACTCCATTCCAACCAGGAGTGCTGGCATCTTCACACCATACTTTTGTTTTGGGATTATCTTGTGTGGGGTGGCATCCGACCGAACTAGAGGGATATACCCAAGGATAGCACTAGCTGACTATCCAAGCCATTGGACAGATGAACGTATGGGGTGAATGGACTTCCCCACTTGCTCTTGAGCGTCGCCAGCCATCGCGGACCGAAGTAGCCTCTTACTTTGTGGGGATTCAGAGGGCTGACTTCCCCGGCGCTTCTTAACAACAATTGATGCTCCCATCGGCATGTTGGAAATCTCTACTCCAAGATCAGCGGCGTCCGAGGACACAAGGTCTTGCTCTACAGCGACCGGAATGAAGGGAGACACCACTTCACTGCTAATGTCCACTATCTCCAGTTCGCCTGGCATACCTCACCACTCCTCGTTATATACCTAACAGCAACTGGCTCAAATCACTATGGAACTCTATAGCAACACTTCTTACTAATTCCTCGATGTCTTCCGACCGATGCCAGGCCATATTTATAGCATCTACCCAAATCCACTGTAATCATTACTATATCATGCATTAACTCAACCAAATCCTATATTAATGATGCAAATCCGTCGTCGATCCTGTCCACTAATCAGGCGGATCTGCCATTAATGCCCATCATTCGAACAACGCCATTAATTAACTGTCTAAACTTTTGGCATTTATCACTGATTTGACCTAGTTGCAACGCGGCCATGTGTCTCCAACTACTCAAAACTTAAGGCAAAAGCGTCCCTGCTTGCACATTCCATCTTCTGTTGGTGTGCCATTTGCCACCAAGCAACCTGCAACACACTTTTTTTTTTTCAATGTGACTCAGGCATCACACTGTTCCAAGCCCGACTGATAGGGCTTCAACCCGTGACCATTTACCAGCTTGGGGAGCATCACCCCATACAACTGCTGCAATTGAACCACACCAGCTGAAGTAATACTATTGATGCGATAGGGACCCAACCAATGCATCTGTAACTTCCCTGGATGTTTCATAAACTTGCTGTCATACAACAGCACCAAGTCGCCCTACTGAAACTACTTATTTTTTATGTGGCGATCATGCCATGCCTTTTGTTGATCCTTCTCGACCCCTTGGTGGAAGCCAGCTATAAATCGATCTTCTTCCAGCTGTACCAGTTGTGCCAGACGTTCATCTAATGCTGCGACATCATCCATACCTGTAACAGCCGCAATCTGCAGACTCAAAACAATGTACTCCATTGGCATAATCGCTTCCTTCCCATATACCAGCCTAAAAGGTGTCTGACCAGTCAACCTTTTACATGTGGTGCAATAGGCCCACAATATTGCATGGATTTTCAGATCCCAGTCGTCGCGGTTCGCATTGCACACCTTTGTCAGTGCATGCTCCAAGACCTTGTTAACTACCTCCATCGTCCCATTTTCTTGTGGGTGATAGAGTGTACTCTTCTTATGCTGTATCTGCAACTCCTTCGTCAATGTGTTGATGGTGCGATTAAGAAAGTGACTACCTTGGTCACTCAGTAGTGTCTTGGGGTAGCCGAAGCGAGTGATAATGTGATCAAACAAAAATTGAGCAGCCGTTGCTACAATCAACGACAAATGCCGCCTTGTCCCACCGGGTCAAGTACTCTGTCGCTGTGATGATATACTGCGCACCTATGTGTTTCCCTGGTCGATTGATCGGTCCTACAAAATCCACGGCCCATTTGTCAAATGGCTGCAATGTGATTTGAGGCATCAGTGACATCTCATCGCGTCTGGACAGTTTACCAGTTCGCTGACAAACATCGCAAGACCGCGCATAGTCTGTCGCGTCATTATGTAATGTGGGCCACCAAAGCCCTGCACGTAGTACCTTCCTGGCAGTCACTCGATCACCATAGTGTCCTCCTACTACTCCATGTGCTTCCACCAGTATCAGCGCTTGTTCATGCGGCAAGACACATCTGTGCAATATCTCATCAGCGCCCAATTTATACAACTCTCCTACGATGAGCTGAAAGTCTGCAGCCTTGACTACCAATTGCTTCTTCTGACTAGGGTTGAACTCATCTGGTGCAGTACCCGTTGTCAGAAACTGGATGATGTAATCAAAATAGTTATCAGCAACGTCTTCGATATTAGTCGGTTCCTCCCTTGTATCAATCCGCAATAGATGATTAGGACCATCATTCAATCAGCCTGGCTTCACAATGACTTCAAAATCAAACTCCTGAAAAAGAAGTAGCCAACGACATATCTTCCCCCCCAACATAGGCTTATTGACTAGGTATTTCAACACAGAATGGTCAGTGAACATTTTAAAGTGTCCACCCAACAAATAGTGCTTGAACTTCTGCAATGCGTAAACCATTACCAGACCTTCCCGCTCAGTGGTGGTGTAGTTATGTTCAGCGGACGACAACTTCCGACTAGCGAAAGCAATGGGATGATCAAGATCACCTTCACCGGGATGAGCCAATACTACTCCCAATGCAATTGATGAGGCATCCACATGTACATGGAACTCCTTACTCAAATCCGTAAATACCAGTATTGGTGACAAAGCCATCTTCGCCTTTAGTGTGTTGAAACTATCTTGAAATTCCGAAGTCCAATGAAATAGCGCATCTTTCTTCAACACTTTCTTCATAGGGGCAGTAATTGTAGCATAACCCGTGATAAAATTGCGGTAATATCCCATATGACCTAAAGTCGCTCGCAACTGCTTAACGATGGTTGGCGGTTGCAAACCCAAAATGAGCACAATTTTGGTTGGATCCACTAGCAATCCCTATTTAAACACGATATGACCCAGCAATATCCCAAACGGTGCACAGAAAATACATTTCTTCAAATTTAGCGATATCTGGTGCTATCGGCATCGCTCAAGCATTAACCGTAGATTGGCCAGATGATCACGAATCAACCCATAAACTATCCAATAATCCATATATACCTACAAAAATTTCTAAATAAAATCTTTGAATGCAGCAACAACGACCCGGGAGAATACCGCAGGTGCATTCTTCAACCCAAACGGCATTACTATGTACTGAAAGCAGCCCCATTTAGTAACGAAAGTTGTCTTATGGCGATCTTCTTTGGCAATGCAAATCTGATGGTAGCTATAGAACCCATCGGTGAATGAGTACATCTCCTATCCTCCCACCCCTTCAAGTACTTTGTCAGTAAACGGGGTTGGAAAAGGGTTGTGCAAGCAAGCATCATTTAACTTCCGCAAGTCAACACAAATGCACACCTCACTGGTTTTCTTGTCCTGCACCACCATAGGGCTGATCCATTCGGACTCTTCAATAGGTTCAATAATACCAGCGTCCAACATGTGATCAAGTTCTTCCTTGAACTTTTCCTTATGTCGTGGATTGAGTCAATAAGGTCGCTGTCGGACTGACTTAGCATCTGGTTTTAAGGGAATCTTCATCTCTCCTTAATCACCCAGGATTCCCTTCATTTCAGAAAATTTCATGGGAAACTGTTGAGATATTGTAACTTCAAAGAATATTATATTTGTACTTTATTATTCCGGAGATGATTCATTCCTCCGTGAAGATCTTATTGTATATCCGGAGATGTTTATTCCTCCGTCGGAATGTGGTAACTCGGGTTATTAGACTTCCCTAGTGGGGGTCGGCCCTAAATGTGTTATGTGGGTCAAAGGGTTATTAGACCACCCTAGAGGGGTCGGCCCAGTCAGTTATAATGGGGTATTTAACCTAATGGTTAAATACGAGCCTACATGTACTTGTGTAAAATACATATCAGAGAAGTGTATAAATAGAGGAGGTGTGTTCCTCATTATACACACACTCTCACTTGAAAAAGGCGCACTTGTGGAGGAGAGGTCTGCTATGGAGAAGAAGGAGCTTATGCTCAGGGTTTGCATCTTTGTATATTGCTGGTCATCTATATTGAGGAAGCTTTACTGGGTTTTCTACCCCATGAGGGTTTCCCAGGATAAATCTCTGTCTCTTGTGTTTATGCTATGCTTGTTGTTTCTTCAGTGATCCTGTATATGCTATTATTGTGAAATGGAATGTAATGCTGCTATTTTCTGTCTTAGCATATTGAATTTTAACATGGTATCAGAGCTAACCTGAAGGAAGACAAGGTATGGCACTAAAGACACTTGCTTTACTTACGACAATTTGAAGGTTAGGGTTTTACATAGCAAAAACCAGTCATCGTAGAACTTTCGCTATAAATCCGTTTTGGCAAAGTTTTCGGATCTGAAATTGTTACAGGACGAAGCTAAAATCTCTAGGTACCTTGTGTCCAAAGGACAACCTCTAATTCGTTGTACTTTGTGATTTATGATCTGTACAATATAGGGTTTCTGCCTCTTCCAGATCTGAGTCAAAATCAGGTGACCTTGGGAAAAAGGTCATATCTTGGGCTAGGAAGCTCCAAATGAAATTTCGTAAAAAGTGACAGGTAGTAAACAGTCTGCACTATCTCAGAAAACTTTTTCAGAGGCCGAAGTGGAACCAGTGACACATGGAACTCCGTACAAGTGCGCTCTCCTGTATTATCCCATAAACAGGTCACGTTGCGACACTTGGCATAACTCTCTCTCAGAAAATCCAATTGAGGTCATACCTGTCAAAATGGAAAGATAACAGGCCGATCTATCTCAGAAAATGTTTTCAGAGGCCGAAGGTCAAACAGTGACACGTGGCACGCCGTACAAGTTCGCTCTCCTGTATTTTCCCAAAACAGGTCACGTTGCGACATTTGGCATAACTCTCTCTCAGAGAATCCAATTGAGGTCAGACCTGTCAGGATGGAAAGATAACAGGTCAGGCTATCTCAGGAAACGTTTTCAGACCCTGTGGATCAAAAATTTCAGAGTTACACCAGAAACAATCAGGTACATATTTCTGTCAAAACAGAATTATTTTTTGGTACCTTCATTCATGACTTCCGGAATTTAGGGCTTTGGAGAAAGTTGGAATTTTTGTAATCGGAGACCACGACTGCATGCTACTCATCAAAATAGAAATTTAGAGACCAAGATCAGAATTTTTGGTTGGGCAGAAGGCCGGGCTTGATTAGACCCTAGTTCGGGACTTTGGTCAGAAAAGCGGAAAATTAGGGCTTCTGTAAAAATGGGAATTTTTGAAATCTGTGACCACGGTTGGAAGCTCCTCAGAAAAATAGAAGCTTAGAGCTTTGGATCAAACTTTTTGATGGGGAAAAAGAGTGGGATTCATCAAACCCCAGTTCAGGGTCACGTCCAGTGAATCCGAAAGTTTCAAAGGCAAAATTGAGGAGTAAAACTTTGCAGTTTTCAAATTCTGAATATATCAGTTTGATCAGCTCATCAAGGCGCATATCTCTATCCTTTCGGAAGTTTGAAATTCAAAGTTTGAATTTTTGGGGTTTCTCTGACAAACCCATATCCAGCTCCAGGTCCAGTTCTTGCAAATCAAGTGGATAGGGTTAATCCTAGAAGAAGATGGATTGGTCACCTACATAAGTGAAGGAGTTCATGTTTCAGAGGGAGATGAGGCTAAGGCTTTACATAAGGAGATTACAAGCGATCTCGATAGGTATGACTCATCGAGGTATGTTTTGAGATTTGTTTATGGTATGTTTGTCTTCATGTTATTACAGTTAATCTTGATTTTAGATTTGTTGTATCACCTTAACAAAATTATGAATGCATGATAGAAGATATTCATTGGTTAGGGTGTTGACACTTATGATTGTACTAATGCATTATGGTGTTGTGTGAGGTTGAGGTTGTCTGCTAACAAGATACAGGTACATCACAAAAGACAAATCAGGCTCCATGACCATGAAAACATGAAGACAAAGACTCATCCATAATCTTTGTTCTACTTATGAGGTATGTATGACTTTGTTATATTATGCTTAACCTATGAGACATGCAGGTTCTAGCTCAGGATCTCTAAATCATTGAAGAGATTGTTTAGGTATGTTGTACATAACCAAGTAGGTATACTAATCCAGGTATGTTTCCCACGAATCTTACCTTGTGTTAGGATCCCTTATATAAGTATACTTGGAATGATTGGTTATGCTTATTCATAAAGTTAGTAATCAAGGGATTATGCATATTATATCTTTTATCAATGATATGCATGAGTAAAAGAAGACTTCCCTGAAATCTTGAATACTAATGTTTATTAACTACAATCATGACTATACATTTTCAAGATTATTTAGTACTATAATGTTTTGATAGCATTTAGAATATACTAATGAGTGTATGTTTGTGTATGAGATTATGAGGATGACTCTTGAGCATGCACAGTGGTACAGAATGAATAGAAGTTCAAAAGACATACAGAAGATCAAGCGGGAGGCAGCCACACAAACATAAAAGATAAGTATTTGAGTTGCTATTTGAAATAGTAATGATATTGCCTGCATGCATATTTGTATTCCTAGAATATATAATGCTGAGTGTAAACATTCATAGAGCATTGAAAAGTATACAACTAATGTGCATATGTTTGGACAAACATTCCATTGTTGCTTGTCTAGAATGAAACCTCTTTGCTGACATGCTGAGAGTTGTGCACACTCTTGATAGTATGTTCTGGTAGAGATGGAAGGCATCTAGATAGCCACTGTATGCATACAGGATATGGGAAAGTGTTGTGCCAAAGTATTGGTCAAAATAGTTGCATCACTATGTAAATGATATCTGTATGCATAATGGGTTATCTTTTGATGATTATGAAGTATTACTAATCATGTACTTAATTTTGATTTGTAGGAAAGGTCATGAAGAATGATGGACACCGTACAAGTGGCGGATGTTCAAACAAGAAGATTTACAAATCAAACAAAATATAGAAGGCTCATGGCTAGAAGATTCTCTTAGAAAGGGGAAGAGAATCACGACAAGATGTTTGCTCCAAGTATGGTGTAACTAAAGAAGAAGTATGAATCAGGTTCTGTATAGGTACCTAGGATCGATAATAATTTGATAAGCTTAATGATCACCATGGGTGATGTGGATCTCAACCTTTGCTACAAGGTTGAATATGATACACATATGACATGGATGCAAGAAGGAACTCATCACAGAGTTCGAATGATATTGAGGCTCATATCAGTAGACCCATCTAACGAGAGATGGCACAGATAGATATGCAGAAGATCATTCAATGCAGAAATGAAAAATGAAAGATCTCAATTTGATGCTTTACTTCCTAGGTCTGTAAGTATGGCAAGGCTCAGAAGGAATATTTCTCAACCAGGGAAAGTATGATGAGAAATATGACTTGAGGTGTTGGAATGGCCACTCTTATGGATTCCAACTTGAAGCTGTTAGGGGATAACTCATCAGAGTTAGTGGATATAACTCTGTTCAGTCAAATTATTGGGTCTTTGATATATCTAACATATACTAGGTTAGATATATGCTTTGAACACCTTGAGTTAGTATCTAGTGGAAACTAGATGTGTTTACCTGATAGTTGCAAAGTATGTGATGAGGCACATAAAGGACACGATAGAATTTGATCTATGCTATCTTGAAGATCATGACTTCAGATGGCTATTCAGATTCTGTTTGGGCAGGAAGTGTATCAGACAAGAAGAACACATCGAGAGGATGTTATTGTCTGGGATTAGCCATGATCTCGTGGTTTAGCTGGAAGCAGTCTAGTGTGGCTCTCAGCACAAGCGGAATTTATGGCTGCTAGGATTGTTTGACTTAGAGATAGAACCAACTGAGATCCTATGTGATAATTAGAGTTGTATCAAGATGACATAGAATCTAGTGTTCCATGATAAGTCAAAGAACATAGGGAACTAACAAGATATGAAACAGGGCTGGCTCTGTAGTTGTGATACATCCAGCATGAAACAGGGCTGGCTCTGTAGTTGTGACACATCCAGCATGAAACAGGGCTGGCTCTGTAGTTGTGACACATCCAGCATGAAACAGGGCTGGCTCTGTAGTTGTGATACATCCAGCATGAAACAGGGCTGGCTCTGTAGTTGTGATACATCCAGCATGAAACAGGGCTGGCTCTGTAGTTGTGATACATCCAGCATGAAACAGGGCTGGCTATGTAGTTGTGATACATCCAGCATGAAACAGGGCTGGCTCTGTGGTTGTGATACATCCAGCATGAAATAGGGCTGGCTCTGTAGTTGTGATACATCCAGCATGAAACAGGGCTGGCTCTGTAGTTGTGATACATCCAGCATGAAACAGGGCTGGCTCTGTAGTTGTGATACATCCAGCATGAAACAGGGCTGGCTCTGTAGTTGTGATACATCCAGCATGAAACAGGGTTGGCTCTGTAGTTGTGATAGGGATTGATCATCTTGGAACTTGATCTGGATTGCATCATCCATGGACTCATGTCCTAAAGAGAGCAGGATTGATCATCCTGTAAATCTGATCGTGTGATGACGATGCTGCTGATCGTGTGATGACGATGCTGCTGATCGTGTGATGACGATGCTGCTGATCGTGTGATGACGATGCTACTGATCATGTGATGACGATCCTGATGATCGTGTGATGACGATGCTGATGATCGTATGATGACGATGCTGATGATCGTGTGATGACGATGCTGATGATCGTGTGATGACGATGCTGATGATCGTATGATGACGATGCTGATGATCGTGTGATGACGATGCTGATGATCGTGTGATGACGATATTGATGATCGTGTGACGATGATGATGATGATCGTGTGACGATGATGATGATGATTGTGTGATGACGATGCTGCTGATCGTGTGATGATGATGCTGCTGATCGTGTGATGACGATGCTGCTGATCGTGTGATGACGATGCTGCTGATCGTGTGATGACGATGCTGCTGATCGTATGAAGACGATGCTAAAGATCGTGATGTTGATGATTGATGTTGACAGTGATGTTCCAGTAACTACTTGAGTTACTGATGATGTTGAGAAAGCTTCCAGTGATTTATAGATGTATCATGTATGATGTTGATGACTCCTTGCTCGGGCAGATGCTGTTATAATATCCTTCTCGTTAAGGGGGAGTGTTGAGATATTGTAACTTCAAAGAATATTATATTTGTACTTTATTATTCCGGAGATGATTCATTCCTCCGTGAAGATCTTATTGTATATCCGGAGATGTTTATTCCTCCGTCGGAATGTGGTAACTCGGGTTATTAGACTTCCCTAGTGGGGGTCGGCCCTAAATGTGTTATGTGGGTCAAAGGGTTATTAGACCACCCTAGAGGGGTTGGCCGAGTCAGTTATAATGGGGTATTTAACCTAATGGTTAAATACGAGCCTACATGTACTTGTGTAAAATACATATCAGAGAAGTGTATAAATAGAGGAGGTGTGTTCCTCATTATACACACACTCTCACTTGAAAAAGGCGCACTTGTGGAGGAGAGGTCTGCTATGGAGAAGAAGGAGCTTATGCTCAGGGTTTGCATCTTTGTATATTGCTGGTCATCTATATTGAGGAAGCTTTACTGGGTTTTCTACCCCATGAGGGTTTCCCAGGATAAATCTCTGTCTCTTGTGTTTATGCTATGCTTGTTGTTTCTTCAGTGATCCTGTATATGCTATTATTGTGAAATGGAATGTAATGCTGCTATTTTCTGTCTTAGCATATTGAATTTTAACAGAAACAAGTCTTGAAACTCATGAAGTAACTCAGTGACCTTACTCATCATCGCATCATCCCAATAATCCCTAACATTAGTAAACTTGGGCGTAGCCTCTATGCCTATATTCATCTTGTGAAGCTGCAATGGTAGACCGAACGGAGTACTTAGCGTGACAGGTGGTACCACATTGTGACTTCCTTCAGATTCAGGAATGTTAACATTTCGGGGATCATCCTCATCCTCTGGCCCACCGCTGATGTTGAAGCATTCCATAAGAGACTACATGTGACAGTAGGTGTGCGGGTCAACAGGGTAGGCCTCCAAAACAACCTGAAGTACCAGGTCGCGGATGAGCTATAAGGCGTTATTGACATCAGGGTTGGCATCCGCAAAAGTGAATGTATGAGTGAAACAGAGCGCCAGCTACCCCCATGTTGTAATTTCTCTATGCAATTCGGCTGCAGTATACTGTTGGGTGTGTTATATCTCTTCACATGGTGGGTGCGTGTACACCACGATCCCCCCCTAGTAGTGATTCGCCTGTGCCAAGCGTGGCAGGAAGGGGGGGGTAGCCCGCCAAGCCCCCCCCTTTTTTTTGGACCGTTAGGTTCCGAAACAACATGGAGGGGCCCGTTAGGCCCTTGGAGTCTGCGCGGAGTGCAAAATTTTTATGGGTTGTTTTTGCTTTTTGTTGTTTCAACCCATTGTATTCTTTCTAATCCCAGTAAAGGGATTAGGGTTTTAGATGGTGCGAATACTATATATTGTATTGTAAATAGTTAAGAAAACATATAATGAAAAGAGTTGTGCGACTCTAAGTTTTGCTGGTTTTTTACCGGTTAAGGGTTTCCAGGTGAAAATCTCTGTGTTATGAGTGTGCCATTGTGTATTTACTGTTTATGGTTAAGAATCTGTATGAGTTTTTACTGCACTGTTAAGGTTTAAAACTATCATTTGGTATTAGAGCATTATTGGGTTCAGAGGGACGCCTTTGTCTCCAAGGGTTTGGCTCGATCTTGGATCTGTGATAAACCTGGTTTCAGTGGGAGCTTTGCAGCTGTGATTCTTTTGTTGAAAGAATGGCGAGCACTTCTAGAATCAAGATTGAGAAATTTAATGGTCAGAGCTTTGAGCTATGGAAGATCAAGATGGAATATCTTCTGGTAGATAGAGAACGATGGGTTGCAGTAGAACTGGGTACCATGCCCACTGGTATGGAAAAAGAAGAATGGGAAAAGCTCGAAAGAAAAGCAAGGAGCACGATTCGACTTTGCCTCTCAGATTCGGTGTTAGTGAACGTATCTGGAGAAGACAGTGCCAAGAAACTGTGGGATAAGCTAGAAAATATGTATCAGTCAAAGTCCTTGGTAAATAAGTTATTTCTTCGAAAGAAACTGTGCCTTCTAATAATTAATGAAGGAGACTCTGTGTCAAAGCATCTAAATGCCTTCAATACTCTGGTAAGTCAGTTGACATCTATTGGTATTACGATTACTGATGATGAAAAATGTATTAGCTTGTTGTGCTCTCTACCAGATTCATGGGATAGTCTGGTTATAGCTGTTGGGAGTAATGCAACCAACCTAATCTTTGATGATGTGGTTGCATCCCTGCTATCGGTGGAAATGAGGTGGAAATCCATGGACAGTTCAACCAAGGATGCCTTGTTTGTGAGAGGTCGCCCTGGAGACAGATCTAAAAAATAAGTCTTTAGGTGGAAGATCTAAATCTAGAGGGAGATCTAAATCTCCAGGACCTTCTGTACGAAAATGCTGGAAGTGCGGTAAAGTTGGGCATTACAAGAAGGAGTGTAAATCCAAAAATATTGATAAAAGCAGAGGATCTAATGATGCTCCATCCACAGATGGGAAAGAATCTACAGAGGAAGGAGGAGATGTGTACTTGGCATCTTCAAGTACACATGCAGAGCATGATTCGTGGTTGATTGACTCAGGTGCATCTTTTCATATGACTCGTCACAGGGAGTGGTTTTCTGAATGTGAAAAGTATGATGGAGGTGATGTATTCATGGGAGACAACTCGATGACGAAAATCATAGGTCGAGGAAAGATCAAGCTACTTCTCAAAGATGGAAGGGTTAGAACTCTTCCCAGGGTTCTGCACATTCCAAAACTGGCTAGAAACCTCATGTCTGTAAGTAAAATGGATGATGCAGGTGTGAAAACTATGTTTGAGAAGAACACATGCAAGATGGTTCAAGGATCAATGGTGCTGATGAGAGGAGTTCAGATTGGAACTCTATACAAGTTGTTGGGAAGCACTTTTAATAATGGATGTAATAGTACTATTGTTCTTGAGGGTAAAAATGAAGGAGACAGAGTCCTTACTGTCTCTAGTGTGAAGACAATGCTATGGTATCGAAGGCTGGGACATATTGGAGAGAAGGGTCTTCAACTATTACAAGGTAAAAGTATGGCTGAAGGCATGTTTGATTACACACTAGATTTTGATTTCTGTGAACATTGCTTATATGGTAAATAGAATTAGGTAAGATTCTCATCTGGTGTTGTGAGAGCTAAAGCAATCTTAGCGTTAATATGCAGTGATGTGTTTGGACCTGTGCCTATTCCATCACTAGGTAAATCTGTGTATTATGTTTCATTCATAGATGAATTCTTAAGAAAAACATGGATTTATTTTCTACGTAATAAATCTAAGGTTTTTAATAGATTCAAAGAATTTAAGACTCTTGTAGAGAATCAAACTGAAAAGAAAATAAAAGTGCTGAGAACAGATAACGATGGAGAATTTTGTGGAAATGAATTTGAGGAGTTCTGTAAGATGTGTGGAATAGAAAGGCAAAAGACTACTCCATACACACCTCAAGAGAATGGGGTTGCAGAAAGGATGAATAGGACGTTGATGTAAAAGGAAAGGAGTATGCTCAGTGGTGCAGGGCTAACACAACAATTCTGGGCAGAAGCTGTTGACACTGCGTGTTACTTGGTAAATAGGACACCCACATTAGCTTTGGTTGACAAGACACCTCATGAGGCTTGGACTGGTAAGAAACCCTCTCTCTTGCATCTCACAGTGTTTGGGTGTGATGCATTTGTGTATGTTCCAAAGGAAAAAAATTGCAAGTTGGATAATAAAGCAGAAAAATGTATCTTCATTGGCTACAAGGATGGAGTGAAAGGTTACAAGCTGTGGAACCCAGTAAAAAGGCAAGTAGTTTACAGTCGAGATGTGATCTTCAGAGAAGTTGAAAACACTTCCAGGATTGAAGATGCACCAACGGAAAAAATCCAGAGAAACTACAGTTTGATATTAAGGATGAAAGAGCTGGTTCATTTGAGGAACCAGTATCGTATGAATTAGATGAAGAGGCGGAACCACAGACTCCGATATTGAGGATATTTGACTGAGTAAGAAGGAAAGCTGAAAGGTATAGTCCACCTGATTTTCACTCTAATTTTGTGTTATCTATTACTGATGATGATCCTAGAACTGCTAGAGAGGCAATGGATTCAGAAGATAGTAAACTATGGAAGAAGGCCATGATGGAAGAAATGGATGCCGTGGACAAAAATGAGGCATGGGATCTGGTTGAGTTGCCAGAAGGAAGAAAACCTGTTGGAAGCAAATGGGTATTCAAGAAGAAGTTAAATGCAATAGGTAAAGTGGAGAAGTACAAGGCTTGACTAGTAGCGAAAGGTTATTCCCAAATTGAGGGCATCGATTTTGGTGAGATTTTCTCACTTGTTGCAAAATTGACTTCTATTAGATTTCTTTTATCTATTTCTATTGCTTTTGATCTTGAAGTAGAGAAGATTGATGTAAAGATGGCATTCCTACATGGAGAACTTAATGAAGAAATCTATATGAAGCAACCAGAACGGTTTGTGGTGCAAGGTAAAAAGGAGCTTGTCTATAAGCTGAAAAAGTCCTTCTATGGACTGAAACAATCTCCAAGAATGTGGTATCAAAAGTTTGATACTTATATACTGGGAATTGGCTTCTCAAGAAGAAAAGCTTATCACTGTGTTTATTTTAAACTAATTGGTGATCATTTTATTTATGTGATATTGTATGTTGATTATATGTTGTTAATTGGAAACAACAAGGAAATCATCAAGGATATCAAAAATCAGTTGTCATCTGAATTTGACATGAAAGATCTTGGTGCTGCAAATATTATTTTGGGCATGGAAATAAAAAGAGATAGAGAAAACAAGAAACTCTGGTTGAATCAGAGGAAATATGTTGAGACAATATTGAAGAGGTTTAATATGCAGGAAAGCAAACCAGTGAAGTTTCCCATCCCTGTAGGTGTAAAGCTATTTGCAGAACAGTGTCCCACGACACAAGAAGAGGTAGAGGACATGTATCATGTTCCCTATGCTAGTGATGTTGGTAGTTTGATGTATGCTATGGTCTGTACTAGACCAGATATAGCTCATGCAGTGGGAGTTTTGAGCAGATATATGTCAAAACCAGGAAAGGAACATTGGATTGCAGTAACGAGGGTCTTTAGGTATTTGCATGGCACTACAAATTTTGCAATCTGCTACCAAGGAAGACCCGAACTAAACAGAGAGATAGATATACAAGGATTTGCTGATGCTAACTGGTCTGGAGATCTTGATCACAGAAGATCTATAAGTGGCTACGTTTTTAAACTATTTGGGGGAGCAATCAGTTGGATGAGTAGAAGACAAGCTGTAGTTTCTCTCTCAACTACAGAAGTTGAATACATGGAAGCTACCCATGCAAGTAAGGAAGCTGTATGGTTGCAAAGGCTGTGTTCAGGTATCAGTTTTGTTCAGAATGCAGTGAAGATAGGATGTGATAGCTCAAGTGAAATATTTCTGGCAAAGAACCCTGCTTATCACTCAAAGACAAAGCACATTGATGTGCAGTACCATTTCGTCAGAGACATGGTTGAACAAAATAGAGTATTGCTGGAGAAGGTTGATACTTTGGAAAATGTTGCAGACTCTTTGACAAAATCTGTGAGTACTGAGAAGTTCTCTTGGTGTAAAGAGAACATGGGCATTGTTGCCATGGAATGTTGAAGTCATAAATTTCTCCTATCTGTGAAGAGAAAAACAAGGGGGAGAATGTTGGGTGTGTTATATCTCTTCACATGGTGGGTGCATGTACACCACAATCCCCCCCCAGTAGTTTCGGAGCGTTAGGTTCCGAAACGACACCCCCCCATTCGTTTCAGACCGTTAGGCCCCCGGAGTCCGCGTGGAGCGCAAAAATGTTTTGGGTGGTTTTTGCTTTTTTGTTGTTTTGTCCCATTGTATTCTTTCTAATCTCGGTAAAGGGATTAGGGTTTTAGATGCTGCGAATACTATATATTGTATTATAAATGGTTAAGAAAACATATAATGAAAAGAGTTGTGCGGCTCTAAGTTTTGCTGGTTTTTTCTCGGTTAAGGGTTTCCAGGTGAAAATCTCTGTGTTATGAGTGTGCCATTGTGTATTTTCTGTTTATGGTTAAGAATCTGTATGAGTTTTTACTGCACTGTTAAGGTTTAAAACTATCATATACCACAAGCGTGGCATCTCATCTAATGTATGGATAAAAGAATGGACCCACTCATCTCTGGGTCCCGTTACCCATAACCGTTGGCATTCCATCACATGATCACCAGGATTATTCCGGCCATCATACTTGCTAGTGTGATAAACCTCAGTATCACCAAATCGAACCATCATCAACCTCCGACACTATGACCAACCATCAATGGATTTCTTATGTGTCGCCCACCAGTGTGCTAGAGCAGCCTTCAGTGCTTCCTCCAATGCCAGCAATCGTTGTGGTTCTGATACTCGTTCTTCAAATTCCATCAAAAATTTTGTTAATCCAGGAAACCCCTCATAGACAGGCAATGTGACCATTTCTGTCGCAACACAACATAAAGACTGCGTAACTAAGCCACATTTTCAGAGCGGTACTTCATGCAACTGGTTCTGCCAATGTTCTAAGGCATCATCGGAGTCGGAAGACGCAGAGCTCTCACAGCGCCATCCCAGCTCACCTTTGCTGGTAAGGTGAATGTAGTCCTCAAAAATATTGAATGCATGGTACCATCCATTAGGATCATTATCTTTTACAGGTTAAACATATTGGTGTCCTTTAGCTGGATCCAACGGGGCTATGACTCTGAAATTGCGATTCTCAAAGGTCATCATGCGCCACTTGAAGTTGATTACAGCTCCATTATCGTTAGCCCATCCAATCACCAATAGCGCAGGGTAGGAGCTTCTTCCCTCAGCTACTTCGATGACATTGAAGTCAGCATAAGTCTTCATACCATCAATATCAAGCATTAATCGTGGAACCTGTCCAATGGGTGTTACTTTCGCATGGTTAGCCAACCGGAGCTGCACAGGAGACCAACTCAATGGGGGACTCCCCATTTTCTACCACGCTTGCTTGGTTAAGATGTTAATATTCGAACCAAGGTCAAGAATAACAAAGTCAACATCATATTCACCAATATGAATATTCATTCTCATCTCCTTGCCATTCTTTTGTCACTGTAAAGAGTTTATTGCAGACTCCTGCTGTCCTTTTGGAAATCGCTGCAACCATCCCTCAATCTCAACTAGGGAGGCCAAATCCCGGGCCAATAACAGACAGCTCTCAAGAAGCCTTTGCAATGTTCCTGGTGGTGTCAACAGATCGCCCTCCAATGTGGTGTCAAAGACAGGTGGCATATCGCAAACAACGGCCTTACGCAATCTTTCTCCAAGGTGTGATGTGCCTTTAGGAATGTCTCCCACTCTGTGTCAATGTCGAAAGGTACCATCTTCTGACCAGCCAAGCGAATCAGTGGTCATGAACTATCTTCCCCAGTCGTCTTGCCTCCACAAGTGACAACTACCAGCAAAGCATCTTATGGTCGCGGTTCTGCAGAAATGGTCGCAATATTTGCACCCTGCATTTGGTTCTGCTGCAGATTCCTCGGTTGATTGACATTTTGATTGGTGTTCGGTGGTGGTCACGGGGGCTAGTTTTGTACTAGTTGCTGTACCTGACTCTATACTGGTTGCTGTGGCTGGGCCTGATGTTGGAGTTGCAGAGCGTTCCCATCCTGCCATCATGCAATCAACTATGGACAATTCTCAACTATATGATCATTACCAAAATAGAACGTACACTAATTCTGTAGTAGTGGGCAGTCACGCTGATAATGCCTCCATACCGCACAATGGTAACATTGAACAGGTCCACGACCACCTCGACCTCCTCCTCCATGACCAAATCCGCCACCACGTCCTTGACATAGAATGAATCACACATTCCTTCCTGTAGCAACCCATATGCACAGAAATCTTTGTCATCGTGACCCACCGACTTGCAAAATGTGCAATAAATATTTTGCAGGGTTGTGACCATTTTCTGCATATATGGGCAATTATCGTGACTGTGCCCAAACACCTGGCAACCGCGACACCACGGCATACTACCGCCATTCAACGGGTTTGGCGCACCTGACACCAAATAGTTACGAAAATCCAGACAATTATCCTTCCTATGCTCTTCTCCTCGGCATCACGTACACCATACTTCATCACGATGTTCCTTGTTCTTCTTCAAATCTTGCAACTGTATAGTCAGGTTAGCAAGTTGTGTCTGTATTTGCGACATCCCGGCTGTATTATCTCCAATTGGTGACGCCTCCAATCACATTGCAATCTCTGTAGCTTCGCTAGGTGTCGATATATTTTGCTGCATCAGCGGGAACCGTATGTGGGGTAGTAGTGCCGCAATGAACCATTCTTTATGTTGGACGACGCTCATATTGAAACTAACCTTTTCCATCAGCATCTTTAATCATTGGTCGAAATCCCATACCGTCTCATTGGGATACTGCTTAATTTCTTTTAATTTAGTAATATATTGAGCCTCCGACTTAGGCCGTCTAAATTCAGCAATCAGCCCATCTCGAATCTCATCCAGTGATTTTTCTGGGGATCCCGTAGGGACTAGAATAAACTTCATGAACCAATCTAATGCACGACCTTGTAGAGTCGTGGCTAACTGTCCTTTCTTAGCATTAGCATCACTGATTTGTTTCATGGTCCAGACCACTTCACACAAAAGCCAATACTATTCTGGGTTGTCTGTCGCACTTCCATGGAACAACGGTAACATAGCATCATCGCCCGCCATTCTGGGCTTCCTTCCTCATGTCGTTGTACTACTACCAATTAACTTCCATGGAATTGATGAACTTAGCAGTGCCGAAGTGGTATTTCTTGTTGTTTATGAGTTAGCGAGCAGAGGTGTGGGTACGTTGGTGCTGGGGTTTGGTCCTGCCTCTATCCTAGGCATAGCCTGGTCTTTCCTGTCAGGATTGTCAGGTCGCTTCGTCCTATGTGGTCTTCCTTCGCAGTTTTGTGGTTTGATCGTAGCAGGACCTTTTCCTGTCCTCTGCCTCTTCTCCTGTCGAAACCTCGCTCCTCCTCTTGTAAGACCACTTTCTTCCTCGGCTTCGCTCACAGTCTCCTCATGGTCTGCACCCATATACCCCTTACCATTCCATGTACCATTCCCCAGCAGTCGCGGTACCCACGACCTCTGCCCACCAGGTTGTCTACTGATCAAGGTGCAGCTTTAATATACCCTTTTCGTAGATTAGCATCTTAATTGACAGTTGGAGCGACAGCAAAAACCTTCCCTTTGGTCCGCAGAAGAAGTATCTTTCAGCTTCGCTATAGGATTTCTATGTGTCGACTGCAAATTCAGTGATATATCCCTCCAAGATGCTATCGAGCCAAACTTCGACAGCCCATGATGCCTTATTATCGACATCATGTAGCTCTTGAATCAACTCCGGGGTCCAAGCCGTCGGCTCACCACCCTGGAAATTCCTCTTCTGGAAGGTCAGCTTTGAAAATGACTCGTACAAAATCACTGGAAGCTCACAGAGAAACCATTCATGCAGACCATCGTGAATATACCTTCCCAGCCAGTGATCTACTGTTAGTCGTGTGTTCTAGTTTTCTTCTTCTGCAAACTCCCATAATTTCTGATCAAACCAACCTTGTACCTCCAGCTTCGTCTGGTGCCACAACATGGCCTCCTTTCACTCTGCACACGGTCCCGGCAGCGGAACCATTTGTTGACCAACGTGACCTCGGTTGACAGGGGTTCGCCTCACTGTCGACACATACCGCAGTCTCGTTGGGCACTGGCCCAGGTAGGTTTGAGCCCACCTAGCAACACCCGCAAAGTGGATGAGGTCTCACCCGAGGCATCTAGGAAGAGGAGACAGAACCACGTTTCCGTCGAGGGAGGAGGCGAGTTGTGACGTTACGAACTAGCTCTATTGCAGTACTTAAACAGAAGCTTTAAACATTCGACATGGAGTTATATCATATTACTTAATCACAACATTTATCATCATAGCACATTGCATCAAGAAAATAAAACAACATTCATATATTGCAACATTGCACAAAGATCGTACCAACACATCATTATATTACAGTCACAGTCGTATACCAGAAACAAAACATAGATCTCTATCTGCATACATCTCCTTCTCTCTTCCTCTCGCTTCTATCTCTATGTATATCTAGCACTTACAAATCTCATCTATTTATAGGCTTCTGCCATTACAATGTCTGTCCACTTACTAACGACTTCCTAACCGACACTATGGACAAATGACCCAATGTCTAACTGACTTGGTCCAAATGACCGAAAAACCCGCATACCCTGGTACAACTGAATCAATATTACATAACATGTGGTGCAAGTGACCGCAAAACCTGCCAACCGTGGTATACTTTAACACAAAATATTCCTTCCGTGACTGTAGCTAGGGTTTTACCCCTAGCTTGTGCCAATGAGCACCTACTAAGGAGAATGGACTCCTTAGTAGCAGTTCAGTATATTAAACTAATAATGCAATAAACAAAACATTAAATTATTTCTAATACAAGCATAAAGCATAAACACCAAAATGAAAGAATGTCTTTGTATTGATGTTACCTTGAGTGTCAAGGTTGGTGAAGCCCTTTGCAGTGTCCAAGAGGATGCTCCAAGCTCCAAGAATGCTCCTTCTCCTTCTCCAATGTTGGGGATGGGCCAAAGGTGGCTCTCAAGGTGAAACTAGTTCAAAGGTGGACTAGGGTTTCGAGAGAGATTTTGGCAGAGTAAGGGTGCTTGTGATTGTGGATATGGAATAAGGGATCTCCATCACCTATTTATAGTTTTTTGGTGGTGGAGTGCTGACCCATGGTTTTAGGAAACACATGGTTTTAGGCAGCTGTATAGGGTTTTTTCTTCCTTTTCCTTGTTATTTTATATTTTTATTCCCTTTTTAGGGAATTTTTGCTATTTTTGGAGGAAAAGGGGGTTTTTTAGCCTTTTTTAGGCTATTTTGATGGTTTTTTGGCCTTTTGGAGGCATTTTAGGCCTTTTGGAGGCTTTTTAATGGGTTTTTTTGGGATTTTTAATGGAAATATGGTAGGAAAATGGACAAATGAGTCATATAATGTGGTAAATGAGCTAGTGAGCACTTTTTGGGTGTTAACAGATTGCCCCCTGATGTGCGAGGGCAGGAGCTCATCGTATGGCCGATGGACATCATAAGTCATGAATGGTTTTCCTGGGATGTGGAGAGAAGAGAAGAAACAAACTGAAGCCCGGAACAACGATCCCAGACAACTGCAAGAACTAAAAGTACATAACCTCAATAAAGGATGAGGAATCATCTGATCATATGGACGAGGCGGGCATACCCATGCTCGTATCAGGATATAACATAATAACAACAATGGGGTCCAAAAATGGGGACCTGAAATATACATGACCTCAAATACTGACTGAGGAATAATCTCAATATATGGACGAGGCGGGCATACCCATGCTCGTATCAAGATACATAAATATAACTGTGAGGCCCAAAAAAGGGGACCTGTAAGATACATGACCACTGTGTACATCATAAGAGTCCAGAGGGGACACAAATCTGGGACATACTGCTGAGTGGATCATGTGTGAACTGTAGAACTGGTGCACCGGAACAATCAACAGTGCTACTGAGTGTGGTACCAAAGGAACTGGTGAGCTGCTGGATCATAGTGACTGGGGTCAAACTCTCCATGGTACACGGAACTGGAACGGATCTGGAACTGAAACTGGGTACTCAAGGAAGCATGGAACTGGATGGCTTCCGAATACAGACGCCAACGCAGCCCGGACATCCACGGGAACATACAACTGGGTGTTCCAAAGTGACTCACCAATGTGCTAGAGTCGGGGGAAATCCGGGGTCTTCGACTAAAAACTGATGGAATATAATCCTACGCGATCCTCAACGATGCGATCAAGGTGCTGAAGTCGAGCATGTGAGGAACAACCACTCGGAGAGGCAATGATGTCTCCTCTCAGAATGATCCGTAGGCACCTACCACAGATGGTGATAAGTCCAAGGCGTAGGGACCTCTGGGCCTATCCTCTGGAATAGAGGAGCTGTCGTCGACAGAGGGAGACCTGCCCCTAGCAAGGCAATGATGTTTCCTTGACAGGAGCGCGAGGTACAAGACCGAAATGTGATAGTACTGATGGCAGAACGGATAAACTGTGGGGGGACAACTGGGCAAGTAGAGCGGGTGGACTCAAACTTCCTTTGTTCAGAGTATGATAATGGGAATGATCTGGCAGCATATGAAACTGACTCAGGGGAAAGGGATCATAGCTGTAATGGATCTGGGGGAATAACTGGCTGAGGGAGACTCAAGCTGGTGTAACATGGCAGGAGACTGCAGAATACTCTGAACAAAGGCGACCTAATTGGGGGTGCTGCCGAGATGATCGATCATAGTGCCATGAGGCACGGGAGGATACTTCTTCATGGGTTAAGGAACTAGAAGAAGTGTGTGGATAAAAGATACTGTCGTGTGGATTTTACGAGCCCAGGACAGTGCATGCTCGTGGTTGCTTTCAATTTTAAGGAGTCTGAAAGCGATAAGAAGACTCTGAAGTGATGGAATGGTACTGTCGTGTGGATTTTACGAGCCCAGGACAGTTCATGCTCGTGGTTGCTTTCATTTTTAGAGAGTCTGAAAGCAAGTAAGAAGACTCCAGGGGGTTGCTTTTTCGTAGATTTAGTCTCCAAGGCCCAAAGAAGCATAAAAGGATGCAATGAAGAACTCTTCTAGCCGGTGTGACTAGAGTATTCCTTTTTCGTAAGTAGTCTACCAGGTCCGGAAAAGGGTTAAACTTATACCAGATAGACGCCCTTTCAGGTACTTTAACGAGCATGAAAGGAAGCAAGATTGCTCGGCAATCTTTTCATTCTTTTAGGAGTCAGAAAAGAGCTTAACGGAAACTCCCTAAGTGCCTTTTTCGTAAAGGAGTTGTCCGGCCCGAAAAAGGGATAAAATTATACCGAACAAAAGGAATGGCCAGGCAAGGAGGACGTGTTCAATCAAGGTTAAGTAATGATGACCAAGAATGAGGGTAGGTGGGAACACTGATGGACCTCCTTGCGGGGTAGATGAAATGGTGGCAAAATAACGAAACATTTGCAGTATGACAGGAGTGAATGGCTCATGTAAAAATGTGGAACAATCCGATGGCGGCCGATGTGGCACGCAAACCGAGGCAGCAAGGTGTTGGGACACAATGTTGAAAGTGAATCAAGTGAGAGCGAGAAATGATCTCAATCATCATCACGAGCTCGGAAAAATGAATCCGGCGATATAAAGGATGTCAAAAATGGGTGACGGCCGATGTGGCACGCAAACCGAGGTGACGGGGGCATTTTTGAAAAATGCCCAGAAAATCTGGAGGTGAGAGCGAGAAATGATCTCAAGCATCGTCACGGGCACGGAAATATGAATCCGGCGGTGCAAATGGTGCGAAAAACGGAGGTCATAAAGACTCCGGAATGGTAAAAGGTGAGCCCACCAAGCCAAGGATGCAGTGGTGGGGAGAAATGATGACCCGTGGGGGGAGAATACTAGGTGTATCAAATCAAATCAAATCTACAAGTGATGTGTGACCTCAAAAATGGTTGAGATCACAAGTGTGAAAAAGTGAGCAAGGTTAATGACCTGCCCCCATGCTACGTGCATGGGGTTTGTGATTATGGATCACATATGTGTGGGTTTGAACAATGGGTTCATTGACGTGCTGAGATAGATGTGATGGGGAATGTTCAAAGTGATTGATCGTGCCCCCTATCCCAGGGTCGAGGTGATCTATTATGCCCCTTGACTTAGAGGTGTCAAGGTGGTGCGCTATAATGGCGGGGTCGAGACCGGGCATCTCAGTATAGGACCAGGCAAAGACATCACAGAATTCTTTGAAAAGGTGTGTGTAGTCCTCAATCTCTTGTTTACTGCAGAATGCTCCTAGAGTAATGAGTTCAGGAGCACGACCTGGAGCAGCAATATCAACTTGGATGACAGGTGAGATGTTGGCCATGTTGCCCTCCTCGAAGGCATCAGGAGCAGGAATAGGGTCCTTAAACCAGTCAACCTTGGTGGGGAGGAAGTCTTTGGATTCGACCGCGTATTGGGTAGCGGTGCTAGAGGAAGACGCTTCTGGGATGAAATAGGAACGGTGGTGCATATCATCCCAAGGATAATCCGGGGCAGTTAGGGCCTCAAGAATCTCCTCATCAGTACGGAAAGTCTGCGTCGTCAAATCGGTTGACGAGGGGGTAGTGGGAGTGTTGGTTGAAGAGATCATGTAGATGATATTAACCTCTTCAGAAGGGGGAGAGACCGGGGGGTAGATATCCTCAATGGTAGGTGGTGCCGTCTCAAGGTCCAGATTGTTCATCTCATAAAGAGCTGCTCTGTAATCCGGGAGATCGGGACAATGATGTGAATAGTGCCCGTAAATACCGCATATGGCGCAGGAGTGGTTGGTACGTAGGGACTTATCTTTAGGCTTAGGAGTAGGGTTGAGTTCGACAGTTGGAATGTTAGGATCGTCGTCGAGCATTTGCATGTGCTTCTGCAATGCGGGTAACTGTGGGCATTGGTGGGTCGCGTGGCCCAACTCGTCACACAGCGAGCATTTGGGAGGAGCACGAAACACTGGAGGGTTCTTGACTGTCTTGGGAGGTGGGACAGCAGTGTAAGGTTGTGGACCTCTGCCCCCAGTGGGTTGAAGAGGGGGAGGAGGTGTCGTGGAGGACGAAGGGGTAGGGACCCCGGGAGGTGGGTGGGTGGTAGTAGCCATGGGTTGCACCGGCTGGAGGACGACATCAGGTGTCGGCGGGCGAACGGGAGGCGAAAGGTACCATACAGGTAATCCCAAGGTTAACCCAGGGAGGCTAAGGGTAGCCATGACCGGGGCGCTTACTACTCCTGCTGGAGGAACTAGGAAGGGGATCGTATGGATCGGTGTAACACCAATGTGACTAGGTACCAAGGGTGGTTTAGGCAACAAAGATGGTTGATTGTTAGGTGGGAGGATGTCATGGGACAAGGTACATAAGTCAGACATTTCGGGCGTAGATGATGGCGGAGGAATGGATTGAAAGGTGGAGGTCATCGGCGCGTCTGAGTAGACTCCAGGCCCCGTAGAGGAAACGAACGAGGTGGAGGCAGGAGAAACAGGTTGTTCAACCATGGGGAGAACATTTTCCGGTGCCGCGGGAGCACTGGGATCATAGTAGGTGAGCTGGTCAATCTTAACCACGCGTCCTTCATGGGGGAACATCATGGTGCGAAAGACAGAAGAGGCAACCGCCCGCATGGCATACATGTAGCTGCGGCCAAGTAGAAGGTTGTAATCCAATTGGGCATTGATTACCTCTATGTCAATAAGAACTGTTTTACCACCTAACTGGACAGGAACGTTGGGCAGGAGGCCTTGGGGCTGGGCCGAACGACCGTCATAGGCACGTAACGCAGTGGTGGACTGCTGGAGAGGAGGGGATCCTAGTTTCTGCCATACAAATGTAGACATAACGCATGTGGAAGCACCCTCGTCAATGATGCACCGATGGATAACAAGATTCCTAACGGAGACTGTAACTTGGAAGGCTAAGCTAGAAGGTAGGCGTGGTTCAGACTGGTCTAAATCAAACGCCATCAAATGTGAATCAGTTGGGTCAATCCCCCCGATGGCGGAAAGTAAAGTCTTGCGCTGGGAAGGGCAGTTCTTCAAGACTTCTAACGCAGACATGGCTGCGGGAGATTGGGCTAGGTCGTCTACAATGTTGTAGTTTGACGCAGCACGTGCATTAGGGTTATTGTTGATTCGGCGCAGTGGGAAACGAGGTGCTTTCGCAGCGCCGTCTGTGGGAGGCGGAGGGATACGTAACGCCTGATCGGTGGGGTGGGCGTTAGTAGTTTTATCCGTGGGAGTGGCTTCAGAGGTGGAGCCATATTGGTTCCGACGGGTCTGTAGGTTGACGTCAGCTGATGACATCATCAGTAAGTGGTGGGTACCTGAGTCAAACATGGGTTGATCAGGGGCAGCGTAGGTGATCTGTTGTTGTTGGGGTTGCACGTTAGCTTGAGGGGCCAACGGCTGAGTGTTCACCACGCCTTGGGTCGGTAAGGGGTTTTGCAGCACCAAAGGGGGTTGCTGAGGTTGGGGGGGGTTGGGCGGTGCTTGGGGAGCCGCATGCCCTTGGCGATGGGCCTCGTCAACCCAAAGCTGCCGAGCTCGCTCCAAGTGTGGGCAAGCATGGGTGTAATGTCCATAGACCCCGCAAATAGAACAAGGGTGGTTTGTTCGCAGATTGGGGTTTTTGGCCTGCTTGGGCGGGCGATCGGGGTTTTGATTAGCGGGGGCCGCATTATTGTTGTCAGGGGGATTAGCCGGTTGACCAGCTTGGTCTGCAGGTTGGTTGTTTCCCTGATTACGGCCCTTGCCGCGGTTCTGTTGGCCCTGGTTACGTTGGTTATTCTGGTTTTGCTGCGGGTTGTGTTGGGCGTAAACTTGCCCTTGGGCAGCAGGTGGATTTTGAGGTTGTGCAGGTGCAGGAGCAGGCTGCGGAGGATGATATGTAGGTTGAGGCTGAGCAGGTGCAGCAACTTGAGGGGGTTGCTGATAGGACTGCGGAGCAGGTTGTGGATGTGCCGCAGGGGCTGCCTGGGGCGGATAATAAGCTGGTGGGGCTGGTGAAGGCGCAGGAGCTGGGGCAGCCTGCTGATGGTAGTAAGGCTGAGGGGTGACTGGAGGAGCATAAGCAGGAGTCGCATACCCGAAGCACTGTGGTGGACATGAGGGCCCATGGGAATGGTGATGTGTCATGGGAGCATACGAGTTGGTTGCTCCAGACTGTGAAGTAGCCCGCGATAGGTCGGGGCCAGGGGTAGGACGTGCTATAGAAAATGGTTGGGGATGCGAAGAAACACGGCCAATGATACCATCTGCAGCGTGGGATGCCCCCGGCGCATCATGATGGGAGGACTCGCCGCGAGGGGCGTCAGGTATAATGGTATAAAGGTAACCCGACTGGGCGTAAATGAGGTCGAACTGCTGTGCCTTAAGGATGGCCTCTTCTTCAGACTGGGGTCTTTCTGAAGCTACATCCTTAGCGATGACAGGAAGCAGGGACTTGAGGAACCAATCGAGGAAGATACGGTCATCTAGTTTAATCTTGCATAAGCTACGGCGTCTACGCCACTCATGGATGTGGTCCGTGATATGGGTAGCCGTGTTTTGTCTACAAGATAGAAGGATCTCAACGCCCGCGTCATAGCGGACTGGCAACTGGAAGAACTGCAGGAAGGTCGAGGCCAGGGAAGAAAAGGTGGCGTGGGTCCCATGAGGCTGCTCAATATACCACTTGGCTGCAGAGCCCGTGAAAGTGCGCTGTAAGAGACGGAGGCGAACAGAGTCATCCACAATGGAGTTAGAGGAACACCATAGGTGGAAAGACATGATGTGGTTCTGTGGGTCCTCACCGGCCTTACCCTCGAATTTAGGGATGTCCGAGGGTAGTTTGGTAGGCATATGAGGCCACATAGGGTCGTGTCGAATAGGATCGTTGGTCAATCTGGCCAGGTCAGGTAGGTTGAGGCTAGCCATGAATGGCAAACTGGAAGAAGGCTGCGACACAGTAGTGCTATGGACCAAGTTGGGGCCAGTGCCCCCAAGTGGAGGGACAAGATTTAGGGTGGTGCCCCCAAGTGGGGGAACTGAGGTAGTGGAGGATGGTCCAGCACCACCATGGGTAGTGTGAGCCACTGATGTAGTGGGGATAGGTATTCCCGCTGTGGGAATAGGTACCGTGAGGGAAACGGTAGATGGTTGCCCCATGGAGGGCATACCAAAAACAGGTGTAGTAACTGGTGTAGTGGTGGATGTGCCACCAATGGTCCCTATGACAAATGGAGTGGAAGTCGTGCCAGCCATGGGGCTAGTAGGGGCAGTATAAATAGGGTTCTCAGACTCTTCGTCAGAATCAGAGGTAAAGTAAGGTGCGTCACTATCTGGTGACGGAGACCTACGTCGCTGACGGGTGGAGTCAAGTGACAAGGCTCTAGATCTGTGATGAGTGGTATCAACGGACAATGATCGGAATCTATGACGAGTGGTGTCGAGAGAACCGTGCTGTGGGGGCTCGCCCCTGAGGCGCCGAGAGTGTCTCGGGGACTCAATGGTGACAGATGGTGTCTAAATCTCTGTGGGTTGAGGTGAGTATGAAAACAGCTCAAAAATCCTAATGCAACCGAGTGTGCAGAAGGAGAGCTAAAAAGCAAGGCACTCAGGCCAACAACCAACTCAAAACACCCACTGCAACAGCTGTGCTACAATAGGTGGAGTAACAACAAAGATGGTCAGAATACCGACAAGCAGCAGGCTTCCTGGAAAAAGAAAAATGGTGGACTCACTAGACCAAGGGAGGTAAAGGAGCATGCAAACACCTAGCTAAAAGTATTCTGACTTAACTAAACATATCCTCTGCAAGGTGATGAAATCCAAGTCAGACAATATGAGTAGGAAAGCCAAGTGGCTATGATATCCCCCTACCGGGAGGGATACCGGGTAGTCAATCCTAGAAGAAAGGCAACTAAGATACCCCGTTCATGACACGTCCAGAAAGGTGAATCTGCCGTTTAGTTCGTTGACCGCAATACCCCTATACAGGGATATCCCGCGAACCGCGAAAGGTAGCCCTTCGGTTACTGAATGGAGTGCGGTATTCCACTCAGGCCTCCGGAACCAGTCTCCCGACTTCAACCCTCCTAAGGGAGAGGCCCTCTGATAAACTGGTCGTGACCGTGCCAAAAAGTACTAGGGGATTTTGGTTCCCTAGTTGGACAACAACTATGTCTCAAGTGAAATGACCAAGGGGTGTTATTGGAAGCCTATCCCCCTGATCCTACCTAACTACAATGATTCTTTAGTGTTCCCCAAGTGGGGTTAGAATGTTGGTTTAGTTAGGTACTTTTTAAGGCTCACTTGATTTAATGTGACAGAGTGTGTGCTCGTGAGGTGTTGAACCCAAAAACAGAAGTGCCACAAGGGAGGGCAACTTCCAATCTATCAATAATGCTGAAATTGATTCTTTTAATTGGCAAAATTTTCTGAAAATAAAAATACTGAAATTTTAAAAAGATTCTGTAAAAGGAACAGAAATTATGTTGCAGAAAGGCTGTAAGGAAGTAGGCTGCAGGTGGGACAGAGGGCTGTTCAAATGCAGAAAATATTGCAGCAAGAGGGGCTGGGCTCAAAAACAGAAAAAGAGCAGAAATCAGACCGCGGGTCTGTGGCGGGTCAGAACAGGCCGACCGCGGGTTTGAGGGCAACAGCGGCGTTCAGGTCGCGGCTATCGGGCCAATAGTTGCAGTCGGGACGCAGGAAACAGAAGACAAGGCACAGTCGGGTCGCGGCTATCGGGCCAACAGTGGCATTCGGGACGCAGGAACAATGGAAAAACAGACAGTCGGGTCGCGGCTAAAAGGCTAACAAGCGCAGTCGGGACGCCCGAAAGAGGCAAAAAACCGCAGTCGGGACGCGTGAACAAGGCCGAAAGGCGCAGTCAGATCGCGACAAACAGGCTGATTAGCCACGGTCGGATCGCAGGTAACAGACTTGAATCCGCCGACTGAGCGTCGGAAGCAGTCTGAGAGCCACGGTCGGATCGCGGGTAAAGGCCTGAAAGGCGCGGTCGGGACGCGACTGTAGAGGAAAAATACGCGGTATGCAGCGGCCGAAAGGGACAGCCGAAAGAAAAAATTTAAAAACGGAAACCAGAAATTCGAAAACTAGGGGAGTCGCCAAACTGTAGCTAGGGTTTTACCCCTAGCTTGTGCCAATGAGCACCTACTAAGGAGAATGGACTCCTTAGTAGCAGTTCAGTATATTAAACTAATAATGCAATAAACAAAACATTAAATTATTTCTAATACAAGCATAAAGCATAAACACCAAAATGAAAGAATGTCTTTGTATTGATGTTACCTTGAGTGTCAAGGTTGGTGAAGCCCTTTGCAGTGTCCAAGAGGATGCTCCAAGCTCCAAGAATGCTCCTTCTCCTTCTCCAATGTTGGGGATGGGCCAAAGGTGGCTCTCAAGGTGAAACTAGTTCAAAGGTGGACTAGGGTTTCGAGAGAGATTTTGGCAGAGTAAGGGTGCTTGTGATTGTGGATATGGAATAAGGGATCTCCATCACCTATTTATAGTTTTTTGGTGGTGGAGTGCTGACCCATGGTTTTAGGAAACACATGGTTTTAGGCAGCTGTATAGGGTTTTTTCTTCCTTTTCCTTGTTATTTTATATTTTTATTCCCTTTTTAGGGAATTTTTGCTATTTTTGGAGGAAAAGGGGGTTTTTTAGCCTTTTTTAGGCTATTTTGATGGTTTTTTGGCCTTTTGGAGGCATTTTAGGCCTTTTGGAGGCTTTTTAATGGGTTTTTTGGGATTTTTAATGGAAATATGGTAGGAAAATGGACAAATGAGTCATATAATGTGGTAAATGAGCTAGTGAGCACTTTTTGGGTGTTAACAGTGACCTCATCCGATGTGTCGCAGCGTCGGCAGTACTGCAACATTTCCTCATCGAACCACCTGCCAACAGAAACAATCATATCCTAATGATACCATGATGGAATAGTCATCCTCAATAGGCCAATGATACCCTCAAAATGGTATATGTTCTTGGTGGAGGAAACCTTGTTATCCCTAAATGGATGTAACATTCCTTTCAGTCTTGAGCTTCAAGTCTCCTCCCATGACCATGTCCAAACCCCCAATTCCAAAGACTTGGATACATAGTGCTATGGAATCATGTTTATCCCTGCAAACTCATACATGGTGCTTTGATACATTTTTCATGGCTTTGGATGCCTCAATGGTTTCGTTAGGGCCAAATGCATGGTATTTTCCCCTCAAATGTCATTCCCAAGGCCTTGAGACACATACATATTTCTCCAAACCACCTACTTGCACCAACATCCATAATCATAAGCCATTGGCACACTCAAGAAGCCATGCATGGTTGGTTGAGGAAACCTTCTTAGTATTTGATGGCTAGAAGACTTCTTCAAGGCCCAAGGTTTTGGTATCCTCCACTAAGCATGTCCAAGGCCCCAAGGCCCCAAGACATAAATATAGAGCATCATGAATACCATTGACAAAGTGACATGTGTTGTGCTTTGAATCATTTTTGATGGATGTAGATGCCTCAATGATTTCTTTAAGGATAAAGTCAAAGTATTCTTCCCTAGAGCATCATCTTAAAGGACCCAAGACATGTACATACTACTTGAAAATACTGAATGGCACTAATATCCTCATCCATAGAGTAATGATACCCTCAATATGTCACGTGTGGTTGGTGGATGAAATTTTCTTATCCTTGGATGGCTACAAGATTCATTTAGGTCCATAGGATCAACTCTCCTCTCTTGACTATGTCCAAGGTCCTAAGGTCCTAAGACATAGATACATATTTCCACATATATCCCTATGAGGTAATCCATGGTTCCTCGAGCAATTTCTCATGGGTTTGGATGACTCAATGGTTTATTTAGGTCCAAATGCATCATATTCTTCCCTGGAAAACCATTTCCAATGCCATAAGACATGTAGATACTAAATTCAAAACCATATAATGGCACTTCCATCCTCAATCGCGGGACAATGATACCTCAGGAGGTTGTGTGTAGTTGGTGGAGGTAACCTTCTTACCCCCAGATGGATATAATAGTCCTTTAAGGCCCAAGTCCTAGGTCTCCTCCCTTGACCATGTCCAATGCCCTAAGTCCCCAAGACTTGGATACATAGCAGAATGGATACCCCTGTAAAGTCTTGTTTAGTGATTTTAGACATTTTTCATGGCCTTGGATGTCTAAATGGTTTCTTTATGGCCAAAGGCATGATATTCTTCCATAAAACATCATTCCAATATCCTTGATCAGACACATACATATTGATCAAAACCACTTCATGGTATCGACATCCTTAATCATAGGCCAATGATACCATTAAGAGGCCATGTGTGGTTAGTGGAGGAAATCATCATAGCTCTTTTTGGACAGAATATTCCTCTAGGGTCCAAGGTTCAGGTCTCTCTCTTTGACCATCTCTCTAAAATGACTATGGGTTATAGGTTTTAAGCATTGGGTGTTTGATGGTAGAGTTTTGGGTTGATGAGAATTAGAGGTTATAAGGGTTAGGGGTTAATTTTTATTTTAATGGACACTTTAGAGGTTAGGATTACGTGGTTAGGATTATAGGGGTTAAGGGATATATATCATTATGATTTTTAGTGGCTATACTATTTTAGAAATATATTGGGCCAAGATTTATGATGGTTAGTTGTACTAGGGACTAGGGATTGCAGTGGCTAGGGACTAATGGTAAAGGGTTTGGGGATTGAGATATAGGGGTCATCGATTTATGGTTACGAGGATGAATATTTATATGTACATGACGATAATGCGAGTTAGTGATTTTGTGTAATAATATATATCCTAACCCTTGTAGTGAAGGAGATAAGAGAAGGGTGAGGAAGGGAGAAGGGATTGGGTAGAGTGGAAGAGAGGGAGGCAATATGGTGGATAAGAAGAGAGGGGGGATAGGGTTATAGAGAGGGAGGGGGGTTTCGGGAGAGATAGATAAAATTCAAGGTGTAAAAAAGAACACGTGCGCGCTACAACGTGTGTGTGCATCTACATGTGCGCGCACAGAAACATGTGTGCGCCTCTACACATGCACGCATTTGCGCGCACACATGTTTGGATTCATTTTTTTTTGGCTCCCTTGCAGGTTTGGCATTGGCTTCGGATTGCCAAAACTTGAGGCTCGGTCTGAGTTGTGGAAGAACACACCAATTTCCATAAATTCATGTTTTTCACGCTTAGTTCCGCATATGCTTCACTTGTGCACTGCTGATGAAATTGCACACACTTGTCGAGCTCTGTGTGCAGATTCTAACTACATATTTTTTGAATAGATCTATTATTGTTTTCTATTTTTAATTCATTTTTAACTGCACTCATGTCAAATTTGTAAAAAACATAGGTCATTTATTTTCCCTATAAATTTTGATTGGCTTGCATATTTCGAAAACATAAAACAACCCACACAAGAGTACAAGAATACCTACAAGCTAAACAAAAAAATTGATTGATTATAATGTTCAGAACATGATATGGTGGACCAACACTCGACCATGTCGTTTTAAGGCTTCACCGACTTAGGTAATTTAAAAGGTATATAAAATTAACTTTTAAAATTTTGGAAAAATAGCCCTACAGAAGATTCTTTTGTTGCTTATGCCCCTACATATATTTTTCCTCATAAATTGACAATTTACATAACAAATTGGTGGACCAACACGAACATATGCATTATGTTTTAGAGAAAAAATAACATGTACCAATCTTAAAATAATGACATTTTGGGGTGGTTATACCACTTTTCCATAAATAAAAGTTATATACTCCGGAAGGTGATCCGTTTTTCTATGTTTCATCTTTTTACAACCAATTCTAAAAAGTTTTATAAGTACTTCTAATCATTTATTTTAGTGATAAGGTAATGATAAATGGGTATCATTACCTTGCACCAACCCATATATTATATTAATATTACTAATTTATTATTATTATTATTATTATTATATTTGTATGTATGAATGAAATGGTACGTGATTCACATTTGAAAAAATTTATTATTTATTAAACCACTCAAAAATATATATAACTATATCAATTAAATAATATTATTTTATTATATTAACTATATAATATTTTATATTATTTATCACATTTTTAATATATTATGTATCGTAAGCTCTTAATTAACATAAATAGACATAATGTGTTAGATTACTATATAAGAAATGTCTAACCAATGAGTTAATGTGATTTACATTTTAAGAAATTTAATTAATTATTAATAATTTAATTACAAAAATTAAAACTTAAATGAATTTAAATTAATATACGTTTTTTTATGGAAATACATAATGCTTTAGCGTTATGTATTTTTATAATACCCACTCATCCATTACTATCATATTTAATTATATAATTTACTCTATATTCAAACATTAAAAAATATATACAATTATAAAATTTAAATTTAATATTATTTTATTATGTTAACTATATTATATTTCTTATTATATTATTTATTTGTTATTGGTGTTATTGGTATAGGTTAATGTTAATTAACATCAACATCAATAAGCTTTTGTTTTTGTTGTGGTCATTTTTGCTACTCATTAGGTCTATGATTTAGGATTGATCTTCTTCCCATTCTTTGACCCTTTTGGATGAATGGTCACTTGCTTTGTACATGGTCCTTTAATAGCCACTCAAGTTAGATATTTTTTAGAGATATATATGTACATAATATTTATTTGAATTTATAGTTTTTATATTTAATAAGAAAAAAATGTAAAATGATTTTTTCATAATTAAAATTAATATAAATATATAAAATATGTTTAATATATATAAGTAGGTTTAATGATTAAGAATATGTATTTTTTAAATTATATGTTAAAATTAATTTATTATTAAATATATAAAAAAATTAATATTTTAATAAATAAATAAATAAACAATAATTTCACTAACTAATTTAAAAATTTATATATATCTTAATTCTTTAAGTTTTTAATAAAAGACATATATTCTTAAATATTAAATTCATTCGAAATGTACCATATACTCATTCTTAATATTCTCTTATGTATTCAAAACACACATTCTTAACATGCCCTTCACTTTAAAACAAAAAACACATTCTTAACATGCTATTCACCTAAAAAAACACATTCTTAACATGGCCTTCACTTAGAGAGTAAAATGTCAATATACTCATAACTACGATCAAGACCATATCCATAGCATAACAGGTAGCCTTCACTTAAAAGAGTAAAATGTCAATAAAATCATAGCTAGGATCAAGACCATATCCATAGCATAACGTGTTAATTTGTGAGGACCATATCCTCATAACTAGGATGAAGACCATATTCATAGAATAAAGTGTTAATTTTTCAAGACTATATCCGTAACATAACGTGTTAACTTTTCGAGCACTCCACCAATCATGAAAAAAAATGATAATTTTTCAAACACTTCATCAATTATATTGAAACAAAACCACTCGGACCTTCAATTTGTCAAGCGGCCCACTATAACCACCGCTTAGTCTGCAAGACTCAAAGTCATTTATAACCTACGTGAAAATGTACCCACGACATTAAATATTGCTCTAAAACATCTTTCCAAGTTTAATTAGTTATTGTTATAATTTTCAAAGTTTAATTAGTGTTCTAACCTGTTAGGTCAGCTTATGCCAGCTTATGCCCATTGCCGAAGTTTAAATATAATTTTGAAATTCATAAAACCAAATTACGCAATAGATTACGTGAGTCAATTCCCCTGATGTGAGTGCATGTGATATTCTAAATACAATTTGAAACACAAAGTATGCAGAATTTCTTTGTTCAAAACAAATTAAATATTTAAAATCATAAAATGCACCCACTGGCCGACCGCTTCTCATGTTAAATTTACGTTTGCTTGACTTCTTGGCACGGTGATGGTGACAAAAATTCACGAGTACGCCCACAAAGACAGGATTACAGAAATATTAGATGATTACAGAAATACGAGATGATTATAGAATTGTTTTTAATGTTAATAAACATAGTGATTTTTTTGCAGTTTGAAAAATGCAGAAAAGGAAAACCGTTTTTCAGAAAACCGAGTCCAAAACAGATCGTTTATGGAGAAATGGTTGCTTGATTGTCGAAACGAGAACGCCAGTATAAAACGGCGTTTCTCGTAACAGAGGTAGAAAGCATCTGAGAGCTGTTCTCATGCAGGAAGTTGGATTTTTCGATACCAGCGGAACACATATTGCTGAGGTGGTTAACAGTGTTTACAACGACTCCCTAGTCATACAGGACGCCCTCAGTGAAAAGGTTCGATTCCGGGCACATCCACCCATCTCAAAACTATCGTTCAAGTCGCAATATTATTTGACAAGTTTGTTTTTATCGATGGGTTGCTTTTTGAACTCAAATCATTGATTTCTCAAGATAGGCCATTCCTTGTTAGAAATTCAATTTGGGTGAATTTGAAAGTTGTAGCCGAATGGATTCTAATATATCTCGCGTGGGAAAATTTTCAGGTTCCCAATTTCGTCATGAATTTGTCAAATTCCATTGCTTACTATGCGGCTAGTTTATATTTGCCTTGGAGTTGGCGTTGGTGACATTGCCCCTAGCCAGTTTACCGATCGTGGCAGGACTGCTCTATGGTAGAACGCTGATAAGGATAGCGTAAAAGATGCACGCAGATAATAGTCAATCTAGTATAATTGCACAGCAAGCGATTTCTTCTATTAGAACCGTCTATTCTTTCGTTGAAGAAAAGGCTATGGTTAACTATTCGTCTGCTCTTGAGGCAAATGCTAAAACTTGGGCTTAAACAAGGGCCGGCAAAGGGGATTGCCATAGGTGGCAACTGTGAATGAGTTACTGTTCTTCAATGTTTATTCATAAATGGAAGATTAATTACTCCAGCTTTTACAATGCCTAAATTATTTTTATGGGTTTCAAAAATTTCTTTTGCTAATGGCTTTGTGAATATGTCAGCTAATTGGTGAATTGATTTACAATGCTCAACATGAACTTCACCATTGTTCACAAATTCTCTTATGAAGTGATATCTGGTATCAATGCACTTTCTTTTATGGTAAAAAACATGGTTCTTGGATAGAGCGATTGTTGAATTGTTGTCACAATAGACTGTGGTTGGTCCTTCTTGTTTCTGTTGAAGACCTTCTAAAACTCTGCATAACCAGACTGCTTGACATGTTGCTGATGTTGCTTCTACATACTCTGCTTTTGCTGATAAAAATGTCACAATGAGCTGCTTCTTGGATGCCCATGAAATCACCCATGATCCAAGATGAAAAACATGACTGAAAGTGCTCTTCCTGTCATCCAAACTTCCTGCAAAATCACTGTCAGTGAAACCTATCAAAACATTATACTCAGTGCTTGAGTATAAAATTCCATAGCTTGAAGTCCCTACAACATATCATAAGATCAGTTTGCCAACTTGCCAATGCGAGTCTTTGGGAGACTCCATGAACCTCAAAATCAATCTTACAACGAACATAATATCTGGTCTCGTCGTTGTGAGATACATGAGACTTCCTACAAGTCTCTTAAACAATGTTGGATCTACATTGGAACTGTCATCTTCTTTGCTCAACTTTGTACCTATTGCCACTGGTGTAGGTGTCATTTTGCAACTAAACATTCTAAATCGCTTAAGAACTTCATTAGAATATTTATTTTGAGAGATAAATATACATTTTTCTTACTGTTCTACTTCTAAGCCAAGAAAGAACTTCATCAATCCAAGGTCTGTTATCTCGAACTCTTTCTTCGTAGCTTCCTTGAACTAATCTAATGATAGGTCACTTGTAACAATCATATCATCAACATATAAACAAACTATCAAGATCTGTCCTTGTTGATTTACCTTTGTGTAAAGTGTTGGTCCGCTGCAGCTTTTGCTAAAACCATTTTTTATCAGATAAGAATCAATTCTGTTGTACCAAGCTCTTGGAGCTTGCTTGAGCCCATATAGAGCTTTCTTAAACTTGTAAATTTTCTCTTCATGTTCTTTTATTTCATAGCCATGTGGCTACTCCACATAAATTTCTTTTTCAAGAATTCCATTCAAGAATGCAGACTTGACATCCATCTGATACACTTTCCATTTTTTCTAGGCTGTAATTGCTAAGACTGCTCTTACTGTGTCCAATCTTGACATTGGTGCAAAATTTTCTCCAAAATCAATTCCTGGTTGTTGCAAGAAACCTTTGGCTACTAACCTTGCCTTGTACCTATCAATCTCACATTTTTCATTGAGTTTGGTCTTATAGACCCACTTCACACCAATGTGTTTCTTATTCTTTGGCAGGTCAACTAGATCCAATGTATCATTTCTCTCAATAGAATCTATCTCTTCATCCCCAGCTTTTACCCAATGCTCTTGTTTTACAGCCTCTTCATAAAAAAACAGGTTCACTAGCAATAAAAACATAATTGTTATTTGCATCCAATTCATCATAAATATCTTCCAATCTTCTAGTCTTTCTATTACTGTGATCAGATTCATTACCTGATTGCGGACTTGATGCTTCACCTCGAACTGAGTTTGTAGGTGTTCCTTCTGGAGTATTTGCTACTGGTCATGATGCTACTGGACCCTATTGTCTAGTCAACTCCTCTTCTTCTCCATCTTCTAGTTGGGGTATTGCAACTCACACACACTTGTCTATGGTTCCATTCCATGACTCTTCCTCCTTGAGAAAAACATCTCTGCTGAGGATAACCTTTTTGGTAATAGGGTTATACACCTTGTAGGCTTTAGTTTCTTTACTGTATCCAAGAAATATACATTTCTTACTCCTGTCGTCTAGCTTTTTTCTTAGCATTTTAGGAACATGAGCATAAGCTTCAACACAACCAAATATCTAAAATGAGAAACATTACAACTCATACCTGTCCATACTTCCTCTGGTACTCTATTCTTCACAATTTTGGTGGCAGATCTGTTCATCACATGAACAGCACAAGCCACTTCGTCTCCCCAAAATTCATGGGACAAATTTCTACCTTTCGGCATGCTCCTTGCCATATTCATTATGGTTCTATTCTTGCATTCTGCAATACTGTTTTGCTGAGGTGTATATCTTGTAGTGAATTGCCTCTTGATTCCATGATGTTTGCAGTAATCATGAAATTCCTTTGAGTCATACTCTCCCCCTTCATCTGATCTCAATACTTTGAGTTGATAACCATTATGTTTTTCAACTAGAGCCCTAAATTACTTGAACTTGCCAAAAGTTTCGGACTTCTGATGAAGGAAATACACCCATGTTTTTCTACTGAAATCATCAATAAGTGTAAGAAAATAATAGCTTCCACCAATTGACTGTTTCTACATTGGACCAAACAGATCAGTATGAATAAGTTCTAGAGGTGCATGTGGCCTTCGAGACATACCTTTATGAAAGCTATCTCTGTGTTGCGTTGCAATGATGCAACATTCACAACTGCTTTCTGGCTCTTTCATAGGGGGTAATCCTTTTACCATCTCTTTCTACTGCAAAAACTTGAGACCACCAAAGTGATGATGTCCATATCTAAAATGCCATAACCAATCATCATCCATGCAAGTGGCTTTTTGAGCAAAAGAGGTTACCTTGCTGCTGCAATTCATGACTAGTGTTTACATCCTGTTCCTAGTCACCTGTATTTTGATGATCAACTGTCTATTTGGGGGTTTGTCATAAATTTCATAGTCTGATCCATCAAAAACAAGTTTGTATTTCTTTTCAGTAAGTTGTCCAATTTTAAGCAGATTATGCTTCAATCCTAGAGCATAATATACATCTGTGATTGTTTTTTGTTGGCCTTGTTTGGTCATAATGTTGACCACTCCTTTGCCAAGAACTGAAACTTCCTCATATGTGCCAACTTTGACCTCTGTCCTCACTATTCCATCTAGGTCTGGAATTAAACCTCTATCACATGTCATATGGGTACTGCAGCCTCTATCTAAAATCCAAAGTCCCTTTGGGCTTTCGTGTGTAGCATGACATGTAAGAAATAACATATCTTCTTTACCGTTAGAGGTATTAGTCACATTAGCATTATGACTTGCTTGATCAGAATTTTTCTTTCTACATTCATGAGCATAATGCCCAAATTTATTGTGATAATAAAACTTAATATTAGATTTATCTAACCTTTTTTGTCGTAGTTAACGCTTTCATGGTTATGATGGTGATCTTGATCTTCATTGCCATTACTTCGGCCACTTCTGCCTCTTCCTCTTGATGCTCCTCTGCCTTTTCCTCTACCTTTTGAGAATGAGACATGTGCTTTGAAAGCATTCTCCAGAGAGGACTCTTCATTCCTATTGATTTTGGATTCATATGAAAGTAGAGATCCAATCAACTCGTCTATAAAGAGAGTACTCATATCCTTTGCTTCTTCAATCGCTGCAACTTTCAGATCAAATTTGTGGATAGGGATCTCAAAACCCTTTCAACCACCCGTTGATGTTCGATCTTTTCACGATAGGTGTTCAGCTGATTAACAATCCCCATAACTTGGGTCATGAAAGAATCTACTGAGTCTAATTCTTTCATCTTCAAATCTTCAAAATCTTTTCTTAAGTTTTGGAGTGTAGTTGTTTGTACCTTACCAGCACCCAAATAACTAATCGCCAAGGTATCCCATGCTGCTTTGGCATGTAATGAAGCTGATGTCTTTGGAAATACATTGTTATCCAAAGTGTTCATCATGAGATACAGTGACTTTGCATCCTTCTTTCTATGCGCTCACAGGACATCCTTTTTTGCGTTTGAAAGGGATGTAAAAGTTGCGTCATCAGCTGGTTCGGAATAGCCATTCACGACATATTCCCACACATCTTCTGATCTGAGATAAACCACCATCCTCGTGGCCCATACATCATAGTCATTTTTCCCTATAAGAGGAGAAATTTGAGATTGATTGTTGTTGCTAGAAGCCATAGACGCTGTGGAGTCTTTCATTGCTCTTTTTAAAAAATCTCCTTCCTTTTTTTAAATACTCCTTTTTTCTTCCTTAAAAGTAAAAAAGACTTTTTGTAAAAACAAAAATTCTTCTACTCTTGTAAAAGAATTTTGTAAAAAAAATCTTACTTAAAGAATCTCGTAAAAGAAAATAACTTTGTGAAAGTAAAAACAATCACTCTCATGGAATAATGAAAAAAAATCTTCTTGCCCTAATTTTCGCGGGTCTTCACGAATTATCTTGCCTCTATGCAAGAGAGGGGCGCGATAATTTCTGTAATTTTTTTTTCTTTGCAAAATTCTTCGAAGCTACGGCTTTGGCTTCTTCAGAATTCTCACGATCGATCTTCTCCTAAGCTCTGCTACCAAACTGAAGGTTGGAGGCATAAATAAACAAAAGATAATGCAGAATGAACTACGGATCTTCAATCTTTATTCATAAACGAAAGATCAATTGATGTAATACAAACCAAAATGTAATGTGTATTTAAACACTTATGGAAACCATAAAAACTCTAACCTAGCTTTTGCATGCATGCAAAGCATGTTGTTGCATTTATTAACTGAACTTTCTAACTAGGAACTCAAGTAAAAGCTAAAGCTAACTGAAGTAATTACTATTTCTAACAAAAGGATCAGTAAGTTTTGCATTATGGGCACTCATTTCATGGTATGGATGTAGGTTAGTGATGAATCATCATCAATGGAGGGAATATTTTTGGTGT
This sequence comes from Larix kaempferi, assembly GCA_027924585.1. Taxonomy (NCBI): domain Eukaryota; kingdom Viridiplantae; phylum Streptophyta; class Pinopsida; order Pinales; family Pinaceae; genus Larix; species Larix kaempferi. The sequence goes on along the minus strand of BSBM01000240.1, from coordinate 8,009,724 downwards.
AGGATGCATAGTCCTTGGTCGGTTGTAAGTCTAAGTGTTTGGATTTTATTTTTTTTAACAGTATTTGAAGGAGTTAGAAATTACATGAATTTACAATTTAATGTTTAATTTCTAATTCAATATAAATAAAGAATATATAAATGACAATATTTTTCTAGAATAATAAAATTTATATCTAATTGCATAACAAAAAATAACTATATCAATAATTCAATACCTAATTGCCTCAATTTTTCCAAAATGATTGATCTATATAACTTCCATCTTATAGATTGTATATGGTATAAGTGTAATACTATACATAAATATATGTATATATATATAAAGAGTCATATACTAAGTATACAAAAATACAAATTCTATAGAGATAACTTAGAATCCATTTTATATGCTAACCCTTCTTAATATATATACGAATCATATATATAACTTTAAATAAAACTAAGGTTAACGATCCATTCCCTATACGAAGCCTTTTCAATATAATACAAGGTATATCAAAATGTAGATTCTACTTAAAATATATATATATATATATATATCCAACTGTAACTTCACATGCGGTTAAGGTGACATTGTTTTGGTAGCCTATAAATCCAATCGATTTGCACTTAACATTTGTAACTCAATTATAATTAATGTAACGTTATTACTATTTGATTTGCATATATCAATTTCCATTTTAACAGTAAATTAGTGTAATCCATTGTGATATGCAATGTATTTGGACACATTAATATTATTAATGTTGTTGTTGCTAATAATGGGTATACGAATACACATATCTCTGAAATATTAATAAAATACATTATTATTAAAAAATATTATACTTATGGCACATAAACCTATTAAAAATATTAATAAATTGATTATAATATAATGATTAATTAAAAATAATCTTATTAAATTTTAATATTAAATATTATAATTTAATTAAAACAACAAGCACATTATCTTGATTATAATTTGGATACCAAAAAATTAAGTATTAAATATCTTCCAAGTTTTAATAAAGTAATATTGTTTAATTTATTATTATACAATAATTAAATATGATATTTAATTAAAATTATATAATATAAAATTATTAAATTCAAAATGTTAACACCCAAAATGACCCCCTAGGTTGTGGAGAGGGAAATCTAAGGTAACTACTAACCAATTTTTGGCTTATGATTCTGACCTAACACAAGCAGAGAGGGCTCTCTCTATAAACTCATGAAAAACTGGAAATCATCGAGATTGTCAATAATGAAGAAACACACTAGCTTTCATATTCAAGATATTCAATCAAAACAAATGCAAAAGATCAGATTTCTGTTGGAAACAAAGATAGTTTAAACGTTTTTTGGAGAGAAAATCATAAGACTATTGGGCAATGGAGTCAAAACATGAAATATAAAACAAATATAATGCTGCTGCATGAGATGTCTAAACAGAGGCAGGGTAGCAACCAACTAGTAGTCAAAGTGATTTTTAATTGGTGGGTTAGAAGAAGAATGAATGGTCCATTGATATAAGGCATGTGACCATGAATCCTATACCAACTTTAGCATAAATTGATGGTGAAATGATGGAAATGAGAAGAACATAGCATATTGTTAATGAATTATGTCCTACTGCTTCACTCAAGCATGAAGGAATATTACAGATTGAAATAACAAATAAAGAAGCACAAATTCACATAGGAAAAAGAAGAGACGGAATACTAGACCAATTACACAAGAATCTTAGTCGAAATCCAGCTTCAGACACTACAATTTATTCAAGAAAATGTTTCAAAACAGAGCAGAGCTCTCCCAAGGCCTCATCCATTTGATTTTCTACTTCTATTACATCCAAGTTATAGATCTATTCAGCTCTAGGTTCGAGCTATCTCAGTAAGAAGTTGTTACAACAATATTGGACACCTACACAAAGACATTCAACAACTTAAGAGTTGGTTTCAACAGATCTTGAACAGTTTTGGCCGCGGACTGATAAAAAGTGCCTCTCGGTGTGATGGATGTATATCCCAAACGGTGATAGCTGTGTAAAAAATGAAAGAGGTTTTTGTAGATTAGTCCATGCTGAAGAGAAACCTCTTTCATTTTCCTCATATTCACCCCCAGTTGGCCAGGATATGCTCTAGAATATGATGACTCAAGCAGAAAATGTAATTTCTGGAAACTTACCTTGTGAAAAACCCTTCGGTTCTCCCAAGTCGTGACACCTGTATAAATTCTGAGATATTTTATGGTAGATTAGGCTGTGCTAGAGATAAACCTCTCTCAGTTTCCCAAAATTCATTCCGGTTTGGCCAAACCAGTTGTTTCAAAATGATGACTAAAACAGTCATTTTCAGTAAAAACAAGCTCGCCCTTCATATAAAAATTACATTGAATTTGAATTTGGCTTTCTCCTCTTGCAATTTGAATTTCAGGACTTAGGTGCTGATGTTGCAGATGCATGAAGTGGCATGTGAACCTTTTAGGTGGTGAGCTTTAGCTTAGCACAAATATGCTGCTAACACAAAATATTATCATTTAACGATAATATTATAGTATATTATAAAAATATTATATTCGTGTTATATAGAGATATTAAAAAGAAATTAATTAAAAAAATTATTATTTAATTATTACATTATAATTATATTATAACTATATAATAAAAAATAATGATGAACTATTATAAGAATATGGTTTTTAAATAAATTATTATAATCAATGTATTAATAAAATATTAATATGTAGTTAGTAATTATATTATTATATTTTAATATTATAAATATAAATAATATTATATAATGGTTATTATGTTGATTGCCACATTTTTCATTGTTAACAATGGTTGACTTTAGTTAAATATGGTTGACTTTAGTGATCCATGTTAAACTTTAGTTAACCATCATGGTTGACTTTAATGAACCGTGTTCGACTTTAGTTAACCATGGTTGGTTTTATGTACCATGGTTGAATTTAGTGAACCATGTTTGACTTTAGTTAGTCATGGTTGACTATATTTACCATGGTTGAATTTAACGAACCATGGCTTATTTTGGGTAACCATTTTTTACTTTAGTTTGACTATATAGAGCCATGGTTGACTTTGGTTAATCATGGTTGACTTTGATTGGACCATAGTTAACCAAGGTTGAATTTAGTGAACCACGTGGCCATACTTCACAATGCAAAATGAAATTTCTTGAACATTGAATGTCAACCCTTGATCATTGTCGCAATATGACATAACTGATAACCCTTAATCAATGTCATAATGCAACATAACCCTTGATAAACATCACAACGCGACATAACCCTCGATGAATGCCGAATGTCACATTGTTAATGTGGCACATGTTGGGTTGTGTCGGCATATACCTGACACTTTAGCGAACCAGAACCATGGCTTACTTTGGGTAGCCATATTTTACTTTAGTTTGACCATAGCCAGCCATGGTTGAATTTGGTTAATCATGGTTGACATTGAATGGACCATAGTTGACTTTAGTGAACCATGTGGTCATAATTCACAATGCAACATGAAATTTTCTGAACATCGAATGCTAACCCTTAATTAATGTCGCAATGTGACATAACCCTTAATGAATGTCGTAATGTAACAGAACCCTTGATAAACACGAGAATGTGACATAACCCTGGATGCAATTTGAATGTCACAGTGTTAAAGTGCCACATGCTGGGTTGTGTCGACGTATACCTGACACTTTAGGGAACCATGACTCACTTTGGTTAACCATGTTTGAATTTAGTTTGTTTATAGTCAACCATGGTTTACTTTAGTGAACCATGTTTGATTGGTTCACCATGGTTGACTTTAGTTTGATCGTAGTTTACCATGGTTGACTTTAGTGAACCACATGGCCATAGTTCATAATGCAGCATGCAATTTTCTAAACATCAAATGTCACATTATTAATATGTCACATCTTAGAAATTGTGTCAATGCGACATAACACTTGATGAATGTTGCAATGTGACATAACCCATGACTATGCTTAAACAAGGTTGAATTTATTTACCATGATTTACTTTTTTTTCTTTTGCACATTTTATATCTTATTTGATGATAGTTAACTTTAATGTGTCACACCTTGGGCACTGTCGCAATGTGACATAACCCCTGATTAATGTTGTAATGTGACATAACCCTTGATAAACATAACAATGCGACATAAACCTTGATGAACATCAAATTTCACATCTTGGGCATTGTCACAATGCGACATAACCCTTGATGAACGCCATAATGCAACATAAGCATTGATAAACATCACAATGCGACACAAACCTCGATGAACATCAAATTTCACATTGTGAATATGTCGCATCTTGGGTTATGTCAGCATATGTGTCACATATTGGGAATTGTCACAATGTGACATAACCATTGATGAAGTCCACAATGCAATGTAACCCTTGATAAACATCACAATGCGACACAAACCTTGTTGAACATCAAATTTCACAATGTGAATATGTTGCAACTTGGGTTGTGTCGGCATATACCAAAATTTTTAGCAAACAATGCTTCACTTTGGTTAACCATATTAAACCTCGATTAACATCAAATTTCACATTGTGAATATGTCGCATCTTGGGTTGTGTCAGCATATGTGTCACATATTGGGCATTGTCCATCTGACATAACACTTGATGAATGTCACAATGTGACATAACCCATGACTTTGCTTAACCATGGTTGACTTTTTCTTCTTTTACACATTTTATATCTTATTTGATGATAGTTAACTTTAATGTGTCACATCTTGGTCATTGTCGCAATGTGACATAACCCTTGATTAATGTCACAATGTGACATAACCCTTGATAAACATCACAATGCGACATAAACCTTGGTAAACGTCAAATTTCACATTTGGGGCAATGTCACATTGTGACATAACCATTGATGAATGCCACAATGCAGCATAAGCCTTGATAAACAACACAATGTGACACAAACCTTGATGAGCATCAAATTTCACATTGCTATGAATATAAATGACATATAAAATAAATAATAATTGTTAATCATTAAAGTAGTTAGCTTTTAATGTGAAAGGACATAACCCTTCATTAGGAACGCTCAAGCCATATTAAAGGCGAGCTATGTTGTAATATCCTATCATCTTATTATCATTTATCTATTCAATTATCAATACATATTCTGGCCCATTAATGGCTTATCTTATTTACCAAGTGTTTTGGTGAATTATTTGTGTGAACGAATGGATTGTTTGCTTCATTTGGTATCAGAGCTCGGCTCTTGATTTGGCCTTTGGCCCAAATTTGCAGACCTTGTCTAAGTATTTAGAGTTTCTCTGATTTAAAAGGATCTTTGATCCAACATTCTGAATTTTCTGGAAAAAAAAAAGAAGAAGAAGAAAGAAAGAAAAAAGTTTCCACTACATCCACCCACCATCTGTTGGTCTCGACTCCTCCCTCGCATTGGTCCATCACCTGCTTCCTCCAATGTCCACGCTTCACCCTTCACTACATTCCCTTCCATCCTCCCACATAGCCCTCCACTGTCCATCTGCGCTCCTCTCCCCGCTTTCTCCCTAAACCCCTCGCACTCCTCCCACTCCCCACCTGATCACGCTCCTCTCCCTGCCTTGTCCTTATACCCCCCGTTCACTCCAATGCACCTCACCTCTCCGTCACACTTCACCTCCCCCTGTCAGCTCTCCCTCCACGTGTCCCCTCTTCTCTTCTACACCAGCATGCTCCCTCTCGCTCATCTCCACACCACCGCACCTGCAATCTCCCTGCTATTCCATAAACCCCATCTCCACTTCCACCTTCCTCCACCGTACGCCATCCTCCCTCCATCCTCCACGCTTACCTCTTCCACTCAAAGCCTTCCACCGGATTCCATTATCCATCATTCAACCTCCTCCCAACGCTGCACTCCCCAACCTCTCCTCTGTGCTCTTCCCGTCATCCATGCACTCAACTCCGTTGCGCCTTCCCTCCATCCAGCTTGCACGCCCCACCACTCCATCGTTGCTCCCTCCACGACCTCCCTATGCATCTTCCTTGTACATTCCTCCTTTCCAGTCACCCCTGTGCACTCCTCATTGCCCACACCCTACATCAAGACCTTACCCACTTTCCCTCCACCGTGTTCCACCCCCTTCACTCCACCAAACCCTAATTTAAAAAATATATATATTAAACATTATAATATATGATTATATTTGTTTAAATATTTTAATTTTTGAAAAAAACTATATATATAGTTTATATAAAACATTAATAATATTAATTAATTATTATTATTATTCAAAAATAAATAATAATTGTTATTGAAATAATAATTATTTAAAAAAAAAAGCTATTTAACCTAATAAGAAAGAACACAAGAAGTTAAGATTTTCTGACCAAAAAAAAAAAAAAGATAAGAAGAATCAAGGAAGACTCCTTGTCAAAAGAAGTAGAAGACCAAATTGAAGAAGTCAAAGAAGCTTCCCTCGTCAAAATAAGTCGACGCTATCTATCATCAGAGAAGTGAAAGTCAAAGAAACACTTGTCAAAAAGTCAAAGACCCTCTATCATCAAAAAAGTTGAAGACTATCTATCGCTGAAGAAATCAAAGAAAGATCATGGAAGCTGGTTTGCGACTACAAATAGAGAAATTAGAAGCTAAGTTAAAATGTTATCGAAAAGACAATGAAGAATTGCGCGACATAAATAACAATTCAGAAATAAGAATTGAATTACAAGTAAGGTACAATGAAATAAAAATCTCTGACCAGCAAAGGCATATATAAAAATTATATGTGCAAATTGATGAATTAAAAGCCGAAAAGGAATTCAATCAGAGGTTAGGAAATCAAGATATAAAGAAGGAAATAAATAATTACGAAATAGAAACAATACACTTGAACAAAATCGTTAGCGACAAAGATAAAGAACTAACGCAGATACAACATAAATTAGAAAGTCAAGAATCAGAGGTCGGCTAATGTCGACTACAGATAAAATTTCTTCAACGACAAAATGATGACTCTAAAAATACACATAAGTTAGAGATTGCAAAGAGTAATAAAGCATTATCCAACAATGCTAAAGAAATTTTCAGACTAAGAAATCATAACAAGATATTAGTCACAAAAATTAAGAAGTTGAAAAATAGCCAGAAAATAGAACAATCTATGGATGACATTGAAGGGAAACTTCTAGAGAAGCAAGAAGAAAATAGTTGCATCAGAAGTCATAATGAAGATCTTAAGGAAAAACTTAAGAAGTTTGAAAATGACAAAAAATCGCAAGTAGAAGTGATTAAGAAGTTTCAAAATGATAACATGCAGTTAGAAAACAAGTTGGAAAAAATACAAAATGAAACCTTAAAACCTTAAAGGACGAAAATACAACTTCCAACTCAAATCAATGCTCAAAAGATGACACTCATAAAAGAAAATGACATTGTGAAAATTCCCTATCGACACCCCAACCATAAAAACCGATACTCTAAAAAGTGGGAAAAGTCGAAAGATGATGGTACTAATGTGATCAAAGCTCTTGACGACAGATCAATGGGGAATCCCAACAATCAGTAACAAATCAATTTGGTATGGATTGACCCATCCACATATCGGAAGTTATGCTCTACACTTAGCAGTTTGTATCAACACGTTTCATCAACCATGACATCGCAAAGAACAATGCGACAAAATTATAAGGCTTTGAGGACAAAGCCTTTTTAAGAGAGTGGCAATGCTATGAATATAAATGGCATATTAAATAAATAATAATTGTTAATCATTAAATTAGTTAGCTTTTAATGTGAAAGGACATAACCCTTCATTAGGAATGCTCAAGCCATATTAAAGGCGAGCTATGTTGTAATATCCTATCACCTTATTATCATTTATCTATTCAATTATCAATACATATTCTGGCCCACTAATGGCTTATCTTATTTACCAAGTGTTTTGGTGAATTATTTGTGTGAACGAACGGATTATTCGCTTCACACATTGTGAATATGTCGCATCTTGGGTTGTGTCAGCATATGTGTCACATATTGGGCACTGTCATAATGGGACATAACCCTTAATGAATGCCACAATGCAACGTAACCCTTGATGAACGCCACAATGCAACGTAACCCTTGATAAACATCACAATGTGACACAAACCTTGCGGAACGTCAAATTTCACATTGTGACTATGTCTCATCTTGGGTTGTGTCGGCATATACCAGAAAATTTAGTAAACAATGGTTGACTTTGGTTAACCATATTAAACCTCGATGAACGTCAAATTTCACATTGTGAATATGTCGCATCTTGGGTTGTGTCAAGATATGTGTCACATATTGGGCATTGTCGCAATGTGCCATAACCCTTGATGAATGCCACAATGCAATGTAACCCTTGATAAACATCACAATGTGGCACAAACCTTGCTGAATGTCAAATTTCACATTGTGAATATGTCACATATTGGGTTGTGTCGGCATATCCATGGCTGACTTTGGTTAACCATATTTGACTTTAGTTTGAGCATATTCAACCATGGTTAACTTTAGTGAACCATGTTTGACTTTGGTGAAACATGGTTGAATTTAGTGAACCACGTGGCCATAGTTCACAATGCCACATGAAAATTTATACACATCGAATGTCACATATTAGGAATTGTGGCAATGCGACATAACCCTTAATCAATGTTAGAATCCAACATAAGATTTGATGAACATCACAATGTGACAAAACAATATTATTTTGAAATGTGACATACTCTTTGATGAACATCGCAATGCGATATTAAGGAACCTAACCATAATGCAACATGGCCATGGAGGAGTGTTGCAACCAAACATATGTCTTGATGAATGTCGTAATACGACAAAACCATTAAAGAATGCACCATGGAGCAACGTTACAATCCAACATAAGCCTTAAATGCGACAAAACCATATTGTGTCAAAATGTAACATCACAATGTGACATAAGCCTTGATGAATGCCAAAATGCAACCTAACCCTTGATAAATATCACAATGCGACATAAACCTTGATGAACATCAAATTTCACATGTTGGGCATTGTCGCAATGCGACATAATACTTGATGAACACCACCATTAAGGAAGGTAACCACAATAAAGCATGACCATTGAGGAATGTACTAAATCAAATATATTAGTGCCACATCCTCTTATAGTAAGTCAACATGAGTCAACCAAGATGAACAACAAAATAGATATATAGGTTAAAAGCTACAAAACATGAACTTTAAAGCTACACCAAAATGAACTTTAAATATAATAGTCAAATGAATTGATTTAGAAAGAGAATTCGGAGAGATAAATTTTGATATAAAAGAATATAATTCGGAGGGATAAATTTCGATATAAAAAAATATAACTCGGAGGGATAAATTTTGATATAAAAAAAAATATGAAAATACTTTTATTATTATGATGCTTATGTTCCTAGCATAATATTTTATAAATTTTAAAAATGGATAATGTTGTTTAAATTATCGTCACATTTAAGTTAAATTGTATTAGATTAGATGTAATAATTTACATCTTCAATTTTATATAGGTTTCTTTATAATCGTGGGTATCATCAAATAAGATAAAGTGACGAGGGGAACTATTTTTTCGGTTTCTAACTTTAAAAGTACAAATTAATTTATATAAAAAAATGAATTCACCAATCATTTATCATTTGAATTTGTTTGTGCGGGAGTCAAAGGAGAGCTGTAAACTGTCAAGTATTTAAGCTGACCTAGATGAACTATATGCAGCGTGGCCTTAAACACAGTCCAATTTCACACCAAGAAGAGCAATTGATCTCTTAACAGGTTTTTTTATCTTCTTTGTTCCTACAACTCTCTTCCGCTTCAAAACACAGTGAAAGGGTTCTGTTACACCCTGTAAAATGAATGAAAAGTTAAAAGCATAGACTATTCAGTCCGATGCATAGACTATTTGGTCTGGTGCGTAAGAATATATGCGTAGCTGTAAACGCAAACTGAAGGTATTCTCTCAACGAAAAACAAGAAGGTAGAACGAAATCTCTAAACAAATTGCAGTGAAGGACGACGGTTCTGCAAGAAAAAAATGTTAGCAATGGATAAGTAAAATTCTACAGCAAAAAGAAAACAAAGTGGTGCATACCTGTAATTCCAACGCATACCAAAGATTATCTAGCAACAAAACCAGGAACGGGCTCCCAGCAGCAAAACCATGGTGAATGACTGCTCCACTCCGGTTTCCCATGCATTGGAGTGATAGTTTAATACTGTCTATAACTGACTTTGGTAGTTTAATACGCATCCACTAGTTGGTGGGCACACACCGACTCACAGGCCACACGGTTGATACGTGGTGCTTGATAGTTGATACATGGTAACCCTAACGGTAACTGGTACCACCGCCTCCCAAGGCCTCCACCCAACTGCAGGGAGCCTAAAGATCGCCCAACTGCAGGGATCCTCACGATCGCCCAATAGCTAGGCATGTTGCTTAATCAATTACGAGAGGGTGGGTGCGAGGGGGTAGTTTGACATGCTTAACTAAACGTTCATTATCCACCTTTAATCATTAAACCCTTAACACAACCCTTAACCAAAAAAGACGACCATAGAAACAATCCCGACTACACAAGTGTCCTATCTTACCATAAATCAACCTAATCTATATTTCATTCTCCATTTCAAAAAATCTAAGATATAAACGCCTATTGAGGTAATTGAAAAAATACTTAGGAAATTCTATTGTAACGCATCAATTATGTGTATCACATTTGATGTTGTTCTAACTAGGCATGACTCCTCTAGCTCACCATAGACTGCATGAAATACATGAGTTGTTTGCTTGTTATACCTAACAGTACTTGGGATGACTAATCTGCCTCACGGAGTACCAACTACCAACATCTTGAGTTAGATGATAGCTATCATTAATTTTGGGGATTACAGGATGGGATAATGTGCAGTAACAAAGTAGATGGTGACTGTCGATCAGGCAGGGAAAAGATAGAGATGTCAGGTATGGAAACATTTAGAATTAGGGGAAAACAATGGTTCAAACAACTGAGATCCAGCACACTGACTGATGGTTTGCAAGGAGAAGTATCGATTCACAATAAAGGACCAGACCGATAATTTTCAAACCATTGAACTTAGAGTAAGCCATCAAGCCTCTACTCTACTGTCAGATCACATACAGTTTCCTCTATTAGGGCGATCGGGTTATTAGCTGGTTGCACTAGAAATTTGGTCAAAATCAAGCAAGGGTCTGAGATCGCTTTCTCTGCGTTTTCGACATAGTGATTACACCACAGGTCGCATGCTTTGCTATGAAAGGTAAAATATAGCACTATTGTTTACCACTACCGTTGCATAGCTAACATCCATTTCAACATTCAATCACGGGTTGAGAAGGCAAGCACGGTCATGATTTACTAAAACCAAGTGTAAAATTAATACAAGATGCAATCCTACGTAAATCCTCATATCATTCATTTCGATTAGAATAGGAATCAACGCATTTCAAATATAACAATCCTTATGTCTATTCATTATGTTCAAAATAGTATAAAGATGAAATATACCGCAATCGACAACTCTGCACAAACCGTTAATAAGAACTAATGCAATTTACGTAACTATCCTTTCGATCACAACCAAAATATGTTTCTTTGTAGTTTAATATTTGCTATGCAGCTTTATATCAAATCTATAAAACTTAACACACTTTACATAATTTCATAATGGAATGAAGCAACACCTTTTATTATGTGCAGAACCTTCAATTTTGTTGGAAGCGGTTAATTACTCCACCACTGCATAGATGGTCGTCGAAATCTCAAAAGCGTAACACGGTCCAGATTTTATTTGAAAAGGAAGAAATTAATGAATACAAACCGAATCAGATTTTCTTTTGACTGTTCAACTCCTTGAAGTTTCCTCCACCGCCAAACTGACTTAAGCATTAAAGGTTAAAGGGTCATCGAATTTTGAAGAGGCATCTACAACCTATTATTTAACTTCAAAAGAAATCCAACATAACATAGCATTTCTTCTGTAGATACGATTTTGTTACGAACTGTCATTTAGCAATTAATGATCAATAGGCTGAAGCACTATAAATACTTGCCATTGTAATCTTGATTTATACAGAGAGTGAAATACAATTATCAGTTGAAGTTAAAACCAGAATTTTAATGTGTATTTATGTTATACTATGTTATTTTGAGTTTGAAAACTCATATTTATTTTGAAGTGAGTTTGTTGTAGCAATTTGAGAGATCATAGTATATTTTTAAGTATAGATGTGTTAAATGTGTTTGATTGTTGAAACAAAGTATCAGTTTAAATCAGTTTAAATTTTATGAATGCAAGGGTCATCAAAACGAAGTTAAATCACTAGCTGCAACTGTCAGCTACGACTGCGCTGTAGATTACAGTTAAATTTCCGAGTTTAGACATCTGTGTGTGTTGCTGAAAGTAAGAGCAGCACTCCCCTGCCTTCCCACAGATTTCAGATAATACAGGATTAATGACTCAAAACATATGTCATAACAGCTAAAAATCACGATTTTGATGTATTCAAATATTCTTATTTTTTTATAAACAGAAAGTATTCTTTTACAATGAAAGGAAGCGACATAGATCATACCAAAAGTCTGCTTTAAAACCAATATTTAAACATATAATAGAACTAAATTATAGCTCACACTAATATGAAATAATAGCCATATAGAAAAACTAATCTAATTGACGGGATGATAATGATACAACATGGTCCATAACAATAATTTCGTAAAATCATTTTAAACTATATGTAACCAGTTTACAAGTTACTTGAATAATAAACAAACAACCATAAAAAGGGTTTAGAAGCACCTACTTGAAATCAATAATGGAAAAACACTTGGAGCTCCTGAGTTCCTCCCAACGGTAGAAGAGGACATCAATTCTACTTGCCCAACTTCAACCCCGAGTTGGACCACCACCATAGACCAATGAACTCAGCAATACATGAACATGGCACTCTTCCCAAGAGTCTATGACAGATCCAAAGATGGACTTTCAAATGAAGAGAGTACTCAACAACTTTCCCTCAACATAGCAACAATTTCTCTCTATGCACCACACAATGTTTTGATTCAGTGCACCATCATATAATTTTTTTCCCAAGTCTTGTGAAATCTCAATCAAATTGTCGGTTTGTTCAGCTTTTGAATTGGATTTGATTGATATCAAATATCTTGCTTGCTATCCACTTGTTCAATGTCTCATGATGGTGCCCCCTCTTTCAACCGGTTGCTCCAAGTGTCTATTTTATTAATAATAAAATAATATTTCGTGTGCATAATATTCACCCACATGAATGTGAGTATAGATTTTTATAACTCTTTTACAAAAATAATTGTTTGGAGAATATCAAATAAAAACATTTAATCAAATAATTCAAACTTCTTGGGGGTATTGCACTCACTTCATTTACTCATTTTTCCTTGTTATTTGTCCATTGATCTCATTTATTCTTCGATAAAAAACATATTAATTGACCTCAAACTTAGTCCTCTAGTGAGCGCACTTCCAAATCTCAAGTACTTCTTTCGAGGGAGGCATTGCGGCCATTCGCATATTTGAGATGACTGACAAAGTGCCAGAAATAGATTCAAAGAATGCAAAAGGAAAAGTATTGAAAAATCTCTCGACGGAGGTAGAATTTTTGAACGTTCAATTTGCATATCCATCTAGAGCAGATAGCATGATATTTCACAATTTTTGTCTCACTATTCATGCACTGGGCTAGTTAGTCAAGAGCATGCTCTATTTGCCTCTTCAATTCGCAAGAATATTTTGTTTGGAAAGGATGATGCGACTATGGATGAAATCATCCATGTTGCAAAAGCTTTGAATTCCCACAACTTCATTAGCCAACTACCAAAAGGCTATGACACAAAGGTTCTATTCCAGGCTTTTAAAAACACGTTCATAAGTATAACTTTGTATATTGTCAATCAAAAGTAACAAGTATTCATCTCATGATCTTTGCAAATGTAGGTAGGAGAAGGTGGAGTGCATATGTTTGGAGGACAAAACTAGAGAATAGCCATAGCTAGATTAATGCTAAAAAACCCTTCCATTTTAAGTGGGATGCACAGTATCAAGTATGAGTTCAACACATCCCCAATATTAAAAGGTTATGTATTTAGTTCGACATAAAAGGTGTTATTCACTGCGCAGTAAGAAGAAAAGATTCCACACAATATAAAACAAGGTCTTAGATTATCGTGGAGTAACTATGGAATATTTCACCATTTAAAAGAAAAATTAATAATTCCTCCTTTAATTCACCCTGATACAAATAATGAGTATTCACCATAACATAAATATAAATACTTGTTGTGAAGTTACTATGCAGTAAGACTAGAGAAAGTGATCCGCATAAGATATTCTTGTAAATAAATACACAAAGTAATATATATATTTACCGCAACAAAAGGAGCAGCTACAAGTGCATACATAGTCATTCAAATTTTACTTAGATTCTTCACTTTTATAGAGCTTGGGCTCTTTGTTGGAGGGGCCTAGGTCGGCCTGTCAACTAGGCCCTCCGCCTGACCACTCTGCAGTATATGTCGATAGGTCGCATCAACTAGAATAGGTTGGATCGGTTGGTTGACCGACCCGACCTATACTAGTCGACGCGACCTATCGACATATACTGTAGAGTGGTCGGGCGGAGGGCCTAGTTGACAGGTCGACTGACCGACCCGACCTATACTAGTCGACGTGACCTATCGACATATACTGAAAAGGGGTCGGGTGGAGGGCCTAGTCGACAGGCCGAACTAGGCCCCTCCAACACTCTTCAACAATTTTGGTAGACTACGAGCTTGAGCTCTTCAACATTTCTCCATATGTCTTCTTCTCTTCTGCTCTGTCTTTTCTAATTGCTTCATTTACATATACAAAAAACTTGATATTGGATTCTCTTGGAAGCTACCGATTAACATTAAAGATTGTAAATTAATTATTGACTAAAATCTACCTAACAGCTTGACTTTGAAAATACTACATAGCTAACTTAAATATGTGGAGACGTGAGCCTAATTACTAACAAACTGTATGATAAAACAAAACTTATATGGATACTGATTGATTTGATTCTTATGTGATGCACATCGGCTCATAATTAATATTTCCAACGCTCCTTAATTATGAGGAGAATCGTAGATGGGGATTGTTAACCAAAATTTTATCAAAATATTTCAGATCTAGAACTTTCCTCTGTGTGTAATAAATTTTTTTTTGCAGAAGTATTCTCAAAATTAATAACTCTTGAGCAACTTCACAGGTACTGAAATGTGTCCCTTGCCAATGGTTTTGTAAAAATGTTTGCTAGTCGATCTTCTAACCTGCAAAATTTTACACAAATTTCTTTGTTATTTATCAATTCTCTGATAAAATGATACCTTGTGTCAATATGCTTAGTTCTCTTGTGAAACACATGATTCTTTGACAATGCAATTGCTAAACTATTGTCACGGTATATGGTTGTGGGTTCTTCATGGTTCTGTGACAAATATTTTAACATCATGTGTATCCAAACTGCTTGACATGCATCATTTGTATCTACAACATACTCTAATTCTATTGAAGAAAGAGTCACAATGGGTTGCTTCTTTGAAGCCCATGACACAACACCTCAGAATTATTTTTCCTTCCTGCCAATGAGAATATTTTGGTGACTCCATAAACATTGAAATCAGACTGACTCCATACATAATATTAGGCTTTATTTCTTTCAAATATATAAGGCTTCCAACCAGCCTTTTAAACAACGTAGGATCTACATTCGATCCATCATCATCCTTGCTCAATTTCAGACCTATTATCACTCATGTTGGTGTAGACTTACAACTAACAATATTAATTCTCTTTAATACTTCATTTGCATATTTCGAATGTGAAATGAAAATATCAAATTTAGTTTGATGGACTTCAATGCCCATAAAATATATCATAAGCCCCAAATCAGCCATTTCAAATTCACTCCCCATGACTTATTTGAATTCTTCAATGTTGTAATCACTAGAAAATATTAGATCATCCACATATAAACAAACAATTAACACATTACCTTGCTTGTTAACTTTGATGTACAATGTTGGTTCACATTCACTTCTTTGAAAACCATTTTGGATGAGGTAGGAATCAATGCGACTATACCAAGCTCTAGGAGCTTGCCTTAATCCATAAATAGATCTATTCAACTTGTATACTTTATTTTCTTGTCGTGGAACTTCGTACCTTTGCGGTTGTTCCACATACACTTCCTCCTAAAAATAACCATTTAATAATGAAGACTTAACATTCATTTGATAAACATGCTATTTGTTGTGCGTGACAATTGCCAAAACTATTTTGATTGTGTCAATTCGTTCCAAGTCTATGCCAGGATGTTGTGTGAAGCCTCTTGCAACCAATATTGCCTTGTGCTTCTACACATTTCCATCTGCATCTTGCTTGGTTTTATAACTCCATTTTACACTTATTACATCCTTGTTTTTAGGCACATCTACCAATTCCCATGTTTGATTATTTTTAATGCATTCGATTTCTTCATCCATGGATTGTGCCCATACATAATTTTTGACAACTTCTTCAAATGTTAGGGGATCATCTATTTGAGAAAATAATATAAAAAGTGAAAATGAATTTTTTGTATCAGCATTATATATCTTATGCAGACTTCTTGCTTTTTGTGGTAGCAAGCTTGCTAAAGTTGCATCTGGATATGGAGAACTATTTGGACTGCTTTCTAGAGTTTGTTGCACTCTTGGTGTACTTGTTGGTGTAATTTGTGCTATGACTTGTGGTGCAGTAGCTCGTGCTGTGACATGTCGTGCAGTCTTGGTGGTGGACAGTGAGGCAACATTTTGACTTGTATGTTGTGTTTGAACCACTTCTTCTGTCATGTCATCATTTGCGACATGATTTACAATTTTTACTGTTTTTTCTATACTTCCATCCCATGCTTCATTTTCCACAAACTAAACATCACGATTCATTATAACCTTTCTTGTGACAGGGTCATACAATATGTACGCTTTTGCATCTTTTGAATAACCAACAAAAATACACTTTTGTCCCTTGTTATCTAATTTATTTCTCAATTCATTTGGAATATGTACATATGCAACACGACCAAAAATATTTAAATGAGAGACACGCGTTTCATACCTATAAAAGATTCTCGAGGAAAATTGTTCTTCATAATATTCATTGGACATCTGTTCATAATGTATACATTAGTTTCTATTACCTCATCCAAATATTCATTTGAAAAATGTTTCATTGACATTATAATGTGCGCCATCTCCATAATAGTTTGATTCTTCCTCTCTGCGACACCATTATGCTGAGGTGTATAGCACACAATAAATTGATTGTGTATGCACTGTGATTTACAAGACTTAGAAAATAATTTGATACATATTCACCTCCTCTATCCATCCTTAAAATTTTGATGTAGTAGCCACTTTGCTTATCCACAAGTACCTTAAACTGTTGAAAACATCCAAATGCATCAGATTTGCGTTTCATAAAATAAACCCATGTTTTTCTTGTGAAATCATCAATGAATGTGAGGAAATAATTGCATTCACCTATGGATGGTGTTTTCATTGGCCCATAGATATTTGAATGCACAATTTCAAGTGTTGCACACACTCTATATGACTTGCCAACTGGAAAAGACTCCCTATGTTGCTTGCCAAAAATCCATCATTCAGAAATTCTTTTTTGTTTTTCAATCAATGGAAAACCTTTCATCATATTCTTTATGTGTAGTAGCTTCAACCCACAAAAATTCAGATGTCCAAATTTGAAATTCCACATCCAAGATTCATCCTATACCTATAATTTAAATGTTGCTTGTTGTTATAGGATTTTATCGATTGATGCAAACAAGGATCAAGGTCCCTAGTCTGAATGATTCAGATCTAGAACAAAAGGGAACAAATTGTACAATGGATGAGTATAGAAGATACATACCATGGATATAACAGTCATTGTAAAGATCCAAGAGAAGCTGTGATCCAACTACATGCGCAAAAGAACCTACCAAAGATCAGAAAGAGACAACAACAAGTGAAATATAAATGATATAATTGACCTATGCAAGTGAGAAATGAATCTCACAATACACCATCAAGAACATCAGATGTATCGGAAAGAAAATGCAATTGTATTAATAGAGATAGAAATATATTACAACTGTTTAGGCCTTGATGTTGTAGCTTCTTTCCAATGAGTTCTTATTTCTCCAACAAGTCACTTCCACCTTCAATACAAGAGTCCAGTAGTCTAGACTAATTCCTCCAACATTTACCTACTACCAATCTTCCCCCCCTCACCCATGGCCCAAGATTTCAATTTATAGGACAATGTGGATAAGGAGTGGTTGAGAAAAGTGTTATTGGACAATCTACTCAAGCGGACGCGAGCCAGATATCCGTAGTTAAATGTGAATCTAGAACAAATAAAGACAGAATACAAAGCTACTTTCCTAGATCTAGTTAAAGATTGAGTACTTAGACATCTTACCTTCATATTATGGATCTTCTTCCTTGTTGTTGCTCCAAGTCCTGCGGTCGTCAAATCTTTAGCTGCAAGACCTGTTAAGACATATGCAAACAATACAAGCAATCAAATATGTCTAAAAAATAACTGATCTATGTAAACAGTTAAGGAAGTAAACTGCAAACATTATCAACACAACAAAATTTGTGGAAAGAGTTTATATTACTGTATAAAAGAGGGAAATGCAAAGTAGAGAGATGATCACAACCCAAGCCTTAACGCTGCAATCCTCCTCCAATAAGCCAAGCCAATGCCTCCAAAGGAAGTGAGATTTTCCCAATAAATGGATAGGGATCTCCTAAGCTAATTTCACCAGCATGCAAGTGCTATAGACTTCCTCCCTTTGGATTGGAGAGGGGCCTTGTGTTTATAGGATCAAGTGGATAGAGTAGGTTGAGGATCATGGGGAGAGCGCTAAGGGATCCTCCCTTGAGGTTAGGGAACTGTAGGAAAGCTCACCTAGAAGTTAGGGATAGGGATTCACCTCATCCAACTTCTAGAAGTCGCTTGAAAGCTACCTTTATCTCAATTAACCAACTCTGGCACAAGTTGCATGAAGACAACCAACATCACGGAAGGGAAGCATGGGTGGAACAAAGATACTCTACGCCGTCTGCGCAGGATGGCAGTTTACATTCTGCTCCGGCCCTAGTTGGGTGCTTCTTGCTCAAAGACAATGTGCGCCAGCCCAACTAGACATGTGGACAAAGGGCATCAACTTGCTCTAATATGACTTGATTTATCATGGGAACTTCAGGGATTGAGGCACTGAGTTAACAAGGGATTCATGATGACGATATTTAGGTGTAATAGAATGCCCCCCAAAGCATGAAGCTAGAAAAACAAGACAGGTGAAGTGCTTTGAAATATAGATGGAAAAGACTTGCTGGTTGGAGGATGTTGCTACAGTACAACTGACTCTGAGATACAAGTCTCACATGAATCACAACATGGCTTCCGACCAATACATTGTAGATCCATGGTAGTAAAGACCGACTGAACACAATCATGTCTACTAGACACAATCATAGATCCATGATGAGATGATAACATAGCCACGACCAATACAAAGTGGATCCGTGTAATACGAATCAAACAATATCCATCACAACCTGGGTAGAACATGACTTCCACAGGGCGTTCAAGTTGAACCCGCAATGATATGAATCTATCCAAGTGATTACAATGTTTTGAAGTCGAACATGGTAGAAACCACTTGATTACCGGTCATTAATGTATACCGTTAATAAGTGCGAGGGAAATCACCATTAATGTCGATGATCCCCAAGGTATCAAAGTACATATCACCAAGTGTTAATAAAAGAGTTGAGGTCGAACGCTTGATGAAATATTTCAATCAAGAGTCAATGATGTAAACTAATGTTGAAAGCGAGGTAACCTGCCATTGAGGCATGCAGGCCCAAGGTATTTGGTTGGTTTCTAGATTCAATCCTCGGATGATGTGTTGAAGTCAACAAGGATGGATCCGTCGAAGGAGGGCCATGATGAATCCTCCCTCAATGACATGAAACTCGATAACATATGTTTGGAGTAGATCGTACGGTAGAGTAATGTGCAAGACTGTCTCAAGGTAGACAGATATGGTAGAAGGTGTACTGACTGCAGATGATGAGCGATGGACATCTCTTGAACATGGGCATGGCATGAGTTGGCAGTACTGACATGACGAGAATAGTGCTGACCCCTAATGTAACTGATAGTGGACACATTCTTTGGATGACCCAAAGGAGTGACATGACTAATGGAATCAGTATGACTCAAGGACAAATGGATTACCTAAGTGATGTATGCAAATGCAAACAAGTGCCATGCTCAAGAGTGACGATGCAGTTCCCATAAATAAGGTGTAACACAAAATCTTTCCTTTTTCCCCATCATGACTGATGAGTGCCTCACTTGTTTTTTAACGAGCTTGAGGAGGGTAAACAGATGCTCGGTATAGCTCATCTCATAGATGAGTCCAATCCCAAACTTTTTTTCGAACATGGGAAATGAGGAGTTCATCCCATGATGGGCCCTTCGATGTCGAATTTTAACAAGTCCATAGAAGGAAAAATCAGTGTCATTTCATGTTTAGAGAGTCTGAAAAGAAATAAAGACGACTCCAAAGGTCCTTTTTTGTAAGGTTAGCCTCTTCACCTGGAAAAGGGTAAAACAACGCGAGAGAGGACTCTTCCAGTCATGATTGGCTGGAGTATTCCTTTTTCGTAAGTAGTGCCCCCTAGTCCGAAAAAGGGGTAAACTATCACCAGGAAGACGATCATTCAAATACTTTTTCAAGCATGAATGCATCAAGTTTGCTTGGCAATCTTTTCATATTTAGAGAGCTTGAAAAGAGCTTAAAGAAAAGACTACGGGGAGTTCCTTTTTCATGGGAGTTTAACGAGCCCGAAAAAGAGATAAACTATAACTCAGTAATTTATTCTCATTGTTTTACGAGCATGAGAAAGAACAAAGAGTTATCTCGGTGTCATTAATAATTGAATTCAATGAGTGAAATAATGACACAAAGATGCTCGATGACTTGTTCATACCTGAGAATATGCATGAAAAGACCACAACCGCGAAAAAAAGGATCAAAGTGGTTCTTAACTTCACCTGCAAGCTTCAAACTAGGTAAAAAATGATTAACCTGGGATAAATTAATCCAACTATAGAAAAATAACCCACATTGGAATAAATTAAAAAGGGAATATGCTCTTTTTCAATATAAATAGGGGTAAATAGTAAAAATAATTACTATTTGTTTTTTAACAAGTTGGAGACGTGAAAAGTGCCATTTAGAGCCATTCTTCTTTTGTTGATTTTGGGAGCCATGTTCCATCATTTCAGGTAACGTCAACGATAGGTAACCCTAAACTTGTCTCTTTAACTTTCTAGTGGTTTATAATTTGCTTTTTCTTGCATTTAGGTAGGTTTTGGGCATGTATGGTTGGGGGATTTGCACTCATGGGTCGGCGCACGTCATCCTTTCAAGATTTGCGCCAGCATAGAACCCAAAAGGGAGTTCTGTGCCGGCAGGGCACTATGCAACTGGACATTCTGCGCCGGTGCAAATGGCCAACTCAACCCCACACCCTAGCCAAATGGAAGCTTCTTTGATGGTTGGGAGAAGTTCTAAAGGTGCTAAAATGTCCTTCTTGACAGGTTTGGAGTGAACACAATGGTTATTGCATGGAGAGAAAGCGAGCACGAGCTCGATGATGTGCAAGCGGAAAATGATCCGCAATGTGTTGCAGCGTTGAGAAACTATGGGCTACTCAACTACTTTTGAGTGTCGGGGATGAGGTCCCAAGTAGGTTTGTTGACATACCTGGTCCAATGCAGGGACCCTATATAGCAGCATTTCAAAATTGGTGGGCATATGCTGACCATAGATGTCGAGGACATCTACTTTTTGACAGGGTTATCCCGACAAGGAATCCCTGTGTCCTTGACTAGGTCACGAGGTATTGGCTACTCAGTAGACGATATGATTGATTAGTGGTGTACATTGATTAGTGGTGTACTCCAGGTATGCCGATGATAGGTGGGAATATTCCCATCAAGGATGTCCAGGACCGGGCTGTTCGGACGGTACTAATTACTATTGTGCAGATTGCTGGCAGCAAATTTGCTCATCTAGAAAGAAAATTGTAGATGATGTATGTTGAGGAGTGCATGGCTCCTACCGTGTTTAACTAATGCGAGGGGCTTCTCACCAGTCTCTGAGATCAGTTGACCAATTGCCAATGCGAGGCACTGAAGTAGTTTGGGTATGGTTTAGTGGTATTGTCCTTTATGTTGGATGGGTGCCCCACTTGTGCCCACAAGTAGATCTCGAGGATTGGGATGCACGCGACCCTCACATGCCCAGGTGGGCAGAGGTGATGGCTCGCCATGGTGGCAGGAGTCCCATCATCAGTTTTGGTACAGGGTTCTTCACGTGGTTGCAGGGATAGATTCTGATGGTGGAGGATTACCCATACCATGGTACAGACTTCCTAAGAGACCCAAACTTGGCGCTTCCCGAGGGGGCGTAGTGGGATGATATCAGTAAGAAAAACTACTTGTTTTTTTTCATTTTATGTATTTTATGATTTTTTTGGAGTAGTGTTGATAAATTTTACATGTTTCTTGCAAACGTGGTTCCAGAGTGACCACTTGGAGTCTCTCACCTTGTGCGGAGAGGAGCAGCACTAGAGGTGGGCCCTGCGGTCCGTGATGCTCTGGAGGGGCTAGAGGCGGTTGAGGATAACCTCAAAAGGATGACCTTGGACATCCCAGAGCCAGGTGTCCATGACCTACCCCATCGCTACCAGAAGCTGACGGTTGGAGTATCAGTTCCTTTCAGCATGCTGCTCCGGAAGGTGGTGATGGTCGTAGTCTTCTTCCATGCACAGCCTGGGGTTTCGAGGCCTAGGGCTGCGTGGCCTATAGTTTAGGCACATTTTTTACTTATGTATATACTGAAAGCTTATGAGCTTTGGATTTTGTAGAGATGACTCTTACTGAAAGCTAGCATGCTTCATACTTTTGTATCAGCACAGCCATTTTTGTATCGATTTATATATAGAGAGACACTATTGGCAGTTTTATACATCTTGTGTTCTATGGATGATTTATGAGATCTTTTTTACATGTTTGCTTAGACAATGGATGATTTAAATGTTATGTATTCCTTTATATTTTATAAATATTTTATGTGTGTGCAATGTACCAATCTAGAATAAAGTTGGCCATCGAGTCTATAACTGTATTCATTTCTCATGGAATGTGCATGTATTGAATAGATTCAAAGGCCCTTTCTAGAAGATAGACTCGTCGGAAGAGACGGAGTAGAGTGGGGTGGTGGATAGCGTAAATCCGATTGAGATGAGAAACCACTAGTTGTGAATCCAAATGGATGACAACGTGGTTCATACCCAAGGAAAGAGCGTCAGTTAGGGTTCCAATGACTGCTTGATACTCTACAGCGTCATTGGTTGTGTATCCTAGACAACTTCCTCTTGAGATGATAATCTATCCAGTGGGAGAATAAAGTACCCAGGCTTCCAAAGCAAGGTTACGGGTATGCCAGCTGGCGCTGTCTGTGAATCCATAGCAAGTTTCCATCTGCACATGCAGACCGAACATGGTATAAGTAACAAAACAAGATCTAGACACACTAAAACAAAGCCTCACATCACACAAAATACACGCCATGTACAGTATATACAAGATACCTATGCATGAAAGACTCAGGCATAGTACCTCTTCAGATAGATCCCATTGCGGGGCTCACCCAAAGATATCCCATCATAATCCTCTAGTTCATAGGCTCCCTTATCCATAACACGTTTCACTATGTACAGTCTGTGCAACATGGACTTGAACTTACCTTCCCCCATCTTATCGTGCTTTTGGTCATATAAGACAACCAAATCACCCTCGTTAAAGACACGAGGTTTAATTGACTTGTTGTATTATGCTTTGATGCATTTCTTGTGTGCCTCGTTGGAAAGAGCAACATCGCGGTGGGTCTTGTCAAGTTTCGCTAGGTAAACGAAGCGTTCTTCTTCAACAATGGTGTTCGAAAGAATTTCAACTGCCAGTTTGAGTGATGGAATCTCGCACTCTATAGGTAGGACTACCTCTAATCCGTAAACAAGTTGGAATGGTGTAAATCCGGTGGCAGTCTTGACGGAGGTCCGGTATGCCCATAGTGCGGAAAAGAGCATGTTATGCCAGTTGGACTTGTGCATACCCAACATGCGCTGAATCATGGTTTTCAAGACCTTGTTAATGGCCTTTATTTGTCCATTGGACTGTGGGAAGTAATGGGTTGAGTTCTCATGAGGAAAACCCAGTATGGCATTCAATTCATCTACCATATGGTTCTGAAAGTGAGATCCATGGTTAATGACTATGGCTTGTGGAACTCCGAACCATGAAATAACATGATTAAACATGAAGAGTGCGGCGGTTTTGTCATCTTCATTGTATGTAGGCATAGCCTTGGCCCATTTAGTAAAATAATCCATGACTACTATGACGTAACTATGCCCCCCAGCCGAGGTAGGCTTACAGTGCATGAAATCTATGCCCCATTTTGCAAGGGGCCAATGACAATAACCGGGTGTAAAGAGGCTGGGTGGGTGCACTTTTTCGTTTGAAAATGTTGGCATGGGGGACATTTTTTAACGGCCTCAATGCAATCTTTAAAGATAGATGGCCAGTAATCTCCTGCACGTAGTATCTTCTGGGTTGTAGCCATCTCAAAGAGATGACCACCACAAGCCCCAAAGTGACAGTCATCCAAGACGTGTTCAGCCTCCTCGTGTGTCAAACAACGTCAAAGAATAGAATCAACACCACGTCGATACAGGGTATTGCTAATGATCAAGTAATACTTGGCATGGTGACGTATATGACAACGATCGTCATGAGACAGTTGGAGGTTGAACCGTTGGGTTTGAAGATATAAGGTAATATCTCCATACCATGGGTCGGACGTGCTGATGAGGAACAATGACTCATCGGGAAGAGAATTGTTGGGCTCAGATCTGAAATCAGCATGGGGAATATCACATTTGACCTCAGACAACACCAAAGACTTCTTAGACCTGGCCTTCTCGAAGAGGAGATCGACTTTCTGAAGTATCACAATCCAGCGTGAATACTTGCCCCTGAGTAATTGACGTTTCAAAACGTGGTACATGGGGTTCGATTCGGCGATAATGGTGGTGGTGTGGAGCAGTATATAATGAGGGAACTTTTGGACGAAAATGACTGCCCCGAGAGCGAGTTTCTCAACATGTGAGTAATGAGTTTCGGAGTTGATAAGACCCTTACTGAGGTAGTAAATCACATGTTTGTGGGCGTTGTTGTCTTCCTAGACTAGGACCATGGAAATCATGGTGGAAGAAGCAAGAAGATAAAGGATGTAATCCTTGTAATAATTGGGTGGTTGGAGCACAGGGGCATGGAAAATGGCATGCTTTAGACTATCGAAGGATTGTTGCACTAGCTCATCCCAAATGAATGGGATGTCCTTCTTCAGTAATCTCATGTAGCCCTATGTCTTCTGAGCGAAATTACAGAAAAAACATTGTAGGTAAGTTTCCTTCCCTTGAAAAATTTGTAGTTCCATAATGTCAGTAGGAGGTGGGAGAGCGGCAACGACTTCCACCTTCAAGGGATCAATGCAGATCCATCATTCAAAACAATAAAACCTAGGAGGCATCCACACTTGACATAGAAAATACACTTGTGAGGGTTCATGCGAATGTTGCACTGCCTGCATCTGAGGAATAAAGACGTCAGATGATTGATGTGGAACTCATGCTGCTTTGAATGAGGAGGGAGATCATCAAGATAGGGTTCCACAAAGTCCTTCACATCATAAAAAGTGTACAACATGTCCCGCTGGAATGTGGCACCAGCATTTTTGAGACCAAAAGGGAGCTTGTGATAAGAAAACGTACCCCAATGGCAGATGAAAGTGGTCTTATGTTGGTCAGCTGGGTGGATCTCAATCTAGTTGTAACCAGAAAAGCCATCCATGAATGAAAAGATGACACTTCCGACACAATTGTCTATGATCTAATCGATAGAGGGGTGGGGTATTTGTCCTTAGGACAAGCCTTGTTCAAATCCCAATAATCGACACAAACACGACTGGTGCCCTGCTTCTTAGCTACAGGGATGAAATTTGAGACCCATTCTATTAATGGAACATGGTAGATGAAGCCAGCCTTTAAGAGCTTTTCAATTTCTTCCTTAATCGCCGCAATTTTTTGAGGGTGTATCGGTCGTAACTTTTAACGGACTAGTTTAGCATTGGGATAGGTTTTAATCTCATGAGAAATGATAGTAGGGTCTATACCAAACATTTCCTCGTATGTCCATGCAAACACATCTTGGAATTTCTTGAATAAGGCCATAAAATTATTAATCTCTTCAGGGGAACATTTCTGGCCTAAAGGAATATGTTCTACTACACCAGGGGTAACCGAGATGTCAACCAGAGTGGTTGGTTCAATGTTTGCCAGGTTTCCCTCACTGCCTGTATGACATGTGAGTATCGGAGACGGGGGGCAAGGTTAAACATCCGGTGTAAAAATGGTGGTGATGTTTCTCTCCACAGAATCTAATGGGGGAAGGAAAGACGATCGATGGTGGAGGTCTTCCCAGTGAGTGTCATCCGCGGTCATAATTTCCATAATGGACTCGTCATAATGAAAAGTTTGGAGCAGAGGATCGGGTAAGGATGACGTCCACTGTAGAGAACAAGATGTAGATGCCACAACCAAGTGGTCCTTAGGTGTTGATTGGATAGCCTCATAAGTGAGTTCAGCGGGTGAAAGAGACATGGTATCTCCAATCATATGCATAGTGGCTTGGTCGGGTACAAACCATTGATCAGTGGAGTTGGGGGAAGAATAAATCATGTTCACCATGGCAACATGGTTAGGGGGATCTGGGGTTGGAAAGACACCCATAAGAGATGATTCTTTTATGAGGACGACCTGTTAT
Organism: Larix kaempferi; assembly: GCA_027924585.1. Classification (NCBI taxonomy): domain Eukaryota; kingdom Viridiplantae; phylum Streptophyta; class Pinopsida; order Pinales; family Pinaceae; genus Larix; species Larix kaempferi. The sequence continues at coordinate 7,982,577 of BSBM01000240.1, read as the reverse complement.
AGGTATGACCCCCACACTCTCATATGGTTGCAAATATTTCCCAAGTAACAGGACGATATCGCCAGGATGAGTAGCGGTGTCCGATGTACAGAAATCCAGTTGGTCGACAGTGACAATTCAACCTTGGTGGTGGAATTGCACAATGCGGAATATGGATAACGCGACCATAGTCATGGCATAAAACCAATTACAACCAAGTAAAATATTATAATCCAAAGGGGCTATGACTACTTCGACATTAATGGCTGTGGTCTTACCCCCCAACTCAACTGCTAAGGCTTGTAATATCCCATGGGGTTGAAAGCCACAACCGTCAAATGCTTTCAAGGTAGTGGAAGAATGGTTTAACTCGGGAGAACCAATGGATCTCCAACACGATATCGACATGACTGAGGTAGAGGCACCTTCATCTAACACAGTATGATGGATTGTTTTCCCATCAATTTTCGTGGCAACTTGAAATTCCAGTTGGTGGGAAAGCCTCGGTTTAAAGTACTCGAGTCAAAACATGATTGTATTAGAGGAATCTGGATCAACTGCGCCAATGGAAGCGAGAACAGTCTTATGCTAGTTGGGACAGTTTTGCGAGACCTCTAGGGTTGACATAATATAAGGAGCTTGTGCCAAGTCCTCTACAGTGTTGTAGTTTTGATTTTCCCGAGAATTAGGATTGAAAACTATTTTATGAATCGTGCTCTTATGCGGATGCAATACTGACTCTAAGGAAGGCTTCTCAATGGTGAGAGAAGCTGGTGGCACGATGATGTTGGGAATAGATGTGGAATCGTTTTTAGTATTACTTCCAATGGGTTCCTTCGGAGGGACTGAGTCGTACGAGTGTGAGCATGTGTTTAAGTTAACTGTCTCACTACACATTATGAGAACAGGTGCGGTAGAGGATGCCTCTCTGTGTGAAGGATAGGTTTGATCAATCAATTGTTGGTTCTGAGTGGGTAAGGGATCGCTGAGAACTGTGGGAGTGAGGTTTCCCTTGAGAAACTTCTGCACTTCATCTTGGTGGGGACATTCCTTGGAGAAATGTTCGCCACTGCATAGTAAACAAGGATACTTTAGCTTCCTCTTCTGTTTGGTGTCTTCAGGGGCAATCTTGGGCTCTTGCTAGTTAGAAGATTTCTTAGGTTTTCCTTTGTTTTTCTTCTTACCACCAGATTTTTGAGGTGAAGCTGATTGAATAGAATTCACTTCTTCGGTGGAGGAAGGAGCGGATGACTTGGTGGTGTTGTTGCTATCCTGTAGTGGGGATGGGGAAGAATCCTGGGGGTTCGATGGTACACTAGTTTGAGTAGAAGGCTAGGAGTTAAGGGAACCAATGATGCCATCGGCCTGAGGTCCCTTAGGTGGTTTTGCAGGTTCATTCGTAGGGCAAGGTGCATCAGGAATAATTTCATACAATGTGCTAGATTGAGCATAGACTAGGTCTAAGTAATGGGAACGGACGATAGCCTGTTCCTCGGTGATGGCCCCTCCCATGGCCACATCTCGAGCTATGGTGGACAAAAGAGACTTCGTTAACCACTCAACTAAGAGTTGGTCTAGAATATAAGCCTTAATAAGACGTCATGTCCTCCACCACTCATGGATATGATCATAAATATGAGTTGCGGTGTTTTGACGGAGCGAATTTAGTAGGTATATACCAGTTTCATAGCGTATGGGTAACTGGAAATGAGTCAAAAAGGACATAGCAAGAGAGTGGAAATCGGGAAAGGACTGTGGTGGTAATTCAATATACCACTTGGCAGTTGGGACGGTGAGAGTCCATTGGAATAACCTTAGACAGATCGAGTCGTCCATCAAAGAGTTGGATGAACACCATAAATGGTATGTCATCACATGGTTTTTTGGGTCTTCACCAGGTTTGTCATCAAATTTGGGAATATCAGAGAGTATTTTGACTGGAATTAGTGGCCAATTATATTCATGCAGGATAGGGTCATTAGTCAGATGAGACAAGTTAGGTAGGTCCAAAGTGGCCAAAAAGGGCAGCTGTTGATTCAACTTTGGATACTGATAGTATTGATATGGAATATAGGGACCAGTAGAACCTTGCATCCATAGGTTGTAGGGGGTTCCTCAAGGAAATTGTCCATAATGGGGTGTATCGCCTGGATTGGGTGGTGGGCCATATGTAGGTCCGCCTCCATAATAGGGTGGTCCATTACCATAAGGTGGGGGTCCATCACCACCACCGAGAAGGGGTGTACTTCCTCCAAAAGGTGGGGGTCCTCCACTACCATCGGGATAGTGTAGTCCTACACCAACTCCGTAGGGAGGAGGTGGTGCTCCACCGCCTCCACCGGAAGGGTGTGTTCCTCCTCTGCCACCGGCACTGAAATAGGGTGGTCCTCCTCCTCCACCTCCACCAAAATAGGGTGGTCCTCCACCGTCTCCACCGGAAGGGGGGGTCCTCTGCCACTGGGAGGGGTTGGTCCTCCGCCTCCTTCAGTAGGGGGAAGACCTCCACCTCCACCAATAGAGTGGGATGGGCCACCACTGCCAGAATGAGGTGGGCCTTTGCCAGAAGGTAGAGGTCTGCCCCTTATGGAATGATATGGGGGGCCGCCGCCTCCAAAGGGAGGGGGAGGTGAACTAAACGGGGGTGGGGGTGGGGGGACTTGAGGGACAGTTGGTGGGGGTCCATTTGTTAAAACATTTTGGTGTCCCCATAGAGTGTATGGATTTTTAAGATAGGGTATCCCGTAGAGTGTGTTTTCGGTATTGAATTGTCCTGACACGGGGTTAAGATAACCTGTATATGCTTGACTCCATGGTGGTTGAGTTGAATTGGATGGTCCCCCACCATGAGATAATCCCATGGTGGATCCCAGAGTAGGTGAGGAAATTCCAATGGAATGACCGATAGGAAATCGTCCAATAGTATTATGGTTAGAAAGCAGGGGTTGCCCCCAGTAACAACGTGCTGACCAGTAAATGATGGTTGACTCAGAATGGGTTGTTTATTACTTACCACAGGAGGAACACTACTTATGATAAAGTTAGGGGGTAAAGAGTATCCCCCCCATGATTTTTTGGGTGGGGGAGGGGTGGGTAATGTTTTGGTAGTAGTAAGAGGGGTGTTGGACTCTTGTTCTTCAACATGTTGAGTCATTTGGGGTATAGAACCGGTCTCCTGTCCAAGGGGTGTACTTGTAGGAAATGAGGGTTGACCAGGTTCATAAGTGCTCATGTTATGGATGGATGGTTTTGGTGAATCATAAGATAAAGAACGAATTTGGATATGTCTAAATGTGGGTACCTCCATGTCTTCGGCCCTTCATAAGAGACTTTGTCATGTAAGTTCGTCGTCGATGGTACGTAAGCGGTCCAGGCGATTACGAAAGGGTGCCAGAAGCACTTCAGCAGAATCCCAACTAGGAGGTGGTGAGATGGAAAAATGAGCCATTTGTTGACCTAGAGGTGTTTCCCAAAAGGGTGCAGCTAGAAATGTGGTGGATATAGGGTTGTCCTGGGATGAATCTAACCATTCTATAGATCCAGGCTCTCTTGGAATCACGCAAGTGTCTCGCAAAGTGAAAGGTTCCGCCTCTTCGCCCCTTGAGGGGTTGGAGATTGGTGAGTCTGGAGGAAACATATGTGCTCCCAACTCCATAGTAGGGTTTTCTACTTCAGGTGACACAACCGTGACATGTGGGTCCATTCTTATCCTCGAAATTACCTCCTGATTAAGGGGATATTCGGGTTGTAAGTTTAAAATTTTGTGGGACCTTCTCCAAGGTAGATCAACCAGAGTGACTGAACCAAAATTTCTCCTAAGTGTATTCTAAACAAAAAAAAAGCAATACAGAAAAAACCTACACAAACTAAGGCCAAAAGAAAACTTATGTGATAGGTGTGGATTCCAAAGTCTGGAACCTCATGGGATTATCAAGGCTTCACAACTCGCAATATACTCTAGGGTCTAGCATTTATACTTGGCCCAATTTTTCAGAGCACTAACCAAGGAGGATTAGGACTGTACCCATGACCATATAACCCAACTACCTAATAGTACGTGTGTAGTAGATCCCCGAGTGTTGTTCTCGGTGTATTTCTCTGCCAAGACGGCCAAATTGTTAGCTCAGTTGGTCTCAGGAATCCTAGGAGTGTCTCCTAATATACTCAAGGTACGTGGAAACTCAAATCCGTAGTGGTGTTTTCTAATGCACAACCGTACGACAAGAGCCTTCCGATATACTACCGAGTACGTGAAGTTCCTTTTGATATACCCTAAGGTACATGAAAGAGCCTTCAATATACTGGTTGGTATTGGAAAGAGCTTCAATATACCGATTGGTACATGGAAGAACTATAGTGCCCCTGAAATGTAGTGTAGGAAAATAATGAGAGCTGCTACATTTTACAATGCCGGAACACGTCTCGAACTTAACACACAAGTTACTAAAAATTTTAACCTAGTTCTACCATTAATTGTATCTGGACGTTTAGGTGAATGTATGAGGTGAGTAAATAAACGTAAACATAATGCAAACACTAACTACATGAAAAAAATGCACTCTTTCTTTCGATGAAATCTATGTATGGGAAGGAGAAATATTTTTCCAAATGGTTTCACCAAAACAACAAATTTCAACAAATCCCAAATCTACCAAAAATGATAATGAAATTACTATTTTCCATTTTTCAAGCAAAACATGAAAATCAACAACACATCAAATCCAAATCAGAGCATTTTCTTTTTGTCCTTTTCAATTAGAATGGAACTAAATGATGAAAAAGGGAGAATTTCTATCTAGAGCACACTAACTTTTCAATTTCACAATGATAACCTAAAAGCATGAAAATCAAAGATGCATATAACTTCTTCAAGCATGGAATCACTTTTGCAAAAATTTGACTATAATTGGATTTTTCAAGAAAATGAATAACTCATAATTTGAGAAAAATACAACTGATTAATTCTCTTTCCAAACTTTCCAAAAGATCAATGACTAATTCGAATGCATGAACCAATTTTTAGAAAAATTCTCAAATGCACTTGAAAATGGTAAAAAATGGAGCACTTTTAATTTTCCAATGACATGCCGAGACAACTTGATAACGATGATGCTTTTAAGCATAAATGGATGAAAAGAAAAACTACTTGCAGCACTCTAATCACATAGAAATCCTCAAAGAAATGACAAGCACTCCAATGACCTAAAACCACAAAAAATCACTCAAAAAGGATCAAATGAAAGCCAACACATGATAAACAAGCTCAACAAAGGTTTGGAAGCAGATCTAGCATGCTAGATAGATCTAGCCAGGTAATCAGGGAGAACAAGCTGGAGTATATGACCGTGGGGGATTGAAATTTCCCACCACTTCAATCAAACTCACTTGATCAACAAGACCCAAAGACCAACATAAGCAAACCAAACAAAACACTGTTGAATAAACAAGACCTTTTCCTGGGAAATACAGTGCAAAGATGTCTGCTGATCAATCCAAAAATCAAAGGGTTTGGATCAAGAAGCCTAAGCATCGAGTTTGAAAAATCGGTGCAGGTTATGGTTGGGCACAGAATGCCCAGCGCAGGTTGAAACAAGGGAAAAGTGTCAGCAGCGCAGAATGTCAAATCAGTATAAGCGCCGATGGCACAGTATGACCAGAGGAAAAGTGCGCTCCTAGGTGGACAGGCACCCTGGATGTACTTCCCAGGTGCGTCGGGCGAATAACTCAAAGAAAACAAGGAAAAAACTCCAACCAATGATCAAATAAATGGACTAAGAATGGCTCAACAGACCCAGAGAAAGTCAGCAAACTCTCAGAATAAAGAAGCTGATGGTGAAAATAGGCTTAAGAGGCAAAGCAATGGCTCATTAAAGAAATCAAGAATAACTCACTCAAACTTGAAATAAAAAATAACGTATTCCCCAGTATGGTCAACAGATTTGTTATTGGACAATCTACTTGAGTAGATGCGAACCATATCTCACTAGTTCAATGTGAATCTAGAACAAATAAGGACAAAATACAAAGCTACTTTCCTATATCTAGTTAAAGATCGATTACTTAGACATAGTACCTTCAAATTGTGGATCTTCTTCCTCGTTGTTGCTCCAAATCCCACGGTCATCATATCTTTAGCTGCAAGACCTGTTAAGACATATGGAAACAATACAAACAGTAAAATATTTCTAAACAAATTATAACTGATCTAAGTAAACAGTTAAGGAAGTAAACTGCAAACATTATCAACACAACAACATTTGTGGAAAGAGTTTATATTACTATATAAAAGAGGGAAATACAAAGTAGAGAGATGATCATAACCCAAGCCTTAACACTACAATCCTCCTCCAACAAGCCAAGCCAATTCCTCCAAAGGAAGTGAGAGTTTCCCAATGGATGGATAGGGTTCTCCTAAGATAATTTCACCAGCATGCAAGTGCTATAGACTTCCTCCCTTTGGAATGGAGAGGGGCCTTGTATTTATATGATCAAGTGGATAGAGTAGGTTGAGGATCATGGGAAGAGGGCTAAGGGATACTCCCTTGAGGTTAGGGAACCGTAGGATAGCTCACCTAGGATTTAGGGATAGGGATCAACCTCATCTAACTTCTAGAAGTCACTTGAAAGCTACCATTATCCTAATTAACCAAATTCGGTGCAAGTTGCATGAATACAACTAGCGTCAGGGAAGGGAAGCACAGGCGGAACAAAGATAATCTACGTCGTCAGCGTAGGCTAGCAGTTTACATTCTGTGCCATCCCTAGTTGGGCACTTCTTACTCAAGGACAATGTGCACTGACAAAACTAGACATGTGGACAAAGGGCATCAACTTGCTCTACTATGACTTGCTTGATCATGGGAACTTCAGGGATTGAGGAACTGAGTTAACAAGGGATTCATGATGACGTGATTTAGGTGTAACAAAAAGCATGGTGAGTGGATGAGATACGATCCCCATAATGGTGGGAGTCGACCCAGATCAAACACAATAGGAGGGAAAGGGTTAGCCATCAAGATTTCATTCTAGAAGTTTCTCGAAATACTAGCTTTTTTTCCCGTGAAGACATCGATGTGATCTGGATATGGAGAAACACATGTCAAATGAGCTCAACATGGGTTGTCATGAATGCAATATGTGTCATCGACGAGGTTTGATAGCTAAGAAGACTGCGTCGATGGAATTCGATGCGTGTTTCTAGAAACGAAAAGCGCATCGAAGCCACAAAAAAGTTGAGCTGCAGGGAAAACTAATCAAAGCTCATTCACCATGAAAGTTACTTCATGGATTGTAGCAATTCAAGATCACAGGGTTTGGTACGGGTGACGAAAACTCCGTGTAACACTTCTATTTCCTTACCACTATCTTTTTCTTCCTTTTAACAGGGATTGTCTGCTTCTTTACTTTCTACTTTAAATGCATCTCTTGAGTGTGCATTGTTGTGTCTTGTGCATTCTTTCCCTCCATATCAATCCTCATTCTTCAAGGAAACAAGTAATTGCTTGTCATCTGCACTTTAGCTAGCAATTGTTTGCTTGGATACTTTTCCATACTCACACAATGATTGTCTTATGTATAGTCTCTATAGTATTTTTGCAACAATTTACCAACACTTAATAAATTATGATTTAGGACTTTGAAATAATATACATGAGGCATAATATTTCGCTCCCCCTTTTATTTTAGAATACAAATAGTACATTTTCCCAAAAGAGTGACTTGGATATTGTTTCCAAGTGTAACATCAGTTTGAACTGATTTATCCAGATTGGAAAACTAATCTAAAATTCCAATCATATGATTATTGCAACCTCAATATCAATACCATATATCATGGACTTTCAAGTGGGAAACATTACATTCAACTGGGGATGCACATTCCATAAACATGTGCTGGTGGACATGCTAGTGTTACTTGACTGGTTTTGACCTTGCTTACTCTAGTCATGTTGTTTCTTCTTGGATTCATGTGCATAATGCCCAAATTTCTTACAATAATGATATTCTATTCTGCATTTATAAAAAATTTGGCCACTTGATTGACTAAAATTCTAATTTTGACCTCTACTAGCAACAATTGTAGGAATGGTGTTGCGTATTCCTCTAGGAAAAATTCTTCCTTTGCCTCTAAAATTAGATCTCCCCCTTCCTCTTACATGCCTTATAGATGACTATGCTGAAAATGCATTTTCTAATGAAGCATTTGATCTATTTAATATATGTTCATGATTGATGAGAGAAGCTTGTAGCTCATCAATAGTGAATTGAATCAAATCTTTGTTTTCCTCCCAAGTCACAACTAAATTCAAATTTTGGGGGAAGAATTCTAATCACATTCTAAACAGCGTTCTTGTCGTCTATGGCTTCTCCATGAGACTTAATTTGATTGATCAGACCAATAACTCGAGTATAAAATGATTCTACTGAATCTGTATATTTCATTGACAAAGTTTCAAAATATCTTCTAAGAATTTGTAATTTATCAGTCTCTACTTTGTCCATACCTTGGTAGCTAGTTTGTAGAGTATCCCATGCATCCATGTTGGTATTTGCTTCTACTACTCTTGGTATTATGCTTTCATGCATTGCTTGATGTATAGAAAACATGGCTTTTCAATCTTTTTTTCTTTGTTCCTTCAAAATATCCTTCTCAGCTTGTGTGAGAGCATTATATTTTGCCTAATTTGTTGGTTCCACATAGCCATTTTAACTATCTCCCATACATATGACCTCTAAACAAAGCCTTCATGCTCAAGAACCAATATTCATAATGTTTTCCTATAAAAATTGGAGTTTTCAGACATGACATTTGTGCAACAGAAGTGGAAGCCATTTTTCTTGGTAACTTTCTTCTTTCAAAATAGAGCTTCTGCTTTTCCTGAACCTGCTCTAATAACCTATTCTGATACCAGATCAAGGGGGTTGCGCAGTATCACTTCGACACATCCCCAATATTAAAAGGTTATGCATTTACTTCGATGTAAAACGTGTTATTCATTGCACCGTAAGAAGAAAAACTTCGACACAATATAAAACAAGGTCTTATATTATCACAAAGTAACTATAGAACCTTTCACCCTTTAAAGAAAAACTTAATAATTATTCCTTAATGTTTTGATTCACTGTGATACAAATAATGAGTATTCATCATAACATAAATAGAAATACTTGTTGCGAAGCTACTGCATAGTAATAAAGCTTTTATAGAGTGAAATACTCAACGGTCTTTACAAACATTCACAGAGGTAATATTGGAGAACGTGCATAGAAAAAAATTCTTATAAATAAATACACAAAGTAATATATATATTACCACAACAAAAGGAGAAGCTACAGCTGCATACATAGTCATTCAAATTTTACTTAGATTATTCACCTTTACAAATCTTGGGCTCTTCAACAATTTCAACAGACTACGAGCTTGACATCTCCAACACTTCTCTGAATCTCTTCTTCTATTATACTCTATTTTTTCTAATTGCTTCATTTACATATGTTGATGTATATGTAACTTTGGAATGTATTTCACCTATGTATATTGTACTCCTATAGAGATGGTATTATTTCTCTATACGGAAGTGTTGTCATTTGTATTAACAAGTGTCGCAAGTGTTGCAACTTGTAAGTGATGGGTTATTAGACCACCAAGTGTGGGGTCGGCCCTGATTAGTATAACCATGGGTTATTAGACTGAGTTAGATAAGCCATCCCTACTAGGTTATTAGGCAGGTCAGGTCATGTATAAATAGAGTGCGAGAGGCACTCTATTTGATCATCTCATTATTCACTTCTACACTACTCGAAAAGTGGTGCACTAGTAAGGAAGGAGTAGTTGCTAGAGAAGACTATCTCTTGTACATGGGTTGCATCATTGCTCTTTCTATCTCCAAGGAAGTTGTGGGGTTTTTCACCTTTATGGTTTTCCCTAGTGAAACTCTATGTGTCTATTGTCTCTTGTGATTGCTTGGTGTGATTGATATGCATTGTTATACTTGATATGTTGTACATGTTAATCTCTGAGTAAAGATCCTAGAGTATATTGAATTAATGCTCAAAAATTAACATTGTATCAGAGCTAACCAGAGAAGAAGACACTATGCAGTTGCAGAAGTTAGGTATTCTTGTTTATTGGGTTTCTCTCCACAAATCTTGAAAGGCAGTAGGTTATTTTGACTCTCCTCATCAAGGCGCATCTTTCTATCCAATCAGAATTCAATTCTGGGCACTTTCATTTTTGGCCCTACAACTTAGGGTTTCCACAAAAATACGAATTTTTGCATTCTGAGACCATAGCTGAAAACTCCTTGGAAAAATCAAATTTTAGAGTTTTGGATCGAACTTTTTGGTTGGGTGAAGATCCGAGAAACTCAAACCCTAATTCAGGGTCCTCCCTAGTGAATCCGGGAGATTGAAAAGCATTTCTGAAGGGTGAAACTTTGCAGTTTTCAATTTCTGAGTATACCAGGCTAATCAGCTCATCAAGGAACATCTTTCTATCCTTTTAGAAAGTTGAAATTCACATTTTTAATTTTTAGGATTTCTCTAACAAACCCTAATCCAACACCAGATCCATATTTCTGTGAATCAAGTGGTAAGACCTAAATCTTTTCTATTTCCATTTGAAATACTCTTTAAGATGTCTCACCACACCAAGCTTGAGGATAAGCTTGAAGTGGCTGATAACTTCTGAGCATGAAAGTATAGGATTGGGTTACTCTTGGAAGAAAATGAATTGGACACTTACATAAGTGAAGAGGTCCCTGTCCCAGAGGGAGAAGAGGCTAAGGCCTTACATAAGAAAAATTTTGTCAAGGCAAAGAGGATCATTGTTGATTCTATCAAAGACCATCTCATACCACATGTGTCATCTCTGAAGACACCCAAGGAGATTTTTTATTCCCTAACCAAGCTATTTGAAGGGAAGAACATAAATCGAAAGATGACTCTGCGGAACCAATTGAAAGGGGTAAAGCTTCATAATGAAGAGACCATTCAATATTATTTCTCTAAGGTCTCTCAGATCAAGGAACGACTTGAAGTTATGGATGAAGTAGTGGACAATGGTGAAGTTTTCATGACCACATTGAATGGCCTACCTAGGTCATGGGATTCCTTCATCCAAGGAATCTGTGTAAGAAGGAAGTTGATCTCATTCAGTAGACTATGGGAGGAATGCTCACAAGAAGAAGCAAGGCTTGTGGCTCGAGAAAAAAAGATGGGAAATGAAGATCAAGCTCTCACAACACACACCAAGAAAGGAAGGTCAAAGAGGGAGCATTCTCATGCCAAGAAATCTTTACACCACCATCAACATAAAGATAAGAAAGATCTCAAATGCTTCACATGTAATGAGAAGGGACACTTTGCTTCAGATTGTCCTAAGAAAAAAAAGAACAACAACATCAACTTCAACAAAAGGAAGAAGAACAACAAAAAGAGATATCATGCTCATGTCAGCGAGGATGATGAACCTCCCAAGAAGAAGGCTAGAGTAGAAAGTGATGACTCATCTAGTGAAGATGAATATGTTATAATATCTGCTCTCACAGGTACTATCTCTCATGGATATAATGATTGGCTTATTGATAGTGGGTCTTTCAAACACATGACTGGGTTTAAAGAATCTTTTGCAAATCTATCTAAACATGAGTCACCCCATAAGGTGAAACTTGGGGATTACTATCAATATCCTATCAAAGGAAGTGGTGAATCCTCCTACAACCTAGACTCTGGTAAGTATTTGAAGATTAAACATGTTCTATATGTACCTGGGCTCAAGAAGAACCTACTCTCCATATCTGCATTGGATGCAAAAGGCATTAGGGTTGCATTTGTAGATGGCCAAGTCCTAATGTGGCCAAAGGGTAAAATTATGGATGATGCAGTAGTGATTGGGGAGCAAGAGGGAGGATTGTACAAATTGAAGGGACAACCTGAACATGCCATGGTACATGAATCCATGGATCCAAGTGAACTTTGGCATAGAAGGCTTGCACATGTGCACTATAGGGCACTACCAATTGCAAGTAAAGCTATAGAGGGTCTTCCTGAAATCAAGAAAAAGCATGAAGGTGTTTACAGAGGATGTGCAAAAGGAAAGAACATTAAGAAGGCATTTCCAAGCAATGAAAGCAAAGCTAAAGGGATCTTCGAAATTATCCACTCCGATGTATGCGGTCCAATGTCATCCAATTCTCTGAGTGGGTATGTATAATATGTTTCTTTCATTGATGATTTCTCTAGGAAGACTTGGATTTACTTCTTGAAGAACAAAGATGAAGTGTTTGATAAGTTCAAAGAATTCAAAGCCTTGATGAAAAATCAAACTGATAAGAAGATCAAGACATTCAGATCCGATAATGGCAGAGAATTCACTTCAAGCGATTTCAAGAAGTTATGCAGTGATTCAGGGATTAAGAGGGAGTTGATTGATCCCTACAATCCACAAAAAAATGGGGTTGCAGAAAGAAAAAATAGAACAATCATGGAAGCAGCATGGACAATGCTGCATGACCAGGATCTATCTATGCATCTATGGCAGAAGCAGCTAGGACAACTGTGTATGTGCAGAACAGAACACCTCACAATATATTGGACAACAAGACACCAAAAGAAGTATTCTCTGATAAGAAACCTGAAGTCAACCATCTCAGAACATTTGTTTTTCCAGTATATACACATGTTCCAAAGGAAAAGAGAACAAATCTAGATCCTTCAGGAAAGAAGGGCATCTTTGTGGGGTATAGTGAAAGCTCGAAAGCTTACAGAATATACTTTCCAGGGTTCAAGAAGATTGATGTCAACAGGGATGTGAGATTTGATGAAAACTCAGCCTTCAACAAATCAAAGAAAACACCTATTGAAGATCATGAAGAACCAAAGGAAACCAGATTTCAAGACACTACCATGACTGAAACAATTCTAGATCGTGAAATGGAAGATCCACGAGAATCTATAGATCTACCCTGTGAGAAGAACTCTCACAAGAGGAAACCTACATGGGCTAGAGAGCTCATTCAAAATGCAGAAAGGTATGGCATTCCAAAAGAAGAAAACAAAGAAAAGAAGAGGACTAGATCTCATACCAGTTATGTTGCCTTACTCTATGACATTATGAACAAAGAACCTTCCAATTATGAAGAAGCATCGGAAAAGAAAGAGTGGAAGAATGCCATGGTCGAGGAATACCAGTCGCTCATGAAGAATGATGTTTGGGATGTGGTCCCAAGACCTGAAGGGAATTCTGTTGTGACTTCCAAGTGGATCTACAAGATCAATCATGCTACAGATGGTAGCATAGAGAAATACAAAGCGAGATTTGTAGCTCGTGGCTTCTCCTAGAAAGAGGGGATAGACTATGAAGAGACTTTTTCTCCTGTAGCCAAGTACACTTCCATCAGATCAGTACTTTCCCTGGTTGCAGTGATGAAATGGAAGATACACGAAATGGATGTCAAGACAGCTTTCTTGAATGGTGTAGTCGAGGAGGAATTGTATGTGGAGCAGCCACTTGGTTTTGAGACACATGACAGGGAGTCATATGTGTGCAGGTGGAAGAAATCCTTGTATGGCTTGAAGCAAGCTCCTAGGACTTGGTATGGTAGGATAGACATCTTTCTATCCAATTTGGGCTTTACTAAGAGTAAAGCAGATTCCAACGTTTACTACAAGGTTGAGGAAGGAAATCATGTGATACTACTTCTATATGTGGATGACCTGTTTGTTATAGGTGAGGATGGATTGATTGCCAATACAAAGAGGAAGCTTGCTGCTGAGTTCGAGATGAAGGACTTGGGGATGATGCACTATTTTATAGGCATGGAGGTGTGGTAAAGTGCAGATGGGATCTTCCTTGGACAAGGGAAGTATGCAGTAGAGATCATGAAGAGGTTTGGGATGTCGATGGACTACAAGGCCATGGCCACACCTATGGCATCGAACCTGAAGCTTTTGTGCAATGCTTAATCTGATTCGATTGATGTCACTGTGTATCTTCAAATGATTGGGTCCTTGATGTACCTGATGAACACTAGAATAGATATTTTCTTTGCGATGAACACATTGAGCTAGTTCCTGACGGATCCTAGAGATGTTCACTTGGTTGCTGTAAAGCATATTCTAAGTTACTTGAAGGGTACAATTGATTATGGGCTCAAGTATGATACAAATAAAATTTTTAACCTGCAGGCTTATGTTGATTCAGAATGGGCAGGCAGTGCTGCAGATAGGAAGAGCACATCTGGGTGCTGCTTCAGTATGGGATCGGGTGTGATCTCTTGGTTTAGCAGGAAGGAATCCTATGTAGCACTAAGTACAGTCGAAGAAGAGTATGTTGCAGATTGTTCGGCTAGTTGTGAGGCAGTATGGATCCAGAAGCTACTGTCTGAGTTATTCGATCTCCCGCTGGAGGCTATTGGTATCTTTTGTGACAATCAGAGTTGTGTGAAGCTATTTGAGAACCCGGTGTTCCATGACAAGTCGAAGCACATTGAGATCAAATATCACTATATCAAGGATATGGTGCAGAGAGTAGCAGTGAAGCTCCTGTATGTTGCGACAGATGAGCAGGTTGCAGATGTGTTGACAAAACCACTAGCCAGAGTGAAGTTTGAGTACTTCAGAGAGAGGCTTGGTGTTCTTCAGATTGACGACACTTCAAGGAAGAAGTGATTGACACATTTGCAGGAGCCACTCCAAGCATGGTGAGAGGAGGATCCTTCCCATGGTTGTGGATGTAAGCACTGGATAATGAGCATCAGGACGATGCTCCAGTTACTTCTTTATATATGCACGATGTTGGATGCTTGATATGATCAGTTGGATCGTGCATTTGTATATGCATTAGGTTGGATGCTTGATATGTATCAAGTGGATACATTGTATGATCAGGTAGATCATGTATGTTGATATGTATCAGGTGGATACATTGTATGATTAGGTAGATCATGTATGTTGATATGTATCAGGTGGATACATTGTATGATTAGGTAGATCATGAATGATGATATGTTTCAGGTGGATACATTGTATGATCAGGTAGATCATGTATGATGATATGTATCAGGTGGATACATGATATGCATCAGGTGGATGCATTAATGATCAGGATGATCATGCTATGACGACATGCATCAGGTAGATGCTTTGACATGATCAGGTGGATCATGTGTGATGAGTCCGAAGACACAGATGCACAGAGCCTTTCCGACATGGTGGTAGATGTGTTCTCCCATGTGTATTGATGTAAGTGCAGAGCCTTTCCGACATGGTGGTAGATGTGTTCTCCCATGTGCATTGATGTAAGTGCAGAGCCTTTTTGACATGGTAGTAGATTTTTTCTCCCATGTGCATTGATGTAAGTGCAGAGCCTTTCCGACATGGCAGTAGATGTGTTCTCCCATGTGCGTTGATGTGAGTGTTAAGCCTTTCATGGATGGTTGAAGTGTGTCTTCCCATGCCAGTGAGTGCAAGTGCTGTATTGTGTGCATTTGGACTTTGCTTCGTAGACGATGAGATGATCAGTATGATCATGAGTATCAAGATGATACTTCATGGATGTGGACAGGTTGTACAGTTACATGTAAAAGATCCTTGGAGATCCGATAGGTTGAGCAGTATGCTCGTAATCAGTCCTGGGATGCTCTTTCGAGGTTTTGGCTTAACGAACTTAATCAGTCCTGAGGATTCCATAGTATGGATAGTGATGATGAAGACCTACAGGTGGTGGGCCTACATCTAGTATGAAAAAGGATTGGATCTGTAGAACTTCCTATGATGAGTAAATCGGAGATTGATTGAGATAGTAGCAGTAGTGACAATGATGATGATGGTGATTCGATGACGATGATCTAGAGGAGAAGATCTGTGCTAGCAGATCTATGTCGAGAAATACCTTCCTAGTTAAGAGGGAGTGTTGATGTATATGTAACTTCGGAATGTATTTCACCGATGTATATTGTACTCCTATAGAGATGGTATTATTCCTCTATACAAAAGTGTCATCATTTGTATTGACAAGTGTCGCAAGTGTCGCAACTTGCAAGTGATGGGTTATTAGACCACGAAGTGTGGGGTCGGCCCTGATTAGTATAACCAAGGGTTATTAGACTGAGTTAGACAAGTCGTCCCTACTAGGTTATTAGGCAGGTCAGATCATGTATAAATAGAGGGCGGGAGGCACTCTATTTGATCATCTCATTATTCACTTCTACACTACTTGGAAAGTGGGGCACAAGTGAGGAAAAAGGAGTAGCTGCTAGAGAAGACTATCTCTTATAGTTGGGTTATATCATTTATCTTTCTATCTCTGAGGAAGTTGTGGGGTTTTTCACCTTTATGGTTTTCCCCGGTGAAACTCTGTGTGTCTATTGTCTCATGTAATTGCTTGGTGTGATTGATATGCATTGTTATACTTGATATGATAGACATGTTATTCTCTCAGTAAAGATCCTAGAGTATATTGAATTAATGCTAAAAAATTAACAACATATACAAAAACTTGATATTGGCTTCTCTCAGAAGCTACCAAGTAACACTAAAGACTATAAATTAATTCCTGACTGAAATCTACCTAACAACTTGACTTTTAAAATACTACATAGCTAAATAAATATGCGTAGACGTGATTCTGATTACTAACAGACTATATGGAAAAACAGAACTTATATAGATATTGATTGAGCCGGTGCTGATGTGATGTAAATTGGGTCATAATTAATATTTCCAACACCATTCTTCTTTTAGACAAGTCCACTAGTGCTCTAGATGCATATTCAAATAATATTGTTCAGGACGCACTTGGTGAGGATTCCATTGGGATCACTACAATGGTTGTAGCTCATCATCTCTCCACTATTCATGGAGCTCATAAAATTGTGGTGATGCAAAAAGGGTGAAGTCATCGAATTTAGTGGACACCAGGTGAAACTGATTAATAAACAAAATGGGGTATATACAACTTTGTTGGTAACACAACAAACATCGCCGTCAAATGATACTATTTCTCTTAATGTTGCATCAAACACTTTAGTGCCCTCATAAATAAGCAACCAAATATTAGAAAGAAAGTCACTAGCTACTTCAAATCAATTTGATAGTTGCATATCCAGAATGGAACAAGAAGGACTACAAGCTAAAGAATACTCCAAATCTTCCTTCCTATGGTTGTTTGCATTGAATCGTCCAAAATGGAAGCATACTGTCATGGGATGTGTAGGTGCCTTTGGATATGTGGAAAATCAAATTGCTTATTATGTCACTCTAGAAAGCATGATTTCATCACTCTTTTTGAAAGATAGAGATGATATTAGATATAAAGTATGAATTTAATGCATTCCCTTTATAGCCTTGGTCGTGCATATTTTTGCAGTGAATTTGGTTCAACATTATAACTTCTCAATAGTGGGAAAGTTTATAGCAAACAAGATCTGCCTAAGAATGTTTTAAAAAAATATTACCTTTGAAGTTGGATGGTTCGATCTAGACCAAAATTCTAATGGAGATATTTTCTCAAAGATAGCAAAGGAAGCTAATATGGCAAGTATCCAATCAAAGTTCCATTATATTTCTTTTTAGAAAATCTACTTACCAATCATTTAAACATGGACAAAGCTCCTCCCAACAAACACTAAATCTACTAATCAATCGTTTAACATTGTTAAACCCTATATATATATATAGGTAATATCCCTAGTAGGGGATCACATTTATCTTATAATGGAGTGTCTCTCCAGAGTAATCATAACCGTGACTCTAGGAATGTTGGTCGTGTGGCGACTTGCTATTGTGTTAATCATTGTGCAGCCACCGATGGCGCTTTGTTTTTACACTCAAAATCATTTTGGGTAAGACTATCTATTAAAGTGCAGAATGGAGGTATCCCAGCGACCTTCGAATGTGCCAGCCATCATAAAACCATAGCCTCCTTTTTCTATCAACAGAAAATTGTTAATTTTTTTTACTCCACGTAGGTAGGCACATGTAAGGAGATAACTAAACAGTGATGGTATGCACTATTGGCTATGGGAAAATATAAGTTCCTGGAAATATGCTATTGGAATTTCAAGTTTTAGTATGGAGGGAGGCTTATAGCAGATGGGGTTATCAATTTCCATGTTTTTTTATTGAACCATTTTATCATTGGGAGATTGGGTCAAATGATTGTAATGTCCTGAAACTTTTACTTTTGTTATATACTGGGCTTAAGTCCCAATGCACATGATTTATTGTTGTTATATATATACTGGGCGTAAGCCCCAATGCACATGATATAATTTGTTATATACTAGGCATAGGCCCCGATGGACATGGATTATTTTTATGTACTTCCCATAAGCCCTGATGTACTTGGTTGACTTTTTATTATGTGTTGGGAACAAGCCCTAATATACATGGATGACCTTTGTTATGTACTGTGTAGAAGTTTAGGTGTACATGATTGACTTCTATTATGTGTTGGGCATGGACCCTAGAGAACATGGGTCATAATACTATGTGTTGAGCGTAATATCTGGAGCACATAGGTAACCCCATCAGATAAATGATAAAGTGTTGGGCATAATCCCTGGAGCAATCTAACAGGATGTTGAGCATAAGCTCTGGAGCATCAGATCTTTGGCCATTGTATCCCTAGGTGTATCTTACAAATGCATCCTAGTACTAGTGTTGAGCACAATCTCTGGAATTGCACCAGTGTAACTCCCATTAAGAGTGTTGAGCATAAGCTCTGAATAACACTAGGGTTACCTCACTTAAAGGTGTTGAGCCTAAAAGACTATGAATAGCACAAATACTCATCATATTTATTCAAATTGATCAATTGAATCATTATCTATTTTCTCATCAAGGACTGAAAGACACTGCCACTAAAACGAGAAATCGAGAATGCAAAAGGATCTAGAACTACCTACCTTTAGTTGACCGACCAAACCCATTGAAGCTATGATAAAGAAATCTTATGAATTAATGAAGCATCGAGTATATACTATATGATGCAATAAATATAAAAATGGATTTATAAAAGAGTCTCACATATATAAATATATGTGTATATGTGTAGATATTATCTGTATAGTAAAAGATAATATATATATATATATATATATATATAGTAAGAGACAAATAATTTAAAATAGTTGAGTCCATAATATATATAAATGAATATATATTATTTATATAAACTAAAAATTCGAATTTGGATATATATATATATAAACTAAATCAATAAAACTAAGGGTTCTATTTTCAATTCAAAAACACAAACAATTAAAAGTTCAGTTATCAAAGAATACTAACTAAAATGATCTTTTAGTTATATTATATATATATATTCAAAACTATGAGTTAAGGACAAGAAGATGTTAAAAATCTAGATGTTAAATCAAGAAAACAAACTACCCCAATTCCAAAGCCTAGGTTGCACCCTAGCCATTTTACCTATAAATATAAGGACCAGTACCAAGAAAGGACACATTATCATTTTATGAGATTGGAAAGGATCCAAGTCTTGCACCTAGAAAGTACAGAGTTTAGTCCAAAAATAACAACATCTTTTCCTTAGGTATTCTAGATTCCTTGCATGTTCGAACCAGCTCGGGGGTGATCCGTCCAACGAACCAGGAATGGTTCGAGATCTATGGTTGGGAGGAACATGGCAGTTCTGAAGTTATTCGGTTACCTCTCTACATTTCGGGTAAAAGTAGTCCCTATCAATCTGTGTTTGTAGTGTGCAGGTCACAGAGGTCACAGAGGTAATTCCAGTAGCATTTTCTCGTTAAGAGTTTTATATCTTTTCTATTTCATTTTTTTTGTTCATTAGTAGAATTATAAGCAGAAGTTTATAGGCCTTGTAATTCCAATATCAAGCTGCAAATTTTATTTTATAGACTTCATTTATTTCATGGTCATTGACATAACTAATAAGTCATGACGTATGAGGGTTATTCAAATAGTTTTCATTGCTCAAATCAAGATCCTGAAACATTATCGAGAGAGCCTACTAAACCAAATTTAAATTCTGTCATTCAAATTTTCCCATTTAAATTCCTCATTCCAAACAAAGATCATACATACATAAATTGCTTAGATTAACCGAAGGAAAAAATCATTCAAACCCCAAATCTCACGATTAGGCTACATAGAACAATGATCTACCTTTCACTTATAGAGTTTACCATAAACATTTAATTATCGAAACTTGTGGACTGATCTATACTCAGGTTAGAGTCGAATACCTCAGCGAGATTTTCTCTAGTAGGGTCGGCCATTGCTAGAGCTCTATACAAATATAGGAATTAATATATTAACGTTTTTACACAGATAAATCAACCAAACATTAAAAGTAGAGTAGGATGCATATACGTAGAACCTTGCATAAGTTAAAACCTTAAATCTTGAAATCGTAGATCCTCTCTACGATTAGTGAATCAATCACATGTTTCACTCCAGGATAAATTGCAACCCTAGGTTCATCTCTAGTAGCCAACTACTGTATTAACCAATTAAATACTTGCCAGAATTTATAAAATGAGTAAAACAGAGGAATTAATTAGACCAAGGATCAATTCCCACAACTACCTTAAATGAATGAAAAACCCAGAAAACAAACTCATCAACACAACGATTTAACCAAAGCCATAACATAGGAATTAAATAGTATTAAACTAGGGTAAACATCTTTTAAAAAACCATATGACTTACCATATAGGAAAACGAATTATCCGAGTACCATTACTATAGAGTTCCTAGGTTTAAAAACTACACAGTAATCAAACAGAGATAGTTACCAAATGGATAAGTGTTTATTAAACTGAGTAAGTAAATAGTATTTCTTTCTAGGTATCAATTTTATACTGACCATAGGCCAAATTACACTATCCCAGTAAGCGCCTCCATAGGCTTAAAACTTCCCAAAACTTTATAAGAACAAAGAAAGCACATAAAAGCACCAAATTTAGTGAAAAGAGGAACACAACATTCAAACCCTAAACAAACAAGTAATATTTATAACTGATATGAATCATCACATTTTACAGAGTATTCAAAAGAAAACATAGCGTATATTCTGAGTAGTAAGAACGGGTTTAAGATTTGAGCATGATAGCCATCAATTACAGAGACACCTTACAGAAGTCCCCAAAACACCTATACAAGCTTACAAATTCTATTTACATAAATCTTGGGCATGTTCCCATGAGGAAAAATATCTACGAAGATCAAACAAAAGAGTATGCCCAACAACAATGTGGGTTTGTTCAACATCTCCTTGTCTCTCTGAATGGCAAGGCCATTAACCGCACAGTACACTAAAACCCACAAATCATACAACCCAGATTACACACTGATTTCGCACGAAGGGAAATGACTGCAATGGAACTGGAGCTTACCAGTGCCATTTGCACCTGAGGTTATCCTTCCCAATGTTCAACTCCCATAAGCACCCCCAGATAGACAACACGAAACCCTCCTGTCAAAGCAACCAAAATTAAGGTTAATAAAATCTACAGGTAAGAAATTGTTGAAAGTCAAAAACCAAAAGAGAAAGAAAACAAACCATACCTTCGGGGTTGTAGCGAAACAATGGCATCCCTACGCTGAGCAAATAGAGCTCTTATCTAATCTTTGCCTCTACTAGTGAAGGAGTAGGGAGCCTTTCTCTCCCTCTCCAAAACCACAAACAACACAAAGCAAGTGTTTAGGGTAGAATCGTGATTTTTCACCACCAGCCAACGTGGAGGTCTCCCACAAGGCCATCACATGGCCTTCATTAAATTCCCATCCACCACCACTAATGAATCAATTTTTCTACCCACACTCCTATAGTGGGAGCCATATCAAACAAGGTTGAGCGCTTTAGTATGGAGTATAGGGTTTAGTTATAAGTTGATCTTTCACCTTGTATCAAGAGTCATTCCCTCTAAGTAGAGTATTAGCACAAGTTCTCCATAGACACCTGCAAAGAAAAGAGTTAATATGCCTTAGCTTGTGTAAAAGCTAAGTAATCCTAGGTTCAAGGAAACCTTTCATATCAATCATGGAGTCAAAGACATAAATCTATTCAAATCAATTATATTAGCAGTACAGTCAAGCATAGTTAACAAAGACACAGACATAGGGTTTTGAGCATGCAACAAACCAGAAAACAAGTGTAAAAATGAAATAAGAAAGTATTAGCATAAATACACAATAATAACATATAATGATACATATTAAAGTTAAAACATGCTAGATCATGTCATACAAAACAATCGGTGAAAGTACCACAATCATAAATCAAGCATCATGTTATTCTTAGCACTTAAACTCAATGCTGACGTTAATTTTAAAGTAAACCTTAGGTCTTATCTATAAATAGACCCCATACAATTTTATTTTATTTTTTTATTGAGGATTTTGAGGGACATTACAAGTGGTATCAGAGCCCAGATTCAAACACTCAGAGACCTTTTTGGGCTCACTACTTTACTTTACTTATGATTTTATAAAACTAACAAAATACTATTTTACTAACTGATTGAATTATACAGATATAAGAGAAATCTGAATCATGGACGCAGAAGGGAACAACAGTAGGCACGGGAACTTGGATTCACCACCTCGAGAAGAAGAGATCGTGGTGGAACTGAATGATAGTATTAAGACAGCCAACCCATCCGAATTAATGAAGACAATACAAAGTTTACAAGCAGATCTACAGAGTTTTAAAGATGATACCCTGAATGAAAGGTGAGAACAACAAGCAATAAACGAATCTATACTTCAGAGTATGATAGGGATAACACCCCAGAGACAGGCCACCCACTCAACAAACAACTCTAGAGAAGGCTATCATCATAAAAGAAGGACCAACAGTCCTAGGGAGGAGGGGCGAGAAGGACACACACTTGACTTCATGGAAGAGGAGTATAAGAGCTCTTCTAGTGATTGCTGACCATCCCCTTGCAAAAAGAGACAGAAAAATGATGATAATATACAGGGAGAATTTTGGAAGATCAAAGCCCCAACCTATGAAGGAGAAATGAATACAGGGGAAAAGGATGAAGAATGGCTTTTGGGAATGACGAAATAATTTAGATTACACAATTAATCCAGTGACATGAAGGCTGGGCTGGCCATTTATAACTTAAACGGAAAGGCAGCTAGATGGTGGAGAGATCTGAAGCATACTAAGAAGAACAAATTGAAGGATATCAGATGGAGTACCTTCAACAAGTTATTTCAGGAAAAGTATATGTCAGATAGATTCTTTGACAAAAAGATAAAAGAGTTTCACGAGATATGAATGGGATATTTAACCATGGATGCCTTTATCAACATATTTATATATCTTCTACACTATGTGCCTTACATAAAAGATGAAAAGGTCAAGATACAACAGTTTTTGGGGTGTCTTCCTCCAAATTTTTGAGAGAGGATTGAGTTTGACATACCCAAAACTATGGACGTAACCTTGCACAAAGAAATACTTTGCTATGAACATGGGAAACAGAGAAATGAAAATATAAATAGAAGTTAAGACAAATTCAAGACCTTTTTGGATAACCAGAAATGGGGGTTTAGGCCACCGCCTTACAGAAAACGGAACAATAGTTTTCCACCAAACATAAATTTCAACAGACCCAGTGCATGGCCAAATGTGCTCGCACCAAATACCAACATACCAGTAATGAATAGAGGAGCCAAGGTTGATCTGCTATAAGTTAGCTGCTAGAAATTCCAAGGGCCCCACTACTTCAGAGATTTCCCAAACAAAACAGATGGAGTCATAAACAATTTACAAGAAAACACAATGGTGGCAGACATGGTAGGAACGCCAAGGATATATGCACCACTCGAAGATCGACAAGTAGACCATTAGTCCACCATGGTCGAGATAGAAGGTAAAATTTCAAACACACCTATCTCAATTTTGATTGGCCCCAGGGCTTGTCGTAGCTATGTTTCTCCCATAATTGTCGACACATGTAAACTGAACAAAGTGAAGCATGGGAAAGCATGGCTAGTACAACTAGTCACTGGTACAAAAAGGAAGATTTCAGAGCTTGTAAAGGAATGCAAGATAGATATTAATGGTTTTCTGACTGGGTTGTATTTGAATATCTTACTTTTAGGATCATAAGACGTACTAATAGGCATGGACTGGTTGGAACAGCACCATGTCATGCTCGACTTTTTGAACAAAGCAATCTTATGCACAGACATCCAAGGGAATCAAAGGAAGATTCAAGGCATACGCAAGAAATTTTCTATTAGACAAATATCTGCCTTACAAGCAAAGAAATGTATAAGGAAAGGATGCAAAGTTTATGCAGTTAACATTCAAAACATATAAGCCGAGAGGGAACGAAAAATTGAGGGCTTTCTAGTCCTTGCAGATTTCAAGGATGTCTTTCCCGAGGAGATATCGGGACTAACACCCATGAGGGACTTAGACTTTTCCAAAGAATTAATACCAAAATCAGTACCGGCTTCAAAATCCCCATACTGCATGAGTGCACCAGAGTTAGTAGAGCTTAAACTGCAAATACAAGAGTTGATAGAAAAGGGATACATTAGACCTAGTGTGTCTCCTTGGGGAGCACCTATACTCTTCATAAAGAATAAGGACGATACGATGCAAATGTGCATCGATTACTGACTTCTCAACAAAGTGACCATAAAGAATAGATACCGACTCCCTAGGATAGTGTTGAAGAGTCGCATGTGATGCTGGAATATTTTCCAAGGAAATCAACAAAAGGTGACAGCCCAATCTGAAAGGATTCAAACAACCCTACGCAAGAGTGTTTCTATCCCCAAATTGTTTGGTGTGACTAACTCCTATGAATATCAGGTCTCCGCTGGCTCTTATGTGGATGGATCCTATTGGATCTGTCCTCCTATTAGGGAAGATAGGAAAATTTTTATATCTAAGGTGTAAGTAGTGTTAATTGGAAAATAATTAAGTTAGATTAGAATTAAGAAATGTGATTTGGATTTGCAGAGCAATTAGATTTGATTATTTAATAAGTACATCACCAATTGATATACATATGAATTGGATCTGAGCTTACCAGCTTTAAACAAAACCAGACAATAAAATTGAATTAATTTTGTCCAAATAATTTAAATACATGAGACTATTCTGTTATGATATGCTAAATGACAAATTAGCATCAATATAAATATAATTGTTTATCATTTGCAGAAATAAATGCCATGAGTTAAACAAAGAAATTTATCTAACACATAATAACACATAGATCATATGTAAAGAGAAATATTTCATGTAGATCAATGCATTTATAAACTTACAACATAAAACAGAGTTCATCCAGTAATCAAAGTGAGAAATCAAAACTTATCATAGAAATTTGACAAATATTGCAAAAGAGATGGCCAAGAGAAACTGACTAGATTTCATTAAGTCTGCAAAAAATTACAAGTCCTCAAGGAAACAGAGCATCTCGAGTTCTTTTTTTGTGATTTTTATCCCCCTCTTTCTATGAGATCTAAGTCCCCTTAAATAATAATTACATCAAATAACAAAAGGATAGATTTCCCACAAAAATGGGGATTACAAAATATTACTAATCTAAGACCCTCCAAGAGCAGTTCTCCACTTGGAAGATACATCTAACAAATCTTCAATATCCTGATACTTGGCATGCTCAAGTGATAGCTGCATCTTACAAGAAAAAGTCTCAACCCCCCTTTTCTTCAGCTTCTCCCATTCACACAAGAAAAGATTGATATTCATTCCTAAACTGATGGGTGAACCAATTAACTCTTTGATCTCATAAATGTGAATGTGATCCACCTGTTCTATTATCTCTTTGGAATTTAAACATTTCTCTTCAACCTGTTGGATCATAGTCCTGGGTGGAGAAGACTTTTCAATTAGGTCCAAGGTTGGGAATTCCAGCATGGTCAATAAATTGTCAGATGAAAACCATCTTCTACTGCAGACAACCTACGCTTCTTGAATTGTGGCATCAACGGTCTCACATGCATGTTCCCATGACTCCAAAGAGATTTTGATTCTTTTAAATTTAATGTTGTCCAGAATAGGTATATCCTTAGGTTTATCTTCAATATACTTCTGCTAGTCTACTACATCTTCAACAGCTCTTGTTGCTTCTTCCCTTATCTCATTATGTTCAAAGAGGACATCGAACTTATGTTCAAAGGCATTGTATGTGTCTTGAATCTCATTCAGGAATTCAAATAGTTCAACCAACAGGTTCTTATGATCTTGATTTACCTTTAAGTAAATCTCCTTAAATTCTTCCTTAGAAAATATTGAGAAATAAGGGGTAGCTTCCATGGCCATTGAATCTTTCAATTGTTGCTCTAGCACTGTGATCTTTTTAGCATAACCTACATTTAGTAGTTGTGCTTCCTAGAGCTATTGTTGAAGAGTTGCATTCTCTTCCTATAGGTCTTTAAGCTAATTTTCATGATCATCCTTCAACTCTTATAGTTGCGATTGATGTTGTTCATTAATTTGAGTCTACTCCTTCCCGAGCTTCTGCAATTCCTGTTGCTTCACCTCAATTTCCTTGTTTAGTGAGGTGACAGAGTCATAATTGGCCCTTGCAAAGGATCCCATTTTTGTAGCATTCTCAAGTGCTTCCTGTTGAACATCAGTGGATGTTTTTATCCAGACTACTTGGTTAGGGGAAGCAGCCTGCACAATAGTCCATTACTTATGTATTTTAGTACCCTTTTTTACCACTGCTTTCTCTAACTTGCTGTAGAAATATTCCCCCAAGGAAACCACTGCATCTTCTCCAAAATATGCCACTATTTCCTCTATGGATGTGGACACATTAGATGTTGTGATTAGAGGTGTAGTTTGGGATACAACAGAAGTTGGAATAGGCATGGTGATTTGGGAGGTGGAGATGGAAGGAGTCATGACATTGGATATTGATGGTAAATAGGTGGAAATAGAAGATAAGGTAATGATCTTTGGGAGTGAGATAGAAATTTGGATCACATGTGTTTCTAAAGATATAGTAGGAACTTGAATTTTAGCAGCCTGTGTAAGTGGGACAGAAGTTGGAACAACAACTGACTCTTGATAAGTAGCAACAGGGATGACAGGAGGCTCAACTGATGTGAATGGAGGAGGTTTGACATCAGATGGTGGGATGGAAAGTGAAATAGTTGAAATGTCTGATGGTGTGGGAGGTGTTGCAGCTGTAGCGATGGTGACCTCTAGGAAGTGAATGTCAGGGAGAGGGTCATCAATCACTATACTCTCTAAAGGATCAGAAGAGGTCTGGGTAATTGAAATAACATCTACCAAGGTGATAGGGATAGTAATTGGGCATGAAAATTTGGACGGAAGGGTTTAATCTTCCACATCACTACCTTAAATATGAATCATAGGCACCTTTACTACAGAAGCTTCAACCTTTTTCCTTTTTGATAGGGTGGTTGCAGCAACAACTTGAGTTTCCACTACTGAGCTCATCACTGCCAAATCCCTTTTCATCTCAACAACTGATTGAATCAAGGAATTGAGAGTGGGCAAAGGTTTGGGTTGTGGTGTGTCCCAAACAAGAGCCTTACCCTTATCATCAGTCTCGTAGGTCATCATCAAAGGGGTGCTTCCTTTTCCACTAAATCTTTCTGATCTTTTTCCTCAAGTGACAGCTCTAATTTCCTGTACTGCAAGACTTTGGTCTTGATTTCTTGTTGATACTACAAGATGAAGCTCTTCTCTTGTAGGGAATAATTTGTAACATACCCAAAGTTCATGAGTTAGTGTTTTGGAAAAATCTAAAATTTTCCATTGACATTCTTCGAAATAAAAGATTTTTACATTAAGGACCAACAGTGTACCATCATGGTTTTTATAGAAGACATTAAAGTCGGATATAACCAACATGCATTAGATCTTTGTTTTCTACAGTTGGAGTTCTCATCATCTTCGGTTACTTTTGCAAGAGCCTTCCAACTCTTATACTATTCGATTATATATGTGATAATCATGCAACTCATTGGGCCTTCATTGAGACCAATATATGTAAGGAAACTTTGTAGCCACATACAAAATTTACCTCTACCAAGTCTATAATTATATAAGACGAACAAACATCTGAAACCAAAACTGATAATATGAACCTTACCATTTTTACTTTGGACATCATCCAGAAATTCTTACCCATTAGCGGAAATCTCAATCTGCCTGATAACAATTAAATACATTTAGATGATCATTAGGTGAACAACACGATTACTCATAAACTATCTTTTACCAAATAAGTCACTTAAAGAAACCACCATTTATAAATGAACAACACCCAACACAATATACAAAAGAGAGACACATACAAGAGATCGTTTTTCATGTGTTTCACCCAAATTTTTGGGCTACGTCCACCAAGCAAGTCATATTTTCTTTCTATTATTCAAAGGATAATTACAGTCAACAACACCTTGGTTGTAATAGTCATTTTTCATATACTCGAAGCCTCTCTCCTCGAGAGCATCTTGCAAAACCACTTAATGATGCAAGACACCTCATACTAGAATAACTATTACATTCTGCAACTCATTGGTTGCATCAATTCTAAGGGTGTCACCTTCATATACTTATTAAACACACAATTATAGAAATAATGCATAACGCATCTATCTCAGCATCAGCACTTGCTGGCCCTTATAATAATTGAAAAATACAAAGATAAACCAAAGTACATTTATCAACATCTATATACAACTTCCACAATAAGAAATCAAACTTCAACTTCAACATATAAAACAGAGTGCCCGAGCCTATAAACAAACGTCATAATGCAATTGATTTTGACATCATACTGAATTACATCAATAAGCCTATGCTTTCAAAATCAGTATTCAACAAATCCATGTCAAAAAGAAATCAATCAAAACGCAAGCATGTATGTATAACCAAAGTCTCTACGATTGGCATCGCACAGTATCAGTTCCAGAAACCAATCAAACAATGGGACTAATAAGGATAGCCGTAGAAAATAAACTCCTTTAATATATAGGAGGTAAGGCCATGCTCTTATTCTACACTATGCAGAGGTGTGTGTGTAGACTACTTCAATCATGTATCTATACAACCATACCATGATTACCCTACACACAGGTGGATGCATAGATCGCTTCAAAAAGGACTTACAACGATCACTAGAATCGATGGAAGCATAAATGGATCAGATCACTCAAAAATAAAATAGGTCACCGCAATTGGGTCAACAACCAACCAGATCACTGCTGTGATTCTCTCATAACTTACTCAGACCCCACCAGAGATGAGATAAACTTAAAAGCAACATCATTCAAACTGAGTATTTAACTCATTCCAAACAAAACTGCAATAGTCATCGAAACTGAGGCTCAAACTTTTAACACGACACCATACAATGCAACAACGAATAGAAATTGGGACAGAGCTAAGCTCGAATTACCCACCAGAATGCCACCAACATTTGTTCAGGGAATCGAGACTTTAATGTAAAAAAAATTATAATAGCAATGACAAATATCCATTGGGGATCGAACTAATCTTGCAATACCTACCAGAATGCCACCAGTATTCAATCGAGAATCAAACTTGACTCGATGATAAACAACCAGTGCAGCCGCAAAAAGAGGATCGAACCCAGCATATCCTCAATGCTGAAACCAATTCACTAGAGCTTCTCTGACTGCAGCCACTAAATGAAGCAGATAAAATAATCACAAGCCATCTGCTTGGAACCAACCCATCGTATCCCCTTCCCTTCCACACCACATGCATCTATACATATATAAACTAAATATAAAACCAAATGGAAACCAATACTCCTTTCCATTCCCTTCTCTTCCAACGATCTCTTTCCTTTTTCCAAACTTCAAGTGCGGCTCAACTAAATACCCCCTTCCCTTGGAGAGTCCACCACTTAAGAGGGAGATCCCGCTTTTGCGTTCCATCTCTTCGTCGTGCTTCCATCAGATCCCTGGGAAAATGGCAGATAGAGCAAAAATATAGATGGCTTTCCAATGACACAGAAGGAATCCGATAGCTAGCAGCAGTGGGTATCCTCTAGCCATTCATCAAAACAGTAGCGGAGTATTGGTTTGCTTAAGATTGAGCTATAACTCCATAAAATGGTTCAGAGCTCAAGGAGCACTTCAAGCATGCATTAACTTCGTGACCAAAGCACGATACTGCGATGATCCTATTAATTACATTTACACTAAGATAAGCTTACATTGTCCATAATTATAAGTGGATTGATAATGTAAACTAGTAACATATTATAATAAACTAAGGGAGAAAAGGGGAAATAGTTCGTCTCTCCAAAATAACTTAAATGAGACTTATAGTTATAATTTACAAATTTTACCCTCCACCTATATATCTGTATATATATATACTATGTTTTGCATCCATCAAGATATATATATATATATATATATATATATATATATATATATATAATAAATTAGGATAACCCTCTCCTAGGTAAAATTCCTTCATGAATATGACTCTTATTTATCATGATCACAAGATCTAGTATTTTGAGGTACTTATAATACTTTATATATATATACACTATATATATATACATATCTGTGTGTGTTGTAATAGCTTATTAATTGCTTTGTGGATTCCCCCTTTTATACTTAGGTTTGTCTCTATCCTACGACTTTTTAGATAACTCTTTGGAATTATATGCCAAGATCAATATAATTATATTATCTGCTAATATGGTTTAACCATATTAGGATTTAGAATGACCAGTCCATAGCATCTTAGTCATGAATAGAATTCCCTATAAGAACGAACCTTCATCTTAACACTAAAGATGATACGTAAGATTACGGGTATCAATTCATGGCCTCCCAACCATTTCACTCTGTCCCTTGGTGATTCATTTACTTATCATTTAGTTGCGTCATTATAAGTTTATGATATTATAGTTTCCAACCGAGGAAAAGAAATAGCGACACTTTCCAAGTCCACTGGTGGGGCCTTGGCCTTGAGCTCCTCACTAGGGGCTTGCACATAGTTTAAAATATACATTCATAAATCTCCAAGGGAGAGAAAGAGGGATATTACATCCTCCTCCCCTTTAAAAATAACACCGTACTCAGTGTTCACACTTTTTAGCAGTTCATTTCCTCTTCTGGAGTAATCCTTTGCTTGATTCGTCATTTCTAATTTGGCCTTTTGCATACTTTCAAGAATTTTCTCGCAAGTTGCTTTCAATCATACCTGTATTTTCTACTACAAAACTAGAATTCAAAATCGTATCACCAATTCCATAATCAAACTCAGAAATGTAAACAATGAGCCCTTTTATTGTAACATAACATTGGCAATTCGTGGAATATATTTTAACCTTTGTTTTTTCTTTCATTATCACCAGCATACATAACTTCAGTGCTCCAAGAATGTAGACTGTTAGCTTAATCAAAACACATCATTCATTCGATCCAAGAAATTCTTTCCTAACACCTTAGTGCTCACACAGCAATTCTTTTAGAGATTTCTTGCCTAACACCACAGTGCCCACGCAACAATACTTCCTCTCATGCATACTAAGCAGTGTCTTGCCTCTCGCATATGCATTCTCTTTATAGTTTTCCTAGGTCTTACAACCAGCCGATTCTTTCGAGAATCCATGCGGCTGTCAACTCCCTGATTTCTAGGGAGTGTTTCAGTGCCATTAATGCACTCTTACTCAATTCCCCTCAAGCCTTCTCGCTTGAGTCCATGAATTTATTTCGATAACAATAATTTATTATTTCTTGCAATATGTTATGTAATAATGGTAAGTAGATTTACTCATTTGCTTATCAGTCATGATAATAAAACACATCTATCACCAGTTAGGGTTCCTTCCATGCTGTAATCCATACTATAATGAAATGTAAATCACTCACTCTTGAGCGATTTGCTCAACTCATCCATACAAATGGATTTATAATCAACGTTCCACTTTGTTCATGGCATCGGTCGTAATTATGATAACCTTCAAAAAATGTTAGTACCTAAATAACATAATCCATCGTTAATCCAAGTTTATAAAAACTCGAAATCTGACCCATATAATAAGATGTACAAAGTGAATCATCAGTTACTCTTGAGTAGTTAACTCAACTATTTAACCCAGTGAATAATCACTTTCCATTTTGATTAGTTATTTCCATAACAAAATCCTACAACGTTGGTACATGCCCACTATACGACATTTATTTATTAAAAAATTAATAATACGAAAGCATCATTTACTTGTCAATCCTTGATCGGCTATCTGTAAGGAAAACTAATTTGAGATTAACCAAAGTTCATGAGTGGTAAGCTAGATATGCGTGGACTCAAGTTGCGATCTATTTATAGTGTTATCAATGAAATAATATAATCTAACAGTGGAACCTTTATAAAATGAAACAATATAATCTAACAGTGGAACTTTTATAACTTGCATCGAGGTCCTTTTAACAAATCGACACATGCACGCATAATATATTATACTCTTCCAATAAGTTCCACTGCGTCCTGACCACCTGCCAAATACCAAAACTCAAATATTGTAAGAAGGTTTTTCTTCTAAAAGAAATAAGAAAGTCTTCGTTCATACTACATTATCCATATGTGATCATCTGAAATAAACATTCTTTTCTTACTAAGCATAACTAGCTTAATTAATAGGATTTTAGAATGCCTTGGATATGAAATAACACTCTTCCTATGATGACCCCTTAACATTATGATCACTTAACCTCTAATGTTAGCTTTCACCATATCAAACATAATTCCTATTTTAGTTATACAACTTTTCTTTGTATACTCCAATATCATATAGGAATAACCAATTGTCTACAAACATACTTGCATACCTTATAAAGATATCCACATACCTTTTTAAGGGTGACCTCGTATCTCCTTATTATAAAACCCTCGTATGCCGAGGTACTCATTTACTTGTATCATCACTTATTAGTATTACTAAATATCACATGAATCTCACCTTTACCAATTTAAAGTTGTACAACAGTGTTGTGTGGGAAATAACATTTGCTTGACCACAACATCCCCAGTGTTAGTGGTATAAAGGAAATCATACATGTAACATAAGTCCAATCATCACTTTTACCTTGTTTCATAAAAGCTTATACATCAATTACTTCTAATATACCATCAAAATCCCATGTCGTCAATGGTTTCCTTACTCATAAAAATATAAAACAGTCATTTCCTGTGGCAACATAAATACGTCGGAAAATTATAGCATCCTACTAATATGTATCACCATTACATGTTGGTTCTAGATTTCCAATACTCTTATTCGTATCACAAAACATACTCTTTTGACAATACATATATTTTACATGGATAGCAAGTCATCAAAAATATTGAACATATAAACGTAGAACTTTTATAACCATCACTCAATAGTTTCCCAACATCTATCTTAAAGATATTACTGGGATAGGAAAATATAAAAAGCGATCATGCATTTTCATCGTATGCACCCTATTAATGAATACAATACACATGTATATCTTTTAAGTGTTTATAACCCTTTTATCCTTTTGTTTTACTATCATATGCATCTAGTGACTAGTTAGAATACATATGTTTAAGTAATTTTAACCATTATCATGTTATGTTCAATCCTATAGAAAGGTCTAAGCGTGTTTTAAAGTCACACATCACTTATCCTATACAATCACATACCGGAATGAAATTGATTAACAGGGAAACTCCTAATAAATAGTTTCTATTTAACCTGACATCTTCAGATAGCAATAGGATTACAAAGGATACTCACATACTCATCTATGGAGGTATATTAAGTGAAGAATATGCTAGTTTCATTCTTAAGGTAGTAAAGGCTTAGAGAGGCATCACTCTTTTAGAACAAACATGCATTGTAATATCAAAACAACTTGGTGTTACTGCAAGATAATACTTTTTATGTCATAAATTTGGTGCATTACTTAACCTCTACTTATTTAATGATAGGGGAAGACATTGTTCAAACTATCTTAATCTTATCCCTTATAATATTCCCCTCCTAACATCCATGTGACCAATACTCTAACAAATTCTTGTTTGTATCATATGCTTTTGGGATGTTAGGTCGTCGAGTGACATTGCTCTCTTTATCTATCTACCTATGTAGTAAAGAAGATAAATTCTTAGTCATAGAAGATGTTACACGCATAAACTAACTAAAGTTAATTCCTTTAACATGTAACTATACATCATATAATCCCAATACACTTTCTTTTTTTTTCTTTTTCTTTTTTTTTTCAGCATGTAACCTGGTACAAGATATAAATGAAAATGAAAGTATAACTTGTATACTCACACTTTAAAATCCAACATACCTCGCCATTCTATCTCCTTAACTACATCTTGGAGAAATTGGAAGGTCAACTCCGATTTTGTACTCTCGTCCATTTCTCCCATGCACCCACGACAATAGTTAGATAATGAAGAAATTATGCTCCCTTTCCTCAGGTTGAGCCCCTATATGCCCGAGTGTAGCAACCTATGCTCTGATACCATATGTAACAGACCCAAAGTTCATGAGTTAGTATTTTGGCAAAATCTAAAATTTTCTTCCATTGACGTTCTCCACAATAAAAGATTTTTGCATTAAGGACCAATAGTGTACCATCACGGTTCTTATAGAAGACATTAAAATCGGATATAACCAACATGCATTAGATCTTCATTTTCTACGGTTGGAGTTCTCATCATCTTTGGTTACTTTTGCAAGAGCCTTCCAACTCTTATACTATTCGATTATATATGTGATAATCATGCAACTCATTGGGCCCTCCTTGAGACCAATATATGTAAGGAAACTTTGCAGCCACATACAAAATTTACCTCTACCAAGTTTATAATTATATAAGATGAACAAACATCTGAAACCACAGCTGATAATATGAACCTTACCATTTTTAATTTGGACATCATCCAGAAATTCTTACCCATTAGCTGAAATCTCAATCTACCTGATAACACTTAAATACATTTAGATGATCATTAGGTGAACAACATCATTACTCATAAACTATCTTTTACCAAATAAGTCACTTACAGAAACCACCATTTATAGATGAACAACACCCATCACAATATACAAAAGAGAGACACATACAAGAGACCATTTTTCACGTGGTTCACCAAAATCTTTGGGCTGCATCCACCAAGCAAGTCATATTTTCTTTCTATTATTCAAAGGAAAATTACAGTCAGCAACACCTTGGTTGCAATAGTCATTTTTCATATACTCAAAGCCTCTCTCCTCGAGAGAATCTTCCAAAACCACTTAATGATGCAAGACACCTCATACTAGAATAACTATTACATTCTGCAACTCATTGGTTGCATCAATTCTAAGGGTGTCACCTTCATATACTTATTAAACAAACAATTATAGAAATAATACATAACGCATCTATCTCTACATCAGCACTTGGTAGCCCTTATAATAATTGGAAAATACAAAGATAAACCAAAGTACATTTATCAACATCTGTATACAACTTCCACAATCAGAAATCAAACTTCAACTTCAACATATAAAATAGAGTCCCTGAGCCTATAAACAAACATCATAATGCAATTGATTTCGACAACATACTGAATTACATCAATAAGCATATGCTTTCAAAATCAGTATTCAACAAATACAGGTCAAAAAGAAATCAATCAAAATGCAAGCATGTATGTATAACCAAAGTCTCTACAATTGACATCGCATAGTATCAGTTCCCGAAACCAATTAGACAACAGGACTAATAAGGATAGCTGTAGAAAATAAACTCCTTTAATATATAGGAGGTAAGGCCGCACTTTTATTCTACACTATGCAGAGGTGTGTGTGTAGACTGCTTCAATCCTATATCTATACAGCCATACCATGATTACCCTACGTACAGGTGGATGCATAGATCGCTTCAAAAAGGACTTACAGCTATCACTAGAATCGATGGAAGCAGAAATGGATCGGATCACTCAAAAATAAAAGAGTTCACCTTAACCGGGTCAACGACCAACCAGGTCACTGGTGTGATTCTATCATAACTTACTCAGACCCCACCGGAGGTGAGATAAAATTAAAATCAACATCATTCAAACTGAGTATTTAACTCATTCCAAACAAAACTGCAATAGTCATCGAAACTGAGGATCGAAATTTTAACACGACACCATACAATGCAACAATGAATAGAAATTGGGACAGAGCTAAGCTCGAATTACCCACAAGAATGTGACCAGCATTTGTTCAGGGAATGGAGACTCTAACGTAAAAAAAATTATAACAACAATGACAAATACCCATTGGGGATCGAACTAATCTTGCAATACCTACCAGAATGCGACCAGTATTCAATCGGGAATCGAACTTGACTCGATGATAAACAACTAGTGCAGCCACAAAAAGAGGATCGAACCCAACATATCCCCAACACGGAAACCAATTCACTGGAGATTCTCTGGCTGCAACCACTAAATGAAGGAGAGAAAATAATCACAAGCCTTCCGCTTGGAACCAACCCATCGTATCCCCTTCCCTTCCACACCACATGCATCTATACATATATAAACTAAATATAAATCCAAATGGAAACCAATACTCCTTTCCATTCCCTTCTCTTCCAGTGACCTCTTTCCTTTTTCCAAACTTCAAGTGCAGCTCAACTAAATACCCCCTTCCCTTGGAGAGTCTGCCACTTAAGAGGGAGATCCTGCTTTTGTGGTTCATCTCGTCGCCCAGCTTCCATCAGATCCCCGGGAAAATGGCAGATCGAGCAAAAATATAGATGGATTTCCAACAATACAGAAGGAATCCAATAGCTGGAAACAGTGGGGATCCTCTAGCCATTTATCAAAACAGTAGTGGAGTATTAGTTTGTTTAAGATTGAACTATAAATCCGTAAAATGGTCGAGAGCTCAAGGAGCACTTCAAGCATGCAATAACTTCGTAACCGAAGCACGATACTGCGATGAGCCTATTAATTACATTTACACTAAGATAAGCTTACATTGTCCATAATTATAAGTGGATTGATAATGTAAACTAGTAACATCTTATAATAAACTAAGGGAGAAAAGGGGAAATAGTTCGTCTCTCCAAAATAACTTAAATGAGACTTATAGTTATAATTTACAAATTTTACCCTCCACCTATATATCTGTATATATATATATTTTATGTTTTGCATCCATCAAGATATACATATATATATATATAATAAATTAGGATAAACCTCTCCTAGGTAAGAGTCCTTCATGAATATGACTCTTATTTATCATGATCACAAGATCTAGTATTTTGAGGTACTTATAATACTTTATATATATATATACACTATATATATATACATATCTGTGTGTGTTGTAATAGCTTATTAATTGCTTTGTGGATTCCCCCTTTTATATTTAGGTTTGTCTCTATCCTAAGACTTTTTAGATAACTGTTTGGAATTATATGACAAGATCAATATAATTATATTATCTACTAATATGGTTTAACCATATTAGGATTTAGAATGACCAGGCCATAGCATCTTAGTCATGAAGAGAATTCCCTATAAGAACGAACCTTCATCTTAACGCTAAAGATGAGACGTAAGATTATGGGTATCAATTCATGGCCTCCGAACCATTTCGCTCCGTCCCTTTGTGATTCATTTACTTATCATTTAGTTTCATCATTATAAGTTTACGATATTATAGTTTCCAACCGAGGAAAATAAATAGCGACACTTTCCAAGTCCACTGGTGGGGCCTTGGCCTTGAGCTCCTCACCAGGGCCTCACACATAGTTTACACTATACATTCATAAATCTACAAGGGAGAGAAAGAGGGATATTACATAATTTATGTTCAGCACTTCAAAAAATGAGCTAACACCTTGGTACATTGAATCATTTGGGGTAGTCTGATGAGCATAGGCACTCTTTATGTGTTCTTGTGCAAAATGGTTTTCCAAAAATGATTTAGGATCATGCATCCTCTTGGGAGCTTTCTGAAGATTCAGGGTGGTATTCTTGTTTCCAAGCAATGTAGCATGAGTTGAATTCTTGATTACTAGAGGTCCAAGATTGAGTGGGAACTTAGGCCACCCTCTTTTTTTGGCTCCAGTCAGTTTAGGAAACACACCATCAATGACTATCTGGAAGGATATTTCCTCTAGCAACAATCTATATGGTACAACTCTAGGTAACAAATGGCCTGTATCACTGCCCCAAATCCTGATATAAGAGAAGTATTACCCTATATACTAGTCACCCATGGTAGAGACAAGTGCATTGGCATGATCGGAGAAAATAGGATCATCCTCCTTGAATATCATCAGGTAAATTCAACCAATGAAATGGTCACAAATATCATATATAAGAGGCATAAAATTGTCCTCCCATAGTGCAAAGCAATAAATATGAACTGGGGGTGTAGACAAAGTCCCGTTCCATCCCATAGAAGGAAATTGAAAATCTGAGTAGAAAACATCCATCACATATGATGAATAATAGAATGTAAGTTTCCTGAAAGAGGGGGTCTTTTGATATTTCTCTATCACAGTCTTGAGTTCCACTGATAAAATTTTATCCCAATTGAAGGACTCTCTTGTAGTGAGGACGTGGTGGGAAAGGGGTGCCCATTCAGCTTTGAACACTGACCAATTTGGTAACCCATATAACCTTCAGAGCATGGATGCCAATAGAGAGAATGGATCCTTGAACCAAGAAATGGGATAGGACTTGTCGACCTTGGGTGTAAAATTTGCAGGGTTTTCCATCCATGACTTAAGCATCTCCTCAAAGTTAAACTGGGTTGCAGTGGAGTCTAGGAACTTCTTATTGAGCAGCTGGTCAGATTGACTAAGGGCGTAAATTCTAGCAAATACTTCATCCTGGAAAGAGGTTAATTGAGCCCCAACCTTATCATTAAAAGAGTGGTCTTGCGGGTGGGCATAGTCAATTATCCATTTAATAACATCAGTGTAGGGCATGAGGGTTGGTTTGGTCGCAATGGCATGTAACTGGGATTTGAAAATTTTCATGTAGAAGGACGGATTATGTTGAATTTCAGAGAAGTCATCGTTGTCAAAAATGGAATAAACCCGTGACCAATCCAGGTGATAGGTCTCATACACCCTGCCATTTGTATCTGAAAGGATACCACTGTTCAGGTCTTCGTTCTTAAGATATTTTAGGGAAGTTTTCGAGCGAATGTTTTTCGACATGGTTGGGGAAACTTGAAAAATATGATAAATGAGGAAAAACAATTAATAAAACTGATTTTAACTATGGATTATCACAAAGAAATGATAGAAGTGTTGGAAAACCAACCTGTCTCGAAGAAGGAAGTAAAATGGTAAATATGGTAAAACCTCTGCAGTGAAATCTTTCGTCTAGGTGAAATTTTCAATTCGAAAATAGTAGGAAAATAATGAAAATTTGAAATATTTAACCGACCGTGGGATGAATCCAAATCATAGATTTGAAAGAAATCGACGACAAAGATTGAAATGTGAAAAGCGGAAAAGAAATTGCAGGAGCGATTTTTTGTAAATTTCAATTTTGGGTTTCTGCAATCTGCAAAATGCAATTTGGGTTGTGGGTTGCGTGTGTGCAATTCCAATTCATTTATTATGATTTTTGATTTCCGTAGTCCGCAATTTACGGTTTGTGATTTGCAGAAACATAAATTTTATTTCTATCAACTAAGTGTTTTCTGTGTTCCACAATCCGCAATTTGCGGGTTGCAGAATGCGGAACCGAAAATTTGATTTTATTGAAAACATGTTTCCTGACATCTGCAATCCACATTTGCAGTATGCGGATTGCAGAAAGGAGAAATTTATAACTCAAAAATTTTCACCACCCACAATCCGTATTGTAGATTGTGGGTTGCGGATTGCGAGTTGCGGAAACAATATAATTTCAAGAAAAAGTATGTTTTCCGCAACTCCAAAACGCACAAAAAGAAGGTTTTTTCCACAATCTTTATTATATCCAAAGCATGAAAAAGAGATAGGGGTGAAGAAAACAATCATAGCACCCCAAAA
Source organism: Larix kaempferi (assembly GCA_027924585.1). NCBI lineage: Eukaryota > Viridiplantae > Streptophyta > Pinopsida > Pinales > Pinaceae > Larix > Larix kaempferi. The sequence goes on along the minus strand of BSBM01000240.1, from coordinate 7,942,554 downwards.
CATATAAAGGAACTCCAGGTTACCTTCAAAAACAAAAGTGGGGTTCCCATTTTTATTGATAAAAATGGGATCTGTTGTGCCTACAACAAATGGCGACTAGCTGGGCAAAGTAGTTATATTTGCAAACATAATCTTCAAAGTTGAGAGAGAGACATGTCGGAATAAAGATGTTTTAGTCTGCAATTAGAAGATGTTTTCACTAAATCACAATCAAAAGAGAAGAGTTAATTTCATATGATTGATATGTCCCCAACCGAAATCAGTTATGATGATGTTTATTTGAAAAAAAAAGAACCTAGCAGCAAAGAGGTAATCCTTGATCCATTATGTAAACATGAGAGGGCAGTTTGTGATAAACCTTCAAAACAACCTTACAGCTATCCCAGATCACGAGATCATCTGTCATCTTGAATTATTAACCAATTATTCATTGTATTTACTAACTTCATGATTCAAAAAAATTATTTATTTTTATTTATTACTAGGACTGTGTTGCAACAAGACCACCACCCTGACTTGGTGATTAGATTTTGGCAATGCCATTCACAAACCTTACCTGGAAACTGAACAAGCTAGCTCTGTAAGGAGACTCCCTGTCTTTTAGTTTTAACACCAAAAGAAATTACCATGTCTTGGTGACCATATAGCAGTAATTTCAGTCCAGAATAAAATTCATGATCATGGTCAGGATGGATTTAAATAAGACCCCCTGTCCTTGAATGCAACAAGCTATCTTAACAAAAGAAAAACAAGGTTCATTAAAATGTAAATTGTAAGACACTACCATGCCTTGGTGACCACATCTCCGTAGTGTTACTCACTGATACTTGCAGATCATGAATGGACCGACCTATGATAGTATCTTCCACCTTCTAGCAACAGTTAAAAGTCACCTCCCTAGCTTGATGAACATATGTGGAGATGTCATTCCACCGAGCATCTATGAACATAATGCGTTGGCTTGTGATAAGATTCCCCATCTTGCAATCCACAGTTATTTAGGTGTATTTAATTTCAAGATGATCGTGGTGAGGTCCAGAGCAGAGAAAGATTGACCAAGCTATAAATATTTACTGCCAATCACTAATGGAACATAATGCAGAAAAACCCAGTGACTCCTATAGCTTCAATTATCAAAATGAGACATTAACAAAAATGATGATTTAGGTGGGAAAGTATGAATTAAAGATCTGCATAGATTGGTTGTTGCATCTCATGAAAGTACACCTTCACATATAGATTGAGTATAGTGGATCTGACATAGCGACCCCAAATTTTCAGACTGAATTGATATGAGATGTACTGATCAGCAGCTTATGCCAAATGTTTTATAATTATAATGTTTTGTAGGGAAGCAAAATCCAAAGAAAAACAAAACCAAAAAAAAGGAAAATAAAAACAAACCACGCCTATGTAGAGATAAGCCAATGCTTATCTTAAATGAAATACTTCTTAAGCAGTTGAATATTAATTGGATAGGTTTCAGAGACACCTTCTAGTGTTTGTAACCAGACAGTACTAAGGCCAAGATTTTCTGTAATTATGAATGTCCCTAGCCACAAGCGTTGGAATTTGGTATAGTCATTTTTATCCTTATGTTGTTTGTCCCACTTCAAAACCAAATCTCCCACTGTGAAATCCCTATCAGTTGAGGATTTTTCATCAAACCATCTTTTCACCAATTTTTGATGTTGATATAGCTTATTCTTAGACTTCTCCCTCTCCTCTTCTAATTTAAGTAATGAGTCAATCCTTTGCTGGAGTAGAGAAGAGTCATCATGTTGTATTGAATGAGCTAATTGTAATGAAGGGATCAAAAGATTAGATAGTAAAATGGCCTCCTTACCATAAACCAAATAGTAAGGGGAATTCCCAATGGCAGCATTTGGGGTTACACGATTTTCCCAAAGAGCACTGAATAGTTGAGTGTGCCAATTCTTGTGATGGGTGGCTACATTCATCTTCAATCAGTTTCTTGTTTGAAGACTCAGCCATCCCATTTCCATGTGGATAATAGTTGGCAAAGTATTTAAGATTAATCCCTTTCTCAAGGGCATACTGGGTGAGATCAATAAAGGAAAAGTAGGAAGCATTATCAAAAACTAGAAACTCAGGGACCCCAAACCTAGTGACTATATTACTTTCCAAAAAATATATTACTGATTTTGTATTGGCCACCCTAAGGGGATTTTCTTCTACCCACCTGGTGAATTAGTCTGTGGCTGTCAGGCTATATTGATGTTGCAAGGATGAGGCAGAAGTGATAGGACCAATGAAATCCAAGCCCCATTATTGGAATGGAAATTGGACAATGACTGGTTGAAGGGGAAAGGAAGCCTTCTTGACCTTACCAACACATTTTTGGAAGGATTCACATTTTATGGAAAAGGCATATGCATCTCTGAATAGGGTTGGCCAGTAATCACCTACTCTCAAAATCTTGTTGGAGTGGTTTCTCCTGAGAAGTGTCCTCCTACGGGTCCTACGTGAAATTCCAACAAGATTTTGTCAGTTTCAGTTTTTTCCAAACATCTAAGAAAAACCCCATCATAATTTCTTCTAAAAAGCACACCATCAATAAATTGATACAGTGCAACTTTCAATCTTATAGCCCTACTCTTTTTGAAATCCAAGGCTTGAGGAGAAAACCCATGTGTAAGAAAAAACCTAATATCATCATACCATTCAAATGTGGGTGTAGAAATAACATTTACAGAATTTTCAGATGTACTTTCATCCTGATTCCATTCGAGTTGTTCCTGTACAAGTTTATTAGACCGAGGAGTATGTAAGCACAGACCTTGTCCCTTTACAATTTTAGCAAGTTTAATTTCAAGGTCGTATTCCTGAAGAGCTTTCATCCAGTGGGCATCATTTTCACCAAGCTCCTTTTGGACCAAAACATTCATTATTGTTGCATAAGGGACAATAACTTTAGTCCTAGATTTCAAAAGTTGTTTTATCAGTGCTTCTATTTCTAGGCTATAGAGTCATGTTTTGGCCAACGGAATCTCATATGGAGTGTTTTTTTTTACCCTTGAGAATTCTTATCATGTCTTTTGTACTCTCTCTAGTTGGCTTCACCTTTCTATAGTCGTGTTAGGTCACCATAATTCACATTAGTGTAGGAGTACTACAATGACAAGTGTTTAGAACAACCTGCATAACACGTCCCATTCCCATATATCCTCTATCCTGAAACAATTATGGAGAAAAGGGACCTCTTTTCAGCCTCTTAGAGCCTTTTCCTTGTGCAGATGTCCCAATTCAATCATTCGTTGAAGTCCAACTCTAGAAATTTGTAGTTCTAGGTGATTTCCAATTGCTTTCCCAAACGTTATTGATTTTGCTTCGATTTTCTCTTAAACAAGAAAAAGACTAGCCTACCTTAACTGTATTTATGTCATCATTATGTCTTTGCATAAGGCTTCTAGAGCTTCTAGTTGGTCTTGTACTCTGATTTGTGTATAGGTTCCTAGAATGGCATCATCTGCATAGAGTAAGAATTTTATAGTGATTCTTGTTATGTCTGCACCTCCTCCTCTTGCCTTCAAAACAAGAGGAGCAAGCCCTAGATTATGAGGTTATCTCTAGATCTAATGTTTTGCTTTGTTACTCACATATATTTTTTATAAAAAGAAGTAAAAGAAGATAGGACAGACTTGTGGAGCCACCTAAACCCTTTACCATTTGAGGGTATGATGGATGCTTCATGGTTTGATGATGTTTACCCCAGCCCTATCCAATGGTGGATAGAACAATCTTGCAGAAATACACACCCACCTTGGCATGATTTTTTTGTTCTACCCATTTTCATTAACCTATTGCAGATTTTTGCTGAGCACTCATGGAGATTCCACCATATATTCAGTGGATGATTATGTGTCCCTTGTTTTGGTTAATAACCAAACACAAGGGAAAGTTTCATGCTTTTGATGAACTCGTCAAATGATTACAATTGGACCTTAAAGTGTAATAGATAGGAAGAATAAACTCAACATATGAGCATTATATTTCATGTATGTTCCTTTGGCATCTTGGATTATGCCCTTTTTCCATGTAAAGCTAAATTTTGAAGAATTTTGTAGCTAAAATAAGGATGTGGTATGTAGGGTTTCGGGATGTGAATGTTGGCCACCCCACCACATGTTTTACTTGCTTCTCATGGCCTTTTCTTAGAAGAAACAACATATATTTATGGTGTTCTCATGCACTATTTCATAGCACATGTCACCATGTTGGAGCCAAATGTTACCCCCCAAAAATGCAAGGTCATTTTGATAATTTTTCCAATAGAAGAATGCATCAGTAGAGGGTTGCTTGAGGGACTGAAAAATGTCAATCTGAAATCAAGGGGCAAGAGGCTTACCTTATGTCAAATTCACAAAAGTTGTTGATGAGGTTTTGTCTTGGGATAAACAAAGATCACCACCTGGAAGCAAACATGACCATTTCTCCCTAAACCAAGGAGTGGCTCAATCTACATTTATTATTGACGATCGGGATGCTCTATGGCATATGTAATTATAAAATGATGTTAGCTTCTTGTTACCCCTTGAAATGCAAATTCCTTTTAAGGAACTTTGTGCAACAATACAAATCTCAGAATGGTATTCCTTAGTGTGCAGTTGGAATCTTCAATATATTCTTGGTAATGTACAAACAACCAAGGGGATGTTATATATCTAGCTTGCTGGAAACAGTGTAAGCTAGGAAGAATAGGAAGAGCACTTATGATGAACACATTATGGGAGCAACTTTTCTCAGTAAGATGCACATATGACACTGTTATCCCTTTACCATGGAACAAAAAGAAGGAATGGTTATTCTGGGTAGCAAGGAATATCATCAATGATGGACCATATAGACTTATGTCCCATGGGCCATATAGAGATATTTCAAACTCACGGATGGGTGTGATAGAAGGAAGGTAAATTAGTTATTTGTTTCACAACTATATGAAGAAAAATTAGAAGATACATCTATGTCTTGTAAAATTTCTACCCCTACTGGTGACAAGGATTTGTACTCCAAGTATAGCTCCATTATGTTTGATAAGATGAAAATTGAGAAAGAGTAGGTGGAGCAAATTGCTATTAAATAGATACTTCTACTCATCCATGAGGTGAATGGTGAGTGAAAGGAAGATAGATGTTGCATTCCTATACTACTTTCTATCACATGTTATCACCCAAGGACTATTATCACCCAAGGAAAAGACCATTTAAAAATTACAACAATCAGAAGATTAAATACCACAGGTAGCTTTACAACCAAAATATTAGAACACAGACACTAAAAACGGGGATAAAATTTAGTGCCTGACAAATCAAATCAGTTAAAATGGGTAGTTAAACTCATTCAATGTTGTACAAATCATACATTATTAACCAAAGAGATATAGTTTGCAAGCCATGTATTCATTCATTTACCCTAGTATCAGGGTTTTGTTTGCAGAAAAAACAATTAGCTATCTAAAACCGGATCACTGACAATAGGGCCTTCCTTCAATGGTGAGGTTGAGGGGATAACAAGCAGCCTTTGTTTAGTAACAGCCTTACCTTTTACTTAAAATACAAGGGTCTTGTTTGCAAAAATTATTAACAACCTAAAACTGGATCAATGCCAATGGGACCTTGGTTCACTCGTGAAGTAAATTGATCCATTTTATTCATTAACTCTACTGTAAAATACTAGGGCATGTTTGTAGAAAAAACATAAACTACCTAAATTCCCAGGAGTCCTTGATTCACTGGTAACGTTTGTAGAGTATTAATCCGTGGAGCTTATGGAAACTGAAAAAAAATAAGGATGGTGGAAACACACTTGATCCTTCTACAAATGCATCTATCAATAATGTTGTAAATGGTCATGTTGCCCCTACTGGATCTACATCTCTTGCAGTTGATCACTCACAAGTCGAACTCACTAAGGTTGGTTTCTCTCTCAACACCTTTTTTAGTATGACTACAAGATGCATTGGTCTGTCCTTTGTTGGTGATCTCCATCTTCATCCTATTACTGCACATTACCCTTTTCAATGAGTAATCCCTTGCTTCCAGTTTAACATTTAATATTAGTTTTGAGAAAGGGTTTATTCTAGTCAAATAATGGCTAGGGAAGTTCACATCAGTGCCACAAATTCAATTGCAATGAAGTTAAATCAATTCCATTTACGGTTATGCATCGATCTAAGTTACACAAATGGTGTGATAACGATGTGATCATCCCCTTAAAATGCAAATATTTTGATGTACTGGAGCCAAAGATCTCTGAGTATGGTGGCTTCTCAAATTCCCTTTTACATCTGCTTGTTATCTTTGCTCAGAAGCAAGCCTACCATAACGGGACTCTTACTGTACTATAGTTGCAAAAGCATTAGAACAATTTTGTTAACGAGTAGGTGCATTTCCAAGATGTATTGAATGTAATTGGAGGCACCTTTAAGCACACTGCAAATTAGGTGGCCTTCATCAACAACCTTGGATGTCCTTTTCTCTAGTACCTCAGATGTTGCTAAGTTTCCAACTGTACACAAATGTGTATCCTGGTTGAACTAAATCATAGCTTTCTTATGCTCACAAAAATTCAAAAGTAGACAGTGAAGGCAATTTACATCGTATACAGTCATCAGAGATTAATTATTTGTAGGATATAGAAGCTCAGCTTTTAGTCTTAAAATAAAATATTATCTAGCCCTGAAATGTTCTCATGTCACGGCCCCATTTCAACTAAAAAACCTTCATATTCCAATTCCATAGATTTCTTCTGATATCCAGAAGAAAAAAGGCTAGAAGTCGATGGAGGAGTAACCAAACCTCCCATTAATGAACCTCGTGATGGTGACTTAGAACATGCACTATATGAAGCTCTATGCACTATGGATGTACATAGAGCTGATATGTACTAATCTTGTCTTGGTTTGGAGAAAAATGGGTCATAGCATCAGCTGAATGGATATAGAGTTTTGACATTGAGGAATCATGCACATTGCCTAGAAATAATTGAGATTTAGGTGGCCCTTGCATGCCACTAGACATTTCTGCAGAATGCAGTGGCATCTGATAGGGACCATATGTGCAATATGAAGTAGCTAGAAGACTATTGAAAGTATCTCCCTACAAAGGACTAACACTATGGGATGTTATACGAAAACCATTGTTATCAGAATAAGGATGATAAGGCAGTGATGGTATAGGCCTAGTTGGACCGCTCCATGATGGTTGTGCATAATCACCATAATGTATGGGAAATATTGGTGGTTGCATATTAAAAGTGTAAAGACCTTCTGCAAGTCCCACCCCAGAGTCAGACGGAAGCCGTCCTACCACTCTTACAGCTAATGTTTTTCCTTCCAACCTGTAACCATTCATACGTGCAATAGCTTGAACAACACATTGGATGTCATCAAATTTTACACAACCATAACCTATGCTTGAACCATTCACATGGTCCCTAATGACTTTGGATTCAACTATTCTACCAAAAGAAGAGAAATATCAATCAATTGTTCTTCATCCATGGTAGGAGGCAGACATCCCACATGAACATTTGAGTGATCAGTTTCTTTATTATGACTATGTTCTAAATGAGGTCCCAAATCCATATGGGTAAAGGAAGGACTATCAAAACTAGATTCCACACCGACATGTGAAGCTTAGGGGTTGTATACATATGGATGAGTACATTGTATGGATGAGATAACAAATCCACCACCATTATTTATATCAGGTCCTATTCCAACACTTCCAGCAGATGTGTGTTCCAAGCCTTCAGCTAACCATGACATATAATTGTCTCTAAGACCCAATGGTTCATTGGACTGTATTGGAAGCCCAGACCCACTGTTTTCCAAAGATACCTTCCTTATCTTGGGTCCTATTCCATCTTTCTCACTTTCTGGATGTTGCAAGGCTCCAGTATTGTCTGTAAGACCCGGTGATTGAGTGGATTGCCTTGAAATCCTAGACCCACTCTTTTCAATAGATACCTTCCTTATCTCAGGTTCTATTCCAGCATTTTGATTTTCTGGGTGTTCCATGCCTCCAGCTAACCATGATATATAACTATATGTAAGACTGAGTGGTTGAGTGGACTGTCCTAGAAGCCGAGACCCACTCTTTTCAATAGACACCTTCCCAGGTAATATTCCAACATTTGGATTTTCTGGGTGTTCCAAGCCTCCATCTAACCATGACTTATAATCATTTGTAAAATCCAGTTATATTTGAGAGGATTGCATTGGACTCCCAGACCCCCTCTTTTCCATTGATGCCCTCGTTATCTCAGGTCATATTCCAGTATTTCCATTTTGTGGGTATTCCAAGCCTCCCGCTTGAGCTAACCATGACAAATAAATGTTTGTACGATCAAGTATTTGAATGGACTGTCTTGGAATCCCAGACCCACTATTTTCCATAGATACTATTGATCTTTCTATTCCAAGTTCAAAGCATAAATCATGGGGGTTAGTAGCACCCACCTTTGCACCCTCCAATGATACCTTCATTGGATTATTAATGGTTGAATGTTCATCACCACATGCCATCTGCATTACTGGACAATCCATTTTCCCATGACCTTCCTGCCCACATAATCAACACTGCTAAGGAATTCGAAGTGTGCCTTTAATTTTTTCCAATTCCCCTAGTTGAGATAGTATGTGTATATTGTTGCGTTCATCTACAGGCACGAGCAATTTTTCAACCATCATGCAAGCCTTCTCTAGAGAATTTTTATTATCTGCTTCTACCAAAACATACAGTTCTTCATTGTTTGATGGCTCTGAATTCTCTGATAACTTATGGGATCCTCTCCCTCTTAACTTTATCGAAGCCCCAGTTTCTTGCTCCAATTCTTTATGTGTATTTCCATGGGGCCCCATGATAAGCCCAATGAAGTTGTATCCAAGGTATTGTTTGACAGGTACATAATTTTTCTTGGATTGCTTACCGGCAAATGGCCTAAAAGCAGGGAGTTTCTCACTCAACCTTGCATATATCATTTCTTTTTCTTGAAGAAGCTTTTCTCTGGCTCTAAACTCCCTTGTATTTATTCTAAACCCCAAGTTGTTATATTGAGGCTCTGGTGATGGATATCTTTTCCCATCCTCTGATTCAACAATAACATTTCCAGTCTAAATTCTATGATTGATAATAGAGATAGTAATACTTAGTTCCTACACTACAGGGTCTACATCAGCTAACTTCTTCATAAAATATGGAAGTTCTATTTGATCTTTAATTGGAATTTTTTATTTTTCTGCAACCCATCTTGATCTTTTCTTCTTACCACTACATTCACCTTCATTTGCTAGCATTGAAATTTTTGGTTCTTCGGCAACCCATCTCGATCTCTTTTTCTTACCACTACATTCACCTTCATTTACTACTCCTCCTTTGATTAGATGGCTTTTGACTCATGGTCTTTTTGGAGTATGAACATAGATAACTCTTGGTAGCAATATCAAGAATAAGTATCATCTTGGATCTTGAGAGGCATTCTTTTAGATAAGAAGGGGAATCATCTGAATCAGGTTTTTTCAATATCAACTTTATCACATATAAGGTCCACTTGGGTAGTTTCTTGGTAATGTGTGAGTAGAAAAAATGGTTGTGTGAGAAGGCACAGTTTCTCAGCTGATGTCTATTGATTACCAATGTTTATATAGTGCACTGAACCATTTGATGCTTCCTTTAGTTTTGTTGGTACATGTGCACACTGTAGTCCTCGGATGGTTGATTATGCATACCTAAGTCTAATTAATTGATGATCTTATTATGTGAAAGAAATTTAAGTGTGATTTTATAGTGAATTGTACATTTTTTTTTTATTTGGGAATGGTTTTCTTAGTTGGTCTGTTGGGATCACATTGTGCCCATGCAAAAGGCATCAACCATTGCATGCTCTATCATATATCAACTTTTTTCTACTGAGAAATAAATTGAGATTGGAATTTAGTGCATGTAGTTGTGGCCATCAGCTGTAAACATATTGTTTTTGACATTTAATGGTTTCCATGAAATAAAATTTTATGAATATCAAATTGATATTTGTACTTTTGACAATAAAGGCATATTATAACTGAATACCAAACATAGCTGTGGCTGCCAAAAATGATTTGTATTTCCATCTTATTCATCAAGTGAAAGCTAATGGAGAACATAAGGTGGAGCGAAACTTGTATATTGTCCATGCTTAACAAAACCATGACCTCTGTGGGCTGTTTTGACAAAGCCGTGGATGGTGGCTTGGCCCATATTGGAGGAAGATGAGTTTGGGACACCATTTTATCATCCTTTGCTTCTATATAAATTGAAATTCTCCTTTCCATGGCATCATCCACCATAGCATAGATATTTTTTACAACGAAAATTCTTACCAAAGTGTTGAATCAGCTTGTATGTTATAACAATTGCTTTTTTTCTTTTTGTCCATTTATAATTTTATTGCATGTACAGGAATAAAATTTATCTAGTTTGGACCTTCCTTATACAATGATGATAAAACTTATTGTTATTATATGGAATACCTATGGACTATATACCTTGAGAGAGAAGATAGAAGTTTGACCCTTGGTCTTGTGGGTAAAAGGGTTGTTTTCCCACCTTGATTGTACACCTTGGTGTTGTGGGTGAAAGGGTTGTCTTCCCACTTTGTTATTAGCACTCTTGTTGACCTTTGACCTTGTGTTGAACCTTGTTGGTCCTTGTGCTAGCGCCTCCCTCTCCTAGTGTGGCACCTTGACCCTTTTTCCATGACGACTTACCTTTATTGTTATGTTCTCCTTTTTATCCTCCTTGAGGCTGCTACTATGTATGGAAGTGTGCCACAGTCTGATGGATGTGTTAGAGTGTGGTTTAAGTCTTCCTATGGACATTTGAAAGGAGCTTCTTTTTGCTTGATGTATGATTGTCCTAAAAGACTGTCATTTACTGTAGCAATGGGATTGAAATTTCATCCTCATTTCTAGACTATTTTGATTAATACCTTGCAGTCTGTATTTGTCCAACTCTGCCCTACAAATACCTATCTCTTTCTCTCTCAGGTATGTCCATTGTTTTGTTAGTGAATGTCTCCTAAGAGACAAAGTCTGATCATAACATAGAGTTGAGTATATAAAGGAAGGTCTAAACCACATTTTTTTATCCTTTACATATGCTAGTTTAACTTGTTCATTAACTTATTACTACTATTGTTATTTATTGTCCTTGGATGCTTCAACTTTAACACAGGGACCTTTGTGAGAGTTAAGTTGAAAGAAATGAAAATTATGTTATATATGTTACCACATTGTTTTCTCCTTTACGTATGCTAGTTTAACTTGTTCATTAATTTATTACTACTGTTGTTATTTATTGTCCTTGGATGCTTCAACTTTAACACAGGGACCTTTGGGAGTGTTAAGTTGAAATAATGAAAATTATGTTATATATATTGTATTGCAATCACTTGAAGTGTTTCATAGTTTGGACCTTCCTTATACGGTGATGATAAAACTTATTGTTATTGTATGGAACAACTATGGACTATATACCTTAAGAGAGAAGATAAAAGTTTGACCCTTGGTTTTGTGGGTAAAAGGGTTGTTTCCCCACCTTGATTGTACACCTTGGTCTTGCAGGTAAAAGGGTTATTTATGTACCTTGATGGTACACCTTGGTCTTGTGGGTGAAATGGTTGTCTTCCCACTTCATTATGACCACTCTTATTGACCTTTGATCTTGTGTTGAACCTTGTTGGTCCTTATGCTAGCTGTTTGGTCTAAGCCGTGACCTTTTTTGGGATGCTAAGTTGGGTTGTGACCTTTGCTGAGTCTGCTAGATTGAACCATGATTGTTTCTTGGGCTGCCTTCATTCGATATGTGGTCTGTTGGCTGTTCTGAGGTCTTTTCTGTGAGTGTAACATTGTTTTTGGTGCCTACCATGACCTTTGAGGTTGCTAGTATTGAGTCGTGACCTTGTGGGATGCCTTGGACTGAGCCGTGACCTTGTGGGTTTCCTTGGACTAAGCCGTGACCTATGCTAGGACAGAACCATGATCTCTTTGGGTTGTTTGGACAGAACCATGACCTCTGTGGGTTGTTTGGACAGAGCAGTGACCTCTGTGAGCTGTTTGGACTAAGTCGTGACCTTTTTGGGGCTGCTAAGCTGGGCTGTGACCTTTGCTTAGTCTGTTAGATTGAACCATGATTGTTCCTTGGGATGCCTTGACTCGATATATGGTTTGCGGACTGTTCTGAGGTCTTTTATGTGAGTGTTTTGTTGTTGGTTCCTACCATGACCTTTGCTAGGGCTAATGTGGTTCTTGTTCAGCCTGCTGCAACATGTTGAGTCTGTTTAGACTTTATAGAGGTTTTTTTTCTCCTTTTCATCCTCCTTGAGGCTTATACTATATATGGAAGTGTATCGCAGTCTGCTGGACGTGCTAGAGTGTGGGTTAAGGCTGCCTCTGCACATTTGAAAGGAGATTCTATTTGCTTGATGTATCACTGTCCTAAAAGACTGTCATTTATTGCAGCAATGGGATTGAAAGTTCATCCTCATTTCTAGATTGTTTTGATTAATACCTTGAGATATGAATTTTTCTCATGCTTCCCTACATCTACCTATCAAGTATGTCAATTGTTTCGTTAGTGACTTGTCTCCTAAGAGACAAAGTTTGATCATAATATATATATATATATATATGAGTATATAAAGGGAGGTCTAAACCACATTGTTTTCTTCTTTTTGTCCATTTATAATTTTATTGCATGTGCTTGACTAATTCTGGTGTACATCTATGGGACTCTGCATCCAATAGATAGGTAGAGTAAATTACTACTTTCATGTTTTCAATTTCTTTTTGTTTTGCTTAAACAGTGGCATTCCATGTGGGCATTTTGGACAAAGTTGAACAGCTGTGGGAGATTTGCTAGTTTTGTTTCGAGGTATATATGATAGTGGGATTGGCATAGTCTATATTTGACTTTTATTTTATTGTATTTATATTTCAATCTAAACATGGTTTCTTTCCTTGATTGCAGGTTAGTGGTTGGTTAAGTTACCTCTGAATAAAATGATCACATAAGTATTCATACTTCTTGTTAGAAAGAAAACTAGAAAGTATTGTTGCTAATATTTCATCTCATTTCATTTCCATTTATCTAGTGGCTAAGAGTACTTAGAGATAATGCCCATTCTTCTTGATGTGAAATGGAATTACTAGTATACTTATTTTTACTATTCTATATACATTTCGGGTAATGAGTTGCTCCATTGGAGACTAAAGAAAATTACAAGGGATCATATCTTGCTGATTCCAAAATTTCTATCTAATTTTTTTAAAATATTTTAGAGGTTACTTTTTCCTAGGATGGGCATATACATCCTAGGAAAGAGCATCCAAATCTTATAAACACTCTCCAAATGTTTTCTAACAATATTTCCATCCATTATAATATCATGCAATAAGTAAATGATTTATTGGTTTATTAGATGTGGAGATTTTTTGTACATATATTTTAAATATTCCAAATTTACTAGTTCAAGTTTTGGTCCTTTGAAGTTAAGATGGACATCAAAATATGATTGAAACTATCTGAAGGTTGTGTAAGATGTTCATGGAACCTGAGAGAAACATGCACATGTGTTCATTTTACAGGGGATGGTGGCTTGGCTCACATTGGAGGAAGATGAGTTTGGGACACCATTTGCTCATCCTTTGCTTCTATATAAACTGAAATTCTCCTTTCCATGGCATCATCCACCATTATCTTTAAGTTACTTATGAATTTTCAGTCAAATTCAGATATCTTGGCATGACTCTATATGACTCGGTAGATAGTTTAACAATGGATGCATGCTTGCCATTCCTATAAATTTCTGAGATTTTTTCATTTTGCATAATTCAAGCATACAAAATAATGATTACCAAGTTACTATAGATCCATAATGACTTACCTTGTACTAGTCCTTCAAGTTCTTTAACTTCTCTTATTAAGTGCAAAAATATATTTGCACTTAATAAACGCAATTGACAAACTTGAAGGACTAGTACAAGGTAAGCCATTATGGATGTATAGTAACTTGGTAATCATTATTTTGTATACTTGAATGATGCAAAATTTGTTTGAATATCATCATTGTCAAGCAATAACAACTTCTTAAAGGGTGTTAGCTCAATGGTAGAGCACCTGCCTAATTATAGGCAGGAGATTGGCGGTTAGATTCCTCCGTGCCCTATCATAAATTAGTGACTAAGAAAATGACAAAATTCGCATATATACGACTATTAATATCTAATTTCCAATATCTTATAGCGCGACTAACGTTTAGTCATATTTAGCTTAGTCATTAATATGTTATCATCTAGTAGTTTATTTAGTCGTATATTTGGTCATTAATTGTGGAAATCAATGAGTCTAAATCAATGACTAAATCAGTGACTAAATCAATGACTATCAATGACTAAATCATTGACTAATAAGTCAACCAATTATGACTAAGTGAAATACGACTAAGTTAGTCAAGCTATAAGATAGTGGAAATTAGCTGCTATTAGTCATCGACTCGAAAATAGTCGTTTATAGACGAATTTTAGTCATTAATTCCTCATTTTGTACTACTGCATCATTCAAATAGAATTGCAATGGAAGCACTTCATCTTGGAAGAGGCAACATGAGAAATGGAGGATAAGATGTGAGAGGCATATCCTTCCATGTTCTAGAATGAGCAAGAGAGCTCAAAATAAAAGAACACTGAGGATGGTGTTAAGAATAAGGGGGGGAGAAATGTGATACCCCAAAAAAAATTCAATTGTTTTATTTTGATTTAATAATTGTGACAATTTGTAAAAGTTATTTAAAAACTCAAAAACACTCACAAGAGGTGTGAGTGACACTTTACACAACAAACTATTGATTTTATTATTTAATAAAAGAAAAGGTACTTGGAGAATTCGACTAAATGAGGCGACACCACCATGGCATAGAGAAGATTTGTAAGCAAGCAAGAGAGATCTTTACCACTCAAATCCAATCTAAAACTCAACAACCAAACAAGATCCTAAATCATAGGGATTTATGGATTGATTGGGATGGCACAAGACTTGGGAAAATCTATATATAGTAGTGTACTCAGATAGAATGGGACGCTGTGTTGTGCATGGAAAAACTATGGTTGAGTGTTTCTTTCTTTCATAAGTCCATCATTGCTTGTTACGGACTCTGAGAGACAGTGTCATGTGGAAGTATTGCTTGGTGTTCTAGTGCATGGTGGTGATTAAGCTCGGGGGTGGATTTTGGAAAGCAATGGTGTTGCTCTCTCCTTTGGTTGGGAGGAGCTAATTCTCCAATTTGTCATTTGCCTTGTTTCAAATAAGTGTCCTATTGCTTAATCATCTTAATGATTGTTTAAAATTACAGTAGTGTAGTATATATATATATATATATAAACATTACAATTACCTATTAACCTTATATATATATTATATATCAATTATAAAGGAAGTCATAAACTCAATCTCATTAACATTATGATGCACATATATATGAGTGGGTATAATATGTTGTTACATTAACATCATCATATGGTGACTTTGACTATGTAATGATTGTAATTATGGCCATACCTTGATTCGCCGGAATAACACGCGTGTAAACTATCATTATGAACATTCATAAATATTATATTAATATTAATGTAATATTATATTGTGATTGTAAATTTCAAAATACCATATTTATATTTATATATAATTATAATATTAGTAAAGTTAATGGGTGGACAAATATATTCTACATTTTTAAGAGATGGAACTTTGTGATTTAAATTTTAAGAAATTTAATCCTTATCAATAAATTTAAAATGATTTTTAATTTATATATTATTATCATAATCATATAATTTAATCTATACACAAATATATGTCTATATAAATTGAATAATATTATTTTATTATGTTAATTATATATAACATTTTCTATATATGTTATAGATTAAGCTATTAAGTGGTATAAATATATATATTAGCACAATTATTTAATTGGTGGTTCATGAATAGCAATAGGTCACAGGTTATATGTTATCAACAAATTATATGTTTTTAAAGATAAATATGAAAGATATTTGTTTTATCTAGAATTTTACATTTAACAAGAAAGAAAAATGTGAAATGTGATTTTCACATTTAAAGTTACTATAAATATATAAAATATATTAGATATATATATATAAGTGAGTTTAATAATTAAGAATATGTATTTCTTTTTAAACCACATGTTAAAATTAAATTATTAGTAGATATTAAAAAATTAAATGTTAAAAAAGTTATTTTTATAATTGTAAAAGTTATTTGAAAAAAGAAACATAAACAAAAAGCAATTATTTCATTTACTAATTTATAAAAAATTATATCTTATCTTAATTCTTTAATATTTTATAAAATATATATTTTTTATTTTTTTTAAATTAATTCAAATTGTACCATATTAATAATATGTTAATAATTTAAAATAATATTAATCACTTACAAACACAAATTCTTAACATGGCCTTCACTTAAGCAGACACACATTCTTAACATGGCATTCACTTAAAGTGTAAAATGTCAATATACTCATAATAACTAGGATCAAGACCATATCCATAACATAACGTGTTAATTTTTCAAGACCATATCCATAAAATGTCAATATACTCATAATAACTAGGATCAAGACCATATCCATAACGTAACGTGTTAATTTTTCAAGACCATATCCATAAATTAACGTGTTAATTTTTCGAGCACTCCATGAATCATGAAACGAAATGCTAATTTTTCAAACACTCCATCAATTATCAAACGAAACCACTCGGACCTTCAATTTGTCAAGTGGCCCACTATAACCACCGCATATTCTGCAAGTAATTTCTTACGTACGTGACAATGTACTCGCAACAATAAATCTTTATCTAAAATAGCTTTCAAAGTTCAATTAAATCTTCCTCTAAACAGCTTTCAAAGTTCAATTAGTTATTAAAACAATTTTTAAAGTTTAATTAGTTGTTTTAATTTGTAACTTGTTAGGTGACTTTGTCAAGGATATGGTGATCCATGGATGGAGTTAAATGGATTTTATCCCATCTACCCAGATTCAATTTAGTTGAGACATCTTCTAACTTCTACCATTCACAATTGAAGGTGACCTTATATCCATTTATACCCATTGCGGAAGTTTAAATATAATTTTGAAAATTATAAAACTAGAGGGCCAAATTACGCACTCACATGCGAGGTTGCCTAATTTGGCCCTCTAATTTTATAATTTTCAAAATTATATTTAAACTTCCACAATGGGTATAAATGGGTATAAGGTCACCTTCCATTGTGAATGGTAGAAATTAGAAGATGTCTCAATTAAATTGAATCTGGGTGGATGGAATGAAATCTATCTAACTCCATCAACGGATCACTATATCCTTGACAAAGTCACCTAACAAATTACAAGTTAAAAGAAATAATTAAACTTTAAAAATTGTTTTCATAACTAATTGAACTTTGAAAACTGTTTATAGAAAGATTTAATTGAACTTTGAAAGCTGTTTTAGAGAAAGATTTATTGTTGTGAGTACATTGTCACGTACGTAAGAAATTACTTGCAGAATATGCGGTGGTTATAGTGGGCCACTTGACAAATTGAAGGTCCGAGTGGTTTCGTTTCATAATTGACGGAGTGTTTGAAAAATTAACATTTCGTTTCATGATTCATGGAGTGGTCGAAAAAATATGAAAACCAAATTTATTCTGGAAGGATTTCTTTGTTCAAAACAAATTAAATATTTAAAATATTTCACTGGTACGGCTGCTGCAAGTCAAGCAAGCCAAAAAGTATTCTGGCAGAAGTTGAAATCATTGAGAATGCGCCGACCGCTTGCCGTGTCAAATTGACGTTTGCATGACTTCTTGGCAAGATGATGGTGATGGCACTGGTATTGTCATTGGTACGGCTGCTGCAAGTCAAGAAAGCCAAAAAATCACTAGGAAGAAAGCGGCAAAACCTATTGCTCCCTAGTCCCTACCTGTTTTGCGTTATTCTTTGAAACTCTTTACAATTCTATCAATTGTTTTTGCAGCTAATTCTGGTGAATTTGGGAGTTGTTAGCAAAATGTTGATGTGTAACGTGCCAGAATGCAAGTGTTATGTCAACAAATTGCTGACATGGCATTTTTCACATAACACGTAATCTAGCAAATTGCTGAGATGGCATTTTCACCTAACATATCACACATTAGCATTTTGCTAATCTAGCACCTAGCATGAGGCATATCTTGTTGTTGTAAAGTTAGTTAAAAGCAATGCAAAACCGACGTATATGTTGAACCTTTAACAAGAGAATGACCTTTGATACATCGAATTAAAACATCAATTAATTGATGCATGTCGATAAATTGATGCCTAGATTGCCTTGGACAAAATTAATTACTGTTTTGGGGATTACTCTCTATCGAGAGTTCTGGTTTTCCTCATTGGTTGCGGGTTCGTTCTTTCTTGGATGGCAAGCTTGCTCTTTTGATTGATCAATGGTGGTCTTTGGGTCTCTTTTGTCATGTTGTTGTGTTTTGGTTTTATAGTTATGAGCTAGTATATTCTGGCTTTGTTTAGGCTTGATCTTATGTGTGAAAAAAAAGGTCCAATAGGTGGGTTTTTGTTTATTGCGCTCAAGAGGCGCATTCTACAAACCAGTAGGGGGAGGATGTGTAACTCCTTCCGTGCTCATCCTATGATAGGTGTCTTTAAAAAATAATAAAATATTATAAAAAATAACATGTGGGCTCAACTTAATTTAAAACATTTATAGTGGTATATATATATAACTACACAAATTAGATAAATTAAAACCTTCATCAACACTTGCACTCTAAAAATTGAATTGCATTTGGAAAGATTTGATCCCTCTCGACCCCTGGTAGATCCACTTTAGAACAAAAATTCACAAAGATATAGTTCAAAGGAGATTTATTATAATGTTACTATTGTTAATGTCTTTTTGCCAATGTACGGGAAGTGTAGGAGTTTAGTGAATGCACATAATTGCGCTGAGTCTCAGGGAGATCTTGTAACATGTGTCGAGTGTTTGTTGAGTAACAAAATAATACAAAGTAAATAAAAAAGAATAATACAAAGTAAAAAGTAATAAATATTATTCATTTCGAGAATAATACAAAGTAAAAAGTAAATATGAGACTTAAACTAGAGACTTTAGAGCTTAGGATTAGGTAGTAAATATTATGTCGACCATAAACAAAAAATAATAATACAAAGTAAAAAGTAAATATGAGACTTAAACTAGAGACTTTACTTTTTACTTTTAATACAAAGTAAAAAGTAAATATGAGACTTTAGAGTGTTTGTGGAGTAACAAAATAATACAAAGTAAACAAAAAAGAATAATACAAAGTAAAAAGTAGTAAATATTATGTAGGCCATAAAGAGCTTAGGATTAGGTGGCTCAGGTATTGCATTCAATGAGCTATTCAAGGAGAGGTTTGCACTTGGGGAGATTTCATCTCTGGCACTTGATAAAGCCTAGGATTTGGATCTAGGCTGGTGTATTTGAAATAATGTCCAAGTCATGGATTATAATAATGGTCAAGTATTCTCATATTTATCACCCTATGAAGCTTTCTTATTCTTCATTGGAAGGTAAGTGGAAGATATAAAACCCAACTCATTGAGTATGAATGTGTTTTACTTATGTGTATCAGTTTATTTATTTATTATTAATTTACATTTATAATTTTACTTGGACAAGTTGAAACACTAACATAAATAGTTGAATATAAAATGTTTATACATTTATATAAATTTTCCATAAATATGCAAAATTTATTTATAGATCCTAAGGCATTGACAACATATTATGAATTAATAATATAAAAACAAGTACTAAGCTCACTAAGGTTGTAAATATTATTTTCACCTTCATCCATTCCATCCATTCCATAAACTATGAGATTAAGATGTCTACGTGCCATTGTATTACAAGGTTGTATAACTACATCAATGTTGTTATTTGATAAAAGTTTACCATCTCGAATCTACACTAACAACCCTTCAAACATGAAAATGATAGTTCAAAAATGAAAATCTAAGATAATACAATTTTTTTAATGTTAACAAATAACCATAACAGAAATGTAGAAACTTCTTTTGTTGTAGTCACCATGAATTTATCATTTAACATTATTATATGTAACAACAATTATCTAATGGTATTTTACATCATGCTAGAGTCCATTCAAAAGTTAAATTAAAACATGGTAATGAAATGATGAAAGGAAACAATAACAATTCAATTTATAGAGAATATATAATTCCCTTCAAAGGGAAACACATACAAAATAGAGATAGCATATTATGAGATCGGCTTAAATATTTTTAAAGCACAACATGCACATGGGATTGAGATGGATTCACAAGAAACATAGAAAACATAGAAAATATTTTGATAATTTTGTTGAATGGCATAATAAAATAAATAAGTTTCTAAGATGAATTATATAATGTATAGTTAATTAATGTATTATAAAGTGACATGGCATTTTAGGAGTATATATTTAGATATTCCATATTTTCAATTTAAATTAAATAAAAACTAGAAGCAAACATTGTGAGTAATGTATCTAATTTTAAAACTAAATTTAAGTATATTTTTTTAAGTAAGAATATTTTAATCCTTATTTACCAAAGTTTTAAGAAAAAAATTGAAAATAAAAATTCTTTAATAGTAACTTCCAAACCAAAAAAATTACACATTTCATAAGAGCCAACAAAAAGGATATGATAAAAACCTTGAAACTTACTTATATGATAAATAATTAGAACATGAAATAACCCTCACATTTTGAAGTCTCCACCACCGTTGTTATCAACTATGATCTAAAGGACACATGTAATTTATGGTTACATATATACATTAATATTCAGACTCAAAACTCATGGCCGTGTTTGCATCAATCTCACATGTAATTTATGGTTACATATATACATTAATATTCAGACTCAAAACTCTTGGCCGTATTTGCATCAATCTCATAACATGTTGATTGTATGTTATAACTAGGGATCATTTAAGAGTATAAAATCAATTGCACGTTCCCGGTATCTTTAAGATTGTTAAAAAAAACATGTATTTTATGGATACATATAAATTAATATTATTCAAAACCTAATTTCATCTTTAAATTAACATCATACATATTGTTATAACAAGGGATCTTTCTATATCTTTAATTGTAATGATGACCTTAGTCACCTAAGCACCTTAATCATCAAATACGGTTTACGCCAATGATCTACCCCACAAATGTCTTTAATAAACTAAGAAATACCCTAATAAACTAGAAGAAAAATAAATCAAACTATTAGTTCTCCACATGGACCTAGACAAATGCATAATGTGGGTGTTCAAGGCAACTAGCACTAACCTTAACCAATGGCTACTCTAGAGAGAGATAGTGTTTAGGTAGGAGGGAAAATAGTAAAAGAAATCTATAAGAATGTTGTAGAGTGAATATCTAAGAGAAAAATGCTCTAATAGCAAATGAAAAGGATATGACTCAAGATGCCTTATGAAAAACCAATAATAAATGTCTAAAACCTTGTAAAACTGAGTAAAATAAAGTATTAAAAAACTTGAAACAAATTACTTGTGTCCTCATTTGCCCAATAAACTTTTTGTATATTTACAATAGATATGTTGAGACTAAATACCAACTAAAGAAAATATTAAAATGAATGCAATGCATGTAATTAGAAGGATGAAAGCATGCCAGTAATCTAACAATTCTAACTAATTCCGTAATCAAATTGTTGTCAATAGGGTGTGTATCTTCTTGGATGGATGCACTAAAACCCTATTGAAAGGATTTGATGACTTCGATAAATGTGAACTTATAAATATTGAACTCTTTTCTCCAATGTAACACTTTGAATTTCAAACTCAAGATTGTTGGGAAAATTGGTGTTCATAGATTTTCTCAGTGATTAAGGAGGAAGTCCCTATAATGAAATTTTTTCAAAAAAATTAAACATTTTGAATAGTTTTTTTAAAGTTTTGTTTGCAAATGTTTCTTTACCCTTTTGCTTTGTATGTCATATAAGTAAATATTATGTACACCACAACTTGATTATAAATGCATTTTTTTCTATATAATTTTCCCAACACACTTTCTTCTTTATGGCTTTATTTTTTCCTTGGATTCTTTATGACTTTATGTACAAAATAGTCAAATTTGCAATCTTGTTTTAGTGTATAAAGATCTTTAATTACAATATTTTCCATAAAAAAAAATTGAAAAAAATCATACATTAACATTTATATCATAAACAAAAAATATAACAATTTTTTTTTTCCTCATATATTATATATATCAAATTCATCATTATTAATTAAAAAATATTAAATCTGAAATCTTTAAAAATTCTAAATTTATAAAATATAAAATCAAAACTATAATTTTATAAAAAAATAAATTATAAAAAACTACAACACTTGTTCTCAATCACTTGAATGTTATACATCAACTTAATCAATAATTATAATTTTTTAAATCTATAATATTTAAAATCAAATAAATTTACACTGTGTTCTCAATCACTTAAATGAACACAATCACTTAAATGCTATACATCAACTTAATAAATAATTCTAAATTTTTAAATCTATAATATTTAAAATTAAATAAATTTACACCGTGTAAATTTTTAGAAAAACAAATTGAATGAAAGTAAAACACATCTTATATAAAATATATCAAATCAATCACTAAATAATTGAAAATTGTGAGACTTAAAATTTCTTTATAAATAAATTATTATTTTTATTATAATTTTGTAACACACATTAACTTAATAAATATTTATTATTATTAAATATAAATTTTAAAAAAACTAGAAAACAAACTTGAAAGTATTATTTTTGATAAAAATTATTAAATATATAATTAATATTTATAATGATAATAGCTATCAATATTTAATGAAATTTATTTAATTTACTTAACAATAAAAAATAATAATAATTTAATATTTTTTAAATATTTATATACTTGAAAATTTTTAATAAAATATTATTAAATCAACATAATTATTAAAACTTGAAATATTAAAAATATCAATATCATAATAAATATTTTAATATTACTACTTCACATAAACATAACCATAATATTTTTTAAAAAATAATCCATATAATTTAAATCAATAAAATCAATATATATATATTATTTTAAATAATAACTTTTAATTAAATACAATATAAAAATTTCCGTTCACTTTGCTCTGAAGAACATCATGCATTTTTGACATATTTACAAATCAATATATGCATTTTGGGTTGCCTCTAACATCATGCATTTTTGACATATTTACAAATCAATATATATTTGCAATGTATTTTTAACCGAATCTATAGTTTCAATTTTTCCAATTAAGATGTCCCCCCTTTAACATAAAAATGATAAAGACGTGCAGAAAATCATATGACATCAAGAGGTATCCAAATTGTATAGCTATAATGAACCCGCCGTCGCCCCGCCATGAAAATCACAACAATCACATTTCAAAGACGTTTAAACCATTAAAATCACGAGAATTATATTCTGAAAGGAAAGAAGAAGATTCCTGTCGTATTTGTCGAATGAAACTATAAATAAGATCTGTGAAGGGAGATGCTACACACAATCGATAGGAATCAATCTGTCAAGAGGCTTAATTTCATCCCAATATCTCTCGTTGGGATCATGGCTGGCGGTGTTAATACACGGCAGGAGGGGAGTTCAAAGAACTCAAAAGACAAGTACACGATGCCGATATGGAAGATTTTCAAATATGCCGATTGTGCAGATGGTTTTATGATGGTGTTAGGCACCTTGGGTTCTATTGTTGACGGATCTTTAGGCGGCGCGGGTGTCTTGATTATCTTGAGTCGATTAATAAATAGTCTCGGATCTCATCCCGCAGCTGTGAAGCATGGCGATTTCGTTAATACAATGAACAAGGTAATACATTTGCAGATAATTTATTTCCTAGTTTTATATTGTTGGTTGGGTTAATTGAATTTAAGAATACTGGTGTGCTTATGATGCAGCAAATAGTGCCTTTTCTGTATTTGGCAGCTGGAGTATGGATTGCAGCATTTTTAGGTACTCTCAAGCAACTGGTACTATTTATTCTTTAACGATTTAAAGTATGAAACGGTTTACAGTACAGCAATTTATTCAACATTTTGCAGAGGGTTTCTGTTGGACAAGGACTGGAGAAAGACAAGCATCTCTGCTGCGCAGAAAGTATCTGAGAGCTGTTCTCAGGCAGGAAGTTGGATTTTTCGATACCAGCCGAATACATATTGCTGAGGTGGTTAACAGTGTTTACAACGACACCCTAGTCATACAGGATGCCCTCAGTGAAAAGGTTCGATTCCGGCCACATCCACCCATCTCAAAACAGTGGTTCAAGTTGCAATAATTGACAAGTTTGTTTTTATCGATGGGTTGCTTTTTGAACTCAAATCATTGATTTCTCAAGATAGGCCATTCCTTGTTAGAAATTCAATTTGGGTGAATTTGATAGTTGTAGCTGAATGGATTCTAATATATCGTGGGAAAATTTTCAGGTTCCCAATTTCGTCATGAATTTGTCCAATTTTATTGCTTGCTATGCGGCCAGTTTATATTTGTCTTGGAGCTTGGCGTTGGTGACATTGCCCCTAGCCAGTTTACTGATCGTGGCAGGACTGCTCTATGGTAGAACGCTGATAAGGATAGCGAAAAAGATGCACGCAGATAATAGTCAATCTAGTATAATTGCACAGCAAGCGATTTCTTCTATTAGAACCGTCTATTCTTTCGTTGGAGAAGAAAAGGCTATGGCTAATTATTCATCTGCTCTTGAGGCAACGGTAAAACTTGGGCTTAAACAAGGGCTGGCAAAGGGGATTGCCATTGGTGGCAACGGATCAGTAAGTTTTGTATTGTGGGCACTCATTTCATGGTATGGAAGCAGGTTAGTGATGAATCACGATGTGAGCGGAGGGAAGATATTTGGTGTAGGCTACTGCATAATCCTGGGTGGACTGTAAGTCTCAGTGCATTTACTCATTTTTCTTTAATTATTGTAGTTTTATTTGTCCATCGTTTATTCTTTCGCTGGAAAACATAATAATTGACCTCAAACTCAGGTCTCTGGCGAGCGCTCTGCCAAATCTCAAGTACTTTTCAGAGGCAGGCGTTGCGGCTATTCGCATATTTGAGATGATTGACAGAGTACCAGAAATAGATTCAGAGGATATGAAAGGAAAAGTATTGGAAAATCTCTCGGGTGAGGTAGAATTCCGGAACGTTCAATTTGCATATCCATCCAGACCAGATAGCATGATATTTCACAATTTTTGTCTCACTATTCCTGCACGCGAGACAGTGGCTTTAGTGGGCGGCAGTGGATCTGGAAAATCGACAGCCATTTCATTATTAGAACGGTTCTACGATCCACTTAAAGGAGAGGTTCTTCTGGATGGAGAGAATATTAAAGGCCTGCAACTGAAATGGCTGCGTAGCCAGATCGGGCTAGTTAGTCAAGAGCCTGCTCTGTTCGCCTCTTCCATTCGCGAGAATATTTTGTTTGGAAAGGATGATGCGACTATGGATGAAATCATTAATGTTGCAAAAGCTTCCAATGCCCACGACTTCATTAGCCAACTCCCAAACGGCTATGACACACAGGTACTCTTTCAGGGTTTATAAAAACACAATTCATAAGCATAGTTCTATTTTGTCAATTAAAAATTAGCAAGTATTCATTTCATGATCTTTTCAAATGCAGGTAGGAGAAAGTGGCGTGCAGATGTCCGGCGGACAGAAGCAGAGAATAGCCATAGCTAGAGCGATGCTGAAAAACCCTTCCATTCTGCTTTTAGACGAGGCCACCAGTGCTCTAGACGCAGAATCAGAGAAGATTGTTCAGGATGCACTTGGTAAAGCTTCTATTGGGCGCACTACGGTAGTTGTAGCCCATCGTCTTTCCACTATTCAGGGAGCTAATAAAATTGCGGTGATGCAAAAGGGTGAAGTCATCGAATTCGGTGGACACCAAGAACTGATTAATAATCCAAATGGGGCATATACAGCTTTGCTCCTAACACAGCAGACGGCCCCGTCAAATGATACTATTGCTCTGAACGCTGCATCAAACGCTTTAATGCCATCAGAAATAAGCAGCCAAAGATTAGAAAGCAAGTCACCAGCTACTTCAAATCAGTTTGATGGTTGCATATCGCAAGAAGGACTAAAAGAATCTAGATCTTCCTTCCTCAGGCTGCTTGCATTGAATCGTCCAGAATGGAAGCATACTCTCATGGGCTGTGCAGGCGCCTTTGGATATGCGGCAACTCAAATTGCTTATTCCGTCACTGTGGCAAGCATGATTTCAGCACTCTTTCTGAAAGACAGAGACGAGATCAGATCTAAAGTAGGAATTTATTGCATTCTTTTTATAGCCCTGGCCGTCCATGTTTTTGCAGTGAATTTAGTTCAACATTATAACTTCTCAGTGGTGGGCGAGTTTCTAGCAAAGAGGATCCGCCTAAGAATGTTTTCAAAAATTCTTACCTTCGAAGTTGGCTGGTTCGATCTTGACCAAAATTCTAGTGGAGCTGTTTGCTCAAAGCTAGCAAAGGAAGCTAATGTGGTAAGTATCCAATCAAAGTTCCATTATATTTGTTCTTAGCAAATCTACTTGTCAATCGTTTAAACATGGTTAACCTTCCAACAAAAACCAAGTCTACTTGTCAATCGTTTAACATTGTTAAACCCTATATATATATATCTGCAGGTAAGATCCTTAGTAGGGGATCGCGTTTCGCTTCTAGTGGAGTGTCTCTCTGGAGTAATCATAACCGTGACTCTTGGAATGTTGGTAGCGTGGCGGCTTGCTATTGTGTTGATCGCTGTGCAGCCACTGATGGTGCTTTGTTTCTATACTCGAAACGTTCTCCTCAAAAGCGTTTCGGGTAAGTCTATTAAAGCGCAGAATCAAGGCAGCAAAGCGGCCTTCGAATGTGTCAGCCATCATAAAACCATAGCCGCCTTTTGCTCTCAACAGAAAATTGTTCATATTTTTGACTCCACACAGGCAGGACCACGCAAGGAGATGAATAAACAGTCATGGTACGCAGGATTGGCTCTGGGAACATCTAAGTTCCTGGAAATATGCTATTGGCCTTTCGAGTTCTGGTACGGAGGGAGGCTTATAGCTCACGGGGTTATCAATTTCCATGCTTTTTTATTGAACCATTTTATCTTTGGGAGATTGGGTCGAATGATAGCCGATGCTGGAAGTATGACTTCGGACCTGGCCAAGGGGTCTGATGCTGTCACGTCTGTGTTTGAAATTTTGGACAGAAAGAGCCTTATAAACCCGGAGGACCATGACGGGGTTAACCCTGAGAAAGTCCACGGCACTGTAGAGTTGAATAGTGTGGACTTTGCTTATCCAGCGCGTCCAAATGCCATGATCTTGAGAAATTTCTTCCTTAAAATCAACGCAGGGAGCAGCATGGCACTAGTTGGAAAGAGCGGATGTGGTAAGTCCACCATCATTGGACTGATAGAGAGATTCTACGATCCACTGAAAGGAACGGTACTCGTAGATGGGAAAGACATAAGGAGATTCAATTTGCGGTGTTTGAGAGAACACATAGCTCTTGTCGGGCAGGAGCCGACTCTGTTTGCTGGGAGCATTCGGGAGAATATTGCGTATGGTAAAGAGAACGCAACTGAGGCGGAGATAGTAGAGGCTGCCAAGGCTGCCAATGCCCATGAATTCATCTCGTAAGTTCACTGAAATAAATTTCTAGCTATAATTACATTCTAAGCTTGTCTGTTTTAGTGTTGTTAATGAATGTGTCGCATTGCTAATGTATAATATTTCAGTTGCTTGAAGGATGGATATGAGACGAACGCAGGGAACAGGGGAACGCAGCTGTCGGGGGGGCAGAAGCAAAGAATAGCGATAGCGCGGGCAATTATAAAGAATCCAAGCATCTTGCTATTGGACGAGGCCACCAGTGCATTGGATGTTCATTCGGAGAAGGTGGTTCAGGAGGCATTAGATCGAGTAACGGTTGGACGAACGACTGTCATTGTAGCTCATCGATTAACCTCAGTTCAGAATGCGGACTGCATAGCAGTTGTGGAGAAAGGGAGCGTTGTGGAGCAGGGAAATCACGGCCATCTCATGAACAAAGGTGAAGGCGGTGCATATTTCGGTCTTGTTAAACTACAGCAACGGCAATAGGCAATCATATTCTAAGACCTAAGTTGTAACTACTTCAAAATGTTAAGCAATGGGGTTGGGTGCTAATCATGATTCTGGTAAATGGTCTGACGATGCGAAAGTCTCCTATGTGACTCTCACATTTGGTAAATAGAGAGAGCGAGAGCAACATTAGTCTCTGTAACCAGCATTCTTAAAAAACGAATGCATGTCAAATATGAAGACGTGGATTATAGATGGATTGTTTTCTATACATTAGAAGACGTGGATGCCAGTACAATCCTTTTTGTTTTAGAAGTAAAATAGCCACCAATAAATTCCAATGAAAGTTTGTTTGGAGGCGCAACGCGTGATTGTCATCAGGTGATGTGGGCTATAATTTGCTATGTTTGAGCAAAGAGCTCTTAATCGGACTCTTGCTGGTCATCCCCGCTCCCAGTAAATTCTTATTTTCAAAGATGGTCTCATGATCTCATCCATGGAGATGCCCTGTCTCTTCACATAAATCCCCAGTTTTCACATCAATGGAGCTGTCCTGTCTTTCACAAAAACCATTATCAAAATGAAAAGTATATTCCAGAGGAAAGAGCATTGCATTTCAAGTTCTAATCTGCGTTCATTACCTAGTGCTACAATTGGATTCTGCTCGATTACTCGTTCTTTTAATTATGATGACAAATTGGAATAGGTTGATTGCTTTTTTGTTGTGTGACAATTTTTTAAGCCAATTTACATATATATCATATAAGAATTATTGTATTAGTATATGATGCAACAATGATAATAATAATTCAATTTTAGGTTTATAGTTTTAAAATAAATAAACTATTTTTCAAACAAATTGAATTATTGAATTAAGTTAAGTATTATTGGGAACATATAAAACATACTTTATCCTATTTCTTCTGGATTTGAACTTGACAATTCTAAAAAAAAATACATATTTTTAATCATTAGGTCCACTTTAGTTTCATCTCATTTCTTTATGTGGATGTATATACTATTGTGGATTTGATTTGTGACTACCCTTCCAAAAGGAAACACACGTTTTTATTTTTTTAATAAGTTTGATTCTATTAAAATCAGGAAAAGAAAAACTATACAGAGTTCATATCCAAGAGTTTTCTTTGAGACCTATGCACTCCTAGAGCCATTAGGGCAATATAAAAACTCTAAAAAACTACCATCCTAAACATCTAAGAGTCTAAAAGTCTGCGTTTGAGAGCCATGGATCCCCTATAGGCCAGTCGTTGTGTCCTTGTAACAAAAAAATAGGACTGATATATGCCATTCAGATCAAAACAAAACCAAAAAGAGAAACCTTGAACAAAATTAATTGTCGATAGTAATATAGACGAGATAAACATTGGAACAATTAGCACTTGTAGCTGGAGGTTCTGACTTGGTAGCAAAAGACGACCCCGACTAGAGAGGCTATCAACGAAAGATCATTTGAGGAGTTGAGTCTCTGTGTTGCGGCCCATTGAAGGATTTTCCCGTCGATTCACAAGCCAGGGCATTAAGCTTCATGTTCAATCGAGCATCATAATCCATCCGAGCTTGGGTAAAGTGACAAAGCCAGCCCTGTAAATTGTCCCAGCAGACTTCAAAAGAAATAGCAGGAGACTTTTCCTAAGGATGACCCCCTGATGTTGTCAGTCATAGCTTGACCCAAGAGGGTCTTTATGTACCAGAAAAATCCAAGGGCCTTAGATAGCGGGTGTCCCTAGTGCGAGTGGAACCCACATCATCAACCAAACTGCCCATTTCAGCAATGAGATATTCGAAACCTGGATTTCAGAATTGGGCCTTGATTTCAGACTCCAGATTTTGAATTTGATTCTGAGCTTCAAGGTGGACCAGAACAGGGAAGCAGTCTTGAGCCTTTTCGGTTTCATTCAGAGCACAAGGCATGCGAGTGCATCGAGGCCCCGCAATAGTTTTGCGGTTTATTTGATTGGAGCGGACCATGCTTACAAACTGTCGAGACCAGAAGTAGACTATACAAGGGCGAATACGAGGAATGCCAGAAGCAAGTGACTGGAGCAAGGGTAGCCAAAGAGCTAACCAGGGAGATGGATGGCTAGGATGAATCTCAACTAGACAGAAGCGGGCCCTAGTAAGCTTGAACAAATGCCTCCACCATCTCAAATCAAACATGGTGTGGGACGTGAGAGGGGATGAAGGTGCCATGAGAACAAGGTTAATGGATATAATATCTGTGGCACGAACTACCTTGCAGGAAATCCTTCGCTCAAGTGGGGCAAACACTTCAAACCCAACAATGATTGCAACTACAATTCAGTCGACGTAACCTTTAAACATGCTTCATGTTGGAAATTACAAATGTCAAGTATAATGAGAAGTTGTGTGGACGATGTCGAAACCTTTCACTAGGATTTCACACCCAATGTGGGGAGGAAACACATGTTTTTAATAATTAATTCCACTTTGATTGCATTTATGTCTAAATATTTATAAGCTAGTAGTAACTACATTTGTATTGACCTATAAAGAATCACAACAATAACATAATACTAAAAAAAACACATTAAATTCAGAGTGGTTGATATAGCGATAAAAATAAATGTTGTGGATCATACAATAGTTACAAAATTTAGTCGAACTGGGTTGAACAATTTGTTAATTCAATTTGATTCAGCCATGAGTTTGTTCAATTCCAATTCAATATGGTCTACATAACTAAATTTACTAATTTCTACATAGTAAATCCCCCAAAAATATGGAGAAAAAAAATTCCAATTCATCCTCAAAAACCTACAATAATCTATGTAGATCATGCTTTTCTCTAATTTAAGCAAATAGAAAATGAATCACTGCCAAAATTTACAATAGTTTCTACATATTTCAAATTGTGCGATAATTTGAAGCAAGCAGAGTGGAGATTTACAATAGTATCTACAAATTGTGTAAAAATTGAAGCAAGCGAGGCCAAACCACACCATCATAGATCTAGTTGGTGAACCAGTGAATATTGAACAAAAATATCAATTCCATTGATGAAACTGTTGATCCAGATTTATATGAGAACAAAATGAAAGAGCATATATATAGAACCACATACACATATATAATGCAAGAAACACAGTGGTACAGTAAACCCAAATTCTATTAAATTGAATGAAATATAACAGACTGTAAAATAAAGTAGTTAAAATGGTGGCAGTTTTTATCTTTGAGAAGAGATGTGACGACTATGCTCATTCATCAAAAGTTGATTACAAAAGGAGGCTTAAGGGCATCAACAACAATTTGGCCTTCAAATAAAGGAATATCAAAATTAACTTGTACCTTGAAGGGTGTGGCTCCTCCAGAGTGATTGCTTGATGATCCCTCCGTTGTTGCTGGCATTCGTCGAAGGATCTGGGCGAAAATTTCTATCATCTCATTCCTTTGTCATGTGAGGGATTCCTCTAGCAACAACTTGATAAGATCCCCTGCTCCATCATCTCTCTTTTCCTCGGCCATGGGAATCTATTTTTGGCTGGCAAGGGTGGTTTTCCCCAAGATGAACTAGTTCAA
This sequence comes from Larix kaempferi, assembly GCA_027924585.1. Lineage (NCBI taxonomy): Eukaryota > Viridiplantae > Streptophyta > Pinopsida > Pinales > Pinaceae > Larix > Larix kaempferi. The sequence goes on along the minus strand of BSBM01000240.1, from coordinate 7,910,712 downwards.
GGCCCAACTCTTGATATCTAGATCTCGTTGGGGACATGCACTAAGAGACAACGGAGAGAAGATTGCTCTAATACCACTTATCTAGATTTAGTTGAGAAGCAAAATGAAAGAGTATATATAGAACCACATACATAGATATAATGAAAGAAACACAATGATACAATAAACTCAAATTCTATTAACAAAATAAAATATAGCAAACTGTAAAATAAAGCAACTAGAATGGTGGTAGCTTTATCTTTAAGAAGAGATGTGGCAGCTACACTCATTTGTCACAAGTTGATTACAAAAGTAGGTCGAAGGGCCTTTTATCATAGGCACGAGGGAGAAAACCCTAACATCCAAAAACCTAACCCTAGGATATGATCCGTAAAAAGGTTTGGAGGTCCCAAGGTGGTTAGCTGAGATGTCAACTTCTCGAGGGCATAACTTTTGCATACAATCTCCACTTAGGGTTTTCGGTAGCTCGTTGGAAAAGTATAATGAGAAGTACACATTTTGTCTATTTAGTCCTATATTTGGAAATGAATGGATTGTAGTGTTGCAAAAAATGTCGATTAGGGCCTCAAAATGGTCCTAGAATTTTCGGACACGAAAATTTGTAAAAATTGCTAAAATGGGAAATTTTTCTTGAGCTTGTAGAATAGGTGTGTGGCCACAAATATCCATTTGGAGCATTCCTCCAACTCAAAAAACTACCAAATTGGAAAATTTGTTGTGATCTATTTTAATAGGTGGGTGGTCATCGATACCCATTTGGATCAACTATCCAGTAGAGATCGATCTTCCACTCCCCATTCGACTGGTGCATATCAAATCAAACCATATTGATCTAGCATCCAACATCCCAATGAACTAAGTCTATGTCATAAACCATATTCTATGCAATGGGGTATAAGTTTCTCCTATAATGCTCGTAGTCCTTGCATCCTTTCTTGTTTATGAGGAATGAAGTTCTGGAGTTATTTTCCACTAGGATGAGGATATCACCTTTTTTTGGTAACCCTCTATTGCTCACTTCCTTGCTTGCTTTAAATCGTGCATTTCTCTTGGTTATCTAAAGGAAAAATAGAAATGGGACTTTAAGAAGTTGACGTGTGCGGTAATTTACAGCCTCATTCTAATAATGAAATAGGAAACGATAAAATATGTTACAAGTTTGAAATTCTTTACATATGGGCACACAATTTTAAGGCAAAGGTAAGTCTCAGAAAGAAAAACAAAAAAACATTGGGAGTATCTATCTCGACATAGGCATGAGATTCCAGATACAAGTGTGAGATTACATAGATAGCCTTGAAATTATTTTTCCACTAAAAATCCTCTAGGTATTTATTTTCAAACACTGATATCCCTACATCTAATGCATTTAAAAAACTTAGAGGTATTTATCATTTCGACTAAAACATACTTCGTAATGATGTTCTTGTGACCTTGTAAAAATTGCAATCATAATTGTCATTTTTTATTTTCTAGAATTTAGAAAAAATAACATATATTTGTATTTATGAGATGTATATTTTCGATTTTTTTCCATATTATATTTTAGACACCCTATTGACACAGTTCTGTTGACAGGGGTTCACTTCGCACTGTCGTCAACAAACACCAACCCAACACCCTTAAGCACCGACCCAGAAAGGTTTTACCCTTTCCAGCAACACCCGCAAAGCGAGTGAAGTCTCACCTGAGATGGTTAAGGGGGCTGCAGGAAGCAAGTTTCCACAGTGGGGAAAGGACATGCATGTGCTCTAACTCTATCGCATCAGAAACCAAAGATTTGTTTTCACATCATACTTCGTAACTCAAACAGACATTCATCATTCGCAAATTAACCATGTATTCACCATTCGCATATTCAATACACAATCACCATTCGCATATTCAATACACAATCACCATTCACATTAACAGGAAAATGTCAGTGTTTGCATCAATGAAATGTTATAGAAACTAGCATAAATCATTCATCATTCAACATAAACAGAGACAAAAAGACAAATCCGAAGATCTTCATGCATTAACTCATTAAAACCTATGGTATAACCTTCGCATAAATAGTTCAGAACATCTTATCGCGGATTCATACAAATCTACGAAAACAGAGAAAAAAACAATGGATTATAGGATGCCCTTAGGTTTACATTCATAATCTTATTTATAGCCAACTATGGCAGTTACAAAATGGTCCAAGTGACCCTTTTCTAACAAACTAAACTAATCTTGTGCTTCCTCGTTCTCTGTGAATGACCCTTTCTTCCGCGGATGGTCCTTCTTCACAGCTGTTGGCTTCCGCACTTCATGCGGACTAATCCTGTGCCAACAGGCCCCCAACAAAAGCTTGTGGATCGCCCTCGAGCCACCTCAACTGGACACCTCTGGTGTTTTTCTCATCCTTTGCTGTGCTAAACTGTTGAAGTTGTTCTTGGCATCTGGAGCTCGTTGTCATGTACTTCTCGAACTCATCCTCCAGTCTCTTGGAACCTTCGTCTTCTATCCCTTCTACGCCCGCTCTTACACTTCAAACTTGTTTTGGTATGGTGAAAATTTCATCGACGTCACCAAATTGGGAAATAGGCCAACTGCTCTGGCACATTTGTTTCGCACTTCTGACCGACCACTGCTGGAGCCAGTGTGCCTCCGCCCTTAGTGTTCTGCTGGTCACAGAGACCATGGTTATTCTAACTACTACCACTCTCTTAGACATCTCAGGTGGGACTTCATCTTCATTCCTCCCCACTGTCTGTGCCACTTTCTTTGTTGGTTTTTCATGGGAACTTGTCTTTCTTTCCCGTAGCGCACCTAAAGTGCCTCCGCTGGACAAGAAATACACCATTGCAACTATCTCACTCCCCTTTTCCACAACTTCCTTAGGATTTCTCACTCAACTTACTAATTCTCTGCATTTTCCTAACTGACCCACGTCATGCAACTTACCGATTCTCCTTTCTCAACTTAGATTCTTCAATCTCCGCACTTGTATTTATGCTTGGCCCTCCTGTCCTTGACGCCTTATTTATGAAATATTTCCCATATCCATCCGATTATGTCCTTAAGTGTGTCATCGTACTCCTTCATCATCTTCTGGCAATGCTGATCCGCAGGAATCATGCTCGGATTTGACTCCCGTGTGCTGACCGTGTGAGCATCGACAAGCGACCCGGCTAGCCATGCTTTCCACATTGTGTCATAATCGCTTTTTTTTTTCATGCTTCTGGTTCTCAACTTCTATGTCCATGATTATGGGGATAGAGTTTCCACCGATTCTCGTTTACTAGATTGGGAAACAATACCCCATCTAAACTTTGTAGCTGCACTGTACCTCAATCAATGACAAAATTTATTATGTAGGAACCTAACCAATGCATTTGTAACTTACCTGGGTGCTTTGCAAACTTACTGTCGTATAATAGAACCATATCTCCGAATTGAAAGTGCTTAGGTTTAACGTGGCGATCATGCCAAGACTTCTGTCGATCCTTTTCTACCTTCTGATGAAATCTTGCGATGAACTGATCCTCATCGAGCTGTACCAATTGTGCCAACCATTCTTCCAGTGCTCCGTAGTCACTCATTCTAGTGGCTACTGCGATTCGTAGACTGGGGACGATATACTCCATCGTCTTTACGGCTTCCTGCCCATAAATAAGCTTAAATGGGGTCTGTCCAGTCAATCGTTTGCAAGTTGTACGATATGCCAAGAGTATTGCAGGGATCTTCAAATCCTAATCGTCGTGATTTTTGTTACATACCTTCATGAGTGCATGCTCCAAGATTTTGTTGAATACCTCAACTATCCTGTTTGCTTGCGGATGATAAGGGGTGGTCTTCCTGTGTTGAATTTGGAATTCCTCTATCATTGTTGCGATTGTCTGATTAACAAAATGATTCCCCTGGTCACTCATTAGTATCTTCGGGCACCCAAACCTGATGACTACATTTTCAAAGAGGAATCTTGCAGTTGTAGCTGAGCAATCCTTCACTGGTGCAGCTTTCACCCATCGCGTCAAGTAATCTATCACCGTAATTATGTAGCGTGACCTTGTCCTTTTTCCTAGTGGAATGATGGGCCCCACGAAGTCAACTTCCCATTTGTCAAAATCCTGCAGTGTCAATTGAGGTACTAATGGCATTTCATCCCTTTGTGACGGCTTCCCTGTGCTTTGACATACGTCACACCTTTTGGCGTAGTCCTCAACATCTCCATGCATCGTCGGCCACCACAATCCTGCTCGGAGGATCTTCCTAGTAGTGGCACGTCCTCCATAGTGTCCTCCTGGGATTCCATCATGAGCTTCCACTAAAATCATTTCATGTTCATGCGGAAGGACGTATCGTCGAAGTATCTTATCTGGTCCCATCTTATATAGTTGTCCCGCGATTAGTTGAAAATATGTAGCTCTGACAACTAGTTGCTTCTTCTAGTTGGTATTGAATCCTTTTGGCGCCTTCCCTGATGCCAAAAATTGAATAATTTGTTCGTAATGGTCATCGACCATTCTGAACTTGAATAACTGAGCATCCGGCAATCCTGCGTCAATGCTCCTTGGCTCTTCTCTAGACTCTATCCATGAAAGATGGTTTGGTCCTGCATTTAGGTGCCCCGACTTGAAAATTATCTCAAAATCAAATTCCTGGAAGAGAAAAAACCATCAGTAGATCCCCCCCCCAACACAGGCTCGTTCACTAGGTATTTAAGTGTTCAGTGATCGGTGAACATTTTAAAATGGCCCCCTAAGAGATAGTGTCGAAATTTATGTAAGGCGTAGACCATCGCCAGCCCTTCCCTTTCTGTGGTCATATAATTCTTCTCCACAGTAGATAGCTTTCTACTTACCAATGCTATCTGGTGGTCTATGGCACATTCTCCTGGCTAGGCCAAGATGACTCCTAGTGCGACTGATGATGCATCAACATGAACATGGAACTCCTTTGTCCAATCAGAAAATGCTAGTATAGGGGTTGCAACCATCTTTGCTTTCAATATGTCCAAACTCTTTTGGCATTCATCATTCCATTCAAACTTGGCATCTTTCTTCAATAACTTTTCCATCGGTGTCGTGATTGTTGCATACCCTCTAATGAACTTCCTGTAGTATCCTGTGTGTCCCAATTTTGCCCTTAATTGCTTGACTGTTGTCGGTGGTGGTAGATCGACAATAATTGAGATCTTTGTAGGGTCCACCATCATTCCTTCCCTGCAAACAATGTGCCCCAGCAAAATCCCAAATAAAGTGTTAAAAATGCACTTCTTTAAGTTCAACAAAATCTGGTGTTGTCGACATCTTTCCAACATCAATCGCAGATTCGCAACGTGATCCTTGATCAACCCATACACTGTCTAATCATCCATATAAACTGCAAGAAATTTATGGGTGTAATCCTTGAACACAGAAACTACTAATCTTGAAAAAATTGTTGGCTCATTCTTCAGTCCAAATGGCATCACTGTGTATTGAAAGCAACCACACTCGGTGATGAAATTTGTTTTGTGTCGATCCTCTTTTGCAATCTTTATCTAGTGGTAGCCAGGGAATCCATCTGTGAATGAGTATATTTCCTGACCACCCACTCCTTCTAGCACTTCATCCGTAAATGGTGTAGGGAATGTGAAAATCCTCACAACAGATCTAAGAGATGATGTATACCTCACAAGAAAGTAATTGATTAAGAAAGAAAATAGAAAAAGAGTGGTCAATGCAGTATAATGAGCAACAAAATAATAATAAAGTAGAACTCGGATAGAAGAAAAAATACTTCACACACTAATTAATTAATCACAATATGGACAAATAAATACTACAATGCATGAGGATTCGAATGCCTAAGGTGGCAACTCAAATTAGCCTTCATGGAATGATCAAAGGATCACTGGAGTGTCATAGGACCACAACTAGTAGTCTATCTCATCATTAGTGGAGTCATCAATGCCCAAGTAACTGTCAACCATCAGTCAAACTAAGTCTAACTGAGTGTGGTAGGTGTAACTAGGTGTAACTGAATGAAGGAGTCTCAGTGGAGGGTGCATGAGGAGCTAACTAAAGTCAGAATGGGCAGTCAAGTCTCACTGGAGGTCCATCGGAGTGATACAATCAATTGAGAGTCAATCTAGCCTTAAATCAAGGAGAGAACTGAAGATAACTAAATGGTAGGTAAGGAAGGGCGCCTTTCTCATGCAGTAGGTGAAAGGAGGGCGCACTAAGATCTAGGAAGGCTGAAACTCAGTCGAAGGAAGCTCCGGGGGCTAGCTAAATAAGGGATAGGTGCTGGGACTGATGACTGGGATGCATGCAAACCCTAAATAATGCATGCAAACCCTAAAACTGCATGCATGAATGAAAATGCAAATAATGAAAATGCTGGTAGGACTAGGATGGAGTATAGGAATATCCTAACACCCCCCCTTAATCCATCCTGGGCCCTGGTAACTAAGATCAAAGGTCACCCAATACAATGAATAATAACAGTCAATAAACCAAGGAAATGGGGAAAACCTCATGGAAAAAATACCCCCCATCAAAATAGGATGTAAGGCACACACAAAAATAAATGCTCCAAACTCAAGCAGGTGTGATGCTTGGTCATATGTCTGGAGGTATCTTCTTCTTAGGAAGAAGTGGATCATGCTCAGAAAGCATGTGCTTGTAGTTGCTCTTCAGATCGAATGTGATGAGTGTTAGTTTTTCAGAATTTACTTCTATATGATCTAGGATCTTAACTGAGAGAACAACATGTACAACATATCTATAGCATACGATCATGGACACAATAATGCAAGCACACAAGACACACAGAGTTTACTTGGGGAAAACCATAAAGGTGAAAAACCCCAATAACTTCCTCAAAGATAGATAGAGCAATGATACAACCCAACCATAAGACATAGACATCTCCTAACAGCAGCTTCTCCTCCTCCACAAGTGCGCCACTCTCCCAAGAGTGTGAGAGAGAATAGAATGATAAAATAGAGTGCCTCCCGCACTCTATTTATACTTGACTTGACTTGCCTAATAACCTTTACTAGGTCGGCCTCAACTTAACCACATAACACAATGCTGACTAGGCCGACACCCGATAGGGTGGTCTAATAACCCTTTGACCTACATGGCCGACCCCTAATAGGGTGGTCTAATAACCCTTCGACCCACATAACTTATACAGGGCCGACCCCAACAGGGTGGTCTAATAACCCATCAAGTATAAGTTACGACACTTCCGTATAGAGGAATAATAACATCTCTATAGGAATACAATAAATATATATATATGAAATAAATTCCGAAGTTACATATACATCAACACTCCCTCTTAACTAGGAAGGTATTTCTTGACACATATCATCTAGCATAATTCTTCTTCTCTGGATCATCATCAACGAATCATCGTCCTCGAATCATCGTCATCATCACTGCTGCTACTATCTCAATCAATCTCTGAATCTACTTGTCATAGGAAGTTCTACAGAGCCAATCCTTTTTCATACTGGATGTAGGCCCACCACCTGCAGGTCTTCATCATCACTGGCCATACTGTGGAATCCTCAGGACTTATTACGTGAGCCAACAAAACCTCGAAAGAGCATCCCAGGACTAATTACGAGCACACAGCTCAATCTATCGAATCTCCCAAGACCTTTTACATGCTACTGCACAACCTATCCACGGCCACAGAGTGTCATGAAGCACAACCTAGATGCACACACATAGCACTTACACTCACCGGCATGGGAGGACCAACCTACCACCATCTGTGAAAGGCTCACAACACTTACATCAACAACCATGGGAGGACCAACCTACCACCATGTCGGAATGGCACAGCACTTATATTGTAGCCATGGGAGAACACATCTACAACCATGCTCAAATGGCCCAGCACTTATATTGCAGCCATGGGAGAACACATCTACAATCATGCTCGAATGGCCCCAGCACTTATATCGCAGCCATGGGAGAACACATCTACAACCATGCTCGAATGGCCCCAGCACTTATATCGCACCCATGGGAGAACACATCTACAACCATGCTCGAATGGCCCTGGCAATTACATCACGACCATGGGAGAACACATCTGCCACCATGTCGGAAAAGCCCAGCAATTACATCGCAACCATGGGAGAACACATCTACAACCATGTCTGAAAATCTCATGTGCATCTGTAATGTATCCTCCTGATCCAACTAATTATGTAATGTATCCTCCTGATACATGTCATTACATATGATCATTCTGATCATCATCACTGCATCATCCTGATGCATGCCATCTGGAGCAACATCCTGAAGCTCATCATCCATGATCATCTTGATCATATAATGCATCCACCTGATGCATACCAAGTATCTACCTAATACATATCATCATACATGATCCACCTAATCATATAATTTATCTACCTGATACATACACAGATACATGATCCACCTGATCATACAATGTATCCACCTGCTATATATCAACATACATGATATACCAGATCATATAATCGTATCCACCTGATACATATACATATACATGGTCCAAGCATCCAACATGATGCATATACACATACATATAAATGATCCAACTGATCATATCCAGCATCCAACATGATGCATACATACATAAATGATCCAACTGATCATGTCTAGCAGAAACTAGAACATCATCCTGATGCTCATCATCCAACGCTTACATCCACAGCCATGTGAAGGATCCTCCTTCCAACATGCTTAGAATGGCTTCAGCAAATGTCTCCATCACTTCTTCCTCGAAGTGTCATTGATCTGAAGGACACCAAGCCTCTCTTTGAAGTACTCGAACTTCACTCTGGCTAGTGGCTTCGTCAGCACATCTGCAATCTTCTCATCTGTCGCAACATACAAGAGCTTCACTACTCCTCTCTACACCATATCCCTGATATACTGATATTTGATCTCAATGTGTTTCGACTTGTCATGGAACACCGAGTTCTCAGACAGCTTCACACAACTCTGGACAAAAGATACTAGTAGCCTTCAGTGGGAGATCAAATAACTCAGACAGTAGCTTCCAAAGCCATACTGCCTCACAACTAGCTGAACAAGTTGCAACATACTCTACTTCAGCTGTACTCAGTGCTATGCAGGACTTCTTCCTGCTAAACCAAGAGATCACACCTGATCCCATACTGAAGCAGCACCCAGAAGTGCTCTTCCTATCTACATCACTGCCTGCCCAATCGGAATCAACATAACCATGCAGGTTAAACTTTTGATTTGCATCATACTTGAGCCCATAGTCAATTGTACCCTTCAGGTACCTTAAAATATGCTTTACAGCAACCAGGTGAACACCTCTGGGATCCGTCAGGAATTGGCTCAATGTGTTCACTGCAAAGCAAATATCTAGTCTAGTGTTCGTCAAGTACATCACGGACCCAATCATCTGATGATACACAGTGACATCAACCGGATCATATGAAGCATCACACAGAAGCTTCAGGTTCGATGCCATAGGTGTGGCCATGGCCTTGCAGCCCTGTTAGAAAAATAGGATCGCAGAGCAATAACAATAAACAAAAATGCAAATATAATCACACATACACATTACAAGAGAGACACATATATATCATGGTTCACCCAACTTGGGCTACGTCCACACTGAATTTTCCAGTCCTTATTATTATTACCATCCAGCAAGGTGAAGGGATACAACCTGTAGCACAATCGCTGCACTTCCTCTTCTCTGTTTCACAGTCTCTCTCCTGATCTCAGAGATCTTTACAATGTATAAAACCTAATACATCATCATCCCTAGCCGTGTTACAATGTATTTATTTTATAAGGGAAATACAATGGGAAAATACCACGGGATACCCAAAACCATGGGCCCGCAAAACCGCTGGCGAAAACAGCCCCAAAAATTTTCTTCGGGGGCGTTGCCCCCAAAGCCCCCAACCAGGGGGGATGATCCCCCCCACAACCCCCCACTGGGGTGACTGTATAGTCCACCTACATATCATATAAAACTGGGGTACAAACACAGCTGATACAATATCATCTATGAGACTAGAAGATCTTGCTCCATAACCAACAAGCCCATCATCCCGAACCTCTTTAGGATCTCTACTACATACTTCCCTTGTCCAAGGAAGATAACATCTTCATGCCTAGAAAATAGTGCATCATCCCCAAGTCCTTCATCTCGAACTCGGCTGCAACCTTCCTCTTGGTATCGGCAATCAAACTATCATTACCTATTACAAACAGATCATCCACATACAGAAGTAGTATCACTAGATTGCCTTCCTCAACCTTGTAATAAAGGTTGGAATCTGCTTTACTCTTGGTAAAGCCCAAACTGGATAGGAAATAGTCCATCCTACCATACCAAGTCCTGGGAGATTGCTTCAAGCCATACAAGTATTTCTTCAGTCTACACACATATGACTCCCTGTCATGTGTCTCAAAGTGGCTGCTCCACATACACTTCTTCTTCAACTACACCATTCAAGAAAGTAGTCTTGACATCCTTCTGGTGTATCTTCCATTTCATCACTGCAGCCAGAGCAAGTACTGATCTGATGGAAGGGTACCTGGCTACAAAAGCAAAAGTTTCTTCATAGTCAATTCCTTCTTTCTCGGAGAAGCCATGAGCTATAAATGTCGTTTTGTATTTCTCTATGTTGCCATCTGCAACATGTTTGATCTTGTAGATCCACTTGGAATTCATAACAGACTTCCCTTCAGGTCTTGGGACTACATCCCAAATATCATTCTTCATGATCGACTGGTACTCCTCGATCATGGCATACTTCCTGAATCCTAGGAACTTCAATATCTTCAATAGATAACTTTGTTGCTGGAACAAATGCTGTAGTCCTTCTTTTGTAGGTGATGGTATACGATCTTTCCTACAAGACAAGTTAAATTGCATGATTAGAAACATCTCATAGTTTCATAACAAATTCTTACACATAAATAAATATGTCATACAGTCATGCACTTATCTTAGCCAATGCTTCAATACAACATTCATCCATATCCTGTAACTTTCTAGATGCCTTCCAATCTCTACTAGAACATTGTTAAGAGTTTGTACTACTCCCAACATGTCAGCAAAGAGGTTTCATTCTAGATAAGTAGCAATGGAATGTTGTACAGTGCCATAGGCCACTTACGCATCACATGCATATTAGTAGTATACTGTTCATTAATGCAATTATTCTAATATGCATAATACACAACCTAAGTCTCGAAAGATAAGCATATACATCATTGAACAACATTATTTAAACAAACAAATATGTAAGAAATGACAATCAAATACTTATCTTTGTTTGGTTGTTGGGTGAATCTTTGCAACTCCATTCTGATGTGGATTGTGAGAAGTGGTCGACTCCCTCTGAATATCTGCATCCTTGCAGAAACTACTGGAGTGTGCTCCCTCTTGATCTTCGCTTCTTGGATTACCTGTCCTTGAACTTATATCCATCCTTGATCACTATGTATGCTTACAAGTATCATTATTGTGATATCCTCGAGATCTCATACATAATCATACATTTATTAGTATATTCTCAATACTATCAAAACACAATAATCTTAAGCATGTATAGTCATGATCATTTCAAACAGAAATAATAAGCACTAGTATTCAAGGACTCTTATGGTGAGTCATATCATAAATTAAAGTAAGAAACATAATATGCCTAAACCTGTGATTACTCAAACCTATACTTTCATGACTCTTTTGGTTAGTCATATCATCAATTAAGGTAAGAAACATAATATTCTTAAACCCATGATTATTCAAACCTATGAATAATCATGCCATGTATACTTATATAAGAGATCCTATCATAAGGTAGGATTCTAACTTGATATAGGAAAAACATACCTAGATTAGTATGTTAGCTAGTTATGTCTAACATACCCACATGATGTTTTCTTGTTCTCTTCAATGACTTGTGCTAGTAACCTGCATATCTCATAGGTTAACCATGATAGAAACAAGTTATACATACCTCGTAAATAGATCTTCTTAGTGATCCATGATAATGGATGAATCTTTGTCTTCATGTCACCATGATCATATGTTCTTGAACTAGAACATGATTTGTCTTTCTTGGTGTACCTTTCATGTTAGCGGACAACATAAACCGCATACGACACCATAATGCATTAGTACAATCATAAGTGTCAACACCCTAATCAATGAATATCTTCTATCATGCATTCATAATTTTATTAAGGTGATATGACAAGTCTAAATTTAATCAAGATTGTACTAACCATAATAATATGAAGACAAACATACCATAAACTTAATCATGAACAAATCTCGAAACATACCTCGATAAGTCATACCTGTCAAGATTGCTTGTAATATTCTTATGTAAGGCCTTAGCCTCATCTCCCTCTGAAACAAGAACTTCACTTATGCAAGTGACCAATCCATTCTCTTCTAGGATTAACCCAATCCACTTGATTTGCAGGAACTATATTAGGGTTTATCAGAGAAACCCTAAAAATTCAAACTTTGAATTTCAAACTTTTGAAAGAATAGAAATATGCGCTTTGATGAGCTGATCAACCTGGTATACTCAAAATTTGAAAACTACAAAGTTTCACCCCTCAAATTTGCCTTTGAAACTTCCGGATTCACTAGACATGACCCCAAACTAGGGTTTTATAAAGCCCACCCTTCTTCCCAATCAAAAGGTTCGATCCAAAGCTCTAAGCTTCTATTTTACTGAGGAGCTTCCAACTGTGGTCATAGATTCCCATTTTTGCAGAAGCCCTAATTTTTCATTTTTCCGATCAAAGTCCCGAACTAGGGTTTGATCAAGCTCGGCCTTCTGCCCAAACAAAAAACTGATCTTTGTCTCTAAATTTCGATTTTGATGAGTATCATTCAGCCGTGGTCTCCGATTACAAAAATTCCAACTTTCTCCGAAACCCTAACTCCCGGAGCCATGAATGAAGGTGCTCAAAATCCAATTCTGTTTTGACAGAAATATGCACCTGATTGTTTCTAGTGTAGCTCCAAAATTACAAATCCAAAAGGTCTGAAACATGTACCTTTGGTAGCCTGACCTGTCACCTTTCCAACCCCATAGGTCTGACCTCAATTGGATTCTCTGAGAGAGAGTTATGCCAAGTGTCGCAACGTGACCTGTTTATGGGATAAAACAGGAGAGCGAACTTGTACGGCGTGCCACATGTCATTGGTTCAGTTTCGGCCTCTGAAAAATTTACCTGAGAAAGTACAGTCCATGCACTACCTATCACGTTTTATGAAATTTCATTTGGAGCTTCCTAGCCCAAGTTATGACCTTTTTTCCTAGGTCACCTGTTTATGACTCAGATCTGGAAGAGGCAGAAACCCTAGATTGTACAGATCATAAAACACAAAGTACAACGAATTAGAAGTTATCCTTTGGACACAAGGTGAATAGGGAACTTATCTTCAACCTGCAATAGTTTCAGATCCGAAAGCCTCTCCAAAATGGAGTTATATCTAAAGTTCTACGATGACTGGTTTTTTCTATATCAAGCCCTAGCATCGCAAGTGCAACAAGTGTCATACATGCCATACCATGCCTTCTTTCAGGCTAGCTCTGACACCATGTTAGTTTTTCAGAATTTACTTCAATATGATCTAGGATCTTAACTGAGATAACAACATGTATAGCATATCTACAACATATCAATCATGGACACAATAATGCAAGCACACAAGAGACACAGAGTTTACTTGGGGAAAACCATAAAGGTGAAAAATCCCAATAACTTCCTCAGAGATAGATAGAGCAATGATACAACCCAAGCATAAGAGATAGACATCTCATAATATCAACTTCTCCTCCTATACAAGTGCACCACTCTCCCAAGAGTTATAGAGAGAATAAAATGATGAAATAGAGTGCCTCCGGCACTCTATTTATACTTGACTTGACTTGCCTAATAACCTTTACTAGGTCGGCCTCAACTTAACCACATAACACAATGTTGACTAGACCAATACCCAATAGGGTGGTCTAATAACCCTTTGGCCCACATGACCAACCCCCAATAGGGTGGTCTAATAACCCTACAACCCACATGACTTATACAGGGCCGATCCCAACAAGGTGGTCTAATAACCCATCAAGTATAAGTTACAACACTTCCATATAGAGGAATAATAACATCTTTATAGGAATACAATGAATATATATATGAAATACATTCCGAAGTTACATATACATCAACAATGAGAAAAAATCCAAAAGTATGAGTATGATCCTTGAACCTGTGATTGGAATCAGCTGAGGTATGATCAAAAACATGAATGTGCAGATATTCTTTTGTCTTCTCCTTCGAACCATCATGGGTGAGATTATGCTAAAAAGAATGATCAAATAATAATGATTGCTTGAAATCCAAATGTAATACCCCATTTTGACCCTTAGGATATATTAGCATTTAATGTAAATAATGTGTACATGTGATGTATGTTTTCCTAGCGTGGAGCTCAAGGCCAAGGCCCCGCTAGTGAAAGCCTGAATTTTGATTTAAAGGGCAAGCATTGATATTTGATGCCCATGTGCTCTTAAGCCATGGAAATTGTGTAATAGGATGTAAATAAACATCATGCAATAAAATACCAAAACTGGCTATGGGAGCAACGAATGAGAAGGGGCCATGTGTATCCACTAGGGAGTGGTGAGGGGGTTGAGGGATTGAACCATAGGCTGCCATATGTCACCTTGAGAACCCATTGGAATTTCCTTGATGACATTTAATTCTGTTGTAAGGAAGTGGTTGAGGATTTCAGTCCATGGCTTCAATGGAGCATGGGAAGCCCAGAAATTCGTATGGCAGAGTATGGGCTCTGTTTTCTTGTACCACAAGCCACTCTACCTCATGGGGGTTGCTTCTTCCTCATCCCCATTCGATTGTGAAAGTTACCAGCACCATTTGCCATCCAAAAACGAATTGCCAGCAGAGTGAAAAACCAGAAATCGCGACTTTGAAAGAACCCACGTTTTGAAGAACCAAAAACGCCCAGATTTGGCATTTGACAGTGAAATCCAATGGGGGATCCATAGATATGAACCTTGGGGCGAAATTGAGAGTATTAGCTACCCCAAAATCCATGGGAAAACCCAGTTTTAACTGCCCAGAAAATCAGTGACGGATTTCGAGTTATGTGTGACAGAGTTGTGAGAAATCCAAGAGTGGATGTATGAACAGAGGATGGGATTGCTAAGTCCAGCTTGAAGTGTATGTGGATATGGGATTGAGCTCATTGGACTAGCATCCTCCTCCATCTCCTATTGCCATGCTTGAAAAATCCAACTGTGTGTTGGCTTAGCCTGGCTGTTTGAGTGAAACCCTGACTGTGAGTGAGCCATCTAGTTCCTCCTTAGTGGATACACAGCCCAGCTCGGGGGTGATCTCTTAGCTGAAAGAATACAGGCTAGATAGAGATCTATGGTTGGGTGGAACGTTGCTCCCACGTAGCCAGTCGTTGGACATTTACATTGCAAGATAAGTATTCTTTGTGGATTAAATTATATACAATCTGTGTCCTGCAATGTGGTATTTGAATGATTATTCTGCATGTTAATGAAATCGATATGAAGTAGCATAAGAAGGGGATTGAATTCTCTTCCTGTTGATTGCTTGAGATAAATATGCTGATGTGAATCTATGCTTCTGTGTATTATTATGTTTAATTCCGGTGTGTTTATATTGAGTTGAATCTGCACACAGAAGTTTTTAATTGTTATGAAGTTATGAGTAGAAATATTGGGGCTAAGTCTGCCAAAAGCTCGGTGCGTTGTTAATGTTTTCCTTCCCTGCATTTGTTGATGGAAGGGGACGTTACAGAGTGGTATCAGAGCTCTAGGTTCAACACTACGGTTGTTGGGCCCTTCACAGAGATATAAATCATTGTGTGTACATGCATTTTGTATTTGGAACTAAAATGCATTAAAGAAACCTCAAGATTGCATGGCTTCTATTTGTTGGAATGGGAAATCATTTCCATGACTGTTTGGGGATTTTTGCAAGCTGCTTGCATTAATTGCATTCTATGAAATAGAGGAAGGAGCGAGAAAAATCATTTTCAGGATGAATGCTTGCTCTAATTTGTCCCCAATGCTGTAGCATTCAGTTTGTATTTGTCTGTTTGCCTCCATGGAGGAGAGAAAGGAGGGGCAACCTCTGCCATCTTATATTGTTTTGTTGTTGTTGTTGTTAATTGTTGTGCATAGGAGATGATGCATCATGTGCTTGAGACCTTGATTAA
Source organism: Larix kaempferi (assembly GCA_027924585.1). Classification (NCBI taxonomy): domain Eukaryota; kingdom Viridiplantae; phylum Streptophyta; class Pinopsida; order Pinales; family Pinaceae; genus Larix; species Larix kaempferi. The sequence goes on along the minus strand of BSBM01000240.1, from coordinate 7,894,449 downwards.
TGATGAATCCATGTTCCTTGAATGTCCATGATGCTTTGAATGCATGAACTTGAATGTTGAGCATGGCTGGAAATGAGTTCTGTTTGTTTAAAAGCATGAATAATCAGTTGTTACAGCCCCATGTCTTAATGATGATTGTTAATTACAATGAATCCACATTATGTGGCCAATTGATGGTTTTCAGAAGTGAGGAAAGCCTGCAAATTACGCCCTTATGCTCATGAGTCTCCTTACCCATGCTTGTTGGTTGCTTGGAGATTAATTGTGAATCCATTGGTTGGATTGTTGAATGTGAAATGAAAATAAAATCCCTTATTAGAGATGCAAGTTCTTGTCATTCTCTTACTTTTTTTATGCAAGTCTGATCTGTAGTAGTTCACCTCTGTAAGGGGATGAAATGGCACATTCCAGAAAATTTTCTAATTGTTGTGAAAAGTTGCAGTTGCAGGCAGGAGACAGAATGGTTTTGATGTAAAATTGGGAAGTTGGGGGTGGAATTTTGATTGGGAAAAATGAGAGGGTCCAATTTCTCAGATGTAGCAGAGGATCACACCATTGCATAGACCTCTCCAAGAGATTTCCAACGGTACCAAATTCGTCCAATTTGGTTAAGGGACGAGGGAGATATGACCCCCGCAAGCACGCAGGTTGCGCACAGATTGCACGCAGATTGCATACAGGTAGTGCGCGGATTTCGCACGGATTGCACGCAGATTGCGTGCGGGTTGCGCGAGGATTGCGCACGGATCGCGCACAGATTGTGGGCGGATTGCGCACGGATCGCGCACAGATTACGCGCGGATCGCGCACAGCTGCACGCGGATCGCACACAGTTGCGCACGGATTGTGTGCGGGTCGCACACAGATTACGCGCGGATTGCGTGCGGGTTGTGCGTGGATTGCGCGCGGATCGCGCACAGATTGTGCACGGATTGCGTGCGGATCGCGCAAAGATTACGCGCGGATCGCGCACAGTTGCGCGCAGATTGCACGCGGATTGCGTGCGGGTCGCGCACAGATTGCGCGCGGATTGCGCGCAGATGGCGTGCAGGTTGCGCGCGGATTGCGTGCAGGTCGCGCACAGATTGCGTGCGGATTGGGCGCAGATGGCGTGCAGGTTGCGCGCGGATTGCATGCGGGTCGCGCACAGATTCCGCGCGGATTGCGCGCAGATGGCGTACAGGTTGCGCGTGGATTGTGCACAGATGGCGTGTAGGTTGCGCGTGGATAGTGCGCGGATTGCGCGCAGGTTGTGCGCAGGTGGCGCACAGGTGGAGCACAGGATGCAAAGGGAGTTAAAAATGTGAAAAGTAAGAAGTAGTTAAACCCAGAATTTTATAAAAGATGAATGGTGCATCGAAATTGAGATCCGCGAAGTGCCAAGTGTTCCTTGTTATATGGACTAACTTTGCTCGATATAAAAGTTTTTGTGATTCTTCATAGATTTTCTTCCACAGGTGGCTGAAGTTGGCATTCTGGACCAAAATACAACTGTGTAAAATGTACATAATTGGAGTAAAAGTTGTCATTTTTGAAGAGATGCAGTTCCCGCACCTGATGTCGGAATGGAGCATGAAGACAGGCATTGGAAAGCTTGTCCAGCAGGGAACAATGATGCATGACCAGAGTTTGAATGAGGTTTACATATATCACAGATATTTAGTGCAGAAGAGTGTCAGCGGTTGTTTTAACCAACAAATTTTGTTGTCAATGTGGGCAATTTCTACAATTGCATGATATGGAAGAGGAATTCCATGTTACAGTGAGGGATCGAAAATGGAAGAATTCTTTAAACCCCTGTTTGTTATCATACTTATAATTATGAAATTGTCATATGGCATAAAAATGTTAAAAATGTAAGGGATTACATAGATGTATATGCACTAGATGGCATCTTAACAAACATTGCATAGTGCATATGGAAATGCTTGTGCATAAATGGGATATTGCATATTGGTAGAATAATGAAGTCTGCATATGCAATGAACCACTAATGGAGAATATTGTGGTTGATAATCACTATTGATGTTGGTATTGGTTGTAGGACCAAAGATAACAAAGAGCATGGCTAACTGTGCTGAGGATGTTGTTGCATGAAGCCAACAACCTTATGCAGAAAGGATGGTGCAACAAATCTATGATCATAAAGTTGGCAAAAGGACTGAGCAGCTTTGGTAAGAGGCCAATTGATCAGCTAACATCAGGCGATGTTAATGGTAACCATGCAGGTAATGATTATTGGTGCCCAATGGCATGAATGTTGAAAGAGGATTTGGTAAGATCTCTTCAACTATGTTTGAGCTATGTTGAGTTGGTTTGCATGTGATATTGAATACCGATTGGGACTGTTAACCTACTAAGCTTGGTGAGGTGTGGGTAAGTGAAGGAAATGATCCTTACACCCTATGACTGTTTAGAAATCTCAATGCATTCATATGAATTTATATCATGCCATGTGTATGTTGGTTATGTGCTTAATAACCAAAGCAAGCGAGGACTGGTGGTCCTGATTATGGTAATGAAAGTTATATGAGATAGTCATGTTTCGATCATAATATGCTTAAATCCATAGTACTCATGAAACAATGCAAGGTAGCATTCAGTAGATGTGCATTATGAGATTTTATAAATCTTGTGATGCATTGTATGAATGCATAGGGATGATGCATATGTTATTGCAAAATAAATAATGAAGGAAATGATGAATTGATGATAATTCTAGGATCATTTCATGGGCTGTTATGAATGCAGAATAGTAAGTGCATGAAGAGCCCAATCATGATTGATGGGCTGCTAGAATGCTCTGTGGAAGGATAGAGTTGTATGAATGATGTGACTGTACCTTGCAACTGAGTATGCTAATGATGCACGTGAAGTAAATAAATTTTGGTGATATTGATATATTAACAGCTGAAAATTTGAATTATGGAATGTTATAATTCTGAAAATGTTTCAGTAACTGTTGCAGCAATGAAACATTATATGCATAAAGACTCATGAAGTGTTTGGCTGATTGAAAATTCGATTTAGAGCTTATGAGAAGGAATCTCATGATTGAGAGCTCTAAGTTCTGTTAGTAAGAACAGTTGTAAATATCAGATTTGTAAATGTTTCGGATTTGAAATTTTACTAATAATTGCTAATGATTGTTTGGCTTATATGAAAATGTGTCAGGAGGACATACTGTAAGTGGATGCTCATGTATGGAAGAGGGAATAAGACCATAACGGGAAGAGTGGTGTCACTTACAGGAGCCAAACAATATGAGGATAGCCTCATGGATAAGAAAACCAATTTCTATAGTAGACAGAGTTGCAAATTCATACTGAATTTAATTATTAGTGCCATGGATTGGTTATGAAACAATCAGATTTGAATGGTATTGTTAAATGTTGCTGACTGTTTGGCTGTTTAATAAGTGTTCCAGGGAGACACATTGCAGTAAGACCAAGAGAGAGAGGTCCTGCAGAAGCCAAACTTCATGGGAAGGGACTCCATGATTTGAAAGTGGGTTTCAGGTGAAACGCCATAAGACATTATTAATGTCTCATCTGCACTACATGATTGGTAAACAATATGAGTGAGATGGTGAAGATTATGTCAGTAAGACATGTGAGAGGCATGTAACATCAAAAGGAATTGGGATGGCAAACCAAGGGACTGTCAACTCAGAGAAGGAGCCCCCGTTCCTCATTAAAGAAGAGAAATAACATCTGCAAATGGATAAGTGTTCCATAAACCCTGATTGATATATATATACATACATGCATGTCTAATTATTATAGCTAATATGTAGAGCATGTTTTGATTTTATTTCCATTATGGCAGACTGCTTGAAGTATAATTAGGACCTTCATAGTTCACATCAATAAGGAGCGCACGCCTTTCTAGTGCTGAGTTATGTTAGGGATGCCAATATTGACTACGCCTTAAGGGAATGGATGCATTCCTGGTGTTTCAAGGTTGGATAGTGAATGTTATGAAATATGTTTGCATTTTAGAGCAACAATACTAATGAAATTGCTTATCCATCTTGTGTTGACAGCCTAAACAGATTGTAATTGATGTTACACACTAAAGAATCTAAATAAAAGGATGTTGTGAGGGGTTGTGGTGGAAGGGTTAATATAAATAAAAGGATGTTGTGAGGGGTTGTGGTGGAAGGGTTAATATAAATAAAAGGATGTTGTGGAGGTTGTGGGGATTTTGATGAAGGGTTGTGAAGTATTGATGAAAGGGCTATTATGTGCCTATGGCTCCGTAGTAGAGCCTTGACCTAGAAATGGTCGTAGTGAAGTTTCCTTCCAGTCAGCGTGAAGGTGTACTGGTAAGGTGTTGATTATTTGATGATTTGGAGCAGCCTGCGCGCTAGCCAAACATCCCAGTCCGCAGGAGGATCCCAAGGCTTACAAAGTAAAAGCAGGACCCTGTGGACCAGAGAGGAAATGCACAATACAGATAAGTATTTGGTTATCTTGTAATTTCTTGCTTATGAATATACATGTGTATATGATTTGGTTATGATTTCCTATGAAAATAAACTAAACATGTGAATGAATTCAATGTTTGAGTGTAGGTATTGCTGGAAGCAATGACTATGAAAGCATCTTAAGGATGCATGTGGACATGTAACCGTCCTAAAGAGCTCAGCATGAGCAGTAATGGAAAGATGGAGCTAGTGGGATTGTGTGAGTCCTAGCAGCCAAGAGTTGTAGATAAACCATGTGGAGGGACTCCATGGTTGAGAGGTCTGAAATAGACCATAGACATTAAGTGTCATAGCCAAGAAGGGCAGGTCAAGCATTCACGTTGAGGTGAAAGAGACTAGGAGCATGAAAACCACCGTGGTGGTGTGGGTTCCAGAATGGAACAAGACTAAGAGAAGAAACTCTTACTGCTCTCTCTTTCCTTTTTATTGATGCATTTATAAACACAGAAAATTGTTGAATGCATGTATGGCTAAAAGTAGAGTGTGGTTATTTGCTTGAAATAAATTGTGAATGCTGAAGTAGTTAATTTAACGTGAATGGATGAACATGAAAGAATTCATGTGTATGCTGGAAAAGCATGGAAAGTGTGAAAGTCTCATGAATAGAGCATGGTACCTCCATGTCAATTGGGGAAAAACAATTGACTGGTTTTTTTGTTTGTTTGTTTAGATTATGCTTGGTCTAACAAGAATTGTAATGATGAATTTCACAGGTGGAAATTAAATCAATTGGTTGCAGTTGTTATGAGCAAGTGTTGCTTGTGAGCCAAGTGAGAACCAACTGTGCACAATGACCATGGCAGCAAACCATAGGCTATTAGAATTGGCTGGAAGTCTTCTTCAAACAATTGCCAAGACCCAAGAAAATCTTGGAGAGATGCTCAAGATGCAAAAGCAGCAGAACGAGATGAACCACAAGGTCTTGCAGGACTCTATTCGTCTACAGAAAGAGGTAAAAAGCATTATGAAAGCAATCAGCAAGGGAAAGAAAAGTGGATCAATGAAGAAGCATTCATCCAATCGTTCGATTAAGAGACGCTCCAGGTGGGAAGACTCAAAGGGAATTGAGCAAGTAAAGATGAAGCAACCAATGAAGTGTTGGAAATGTGGAGGGGATCATTGCCTCCGCAACTGCCCAACAAAAGAACCTCAAGAAGGTAGCAGCCATAAAGTTTTCAGACTTATGGATGAGCTGGAAGATCTGAATCAGCAGGAGCAGCTCGTGAAAATCAAAGGACTTGGTCCTGAAAGTTCAAAGTAAAGAACAGAATGCAGGGCATATTTGCAAAGTTTTTGAAGTTTTGGACATGTGTAAATTGTATATGTATGCCTAAGTCTTGGAACACCGAGGACGGTGTTATTCTAAGGGGGAGGGGATTGTAATACTCCATTTTGACCCTTAGGATATATTAGCATTTAATGTAAATAATGTGTACATGTGATGTATGTTTTCCTAGCGTGGAGCTCAAGGCCAAGGCCCCGCTAGTGAAAGCCTGAAATTTTGATTTAAAGGGAAAGCATTGATATTTGATGCCCATGTGCTCTTAAGCCATGGAAATTGTGTAATAGGATGTAAATAAACATCATGCAATAAAATACCAAAACTGGCTATGGGAGCAACGAATGAGAAGGGGCCATGTGTATCCACTAGGAAGTGGTGAGGGGGTTGAGGGATTGAACCATAGGCTTCCATATGTCACCTTGAGAACCCATTGGACTTTCCTTGATGACATTTAATTCTGTTGTAAGGAAGTGGTTGAGGATTTCAGTCCATGGCTTCAATGGAGCATGGGCAGCCCAGAAATTCGTATGGCAGAGTATGGGCTCTGTTTTCTTGTACCACAAACCACTCTACCTCATGGGGGTTGCTTCTTCCTCATCCCCATTCGATTGTGAAAGTTACCAGCACCATTTTCCATCCAAAAACGAATTTCCAACAGAGTGAAAAACCAGAAATCGCGACTTTGAAAGAACCCATGTTTTGAAGAACCAAAAACGCCCAGATTTGGCATTTGACAGTGAAATCCAATGGGGGATCCATAGATATGAACCTTGGGGCGAAATTGAGAGTATTAGCTACCCCAAAATCCATGGGAAAACCCAGTTTTAACTGCCTAGAAAATCAGTGACGGATTTTGAGTTATGTGTGACAGAGTTGTGAGAAATCCAAGAGTGGATGTATGAACAGAGAATGGGATTGCTGAGTCCAGCTTGAAGTGTATGTGGCTTTGGGATTGAGCTCAGTGGACTAGCATCCTCCTCCATCTCCTATTGCCATGCTTGAAAAACCCAACTGTGTATTGGCTTAGCATGGCTGTTTGAGTGAAACCCTGACTGTGAGTGAGCCATCTAGTTCCTCCTTAGTGGATACACAGCCCAGCTCGGGGGTGATCTCTCAGCTGAAAGAATACAGGCTGGACAGAGATCTATGGTTGGGTGGAACGTTGCTCCCACGTAGCCAGTCGTTGGACATTTACATTGCAAGATAAGTATTCTTAGTGGATTAAATTATATACAATCTGTGTCCTGCAATGTGGTATTTGAATGATTATTCTGCATGTTAATGAAATCGATATGAAGTAGCATAAGAAGGGGATTGAATTCTCTGCCTGTTGATTGCTTGAGATAAATATGCTGATGTGAATCTATGCTTCTATGTATTATTATGTTTAATTCCGCTGTGTTTATATTGAGTTGAATCTGCACACAGAAGTTTTTAATTGTTATGAAGTTATGAGTAGAAATATTGGGGCTAAGTCTGCCAAAAGCCCGGTGCTTTGTTAATGTTTTCCTTCCCTGCATTTGTTGATGGAAGGGGACGTTACACCAAAACAGATTTAAGACTTGAAGAATAGTTTCTTGAGATCTCCTTTGAACCAACATAGGTGAGATCAAAACTATCATATGCATGAGAAATTATCCCAAGTAGTGATTGCTTAGAATCCAAATTAGATCCAAGACTTGAATCATGGTTTCTTGAGATCTCCTTTGAACCATAAGAGGTGAGATCAAAACCAGAAAATGCATGAGAAGTTATCCCAAGTGAATGGCAATGGTTTCTAGAGATCTCCTTTGAACCAGCAGGGGTGAGATCAAAACCATGATGTGCATGAGAAATTATCCCAAGCGAATGGCAATGGCCATATTCTTCAATAACCTTCTGAAAGCATGGAATAATGATCATATATTAGTAAATAAGAGGTGATTGCTTGAGGAGAGCAAATGCATTACCTCCAATAGCTTATTTGACCTCCGAAACATTTAATAGATCATGATGCAGACCAACAGATGCTGGTGCAAGAGAGGATTTAGGACCTTTTGCAATATCTAGAGTGTGAGTTGGCACAGAAAGAGAAGAAATTTGGAGCATGAGTGTAGAATTTGCAAGTTTTTCTTCTTTGTGGACAACTTCAATATGAGATGTGTTTGATACTGGTTCATGATCAATGAGATCATCAAGGAGGGCGAATGCATCACTTTGCTTACTCTTGAAGGGGTTTGGACCAAATCCTTCATTCTGTTTACCGAATCTTTCATCCAAATGGGCCTATATCTCTTTTGCTGTTTCAACATCCATCAATGATTTGGTATAACATGTATTCAGGCAAAGCAAGCATCATTCTTCCAAAGGCCATGTCACCTTTATTCAACCAGTCAATATTCTCTTCAGAGAATTCGAACTCTCTTTCAAAATAACAATCAAAGAGATCATGGCTCTTCAAATATGCTATCATTTTTTGTTTCCATTCACCATAGTTGAATGGAGAAAGAGGAGGGATTCCTTCTAAATATGAATACATTGAAGTTGTAGAAGACCTGCAAAAACAATAGAGAATATCTACAACTGCTACTGCTGCAAAAATGCAGAAACTGCTGCACTCAAAATCTGGATAATAACCTGCAAAAAACTCTCAGGAATGGAGATAAACAATACTCTCAACATGCTTTGATACCATGTGAAAATACTCACAGCAGATCTAAGAGATGATGTATACCTCACAAGAAAGTAATTGATTAAGCAAGGAAATAGAAGAAGAGTGGTCAATGTAGTATAATGAACAACAAAATAATAATACAGTAGAACTTGGATAGAAGCAAAAATACTTCACACACACTAATTAATTAATCACAATATGGACAAATAAATAGTACAATGCATGAGGATTTGAATGCCTAAGGTGGCAATTCGAATTAGCCTTCATGGAGTGATCAAAGGATCACTGGAGTGTCATCGGAGCACAACTAGTAGTCTATCTCATCATCAATGGAGTCATCAATGCTCAAGTAACTGTCAACCATCAGTCAAATTGAGTCTAACTGAGTGTGGTAGGTGTAACTTAATGAAGGAGGCTCAGTGGAGGGCGCATGAAGAGCTAACTAAAGTCAAAATGGGAAGTCAAGACTCACTGGAGGTCCATCGGAGTGATACAGTCAGTTGAGAGTCAGTCTATCCTTAAATCAAGGAGAGAACTAAAGATAACTGAAGATAACTTAACGGTAGGTAAGGAAGGGCATCTTTCTCATGCAATAGGTGAAAGGAGGGCGCAATAAGCTCTAGGAGGGATGAAACTAAGTGGAAGAAATCTCCCGGGGCTAGCTAACTAAGGGCTAGGTGCTGGGACTGATGACTGGGATGCATGCAAACCCTAAATAATGCATGCAAACCCAAAAAGTGCATGCATGACTGAAAATGAAAATAATGAAAATGCTGGTAGGACTAGGATGGAGTATAGGAATATCCTAACAGGGAATGGATCGTGTAGGCATGCGTCATTCAAATTTCTTAAATTGACACAGATCCTAACTTCACCAATTTTCTTATCCCGGACTACCATCGGGCTAATCCACTCTGATTCCTCGACTGGTTCTATAATTCTTGCTTCCAGCATTCTTTCAATCTCATCCTTCACCCACTTGTTGTACCTTGGATTCAACCTATAAGGTCGTTGCTTTACTGGCATCCCATTGGGTTTCAGTGGGATTTTCATGTCTCCTAGGTCCCTTGAAATTCCTTTCATCTTTGAGATATTTGTCGGAAACAAATCTTGAAACTCTTTTAGTAGGTCAGTCATCTGCACAATAGTCGAGTCATCCCAGTAGTCTTCGATGCTTGCGAACTTGGGATTATCTTCCAACCCAATGTTCACTTTCTTGATCTGCAATGGCTGCTAAAACTTGTCGGAAGGCATATCTGGTGCCTCGACACTGCGACTTCCTTCTGAATCTGGGAAATACGTGGCCCTCAGATCATTCTCATCATCAGGTTCTCATGTGATGTTGTAACATTCCATCAACATTTGAGGTGTCACAGTCCACTGAAGTCCCATTGGTTTCTCTGCTGGAACTGCGTCGAATACTTTCTCGCGGACCTCCCGTAATGCGTTGTGGATGAAGGGGTTTTCGTTGGAGAAACTGAACGTTTTTCTAAATCCAATTGTTAGTTGTTCCCATGAGTTTTTTCCGCGTCGCAGTTCTGCTGCGACATACCAATTCCGCGGTACTTCATCCAACGTGTGAATAAATACATGGACCCATTCATGTTTGGCCTGTGGTCCCCATTGGATTTTGCATGCACTCAAATACAACTTCGGATCTCCTCTATCGTCATACTTACTTCCGCAGTGTCCATCAGTGTCGCTGAACCTAACCATCATTAGGTGCTGATGGCGCAAGTCGCCTTCAGCAAGAAAGTTCTTGTTTAACAATACACACCACACTCACATTCACATAAACAATATGCAAACAACATTCTAGAAGCTAGCTTATATTACTTCTCCGAATCGGTTACAATGCAACTACAAAGAAATGAAATAACTAATTAACTATCGGCCTTAGCCGTTACAATACAGAAGTAATTGTGTGTTATTCCAGCATGTCGACCTCACCCTCTCCTAGTTCATTGCGGAACTCTGAGCTATGGCTCGATCTTCTCGTCTCTGTAGATGTGTGACTTTCCTATCCAATCTACCAGACTTCTCTTGAGCTCTGCTTAACTCTCCAAAATTCCAAGTCCCTCAACTGATCTGCCCTCCTCAACCTTCTACTCTACTGTTGTTGTTCCCGATATCACCCTGATCCCTGAGACACGCATCCTTTGTCTGTCGATCTCCTCAGATCTTGCAGACCTGCAATTGTCAAAGCCCCAACCGTGCTGCAGAGCCTCTGCCTATGACGACATCTGTCATGTCTTCGACCAGCTGCAATAACTGTCATTAACTTCCTTAGCAACCCCGAACTGTTGCTAAGTACTCTCCTTGACTTCTACACTTCCTTCTGATAGGATACAATAATCCATCACATCGGCCATACTATCTGTCAGCTTAGACTCACCCGTCGGCTTCCTTCGCACTCTTCAGGCTTCGCTAGTCTTCCCCTTCCTCCTTGCTTGGGTCATGCCTAAAACCTGTCGGAGTCGTGGTTCGACGCATGTCAACCATCGACACTCTACCCTTGACCTGTCGTCTGTCGACCCCAACATGTCGAATTTCGACTTCACTGCATCTGTCGGTCACATACTGACTGCTCCTGCTAAACTTATTGACTTCGATGAGTCAATCTACTCTTCCGAACCAGTGATCGTAGGCACTCCCTCCAGTCGGTCCCCTTCATGTCGATCAACTTCGAAAACTCTGCCTAGGCCCCGATGCTCCTGCATTAGCCGACATAGTGGCCAGGTAGTTATGGTGGGCTTGTGCATTTCCCACCATCGCACTGGTGTAGCCTTCATGGCTTCTTCCAAGGCAAAGAGTCACTGTGGATCCGCCTCTTTTTCTTCAAATTCAATGAGAAAGGATACCAAGTTAGGCAATCCCTCATACATTGGTAGCTCACACTCTTCCATAACTACCCTCCGTAGCGACTGAGTGATCCATGCGCATCTCCTAAACAACACTTCATGCAATCGGTTCTTCCAATTTTCGAGTGCTTCGTCTGAGTCTGACAATGTTGAGATGCTACTGCACCACCCTAACTCTCCATCCGTAGTCGGATTGATGTAGTCTTCAGTGATGTTGTACATATTGTCCCATCCCTCAGTGAATTCATCCCTTGTTGGCTCAACATACCTTTTTCCTTCCATGGGATCAAGAGGTGCGACTAACCTTATCTCACGGTTCTTGAACAACATAGTTCTCTTCTTGAAGTTGACAATAGCCTGGTTCTCCAGTGCCCAGTCTATCCCTAGAAGCACTAGGTAGGGGCTTGTATTGTCCACAATTTCGATCACATCAAAATCTACGTATGTCTTGAGTCCCTCAATCTCAACAGGGACCTGGCATAGTTGACCGATCAGGGTGACCTTACTTTGGTTTGCTAGTCATAGTTGCATTGGGGAGTAAGCCAACTTTGGTTTCCCCATTGTTTCCCATGTCTGTTTTGTCAGGATGTTTACATCCGAACCCAAGTCCAAGATAATGGAGTAGGCATCGAACGCTCCTACTTGCACGGACAATCGCATCTCCTGTCCTGTCTTTCTCTTATGTATGCGATTGACAGTCCGCTCTTGACGTGCCCCCTCATGTCAATGCAGTAGGTTGGATATCTCCACCAATGCATCCTGATATTTGGCCAACTCCAGGAAAATCTCTAATAAAGCTTGTAAGGTTTTTTCCTTTTTCTGCGAATTTGTTGTGTCGAATGTCGACGGCATGTCATAGGTAACTTCTTTCTGCTGAAGAGGTGGCTGCCTCAATTGCCTTATTGCCTCCTGTGCTTTCAAAAATATCAATTTCTACTTCCACATCAAATGTGACTTGCTTCCTTGCTATCGGTCGAACGCTAGCCTGTGACCTGTCATCCCCTATCACAACTCCTCCTCGAGTCACTATTCCGACAGTCACATTTTGACTTCTAACCTCTACTGATATATTATGTACCGCTGGTGGTGGATTCTGATTTTGATTTTTATTTTGCGTAGATGGAGGATGTTCTTAGTTTGCCACTTCGCGATGAGCTGAGGACAATCTTCGACACCATGGTCCACAGCGCTGCAGTAAGTGCACTATGGTGTTGGATTTGGGAAATCCCTCTTTTAATGCCCCTGCTAAACACAATTATAACATATGATAGGTCCTCGACCTCACCCAGCAGCTCCTCCTCGGCTGGCACCGGTACCTTGACTACCACGAAACCCCCCTCTGAATCCTCCTCATAGTGACCCATAGGGCGGATACTGCGGTTGACCGTACCATGGTTGACCGTATTGTAGCTGGTGAGGATATTGTAGTTGGCCATACTGCGACTGACCATACTGTGGTTGCGGATTATATTGCAGTTGCGGTTGATTATACTGCTAATGTTGCTGTATCGGTGGTTGCTCCTCCCCTTTCATGAATAAATTATCTGCAATCCTCTCTTAGAGTAGGTCATAAGCTCTACAGTCTTTCTCATCGTGGAAAATCGATCAACAGAACTTGCAATACAAGTTCATTGGTTTCGACACCATCTTCTGCAGGTAAACGCATTCTCCCAGTCGATGTCCTCTCGTTTGACAGATGCGGCACCAAGGAAACCCTCCCCGACTAAGGGGATTTGGTGCACCTGATTACAAATATTCTTGGAATTGTGGGCACTAGTCCTTGTGGTGTCCTTTTGTCCTGCATCTAGTGCACCAAACGTCTTCGTGAGCCTCTTTCCCTTTCTTCATGTCTTGTAGATGGATCGTCATGTTTTCCAGCTGCGCTTGTATTCCATCCATGCCTAAGCCCGTTTCACCAATTGGTGAAGCCTCCAGCTTCATTGCGATCTCCAATGCTTCTTCCTAAGTCGCTACCTTTTGTTGCATCAATGGCCCATGAATGTGTGGCACCAACCCAATGATAAACCATTCTTTGTGCTGCATATCGTTCATCCCCGAAACTCACTTTCGCAATTAGTGTTTTGTATCGTTGGTCGAAGTCCCATACTAACTCATTGGGAAACTGTTTGATTTCTTTGAGCTCAGTAATGTACTACGACTCAGATTTTGGTTTTCTAAACTCATTGATCATCCCCATCTTAATCTATGCCAATTTTTTAGCCGGGTTTCCCATTGGTACCTTAGTAAAATTCATATACCAGTCAAGCGCATGGCCCCTGAGGGTTATCACCAACTGTCCCTTCTTAATATCGTCATCCTGGACCTACTTCATGGTCCATACTGCTTCACACAAAAACCAGTATTGTTCGGGATCCTCGGTCCCGTTACCCTGGAAGGTTGGCATCTTTGCATCTTCACCCACCATCCTTGTAATCCTACTATTATTATTTACTGATGCGCTACTATTACTACTATTCTGGCACATAGAACAGCTCTGCGAATAACTTGTATTTCCTCTTATCAAATTCTGAGTAGTGCGTGGGGTTGAAGGTACGTTGTGGCTTAGGGTCCGTCCTTTTACAATTCTGGGGTAGCCTGTTCATTTTCTTCTTCATCGTAATAAGGTCACTTCATCCCTTGTGGTCCTTTTTTGCAGTCTTCCATTCTGGTCCCCTCAAGAGACTCTCTCTCATACCTCCTCTTCTTCTCGAGCCGCCGGAATACCACCCCACTCCTCAAGGTACCACACTCTTCTTCAACTTCCCTTAAAATCTAGTCCTCACTCATGTCCAACTACCCCGCATATTTCTACCGGACCTGCATTCATGTGATACCCCCAACTTCCTCACACTGATATTCTACTAGTCGGAGTTCATCCTTCGGATGCCTTTTTCGCAGATGAGCATCTTAATCCATAGCTTCAGCGATAACAGGAATCTCCCTCTGGGTCCTTTGAAAAATTTCCTTTCTACGTCGCTGCATGATTTGATCGTGTCCACGGAAAACTTAGTGATGTATCCCTCCAAGATACTATTTCCCCAGAAATCAATAGCCTTTGATACCTTATTGTCAACCTGTTTCAGTTGTTGGATCAGTTCTAGAGTCTAGTGATCAAGCTCACTCTTTTGGCAATGGTTCTTCTGAAATGTCAATTGCGCTAACCACTCATGCAGCAATACCGAGAATTCGCAGAATAATATCTCATGGATATCAGAGTAAATATGCTTTTCCAACCAACTACTTGTCGTCTTCCCAGGGTTTCAATTTTCTCCGTCCACAAATTCTTTTGCCTTCTTATCGAACCAATCTTGGATCTCCGGTTTCACCGAGTGCCACGGCATGTCCCCTTCCTTGAACTTCAGGGTCTCGACAACAGAACCATTTGTTGGAACAGTTCTTTCAACAGGGGTTCACTTCGCACTGTCATCAACAAACACCAACCCAACACCCTTAAGCATTAGCCCATAAAGGTTTTACCCTTTCCAGCAACACTAGCGAAGCGAGTGAAGTCTCACCCGAGATGGTTAAGGGGGCTGTAGGAACCAAGTTTTCGTAGTGGGGAAGGTACATGCATGTGCTCTAACTCTATCGCATCAAAAACCAGAGATTTTCTTTCACATCATACTTCGTAACTCAAACAAACATTCATCATTCGCACATTAACCATGTATTCACCATTCACATATTCAATACACAATCACCATTCACATTAACTGGAAAATATCAGTGTTTGCATCAATGAAACCTTATAGAAACCAACATAAATCATTCATCATTCAACATAAACAGAGCCAAAAAGACAGATCCGAACATCTTCATGCATTAAATCATAAAAAATTGCGGTATAACCTTCGCAGAAACAGTTCAGAACATCTTATCGCAGATTCAAACAAAACTGCGAAAACAAAGCAAAAAACAATGGATTCTAGGATGCCCTTAGGATTACATTCATATTCTTATTTATAGCCAACTATGGCGGTACAAAATGGTCCAAATGACCATTTTCTAACAAACTAAACTAATCTTTTACTTCCTCGTTCTCCGTGAATGACCCTTTCTTCCATGGATGGTCCTTCTTCGAAGTTGTCATCTTCTGCACTTCATGTGGACTAATCCCGTGCCAACTCACCCAAAATTTTCCGTATCAAATCGAATTTGAACTCGCACTTGGTAACTATGGATCATACTACATAGAGATGACTACAACATTACGCGGCTTGAAAGGGTAACTTGAAGTCAAAAGAATAGATCATTCATTGTTTTAATCTATCATTCATGAATCCATATAAAAGTATGAATGTATTTAATGTCTTGTGGACATTGATCTGCAAAAAATGATTTCTTTACTCAAACACCAATTTGCATTCAAAATGGTTTTTTATTTATTTTTAATTCCTTTTAAATTTTAACATATGTTCATGATTCTAGGAAAGACAAGCCACTTTTTTAGATTAAAACATTGTGTTTTCTAAACCATTCATGACTTTGAGTAAGATCTTAATTCTTAAATATCGCATGCATGCGACATTTAGGATAATATTGCAAAAAAGGAATCATCAGCATACAGAATGCAGCTCACTGAAGACATCCTCATGATATCCAACAAACAATTTGAGCATCAGAATGCTAAAAATAGTATAAAGGGACAATAGCATGAATTTAAACACCAGAATCCCATGTTATGTAGCGCAATTTTTCTGTACAGTTATCCACACGACCCCGTGTGGATTTCCCCATGATACCTATGCGACTGATAAAATGACGGAACCACAAAATTCCATGACACATTAAAGTCTTAGAATGACTCTCTTGGCTCGAAAATTCAAATTGGGACCACTCACATGCTTGGGGGGATCAAGTAGCCCCTCTCTTGTACTTGGGAACTAGTTCAAAGTAGGACAGAGTTCACATTTGGATCTAGATTTTTCTTGGCCACCCTTTGGCCTATAAAAGGAAGCCATGGGCATGCGTTCTAGAGGAAGAAAATCATAGCAAAATTATGTTGTTGGAATCACATTGAGAGCTCCTCTTTCAATATCATTCCTACCTCATCTTGGAATACACAAAGATCCCTCTCCCTATTCCCCTAAGAGGAAAAATTTTATCCATTGTTGCCTCCTTCCTCAAGGAGCAATATCTTCATTCTTTTAGCTTAGTTTAGGCTTGTTGGTGTTGCTTTAGCTTATGAGTGTTTGGTCTACCTAACTCGCAGCTACTACTATTCCTGTGGCTGCAAGTTACAAGGATATCATGGAATATTGCTCACCCTTGTGTCATTTTCCTCTTAACAATGTTTATGGTGACTCCACTCTATTTTTTTTCATTTTATGTTGAATTGGTTGTATTTTGCTAGATAGCTAATTTTTTGTTTTGTGCAAGTGTAGGAGAAAGAAGTCCAACCTATCAATAGCCAGAATTCTGAATCCCTCTACTCAGGATAAACTTTTTATCAATAGCATGGATCCTAGGGTCCTAAGTGTGTTACATAGCATGGATTTCGAAGAAACAGATGCACTAGTCATGCAAATTAACTTTCTTGTAACACATGCGGTATGATTGCACACTTTTCTTTCACTGTACTTGCGCTTAGCGCAACATTTTATTCACTGTACTCTTGCATAGTGCGATTGTAAGTGGAAAACCCATGTGACTGTCTGTTTATTTGATTTTTACCTTGGTTTTTCACAATCATCTGCAATTTCAACAGCTTCCTAATGAACCAAAAAATATAATTCACATGCAATATAAATTTCTTTAGTAATGAGCTAACTTAGCCCAAGATCGGAAGTAAAGAATTGAATTCTTCAAATCTTTAGGCTAAAATACTTTGAGGCTTTCAACAGGCCTCTAAATACTCACTAGTGAATGAATTATAATGCTTGCCATCTCATTGAAATTTTAGTCTCGGCATTGAGATTTAACTACCGCTAGTTATAAATATTTTGCTTCTTGATTATTTCTTTTTTTATGCAAGATAGTTTAGTTCACTTTCCTCACACAAGCGAAGTACCTAAATACTCCTTTACCTGAAGTATGATATTTGCCTCACACTCCTAGTGATCTTGGAAAATAAGAAAATGGTGGTAGGTTTGAAATACCTTCTTTGCACACTTTTGTTTTTATTAGCGCATTTTGGATAATTGTTATCTAAATTTGCTTAAAGTTGAATTAAAGTAGGTGCCCATGTATCTTTACTTTATTCTCTTTTAGATCAGTGGCAACATTCAATTTCATTTTCTTTCCAAACACGTGTGGTTCCAACTTAACCACACACTAAGAGACCTAAAGACTCTTTCGTGGCTAGTATGCTCTCCATTTCATGCTCTTAGTGATATTGATGGATCAGAATAATATGAACGTTTGAAATGCCTCCCTCAAAGTCCTTAATTAAATTTAGACCTCATAAAATCAATATTGCACTTGTAAATATCCAACCAAGTAAAATCCTCCATGGGAGGTCACAAAACAATATTTTAGCTAGTTAGGATTGATTGGGATAGGAATCCAAAAAATTCCCACCAATCTAGTTTCATTAGTTTGAGACATAGCATTGTTGACTTATATGGTACTTTTAAATCCTGCTATCAGTAAGTGTCAAGAGACAACACGGATAAGAAGGCGTAGTGCCTAACATTGTGAAAGCTAAGGTATATCTATATCTACTTGCCACAAAGAGTCACTCACTTTTTGGGGGAGATGACAGTTTACCATCTAGGTTGAACCACTTATTCACACTTGACACAAGTTTCTTAATGGCCAAAACTTAGGATATCGTCAGGGAGTAATTGTGAGTGCAATTGACTCTTAAATTGGATCTTGTTTGTTGAGCGTAATATGTTTTCATACCTTCCAGAACATAGCCCTGAATTTCGACTTGATAGTTGAATCTATCATACCTTCACTAGTCAAATGCTAGAGGATTTCATCACCAAAGGTGGGTGACCATTGGAAGGCCCAGTTACTATTGAGAAGACAAAGGATGTTACGTCTTATAGGGAATCTACATTTTATTTTCCTTTTATTACAAGATCACTTAAATCGTAATTAAAAAGAACCAACTTGTGGAATACTCACAAAAAGAATCAAGCACCTATCACTCACTTTGCACCATATTACATCTATTGTGGTTGGCATATATTTTCATTTGTTTAGTTTTTTTTATTACCCTTTATCATCACTCTCACTTGATCACATAGACCATCACCATAGAGGAACAAATAAATATGAGGCAATCTATCAGATTGCGAGGACTTTCTTCTCTCCATAGAGGTGTTTACCCATTTACTCCTCATGGTTCACGAGGGAGATACACTATCTAGGGGAATTCCTAAGAAATATTGTTAGGCTCAGTTAGCCGAGGGAGTTCCTTTCTTAACTCTTCCTTTTCTCCCCTCAGAGATCATACAACTCCCCTTGCTTCTTCCTCAAGTAGAAGAGGCAACAATCCATCACCACCCCTAGTGGGAATACTCCCCTGTCATCTCCTCCAATAGGAGGAAGGGATCCCTCGGCTTCTCCTTCCTCAAAAGAGAGGACACCATCATTATCACCACCCTCACCTCCTATAGGAAGCAACCCACATAATACAATGGAGACACCAACCCCCAATACAAATATTCCTTTTATGGCAAGCTTGAATATCCATGAGCTAGCTAAATTGATTAATGATCCCATCCTTCATGATATGACTTGGCCAAATATGCCCACAAAGATTCCTTCATATATTCCAAAATTTGAAGGGAACTAGGGAGATGACCTAGCAAACTACAAAATGTCATTTCACCTTTGGTGTTCATCCAATAGCATAGTTGACGACTTTGTTCGTTTTCATCTCTTCCAAGGAACCCTTACAGGAACAACAGACAAATGGTATGTCAACTCAACATTTGTGACTTATACCACATTTGAGTCAATCACCACTATTTTCCTAGCTTATTTTCAGTTACCCATTCGTCATGACCTAGGGCTTGAAATCATCACAGAGTTTCAACAATCAACTTCCACCCATATCATGAATCACATCCATGAATGGCATAGGCATTAGACCTTGTGCAAAATAGATATCCAATCCCAATTCCTATTGGATTGGTTCCTAAGATCATTGAAACCCATGATTGTAAAATATGTGTCAACCTCCTTACCTAAGGCCGAAGAAGAGACCATCATGAAGGCCCAACATTTAAACCTTATATATGCACAATCTGGGTATCTATATATTGTCCTCCCATATCCTCCTTGGCATCGTTCTCTGAACTCAACCCCATCAGGTACATCACATTCATATGGTGGGATTATTGGGGCTATTTCCCACCAAGGAAATACCTCCCAACCATCAATATATGTACCACTCAACATGGCACAAAAATACTCACCAAAACCATATGTTTCATTGGCGCCTCCCACTGCACCAAACCCTCCATTTTGTCAGTTAGCTTATGGGCCATATAGCCCTACATACATGAATTCTATCCAAGTACATTATGAGCCTCCACTACAAATGGTGCTTCTCACTGCTGCTTCCACATCGCATGGAGCACCAAACACATAACTTCCCACAACTGGATACAATCCATATTTTCTATTTTCTGGTCCTTCTAGTCCTCCCCCATGCCTCAAATGGGGATGAATCTAGTACAACCTTCTCCTACACAACAAAATCATAGGTCTGAGTAGTTGAACATGGCTAATCCCCCAAATCCTCAAAATCATGGGAATAAGAAAGGAAAGAATAAGAAAAATCAGCAGCAGGGATAGGGTGGCAATCCCCCTCCCTATAACCAGAACATGGGTAACCATAACGAGGAGGAAAATAACCCCCCAAAGATGGGAAAGAATGCCAACCTTTTGATTCTTATCCTTGCTCCATGTGTGGATAGTATGGAAACTACACGCATCATTGACCATTAATACCTGAGTGCAAACAAATGCTTGAAGCAAAGAAGTTGGCCACAACCAACCCTACTCAACCACCAAATGCACTGCAATCCCAGACAGATGTGTTGCAACAACCCTTTTCCAATCAAGGGGTAGTTACCCAACAAACAGATCAATGTCCTGCAGGTGAGGGAACCTTTTAGGATATTTACATGAACACGAACGAATTCAACCTTCAAACCTGTGGTAAAGGAAAATATCCACAGTGTTGCACTCTTATTTGCCACCTTAGGCTCATTGGAGACCGTACTTCATGGTATAACTGAGACACTTATCTTTGTACCTTTCTTTGGCCTCATTTTTCCCATTTTTTTGTCCACCATATCCCTTTGCGTGCTTCTAGGGGGGCGATGGTCAATATTCCATCCCTCCATGCATGCTTGCAGGGGAGTGACACCATCACTCCCTGCATGTCTTGCGGGGGTGATGGTCCACCTATCCTTGAGTTTTGAGCATTATTTCGAGTGGATCATGTGCATGACTTGGCTCCAATTCACCTAGCATGGGAACTCACACACCAACTCGAGCCCATCCATCACCTGGAGTCTATATTCATCCTTCATTCATTCTACACTCACTTATTTATTGAGGCCTTTTCATGAAGAAAGGGGGACTCTTGATATGTATTGTTATGTTGGTGAAATCATCTTGATTCTCTTAGTCATTGTGATCAACCTATTGCCTTCAATTTAGGAAGGTCTTTGATCAAGAATATTGTAAGAGATTTGCATCATCAACATTAAATAATCTATGATGTATGTCTCTTGTTATCACTCAATATAGACATGTGATCTTTCCCCCCTCCTATCATGTTGTTCATGGATTAATATGGTTATCTGCTATAGATATACATAATTCATAACACATATATATTGGGTATGTTATTTCTTTTGTAATACAAATTAGATCTTGTCTATGCTAGCTTGATCTATGTTTATATATTCCTTTTTATGCATCTTTTATATGTCAAGAGGTTTGTGAGAAAGGTTTATATGTTTCTTTGTGTATAAGATGATTGGATAGGTGGAGTTGGAGTTAGAGTAAGGATTATTAGGTCTGCAACAACTGAGGATTATCTGCACCAAAGGGTCTCTTTTGTCTAAGGTATGTCACCTTCGTTTCCCTCTCTTTTTACATAATTGCATGAAAGTGGATGTTTAGATATAGTATCTAGATAGTCAGATCTAGTGGGAAAATCACATAGGCCTATCCTACGGTCTGTCTTGAACCAAGGGAAAGGGTTCAAGATGGTGCTCACCTATTGAAGGGAGAAAAATCTACAACATAACTGGTGACTCCACTAGGGAAAGATTGGTTATACTTTCCCTAGTTTTTTCCTTTGAATTCCTTGCATTCTTGGTTTCTTGGCCTTCCTAGGTCTTTGATTTTATTATAAGATTCTTCTTGAATAAGTCTTGGACCTATTCCACCTCTGGGACTTCTTATATCTGAGCTTGAGCTCAAAAAATTTCTCCTTTTGCTTCCCCATCGCCCCCTCTCTTTAGGAACTAGTGTGAGGCCATCCCCCCCTATAGGCTTATAGGGGGCGATGCTCCCTTTACCATCCCTCTCCTCAGGTCTTTGATAGAGAAATGCTACTATAATTTGTCTTGTTTGAGGAGTTTTGATATGTTTTTGCTCATATTTCTTTCTGGTTGTTCTTAGAACTATGTCTTGAGTCTCATAACCTCTGTGCAACCCTCATATAGTCTACTTTTGAAATAGTTGAGTGGTATTGATTTCTTTCAATCCTTCTTCTTTGAGTGTGTTTGATATCTCTTGATTTAGTGCTTGGGTCTCTAATTCAATCCCTTGGGTTTGGTGGTGATCTTGGAGGACCTGTTTAGCCTCTATTTCTATTCCTAAAACTCTGTTTAAGTTAGTATTATAGCAGAGGTATCTCTTCTGTTATTCTTTGTCATGCATTGTATGCCAAGCATTGGGATGTTGCAATGAGTTTCAGTGGTCTCTGGTTGTACTATTGATCATTGTTTTGTCTTTCTGAGTTTGAATACCTGAAGTTGCATGCTGCTGTTGGTCACCCTATATGTCAATTAATTACAACTAACACACAGGATGCTCAATATAAATTGTCAAACCCAAGGTGGTATTTTATTTCAATGGCAATAAGCACAATCTATGTATAAACATCTCTAGCAATTGATTGAATAAATGAAGATGATAATACTACCTATTTGTTCAGCCAAACTCATTCCATAAAGAAAGCTAATCTAACTCATACATCTAGGAATTCAAAGTGCAACTACCTTCCTACAAAAATCAACCTAGTAGTTACTAATCTAAGAATGAAAATGAACTAGATTACTTTTGCAAGAAGTTAAATCCTATAATTATCAAACTACAACATTAAATCTTTACCAAAATGATCCATCTAGTATCTACTGTTACTCAACCATAATCTGCCTAATCTATAAATTCAATAAAGATACAACAACAACCAGAATTAAGAATTAAACGTGAACTATAAATTGATAACCATTGGAAATCCTAAGAAGCATAAATAAATGAAAGGAATGAAAGATGAGTTTGGTTGTAGCAGCTATTGAACACACATGCATAATCAAACTAACCTACACAGTCGACTGTCACACCACGCAGTTGTAGCTATTCATAATGCAAAAAATAAACTACCAATAAAGAATGCAATCATAAATCTTTGTTGCAACTATCAGAAATACGCCTAATGCAATTCCACAACACACAACAGGAAATGAATTAATCTAACTACCTACTTAACTCGGCAATCTCTGTGAGAAGGCGGGCCCTGGACTTCTAACAGAGATGTCGTGAACTACCACAAATTAAGACACAAAAATGGAAGTAATTCTGCTCTTCATTAAAGATGGTAATTCACAATCTCAGTTCTATATTACAGCCGTACAAAATGATAATTAACCAACCCCAAACTCCGAGAGCCTTCCCATATTTATACATGGAGAATATAGTTCGTGATCCTCTAAAATTGTGTAGCAATGAAGATCTCTGATCTTCATGCTGCAAACTTACAGCTAAACTATTACAGTCATATTGAATGAGGCTGTTAATCATGAAGGATGTTGTTACTTGGGAAATAAATGGATCAACGGATTAGGAAATTGGAAGGTGCCCTATCTGTTGCAGCTATGCCCTATTTCAGCAACCTGTTACAGCTTCACGTGGAGAGATGCACTGTCCCTTGAAATATGAAGAATCGAATCAGAAGAGTAACAACTAGCACCACGTATGATTCTTTCCCAAAGCATTATGGCTAATACACATGTGCTTTGATCTTAACTTAATGAAATCAACACAAGTTAGCATAAATCGAAGGCTAGAATCCATAACCATAAAAATATTAAGCATTTAATTAAATGAAACAATAATGATGTATACCTTGTCAAGACGGCTCATTAATCTATAAAAAGGCATGTATATGGTTTATGAAAGTAGGGTGTAACTAGGCAAAATGAGGAAATAGGTATGGTCAAAAAGGGGCATTTCCAGGGCCCAACATCTCCCCCCAACTATCCAATTGCATGTCCTCATGCAACAGCCGATTAGTTCGATCCTGACTCTGATCCTCGTTCATATTATGCAAGTGAGTTGAAGGAATCAATTTTGACAATTACCCCTTGGAAACGCTGGTTCTTATGTGACAGCCTCTCCTTACCCTTAGCAGCTTTGTCTTATATTGGAACTCACGAGATTTTCAATTGTATTGGTCCTTCAGAAACAATATCTTTTCCTTATGTCCCCGTCTTAGCATCTTTCTCCTGAGTTGTAACTCCAACAAAAAGAAATTTTGAGGGCGCTAGTTCTTGTGTAACAACGTCCTATTTCTTAATTCTTTTGGCCTGCTGAATCGGTTCAATGTTCTTGAAACACTGAGGCAGTGCCCTGGGATAATTCCTTCGATCGTCTTGCTCCTGAGGGTTTCTGTAATGCTAGGTCCACTACTGTAACTTTATGCCCTACCATATTAAAAATATCTCCACATTCCAGGCATATCATTACTAGTTGTCCTTCATTCCCCTAAATGGACAATAAATTTCCCAATTGGTCTGTAGCTTCCACCATTGAACTCACATATTTCTTTGCCTGTTTCTGGCATGTCTCCTTCCATTTTTCTAGTTCTGCACGAAGCACTTGCACCTCCTCCTTTAACAGCTCATTTTCAAACAGCAAATTCTCTATTTGAGGTTCTTCTACAGCAGGTTCTTGTGTATCAATAGGTTGTTGGGGTTTTAAGATGGGAATCTCGATTTCTGCCCCAATAAATTGACTTGCTTCTACTGTAGTAGCCGTTTTTATTTTTCTCCTTTTCACTGGGTTGGATGTCTGGCCTTTTCTTTTTAGCCATTCTTTTCTCCTCTGTGGCAGAAAAAATCCTATCGCCTTAGAAATAGGGCCAAATCCCTCCTTTCGAATTAAAGTTCTTCTTCTTTCAGGGAAGGTTTCCACATTCAGATCTTCTAGATCGCTTTCTGCTATTGCTTTCGCCTGATGTTCCTCTTCAACTGTTGCGATTTTAGCTGCCTCGATTTCAATCTCATCTTCATCCTCCAATTGAACTTTTGGTGTTCCAATCTCCCCCCCAACTGAGTTTGAGGAACTCCAGTCCTCATCCACTTCCTTTGAAAAGAATTTACGGGTTGCTCCTCCCTTCACATGTAATATATTTCTTTAAGAAGAGTGCAAATTGGTCCCAAAGACTCGAAAGAGTCTCCAGCACTGTTCCTCTACCCCATGGTCGAAAACTCTCCCCTGCCACTAGGTAATCCTCTGTTGCAGTCAAGTGATGGCATTTTCGACTAAACCAGCACTTCCCAATTCTGGGAAGTCCCGTTACCTTCTCTAGGATTACCTCTGAAACATATACCCTTATGGCTCGAACCTATGAATGAGTGCTCGTCAAGTTTTGAGCAAATTCAAGGGTTGTTTCCTCATGAAAACCATTCAAGCATTAAAAGCAATATGTCCACCCTGCTTCTTGAAAGATAACAAAGACATATCTGTTCTTATATAGAGATTCTATTGTTAAAGGCTCATACCTCACAAGGATACCCATACCACTAAGCATTTTGCGAAATATTGTAACGAATACACCAGTTACAGTTTCGAACATCGAACTGACTGCATGCAAATACGGTTGATGGATAGTTGAAGTTTGAATTGAGAATTTTTGGAAAGGTGGCATAGTTAATTTTGGGATAAAACCCGTGGCAGGATTATCGCACAAGTCAGGTAGAACGAAGGTCAAATCATAAGTATGGGTAACAACTTTAAATGTGATTTTGGTTCAGTTGGATTGCTGTGGATTGATGACAGGGGTAAATAACAAGTATAACCATTATTGCTTGCAATGTCAATAGATGCCTAATCATGATTATAGTTAGAACCTGTACCTTAAAAATCAATGCTTAAGCCGCCACTCTGCCATGGTAGGATATTTCACAGTCGCATCTCTGGTAGAATACGCATGTGCCAAGATGAGTTGGACACCGCCAACCAAGCTGATAAGTACATTCACGCTGATAGGAAAACAAGACGGCCCAATAATTTCCTTCATTCCTAGAAGACTGTCATTCATGCTGTGGAGTCATCATTTAAATTCAAGCCAGGTCAAATAAATAGCACCGAGACTGTTCCAAAAGGAAAACAATCTAACAGATTTGTAGAAAATGAATAAGGATGAAGACTTGAGCAGAGTTTGGCGAAATATGGCAGAGTTCCAGCTGCAAAAATTTGGAGAAAACGAAAGAATAGCAGTGTTGCAGCTGCTGGCAAAGACAAAAAATGAAATGGGAATAGTGGAGTCGCAGTTGCTAAATGTGGCAGAATAGGCAAAAAGTAGTAGAGTCGCAGCTACTGGAAAAGGAAAGAATGAAATGGAAATAGCGGAGTCGCAGCTGCTAGACTTGGCGGAATAGGAAAAAATAGCGGTGTCGTAGCAACTAGAAAAAGCAAAGGGGACAAAGATAATGGAGTTGCAGCAGCAAAACTTGGAAAAATAAGCAAAAGTAGCGGAGTTGCAGCTGCTAGAAAAGTGAAGTGAATGGAAAATATCGGGATTAGAGCTACGAAATTTGAAAGAATGAGCAAGCTGAGGAGTCGTAGCTGTGCAAAATGGGTAATAGGCGGATTTTTCAGCTGACTGCTGAAAACTAACAAATCATCCATCTTATTCAAAAGAGCTTTATTAGATCAGGAAAAATGTAAGGTGCCTGCAATCGTCTGGCCCAATCATGACTATTGTTCCTCCAATTAATTCTTGCACACAAATCTTCAAAACAAACTCGATCAAGTGCAAAATGAAAAATAGATAAAATACAGAATGAAAAATAAATTATTTATGTACAAATTATGTGGATATTGCAGTTCTTAAAAATTCACAAGGGTTGAGAAAACTCCCTACCCTGGCATTAACTGATATTCTGGATCAACTGCAACATGTGAAACGAAAGCATCCTTTGAGGTTATTATGTGCTGAATATGAAATTTCTATAACAACGCTTCCAGTTTGTGAGACACAAACTACGATCCACCATCTGTAATAATTTCCTTGGGTACTCCAAACCGAGTAAAAAATTCTTCATATAGGAAATCAATCGTAGCCTGATCATTAGCCTTAACCAAGGTTACAGCTTCCACCCATTTGGTCATGTAATATGTGCAAACCAAGATGTGAACTTTATGTTTTGAGGGAGGGTTGATAGGCCCTATGAAATCTAGATCCCATCTATCAAATGGTTAAACCACGAGTTGTGGCTGCAAAGGCATTTCATCTAATCTGTTGGGTTGGCCCATTCTTTGGTAGCTATCACATGCCTGAACATACTTCTTTGCATCCCTGAACAATGTGGAACAGAAATAACCCATTCTCAAGACCTTATGACCTATCTCTTTGTCATCAAAATGTCCCCCATAGGGCTCATCATGGCAAGCTTTAAGGATACTAAAACTTTCATCTTCTCTAACACATCTTCTGATTTCTAAATCAAGCCCTATGTAGAAAAGATGTCCATCAATCTAGCAATACCTAGCAGTCTGTTGTATGATTTTTTTTTTCTCTCTTCGACAAATCTGCTGGGAGCTTACCTGCAGCCAAAAAGTTAGCAATATATTCATACCATGGGGAATGAGCTGATACTGCAAAAAAATGTTCATCGGGGAAGGAATCTTCGACTGGTAAATTATCATCACTGTTAGTAAGTTGAGATAAGAAATCAGCAACAACATTTTCCTTCCCTGGTCTATCAATAATTGTGATATCAAATTCCTGTAACGGTAACAACCATCTAGTAATTCTAGCATTCATGATTGGTTTATTCATTAAATATTTGATGGAAGAATGATCAGTGTGCACAAAAGTGGAGTATCCAGTAATGTAGTGTCTAAATTTGTTGATGGCATAAACTATGGCAAGGAATTCTTTCTCGGTGACAGTATAGTTGAGTTCAACAGGAGATAAGTTCTTGCTAATGTAATAAATTGCATGAGTATTACTTTCCTACTGTCCCAAAACTGCTCTAATGGCAATGTCTGAAGCATCTGAAGAAATATGAAAAGGCAGATCCCAGTGGGGCCCTAGTAAGATGGGTGTTGTAGATAGTCTTTTCTTTAGCTCAGTAAACATTGTTTGGCATGCATCATTCCAAACAAACTGTGCATCCTTCATCAACAAAGTAAACAAAGAAGAAGCTAGTTTGGAAAAAATTTCTATGAACCTTCTATAATAGCCAGCATGCCCCAAGAAGCTACGTACATCTTTTTGTGTTCCAAGAGTTGGTATATTTTCAATTACCTTGATTTTTTATGGATCTACCTGGATACCATCAGAAGAGATGAAGTGCCCCAGAACTATGCCTTCGCTCATCATCATATGGCACTTTTCTATGCTTAAAGAGAGTTAGCTTTGTTCATAGTGTTTTAACACCTTTTCTAAATTTTTCAGTGCTTCTTCATAACTATCACCATATGGAGTAAAGTCATCCATAAAAATCTCCATGCAATCATTTACCATCTCTGAAAATATTCCAATCACTGCTCTCTGAAATCTGGCTGGCACGTTACACAACCCAAAAGGAAGTACCCGGTATGCAAAAGTACCACAGGGATAGGTGAAAGTGGTTTTGTCTTGGTCTTTTGGAGCAATCTAGATTTGGTTATAGCCACTAAAGCCATCCAGAAAGGAAAAATACTTCTTCCTAGACAAGGTATCAAGGACCTGAACGATAAAAGGTAAGAGAAAGTGGTCCTTCTGTGTTGCTTTGTTCAATTCTCTGTAATCCATGCAAACCTTCCATTTCCCATTCTTCTTTGGCACAATCACGAGTGGAGAAACCCACTCACTGTCTGAAATCGGGTATATAAATCTTGCTTCCAAAAGTTTTTGGATCTCATATTTCACTATGTCCCTTAGGTTCAGGTTCATCCTTCATGATGGTTGACACATAGGCCTGGAGTCGCTCTTAATATAAATGTGATGGGTTGTAATACCCCATTTTGACCCTTAGGATATATTATCATTTAATGTAAATACTGTGTACATGTGATGTATGTTTTCCTAGCGTGGAGCTCAAGGCCAAGGCCCCGCTAGTGAAAGCCTGAATTTGATTTAAAAGGGCAAGCATTGATAATTGATGCCCATGTGCTCTTAAGCCATGGAAATTGTAATAGGATGTAAATAAACATCATGCAATATAAAATTCCAAGATTGGCTATGGAGGCAACGAATGAGAAGGGGCCATGTGTATCCACTAGGGAGTGGTGAGGGGGTTGTGGGATTGAACCACAGGCTGCCATATGTCACCTTGAGAACCCATTTGACTTTCCTTGATGACATTTAATTCTGTTGTAAGGAAGTGGTTGAGGATTTCAGTCCATGGCTTCAATGGAGCATGGGCAGCCCAGAAATTCGTATGGCAGAGTATGGGCTCTGTTTTCTTGTACCACAAGCCACTCTACCTCATGGGGGTTGCTTCTTCCTCATCCCCATTCCATTGGGAAAGAAACCAGCACCATTTTCCATCCAAAAACGAATTGCCAGCAGAGAGCAAAACCAGAAATCGCGACTTTGAAAGAACCCGCGTTGTGAAGAGCCATAAACGCCCAGATTTGGTATTGGACAGTGAAATCCAATGGGGGATCCATTGGTGTGAACCTTGGGGTGAATTTTGGAGTATTAGATACTCCGAAATCCATGGGAATACCCAGTTTTTACAGCCCAGAAATGAAGTGACGGGATTGAGTTATTGGATAACAGAACTGTGAGAAATCCATGTGTGAATGACTGAGCAGAGGTTTGGTTTGCTTGATAAACCCAGTGAAGGCTAGAATCTCAAGGAATTAGCAGCTGGACCTTTCTATGCCCACCCTAAAGAGAACTGGAGGGAAGGGACGCCTGAGGGACTGTGCAGCAGAGAAGGGGACCTTCCTTGTGTTGGGGTGTGGTAGGTATTGTGGGTGCCATGACTGCTGAGTTCATTTGAGACGCCTGTAGCTTTGTGGTTGAGCTCACTGGCTTAGCATCCTCCTCATTTGTCATTTCTATGCTTGATAAACCCAACGGTGTGTTGGCTTAGCATAGCTGATGACCGAAACCATGGCTCTGAGTGAGCCCAGCTAGTTCCTCCTTAGTGGATACACAGCCCAGCTCGGGGGTGATCTCTCAGCTGAAAGAATACAGGCTGGACAGAGATCTATGGTTGGGTGGAACGTTGCTCTCACATAGCCAGTTGTTTGGACAGCTTCATCTCAAAGATAAGTGTTATCTCTGTATTGTAAATTATATGCATTATGTGTTTTGCAGTATGTTAATTGTCCATGTTTAATGAAATGAATTAATTATCTTAATTTGGAATCTATGCATAGCATTGGAACGAGATTGAGTCTTTACATGCTGAATCATCCTCTGCTATCATATATATATATATATATGTTAGGCATTATTGTTTGTGTGCTTGCTAGTATGTTTATTCCGCTGTGTTTTATTGAGTTGAAGCTGCACACAGAAGTTTTTAATTGTCATGAATTTATGAGTAATGTAATATTGGGGCTAAGTCTGCCAAAAGCCTCGTGTGTGTCGTTAACGTTTCCTTCCCTGCATTTGATGATGGAAGGGGACGTTACAGAGTGGTATCAGAGCTCTAGGTTCAACACTACGGCTGTTGGGCCCTTCACAGAGATATAAATCATTGTTTGCACATGCATTTTGTATTTGGGACTAAAATGCATTAAAGAAACCTCAAGATTGCATGGCTTCTATTTGTTGGAATGGGAAATCATTTCCATGACTGTTTGGGGATTTTTGCAAGATGCTTGCATTGATTGCATTCTATGAAATAGGGGAAGGAGCGAGAAAATTCATTTTTAGGTTGAATGCTTGCTCTAATTTGTCCCCAATGCTGTAGCATTCAGTTTGTATTTGTTTGTTTGCCTCCATGGAGGAGAGAAAGGAGGGGAAACCTCTGCCATCTTATATTGTTTTGTTGTTGTTGTTGTTGTTAATTGTTGTGCATAGGAGATGATTCATCATGTGCTTGAGACCGTGATTAATGATGAATCCATGTTCCTTGAATGTCCATGATGCTTTGAATGCATGAACTTGAATGTTGAGCATGGATGGAAATGAGTTTTGTTTGTTAATTTCCTGAGTAAAAGCATGAATAATCAGTTGTTACAGCCCCATGTTTTAATGATGATTTTTACTTACAATGAATCCACATTGTGTGGCCAATTGATGGTTTTCAGAAATGAGGAAAGCCTGCAAATTATGCCCTTATGCTCATGAGTCTCCTTACCCATGCTTGTTGGCTGCTTGGAGATTAATTGTGAATCCATTGGTTGGATTGTTGAATGTGAAATGAAAAGAAAACCCCTTATTAGAGATTTGCAGGCAAGAGACAGAATGGTTTTGATGTGGAATTGGGAAGTTGGGGGCGGCATGCTGATTGAGAAAAATGACAGGGTCAGACTTCTCAGATGAAGAATAAGATCACATAGGTGCATAGAACTCTTCCAGAGCTTTCCAACGGTACCAAATTTGTCCAATTTGGTTAAGGGACGAAGGAGAAATGGACCCCGGAAGTTACAGGAAACGCAAGGTGCGCGGCGGCAGTTTTAAATCTGCGCGGTGTGCGGAATGTGTGCAGATTGCGCGCGGATTGTGCGCGGGGCGCGCACAGATCGCGCGCGGATTGCGCGCAAGTCGTGCACAGATTGCGCGCGGAGTGTGCGCAGATTGCGCGTGGGGCGCGCACAGATCGCGCGCGGATTGCGCGCGAGTCGCGCACAGATTGCGCGCGGATTGTGCGCAGATTGCGTGCGGGGTGCGCACGGATCGCGCGCGGATTGCGCGTAGGTCGCGCACAGATTGCGCGCGGGGCGCGCACAGATCGCGCGCGGGGCGCGCACAGATCGCGCGCGGATTTCTCTCAGGTCGCGCACAGATTGAGCATAGGTTGTGCGCGGATCGCGTGCAGATTGCGCGCGGATTGCGCGCAGATCGCGCGCGGATTGCGCGCAGATCGCGTACAGGTTGCGCGTGGATTGCGTGCAGATCGCGTACAGGTTGCGCGCGGATTGTGTGCAGATAGCGTACAGGTTGCGCGCGGATTGCGCGCAGATCGCGTACAGGTTGCGCGCGGATTGCGTGCAGATCGCGTACAGATTGCGCGCGGATTGCGTGCGGATCGCGCACAGATTGCGTGCAGATGGCGTACAGGTTGCGCGCGGATTGCGCGCAGATGGCGTGCAGGTTGCGCGCGGATAGTGCGCAGATTGCGCGCAGGTTGTGCGCAAGTGGAGCACAGGATGCAAAGGGAGTTAAAAAGGAAAAGTGGTTAAACCCAGAATTTTATAAAAGATGAATGGTGCATCAGAATTGAGATCCGCGAAGTGCCAACTGTTCCTGGTTATATGGACTAACTTTGCCCGATATAAAAGTTTTTGCGATTCTTCATAGATTTTCTTCCACAGGTGGCTGAAGTTGGCATTCTGGACCAAAATACAACTGTGTAAAATGTGCAGAATTGGAGTACAAGTTGTCATTTTTGAAGAGATGCAGTTCCCGCACCTGATGTCGGAATGGAGCATGAAGACAGGCATTGGAAAGCTTGTCCAGCAAGGAGCAATGATGCATGACCAGAGTTTGAATGAGGTCTACATATATCATAGATATTTAGTGCAGAAGAGTGCCATCGGCTGTTTGACAAACAAATTTTGTTGTCAATGTGGGCAATTTCTACAATTGCATGATATGGAAGAGGAATTCCATGTTACAGTGAAGGATCGAAAAGGGAAGAATTCTTTAAACCCTTGTTTGTTATCATACTTATAATTATGAAATTGTCATATGGCATAAAAATGTTAAAAATGTAAGGGATTACATAGATGTATATGCACTAGATGGCATCTTAACAAACATTGCATAGTGCATATGGAAATGCTTGTGCATAAATGGGATATTGCATATTGGTAGAATAATGAAGTCTGCATATGCAATGAACCACTAATGGAGAATATTGTGGTTGATAATCACTATTGATGTTGGTATTGGTTGTAGGACCAAAGATAACAAAGGGCATGGCTAAACGTGCTGAGGATGTTGCTGCATGAAGCCAACAACCTTATGCAGAAAGGATGGTGCAACAAATCTATGATCATAAAGTTGGCAAAAGGACTGAGCAGCCTTGGTAAGAGGCCAACTGATCAGGTAACATCAGATGATGTTAATGGTAACCATGCAGGTAATGATTATTGGTGCCAAATTGCATGAATGTTGAAAGAGGATTTGGTAAGATCTCTTCAACTATGTTTGAGCTATGATGAGTTAGTTTGCATGTGATATTGAATACCGATTGGGACTGTTAACCTGCCAAGCTTGGTGAGGTGTGGGTAAGTGAAGGAAATGATCCTTACACCCTATGACTGTTTAGAAATCTCAATGCATTCATATGAATTTATATCATGCCATGTGTATGTTGGTTATGTGCTTAATAACCAAAGCAAGTGAGGACTGGTGGTCCTGATTATGGTAATGCAAGTTATATGAGATAGTCATGTTTTGATCATAATATGCTTGAATGCCTAGTACTCATGAAACAATGCAAGGTAGCATTGAGTAGATGTGCATTAAAAGATTTCATAAATCTTGTGATGCATTGTATGAATGCATAGAACTGATGCATATGTTATTGCAAAATAAATAATGAATGAAATGATGAATTTATGATAATTCTAGGATCATTTCATGGGCTGTTATGAATGCAGAATAGTAAGTGCATGAAGAGTCCAATCATGATCGATGGGCTGCTAGAGTGCTCTGTTGGAATGATAGAGTTGTATAAATGATATGACTGTGAAATTTGATCTAGAACTTATGAGAAGGAATCTCATGGTTGAGAGCTCTAAGTTCTGTTAGTAAGAACAGTTGTAAATATCAGATTTGTAAATGTTTCAGATTTGAAAATTTGCTAATAATTGCTAATGACTGTTTGGCTTACATGAAAATGTGTCAGGAGGACATGCTGTAAGTGGATGCTCATGTATGGCAGCGGGCATAAGACCATAACGGGCAGAGTGGTGTCACTTACAGGAGCCAAACAATATGAGGATAGCCTCATGGATAAGAAAACCAATTTCTGTAGTAGACAGAGTTGCAAATTCATGCTGAATTTAATTATTAGTGCCATGGATTGGTTATGAAACAATCAAATTTGAATGGTATTGTTAAATGTTGCTGACTGTTTGGCTGTTTAATAAGTGTGCCAGGAAGACACATTGCAGTAAGACCATGAGAGTGGGCCTGCAGAAGCCAAACTTCATGGGAAGGGATTCCATGATTTGAAAATGGGTTTCAGGTGAAATACCATAAGACATTATTAATGTCTCATCTGCACTACATGATTGGTAAACAATATGAGTGGGATGGTGAAGATTATGTCAGTAAGACATGTGAGAGGCATGTAAAATCAAAAGGAATTGGGATGGCAAACCGAGGGACTGTCAACTCAGAGAAGGAGCCCCCATTCCTCATTAAAGAAGAGAAATAACATCTGCAAATGGATAAGTGTTCCATAAACCCTGATTGATATATATATACATACATGCATGTCTAATTATTTGAGTTAATATGCAGAGCATGTTCTGATTTTATTTCTATTATGGCACACTGCTTGAAGTATGATTAGGACCTTCATAATTCACATCAGTAAGGAGTGCACGCCTTTCTAGTGCTGATTTATGTTAGGGATGCCAATATTGACTACGCCTTAAGGGAATGGACGCATTCCTGGTGTTTCAAGGTTGGATAGTGAATGTTGTGAAATATGTTTACAGTTTTAGAGCAGCAATACTAATGAACTTGCTTATCCATCTTGTGTTTTCAGCCTAAACAAATTATAATTGATGTTACACACTAAAGAATCAAAATAAAAGGATGTTGTGAGGGGTTGTGGTGGAAGGGTTAATATAAATAAAAGGATGTTGTGGAGGTTGTGGAGGTTGTGGGGATTTTGATGAAGGGTTGTGAAGTATTGATGAAAGGGCTATTATATGCCTATGGCTCCATAGTAGAGCCTTGACCTAGAAATGGTCGTAGTGAAGTTTCCTTCCAGTCGGCGTGAAGGTGTACTGGTAAGGTGTTAATTATTTGATGATTTGGAGTAGCCTGCGTGCTGGCCAAACATCCTAGTCCGCAGGAGGATCCCAAGGCTTATAAAGTAAAAGCAGGACCCTGTGGACCAGAGAGGAAATGCACAATACAGATAAGTATTCAATTTCATTCATTTCTTATTTGAAATAATGAAGGTTTCAAGCATAAAGCTTGTAACAGTGAGCTGATGCATTATTGTTTCTTTGTTGGAAACCTTGGTCAATGCAGGAAGCAAGGACCCTGAAAGAACTAAAAGTTGCTTGGTAAATCCAGAGAGTGACTGGTTGAGCATTGATTAATTGATGATTTGGAGCAGCCTGCGTGCTGGCCAAACATGCAAGAGTATTGATGTTGTGGAGCAGCCTGTGCGCTGGCCAAACATGCAAGATTATTGATGATTTGGAGTAGCCTGCGTGCTGGCCAAACATGCAAGAGTATTGATGTTGTGGAGCAGCCTACGTGCTGGCCAAACATACAAGACTATTTGATGTTGAGGAGTAGCCTGCGTGCTATCCCAGCATTCGTTATTATACCCATAGGAGATCCAAGGCTTGTAAAGCAAAGAAGGACCCTATGGAATAAAGTGAAGACATCCAATGCAGATAAGTATTTGGTTATCTTGTAATTTCTTGCTTATGAATATACATGTGTATATGATTTGGTTATGATTTCCTATGAAAATAAACTAAACATGTGAATTAATTCAATGTTTGAGTGTAGGTATTGCTGGAAGCAATGACTATGAAAGCATCTTAAGGATGCATGTGGACATGCAACCGTCCTAAAGAGCTCAGCATGAGCAGTAATGAAAGATGGGGCTAGTGGAACTGTGTGAGTCCTAGCAGCCATGAGTTATACCAAGCAAATGGAGGAACTCCATGGTTGAGAGGTCTGGAATAGACCATAGACACTACGTGTCATAGCCAAGAAGGGCAGGTCAAGCATTCACATTGAAGTGAAAGAGGACAGGAGCATGAAAACCACCGTGGTGGTGTGGGTTCCAGAATGGAACATGACTAAGAGAAGAAACTCTTACTGCTCTCTCTTTCCTTTTTATTGATGCATTTATAAACACAGAAAATTGTTGAATGCATGTATGGCTAAAAGTAGAGTGTGTTTATTTGATGAAAGTGAATTGTGAATGCTAATTAAGGAATTTCCTGTGAATAGATGAACATGAAGGAATTCATGTGTATGTTGGCAAGCATGAAAAGTGTGGGAGTCTCATGAGTAAAGCATGGACTATCCATGTCAACTGGGGAAAAACCATTGACTGATTTTTTTTATGTTTGGGTTATGCTTGGCCTAATGAGAATTGTAATGATGAATTTCACAGGTGGAAATTAAATCAATTGGTTGCAGTTGTTATGAGCAAGTGTTGCTTGTGAGCCAAGTGAGAACCAGCTGTGCACAATGACCATGGCAGCAGACCATAGGCTATTAGAATTGGCTGGAAGTCTTCTTCAAACAATTGCCAAGACCCAAGAAAATATTGGAGAGATGCTCAAGATACAAAAGCAGCAGAACGAGATGAACCTCAAGAGGGTAGCAGCCATAAAGTTTTCAGACTTATGGATGAGCTGGAAGATCCGAATCAGCAGGAGCAGCTTGTGAAAATCAAAGGACTTGGTCCTGAAAGTTCAAAGTAAAGAACAGAATGCAGGGCAGATTTGCAAAGTTTTTGAAGTTTTGAACATGTGTAAATTGTATACGTATGCCTAAGTCTTGGAACACCGAGGACGGTGTTATTCTAAGGGGGAGGGGATTGTAATACCCCATTTTGACCCTTAGGATATATTATCATTTAATGTAAATACTGTGTACATGTGATGTATGTTTTCCTAGCGTGGAGCTCAAGGCCAAGGCCCCGCTAGTGAAAGCCTGAATTTGATTTAAAAGGGCAAGCATTGATAATTGATGCCCATGTGCTCTTAAGCCATGGAAATTGTAATAGGATGTAAATAAACATCATGCAATATAAAATTCCAAGATTGGCTATGGAGGCAACGAATGAGAAGGGGCCATGTGTATCCACTAGGGAGTGGTGAGGGGGTTGTGGGATTGAACCACAGGCTGCCATATGTCACCTTGAGAACCCATTTGACTTTCCTTGATGACATTTAATTCTGTTGTAAGGAAGTGGTTGAGGATTTCAGTCCATGGCTTCAATGGAGCATGGGCAGCCCAGAAATTCGTATGGCAGAGTATGGGCTCTGTTTTCTTGTACCACAAGCCACTCTACCTCATGGGGGTTGCTTCTTCCTCATCCCCATTCCATTGGGAAAGAAACCAGCACCATTTTCCATCCAAAAACGAATTGCCAGCAGAGAGCAAAACCAGAAATCGCGACTTTGAAAGAACCCGCGTTGTGAAGAGCCATAAACGCCCAGATTTGGTATTGGACAGTGAAATCCAATGGGGGATCCATTGGTGTGAACCTTGGGGTGAATTTTGGAGTATTAGATACTCCGAAATCCATGGGAATACCCAGTTTTTACAGCCCAGAAATGAAGTGACGGGATTGAGTTATTGGATAACAGAACTGTGAGAAATCCATGTGTGAATGACTGAGCAGAGGTTTGGTTTGCTTGATAAACCCAGTGAAGGCTAGAATCTCAAGGAATTAGCAGCTGGACCTTTCTATGCCCACCCTAAAGAGAACTGGAGGGAAGGGACGCCTGAGGGACTGTGCAGCAGAGAAGGGGACCTTCCTTGTGTTGGGGTGTGGTAGGTATTGTGGGTGCCATGACTGCTGAGTTCATTTGAGACGCCTGTAGCTTTGTGGTTGAGCTCACTGGCTTAGCATCCTCCTCATTTGTCATTTCTATGCTTGATAAACCCAACGGTGTGTTGGCTTAGCATAGCTGATGACCGAAACCATGGCTCTGAGTGAGCCCAGCTAGTTCCTCCTTAGTGGATACACAGCCCAGCTCGGGGGTGATCTCTCAGCTGAAAGAATACAGGCTGGACAGAGATCTATGGTTGGGTGGAACGTTGCTCTCACATAGCCAGTTGTTTGGACAGCTTCATCTCAAAGATAAGTGTTATCTCTGTATTGTAAATTATATGCATTATGTGTTTTGCAGTATGTTAATTGTCCATGTTTAATGAAATGAATTAATTATCTTAATTTGGAATCTATGCATAGCATTGGAACGAGATTGAGTCTTTACATGCTGAATCATCCTCTGCTATCATATATATATATATATATGTTAGGCATTATTGTTTGTGTGCTTGCTAGTATGTTTATTCCGCTGTGTTTTATTGAGTTGAAGCTGCACACAGAAGTTTTTAATTGTCATGAATTTATGAGTAATGTAATATTGGGGCTAAGTCTGCCAAAAGCCTCGTGTGTGTCGTTAACGTTTCCTTCCCTGCATTTGATGATGGAAGGGGACGTTACATGGGTGCACATATTAGAAGGAATACCTTTCACGTCTGTGTACTCCCAAGTGAAAGCTCCTCTTCATTGTTTCAGTAGAGTGATTACCTGTTCCAGCTCACTGGGCACAAGGTTTGGATTGATGTTCAATGTTTTCCCTGGCCCAAACTCTACTGGAACACTTTTCAAATTTTTGAGTACTGGAATTATATTGGCATCACTGACAAGAGTTTCTTCTGTAAGATTTTCTTGTTCTTTCTACTCAAATGTACTGTCGAGCATCTGGTAAACATGCTTATTGACGGACGTGGGCTCACTGATGAAAATCTTAATGGTATCATCTTTTGTTTCATCCTTAAACGTTAAGGCTCTCCTATCGTTAATAACGGCTGAACACCTTCCTCCTCCTCCAAATCTACCCAAAGTGGAGTTTCAATTTCTGTGCTTGGTCGAGATGGAGGGTATAAGGTTAGGATTTTTCTCTCAGTCCCGTCTAAGATGGTCATAGATCCTGACTGAAAACTGATATAGGCACCTACTGTGGCCAACCACGATCTTCCCAAGATCAGTGGGTGTCCCCCCAGCTGAGAATTCGGCTGTAAAACCAAGAAATCTGCAAGGTATTCCCATGAGTCAACAGAGATTACAAGGTCATCTAGGATCCCCTCAGGCTTGATTGTTGATCTGTCAGCAAGTTCCAAAATGGTAGGGGTAGGCCGAAGGTTAGTGATTCCAAGTTTCTTCAAAGTTTCTATGGTCATAACGTTAATAGTTGCGCCTAAGTCTACTAATATGTTGGCGATTTGTGTGTGTTAACACCCAAAAAGTGCTCACTACCTCATTTACCCCATTACATGACTCATTTGTCCATTTTCCTACCATATTTGCCTTAAAAACCCTAAAAATCCCACTAAAAAAGCCTCCAAAAGGCCTAAAAAGCCTCCAAAAGGCCACAAAACCATCAAAAAAGCCTCAAAAAGGCTAAAAAACCCCTTTTCCCTCCAAAATTCCCCCAAAATAGAAAAAACCCTCTAAAAAGGGAATAAAAAATATAAAATAATGAGGAAAAAGGAGGAAAAAACCCTATACAGCTGACCTAAACCATATGGTTCCCAAAACCATGGGCCAGCACTCCACCACCAAAAAACCTATAAATAGGTGATGGAGACCCCTCATTTCATATCCACAATCAAGTACACCCTTACTCTGCCAAAATCACTCTTGAAACCCTAGCTCACCCTTGAGCTACTTTCACCATTGAGTGCCCCTTTTGGCCCATTCCCACCATTGGAGAAAGAGAAGGAGCAAAGTTGGAGTTTGGAGCAATCCTCTTGGATCATTGCAAGAACTTCACCAACCTCTACACTTGAGGTAACGTTTTAATACAAAAGAAAAACCATTTATATTCCATGCTTTGTTATGTTTCTTAATTCTTATGCTAGTTTCGAATTAATATTGTTTTAGCACTTTAATTTTCTGTTTATTGAACTGCTACTAAGGAGTCCCTCCTCCTTAGTAGGTGCTCATTTGCACAAGCTAGGGTGAAAACCCTAGCTACAGTGTGTTTCCTATGTGAACTGTCACAGTAGGATTTCCAGGGTCATCGTATTTTTCCATAGGAGTCTTCCCCATTATCAATTCAGAAAGTCTTCCCAATACGTTGACAGTGGGAGGATCCCTAGGCTTTCTTCTTGGTTTCTTGACACACAAATCTCTAATAGTCTTAGCATAAATGGGCACGTCATGGAGGTCTTGTAGCAGTGGAATCTTGACGAACAAATTTTTCAATTCCCCAAAGAGATTGAATCGAGGTTGTTCCACTATTTTCTGCAGGGCCAATTGTTCAGGGTATGGCGGTTTTCTCATCAATTATGTAGGCTGTGCTTCATTGTGTGTTAATTCCCGAGTTTCAGCCACTGTTTCGGTAGGAATGTCAGCATCCTCAATAATGGGGATTGTTGAATGAACCATATTCTCATAGTGTTGATTCACTCCAGTTTCAGTCACTAGAGATGGAACATCCTCAGTGACGATGGGTTCCACTACCCTCCCTGATCGTAATTGTATATCATTGCAGGGAACTTGGGAAATGGAATATGCAAGCATGTTGGCAGTCTCAAAATGATGGACTGCTTTATTGTTCGGGTTTGGGTTAGGTTGTGCAGGTAGATGTGGTCGAAGTGCTGCATTCGTAGGTGCGACATTGTTTTGGAATTGCAGCTGTGGTTGTTGGTATTGTTGGTGAGGATACTATTGAGGAGGGTACTGTTGATACTGAGTCTAGTGATGGGGAAAGTTATTTCCTTGGTAAGAATTTCTCCAGTTGGAATTCCAAGGAGCTTGATTGTTTAACTGCTGTGACCATGGTGTCCAAGAATTAGGATTTTGCATTGAGTTCTGAGATGGATTCCACTGATTATTAGAATAATGTGAAGGGAATTATGTATTCATATTATTCATCCCATTCATATTATTCAGAAAAAATGATGGGTCCTGATTCATACCTTTATTGCGAGCCTGCCACGGTTTCTTCTATGCAATGAAGTAAGCTTGTTCCACATATGAATTCGATGCCTACATAACTGCTTTGACCTTAGGTAGTGAGGGACATTCCTTGGTGTCATGCTCCAACTCACATATTCTACATATTTCTTCTTTGTCCAACAGGCATTCCTTCAGTGGGTGCTTTTTCCTAGATTTGGGACAAAATACACCGAGTGTAAGATCTTCTATTACTTGCCTTTGTTTTTCTCTCAAGACTTCTAACTCTGAGGAAATGGAGCTCATCATATCAGTTTTAAAATTCTCCAGAAATTTTCCTATCTTTGCTCGAGTGGCTCCTCCACTAGCTTACTTTTGTGTCCTAGTGAAGACATCCTGATCTCGATCCTTGTCTCGTTTGTTAGTTCTAGAGGATCCCCTTGAGTACCTTCGACATAATTCAACGATATTCTCGAAGGGTTCTTTTGAGATGTCCCCTTTTCCCAACAAATTCAACATATCAAGGCAATCTTCCCTAATTCCTCGTAGCAAAATAATCTTAAGTACATCTTTTCCAGTCTCAGTGTGTCCAGACCTTTGTAAATTGTATAGAAATCTTTCCACAAATTCTTTGAAGCTCTCCTCTTCCTTCTGAACCATATTCTTGATATTTAGAAAGAAAGGTATGTTTCATTTCGTCCCAAGTAGTAATGGTCTCACGACCAAGACTCATGAACCAGCGTAGAGCATTTCCTTTCAAGGTGGCTGGGAATAGTTTAATCTTCTGAGCACTACAGGTATCATCGTAGCTGCAACAAAGGATATCAAACTCAAAAAGAAATTCATCAAGATCTTCAGAAGACTTACCATGGAAATTCGGGAGAATTGATGGTGAGTTTTTTTTCATAGGAGTTGCTCCAGGTGTCTGGAGGATAAGGAATTCTAATGTAGCCATAGTATTACTAGGATGATTATCTTCCACTTCTTCTTCCTAGTTCTCCCTATGTTCATTCTCTCCTTCCTGTTCTCTATTAGCCATGTTGTCAGTCCAAAATTCAATGGCTTCCTTTATGCGTTCTTCCTCTGCCCTTGCTTCTTCTTCTCTCCTGCTCTCTTCTTCTCTTCTTATCTCTTCTTCTGCTTCTCGACAAGTCCCCAACCACACTTCTTTAGTAACTCTAGATCCGTTGATATGATGAATCTCCTCTCTATCTGGTACACCCACGGCTCTTCCCTTGTCTTCAGGGGGTTTCCTTTCTGCAATGAGAGTTGATGGTCCCGTTGTATTCTCCACAGTTGATGCTGAATTCTCAAGATTGGGAGGAACATAATTTCCTCTTCCTGTAGACGTCCGCGGTGGTCTGGTAGAAGAATCAACTTTAGTAATTATATCGTCAATAAATGTTGATCTTCCCAGTCCTGCCTTACGACCTCGGCCTCTTCCACCTACAGTGTTAGTATTCAAAGGGGGTTCCCAATTTCTTTTTCTTGTATTCATGCATGCTATAAATGATTAAACTCAAATGAAATCAAATAAAACCAACTACTAACTATGTCTATCAATTACCATCCTCGGTTGCGGTGCCAAAATGTTGGTCACCCTATATGTCAATTAATTACAACTAACACACAAGATGCTCAATATAAATTGTCAAACCAAGGGAGGTCTTTTATTTCATTGGCAATAAGCACAATCTATGCATAAACATCTCTAGCAGTTGATTGAATAAATGAAGATGATAATCCTACCTATCTGTTCAGCCAAACTCATTCCATAAAGAAATCTATTCTAACTCATACATCTAGGAATTCAAAGTGCAACTACCTTCCTACAAAAATTGACCTAGCAGTTACTGATCTAAGAATGAAAATGACCTAGATTACTTTTGGAAGAAGTTATATCCTATAATTATCAAACTACCGCATTAAATCTTTACCAAAATGATCCATCCAGTAGCTACTATTACTCAAACATACTCTGCCTAATCTATAAATTCAATAAAGATACAACAACAACCAGAATTAAGAATTAAACCTGAACTATAAATTGATAACCATTGGAAATCCTAAGAAGCATAAATAACTGAAAGGAATGAAAGATGAGCTTGGTTGTAGAAGCTATTGAACACACATGCATAATCAAACTAACCTACATAGTCGACTGTCACACCACGCAGTTGTAGCTATTCGTAATGCAAAGAATAAACTACCAATAAATAATGCAATCATAAACCTCTGTTGCAGTTATCAGAAATACGCCTAATGCAATTCCACAACACACAACAGGAAATGACTTAATCTAACTACCTAGTTAACTCGGCAATCTCTGTGAGAAGGCAGGACCTGGCCTTCTAACAGAGATGCCGTGAACTACCATGAATTAAAACACAGAAATATAAGTAACTCTGCTCTTCATTAAAGATGGTAATTCACAGTCTCAATTCTTTGTTACAGCCCATACAAAATGATAATTAACCAACCCTAGACTCTCAGAGCCTTCCCATATTTATACATGGAGAATACAGTTCGTGATCCACTAGAATAGTGCAGCAATGAAGATCTCTGATCTTCATGCTGCAGAGTTACAGCTAAACTGTGACAGCCGTATTGAATGAGGCTGTTAATCATGAAGTGTTAGGATATTCCTATACTCCATCCTAGTCCCACCAGTATTTTGATCATTTACATTTTCAGTCATTCATGCACTTTTAGGGTTTGCATGCATCCCAGTCATCAGTCCCAGCACCTAGCCCTCAGTTAGCTAGCCCTTGGAGCTTCCTTCCACTCAGTTTCATCCCTCCTAGCTTGTCATGCGCCTAGTTCTCACCTTCCACTGAAGAAGGGCACCTTTCTCACCTACCAGTCTAGTTTACTTCAGTTAGCCACCAGTCTTTCCTTGATTTGAGGCCAGACTAACTCCTCACTGCTGTTATCACTCCAATTGACCTCCAATGAGACATGACTACCTATTCTGACTCAAGTTAGCTCCGCATGCTCCCTCCACTGAGCCTCCTTCATTCAGTTAGTGTCTCCATGTGCCAGTTACATTCAGTTACACCTACCACACTTAGTTAGACTCAGTTTGACTGACGGTTGATAGTTATTTGTGCATTGATGACTCCACCGATGATGAGATAGACTACTAGTT
Organism: Larix kaempferi; assembly: GCA_027924585.1. NCBI lineage: Eukaryota > Viridiplantae > Streptophyta > Pinopsida > Pinales > Pinaceae > Larix > Larix kaempferi. The sequence goes on along the minus strand of BSBM01000240.1, from coordinate 7,850,560 downwards.
GTGCTCTGATGACACTCTAGTGATCTTTTGATCACTCCATGAAGGATAATTAAAATTGCCACCTTGGCATTCAAATCCTCATGCATTGTACTACTTATTTGTCCATATTGTGATTAATTAACTAGTGTGTGTGAAGTATTTTTGCTTCTATCCGAGTTCTACTGTATTATTATTCTGTTGCTCATTATACTGCATTGATCACTCTTCTTCTATTTTCCTGCTTAATCATAATTACTCTTGTGAGGTATACATCATCTCTTAGATCTGTTGTGAGGATTGGCACATGGTATTAGAGCATGTTGAGAGCATTGTTTATCTCCATTCCTGAGAGTTTTTTGCAGGTTATTATCAAGATTTCAAGTGCAACAGTTTCTGCATTTTTGCAGCAGTAGCAGTTGTAGACATTTCTATTGTTTTTGTAGGTCTTCTATAGCTTCTATGTATTCATCAGGAATTACTCCTCTTTCTCCATTCAACTATGATGAATGGAAACCAAAAATGATAGCATATTTGAAGAGCCATGATCTCTTTGATTGTCATTTTGAAAGAGAGTTCGAATCCTCTGAAGATGAGATTGATTGGTTAAATAAAGGTGACGGATCCTTTGGAGCAATGATGCTTTCTTTTCCTGAATACATGATATACCAATACCTTGATGTTGTTGAAACTCCAAAAGAGCTATGGGCCCATCTGGATGAAAGATTCGGCAGACAGAATGAAGGAATTGGTCCAAACCCTTTCGAGAACAAGAAAAGTGATGCATTCGCTCTCCTTGATGATCTCATTGATCATGAACTAGTATCAAACACATCTCATATTGAAGTTGTCCACAAAGAAGAATAACTTGCATATTCTACACCCATGCTCCAAATTTTTTCTTTCTGTGCCAGCTCCCACTCTAGATATTGCAGAGGGTCCTAAATCCTCTCTTGCACCAGAGTCTGTTGGTCTGCATCATGATCTGTTGAATGTTTCGGAGGTCAAATAAGCTATTGTAGGTAATGCATTCGCTCTCATCAAGCAATCACCTCTTATTTACTACTATATGATCATTATTCCATGCTTTCAGAAGGTCATTGAAGAATATGGCCATTGCCATCCGCTTGGGATAATTTCTCATGCATCTACTGGTTTTTATCTCACCTCTTATGGTTCAAAGGAGATCTCAAGAAACCATGATTTCAAGCCTTGGATCTGATTTGGATTCCAAGCAATCACCTCTCATTTACTATTGTAAGATCATTCTTTCATGTTCTTAGAAGTTTATTGAAGATAATGGCCATTTCCATTCGCTTGAGAAAATTTCTCATGCACTTACTAGTTTAGATCTCACCTCAAATGGTTCAAAGGAGATCTTAAGCAACCATGATTCAAGTCTTGGATCTGATTTGGATTCCAAGAAATATTTATTATTTGATGGTTCTTTTTGGCATAATCTCATCCATGATGGTTCGAAGGAGAAGACAAAAGACTATCTGCATATTCATGTTTTTTATCCTACCTCAACTGATTCGAATCACAAGTTCAAGGATCATCCTCATACTTTTGGATTTGTTATCATCACATTCAATCTGAAGATCAAGTACAAACACATGCTTTTTTAGCGTGATCCACTTCTTCCCAAGAAGAAGATACCTCCAAACATATGACCATGCATCACACCTGCTTGAGTTTGGAGCATTTATTTTTTTGTGTGTGCCTTGCAGTCTGTTCTGAGGGGGGGATATTTTTTCCATGAAATTTTCCCCATTTCCTTGGTTTATTGACTGTTATTATTCATTGTATTGGGTGACCTTTGGTCTTAGTTACCAGGTCCCAGGATGGATTAAGGGGAGGTGTTAGGATATTCCTATACTCCATCCTAATCCCACCAGTATTTTGATCATTTACATTTTCAGTCATGCATGCACTTTTAGGGTTTGCATGCATCATTTAGGGTTTGCATGCATCCCAGTCATCAGTCCCAACACCTAGCACTCAGTTAGCTAGCCCCCGGAGCTTCCTTCCACTCAGTTTCATCCCTCCTAGCTTGTCATGCACCCAGTTCTCACCTTCCACTGAAGAAGGGCGTCTTTCTCACCTACCAGTACAGTTTACTTCAGTTAGCCACCAGTCTTTCCTTGATTTGAGGCCAGACTGACACCTCACTGCTGTTATCACTCCGATTGACCTCCGATGAGACATGACTAACTATTATAACTCCATTTAGCTCCTGATGCACCCTCCACTGAGCCTCCTTCATTCAGTTAGTGTCTCCATGTGCCAGTTACATTCAATTACACCTACCACACTCAGTTAGACTCAGTTTGACTGACGATTGACAGTTACTTGTGCATTGATGACTCCACCGATGATGAGATAGACTACTAGTTGTGCTCCGATGACACTCCAATGATCTTTTGATCACTCCATGAAGTCTAATTCGAATTTCCACCTTGGCATTCGAATCCTCACGCATTGTACTACTTATTTGTCCATATTGTGATCAATTAACTAGTGTGTGTGAAGTATTTTTGCTTCTATCCGAGTTCTACTGTATTATTATTCTGTTGCTCATTATATTGCATTGATCACTCTTCTTCTATTTTCCTGCTTAATCATAATTACTCTTGTTAGGTATACATCATCTCTTAGATCTGCTGTGAGGATTTTCACCTGAAGGATGCTATTACTCTTGCAATCAATGGTTCAACGGATTAGCAAATTGGAAGGCGCCCTGTCTGTTGTAGCTATGCCCTATTTCAATGACCTGTTACAGCTTCACATGGAGAGATGTGTTGTCCCTTGAAATATGAAGAATCAAATCAGAAGAGTAACAGCTGGCACCATGTATGATTCTTTCCCAAGGCATTATGGCTGATACACCTGTGCTTTGATATTAACTTAATGAAATCAACACAAATTAGCAAAAATCGAAGGCCAGAATCCATAACCATAACAATCTTAGGCATTTAATTAAATGAAAAAATAATGATGTATACCTTGTCAGGACTGCTGATTAATCTGGAAAAAGGCATGTATATGGTTTATGAAAGTAGGGTGTAACTAGGAAAAATGATGAAATAGGTATGGTAAAAAAGGGGCATTTCCAGGGCCCAACATCTCCCCCCAACTATCCAATTGCATGTCTTCATGAAACAACCGATTAGTTCGATCCTGAATCTGATACTTGTTCATCTTATGCAAGTGAGTTGAAGGAATCAATTTTGACAATTAGCCCTTGGAAACGCTAGTTCTTGTGTGACAGCCTTTCCTTACGCTTAACAACTTCCTCTTATATTTGAACTCACCAGATTTTCAATTGTATTAGTCCTTCTGAAATAATATCTTTTCCTTATGTCCCCGTGCCAGCGTCTTTTTCCTGAGTTGTAACTCCAACAAAAAGAAATTTTGAGGGCACTGGTTCTTATGTAACAACATCCTATTTCTTGATTCTTTTGGCCTGCTAAATCAATTCAATGTTCCTGAAACACCGAAGCTGTGCCCTGGGATAATTCCTTTGATCGTCTTGCTCCTGAGGGTTTATGTAATGCTAGGTCCACTACTGTACTTTTATTCCCTGTCATATTAAAAATATCTCCACATTCCGGGCATGTCATTTCTGGCTGTCCTTCATTCCCATGAATGGACAATAAATTCCCCAATTGGTCTGTAGCTTCCACCATTGAACTCGCATATTTCTTTACCTATTTCTAGCATGTCTCCTTCCATTTTTCTAGTTCTGCATGAAGCACTTGCACCTCCTCCTTTAATAGCTCATTTTCAAACAACAAATTCTCTATTTGAGGTTCTTCTACAACAGGTTCTTGTGTATCAGTAGGTGGTCGAGGTTTTAAGATGGAAATCACGATTTCTGCCCCAATAAATTGACCTGCTTCTATTGTAGTAGCCATTTTGATTTTTCTCCTTTTCGCTGGGCTGGATTTCTGGCCTTCGCTTTTTAACCATTCTTTTCTCCTCTGTGGTAGAAAAATTAGAAACATGGCAAATCCCTCCTTTCGAATTAAAGTTCTTCTTATTTCAGGGAAGGTTTCCACATTCAGAGCAGTCTAGACTGCTTTTTGCTACTGCTTTCACATGACGTTCCTCTTCTACTGTTGCGATTTTAGCTGCCTCGGTTTTAATCTCCTCTTCATCCTCCAATCGAACTTCTGGTGTTCCAATCTTCCCCCCAACTGGGTTTGAGGAAATCCAGTCCTCATCCAATTCCTTTGAAAAGAATTCACAGGGTGCTCCTCCCTTCACATGTAATATATTTCTTTAAGAAGAGCGCAACTTGGTCCGAAGGACTCGGAAGAATCTCCAGCGTTGTTCCTCTGCCCCATGGTCGAACACTCTACCCTGCCGCTAGGAAATCCTCTATTCTAGTCGGGTGATGGCATTTTCGACTAAACCAGTGCTGCTCGATTCAGGGAAGTCCCGTTACCTCCAACAGGATTACCTCTGAAACATCTACCCTTATGCCTCGAAACTTTGAATGAGTACTCATCAAGTTTTGAGCAAATTCAAGGGTTGAAGGGTTGTTTCCTCATGAAAACCATTCAAGCATTGAAAATAATCTGTCCACCCTGCTTCTTGATAGATAGCAAAGACATTTCTATTTTTATACAGAGATTCTATTGTTAAAGGCTCATACCTCATAGGGATACCCATACCATTGAGCATTTTACGAAATATTGTAACGAATACACCAGTTACAGTTTCAAACATCGAACTAACTGCATGCAGACACGGTTGATGGATAGTCGAAGTTTGAATTGAGCATTTTTGGAAAGGTGGCACAGTTAATTTTGGGATAAAACCCATGGCAGGATTATCACATAAGTCAGGTAGAATGGTGGTCAAATCATAAGTACGGGTAACAGCTTTAAACGTGATTTTGGTTTAGTTGGATTGCTGTGGATTGATGACAGGGGTAAATAACAAGTATAACCATTATTTCTTGCGATGTCAATAGATGCCTAATCATGATTATAGTTAGAACCCGTACCTTCAAAATCGATGCTCAAGCCGCCACTCTATCGTGGCAAGATATTTCATAGTCGCATCTCTGGTAGAATACACGTGTGCCAATATGAGTTGGACACTTCCAACCAAGATGATAAGTACATTCACACTGATAGGAAAACAAGACAGGCCAATAATTTCCTTCATTCTCGGCAGACTATCATTCGAGCTGTGGAGTCATCATTGAAATTCAAGCGAGGTCAGATCACTAGCGGCAAGACTGTTCCAAAAGGTAGACAATCTAGCGAAGTTACATACAATGAATAAGGATGAAGACTTGAGCAGAGTTCGGCGAAATATGGAAGAGTTCCAGCTGCAAAAATTTGGAGAAAAGGCAGGAATAACGGTGTTGCAGCTGCTGGAAAAGAAAAAAATGAAATGGGAATAGCGGAGACGCAGCTTCTAAAATTGGCAGAATATGCAACAAGAAGCGGAGTTACAGCTGCTGGAAAAGGAAAAAATGAAATGGAAATAGCGGAGTCACAGCTGCTAGACTTGGTGGAATAGGCAAACATAGCGGTGTTGGAGCTGCTGGCAAAAGCGAAGGTGACAAACATAATGGAGTTGCAGTTGCAAAACTTCGAAAAATAAGCAAAAGTAGCGGAGTTGCAGCTGCTGGAAAAGTGAAGTCAATGGAAAATAGCAGGATTACAACTGCGAAAATTGGAAGAATGAGTAAGGTAAGGAGTCGCAGTTGTGCAAAATGGGTAACAGGCGGATTTTTTAGTTGACTGTTGAAAACTAATAAATCATCCGTCTTCTTCAAAAGAGCTTTATTAGATCAGGAAACAATGTAAGGTGCCTGCAATCGTCTGGCCCAGTCACGACTGTTGTTCCTCCAATTAATTCCTGCACACAAATCTTCAAAACAAACCCGATCAAGTGCAAAATGAAAAATAGATAAAATACATAATGAAAAATAAATTATTTATGTGCAAATTATGTGGATATTGCAGTTCTTAAAAATTCACAGGGGTTGAGAAAAATCCCTGCCCTGGCGTTAACTGATATTCTGGATCAGCTGCAACATGTGAAACGAAAGCATCCTTTGAGATCGGTTTGTGATACAGTCGCAGCCGATGAACATTTGTGAATAATGGTGTCTTGTTTTCATCAATGGTGATCAACCGGACTGTTCCATTTTCAAATACTTGATCTATTTGATAAGGTCCCAACCAACGAGTGCGTAGCTTGCCCTTGAAATCCCTCTTAAATCGTGAATCATATAATAGAGCCCAGTCTCCTTCTTGGCATACTTTCTTCTTTATGAATCTATCATGCCATTTAGAGTACTGTTGTTGGATTAAAGTTGTATGATTTACTGCTGTTGTGTGCTTTTCATCCAATTCAGTAAGCTGATTCAATCGGTTCCTCTGTGCTTCTGATAAATCCAGATTCGCTTCTACAACTGTTTTCAAAGTCCTAATTTCAAATTAAATTAGGAAAACAACATTCTTACCATACACTAACTCATATGGGGAAAAACCAGTGGTGTTACACCATGTAGTGCGATAGGCCCATAGTGCCTCTGGAAGTCTCTCAGCCCAATATTTACGATGGCTTTTCACTATCTTTGTCAAAATATCCTTGATGACCTTGTTTGAGCTCTCCACTTGGCCATTGGCCTGTGGATGATATGGCGAGGTTATTCTGTGCTGAATATGAAATTTCTGTAACAGTGCTTCCATTTTGTGAGATGCAAACTGCGGTCCACCATCTGTGATAATTTCCTTAGGTACTCCAAACCGAGTAAAAATTTCTTCATATAGGAAATCAATCACAGCCTGATCATTAGCCTTAACCAAGGCTACAGCTTCCACCCATTTGGTCATGTAATCTTTGCAAACCAAGATGTGAACTTTCTGTTTTAAGGGAGGGTTGATAAGCCCTACGAAATCCAGAGCCCATCTATCAAATGGTTCAACCACAAGCTGTGGCTGCAAAGGAATTTCATCTAATCTGTTGGGTTGGCCCATCCTTTGGCAACTATCACATGCCTGAACATACTTCTTTGCGTCCCTGAACAATGTGGGCTAGAAATAACCCATTCTCAAGACCTTATGACCTGTCCTTTTGTCAGCAAAATGTCCCCCACAGGGCTCATCATGGCAAGCTTTAAGGATACTAAAAATTTCATCTTCTCCAACACATCTTCTGATTTCTAAATCAATCCCTGTGTAGAAAAGATGTCCATCAATCCAGCAATACATAGCACTCTGTTGTATCATTTTTCTTTTTTCTCTCTTCGAAAAATGTGCTGGGAGCTTACTTGCATCCAAAAAGGTATCAATATATGCATACAATGGGGAATGAGCTGATACTGCAAACAAATGTTCATCAGGGAAGCAATCTTCGACTCGTAAATTTTCATCATTGTTAGTAAGTCGAGATAACAAATCTGCAACAACATTTTCCTTCCCTAGTCTATCAATAATTGTGATATCAAATTCCTGTAACAGTAACAACCATATAGTAACTCTAGCATTCGTGATTGGTTTATTCATTAAATATTTGATGGAAGAATGATCAGCGTGCACAAAAGTGGAGTATCTAGTAATGTAGTGTCTAAATTTGTTGATGGCATAAACTATGGCAAGGAATTCTTTCTCGGTGACAGTATAGTTGAGTTTAGCAGGAGATAAGTTCTTGCTAATGTAATAAATTGCATAAGGAGCATTACCTTCCTACTATCACAAAACTTCTCTAATGGCAGTGTTTGAAGCATCTCAAGAAATATGAAAAGGTAGAGCCCAGTTGGGCCCTCGTAAGATGGGTGTTGTAGACAACCTTTTCTTTAGCTCAGTAAACGTTGTTTGGAAAACAACATTAAATTAGGAAAACAACATTCTTACCATACACTAACTCATATGGGGAAAAACCAGTGGTGTTACACCATGTAGTGCGATAGGCCCATAGTGCCTCTGGAAGTCTCTCATCCCAATATTTACGATGGCTTTTCACTATCTTTGTCAAAATATCCTCGATGACCTTGTTTGAGCTCTCCACTTGGCCATTGGCCTGTGGATGATATGGCGAGGTTATTCTGTGCTGAATATGAAATTTCTGTAACAGTGCTTCCAGTTTGTGAGACGCAAACTGCGGTCCACCATCTGTGATAATTTCCTTAGGTACTCCAAACCGAGTAAAAATTTCTTCATATAGAAAATCAATCATAGCCTGATCATTAGCCTTAACCAAGGCTACAGCTTCCACCCATTTGGTCATGTAATCTTTGAAAACCAAGATGTGAACTTTCTGTTTTAAGGGAGGGTTGATAAGCCCTACGAAATCCAGAGCCCATCTATCAAATGGTTCAACCACAAGCTGTGGCTGCAAAGGAATTTCATCTAATCTGTTGGGTTGGCCCATCCTTTGGCAACTATCACATGCCTGAACATACTTCTTTGCATCCCTGAACAATGTGGGCTAGAAATAACCCATTCTCAAGACCTTATGACCTGTCCTTTTGTCAGCAAAATGTCCCCCACAGGGCTCATCATGGAAAGCTTTAAGGATACTAAAAATTTCATCTTCTCCAACACATCTTTTGATTTCTAAATCAAGCCCTGTGTAGAAAAGATGTCCATCAATCCAGCAATACATAGCACTCTGTTGTATCATTTTTCTTTTTTCTCTCTTCGACAAATGTGCTAGGAGCTTACTTGCAGCCAAAAAGGTAGCAATATATGCATACAATGGGGAATGAGCTGATACTACAAACAAATGTTCATCAGGGAAGGAATCTTCGACTGGTAAATTTTCATCACTGTTAGTAAGTCGAGATAACAAATCTGCAACAACATTTTCCTTCCCTAGTCTATCAATAATTGTGATATCAAATTCCTGTAACAGTAACAACCATATAGTAACTCTAGCATTCGTGATTGGTTTATTCATTAAATATTTGATGGAAGAATGATCAGTGTGCACAAAAGTGGAGTATCCAGTAATGTAGTGTCTAAATTTGTTGATGGCATAAACTATGGCAAGGAATTCTTTCTCGGTGACAGTATAGTTGAGTTTAGCAGGAGATAAGTTCATGCTAATGTAATAAATTGCATAAGGAGCATTACCTTCCTGCTATCCCAAAAATTCTCTAATGGCAGTGTTTGAAGCATCTCAAGAAATATGAAAAGGTAGAGCCCAGTTGGGCCCTCGTAAGATGGGTGTTGTAGACAGCCTTTTCTTTAGCTCAGTAAACGTTGTTTGGCATGCATCATTCCAAACAAACTATGCATCCTTCATCAACAAAGTAAACAAAGGAGAAGATAGTTCGGAATAATTTTCTATGAAACTTCTGTAATAGACAGCATGCCCCAAGAAGCTACGTACATATTTTTGTGCTCCAGGAGTTGGTATATTTTCAATTACCTTGATTTTGTATGGATCTACCTAGATACCATCAGAAGAGATGAAGTTCCCCAGGACTATGCCCTCGCTCATCATCATATGGCACTTTTCCGTGCTTAAAGAGAGCTGGATTAGTTCACAGCGTTTAAGTCCTTTTCTAAATTTTTCAATGCTTCTTCATAACTATCACCATATGGAGTAAAGTCATCCATAAAAATCTCCATGCAATCATTTACCATCTCTGAAAAGATTCCAATCACTGCTCTCTGAAATGTGGCTGGCACGTTACACAACCCAAAAGGAAGTACCCGGTATGCAAAAGTACCCCAAGGACAGGTGAAAGTGGTTTTGTCTTGGTCTTCCGGAGCAATCCAGGATTTGGTTATAGCCACTAAATCCATCCAGAAAGGAAAAATACTTCTTCCCATACAAGTTATTAGGACCTAATCAATAAAAGATAATGGAAAGTGGTCCTTCTACGTTGCTTTGTTGAATTCTCTATAATCCACGCAGACCCTCCATTTCTGATTCTTCTTTGGGACAATCACAAGTGGAGACACCCACTCACTGTCTGAAATCGGGTATATAAATCCTGCTTCCAAAAGTTTTTGGATCTCCTCTTTCACTATGTCCCTTAGGTTCGGGTTCATCCTTCATTTTGGTTGACACATAGGCCTAGAGTCGCTCTTAATATAAATGTGATGGGTTCACAGATTAGAAGGAATACCTTTCATGTCTACGTACTCCCAAGCGAAAGCTCCTCTTCGTTGTTTCAGCAGAGTGATTAGCTGTTCCAGCTCACTGGGCGCAAGGTTTGGATTGATGTTCAATGTTTTCCCTGAATCAATCTCTACTAGAACACTTTTCAAATTTTTGAGTACTGGAATTATATTGGCATCACTGACTAGAGTTTCTTCTATAAGATTTTCTTGTTCTTTCTCATCAAATGTACTGTCGAGAATCTGGTAAACATGCTTATTGACAGACGTGGGCTCACTGATGAAACTATTAATGGTATCATCTTCTGTTTCATCCTTAAACGTTAAGGCACTCCTAATCGTTAATAATGGCTGAACACCTTCCTCCTCCTCCAAATCTACCCAAAGTAGAGTTTCCATTTCTATGCTTGGTCGAGCGGGAGGGTATAAGGTTAGGATTTTGATCTCAGCCCCGTCTGAGATGGTCATAGATCCTGATCGACAGCTGATACAGGAATTTTCTTTGGCCAACCATGGTCTTCCCAAGATCAATGGGTGTCCCCCCAACTGATACTTCGGCTGTGACACCAAGAAGTCCGCAAGGTATTCCCACGAGTCAACAGAGATTACAAGATCGTCTAGGGTCCCCTCAAGCTTGATTGTTGATCTTTCAGCAAGTTCCAAAATGGTAGGGGTAGGCCGAAGGTTAGTGATTCCAAGTTTCTTCAAAGTTTCAATGGTCATAACGTTAATAGCCATGCCTAAGTCTACCAAGACGTTGGGGATTTGTGTGTTTCCTATGTGAATCATCATAGTAGGATTTCTAGGGTCATCGTATTTTTCCACAAGAGTCTTCCCCATTATCTATTAGGAACATTTTCCCAATACGTGGACAGTGGGAGGTTCCCTAGGCTTTCTTCTTGGTTTCTTGACACACAAATCTCTTACAGTCTTAGCATAAATGGGAATGTCATGGAGGGCTTGTAGCAGTGGAATCTTGACATACAAATTTTTCAATTCCCCTAACAGATTGAATCGAGGTTGTTCCATTGTTTTCTGTCGGGCCAATCGTTCAGGGTATGGCGGTTCTCTCATCAATTGTGTAGGCTATGCTTCATCGTGTGTTACTTCTTGAGTTTCAGCCACTGTTTTGGAAGGAATGTTAGCATCCTCAATAATGGGGATTGTTGAATGAACCATTTTCTCATAGTGTTGATTCACTCCAGTTTCATTCACTGGCGATGGAACATCCTCAGTGATGATGGGTTGCACTACCCTCCCTAATCGTAATTTTATATCGTTGCAGGGAACTTGGGAAATGGAATATGCAGGAATGTTGACAGTCTCAAACTGATGGACTCCTTTATTGTTTGGGTTTGGGTTAGGTTGTGCAGGTAGTTGTGGTCGAAGTGGTGCATTCGTAGGTGCGGCATTGTTTTGGAATTGCAGCTGTGGCTATTGGTATTGTTGGTGAGGATACTATTGAGGAGGGTACTGTTGATACTGATTCTGGTGATGGGGAAATTTATTTCCTTGGTAAGAATTTCTCCAGTTGGAATTCCAAGGAGCTTGATTGTTTGACTGTTGTGACAATGGTGTCCAAGAACTAGGATTTTGCATTGGGTTCTGAGATGGATGCCACTGATTATTAGAATAATGTGAAGGGAATTGCATATTCATATTATTCATATTATTCATATTATTCATCCGATTCATATTATTCAGAAAAAAATGATGGGTCATGATTCATACCTTGATTGCGAGGCTGCCACAGTTTCTTATGTGCAATGAAATAAGCTTGTTCCACATCTGAAGTGGATGCCTGTAGAACTGCTTTGACCTTAGGTAGTGAAGGACATTCATTGGTGTCATGCTGCAACTCACATATTCTACATATTTCTTCTTTGTCCAGCGGGAATTCCTTCAGTGGGTGCTTTTTCCTACATTTGGGACAGAATACACCGAGTGTAAGATCTTCTATTACTTGCGTTTGTTTTGCTCTCAAAATATCTAACTCTGAGGAAATGGAGCTCATCATATTAGTTTTAAAATTCTCCAGCAAGTTTCCTATCTCTGCTCGAGTGGCTCCTCCACTAGCTGACTTCTATGTCCTAGTGAAGAAATCTTGATCTCGATCCTTGTCTCGTTTGTTAGTTCCAGAGGATCCCCTCAAGTACCTTCGACATAATTCAACGATCTTCTTGAAGGGTTCTTTTGAGATGTCCCCTTTCCCCAACAAATTCAACATATCAAGGCAATATTCTCTAATTCCTCGTAGCAAAATAATCTCAAGTACATCTTTTCCAATATCAGTGTGTCCAAACCTTTGTAAATTATACAACAATCTTTCCACAAAGTCTTCCAAGCTCTCCTCTTCCTTCTGAACCATTTTAAACAACTCTTCCTTTCTATCCCTAGTTTTACAATATTCTTGATATTTAGAAAGAAAGGTATGTTTCATTTGGTCCCAAGTAGTAATGGTCTCATGACATAGACTCATGAACCAACGCAGAGCATTTCCTTTCAAGGTGGCTCGGAATAGTTTCAGCTTCTAAGCACTAGAGGTATAGTCGTAGCTGTGACAGAGGATATCAAACTCAAAAAGAAATTCACCAGGATCTTTAGAAGACTTACCATGGAAATTCGGGAGAACTGATGGTGATATGTTTTTCAAAGGAGCTGCTCCAGGTGTTTGGAGGATAGGGAATTCTAATATGGCCACAGTATTACCAAGCTGATTATCTTCCACTTCTTCTTCCTGGTTCTCCCTATGTTAATTCTTGCCTTCCTATTCTCTATTAGTCATGTTGTCAGTCCAAAATTTAATGGCTTCATTTATGCGTTCTTCCCTTACCCTTGCTTCTTCTTCTCTCCTCCTCTCTTCTTCTCGCCTTCTCTCTTGCTCTGCTTCTCGACAAGTCCCCAACCACACTTCTTTAGTAACTCTAGTTTCGTTGATATGATAAATATCCTCTCTATCTGGTACACCCACGACGCTTCCTTTGTCTTCAAGAGGTTTCTTTTCTGCAATGGGAGTGGATGGTCCTGTTGTATTCTCCACATTTGATGCTAAATTATCATGATTGGGAGGAACATAATTTCCTCTTCCTGTAGACGTCCGCGGTGGTCTGGTAGAAGAATCAGCTTTAGCAATTATATCGTCAATAAATGTTGATCTTCCCACTCTTGGGTTACGACCTTGACCTCTTCCACCTATAGTGTTAGTATTCAAAGGGGGTTCCCAATTTGTTTTTCTTGTATCAATGCATGTTGTAAATGATTAAACTAAAATGAAATCAAATAAAACCAACTACTAACTATGTCTATCAATTACCATCCCCGGCAACGGCGCCAAACTTTTGGTCACCCTATATGTCAATTAATTACAACTAACACACAGGATGCTCAATATAAATTGTCAAACCCAGGGAGGTCTTTTATTTCAATGGAAATAAGCACAATCTATGCATAAACATATCTAGTAGTTGATTGAATAAATGAAGATGATAATCCTACCTATCTGTTCATCCAAACTCATTCCATAAAGAAAGCTAATCTAACTCATACTTCTAGGAATTCAAAGTGCAACTACCTTCCTATAGAAGTCAACCTAGCAGTTACTGATCTAAGAATGAAAATGAACTAGATTACTTTTGCAAGAAGTTAAATCCTATAATTATCAAACTATAGCATTAAATATTTACCAAAATGATCCATCTAGTAGCTACTGTTACTCAACCACAATCTTCCTAATCTATAAATTCAATAAATATACAACAGCAACCAAAATTAAGAATTAAACCTGAACTATAAATTGATAACCATTGGAAATCCTAAGAAGCATAAATAACTAAAATGAATGAAAGATTAGCTTAGTTGTAGCAGCTATTGAACACACATGCATAATCAAACTAACCTACATAGTCAACCGTCACACCACGCAGTTGCAGCTATTCATAATGGAAAGAATAAACTACCAATAAAGAATGCAATCATAAATCTCTGTTGCAGCTATCAGAAATACGCCTAATGCAATTCCACAACACACAACAGGAAATGAATTAATCTAACTACCTACTTAACTCGGCAATCTTTGTGAGAAGGCGGGCCCTGACCTTCTAACATAGATGTCGTGAACTACCACGGATTAAGACACAGAAATGGAAGTAACTCTGGTCTTCATTAAAGATGGTAATTCACAATCTTAGTTCTCTGTTACAGCCTGTACAAAATGATAATTAACCAACCCCATACTATGAGAGCCTTCCCATATTTATACATGCAGAATATAGTTCATGATCCACTAAAATCGTGCAGCAATGAAGATCTTTGATCTTCATGCTGCAGAGTTACAGCTAAACTGTTACAGCCGTATTGAATGAGGTTGTTAATCATGAAGGATGCTATTACTCTAGCAATCAATGGATCAACGGATTAGCAAATTGGAAGGCGCCCTGTATGTTGCAGCTATGCCCTATTTCAGTGACCTATTACAGCTTCACGTTGAAAGATGCGCTGTCCCTTGAAATATGAAGAATCAAATCAGAAGAGTAACAGCTGGCACCATATATGATTCTTTCCCAAGGCATTATGGCTGATACACCTGTGCTTTGATCTTAACTTAATGAAATCAACACAAGTTAGCATAAATCGAAGGCTAGAATCCATAACCATAATAATATTAGGCATTTAATTAAATGAAATAGTAATGATGTATACCTTGTCAGACTACTAATTAATCTAGAAAAAGGCATGTATATGGTTTATGAAAGTGGGGTGTAACTAGGCAAAATGATGAAATAGGTATGGTCAAAAAGGGGCATTTCCAGGGCCCAACAGCTGCATGCATATTCTTGTTGTTATTTTGTTTCATAATTATAAACAAAAAGGAAAAACAAAAGTATTTTTACATTTGCATGTGCATAGCTTCTTATTTAGTGTGCTTTCTTTCGGTTTGATTGCATAAAAGGAATGTTTGTAACCAGATTTGATTTTGGAGTGTATACATATTCTTGTTGGGATCTTTTTAACCTAAATGTGTTGGGTTGATTGAAAAAGGAAAATAAATATCTTCTCTCCCACAGATAGAAGTTCATCAAATGGAAAAGAAGTGCATTGTCATTCTTGCATCTTTTCTATCGTTTGGTTCTACGGTCTTTCACATCACCAAGTATCACTCCATATACCTGCTTGAGTAATCAGTAGACATAAAAGAAAAGCACTTAATTAAAATATGTTAGACATTTTTCTTTTTGGTATAGAAAACCAACATTATCTTAGAGAGCAGGGCCTTGGATTAGGATTGGAGAAGCCACTCTCCAAGGCCATATAAAGCAGGTAGAGTCACTAAAGAGAGAAAATCCATCATTAGCGAGAGACACTTGGCGAGAAATATCATCTAACACATGAGTCAAGCACAAGGTCAATCTAGGTGCATTTGAGAGATATCCCCTCTTGGTGTGCTTAGTGGGTTCTTACGTGTATTGGGGCTTGGTTGGTTGGCAATCCTCAGGGTGACACCTCCTGGATGGGGTTCAAGTCTTCGACATATGTCACACATTCCTTTCTCACACGTCTAAAATTGACTTATGACTATTCTTCCCGGTCATCATTTCATGAAGTGATAGACATAGTTTCTTTTCCTAGGTATCTACATGGGTGACTGTAAGTGGGAAGTTATTGTGGTACCTGAGACAAATGACATATCATCTACTTTCTCTACCTTGGGGGGTTTCTTGTGGGCAATTGGACCTTGGATTCGAGGGAGTAAGATGGGTTATCCTCATTGTTTCTCACCTCTTCGCTAGTGGATTGAAACCTAACTTCAGAAGGTTCCTTTGATCCAATTGGTTTGCTTGTTGATAACCTAGATTTTTTCTAGGGTGTGTTGTGATCTTCTGTTGTAGTTGGCCGTAAGATTGCTCATTTTATTTTACATTTCAATTATTCAACATGTCCAATCTATCGATTCATCAATCTCGATGTATTAAGGGCCTCTCTCCTGTCAAGGAGGAACCTCCATCTATTCGAAGGTGAGTCACCTCTCCAAAAGAGGTAAGAGACACAGTAAAATTTGAAAGTGATTCGGTTCAAAGCACCCATTTTGAAATTGAAGTTGTGGGCGAGGGTGTTGTTCCACACTTTAACCCACCTTTGACCAATCCTTTCAACCCCATACTTGAGCAAGTTCAACCTTTACCTGGTGATACCTCTTCACTCTTCAGTTATATGATGTTTGGGACCTCATTCTCTTCAGCTATCGAAAAACCCATCCCATCTTCCCTTGTTAGTGGAGGAGGAAATTCAATTAATTCTCCACAACCATCTACTAGTGGGGTAAATGTTCCATCTACTACACCCAATACATCTACATTTTCCCTTTGGGGAACATCGTCCATACCTACTGTTTCACCCATTGGTCAGTCCAATACACCTCCATCTAGTGGACCGTCACCACAATTCTCCTTAACTTTTTTTTTTGGGGGGGGGGGGATATTCCTATATTTAATAATGGTAGTAGTCACCAAGCCACCATTAGCATGTCTACAGGG
The DNA here is from genome assembly GCA_027924585.1 of Larix kaempferi. Lineage (NCBI taxonomy): Eukaryota > Viridiplantae > Streptophyta > Pinopsida > Pinales > Pinaceae > Larix > Larix kaempferi. The sequence goes on along the minus strand of BSBM01000240.1, from coordinate 7,833,954 downwards.
ATCCCTATCATTGCAAATGTTGGATTTCCTTTTGGGTAGAACTCATCTATAGGGGCAAGCAACCCGCCTCCCTCTCAAGGGGGGAATCATTTTGGAAGCACTCAACCCATGGGACGGTCAAGTGTTCCCAATAATACTCCCTTTACTAGAAACAAACCTACGTCTGGCAGTTTACCTTTCCAAGCAAGTGGTAATGTTTTGGGTAGTTTCCCATCTACTAGGGGCACTAATGCTCCTAGTGGATTCCCTTTTCCTGGGGGTAACAAACAATAGTCACAGCACCTATGTTGGAGGAGTTCCCTATCCTAGTGGTAGCCATTCACCTTGGAGTAGTTCTATTTATGGGAACAATCCCTTCATTGGGGGGAATCATCCTTATGGGGGCAATCAATTTACTGGGGGAAATCCTTCTTATGGAGGGAATCAATTTCCCGGGGAAAGTCATGATTCCCTAAGTTCATATGCTTTTGGAAGCCAATATATGGGGGAACCTTACGGTCCAATGGGCCTTAATACCCAATTACCTTTGACACATAATCCATTTGCCAACACGCAACTACCCTTTTTAGCTACTTTGGATTTACCGGATTTGTCAAGGTTAACCAATGACCCATTTTGCAAAACCCCTTATGGATAGATATTCCACACAAGATCCCTGCAGATATACCTAAGTTTGATGGAAAATAGGGGAAGATACATCCACTCATGTTACTGCATAACATTTGTGGTGTGTCTCCAACTCTATCTTGGATGACAATGTTAAATTATGTATTTTCCCTTGGACCCTAATCGGGAGTGCATCCAAGTGGTACATTAAATTGCAAACCGCCTCCTATTCTAGATTCAATGCGCTAGCGATGTATTCTTAACCCACTTCCAATTACCTATCCGCTATGAAACATGAACATATCTTTTGACATATTTTCATTAAAACACCTCCACCCATATTTCTAAGTATATTCATGAATGGATACAAAGGTAGAGGCTTGTAAAATCCACCATTTTTTATCAGGTATTAGCCGATTGGTTTATGAAGTCACTTTTACCTCCCATTGCTCATGATGTTTCCATGGCTAGGGTAGTAACTAAAGAGAAAGCTATACCTCACGCCCAACATTTGGATTTGATATATTCACAATCGGGCACCTTATACAACATAATATTGAATGCTCCTCAATAGTCAATCGATCCATCTAGACCTACACCCGAACCACATGCCGATGGTGTTGTTGGTTCTCTCTCTATTGTTTCAAAAAACCAATTAAGTGGGCATCTTATCTAGCTTGCCATCGGGGTATTTTTTAAGGATTCTAATATTATACTTAAGTATAGTATCCTAAGCGATTATTTTGGATTGGAAAAAACATGTATATAGATAGGTAGGTTAATATTAAATATGAAACATACAATTTACTATTGAACTGTGTAAATTTTGGCAAATATTATGATAAAAAAACACATTTTATGTAAATATAGGTGATATTAGAGATTAAAATGACCAAATAGAAAATTTATTTTTTGAAAAAAAGCCCCAAAAATAACCAATTGGAAACATTTCGCCCCAAAAAATTACCATGCTTGCCATTGCCAATCCACCCATTTTAACTACGTATACTACCAAACCATCTACTAATCCATCACAAACCTCCGAAGTAAACATGATCCAATCTCAACCAAACAAATCTCAACAATATGGAGGTAAAAAGAAGAAAAGCATGACCCAAAACCCTTCTAATGAGACCAGAACACAACAAGCACCACCCCCTAATGTTGGGGGAAACAAGAAGGAAAGGAAACCAAAATCCCCATACAAAATTTGTGGGGGGCGATCATATCATTCATCTATGTCCACGCTTAAAAGAAGTCAATGATTTCATCACTCATAAATACTCCACCCCACCTCATGTCGTGTTAAATCATCCTTTCCCTCATCAACAACACCAACAAATGGTTGTTGCAAATCCTCCAGTTTTGCAAGGGGACAATGGATTTCATCCTCCCAAAGGGGATGGACCGTCAAACGTGTTTTTATTAGAGGAAACAATCTCCCTTACAACTCATAACCGCAACTATGAGAAACTTGAGACCAACTATCCTGAAAAGGACTCGACTTCTCCATACCAACCAAATGGCTCTCTTCAAATAGAGAATCCTTCTCTTGAAATAGTCATTCTCCCTCCTAATTGGTTACTTCAACAAATAACACATAATCCCAATGCTTGAGCTTCTCAGCATTACAGTATTGTTGAATATTTATCTCAAGCCCCTTGTGCCATGTTTTCTCTCGAAGTATTGCAAAGTTGTCCTGCACAACAAAAATCATTGTTGTCGACCATTAGGGGGGTTGACCCAATGAAATCTATTTTGTTTTTTTTTTACATGGAACATATCCAGCCAAAGCTCTCCCACTAGACATCCTTTCAGATACAAGTCGTTGTATGGGGGAAAAACATTTTTCATACCATTATTGATGAGGGAGCCTCTACTTGTGTTATGTCCATCTCATGCCGACATGCAATAGGATCTCCTGAGCTTGTCCAATCGTCTACTTCTTTGAATTCCTTTGATGTTCATACTTCTACACCACATGGAATCATTCATTCCTTGCCTATTGAGATTGGGGGAAAATATTCCACAGTGGATGTTGAAGTGGTTGATGCACCTCTTGACTATAATTTGTTACTGGGGTGTAGTTGGTTTTTTGCCATGAAGGAGGTAGTCTCATCAGTCTTTCAACTTATTTTCTTCCCACATCAAAGGAAGAGAGTCACTATAGATCAACTTGCTAACTACATTCCTAACTTATGACTCACTCCTAGTGGTAACATTCCCTTCATAGGTGATTCCATGAAGAGTTATGAAAATGTGGGTGTTGGTTTGTTTAAAGATTCCTGATTGATGGGTACTTTCCCTTTTCCAACACCTAATTCCTCAAAACAATAAGCTCCCATTTTTATGATCTCTTCCATTTTTAATGATTCCCTTGGTTCATTTGATCCTTAGGTTATACCAAACGTTATGGAAGTAGATTCGTTAGGAGATTTGATGCCATTGTCAAGGGTCAAAACTACTTACCAATTTATTCAGTCCAATCTTGTTGACCCACTCGTGATCATCACCGAGTTTTTGATATCTATCCTTATGTTGTGCCTTGTTCATCCACTTCCCCGCTACTTCACATGACTTTCTAATGAATTTTTTACCATCTAATGAAGAAATCATGGAATTCATGGCTTCATTTAACAAGCCTTGGGAGGATATGCATCATCATGCATCTTTCCTTCCAGATTCGGTAAAGATGGAGGAAATTCTTCAATATCCTCATCCTCACCCAATTGTTGATCTCGATGTTGATTTAGATCCTCACCCAGTTGTTGATCTTGATCCTAATCCCATACCCACATGGGACTATTCTTCACCAATTTTGAATGACTTTTTTTTATTATATATTACCTTTGTATGAGACCCTTATGGAATTCATGGATACTCATGAAAATCCTTGGGAGGAGGAGTACCATAGTGCATCTCTTCTTCCCGATTAGGAAATGGTGAGAAACCTTATGCATACCCTCGTTGCGACTACCCAACCCTTATGGAACCATCCTTACAAAGTTAAAAGTGTGGTCCATCAGGGAGCATATGAGTTAGTCGATTATGATGGTGACCCTTGTGGGCCCCTATCAAATATTATTTTATCCCTTTCTCAAACTCGTTAAAACTTAAATGAAAAAGGAACCTTATGGAACATTTTTCTATATCTTCTTTGAGCTCCTTAAAAAATAAAGATGGATCCGAGTTGACTTGTCCTAGCTCGTTAAAATTACAAAGATAAGGTGCACATGGAGTTATCTTTAAGCTATTTTCCAACTCCTTAAAATTGAAAAGATTGTCGAGTAAGCTTGTTTCTTTCACACTCATAAAAAGGTTTTGAAAGAAAATCCATCTAGTTTACATTTACCCCTTTTTTGGGCTGCATGGATTAATTACGAAAAAGGAACACTCTATTCAACTTTGGCTAGAAGCGCTCTTCATCATATCATTTAATGCTTTCTCGAATGAAGCAGGGTTTGATAGTGGATTTTGTTTATGTTTTCCTCTTCAAAATTTAAGATCAAAATGACATTTGATCAATTATGTAGAAGAAGTAAATATCCATCTGTTGTGATGTTAAGGATTCTTTGTTGAAAAGATAATGAACATTGTCTTATCCCAAGATATTTCTTGATTTACTGTCTGACATTATATCATGAACTGATTTGTTATAAACTTATAAATTGTGTGTCAATCATATAATCAAGTGAAACATAAGCGACAGATACATCGAAATGCGTATTCTCCCTACGCAAGAGGTGCCATAGCATTGTGTGAATTATGGTCCTTCACATTTTATATAATTGGGTTAATATTTCGTTTAACCTGTGATTATATTGTTTTTTTTCAAGAAATAATTGTTAAGAACCATAGATGTGTGGCTCATGGCATTACAACAATATTGTTTTTTTTCAAGAAATAATTGTTAAGAACCATAGATGTGTGGCTCATGGCATTACAACAAGAGTTAAGATTGGATTTTTCTTGATCTTTTGTAGCCCGTTTCACAATAGAACACGTGATAAGTCTTATTGTATTTGCAGATCACCTTGGAGAAAATCATTTAAAGTAAGTTTTCCTCTTGTGCCCCGCAGAGAAAAGGAAATGCTTTGTAGATTTACGACACTATTTGAAATGATTACTAGAACACTCAAAGAAAATTGTATTTGAATTATGGTCTATTGGTTATGTGTAGTTTCAAGTCTTCCTCTTTTTTTTGTTCTAGATGAAGTAGATGTAGCATTGGACATTTTGAAATTGCTAAAGTTTCATATTTCATCAAAATGAAATCTTGTGATGAGAACAAGGATCAAGATAAAGACGATGTTGGATTCCAAACTTTAGTGATCTCTCTGAAGGATAATTTCTATGCTAAATTTGATGCATTGGTGGGAGTCTATAGAGATTTTGAAAGAAGGTACAAAATTTTCATAAACCTGACTTTGTGGTAAGACTATTGATAGGATTATGAACTAATTTTCTTCTTTTTTTGTGTGATGCAACTGCTCCAGAACTATAACGCACTACCACATGAGCTATGAACTATACAAAGACGATAAAGTCTAGAAATTTACCCCTTCTCACCAAAGGATTTTTTTTCTTGTAGTGGGTCTTTTCTTTTGTGTGAAAGCAGACTTTTTGCATGCATTTCCATTGTTATTTCAAGCCATCACAATGGTTTTAGCTACCATATCATTTTACCCATTAGTGTTCCTTTTAAACTTGACATATTAAGTTGTCTTTTGAAGCCTTGAAGGTCAATTTCTACAGCTATGGCATATATTTCATCCATTGTATATGAAAGTTGTATGTTGAATTGCATGTTTTGTGAGCCATTTATTTCTCCTATTAAAAGACCCAATATGGTCTTCCTTTGACTCATTTTATTGTCTTCATATGAGGCTTGGTTTGACACAAGACACTCCATATTCCATACCTGTGACTCACAACTTGTCTCATCGCTTTTAAAAGCAACCCATTTTTCCCATAATTTGACCTTGCATGTGCTCATTTAGTCATTTGCAGTTTTGCTATGCAATAAGGAATATAAGGGTTTTACGGGATATTTCCAGTGGATACTTGAATGATGTTGAGTGAACTTGGCAGTATTTTCTCCTTGCTATACAAGTGGGCCTCTTTTATATAATCTTGAGGGGCTAGCTATGATTGGTGGTTATGAAGACAAGTTGGTTGTTTACATGATTTGGTCTTGATGCAAAGTGGTACCTAAGTTGTATATGTTTACTTGAATGTGTGACTTTACTCCTACATGATATGATGATGGAAGTAGAATATGAAGAGACATTGCAATCCATGGTTTCATTTTCTCGAATGCTTGTATGGCCATATTTGGGCATGGTTTATGCTTTTGAGTTTATATATGGAATTACAATTATTATTCCAACTTCCAATCATGGCTATGGATATGAATGAAAGCCATGAAATGACCATGATCATCCCAATTTGAAATACCTCTTGGCATTGCTTAGTGTAGTGTCAAAATTGTTTCCTTGGTCTAGTGATAGTTCATGAATAAGTGAGCCCTCTCCTTTCTTGTGCTTTTCTTTCCTTGCGTGGACTTTATGTGCATTGTGTAAATGATTTTATATCCTATCAATGCTTCATGTAGCTTGCATGAACCTTGTATGCATTGCTTGCATGGTTTTATGACTTGCCAATGTGTCCTATAACGTGCATGAAACCCATGTGTGATGTTTGTTGTTTTTGTTTGCTTAGTGAGACATGTCTTATATTCATTTTGGCTCCTTTGACAAGTTTGTATTCTTGAGAAAAAACTTACTTTTTTGTCACCATTGCTTCTTTCTCCCCCACATAATCACAAATTAATATTTGAGCTACGAGCTTGATCAGGTTAATACAACAACAAAAAATCTCTAACAAACAAAACCAAAATAGAAGAGTTCAACAAATATAATTGTTTGAAGTTGAGCAATCTGGAAGCATGTGCAAAATGATGGGGTTAAAAATTGAACATCGTCTTCCATTAAAACCTATTTCTTGTGTAGAAATACTTCCAAATTATTACAAATGATGCAATATGGGTGTTAATATTGCTCCTCTCCCCAATTCTTAAAGGGTGCTAGCTCAATGGAAGAGCGCTTGCCTTACAAGTAGGAGGTTGGTGGTTCGATTCCTCTGTGCCCTAATGATATTGCAATATTGGTATTTCTAATAGAATATTTTTTATGATGATTTATATTAATGGATACAAAGGGGGTTTCAAACCGTCTTTGTATGTTGCTACAAGGGGGGTTCCACACCACCTCTATAAGTTGCTATAAGGGGGGTTTATCACTACCCCCATAGGAGTCTATGAGGGGGGTTTTAAATTACCCTCATAGGTCTATATGAGGGGGGTTATAAAGTGCTCCCATAAGTTTGTAAGAGGGTGTTTTAGAGGGGTTCAAAACTTCCTATGTATGTTTGTAAGAGGGAGTTTTAGGAGGGGTTCAAAACGCCCCTGCAGCTATCTACATGGGGGTTTAAAACCACCCCAAAGGTTTGTGAGAGGGATTTTTAGGGGGGGTTCAAAACCACACCCGTAGGTATCTATAGGGGAGGCTCCAAATTGCACCCGTAGGTATGTACAGAGGGGTGGGGGGGGGGTTTAGAACCGCCCCCAAAAGTTTGTAAGAGGGAGTTTTAGGGGGGGTTCAAAAATACATCCATCAGTATCTAGGGGGGGTTCCAAACTGCCCCTATAGGTACCTACGGGGATGGGATTAGAAACTGCCCCCAAAGGTTTGTAAGATGGACTTTTAGGGGGCGGTTTAAACTACCCCTAAAATTTACTTTTATGGGGGGGGTTAAAACTGTCCCCCAAAAGTGACTTTTGGGGGCAGTTTTGATCTCTTCCAAAACCACCCCTAAAATTCCATACTTTTAGCATCAGTGTTATTGGGGGTAGTTTTGTAAAGAATACCTCCAAATCCAAAACCATCTCCAAAAGTGACGTTTGGAGGTGGAAGACAACCCCCCCTAAAAGTCAAAATTGTAGTAGTGATGCATCGGTGATGATCAATTTGACAAGTTTTTTGCGGTCATTGAAGGGGATGGTTGCTCCTTGGATCAAACATAAAAAGATTACTCTACATTGAGGCCCTCATTAAGGACTATCACTATAACATCCCGAAAATCACAAAATTTAAAAAAAATTCAGAGTGGCATTAAGTACTACAATAACTATGCGGAAGTCTAATCAAAGATAACCTATTTTCTATGCAACACTTTAATGATAACACTTTTCTATTTTATTTAAGGACATGTTACTTTAATAATTTGTGTAAGTTTGTGTCCAGCTTATGTGTATTTGTTTTATATTTATTAAATGCATCTAGATATTTATTACACCCTTCTTGTGTCTTAAATTCAGATATGATTACTTTCTTAAATGTCTAGACTTCAGGAATTTATGTTACTACTGGATTTATTATGAACAGTAACTGATTTCTTTCTTAATGATGAAGGGGTCCTAAGGGCACCCCAAGGCTTACTTAGCTACTTAGCTAAAGCATTTGAACCTTTTTTGCAGATGGAAGGTAAGAGTGAAGCATCCTTTCAAGTATGACAAAGTATTTAAAGAGGTCTTAGTTATACTTCAGTCAGCAGTCAATGATTTTAATAATAAAACCGGAAATACTCCATGGTGAGAGCTGTTTTTTATTTGAAACTTCAGATGAAGTCCTATATAGTGCTCTTATGAAATTTCCTAATTACTATGCTTGCAAACTCAGAAATTGTATTTGTTATTGTTTACTTAGTACTGTAATGAGTCATCAAGGAAGGTGAAGAGTTTTAGTTTTCGGACTTAATCCTTCAAACCCTACACTTTGGATTAAATACTATGTATTCGTTTATGAAATGCAATAGTCATGTTCCTAAATACTTACTAAAGGTATCGTTATAAACTCTATGTTTCCATGTTTACCCTTAGTATTACATATTATATTTTCCAAACTTACTTATTGTTTTAATATGGAAAACTTGGACTTTTATGTTTGCAAACTATGCAATACCTAAATATTAAATTTTACATTTGGGGAGAGGCCGACAAGCCCACGATTTCTTAGGGTTTGATAATAGTGTTGAGGGCACTCCCCTGTTTTCGATACTACAACCTGTGGCTATGTAGAGTTCCTTTACAGTTCTAAAATCCAAGTTTTTCCTTTGATGAGTTTGCTAATGGTGTGCTCAGTTCTGGTTCTCATCGAGGATGTAGGAGTGTTTAATCCAGAACAAGTATTTCTTTGAAACATAAGTGGTAAATTCTTTATTTTCTTTCTATGATAGTGAATAATGTACAACAGCATACATTTTGAGTTATTGAACTTCGTCATACAAGTTTTAACCCTATTGTATGTTACTGTCGTAGGTAACTCTTCGGTTTGGTCTTCCATATACTAAGCAAGTGGAGGCAAGGCTTTGAAACCGGTAAGCCTCAGTGATTTACCGTGAGGTGCAACTTGGAAATATGCCAACCCTTGTCTGATTTTTAGCCGAACCTTTGGTCTAGCTATGGATTTTTTTGCGGTTGTGAGTTTTGAGCCGTATGGCCTAATTTAATAGAGAGGATTTAATCCTCGGCCTACTTGTGCATTGGCTTCGCAACATTTTACTATGTAAACAGTTTATAAAGACAAATGTACTCAGTTAGTTTTGAAGGGTTTTACCCTCGAACCAAGGAATAGAAAGATGATAACTATTTAAGATAATCTGAAACTTGATTTTGTGTATAGAAATATGGTTAGGGTTTCGAAAAACTAGTCTCATATTAAATCTTTTGGGCTACTGCATTTTTTTTCAAAGGGTAAAACTGTCGGTAAAAAAAATACTTGTAGATAATAATATGTCTAAGTTGGAGAGATAATTCTTTGGCATTCGGTTAAGATATAAATTGGTTAACTGTGTGATGTGTTTGAAACTTGACAAAGTTTAAGAGAGCCGAACCTGAGAGCAAATCTCTGGGCGGTCTGTGTAAATTATGAAATGTTAAGTTATAGGATGATAATGGCTGAGCCCGTCCCTTTAATATAGGATGTTGAAATCGTTTCTATAATATTATTGTTTGTTGATTGAAGGCATTGAGCCTCGTTCTGGTATCCTGTAAGATGATTTTTATGTTTAAAAAGGGTTAAGGGTTTCGGCCGTAAGGTAGGTTATACACCCTACCCAATACTAATTAATATTTTGATTTTCTTTAGCTATAAAAATGATAAGGGCTTTCAATAAATAAAATTTAGCCTATAGGGTTTATATTATAAATATTTTGTGAATTTAAACTCTGACTCAGTTCTTCTATTTCGGTTTGATAAAAGTAGGAAAAACTATCTGAGTAATATTTGATAATAACTAGGGTTGAGTCTTTGAACATTCGTCCAAAATAGCAGTTGTTCTGAGTTTGAAATATCAATGATAAAATGTAAGATATAGTTATAATATATGCTAGGTATGTGGATTTTGACTTCCTGTACAATTGTTTCAAATCGTAAATATTGATGAAAAACTATAGTAAATATTTCGATTCTGCTAGTATTTACAATGTCTAAATAAAATAACATTTACTATGCTTTTCTATAGTTAAAACATGAGAGATTTCATTTTCAGTAGTAAACAGATAAGGAAAATTACAGGTAACAATAACAAAGTTTATCTATGATTATTATTTAATCATTCAATCTACTACATATCATTTTTCTCATTAATTTTTAAACACCCTTCCCTGTACTAGAGTACGGCATAAGGACAATGCGTGGAAAAATACGGGGAAGTAATTTATTCTATCATTTCATAAAACTTCTTGAACTATTTACAGAATCATATTAAAAAAAAAAAAACATTTATTTGCTTATGCATGATGATAACTATCAATATTCAGCTAATAAATCCTGCTAAAATTCAATATGCTAAGACAGAGAATATCAATATTACATTCCATTTCACAACAATAGCATATATAGGATAACTGAAAGAACAACAAGCACAGCATAAACACAAGAGACACATATTTATCTGGGGAAACCCTCATGGGGTAGAAAACCCAGCAAATCTTCCTCAATATAGATGACTAGCAAATACAAAAGATGTAATCCCAAACATGAGCTCCTTCTCCTCCATAGCAGATCTCTCTCTCACCTATGCGCCACTCACAAGTGTGTGAATGTGTGTTAAATGAGGAACACACCTCCTCTATTTATACACAACTCCGACTAGACTTTTACACTAACTAGGTTGGCCCCAACTTAACCACTTAACATAATGTGACAGGGCCGACCCCACTAGGGTGGTCTAATAACCCTTTAACCCACATGACTCATACAGGGCCAACCCCCACTAGGGAAGTCTAATAACCCAAGTTACCACATTCTCCACGGAGGAATAAAACATCTCCAGATATACAATAAGGTCTTCGCAGAGGAATGGAACATCTCTAGGAATAATAAAGTACAAATATAATATTCTTAGAAGTTACAATATCTCAATACTCCCCCTTAACGAGAAGGATGTTATAACAACATCTGCACGAGCAAGGAATCATCAACTACATGATACATGATACATCTATAAATCATTGGAAGCTTTCTTCATACATCATTATCAGTAAATCAAACAATTACTGGAACATAATCAATACTGGAACATCAGCATCATCAGTATTGAGTCTTTATCTTCTGTAGCACTCGATCAACTACAACATCATCATCATCTCGATCACTCGATCAACAACCTCATCGTCTAGATCTACCAATCAACATCATCATCTGGATCTCCTGATCAACAGCCTCATCGTCTGGATATATCGATCAACATCATCATCTGGATCTCTCGATCAACAGCTTCATCGTCTGGATCTATTGATCAACATCATCATCTGTATCTCCCAATCAATAGCCTCATTGTCTGGATCTATCGATCAACATCATCATCTAGATCTCTCGATCAACAGCCTCATCATCTGGATATACTGATCAACATCATCATCTGGATCTCTTGATAAACAGCATCATCGTCTGGATCTACCAATCAACATCATCATATGGATCTCTTGATCAACATCTAGATCCTCTCGATCAACATCTGGATCCTCTTGATCAACAGCATCAACATAGCAGCATACTCTACAATTCACATGATCCTATTACGGGATTATCAATCCCTCTCACTTTAGGACATAGGTCCAAGGATGATACAATCCTGATCGACTTACGGGATGATCAATCCCTCTCAATTTAAGACATCTCTCATGTCTATGGACGATGCAATCCAAATCAACTTACAAGATGATCAATCCTTGTCATTTTAAGACATCTCACCATGTCTAGGGACAATGCAATCCCGAATCAACTTACAGGATGATTAATCCTTATCACTTTAAGACATCTCACCATGTATAGGGACGATGCAATCCCAAATCAACTTACAGGATGATTAATCCTTATCACTTTAAGACATCTCACCATGTCTAGGGACGATGCAATCCCGAATCAACTTACAGGATGAATAATCCTTATCACTTTAAGACATATCACCATGTCTAGGGACGATGAAATCCCGAATCAACTTACAGGATGATTAATCCTTATCACTTTAGGACATGAGTCCAAGGACGATGCAATCCTGATCCACTTATGGGATGATCAATCCCTATCACTTTAGGACATAATTCTAAGGACGATGCAATCCTGATCCACTTACGAGATGATTAATCCCTATCACTTTAGGAAATAAGTCCAGGGATGATGCAATCCCAATAGTCCTCTTATACAAAGTCTAAGTACCACTTCATCGACCTCATCGTCGGAACATGTAACCTCATCATCGACCTCATCATTGGAACAGGTAACCTCATCATCGATATAGGTATCCTTATTGTCGATACAAGTATCCTCATCATCGACACAAGTATCCTTATTATCTATACAAGTATCCATATCATCGATACAAGTATCCTCGTCACCGACACAAGTATCCTCATCATCGACACAAGTATCCATATCAACACAGGTATCCTCATCATTGACCTTACCGTCAATATAGGAAATCTCATCATCAATATAGGTATCCATATCGATACCAGTATCCAGATATCATCATCGACCATGTCACTCCCCCTTTCGAGGAGGGTCCTTCTGAACAACACCAAGCTTGTCTTGGAAATACTCAAACTTTACTCGAGACAGGGGTTTGGTCAATATATCAGCAACTTGTTCGTCAGTGCTCACATACTCGAGCTTGATAGCTCCTTTTTTCACCATATCCTGTATAAAATATCGGATCTCTATGTGCTTTGAATTATCATGGAACACTGGATTTTCTGTCATCTTGATACAACTCTGGTTGTCACACAGGATCACAGTGGGGTCCATCTCTAAGTCAAACAATCCTGATAACAGCTTCTGAAGCCATATCACTTCACAGCTATCAAATCAAGTAGCTATATATTCCGCTTTAGCTGTGATAAGAGCCACACTAAACTGCTTCTTGCTAAATAACGAGATCATGGAAAATCCCAGACAATAAAATCCACCCGATGTGCTCTTCCTGTCTAATACACTTCCTTCCCAATCAACATCTGTGTAGCCATACAATCTGAAGTCATGATCTCCAAGATAATATAGACCAAAATCTATCGGACCTTTTAGGTACCTCATCACATGCTTTGCATCTTTCAGGTGTACATGCCTAGGTTCCACTAGGTATTGACTCAAGGTGTTCACAGCAAAGCATATATATGGCCTAGTATTCGTTAGATACATCAATGACCCAATAATCTGTTTGTACAGAGTCACATCCACTAACTCTGATGAGTCATCAGCTAACATCTTCAAGTTGGAATCCATGGAAGTGGTCATGGATTTGCATTCCAACATATCAAATACTTTCTCTGGTTGAGAAATATTCCTTCTGATCCTTGCCATACTTCCAGACCTAGGAATTAATGCATCAATCTGAGATCTTTCATCTCAAGTTCTGTCGCTAGCTTCTTCTTGCTTTCCATGATCTGTTTCTGATTCCCTGTCAGAAAGAGATCATCCACATACAGTAATAGTATGACAGGTTCATCATCCATAACCTTAAGGTAAAGGTTAGGATCATCTTTAATTATGGCAAAGCCAAAGCTTGTTAAGAAGCTATCAATTCTCCCTCTGTGAATGAACAACATTCACACTCTGCATTGACTGATCTTCTATATATCTATCTGTGTCATCTCTCGTCAGATGGGTCTACTGATATGAGCCTCAATATCATTCGAACTCTGTGGTGAGTTCCTTCTTGCATCCATCTAAGAGAAGAATGTCATCTGTATATAGACACCATCTTCAACCTTGTAGCAAAGGTTGAAATCCGCATCACCCGTGGTGATCATTAAGCTCATCAAATGACTATCGATCCTGGGTATCCATACAGAGCTTTCTTCAATTGAGTCCTAGGATTTTTCTCGATTCGTACTTCTTCTTCAATTACACCATTAAGAGAATGGCCTTTTCTAGCCATTCTCGTCATGATCCTCTTCCTCTTTCTAAGAGAATCTTCTAGCCACGAGCCTTCTATAATATGTTTGATTTGTAAGTCTTCTTGTTGAACATCCATCACTTGTTTGGTGTTCATTGAACATACAGTGGTTATCTAGATGCCTTCCATCTCTACCACAACATATTATCAAGAGCGTTCACATCTCTCAGCATGTCAGCAAAGAGGTTTTATTCTAGACAAGCAACAATGGAATGTTTGTCCAACTTACCCATCATATGCATATTAGTAGTATATTGTTCAATGTTATATGAATGCTTACACTCTGCATGATATATTCTAGGAATACAAATATGTATACAATTATTACGAGCAATATCATTGACTATTCAGTAATTCAAATAACAACTCAAATACTTATATGTTATGTTTGTGTGGTTTCCTCCCACTTGATCTCTATGATAGCATCATGATTATAAGTCTTTGAACTTCTATCCATCTTGGACCACTATGCATGCTCAAGTGTGCACTAGTGTCACCCTCATGATCTCATACATAATCATACATTCATTAGTATAGTCTCAATACTATTAAAACATTGTGATTCTAAATAATCTTAAGTATGTATGGTCATGATCATTTCATACATAGGTATAGTTACCCAAGATCATAACACAAAGTAGGATTATAACTTGATATAGGAAAACATACCTGGATTATCATGCTTGGTTATGTCTTAACATACCCAAACAATATCTTCTTTGTTCTCTTCAATGATTTAGAGACTTTGTGCTAGAACCTGCATATTTCATAAGTTAAGCATAGTAGAACAAATTCATACATACCTCGTAAGTAGAGATTCTATGTGATCAAAGACTACGGATGAGTCTTTGTCTTCATGTCATCATGGTCATAGAACTTGATTTGTCTTTCTTGAAGTACCTATATCTTGTTAGTAGACAACATCATCTGCATACAACACCACAGGTGCATTAGTACAATCATAAGTGTCATAAACCTAATCAATGAATGTCTTCTATCACTCACATGCATTCATTATCAAACAATCATAATTGCACTAACCTCAATAACATGAAGACAAACATATTATGAACTTAATCAAGAATCAGATTTAAAAACATACCTGTATCTTCTCAAGCCATACCTGTCGAGTAGTCTTCTCACGTAAGGCCTTAGCCTCATCTCCCTCTGGAACTGGAACTTCTTCACTTATGCAGGTGTCCAATTCATTCTCTTCTAGGATTAACCCAATCCACTTTGATTTGTTGAAACTGGATCTTGAGCTAGATTAGGGTTTGTTAGAGAAACCCCAAAAATTCAAACTTTGAATTTCAAACTTCCGAAAGGATGGAAATATGCGCCTTGCTGAGCTGATCAAGCTGGCATACTTCAATTTTGAAATCTCCAAAATTTGACCCCTCAAAATTGCCTTTGAAACTTCTAGATCTTATGGACAAGATCCCAAACTAGGGTTTTATAAATCCTGGTCTTTTGCCCATCCAAAAGGTTCAATATTTTGTTCTAAACTTCGATTTTTCTGAGGAGCTTCTAGCCGTGGTCACATATTTCAAAAATTCCAACTTTTGTAGAAGCCCTAATTTTCCACATTTCCGATCAAAATCCTGAACTAGGGTTTGATCAAGCCTGACCTTCTACCCAACCAAAAATTTTGATATTGGTCTCTAAATTTTGATTTTGATGAGGAGCATTCAGTCGTGGTCTATGATTCCAAAAATTCCAACTTTCTCCGAAGCCCTAAATTCCCGCAGCAGTGACAAGCCAAGAATGAAGGTGCTCATAATCCAATTTTGTTTTGATAGAAATATGCACCTGATTGTTTCTGGTGCATCTCTGAAATTACGAATCCACAAGGTCTGAAACTTTGTCCTGTGGTATCCTGACCTGTCATCGTTCCAACCCCATAGGTCTGACCTCAATTGGATTCTTTGAGAGAGAGTTATGCCAAGTGTCACAACGTGACCTATTTATGGGATAAAACAGGAGAGCGAACTTGTACAGCGTTCCACATGTCACTGCTTCAACTTAGGCCTCTGAAAAGCGGACCTATGAAAGTACAGTCCATTCCCTATTTGTCACTTTTTACGAAATTTCATTTGGAGCTTCCTATCCCGATATATGACCTTTTTTCCTAGGTCACCTCTTTATGACTGAGATCTGGAAGAGGCTGAAACCCTAACCTATACTGATAATATCTCACAAAGTAACACGAATCTAAGGCTGTCCTTCCGACATAAGGTATAGGGGAATGTTATCTACGACCTGTAAAAGTTTTCAGATCCTGAAACTTCACCAAAATGGATTTATAGCGAAAGTTCCACGATGACTTGTTTTTGCTATATAAAACCCTAACTTTCAAATTGTCTCAAGTGAGACAAGTGTCGTAAGTGCCATGCATTGCTTTCCTTCAGGCTATATCTGATACCATGTTAAAATTCAATATGCTAAGACAGAGAATATCAGTATTACATTCCATTTCACAACAATAGCATATATAGGATCACTGAAAGAAAAACAAGCACAGCATAAACACAAGAGACACAGATTTATCCTGGGAAACCCTCATGGGGTAGAAAACCCAGCAAAGCTTCCTCAATATAGATGACCAGCAAATACAAAAGATGTAATCCCAAACATGAGCTCCTTGTCCTCCATAGAAGATCTCTCTCTCACCTATGCGCCACTCACAAGTGTGTGAATGTGTGTTAAATGAGGAACACACCTCCTCTATTTATACACAACTTTGACTTGACTTTTACACTAACTAGGTCGGCCCCTACTTAACCACTTAACATAATATGACAAGGCCGACCCCATTAGGGTGGTCTAATAACCCTTTAACCCACATGACTCATACAGGGCCGACCCCTACTAGGGAAGTCTAATAACCCAAGTTACCACATTCTCCACGGAGGAATAAAACATCTCCGGATATACAACAAGGTCTTCATGGAGGAATGAAACATCTCCGGAATAATAAAGTACAAATATAATATTCTTAGAAGTTACAATATCTCAACAAATCCTAAATCAACAGTTACAAAAAATAAATTATAATTACTTAGGAAATGAAATAACAAGTAGAACCTGCAAATGTAGATAGGATGGACAAACACCCAAAGAAGCCTGTTCCTCCCAACCTTCTCCAGAAGAAGCAGCCAATATCTCTTGCTTCTTTGGACCCCCCAACCTATTTACTGAACCACTAGGTAGAAGACTCTGTGTAAAGGCAAGGCACCCAGGTTGTACTTCCAGCAATCAATGGAGACTTGCATTACACCTCTAAATAAACCTCTGCACTCAACAGGAAACTCTGCACTTAGCAGAAGTGAAAGAGACTTACACTAAAACTCAAAACATAGCTTCCCCTCATCGAATCTCTTTTGTGCATACAACAAAACCACAAGGTAAATTTTCTCGTCAGAAAAAGTGTGAGCCTCTGCTAAAATTCGATTGCTTATAAAGATGCCTAGGCCTTTTAGTGGTCAGTTTCAAAATAAAGGAGGCTCAAGTTCCAATCCCATCTTTCAGGGAACTTTGACCACATTTCAAGGGAGTTGTCCCATAACAACAACTAGTTACTGAGTTCATGATGCTGCCACTTGTCCATTGCCTTCTACCCTAGATTCCATTCCACCTAGTGGGTCAGTAAACACTCTTTCAATAGTCTCTTTGGGTGAGTGTCTCCTATTTTATTTTATTAAATAATAATATTTTGCAATTATAGTCATCCTTGGCCACTTGGCCAAATATAAAACTTTACAATAAAAGTTAAGATAATGTTTTTTTTTTCTCAAACATAAAATGTTTCAAGTAATGGGTATGTTACAATAACTCCGATCTAGCGTTGGTAGTTTTGGCAGATCTAGATGCAAAGACTATTAATTCTTTGGAAGGTGAAAAGGATGAGCTGCTACGTATAAAAGAACAGATTTGTCATCTTAAGATTCGTGCATTGTGGATTGTTAAATTTTTAGTATTAAATCACAATACTATAGGATCTTTGCTGAGAGAATAACATCTACAGTATATCAATGCATGACAATCATAATATGACAAACATCACAAGCATCATAAGAATCAAAAGCATAGAGACAAGAGACACAGAGTTTCCGTGGGGAAAACCCTAAGGTGAAAAACCCCACAACTTCCTCAGAGATAGAGAGAGCAATGGCTCAACCAAAATACAACCAAATAACACTGAGATAGTCTCCTAGCAGATGATCCTCCTCCTCCTCACTAGTGCGCCACTTTTCAGAGAGAGAGATAGTTGCTTTTTCCGAGTGAGTAAAATAGAGATCTCCTATCTCTATTTATACTCACCTTTTTTCCCAGTGACCTACTGGGGCCGACTTGTCTACTTTGATACACCCACATTATATTATATATTAATCAGGGCCGACCCCATAAGGTGGTCTAATAACCCATCGGCAAGTACACACACTTGCGACACTTGTCAATCCACATGACGACACTTCCTTATAGAGGAATAACACATCTCTTATAAGGGTACAATAAATATATATATAATATACAGATGAAATACATTCCAAAGTTACATATACATCAACACTCCCTCTTAACTAGGAAGGTATTTCTCGACACAGATCTGCTAGACAAGTCTTCTTCTCTGGATCATCGTCATCATCATCGTCACTGCTGCTACTATCTCAACCAATCTCTGAATCTACTCGTCATAGGAAGTTCTACAGAGCCAGTCCTTTTTCATACTGGATGTAGGCCCACCACCTGCAGGTCTTCATCATCACTGGCCATACTGTGGAATCCTCAGGACTTATTACGTGCGTCACAAAACCTCGAAAGAGAATCCCAGGCTGTTACGAGCACACAACTCTACCTATAGGATCTCCCAGGGAACCGAATTACATGTGACCTCACCACAAAACCTCGCAAGAGCATCCCAGGCTGTTACGAGCACACAGCTCTACCTATAGGATCTCCCAAGGCAACGAATTACATGTGGTCATGGCAAAACCTCGCAAGAGCATCCCAGGACTGATTATGGGAACACAGCCCAACCTATCGGATCTCCCAGGGAAACGAATTACATGCCATAGGACAAAACCTCGAAAGAGCATCTGCCAAATATCCCAGGGAACCGAATTACATGCCATAGGCAAAACCTCGAAAGACTATCTGCAGATCTCCCAGGGCACCGAATTACATGTCCTCCCAGAGTAAAACCTCGAAAGAGCATTTGCCAGATGTACCAGGGCACTGAATTACATGCCATAGGCAAAACCTCGAAAGACCATCTGCAAATCTCCCAGGGCACCGGATTACATGCTCATCTGCACAACCTGATCCACGGCCACAGAGTATCAACCTGATACTCACCATACATCATCCTGATTTATCCATGATCATCCTGATCATCATCACTACAACGTCCTGTTGCATGTCAACTGGAGAAACATCCTGAAGATCGTCATCTATGATCATCCTGATCATCACTGCAACATCCTGCTGTATGTCATCTGGAGCAACATCCTGAAGCTCGTCATCTATGATCATCCTGATCATCACTGCAACATCCTGCTGCATGTCATCTGGAGCAACATCCTGAAGCTCGTCATCTATGATCATCCTGATCATCACTGCAACATCCTGCTGCATGTCATCTGGAGCAACATCCTGAAGCTCGTCATCTATGATCATCCTGATCATCACTGCAACATCCTACTGCATGTCATCTGGAGCAACACCCTGAAGCTCGTCATATATGATCATCCTGATCATCAATGCATCTACCTGATGCATACCAAGTATCTACCTGATACATATCATCATACATGATCCTCCTGATCATCAATGTATCCACCTGATACAAATACAAATACATGATACATATCACCATACATGATCCACCTGATCATACAATGTATCCACCTGATACATATAAAGATACATGGTCCAAGCATCCAACATGATGCATATACAAAATACGTACACATGATCCAACTGATCATATCCAGCATCCAACATGATGCATACATACACAAATGATCCAACTGATCATATCCAGCATCCAACATGATGCGTACATACATACAAAAATGATCCAACTGATCATATCCAGCATCCAACATGATGCGTACATACATACATAAAAATGATCCAACTGATCATATCCAGCATCCAACATGATGCGTACATACATACATAAAAATGATCCAACTGATCATATCAAGCAGAAACCAGAACATCATCCTGATGCTCATCATCCAGCGCTTACATCCACAGCCATGTGAAGGATCCTCCTTCCAACATGCTTGGAATGGCTTTAGCAAATGTGTCCATCACTTCTTCCTCGAAGTGTCCTTGATCTGAAGAACGCCAAGCCTCTCTCTGAAGTACTCGAACTTCACTCTGGCTAGTGGCTTCGTCAGCACATCTGCAATCTGCTCGTCCATCGCAACATACAGGAGCTTCACAGCTCCTCTCTGCACCATATCCCTGATATAGTGATATTTGATCTCTATGTGTTTCGACCTGTCATGAAACACTGGGTTCTCGGACAGCTTCACACAACTCTGGTTATCACAGAAGATACCAGTAGCCTCCAATGGGAGATCAAATAACTCAGACAGTAGCTTCCGTAGCCATACTTCCTCGCAACTAGCTGAGCAGGCTGCAACATACTCTGCCTCAGCTGTACTCAGTGCTATGCAGGACTGCTTCCTGCTAAACCAAGAGATCACACCTGATCCCATACTGAAGCAGCACCCAGATGTGCTCTTCCTATCTGCAGCACTGCCAGCCCAATCTGAATCAACATAACCCTGTAGGTTAAACTTTTGATTTGCTTCATACTTGAGCCCATAATCCACTGTACCCTTCAGGTACCTCAGAACATGCTTTACAGCAACCAGGTGAACACTCCTTGGATCCGTCAGGAACTGGCTCAATGTGTTCACAGCAAAGCAAATGTCTGGTCTCGTGTTTGTCAGGTACATCAAGGACCCAATCATCTGACGATACATAGTGATATCAACCGGCTCAGATGAAGCAACACATAGAAGCTTCAGATTCGATGCCATAGGTGTGGCCATGGCCTTGCAATCCATCATCCCAAATCTCTTCAGGATATCTACTGTGTACTTCCCTTGACCAAGGAAGATCCCACCTGCACTCTGCCACACCTCCATACCTAGGAAATAGTGCATCATTCCCAAATATTTCATGTCGAATTCAGCTGCAAGCTTCCTTTTAGTATCTGCAATCAGTCTGTCATCTCCTGTCACAAATAGGTCATCCACATACATTAGTAGAATCACAGGATTCCCTTCCTCAACCTTGTAGTAAAGGTTGGAATCCGCTTTACTCTTGGTAAAGCCCAAACTAGATAGGAAACTGTCCATCCTACCATACCAGGTTCTGGGAGCTTGCTTCAAGCCATATAAGGCTTTCTTCAATCTGCATACATATGATTCCCTGTCATGTATTTCAAAACCGAGTGGCTGTTCCACATATACTTCCTCTTCTACTACACCATTCAGGAAAGCAGTCTTGAAATCCATCTGGTGTATTTTCCATTTCATTGCTGCAGCCAGGGCAAGCACTGTTCTGATGGAAGTATACCTGGCTACAGGTGCAAAGGTTTCTTCATAATCTATTCCTTCTTTTTGAGAGAAACCACGAGCTACGAATCTTGCTTTGTATTTTTCCACACTGCCATCTGCAGCATGCTTGATTTTGTAGATCCACTTGGAAGTCAAAACAAACTTCTCTTTAGGTCTTGGGACAACATCCCAAACATCAGTCTTCATTATTGATTGGTATTCCTCAACCATAGCATCCTTCCATTCTTTCTTTTCTGCTGCCTCTTCATAACTGGAAGGCTCTTTGTTCATAATGTCACAGAGTAAGGCAACATAACTGGTGTGTGATCTGGTTCTCTTCTTTGCTCTGTGTTCTTCTTCTGGAATTCCAAATCTTTCTGCATCATGAATGAGCTCTCTAGCCCATACAGGTTTCATGTTGTGAGAGTTATCCTCACGGGGTGGATCTACAGGTTCTTGTGGATCTTCAAACTCATGAACAACTTCTGGAACTGCTTCAATCATGGTAGTGTCCTGAAATCTTGTTTCCTTAGGTTCTTCATAAACTTCGGTAGGTGCCTTCCTTGATTTGATGAATGCTGAGTTTTCATCAAATGTTACATCCCTGCTGACATCAATCTTCTTGAATCCTGGAAAGTATATTCTGTAAGCCTTCGAGCTTTCACTATAACCCACAAAGATGCCCTTCTTTCCTGAAGGATCTAGTTTAGTCCTCTTCTCTTTTGGAACATGAGTATATACTGGACAACCAAATATTCTGAGATGGCTGACTTCAGGTTTCTTACCAGAAAAGACCTCTTCTGGTGTCTTGTTGTCCAATATCTTGTGGGGTGTTCTGTTCTGCACATATACAGCTGTTCTGGCTGCTTCTGCCCATAGATGCATAGGAAGATCTTGATCATGCAAAATTGCCCTTGCTGCTTCCATGATAGTTCTGTTCTTCCTTTCTGCAACTCCATTCTGTTGAGGATTATAAGGAGCAGTCAACTCCCTCTTAATCCCTGAATCACTGCAAATTTTCTTGAAGTCATTTGAGGTGAATTCTCCACCATTGTCGGATCTGAATGTTTTGATCTTCTTGTCAGTTTGATTCTCCATCAAGTTTTTGAATTCCTTGAATTTATCAAGCACCTCATCTTTGCCTTTCAAGAAGTATACCCAAGTCTTCCTGGAGAAGTCATCAATAAATGATACATAGTAAACATACCCACTTAGGGAACTGGATGACATGGGGCCACATACATCTGAGTGGATGATTTCCAGAATGTCTTTTGCCTTGCTTTCACTGCTTTCAATTGGTTCCGCAGGGTCATCTTCCGATTTATGTTCTTTCCTTCAAATAGCTTGGTCAAAGATTCAAACATCTCTTTGGGTGTCTTAAGAGAAGACACATGAGGTATGAGATGGTCTTTGATAGAATCAGCAATGATTCTCTTTGCCTTGACCAAGTTCTTCTTGTGCAATGCCTTGGCTTCTTCATCCTCTGGGATAGGGATGTCTTCTTTCACATATGAGTCCAACTCATTCTCTTCCAGGATTAACCCAATCCTATACTTCCAGGCTCGGAAGTTATCAGCCCCTTCAAGCTTATCCTCAAGCTTGGTGTGGAGAGACATCTTTAAGAGTACTTCAAATGGAAATAGAAAAGATTTAGGACTTACCACTTGAAGTGCTAAAAACTGGATCTAGTCCCGGATTAGGGTTTGTCAGAGAAACCCTAAAAATTCAAAATGTGAATTTCAAAATTCTGGAAGGATAGAAAGATGCGCCTTGGAGAGCTGATCATCCTAGTACATTCAGAATTTGAGATCAACAAAGTTTTGCCCTTCAAAATTGCCTTTTTGTCCTCCCGGGTTCACTTGGGAGAGCCCTGAATTAGGGTTTGCGTTTCCCGGAGATCTACTCAGCCAAAAAACTCGATCCAAAGCTCTAACCTTCGATTTTTGCAAGGAACTTCCAGCTGTGCCTTCAGTTTCCAGAAATTCCTATTTTTGTGGAAACCCTAATTTTTAGGGCCAAATCTGAAAATGCTCGGAATTGAATTCTGATTGGACAGATAGATGCGCCTTGATGAGTAGATCCAATCTACTATACTGAATTTCAAAAATCTGTGGAGAGAAACCCAATAAACAAGGAATACAAGCTTCCGTCACTGCAAAATGTCTTCTTCTCAGTTAAGCTCTGATACCATGTTAAATTTTCAGTATTAAATCACAATACTATAGGATCTTTGCTGAGAGAATAACATCTACAATATATCAATGCATGACAATCATAATATGACA
This sequence comes from Larix kaempferi, assembly GCA_027924585.1. Classification (NCBI taxonomy): domain Eukaryota; kingdom Viridiplantae; phylum Streptophyta; class Pinopsida; order Pinales; family Pinaceae; genus Larix; species Larix kaempferi. The sequence continues at coordinate 7,809,968 of BSBM01000240.1, read as the reverse complement.
AGCATCACAAGCATCATAAGAATCAAAAGCATAGAGACAAGAGACACAGAGTTTCCGTGGGGAAAACCCTAAGGTGAAAAACCCCACAACTTCCTCAGAGATAGAGAGAGCAATGGCTCAACCAAAATACAACCAAATAACACTGAGATAGTCTCCTAGCAGATGATCCTCCTCCTCCTCACTAGTGCGCCACTTTTCAGAGAGAGAGATAGTTGCTTTTTCCGAGTGAGTAAAATAGAGATCTCCTATCTCTATTTATACTCACCTTTTTGCCCAGTGACCTACTGGGGCCGACTTGTCTACTTTGATACACCCACATTATATTATATATTAATCAAGGCCGACCCCATAAGGTGCTCTAATAACCCATCGGCAAGTACACACACTTGCGACACTTGTCAATCCACATGAAGACACTTCCTTATAGAGGAATAACACATCTCTTAGAAGGGTACAATAAATATATATATAATATACAGATGAAATACATTCCGAAGTTACATATACATCAACATGGATCACCCAAGGTGACAGTAATACTAAGTTCTTCCATGCATTTTCTAATCAGCGTAGGGCACACAATGCAATTTGAGAGATTGTTGAGCCAAGGGTAACAAAATTACTTCTTAGTTGGGCTTAGAAAAAGCTGCTTACTGACACTTCAGTTCACTTTTTTCCAAATACCAGGCTCACAATTTGGAGGCTCAATTGGAGATTTTGTAGTGTTTTTCGAGTATATTTACTGAAGAAGAGAGTACATTGGTTGGTAGACCAATATTGAATTTAGAGATTGAAGACATACTGAATAACTAGATGGCCGAGGACAAGAGTCTTGGGCCGGATAAGTGGATAGTGGAATTCTATCTTCAATTCGTTGACTTGATTGGACTTGAGATTGTGTGTTTGGTGGAAGAATCTTGCACGACAGGAAAGGTTGCTAGGGGTGTCAATGTGACATTTATCACACTTATCCCCAAGATCATCAATCCTTCTACTTTCCAAGATTTTCGCTCTATATCAATGTGTAATTTACATTATAAAATTATTTCCAAAGTGATTGCAAACCAGGTGAAGGAAGGATTGTCTCGAGGCATCTCTAAGGAACAATTTGGCTTCCTTCACCAATGCCAGACCTTTGATGCCATTAGGATTGCACAGGAAACTATTCACTCTGCAAATATTAATTGATGCAAGTCTTTCGTCCTTAAGCTTGATTTGGTTAAATCCTATGATATGGTAGATTGGACCTTTATTCATCTTCTATTATTGAATGATGGTCTGAACTTTGAAGTGACATAATGGATTTTAGGTTGTGCTACTTTTGCCAATTCCACGGTCCTGGTCAATGAGTATCCTACACATTTCTTTAAGAGCGGGCATGGTCTTTGCTAGGGATGCCCACTCTCACTACTTTTATTCCTTTTATTAATTGAAGGCTTGAGCATACTTCTTAATAGGGTGAAGATGATGGTAAAATCACGGGGATCAAAGTGTCCAAAAATCATGTTGTCACACATTTACTTTTTGTGGACGGTGTTCTCCTATTTGGTATTGAAAAGCTATCTGAATGGAAACTCTATAAGGAGATCTTGGACCGGTTTTGTCTAGTTTCAGGCATGATGGTAAGCACACCCAAATCCTTCCTTTTTTGTTTAAATCTTGAGGATGACCTAAGAGTTCAATCGTGCTCTATTTTCCCCTTTGATTCTCTGGAACTTGACGGTGGTCTGAAGTATCTAGGCTACTTCTTGAATCCTAATGATTATCATGTTTCAGATTGGCATTGGTTAATCATGAAGTTTGAAAAGAGGATTTTTGCTTGGTACAACTGCAAAATCTCTATTGGAGGGCGACTCACTCTTTTGAATTCTATCCTTTTTAATTTTCATGTCTATTGTCTTTCATTGGCTAAAGTGTCATTGAGCATTCTTCATCAGATTAGGTGCATTAATTTTATTTTCTTGTGGTCCAGATTAATAGCCAAGCTTGGCTTTCACCTGGCAGCTTGGGACAAGCTGGCTCACCCAAAGTATTCATGAGGTTGGGGCATTCAAAATATAATTTGGGTCTATTCAGCACTCCATCTTCTAAGTCTTTGGAGAGGCATTACACATCTTGGTCTTTTGGGGGAGATTATTTGGGACAAGTACTTGAAGGAACAGTATGTTCCTGAATGGATTAGGCGTGTTCAAAAAAAATCTCCAGCTATTTCTAATATGCGGAGTGGCTTACTTGATGTCTTTCCATTACTTAATAGGTGGTTGATGTTACAGGTGAGGGATGGATTTCAAGTGCATTTGGGGGTAGATCCTTTGATCGGTTGCAATACTATTTTATCTCAATTTACATTGAATTTGTTGCACACAAGAGGGCTATATTTCTTAAATCATGCGAAGAATGGGATTACTATTTCTCCCATTCATTATTGGCTTTCGGCGTTAGATCTTGAACTGATGGGTGAAGCTGCAGTGGAGTGGGATGCTTATGTGGCCGAGATGGAATATGTTGGGGTAATTTTGTTGGACCATTCAGGTTGAATATTTTGGTCGTGGAAAGAATCATGTGGAGAGGTGACTACGTGCATGGAATATTCGGCTATTGCTTCTTTATACACTGAGTCTCAGCACCGGTAATGGTATCGAACACCATGAGGCTAGCAAGTTCCTAATAAGGTAATCTGTTTTATTTGGTTGGTGTTTAACAATAAGGTACTTACTGGTGATAATTATGTCAGACGAGGTGGGATGGGTCCAACATGGTGTCCCCGCAGCATAATCAGTTGATCACTTAATTGCTATCTATCCTACCACTCGTAACTTTGGGAGGAATTATTTGCTTGTTGGGGAATAAAATTTGGTTGGATCTTCGCCACACTAGATTCAGATCTGTATGAGTGGTTCTGATTGAAGAGATATTGTTCAGTCCTTCCTCTTTTATTTCTATGGGGCATTTGGAGATTGAGGAACCTTGTCATGTTTGAAGATTACCAATTCAAATTTGCTCAAGCCTGCTTTTATATTATGAAATTCATTACAAGTACTACACAGAAGGAAATTCCTATAAAAACAGGACTTTATCTCCCCCTATCTCATATGCTTTGCTCCCTATGGGGTTTTTTTGATGGTGCAACACAAAGAGGTAACTGTGGTGCAGGGTTCCTACTTATTAGTTCCAGTGATCATTATTTTGAGGGTTCTTTTGGCTGCGGCAAATGAAGCAACACCAAGGCCAAACTACTTTCCTTGTGGGGGTTACTTACATTTTCACTGTCCACGGGGATCAAGGATTTATAGATATTTGGTGATTCATCAACTATTATAGATTGGATCAATGGTTCTCGACAACTTGAAGTTACCAGACTTGAACACTAGAAAGCAAGGATTGGTGTTATACAACAAAATTTTTCCAATCTATCATTTCGTCATATTTCAAAGAATTATAACCATAAAGCTGATTTTCTTTCCCAAAAAAGAACTGGATCTTGGAGAAGGGATACTTCATTTCTCAAGTTTTGTAGATAAGGCATTGCTCGAGAAGGGTCGATATCAGATCTATTAGTTATTAGATTAGTTATATATTTACTTTTATCATCTCCTATAAAACTGAATGTAAGAATTTTGTATACAAAATGAATAGATATGGACTATGATACTTAAAATTGTATCTACTATGATACATTTGGCAGTTTATCTTTTAACATAGATTTCAGATTTTTTAACATATTGTAAAGACTATGGTATCACAATAACTATTATAGTTTCTTTGATTCACTCCATGAATAACAAGAAACTTTTTTTCAATTGAAAAATATATATATATATACTTTTAGAACGTACATTTCCATTACTCTCGATGAATCCATGTCATCATATTTTAAATGCAAGTTTAAAATTTAGACCATAGATTGTGTACTAACATGATCTTTCATTCATAACAATTAAGTGTTACCATAATTACTAAATGTTAGCACTTTATCAACCCCTTGAACGGATAAGCATTATTACTTTCCAATTGCATAACGTACATTTCCCGGCCGGAGAAAAAAGCTCAAAACAGTTACATGGTGCGAGCGAGATCGTAATCCACATGAAATATATTTAGCAATTAACTGTATGCACTTGTTTTACTTTAATTGTCTTGATACTGAGATGACATAAAGAGATACCGAGATGAGAAGGTGCATGAGACAATCAAATTTTAGGAAAATGAGGTACGTATTACAATGTCCTCGCGGGAACCAAATTTTCCAAAATCTTCGTCTTGACATCAAGAGATCTCCAAATCGGAATCATATGAACTTTTCAGGAATCTTACTAATCATACGGAAGTGAAATGTTTATCACATATAACATTGTACAAGTTTTATTTTTCTGTTTTCTCCACAACTTTACACATCAGTAAAATTTTGGATAAAAATTATAATGGTAATGTTTTTAATAGTTTTCTTCTTTTAAAAATGTTTTTATAATTCTCATTGTTAAAATTATAGTAATTTTAAAAATAGTTAAGAAGAAAGTAATTTAAAAAGGCTTATGAACAAATAAACAGATGAAATAATTCTTTATGTTTTTAAATTTCATTATATATATAGTATTAATAAATACTTAAAAAATTAATAGACACACAGAAAAATTAAAAAGATTTCTCTTTAACCCATGTAATACATATGAAATTAATCGTTAGCTATCTGGAAATTGAAACTAGAAAAATTAAATAGAAGTACAACACCTTTTTCTTTCACATATGTAGCACACATTAAATTGAACACCTTTCTCTTTTACGTATGTAGCACACATCAAATTAATCACTAGTTACTTGGAAATTGTCCAATTTAAAATTATTTCTAAAATGTTAAAAAAAACCTGAACATTTTAATGAATGTAAAATTGGCATTACAAATTTGTGTAAAGATCAATTATATAAAATTATAATACTTTTTCCATGTCAAAATATATCACACGTAAACTCTATAAATACTTAATAATTAAAAAATAAAATGGATATTATTTAAATATAAATTAAAAAAAATAAAAATTGAAAGGCATTTCAATTTTAAAGATATATTATCTGTGAGACATAGAAGAGTTGGTGGTCGGTGATGGTTAAGATACCCCTAAGCAGAAATGTCGTCTAAAATTCAACTATGTTAAGGGTTGGTGCAGTCCAATCCTGGTGATTTTGATGGCTTAGATGCCCCTAGTTCCTGGTGTCTTAGCCAATAGCGAACCCTGCTAGTTAGGGGGTACTACCACTTGCCAACAACAAAAAAATTAAAGATACATTATTTTATTTGAGAGGGAAAAAGTAGTCTTTGATATCATTCTTATCTAACCTTGATTATGTATGGTTTTGAAGTTTACGGTTGTAACCTTGATTATATATGCTTTTGAAGTTTGATGTTGTAATATCTTCAGAAAATTATGGAGTAAACTTGAGAAATATAAAATTTAATTATCATAAATAATCTCTAAATTAAATGTGTTACATCTTATTTTATCATTTTTTAGAAAATTAGGTTGAGTGCCATTCTGAGTAAGATTATGATCAAACACTTATTTTACAAGCATAAACTAATTAGCATGAAGAATGAGATGGTTGTCACAATTACTTTGAGCATTGGCAAATGTCATTCAAGGCTTAAAAGGAGTGGAACTAGTGATGTAGTCTCTTGAGTGAACTATGGAAGGATATTATAAAAAAGTTATTAAGAATGAACTCTTTTTCCATTATTTTTAGCATGAGAAAGAATAATTTTTTTACAAGATCTTCTTAGTAAAATAAAAGTTGGACAAAACCTTATAAACATTTTAAATAAATAAATCATATTAAATACAATTTTTAAATATAAATTTCAAATATGAGTAATAATAAAATCAAAAGTAGGGTGGTAGGTGTGAGGGCTATTCTACCACCCTAATCTTGAAATCAATTATGCTCAGGGAATTGACATCACCAGAAATAGTCATGCTGAAGCTCTTGCCCCTTAGAAGGGTCTTTGTGTGAAGCTCTAGCCCCTTAGAAGGGTCTTTGTCTGACTAAGGCTAAGGGTGTCCACAAATGGAAAATTGTCTTTATCTTTTAAAAATATTTTTATAATTTTCATTATTAAAATTATAGTGATTTACCAATGTTTATGAATTAATAAACAAATCAAATAATTCTTCATTTAAAACAAAAATTATTTAATTTATATATATATATATATATATATTAAATTTTAAAAAATAAAAAAAATTATTTTATTTATTTATATATATAGACACAAAAAAATTAATGTAAAGAGGTTTCTCTTTTACAATGTAACACATAAAAAATTGATCACTACCTATTTGGAAATTGAAACTAAATAAATTAAATAAAAGTATAACAACTTTCTCTTTCATATATGTAGCACACATTAAATTGAACACCTTTCTATATTCAAATTGATCACTAGTTACTTGGAAATTGTCTAATCTTAGGTTATTTTTAAAATATTAAAAAAGAAGCTTTAACTTGTCAATGAATGTAAATCGGCAGTATAAATTTGTGTAAAGATAAATTATAAAAATTACAATACTTTTTCATTATAAAACATATATCACACATAAACTTTATAAATACTTAATAATTAAAAAATAAAATAAGTCTATTTAAATATAAGTAAAAGATAAAAAATGGATATTGAAAGACATATAATTTTAAAGATGCATAATTTTGTTTGAAAGGGAAAAAGTTGTCTTTCCTAACCTTGATTATGAATGGTTTTGAAGTTTGATGTTGTAACTTTAATTGTATATGGTTTTGAAGTTTGATGTTGTAATATCAGGAGGGAATCATAAAGTAAACTCAAGAAATATAAAATTTAATTATCATAAATAATTTCTAAATTAAGTGAATTATATCTTTTTTTTAGTAATTGGGTTTAGTGCCAATGATAATAAAATTATGATCAAGTACTTATTTTACAAGCATAAACTCATTAATATGAAGAATGAGATGGTTGTTACAACTATTTTGAGCATTGGTAAATGGCATTCGATGCTTAAAAGGAGTTATTAGTGCTCCCTAACTTAGTGGTCTCCCTTATGCTCGACGTCAAAAAGTCTATCGCATTAAGGGGATCTATACGTTTTGAAGGTACCAATGTTCACATTTACAAATCATTGTAGCAACAATACAGTGAGGTTCTCCATCCAATAACTTCACTAGTATATTGGTCCCCCTCGCTAATGGGATTCTCATGATCAACAGTAGTTCTCCTTCTTCAACTCTAGTAACATCATTTCCAGGTCACCAGTAGTATTATGAGTTGACCCCTCGATCTCCTCTCATTGTAATGATATTGACAAATTTTTACGAGCATGGGTATGCCCACCTCATTTGTATAAAACACCTTTATTTGTTATAGCTTCACCAATTGTCACTAGTAGCCTTCCCCCACAGGAGGAACTTTCCATCCACATTTGGTTCACAACTTACAAAAACACGAGCGAACAAAAGAAACAATGATGCATTATTGTGCTGCTCTAATGGCTTGTGCCTGAATGATACCACAAATGTACTATGCTATAGTACACCATTTGTAAGTTGTGATATGGCAGTAGCAGTCTCAGCTAGGCAATCGAGTAACTGATGTTTTTGTGGTGGAGGTTAAGGATACGCCTAGGAACAGGTGACCCTCTGATTGGGTTATGCCTGGAAGTGGGTCAATCCTAGGTAGATCCAATACCAACCCCATGAAACTCACCAATGTCAAAGTAATTGACATGCAGACCCAATATGAAATCCACATATAGTTTCTGAAGAAAATATAGCGAAACCTCCCTATTGTTGCAAGGAGGTTTGTCGAAAACCATAAACCTTCAACTCATCCAGTTTTGTTTCCATGGCTCATATGATCACCAATCCATGCAAAGGCACCTTTTGTGTGGATCAGGGGGTAGGTTGGTCCTGTGGTCGATGAAAAAAGTAACTAGAGTTTATTTTGAGATGTTCAAATCTTTTGATTTGTTCTTTACTAAAACCAGTGGAATATTACTCTCTAATCTTGGCACTATTCTCGATTATGCTCAACAATTGACCGTGAGCATTTCCAACTGAGGAAATGGTGTTGTTAAGGGATGTGGCTAAGGAAAGTATTGACGGTGCCCTAATAGTTTTAAGATCTTGAACAAAGGTTCATAACTAGTTTAAATGTTGGTTAATTTGGCCTTCTCTCGTTGGGTTCTCCTTAAGGTTAATGTTTACTTCGAGATTAGGTTTGGGGTTTCGTGTTCTTAGGTTATCCTCTAGGTTTTTTGTTTGGGGGTTTGGTTCCTAGTTTTCGACCATTGTGATGGAGAGGCAATGTGCAATTAGAAAAAAAGATTTTGTTTAAGTTTGGGTTCATTTTTTACAATGTTTAAAATGTTATTTTCATTTTTGTGTGAATTTATTTTATATTTAAATGTAATTTTAAAATAGATTGTGTAAGGAATACAAAATTTCATTTATCTTTATTGATTGTAACTTGGGTGAGTGAGAAGAATGATTATTATCATTCTAATCAAAATTAAATTCTTGTAAATAACATATTACTCTTGTTTAATAAACAATAAATAACATATATTAACATTCCTAAAATAATAAATCACTATTTAAAAAAAATAAAATTATTCATAAAATGTTAGCATAATTATAATTTCATAAACTGCCGTGTAAAATTTGACGACGTTTACTTGACCTCAGCCAATGAGGTTTGTAACGGCATTATTACATTTGTCGGCTATAGAAAAAAATCTAATTTGGTTTCCACGATTTCTTTTACGATGATATTTGAACTCCTTGAACGGATAAGGATTATTACTTTCCAATTGAATAATGTATATTTCCCGGCTGGGAAAAAAAAGCTCAAAAAACGTTGCATGGTGTGAGCGAGATCGTAATCCACATTGAAATATATTTAGCATTTAACTGTATGCGCTTGTTTTGAGATGACATAAAGAGATACCTATTACCGAGATAAGAAGGTGTGCACGAGACAATCAAATCAAATTTTAGGAAAATGAAGTACATAATTACATCAATGAGGTACAAATTTTAGGACCGAGTTTTCTAAAATCTTCTTCTTGATATGACACCAAGAGATCTCCAAATCGGAATCTTGTGAACTTTTCAGAAATCCAACGAATCCTAAGCAAGTGAAATGTTTGTTTCTTTTTTTAAACTTACATAGGGGAGGGAGGCCAATAAGTGAGCGTTTTTTTTACCCCTTTTTATGCAACTTAATTCTTCATGTTCTTGAACTTGTTTTTCCTCCAAATTTTTATGATATATAATTTGGCATGTTCTCTATCCAACCATATTGGTCTTGAGGTGTGCCGAATCCAAATGGATGCCATGTAAGCCACAAAGTTCCAAGTTGTCTAGTCCTAATGTCACCATAGTGTATTTTTGCTTGGGGCCAATGTGTGAACATTGATGTGACTTAAAGTAGATGGGACTTAAAATGAAATTTCTGATTTCAAATATTCATTTTATTTCAAAATGTAGAAGAAAGTTTTTTTTAAAATAATTTTAAAAACATGAAAATATTGACATTTACTTGTACATAAAGTACTTTTATGAATAACAATGGTACCGTGTACAACTATGGGACTCTCTCCCCTAACACATCTGTAAAATTTTGGATAAAAGTGGTGCTTCTGGATAAATTTACACATCAAGAATTTCATGTGTAGAAAATGATTCCATCGTAAAGAAACAATGAGCCAGTAGCACACGAATCACGATGTAATGTATTATACACATTAGGTATCGATTCATGTATTCACAGAAATTAATATCAATTCAGACATGACTTCTTGTATCATATTTTTTTCGAGTATGAAATCACTATTATGAAACACCTTCAACCTTTTCTTTTAGTCATTAAGTTTTAAATTCTGTGTTAGATTCAGTGTGTTGGGAAAACTTATTAAATGTGATAAAATAATTTTTTTAATTATAAAAATGATATTGATTTAAGAATATTAATAAATAAACAAAGTAATTTTTTATTTTTTAAAATTGTTAATCATTATTTTATAAAATGTATAAAAAAATAAATTAAATAAAGTATAATATGTTTCTCTTTTACATATGTAGCAAACATCAAATTGATTACTATTTACTCGGAAATTATCAAATCTAAAATTATTTATAAGTAAAGTGTTTAAAATTGTAAAGTGTTCTAAAAAGTATAACATCTTTATCTCTTATATATGTAGCGCATATCAACTTGATCACTAATCAATTGGAAATTGTTAAATCTAAATTTATTTTTAAATAGTATAAATAAAATAAACTTCTAAAATCTTAAAAAAAAATTTAAATTTTAAAATCTTATAAAATAAAAAACTTAAAATTATTTTTTATAAATGTAAAACTGATATAAATTTGTGCAAAGTAAAATTATAGAAAAGCGCAATACATTTCTTTGTAAAAATTATCACATATCAATTTAATAAATACTTAATAATTAAAAAATCTAAAAGCATATTACTTAAACACGCACAAAAGATGACATGAGGATTGAATGGAAAAAGTTGTATTTGATACAATCTTATTTTGATTATGTATGGTTTTAAGTTTTAAATTTTGAAGTTGTAATATCTTGAGGGAATTATGGAGGAAACTCAAAAAATATAGAAGTTATTTATCCTAAGTAACTTCTAAATTAAATGTATTGCATTTTAATTTATCTTTTTTTAAGAAGTTGGGCTTCTTGTATGGAAAATAAAGTTATGATTAAGTACTTACTTTATAAGTATAAGTTAATTAATATGAAGACTGAAATGGTTGTTGTAATTATTTAGAACAATGGTGAATAAAATAGTTGTTGTAACTACTTCTAACATTGATAAATATCATTTAAGGCTCAAAAAAATTAAATTATTGATGCATTTTCTTGACTAATTGATTACAAATAATAAAAAAGGATGTTTCAAAAATATCAATATAAACAAAATATTAACATAACTAAATTTAAAAAAGAAACTTAAATTATTACAGAATATCAAAAGTCTCTTTATTATTATAAAAAAATAAATATTACATTTTAATAAAAACAATTTTCCAAAAACCTTTATAATAAAATAAAACTTCAAAAATAAAACCCTATTAAACATAAAAATCACATTAAGTACAACTTTCAAAATATTAATAATAAAATCAAATCGAGATTACGAAAACCTACTAAGGTAAAACCTAAAGTGAATCACGCCGCCGCACGGCCGCCTCTGAGAAGTCTAGGCCTTTCAGATTCACGTCACATTGTACTTAGAAGAAACCTTCGTCTATCCAAAACGTTTTTCAAACTCTGTTAACGTGCGTTATCGATTTTTGGACAATGAGAAAAATGGTCTTTTCAATTTAAGAAAACATAAAACACATTCCGAAGGCACTTCACATATATTGAAAAAAATTATAATCCCTCAATAAGAAAAGACAAGGAATGACCAATCAGGGATCAAGATTGAAGGGCTGGTCTTAATTTCATATTGAAGGTTATATATTCATGCAGCCCTTCATTGATGAAGGGCTTTAAAAAAAACTCACATTTCAAATGACAGTAATAGATTAATTGCACACTTCATTAAAAAAATGTGCTAAAAAGATAATGCATTTCAATTAAATTTATGACACAATTTTTTTTTAAAATAAAACTTTTTTTTTTCACAGGAAAAAATACCAGTCTTTGTTATTCATATGAATCAAAAGACATATTATACATCAACCATCTTCATGACAGGAGGAAGTAACATTCCAGTTCAGCATATAGACAAATAGAAAGAAAAGTCTGCAAAGCTGCCAGTCAACAAAATAGAAACAAACTCTGATCGTAGCAGACTTTTCTCATCATCCCTGAATTATCAGGTCAGAATATGCTGTATAATCAAAAGTGACCTACAAACATACACTCCTAAGCAAGACCTGCTAGCCGATAGGTCTCCTATGTAACAGACAAAGAAAGAAGTACATCTGCATGTCATTCAAACGCTGAAAAAAGATGATAAACAGCAGCTAAAAAAGTATGAATTGGCCATGTTCAATGACCTTCCCATCCAATGTTTCAGTGAAATATCCAGATCCCAATTCCATTTTCAGAGCCTGCTTTTGAAGACCATCAGCTAGCATGTTGTGCTCTCGGAAGATATGTTTGAAGATTACCGGTGGGACAAGCTACAGCATATAGTTTATTTCATCACACCAGTGCATCAGAGTAGGAATTTCAAGGGCTGTAAGTCTGTTTATCCAATAAATAATCACCATCGAATCACCAAAAATCAAATGAATGGGCAGACCCATCAAACAACTCACTCTAAGAACAGCCCAAAGAGCTAGAAGTTCTGCTCTTGTATTCATACCGCAACCACAGTCCAAAGAGAAACTATAAAAACTTATGACATCTCATGACATCTTCAAGTGGAAACAGTTTGCTAACTCTGGCTTAATGGACAACACAAACACAATAATGGCTGCCATTTTAGAATCCTCATAAAAGTTTCAAATTTCAAATGTAAATAAAACATAAAGCTGTCACCAACCTTTATGATAAGTCTGTCCAATACTTTGAAAATGGCTATTAGCTGTGAATTTCAAATTGCCTATAAATATTAAAAGTTAATACTACAGAATTATGCTACTATCATTAAAACAAAAAAATACTTAAAATATAAAACACATTTGAAAAACGTTAAATATCTAAATATCTTTAAATATACAAATCATCTTTCATAACCATGTTATGGATTACTCTTTATAAATATTTAGGATGTAGAATACACACATTGCTAATTTTAAAGCTAAATAATAAGGCGTTGGTTTAAACATAATATAATTGAAATTTTTTGGATAATTTTTGTTGGAAATCTTACTAAAATTTTAGTTTTTGGAATAGTAAATATCATTTGTTAACATTACATAATGTAATTTAAATATAATAAATGTTTGCTAGAACGAAAGTTACTAAAAGCTCTAATTCTTATAATAAATAAACTATTTCATTTAAAAACGTTAAATAATAAATTTAAAAAATATAAATTATAATTTAAAATTATATAACTTTTTAATTTCTCCTTACAAACAAGTCATTACAACCTTCCAATATTAAATATATACATATTCTTAAAATAACCTAGAATGAGTATTTAAATAAAAAAGCCTCACCATTTCATCATGGTGCACTCCTTTTTTTTTTAATTCCTTACTTTGGAATTGACACAATGATCTATTTTAAAAAGTAAGATGATCTAAGCAACTTAGTCGTAAAAATTGATATTTTTATGTGGAAAAAACCTTAGCCGTAAGAATAAATGTATCTATTTATACTCTACTGATTGTTATTTGTCCTGTCTAAATCCACCCATCAATTCTGCGTGCTGATCATAAGCGTTAGTTCCCATTATTGGGGCCAGAATAGTATAAATTGGGGTGAGTTTTGGCTCATCCTCCGAGAATAGTATAAAGTTATGATGGCTATAAGTCTGTCCAGAATCAGACAGTGCAGAAGTAGAACGTCTTGAACAGGAGACAACATCAAAGAAGACCAAAAGAACATTCAATTCCAAATGGAAAAATCAGCAGTAACGTGCTTACAACATAAATTCTGTCAACAGTCAACAGTAAGGTGCTGTCAACAGTCAGTAGTAAGGAGCAGAGATATTACAGTTTTCCTTAAAAAAACAAAGTCTGGAGCAAAACTTATGAAATATTATGTAACCCATCCAGCATCCAAACTGGAATAATATGTCATATATATTCAACACATCAACAAAAATGAAATGTTATAGCTGCAATCCACCGCATCTCCAGACTCCAAACAGAGAGCTACAATATATATGTGGATTCAATGAGAGAGTTGAATCCTTGAAAAAACATAAATAACATGTAAACTACCAGTGATGTCACTATAATATAATCTATAGTCAGGTAAGAAGAAAAACATTGATCCACAGTTGTATCTGCCGAGCTACAATGACAAAATACCAGCTGTAGAATTGTCTTCAAAAATTAACCATCGAAAGGCAAGGATGGATTACATCAGAGCAACTATATATTATACTATGAATTACATTGTTCAAAAATATATCTTAAATCACGCTAGCTATGAATCTATTTTCCTAGTGGAAGAGGCTTTCTAGCTTTTGTCTGTTTCCATACATCATAAATACCATTCCAATCTACCTCATTCAGAGCATGAGGTGCAGAGAGAGAGAGAAACATTAACATATCCAATGTTTCTAAAGAAAGTCTTGATCTATCATCATTTTTTATCCGACTTAATTTTGAGAAGCCTCTTTCACATACTGTTGTGCTTGCTGGAATAACAAGAATAATTTGCCATAGCTACATTAAACATGGAAATCCTTCAAACCACTCATGTTCTGCTCCACATAGGTCCCATGCTCCAAACATATGCTTTTTTGGATATGACCTATAAATAGTACAAGTAAATTCATCCATTTCACCGAAACATTTAACATTGTCCACAATAGGTGAGTCTCCAACACTGAATTTCTCGCATAAGCGTTCTAACCATCTTCTTGTTTGAGAGTCTCTATCATCCATATCTTCATAGTAATTACAAGGACTAAAAAACTTAGCTGCATTAAATATAGGTAAATCTGTGAACCTTGCATTTAGAAAGTCGATCACCTTCATTACAAAACTTTTTCCCAACATAATGCAATCATCCAATGTCCCCGATCTTTGTGACTTGGGCAATCTTTCAAACCTCAATGCATGTACATGTATCATACCTGTGCAATCTGCAAACTCAAGAGTTCCTTGTTGTGTTTTACTTAAAAATGATGACATGTGCATCGTACCTGCCCCAAATGTGCCTCTTAAAAATCGCTTATGAAGCAAGCTAATGGTAACATCCAAAGTAGTTCCAATGGATGTAATATCAACATGATCTTCTTGGAACTTTTGATTCAGCTTATTTAACTCAATAAGCACATCTGCAAGTAAATGAATGCAAAACTGCACTTGAAATAATGTAGCCAGCTCATACATTTTTTTCTCCCCTAACTCCCAATCTCTTAACAAAGCAGGCATGAGCTTCACAAGTCTTTCCATAACCTTGCCTCTAGACAACCACCTAATGTGATGAATTTGTAACACTTCTAACCTTGTGATTTGAAATGAATCCATGAGCTCCTTCAATTCTCCATGTCTTTTGGCAGACTTTCCAAGCCATGAATAAACTTTATTTGCAAACTTGTCAATATCTTGCAACTCTGGAAAATAAGATGAAGCATCATTTGCTGCTAATGCTTCTCGATGAGCTATGCAGTGGATATCTATTAAATGAGGAGCATGTCGACGAAGCTTAGTAGTTAAACCTTCACGATTACCCCTCATTGCGGAAGCCCCATCAGACCCAAATCCAACTAGTTTTGTCAAGGATAGATCCATTTCAACTAAAAGAGATGTAACAGCATCATACATAGACTATGAAGTGCCATCTCTAATTTTAAGAAATTGTATGAATTTTGTAACACACTGGCCTCTTCCTTCTTTTGTTAGATAGGTAATGTAAATGATTAAATGTTGCACCATAGTCCGATCAGTACTTTCATCAACTGAAATAGAGTAAAATGGGCTGTTGGAAATTTCATCTTTTAATTTTTTCCAATATACTTCTTTTGCAGCTTGTAAAAACTCTTTTCCAGATGATGTGTTTGTATATGCTGAGTATTCATCTGTTAAAGGCATGTGAGGAGTGTTTTTATACCTACTCAAGTCACATATTGACTTATATACTTCTAAGGGTAAGTCATGTATTGCAACAAAATACATGTTCTCAATCACTGATATAATTCTCTCTTTCTCAGCATCTACCATTAGCTCTACATGTTTAGTAATTGGAAGAGTACTCCGTTTTCTTTCTCCATCTAAAAGTTGCATGGCAAATTTATGAGCCTCTAATTTTGCATGGACACTTAGACCACTGACTTGAAGAGTAGTACTTCCATCTTTAGCAAATGTAGTTTCTCTTTTGAATTTTACACACCATGAACATTTAATCCTTTGAACACCATTAAGATCTTTAATAATGTAAGCCCATGGAAATCTTGTTTTCCATTTGGAATTGAATGTTCTTTTGGTCTTCTTTGATGTTGTCTCCTCTTCAAGACGTTCTGCACTGTCTGATTCATGACCTTCAAGTGGCAAATCATCAAATTCATTTGCATGGTGCATTGGTTGATTAGAGCATTGAGGAATACCAAATGCATCAGCAAGAGAAAGCTGTTTTTTATCTTTCTTAGGGCGACCAAGACGTGACATTTCTCAGTAACTTATCCCTGTATTCAATTAAAAGTATAAAAATAATTCAATTCAGAAATAAACCCACACCAATCCTTAAAAAATTACCTAAACCACCTATTCTTGGATTCACAAATAAGCATTAGTTGCAGACCCATTTGGATTCTATAGAATAAGCTGTTAATTCACATTATTTATATGACAAGCAATGAATCCTATAAAACCATTTCTAGCAATGAATCTTTGATTTTTGTAATAGATATATCAGCAGTAAGGCCTTGTAAACAAAAAAAAATCAGATGCCTACAGGAATACATAACACAATTTTTCGGTTCTAATTATAAACAAAAAAAAATCAGATGCCTACAGGAATATATAACAAAAGTTGATTTGCAAACCCAGAAACTGTGTTCAAAAACCCTTATGGTTGGTAGGTTATTGCTAGTCTTAATTATGATGGAGAAGCTGCAGACATTTGGTCTCGTGCTGTCATTCTCTTTCAATTCTTAGGAGGTTTCTGTCCCTTTGAATATTTTAGTCCAGAATATTTTAGTCCTATTGACTTTGAAAGTTTCTAGAGGATGATGATTACTCTTCTCTTAATTATTCAAGGACATCCTTCTACCGTTTCAGTGTTAAAGATTGAATTGCAAATAAATAGAAGAGTGGAGATTTGAGTATTAATGTTGAATCTGGATTTGACCTTGTCTATAACATCCATCAAATACATTCAGCAATGGAAACAATTCCAAAAATCCAGTTAGTGTTTAGCTTGTAATAGAAACAGGGGAAGAAAAGATGCATTCAAAGACTAGATTGTATAGCCCCATAGATTTTTTATTAAAAAATGCAAGGTGTGTGATTAGTACTATTCTAAGAGCTATATGTTTCTGTCTCTTGGAAATTGCTAACAGGTATATTTCTTAGTTTGTGAACAAACATGTCTGTATGTTCACACTAATTCTTTTCAATAATTTCATGAGCTTTGTGCCATAAAAGCTGGTATTCAAGGAACTCTTTTGTAGCATAACCCAATGCATAAATGCATCTCACTTCAAAAATCAACAAACCCCTAGGAGCAGACTCTGCCTTTGTGACAACACATAGATATGTGTTCCTCCTCTACACGATTGTTGCCCATTGACAAGTTCCTTGGATTTTTAAACCCCTGCATTTAAAACATTACAACTACCAAATTTCAAGTACCTAGAAACAAATAACATATCCCTTAAGTTAACAAAAGATTTGCAAATCTCTAAAAGATGGCATTTTCTTAACATGCTAGATTACGATATTCAGGAAACAAACAAACGTAATGGCTAAAGTAGACGTTTCTGAAGTCGAAAGATCAAGGAAGTTGAGCCAACAACAGTACTACTATATATTCAAACATTGATATTACGTTTGAACCTATTGGTCGCTTTAGGTTCAGTCATAAAATTGCTTCTTCAATGCATCACAAAATGCGGACTGGGAAACTAAAATAAATCTATCCAGAAATATAACCGTCTTTCAAAAATTATTTCTCATAGGACAGCTCTATATAACATCACGATAGATTTCCTTTTGAGCTCCTTATTCTAAACTTCTAGGCTGTTCAGTGATGCAGACTACGAGTTCATTTTTCATTCGTCAATTGGATGAGGTGAAATGGTTATGAGGAAGTCATTACCATCCATTTAATTGTTTGTGCTCTGAATAATCTAAAGCGAGTATCATCCTATCCTCGAAGTGAAGAGTTGCTCATCCAAATTATTTGGTACTGCATACAGTTCATTACCCCTCTTTACATGTCTCTAAATCTGACTATAGTTCATTACCCCTTTAACAAATGGTCTATAGTCAATCTAGGGCATTAACTTAATTACATTCCAAGTCAGATAACAATTTTTAGGGATATTTGCCATCATTTGAGAATGATTAGAGATGTAGGCATCAGTATCTTATTAAGTATCACGACAATCACAACATTCAGTAAAACTTCTAAAATATTCATATTCAATATCTAACCCTAAACTATATTTAAAAGTATAAAATAAAATCTGCCATTTGCAATGTTACCAAAAACAGCAAGGTGACATTAAGAGACAATGACACGGAATATTTACAAAGACTTGGATACACAGTAATCGGTGATTCCTGAAGAAATTTTTAAATGTAAAGAAAGAACAAAACACATGAAAGTCAAAAATCACAAAGAATTGTCAGCCACCAAATACATAAGTCTTAAAGTTTTAAATGTGAAGAAAGAACAAAATACTGTAGCAGATGTGTGGCAGAAGAAGGAACCAAGCTATCTTGAGCCCATCCCTATGCCCAAACTTATCGCTGGGATAAATCGACCTCAATCGAATTGGTCAGTGGTAAGACCAAGCCTAACGGAGGAATGACTAAAATGTTTAACATGGGGGAAGAAATCCAGTACTATACCGGAAAGGATACAGCACCATACCATGCAATTGTATAGAATAAAAACTGAAAAGGAATCAAGGTAGCAGATTCTCAAGCAAACCCCAATTCCTGACAATTCGCAAACCCCAACAAGAGCAAACCCCAAAAGAGGAAAAAGGAAAAGCTTGGAAAATGCATAAAACAATTAATTAAGAAGAACATGGATACCTCAGACCTGCAGAGGAAAACATGATGCAGATAGACCTGTGCAGACTCCAGAGGTCACTGACTCACCACCGCCACGCCCAAGTACAACCAGCTAGCAATGCTACCTTCTATGCAGCTTAGAACCAGGGCCACTAGTTAGTGATGCTACCTTCGAACCAGTTAGCAATGCCAGTGGGCCGCGACTCGCGAAAGGATGCCGGAGTCGTCCTTTGCAGCCCATCCCTCAGTCCCTGATCCTTCAACCTGAACCGACCTGATTCTCCAATCTTCACCGCGCGCACAGGCAGACTTCATAACAGAGAAAACGATGGGGCGCCCGAGCGACTCACAACGATAAGCTTAAGATCGTCCACAACATGAATTGTTTGACTGCATCAACAACTCATCTTAGGAGCAGTTCAAATAATCTTCCAAATATGTATGCTTCAAATAAAGAGTCCAAAACATCCTTAAAATGCGTACATTATGCGGATACTATACTACGCAGCGAGATTCAAACCAGAAGCATCCTCAGCACTGAATCGAACTAAAAAATTCTCCTAATATTCGCTCCTGACTCAATCGGTATCATGGACGTAGAAGGTTTAAGGTCCACCGAGACTAACCATGCTCAACATTGAACCGCACGGCCTGTTTTCTTATTGATAAACTTCAGCATAGTCTTGCTCGATTTCCTGAATCCCAACCATTAACATAA
Organism: Larix kaempferi; assembly: GCA_027924585.1. Lineage (NCBI taxonomy): Eukaryota > Viridiplantae > Streptophyta > Pinopsida > Pinales > Pinaceae > Larix > Larix kaempferi. The sequence goes on along the minus strand of BSBM01000240.1, from coordinate 7,790,377 downwards.
CCACCGGTGTGGCGGTGCCGACTCGTGAGTGAAGAGTAGCTCTGGAATTAAATTCCAGAGTAAAGAAAGCCTGTAGGCTGCCATTAAACCTGGAGTCGAGACTTGAGACAGTCCGAACGAATGACACGTAGCCTGGTGTAAATGCTGGCAGCCTGGTAGGAGTCAGGACTGCCTATCACCCATAAAAAAAATTAATGACGGGCGATTTTAATGACAGCCCTTTAAATGTCATTTATATTTAAATAAATAATTTTTTTTTAAATGTCAAAAATTCCAAACCTCATTTTATATGACGGGGAAAATTGAGATACCCCTTCACTGACGGGCTGAGAGGCCTTTGACGGGCCCTGACGGCCTCAATTTTGAACCCATGATACGCACCGCCGCATTCTAACCACGGCCGCCTCTCAGAAGTCTAGGACTTTCAGATTCACGTCACATTATACTTAGAAGAAACCTTGGTCTATCCAAAACGTTTTTCAAACTCTTTTAACGTGCGTTATCGATTTTTGGGCAATGAGAAAAATGGTCTTTTCAATTTAAGAAAACGTAAAACACATTCTGGAGGCACTTTACATATATTTTGGAAAATTTTATAATCCCATAGTGAGAAAAGACAAAGAATGTCCATAAACTCTAAAAACCTTGTTTAAATCTATACCTCCACTTAACCAAACCATGTTTAAAGATTTCTTATAATTATAATTATTAAACAATATAGTTCCAAAGTATATTAAAAAACTTAAAATTGAAAGAAATAACCATTACAATTAATATAAACGAAAAATGTCAAGATTTTAGACTTGTCATCCCGATTCCCCTGTGACTCGAATCTTATTTTCAAAGCGGGTCTAATCCATAGAGATGCCCTGTCTTGTCACATAAATCCCAATTTTGACATCGATGGAGAATCGGAGATGCCCTGTCTTTTACATAAACCATGGTCATAATGATAAATTATAACATGCGATTAGATGATTTTGATTTTTGCGTCCTCTAAAACCCCATTAAAGTTGGCAATGGGAATATTATAGCATCGACTTAGAACCCTTACACATGATTTAACAAGTGCCACATGGTAGTGATGTTCCTGGTGTAAGTTTTAAAAAGGTCAATAAAATGTAAACATAGAACTGTTAAAAGTGTTGCTAATACAAAGTTACAAAGCTACAAAGTTGTATATGTTCAAAATATGTACATAACATGTAAAAATATTAGTATATGTACAAAACTGCCAACTGCCAACTGGAATGGTTTGTTACAAAACTACTAACTGGAATGGTTTGTCATCTTCTTCCTTTATGCTCGCCCGATTCTTTGTTTATGCTCCTTTGATCTACATAATATAAAATGTTTTCAAAATGTCAATGCTAGTTGCTATTAGGAATATGAAGAAGTAATTGAAATGCTATCTTACCATTTTCTTATGCGATGTGTAATATGATGTTGTTTTCGTCCAATGTGAAATGGCCGTGCACTTGTAGATCACGTAGCATATATATAGTAGCTGGTTTCTTCTGTAAATATTCGTCGTATGACATTTGTTGTAGTGCAGGGAGTAGTTCTTGTAACATAGGATTTCTAAGTGTGCATTGTATGAAAGTGTTTCCCATAGTTTTGATAGTAGCATTTAGAGAATGTGCATATGTAAAAGGACAGTTTTTATTGCATTTGCACAAGCAATGAGTGATTCTTCTATAAATGTAGATGTTTCGGCAAGGGAATTCCATTCTACGCAGATGGGTTCAAATGGCATTGAATATGCATTTGTCGCCGTCAATATGCCTTGAACCTGTTCAAACACCTTAGTTAGTAGTTTTCAGTGCAATGTAGGAATATTTGCAATTGTATATGCAAATGGAATTAACAAATGAATATGCATGTTGTTACTTACAACAATTGTCGAACCAACTAATTTTTCTAAACTCTGCACTGCTTCTGTTTTTAGCTCTGTCATGAATGTTGCTTGTGTTGTTTGGAATATTCTTTCCTTTGTCTCTCTTTTCTTTGTAATATTTTTGAATAGAATGACAAGAAATATTCCACTTTGCAGATGTTTTTCCATTGATGCAAAAAAGTGTCCAAATGTTTCATATAACTGTAACTGTTATGCAAAAAAAAAAAACTATTGTTACTTATAAAACCATGGGATTTGTAAGTGAAGTAACTATAGAACAATATATTAAAACATATTGTTGCTTTGTCATCGTTTGAGATGCCATCTCTTATTTGTAGATTATATTTCGTTCCCATTGATCTGGCAGCTGTAACAAGTACACCAAGTGTTGCATTTGGATAGGGATCTGCATTTTCTAATAGTTGCTTTACAGTTGTATTTGGTATGAAACTGTATTCATTGCAAACTGGAGGAATTGTTTCAGCTACACTTGTTTCATTCAAAGATATGATACGAACACAATCTCCACGTTCATATTCTGTTTTTGGCAATATTTTGACATATGTTATGCGGACGCCATTGCCAGCTATAATTTTCTGTTCATGACACTAAATAAGATGTGTTGGTACAGTTATTGTAACTGTCATAATACCTTTTTCATCGGTCATGTCAGCGCGCAAAATTTTTCTTGATCTGTTTGCTTTATCTAAGAATGTACTATATACGACCATGATGTCCCCAATGAAAACTTGTTCAGTTCTACAACTGTTCAAGTCTTCAATTGAGACAATGTTTGAGGTTGATAATTTGTATCTGAGTAGAAACATTTGTCTTATTGTCAAAGCATAATAATCATTGTTATTGAATATAGCAAGAATTGAAGTGTGCGTACCTTTTTGGTTGTTGATCGGTTGTGTTTCCTGGTGTACTTGTACTTGCTATTAGTTCATTCGACGTAAGACTAATGATTGCAATTAATATAAAGTGAATAGTCAAATATATATATTGAAAAACGAAATGAAGAATTGCATAGACATTTACCCTTGTGAAGCCGATTGTTGTGCTGTTTGTGAGCTGCTGTTGTTAATGGGTGTTTCACTTGTCCAACTTTTTCCTATTCAAATAATTAGTCATTTCTATGTTTATGATGCTTCTTTGATCATGTAATGATATTGTATTGACTATGGCTATAAATCTACCTTTTAGAGCAAATTTGTTGAACTGGGTCTTGACATTGGCTGATGACTTCTTCTTCATCATTCACATTAGTGTTCCTGATTTTGGGATTGTGGTAACTATATGTCAAATAAAAATATATCCCTCTCTAGACATAGACGTTTGTAGAGTTGTGGAAATGTGGAAAAAATATATGGCAATTTAAACGAACTTACTTGTTAGATCTTGTCGCCATGTTATCCTGGCATAATCAAGTTGAAAGAAGTCAGAAATATGCAAAACAAAGTTCATATAAAAGAAATAGCTAGTTGAAAGGAATACTAATTGTTTATGTTCATATGAGAAGCGTACTATGTGTTATTTGCGTTTGTATTGTCAAGGACAAGGGTACCCGCGCGAAGCTGGTACCCAAAATAACTGCAACAACAACACATGAGCGGAAAAAGCAAAGCAACGCGCACGCACCTCCAAAGGTGCGCACGCGTCGCTGCTTTGGCAATGCCGAACATCCACGTAGACAAAAGGGGTGTGCACGTGCCTTTGATGCGTACGCACAAAATGGCGCGCACGCGTCAATGGCGCATGCGCGCCTCTGTTAATAATTTAAAATAATATTAATCACTTACAAACACAAATTCTTAACATGGCCTTCACTTAAGCAGACACACATTCTTAACATGGCATTCACTTAAAGTGTAAAATGTCAATATACTCATAATAACTAGGATCAAGGCCATATCCATAACATAACGTGTTAATTTTTCAAGACCATATCCATAACGTAACGTGTAAATTTTTCGAGCACTCCATGAATCATGAAACGAAATGTTAATTTTTCAAACACTCCATCAATTATGAAACGAAACCACTCGGACCTTCAATTTGTCAAGTGGCCCACTATAACCACCGCATATTCTGCAAGTAATTTCTTACGTACGTGACAATGTACTCACAACAATAAATCTTTCTCTAAAACAGCTTTCAAAGTTCAATTAAATCTTTCTCTAAACAGCTTTCAAAGTTCAATTAGATATTAAAACAATTTTTAAAGTTTAATTAGTTATTTTAACTTATAATTGTTAGGTGATTTTGTTAAGGATATAGTGGTTCGTGGATGGAGTTAGATAGATTTCATCCCATCCACCCGGATTCAATTTAGTTGAGACATCTTCTAACTTCTACTATTAACGATAGAAAGTGACCTTATACCCATTTATACCCATTGCTAAAGTTTAAATATAATTTTGAAAATTATAAAACCAGAATTATAAAACCAGAGGGCCAAATTACGCAACCTCGCATGCAGGCTTCAAATTTGAAGGCTGCAGTGCCCGTCAAAGGCACTTTTACCTGTCATAGAAGTGTAGGGCAAATTTTACCCTGCAACTAAAACTCAACTCCATGCAGAGCCCGTCAATAATGAAATTGGGCTGAGTTGTGAAAATCTGCAACAGAAGGGCAACTGCAAATTCTGCCCGTCCAGGGGTTTTTAGTGATTTGGACTCCGGAGTCATTACAGTTGGACGTCGGCAGTGCCAAATCGGTTCCCCGTCCCAGCTGGAATTGGAAAATTGAGAGTTTGCGACTGCGAGCTCGGTGTCCGGTGAGTACTGTCAGAGGGAGTTATGGTGCCTGGTGGACTCGGTGCCAATGTAACATCCTATCTACTATTGGTGCACACACAACGAGTTTAATAAATGGGAGTGGGATCCATCAATGCAATGGCACTGTCCAATGCCTTGAATTCAACAGTTTGAAGGAACATCTAGAATCTGTCAGTGGCATAGTGGGATCCAGCAATGTTAATGTGACTCAACACCGCAAAGTAAAAGTGCCGTGCCGATGAGAATGGAATCCAGCAATGTTGATGTGACGCAACACTGCAAAATGAAAGTGCCGTGTCTCTCTACCTATATTATCCGTTTAATCTTCTTGTTCTGATTGATATCATCGATTTATGGTTTCAGCGATTTGCAGAGCGACGATTGGAGCCTTGCGGTCCTCTGTCACTTCCTCCTCAATATCTGCAAATTACCAAATCAAGTTTCAGCCTTTCTGGGTAAGACGGATCGCAATCTTTCATATCTATTTGAATGTGAATTTGTTGAAAAAAAAAGGCCATTATTATTAAGGGTATGAAATTATGTCGATCATGTAATGGAAATTTCATATTCCCTATGATCTCATTAAAAAATAATTTTCGATTCTCCTGTTTTGTCCCCAGTATTATCTTTAACTTCACTCTGCCCTGAGCCCATTTCAATCCGCTCTGAACCCACATGAAAACTGTAGATCGGGATTCTTTTATGTGAAAAAGAATTGGGATCATTTTAGATTGTCCTCAACTTCACTCCGCCCTGAACCCATCTCAATCCGCCCACTCTGAACCCACATAAAAATTGTAGATCAGGATTCTATTATGTGAAAAAGCATTGGTATATTCTTAGATTGTTTTATTATACGATATTGAATGTATTTCCATTTTTTTCTTACAAAAGGTCATCCCATCAAGAACCGTCGACTGAGTAGTATTGGCCTAGAAGCTCATTAGGGTTATTGAAATTAAAAAAGTTCATTGTAAATTTGTTCATATTGATAATTCTTGTCTATTTAATGGCGTCGCGCAGAACGATATTGTTCCAGACCAATATTGTAGCTTAGCAAAGACAATCGGCTGGAGTCTCATGAAGGATATGGGGCATGCACAGTGGGTTACCACAGGGATTCCTGTGGTTCTAAACATTTTGGAGAGATTCCAAAGTGTTTCAGCCTGTCCAAATGAGTGGTTGTTTCTTTTGGGGAAAATGAATAGATTAGCAGAATATCTTCAGCAACTTGAAGAACGACCTGGATTAAAGAAAATGATGGAAAACACAATTATAGAAGCCATACAATTGATGGGGGGAGCTTCTATAATGTGCACTCAGATTGACTCTTCTAAATTTAACAGGTGAGTACAGAACATGTCATCCTATCTTATTTGTAAATAAAGTGTAATCGTTTATTAATGTATATATACTTCGGCAAATTTTAGTACTAGAGTATAGGGTTTGTTTAGAATTGTGACAAGGGGTAGAACCATAAACAATGCTTGAAACTATGATAGCAAAGGAGAAACCATGAGATTTTGGTTTTGTTCTTCTATTCCACAGTTTTAGACAAGTCGTACAAATTATAACCTGTTTTTGTTTTTTTAATGCTTTAGGTAGATTATTATGACGAGATTACAAGAACAAATCTGTTGTTCTTTAACGTTCGCAATTATCCACTAATGCTTAATGAAATTTGAATTGTAGGTGCTTCTCAACTCTAATAAATAAGGGTAACTAGTGGAGAGGATATCCTGAACATGCAGGTGAATATATGATAGAATATATTATCATATATTGTGAAATTAATTTGATTTAATTTGGGGTTATTATTGATGTTATTTTGTTATAAATAAATTACTAATGGCTATGGTGTCTAATGTTGTTGACACACTTGGAATTGAGGAGTCAGTGAAAGAAGTTATTGATCTTCTGGAATGGGGAAGTGAAAAAAATGCAGTAGCAGTTATTTTGCATAGTAGCAGTTATTACATGTATTTTAGGTTTTCATGTTTGGTTTCAACCTTCAACACATTCACAAGGAGTTTGGCATCCATTAAATTGTGATAAAGGTAATGAAATGAAGCGCTTTGTCATTTGACATTTTGGTGTAGTTAGATGGAATTTATCTTAATTTGCACACTATCCTTTTCATTTCAATACAATTCTTATTAACATTACTACTTTTTTTTCAGGTTAATGGCAACCGCAGACTACAATCCCAATATAAACAAGATGGCTACACTCAGCCCAACTGTTACAATGCTGATAGAGTTGACAACAAATGTAATCAAAGACAATGAATTTGGAGCATTAAAGTAATTGAGTTGTTGTGTGGTTCAATGAACTTAGTTCAATGATGTGCAAACATATGGTGATCTATCCCTCAGTATGAAATCTTTTTTTCTAAGATTTTGTTTCAAGACAAGTCTTTTGTTCTATGTACACATATTGATGTAAACCAATGTCTTTTGATATAAAGCAAGCATAGTTACTTTTGTTTTTTCTATGAACACGTTTCATTACTTGCCAATACAAATTCTGTTGGTTATAAAACAAGTGATTTCTTCATATTGTAGTTTTTTTTCCTTTTGTTTTTGAAATTTATTTTATATAGGTTCTTGGGTTATTTAACTAGCCCATATTAATATAATCTTGCTTATTAAAATTTATAGAGCGGAACAATGCAAATATCGCCATTATCGCCATTCTGTTAGTAAATTCATAAAAACAATAATGAAATTTTGATGTACTATAACATTTTCAAATGAAAAGAATGATTTATTTTTTCATGTCAACAATGAAGGGTTCGATATCTCATAGCCCTTCAAAGTGAAATGCGACCCTACCCTTCAAATTTGATCCGCATGTGAGTGTGTGTCAGAATCTAAATACAATATGAAAACCAAATTTATTCTGGAAGGATTTCTTTGTTCAAAACAAATTAAATATTTAAAATATTTCACTGGTACGGCTGCTGCAAGTCAAGCAAGCCAAAAAGTATTCTGGCAGAAATTGAAATCATTGAAAATGCGCCGACCGCTTGCCGTGTCAAATTTACGTTTGCTTGACTTCTTGGCAAGATGATGGTGATGGCACTGGTATTGTCATTGGTACGGCTGCTGCAAGTCAAGAAAGCCAAAACATCACTAGGAAGAAAGCGGCAAAACTTATTGCTCCCTACCTGTTTTGCGTTATTCTTTGAAACTCTTTACAATTCTATCAATTGTTTTTGCAGCTAATTCTGGTGAATTTGGGAGTTGTTAGCAAAGTGTTGATGTGTAACGTGCCAGAATGCAAGTGTTATGTCAACAAATTTGCTGACATGGCGCTTTTCACATAACACGCACAACATGCACATGGGATTGAGATGGATGCATTTTGCTAATCTAGCACCTGGCATGAGGCATATCTTGTTGTTGTAAAGTTAGTTAAAAGCAATGCAAAACCGACGTATATGTTGAACCTTTAACAAGAGAATGACCTTTGATACATCGAATTAAAACATCAATTAATTGATGCATGTCGATAAATTGATGCCTAGTTTGCCTTGGACAAAATTAATTACTGTTTTGGGGATTACTCTCTATCGAGAGTTCTGGTTTTCCTAATTGGTTGCGGGTTCGTTCTTTCTTGATCCTGCGATGGCAAGCTTGCTCTTTCGATTGATCAATGGCAGTCCTGGGTCTCTTTTGTCATGTTGTTGTGTTTTGGTTTTATGGTTATGAGCTAGTATATTGCGGCCCTGTCTGGGCTTGATCCTATCTCTGAAAAAAAAGGTCCAATAGGTAGGTTTTTGTTTATTGCGTCCAAGTGGCTCATTCTACAAACCAGTAGGGAGAGGATGTGTAACTCCTTCCGTGCTCATCCTGGAGATGACACATGTCTTTAAAAAAAAAAATATTATAAAAAATAACATGTCCGCTCAACTTAATTTAAAACATTTATAGTAGTATATATATATATAACTACACAAATTAGATAAATTAAAACCTTCATCAACACTTGCACTATAAAAATAGAATTGCACTTGGAAAGATTTGATCCCTCTCGATGCTTGGTAGATATGCTTTAGAACAAAAATTCACAAAGATATAGCTCAAAGGAGATTTTATTATAATGTTACTATTGTTAATGTCTTTTTGCCAAGAAGTGTAGGAGTTTAGTGAATGCACATAATTGAGCCGAGAGGTGCTCAGAGCCCAGTATGAGGGAGATCTTGTAACATGTGTTGAGTGTTTGTCGAGTAACAAAATAATACAAAGTAAATAAAAAAGAATAATACAAAGTAAAAAGTAATAAATATTATGTCGACCATAAACAAAAAAGAATAATACAAAGTAAAAAGTAAATATGAGACTTAAACTAGAGACTTTAGAGCTTAGGATTAGGTAGTAAATATTATGTCGACCATAAACAAAAACTAATAATACAAAGTAAAAAGTAAATATGAGACTTAAACTAGAGACTTTACTTTTTACTTTTAATACAAAATAAAAAGTAAATATGAGACTTTAGAGTGTTTGTGGAGTAACAAAATAATACAAAGTAAACAAAAAAGAATAATACAAAGTAAAAAGTAGTAAATATTATGTAGGCCATAAACAGAGTTTAGGATTAGGTGGCTCAGGTATTGCACTCAATGAGCTATTCAAGGAGAGGTTTGCACCTCGGAGATTTCATCTCTAACGCTTGATAGAGCCTAGGATTTGGATCTAGGCTGGTGTATTTGAAATAATGTCCAAGTCATGGATTATAATAATGGTCAAGTATTCTCATATTTGTCACCCATGAAGCTTTCTTATTCTTCATTGGAAGGTAAGTGAAAGAGATAAAACCCAACTCATTGAATATGAATGTGTTTTACTTATATGTATCAATTTATTTATTTATTATTAATTTACATTTATAATTTTACTTGGAGAAGTTGAAACACTAACATAAATAGTTGAATATAAAAGGTTTATACATTTATATACATTTTTCATAGATATGCAAAATTCCTTTATAGATCCTAAGGCATTGCAAGTACTAAGCTTCCTAAAGTTGTAAATATTATTTTCACCTTCATCCAATCCATAAACTATGAGATTAAGATGTCTACGTAGCATTGTATTACAAGGTTGTATAACTACATCAATGTTGTTATTTGATAAAAGTTTACCATCTCGAATCTACACTAACAACCCTTCAAACATAAAAATGATAGTTCAAAAATGAAAATCTAAGATAATACAATTTTTTTAATATTAACAAATGACCAGAAAAGAAATGTATTAAAAATGATAGTTCAAAAATGAAAATTTAAGATAATACAATTTTTTTAATATTAACAAATGACCAGAAAAGAAATGTATAAAAACTTCTTTTGTTGTAGTCACCATGAATTTATCATTTAACATTATTAGATGTAACAACAATTATCTAATAGTATTTTACATAATGCTAGAGTCCATTCAAAAGTTAAATTAAAACATGGTAATGAAATGATGAAAGGAAACAATAACAATTCAATTTATAGAGAATATATAATTCCCTTCAAAGGGAAACATATACAAAATAGAGATAGCATATTATGAGATCGGCTTAAATATTTTTAAAGCACAACCTGCACATGGGATTGAGATGGATTCAAAAGAAACATAGAAAATATTTTGATAATTTTGTTGAATGGCATAGTAAAATAAATAAGTTCCTAAGATGAATTATATAATGTATAGTTAATTAATGTATTATAAAGTGACATGGCATTTTAGGAGTATATATTTAGATATTCCATATTTTCAATTTAAATTAAATAAAAACTAGAAGCAAACATTGTGAGTGATGTATCTAATTTTAAAACTAAGTTTAAATATACTTCTCTAAGTAAGAATATTTTAATCTTTATTTACCAAAGTTTAAAGAGAAAAATTGAAAATAAAAACTCCTTGATAGTAACTTCCAAACCAAAAAAATACACATTTCATAAGAGCCAATAAAAAGGATATGATAAAAACCTTGAAACTTACTTATATGATAAATAATTAGAACATGAAATAACCCTCACATTTTGAAGTCTCCACCACCGTTGTTATCAACTATGATCTAAAGGACACATTAATATCCAGACTCAAAACTCATGGCCGTATTTAACTCAATCTCATAACATGTTGATTGTATGTTATAACTAGGGATCATTTTAGGGTATAAAATCAATTGCACGCATCTTTAAGATTGTTAAAAAAAACATGTATTTTATGGATACACATATACATTAATACTATTCAAAACCTAATTTCATCTTTAAATTAACATCATACATGTTGTTATAACAAGGGATCTTTCTATATCTTTAATTGTAATGATGACCTTAGTCACCTACGCACCTTAATCATCAAATACGGTTTACGCCAATGATCTACCCCACAAATGTCTTTAATAAATAAGAAATACCCTAATAAACTAGAAGAAAAAGAAATCAAACTATTAGTTCTCCACATGGACCTAGACAAATGCATAATGTGGGAAGGCAACTAGCACTAACCTTAACCAATGGCTCCTCTAGAGAGAGATAGTGTTTAGGTAGGAGGGAAAATAGTAAAAGAAATGTATAAGAATGTTGTAGAGTGAATATTTAAGAGAAAAATGTTTTAATAGCAAATGAAAAGGATATGACACAAAATGCCTTATGAAAAACCAATAATGAACATCTAAAACCTTGTAAAAATGAGTAAAATAAAGTATTAAAAAACTTGAAACAAATTACTTGTGTCCTCATTTGCCCAATAAACTTTTTGTAGATTTACAATAGATATGTTGAGACTAAATACCAACTAAAGAAAATATTAAAATGAATGCAATGCATGTAATTAGAAGGATGAAAGCATGCAAGTAATCTAACAATTCTAACTAATTCCTTAATGAAATTGTTGTCAATAGGGTGTGTATCTTCTTGGATGGATGCACTAAAACCCTATTGAAAGGATTTGATGACTTCGATAAATGTGAACTTATAAATATTGAACTCTTTTCTCTAATGTAACACTCTAAATTTCAAACTCAAGATTGTTGGGAAAATGGGTGTTCATAGATTTTCTCAGTGATTAAGGAGGAAGTCCCTATAATTTATAAGTTCACTATTTATAAGTTCACAATATAAAAATTTCCGTTCACTTTGCTCTGAATAACATCATGCATTTTTGACATATTTACAAATCAATATATATTTACAATGTATTTTTAACGGAACCTATAGTTTCAATTTTTCAAATTAAGATGTCCCCCCTTTAACATAAAAATGATAAAGACGTGCAGAAAATGATATGACATCAAGAGGTATCCAAATCACAACAATCACATTTCAAAGGCGTTTAAACCATTAAAATCACAAGAATTATATTCTGAAAGGAAAGAAGAAGATTCCTGTCGTATTTGTCGAACGAAACTATAAATAAGATCTGTGAAGGGAGATGCTACACACAATCGATAGGAATCAATCTGTCAAGAGGCTTAATTTCATCCCAATATCTCTCGTTGGGATCATGGCTGGCGGTGTTAATACACGGCAGGAGGGGAGTTCAAAGAACTCAAAAGACAAGTACACCATGCCAATATGGAAGATTTTCAAATATGCCGATTCTGCAGATGGTTTTATGATGGTGTTAGGCACCTTGGGTTCTATTGTTGACGGATCTTTAGGCGGCGCGGGTGTCTTGATTATCCTGAGTCGATTAATAAATAGTCTCGGATCTCATCCCGCAGCTGTGAAGCATGGCGATTTCGTTAATACAATGAACAAGGTAATACATTTGCAGATAATTTATTTCCTAGTTTTATATTGTTGGTTGGGTTAATTGAATTTAAGAATACTGGTGTGCTTATGATGCAGCAAATAGTGCCTTTTCTGTATTTGGCAGCTGGAGTATGGATTGCAGCATTTTTAGGTACTCTCAAGCAACTGGTACTATTTATTCTTTAACGATTTAAAGTATGAAACGGTTTACAGTACATCAATTTATTCAACATTTTGCAGAGGGTTTCTGTTGGACAAGGACTGGAGAAAGACAAGCATCTCTGCTGCGCAGAAAGTATCTGAGAGCTGTTCTCAGGCAGGAAGTTGGATTTTTCGATACCAGCCGAATACATATTGCTGAGGTGGTTAACAGTGTTTACAACGACACCCTAGTCATACAGGACGCCCTCAGTGAAAAGGTTCGATTCCGGCCACATCCACCCATCTCAAAACAGTGGTTCAAGTCGCAATAATTGACAAGTTTGTTTTTATCGATGGGTTGCTTTTTGAACTCAAATCATTGATTTCTCGAGATAGGCCATTCCTTGGTAGAAATTCAATTTGGGTGAATTTGATAGTTGTAGCTGAATGGATTCTAATATATCTCGCGTGGGAAAATTTTCAGGTTCCCAATTTCGTCATGAATTTGTCCAATTTTATTGCTTGCTATGCGGCCAGTTTATATTTGTCTTGGAGCTTGGCGTTGGTGACATTGCCCCTAGCCAGTTTACTGATCGTAGCAGGACTGCTCTATGGTAGAACGCTGATAAGGATAGCGAAAAAGATGCACGCAGATAATAGTCAATCTAGTATAATTGCACAGCAAGCGATTTCTTCTATTAGAACCGTCTATTCTTTCGTTGGAGAAGAAAAGGCTATGGCTAATTATTCATCTGCTCTTGAGGCAACGGTAAAACTTGGGCTTAAACAAGGGCTGGCAAAGGGGATTGCCATTGGTGGCAACGGATCAGTAAGTTTTGTATTGTGGGCACTCATTTCATGGTATGGAAGCAGGTTAGTGATGAATCACGATGTGAGCGGAGGGAAGATATTTGGTGTAGGCTACTGCATAATCCTGGGTGGACTGTAAGTCTCAGTGCATTTACTCATTTTTCTTTAATTATTGTAGTTTTATTTGTCCATCGTTTATTCTTTCGCTGGAAAACATAATAATTGACCTTAAACTCAGGTCTCTGGCGAGCGCGCTGCCAAATCTCAAGTACTTTTCCGAGGCAGGCGTTGCGGCTATTCGCATATTTGAGATGATTGACAGAGTACCAGAAATAGATTCAGAGGATATGAAAGGAAAAGTATTGGAAAATCTCTCGGGTGAGGTAGAATTCCGGAACGTTCAATTTGCATATCCATCCAGACCAGATAGCATGATATTTCACAATTTTTGTCTCACTATTCCTGCACGCGAGACAGTGGCTTTAGTGGGCGGCAGTGGATCTGGAAAATCGACAGCCATTTCATTATTAGAACGGTTCTACGATCCACTTAAAGGAGAGGTTCTTCTGGATGGAGAGAATATTAAAGGCCTGCAACTGAAATGGCTGCGTAGCCAGATCGGGCTAGTTAGTCAAGAGCCTGCTCTGTTCGCCTCTTCCATTCGCGAGAATATTTTGTTTGGAAAGGATGATGCGACTATGGATGAAATCATTAATGTTGCAAAAGCTTCCAATGCCCACGACTTCATTAGCCAACTCCCAAACGGCTATGACACACAGGTACTCTTTCAGGGTTTATAAAAACACAATTCATAAGCATAGTTCTATTTTGTCAATTAAAAATTAGCAAGTATTCATTTCATGATCTTTTCAAATGCAGGTAGGAGAAAGTGGCGTGCAGATGTCCGGCGGACAGAAGCAGAGAATAGCCATAGCTAGAGCGATGCTGAAAAACCCTTCCATTCTGCTTTTAGACGAGGCCACCAGTGCTCTAGACGCAGAATCAGAGAAGATTGTTCAGGATGCACTTGGTAAAGCTTCTATTGGGCGCACTACGGTAGTTGTAGCCCATCGTCTTTCCACTATTCAGGGAGCTAATAAAATTGCGGTGATGCAAAAGGGTGAAGTCATCGAATTCGGTGGACACCAAGAACTGATTAATAATCCAAATGGGGCATATACAGCTTTGCTCCTAACACAGCAGACGGCCCCGTCAAATGATACTAATGCTCTGAACGCTGCATCAAACGCTTTAATGCCATCAGAAATAAGCAGCCAAAGATTAGAAAGCAAGTCACCAGCTACTTCAAATCAGTTTGATAGTTGCATATCGCAAGAAGGACTAAAAGAATCTAGATCTTCCTTCCTCAGGCTGCTTGCATTGAATCGTCCAGAATGGAAGCATACTCTCATGGGCTGTGCAGGCGCCTTTGGATATGCGGCAACTCAAATTGCTTATTCCGTCACTGTGGCAAGCATGATTTCAGCACTCTTTCTGAAAGACACAGACGAGATCAGATCTAAAGTAGGAATTTATTGCATTCTTTTTATAGCCCTGGCCGTCCATGTTTTTGCAGTGAATTTGGTTCAACATTATAACTTCTCAGTGGTGGGCGAGTTTCTAGCAAAGAGGATCCGCCTAAGAATGTTTTCAAAAATTCTTACCTTCGAAGTTGGCTGGTTCGATCTTGACCAAAATTCTAGTGGAGCTGTTTGCTCAAAGCTAGCAAAGGAAGCTAATGTGGTAAGTATCCAATCAAAGTTCCATTAAATTTGTTCTTAGCAAATCTACTTATCAATCGTTTAAACATGGTTAAACCCCCAACAAAAACCAAGTCTACTTATCAATCGTTTAACATTGTTAAACCCTATATATATATCTGCAGGTAAGATCCTTAGTAGGGGATCGCGTTTCGCTTCTAGTGGAGTGTCTCTCTGGAGTAATCATAACCGTGACTCTTGGAATGTTGGTAGCGTGGCGGCTTGCTATTGTGTTGATCGCTGTGCAGCCACTGATGGTGCTTTGTTTCTATACTCGAAACGTTCTCCTCAAAAGCGTTTCGGGTAAGTCTATTAAAGCGCAGAATCAAGGCAGCAAAGCGGCCTTCGAATGTGTCAGCCATCATAAAACCATAGCCGCCTTTTGCTCTCAACAGAAAATTGTTCATATTTTTGACTCCACACAGGCAGGACCACGCAAGGAGATGAATAAACAGTCATGGTACGCAGGATTGGCTCTGGGAACATCTAAGTTCCTGGAAATATGCTATTGGCCTTTCGAGTTCTGGTACGGAGGGAGGCTTATAGCTCATGGGGTTATCAATTTCCATGCTTTTTTATTGAACCATTTTATCTTTGGGAGATTGGGTCGAATGATAGCCGATGCTGGAAGTATGACTTCGGACCTGGCCAAGGGGTCTGATGCTGTCACGTCTGTGTTTGAAATTTTGGACAGAAAGAGCCTTATAAACCCGGAGGACCATGACGGGGTTAACCCTGAGAAAGTCCACGGCACTGTAGAGTTGAATAGTGTGGACTTTGCTTATCCAGCGCGTCCAAATGCCATGATCTTGAGAAATTTCTTCCTTGAAATCAACGCAGGGAGCAGCATGGCACTAGTTGGAAAGAGCGGATGTGGTAAGTCCACCATCATTGGACTGATAGAGAGATTCTACGATCCACTGAAAGGAACGGTACTCGTAGATGGGAAAGACATAAGGAGATTCAATTTGCGGTGTTTGAGAGAACACATAGCTCTTGTCGGGCAGGAGCCGACTCTGTTTGCTGGGAGCATTCGGGAGAATATTGCGTATGGTAAAGAGAACGCAACTGAGGCGGAGATAGTAGAGGCTGCCAAGGCTGCCAATGCCCATGAATTCATCTCGTAAGTTCACTGAAATAAATTTCTAGCTATAATTACATTCTAAGCTTGTCTGTTTTAGTGTTGTTAATGAATGTGTCGCATTGCTAATTTATAATATTTCAGTTGCTTGAAGGATGGATATGAGACGAACGCAGGGAACAGGGGAACGCAGATGTCGGGGGGGCAGAAGCAAAGAATAGCGATAGCGCGGGCAATTATAAAGAATCCGAGCATCTTGCTATTGGACGAGGCCACCAGTGCATTGGATGTTCATTCGGAGAAGGTGGTTCAGGAGGCATTAGATCGAGTGACGGTTGGACGAACGACTGTCATTGTAGCTCATCGATTAACCTCAGTTCAGAATGCGGACTGCATAGCAGTTGTGGAGAAAGGGAGCGTTGTGGAGCAGGGAAATCACGGCCATCTCATGAGCAAAGGTGAAGGCGGTGCATATTTCGGTCTTGTTAGACTACAGCAACCGCAATAGGCAACCATATTCTGAGACCTAAGTTGTAACTACTTCAAACTGTTAAGCAATGGGGTTGGGTGCTAATCATGATTCTGGTAAATGGTCTGATGATGCGAAAGTCTCCTATGTGACTCTCACATTTGGTAAATAGAGAGAGCGAGAGCAACATTAGTCTCTGTAACTAGCATTCTTAAAAAAGGAATGCATGTCAAATATGACTTAGGGGAGGATTATAGATGGATTGTTTTCTATACATTAGAAGACGTGGATGCCAGTACAATCCTTTTTGTTTTAGAAGTAAAGTAGTCACCAATAAATTCCAATGAAAGTTTGTTTGGAGGCGCAACACGTGATTGTCATCAGGTGATGTGGGCCATAATTTGCTATGTTTTAGCAAAGAGCTCTTAATCGGACTCTTGCTGGTCATCCCCGCTCCCAGTAAATTCTTATTTTCAAAGAGGGTCTCATGATCTCATCCATGGAGATGCCCTTTCTCTTCACATAAATCCCCAGTTTTCACATCAATGGAGCTGTCCTGTCTTTCACAAAAACCATTATCAAAATGAAAAGTATATTCCAGAGGAAAGAACATTGCATTTCAAGTTCTAATCTGCGTTCATTACGTAGTGCTACAATTGGATTCTGCTCGATTACTCGTTCTTTTAATTATGATGACAAATTGGAATAGGTTGATTGCTTTTTTGTTGTGTGACAATTTTTTAAGCCAATTTACATATATATCATATAAGAATATTTGTATTAGTATATGATGCAACAATGATAATAATAATTCAATTTTAGGTTTATAGTTTTAAAATAAATAAACTATTTTTCAAACAAATTGAATTAAGTATAGTATTATTGGGAACATATAAAACATACTTTATCCTATTTCTTCTTGATTTGAACTTGACAATTCTAAAAAAAAAAATACATATGTCCACTTTAGTTTCATCTCATTTCTTTATGTGGGTGTATATACTATTGTGGATTTGATTTGTGACAACCCTTCCAAAAGGAAACATACGTTTTTATTTTTTTAATAAGTTTGATTCTATTAAAACCAGGAAAAGAAAAACTGTACCGAGTTCATATCCAAGAGTTTTCTTTGAGACCTATGCACTCCTAGAGCCATTAGGGCACTATAAAAACTCTAAAAAACTACCATCCTAAACATCTAAGAGTCTAAAAGTCTGCGTTTGATAACCATGGATCCCCTATAGGCCAGTCGTTGTGTCCTTGTAACAAAAAATAGGGCTGATATATGCCATTCAGATCAAAACAAAACCAAAAAGAGAAACCTTGAACAAAATTAATTGTCGATAGTAACATAGACGAGATAACCATTGGAACAAATAGCACTTGTAGCTGGAGGTTCTGACTTGGTAGCAAAAGACGACCCCGACTAGAGAGGCTATCAACGAAAGATCATTTAAGGAGTTGAGTCTTTGTGTTGCGGCCCATTGAAGGATTTTCCCGTCGATCGAGCATCATAATTCATCATAATTCATCCGAGCTTGGGTAAAGTGACAAAGCCAGCCCTGTAAATTGTCCCAGCAGACTTCAAAAGAAATAGCCGGAGACTTTTCCTAAGGATGACCCCTGATGTTGTCAGTCATAGCTTGAACCAAGAGGGTCTTTGTGTACCAGAAAAATCCAAGGGTCTTAGATAGCGGGTGTCCCTAGTGCGAGTGGAACCCACATCATCAACCAAACTGCCCATTTTAGCAATGACATATTCGAAACCTGGATTTCAGAATTGGGCCTTGATTTCAGACTCCAGATTGAGCCTTTTCGGTTTCATTCAGAGCACAAGGCATGCGAGTGCATCGAGGCCCCGCAATAGTTTTGCGGTTTATTTGATTGGAGCGGACCATGCTTACAAACTGTCAAGACCAGAAGTAGACTATACAAGGGCGAATACGAGGAATGCCAGAAGCAAGTGACTGGAGCAAGGGTAGCCAAAGAGCTAACCAGGGAGATGGATGGCTAGGATGAATCTCAACTAGACAGAAGCTGGCCCTGGTAAGCTTGAACAAATGCCTCCACCATCTCAAATCAAACATGGTGTGGGACCTGAGAGGGGATGAAGGTGCCATGAGAACAAGGTTAATGGATGTAATATCTGGAGCACGAGCTACCTTGCAGGAAATCCTTCGCTCAAGTGGGGCAAACATTTCAAACCCAACAATGATTGCAACTAAAATCCAGTCGACGTAACCTTTAAACATGCTTCATGTTGGAAATTACAAATCTCAACTATAATGAGAAGTTGTGTGGACGATGTCGAAACCTTTCACTAGGATTCGTTTTGGATCACACCCAATGTGGGAGGAAACGCATGTTTTTAACAATTAATTCCACTTTGATTTCATTTCATTTCTCTGTGTGTGTTACATTAAAAGAAAATGTTAGTAGTAACTACATTTCTATTGACTTATAAAGAATCACAATAATAACATAATACTAAAAAAAAACACCTTAAATTAAGAGTGGTTGATATAGCGATTGACACTAATATCAACCACTTCTAAAATTTTGGTTATGTTAGTATATGATAACACTTTTGATCTATACATTTTATATTCTTTGATAAAAGAAAGGTAAGCTTGGACACAAACATAAAAATAAATGTTGTGGATCATACAATAGTTACAAAATTTAGTCGAATTGGGTTGAACAATTTGTTAATTCAATTTGATTTAGCCATGAGTTTGTTCAATTCCAATTCGATATGGTCTACATAGCTAAATTTAATAATTTCTACATAGTAAATCCCCCAAAAATATGGAGAAAAATTTTCCAATTCATCCTCAAAAACTTACAATAATCTATGTAGATCGTGCTTTTCTCTAATTTAAGCAAATAGAAAATGAATCACTGCCAAAATTTACAATAGTTTCTGCATATTTCAAATTGTGCGATAATTTGAAGCAAACAGAGTGGAGATTTACAATAGTATCTACAAATTGTGTAAAAATTGAAGCAAGTGAGGCCAAACCACACCATTATAGATCTAGTTGGTGAACCAGTGAATATTGAACATAAATATCAATTCCATTGATGAAACTATTGATCCAGATTTATCTGAGAATGAAATGAAAGAGCATATATATAGAACCACATACTGTGTATAATGCAGGAAACATAGTGATACAATAAACCCAAATTCTATTAAATTGAATGAAATAGAACGGACTGTAAAATAAAGCAGTTAAAATGGTGGCAGTTTTTATCTCTGAGAAGAGATGTGACGACTATGCTCATTCATCAAAAGTTGATTACAAAAGGAGGTTGAAGGGTATCAACATCAATTTGGCCTTCAAATAAAGGAATATCAAAGTTAACTTGTACCTTGAAGGGTGTGGCTCCTCTGGAGTGATTGCTTGATGATCCCTCCGTTGTTGTTGGCATTCGTCGGAGGATCTGGGCGAAATTTTCTATCATCTCATTCCTTTGTCATGTGAGGGATTCCTCTAGCAACAACTTGATAAGATCCCCTGCTCCATCATCTCTCTTTTCCTCGGCCATGGGAAGCCGGTTTTGGCTAACAAGGGTGGTTTTCCCCAAGATGAACTAGTTCAAGGCCCAACTCTTGATATCCAAATCTCGTTGGGGACATGCACTGAGAGACAACAGAGAGAAGATTGCTCTAATACCACTTATCTAGATTTAGTTGAGAAACAAAATGAAAGAGTATATATAGAACCACATACATAGATATAATGAAGGAAACACAATGATACAATAAAGTCAAATTCTATTAACAAAATAAAATATAACAAACTATAAAATAAAGCAACTAGAATGGTGGTAGCTTTATCTTTAAGAAGAGATGTGGCAACTACGCTCATTTGTCACAAGTTGCTTACAAAAGTAGGTCGAAGGGCCTTTTATCATAGGCATGAGGGAGAAAACCCTAACATCCAAAAACCTAACCCTAGGATATGATCCGTAAAAAGGTTTGGAGGTCCCAAGGTGGTTAGTTGAGATGTCAACTTCTCGAGGGCATAACTTTTGCATACAATCTCCACTTAGGGTGTTCGGTAGCTCGTTGGAAAAGTCTAGATGAGAAGTACACATTTTGTCTATTTAGTCCTATATTTGGAAATGAATGGATTGTAGTGTTGAAAAAAATGTCGATTAGGGCCTCAAAATGGTCCTATAATTTTCAGACACGAAAATTTGTAAAAATTGCTAAAATGGGAAATTTTTCTCGAGCTTGTAGAATAGGTGTGTGGCCACAAATATCCATTTGGAGCATTCCTCCAACTCAAAAAACTACCAAATTGGAAAATTTGTTGTGATCTAGTTTAATAGGTGGGTGGTCGTCGATACCCATTTGGATCAACTATCCAGTAGAGATCGATCTTCCACTCCCCATTCGACTGGTGCATATCAAATCAAACCATATTGATCTAGAATCCAACATCCCAATGAACTAAGTCTCTGTCATAAACCATATTCTATGCAATGGGGTATAAGTTTCTCCTATATTGCTTGTAGTCCTTGCATCCTTTCTTGTTTATGAGGAATGAAGTTCTGGAGTTATTTTCCACTAGGATGAGGAGATCACCTTTTTTTGGTAACCCTCTATTGCTCACTTCCTTGCTTGCTTTAAATCGTGCATTTCTCTTGGTTATCTAAAGGAAAAATAGAAATGGGACTTTAAGAAGTTGACGTGTGCAGTAATTTACAGCCTCATTCTAATAATGAAATAGGAAATGATAAAATATGTTACAAGTTTGAAATTCTTTACATATGGGCACAAAATTTTAAGGCAAAGGTAAGTCTCAGAAAGCAAAAGAGATGAAAGAATATTATTAATCATATATCATGTTGTTGGGTTGTTTCTAGTTACCGAGAAGAGTATCAGGAAAACAAAAAAAATAAACATTGGGAGTATCTATCTCGACATAGGCATGAGATTCCATATACAAGTGTGAGATTACATAGATAGCCTTGAAATTATTTTTCCACTAAAAATCCTCTAGGTATTTATTTTCAAACACTAATATCCCTATATCTAATGCATTTAAAAAACTTAGAGGTATTTATCATTTCGACTAAAACATACTTCGTAATGATGTTCTTGTGACCTTGTAAAAATTGCAATAATAATTGTCATTTTTTATTTTCTAGAATTTAGAAAAAATAACATATTTTTGTATTTATAAGATGTATATTTTCGATTTTTTCTGTATTATATTTTAGACACCCTGTTGACACAGTTCTGTTGACAGGGGTTCACTTGACACTATCGTCAACAAACACCAACCCAACACCCTTAAGCATCGGCCCAGAAAGGTTTTACCCTTTCCAGCAACACCCGCAAAGTGAGTGAAGTCTCACCCGAGATGGTTAAGGGGGCTGCAAGAACCAAGTTTCTGCAGTGGGGAAAGTACATGCATGTGCTCTAACTCTATCACATCAGAAACTAGAGATTTGTTTTCACATCATACTTCATAACTCAAACAAACATTCATCATTCGCACATTAACCATGTATTCACCATTTGCATATTCAATACACAATCACCATTCGCATTAACAGGAAAATATTAGTGTTTGCATCAATGAAATGTTACAAAAACCAGCATAAATCATTCATCATTCAACATAAACAAAGACAAAAAGATAGATCCAAACATCTTCATGCATTAACACATAAGTGGAGTCATCAATGCTATTAGTAGTCTATCTCATCATAAGTGGAGTCATCAATGCTCAAGTAACTGTCAACCATCAGTCAAACTGAGTCTAACTAACTGTGGTAGGTGTAACTGAGTGTAACTGAATGAAGGAGGCTCAGTGGAGGGTGCATGAGGAGCTAACTAAAGTCAGAATGAGCAGTCAAGTCTCACTGGAGGTCCATCGAAGTGATGCAGTTAGTTGAGAGTCAGTCTAGCCTTAAATCAAGGAGAAAACTGAAGATAACTGAAGATAACTGAATGGTAGGTAAGGAAGGGTGCCTTTATCATGCAGTAGGTGAAAGGAGGGCGCACTAAGCTCTAGGAGGGGTGAAACTGAGTGGAAGGAAGCTCCGGGGGCTAGCTAACTAAGGGCTAGGTGCTAGGACTGATGACTGGGATGCATGCAAACTCTAAATAATGCATCCAAACCCTAAAAGTGCATGCATGACTGAAAATACAAATAATGAAAATGATGGTAGGACTAGGATGGAGTATAGGGATATCCTAATAGGGAATGGATCGTGTAGGCATGTGTCATTCAAATTTCTTAAATTGACACAGATCCTGACTTCATCAATTTTCTTATCCTGGACTACCATCGGGCTGATCCACTCTGATTCCTCAACTGGTTCTATAATTCTTGCTTCTAGCATTCTTTCAATCTCATCCTTCACCCGCTCCTTGTGCCTTGGATTCAACCTATAAGGCCGCTGCTTTACTGGCATCACATCAGGTTTCAGTGGGATTTTTATCTCTCCTAGGTCCCTTGAAATTCCTTTCATCTCTGAGATATTTGTCAGAAACAAATCCTGAAACTCATGCAGTAGGTCAGTCATCTGAACAATAGTCGAGTCATCCCAGTAGTCTTCAATGCTTGCAAACTTGGGATTGTCTTCCGACCCAATGTTCACTTTCTTGATCCGCAATGGCTGTTGAAACTTATCGGAAGGCATATCTGGTGCCTCGACACTGCGACTTCCTTTTGACTCTAGGATATACGTGGCCCTTGGATCATCCTCATCATCAAGTTCTCATGTGATGTTGTAACATTCCGTCAACATTTGAGGTGTCGTAGTCCACTGAAGTCCCATTGGTTTCTCTGTTGGAACTGCGTCGAATACTTTCTTGCGGACCTCCTGTAATGCATTGTGGATGAAGGGGTTTTCGTCAGAGAAACTGAATGTTTTTCTAAATCCAATTGTTAATTGTTCCCATGAGCTTTTTCCACATTGCAGTTCTGTTGCGACATACCAATTCCGCGGTACTTCATCCAACGTGTGAATAAATGCATGGACCCATTCATGTTTGGCCTGTGGTCCCCATTGGATTTTGCATGCACTCAAATGCGACTTCGAATCTCCTCTGCCATCATACTTACTTCCACAGTGTCCATTAGTGTTGCCGAACCTAACCGTCATTAGGTGTCGATGGGGCAAGTCACCTTAGGAAAGAAAGTTCTTGCTTAACAATACACACCACACTCACGTTCATATAAACAATGTGCAAACAACATGCTAGAAGCTGGCTTATATTACTTCTCTTAATCAGTTACAATGCAACTGCAAAGAAATGAAATAACTAATTAACTGTCGGCCTTAGCCGTTACAATATAGAAGTAATTGTGTGTTATTCCAGTGTGTCAACCTCACCCTCTCCTGGCTCATTGTGGAACTCTGAGCTATGGCTCGATCTTCTCGGCTTTGTAGATGTGTGAATTTCCTATCCAATCTACCAAACTTCTCTTGAGCTCTACTTTGCTCTACTTGACTCTCCAAAATGCCAAGTCCCTCAACTGATCTTCCCTCCTCAGCCTTCTACTCTACTACTATTGTTCCTGATATCACCTCGATCCCCAAGACACGCATCCTTTGTCTGTCGATCTCCTCAGACCTTGCAAACCTGCAACTGTCAAAGCCCTAACTGTGTTGCACAACCTCTTCCTGTGACGACATCTGTCATGTTTTCGACCAGCTGCAATAACTGTCATTAACTTCCTTAGCAACCCCGAACTGTTGCCAAGTACTCTCCTTGACTTCTACACTTCCTTCTGATAGGCTACAATAATCCATCACGTCAGCCATACTGTCTGTTAGCTTAGACTCACCCGTCGGCTTCCTTCACACTCTTCAGGCTTCGCCAGTCCGCCCCTTCCTCCTTGCTTGGCTCATGCCTAAAACCTATCGGAGTCATGGTTCGACGCATGTCGACCATCAATGCTCTGCCCTTGACCTGTCGTCTGTCGACCCCAACATGTCGACTTTCGACTTCGCTTCATCTATTGATCACATACTAACTACTCCTACTCAACTTATTGACTTCAACGCGTCAATCTGATCTTCTGAACCAGTGGTCATTGGCACTCCCTCCGGTCGGTCCCCTTCATGTCGAACAACTTCGACAACTCTGCCTAGGCCCCAATGCTCTTGCATTAGCCGACATAGTGACCAGGTAGTTATGGTGGACTTGTGCATTTCCCACCATCACGCTGGTGTAGCCTTCAGGGCTTCTTCCAAGGCCAAGAGTCACTGTGGATCCGCCTTTTTTTCTTCAAATTCAATGAGAAAGGCTGCCAAGTTGGGCAATCCCTCATACGTTGGTAGCTCACACTCTTCCATAGATACCCTCCATAGCGACTGAGTGATCCGTGCGCATCTCCTAAATGACACTTCATGCAGTCGATTTTGCCAATTTTTGAGTGCTTCATCTAAGTCTAACGATGTTGAGCTACTACTGCACCACCCTAACTCTCCATCCATAGTCGGATTGATGTAGTCTTTACTAATGTTGTACATATTGTCCCATTCCTTGGTGAATTCATCCCTTTTTGGGTCAACATACCTTTTCCCTTCCGCGAGATCAAGAGGTGCGACTACCCTTATCTCGCGGTTCTCAAACAACATAGTTCTCTTCTTGAAGTCGATAATAGCTTGGTTCTCCAGTGCCTAGTCAATCCCTAGCAGCACTGGGTAGGGGCTTGTATTGTCCACAATTTCGATCACATCGAAATCTATGTATGTCATGAGTCCCTCAATCTCAACAGGGACCTGGCATAGTCAATCGATCGAGGTGACCTTACTTTGGTTTGCTAGTCGCAGTTGCATTGGGGACTAAGCCAACTTTGGTTTCCCCATTGTTTCCCATGTCTATTTTGTTAGGATGTTTACGTCTGAACCCAAGTCCAAGATAATGGAGTAGGCATCGAATGCTCCTACTTACACGGACAACCGCATCGCCCATCCTGTCTTTCTCTTATGTATGCGATTGATTATCCTCTCCTAACGTGCACCCTCCTGTCGATGCAGTGGGTTGGATATCTCCGCCAATGCATCCTTATATTTGGCCAACTCCAGGAAAATCTCTAATAAAACTCGTAAGGTGTTTGCTTTTTTCTGCGAATTCGTTGTGTTGAATGTTGGCAGCATGCCATAGGTAATTTCTTTCTACTGAAGAGGTGGCTTCCTCAACTACCTTATTGCCTCATGTGCTTTCAAAAAAATATCAATTTCTACTTCCACATCAAATGTGACTTGCTTCCTTACTGTCGGTCGGACGCTAGCCTGTGACCTATCATCCCCTATCACAGCTCCTCCTTGAGTCACTATTCCGACAATCACATTTTGACTTCTAACCTCTGCTGATATCTTATGTACCATTGGTGGTGGATTCTGATTTTGATTTTGATTTTGCGTAGGTGGAGGTATGTTCTTAGTTTTCCACTTCGCGATGAGCTGAGGACAATCTTCGACACCATGGTCCACAACGCTGTAGTAAGTGCACTGTGGTGTTGGATTTGGGAAACCCCTCTTATAATGCCCCTGCTAACCACAATTATAACATATGATAGGTCCTCAACCTTCTCCAGCAGCTCCTCCTCGGCCGACATCGGTACCTCGACTACCGTAGAACCCCCCTCTGAATCCTCCTCATAGTGACCCGTAGGACGGATATTGCGGTTGACCGTACTATGGTTGACCGTATTGTAGTTGGTGAGGATATTGCGGTTGGCCATACTGTGACTGACCATACTGCTGTTGTGGATTATATTGAGGTTGCGGTTGATTATACTGCTGATGTTGCTGTATCGATGGTTGCTCCTCCCCTTTCATGAAGAAATTCTCCGCAGTCCTCTCTTGGAGTAGGTCATAAGCTCTAAAGTCTTTCTCATCGTGGTAAACTGATCAACAGAACTTGCAATACAAGTTCACTAGTTTCGACACCATCTTCTGCAGGTAAACGTATTCTCCCGATCAATGTCCTCTCGTTTGACAGATGCGGCACCAAGGAACCCTCCCCGACTGAGGGGATTTGGTGCACCTGATTGCAAATATTCTTGAAATTGTGGGCACTGGTCCTTGTGGTGTCCTTCTATCCTGCATCTAGTGCACCAAATGTCTGCATGGGCCCCTTTCCCTTTCTTCATGTCTTGTAGCTAGATCATCAAGTTTTCTAGCTGCGCTTGTATTCGATCCACGCCTAAGCCCATTTCACCAATTGGTGAAGCCTCCAGCTTCATTGAGATCTCCAATGCTTCTTCCTGAGTCGCTACCTTTTGTTGCATTAGAAGCCGATGAATGTGTGGCACCAACCCAATGATAAACCATTCTTTGTGCTACATATCGTTCATCCTGAAACTCACTTTCGCCATCAGTGTTTTGTATCGTTGTTTGAAGTCCCATACCAACTCATTGGGAAACTATTTCATTTCTTTGAGCTCAATAATGTACTGCGACTCAGATTTTGGTTTTCTAAACTCATTAATCATCCCCATCTTAATCTGTGCCAATTTTTTAGCTGGGGTTCCCATTGGTACCTAAGTAAAATTCATATACCAGCAAAGCGCATGGCCGCTGAGGGTCATCGCCAACTGTCCCTTCTTGATATCATCATCCTGGACCTGCTTCACGGTCCATACTGCTTCGCACAAAAACCAGTATTGTTCGGGATCCTCGGTCCCATTACCCTGGAAGGTTGGCATCTTTGCATCTTCACCCACCATCCTTGTACTCCTACTATTATTATTTACTGATGTGCTACTATTACTAGTGTTCTGGCACATAGAACAACTCTGTGAATAACTTGTATTTCCTCTTATCAAATTCTAAGTAGTGCGTGGGGTTGAAGGTACGTTGTGGCTTATGGTCCGTCCTTCTACGGTTCTGGGGTATCCTGTTCACTTTCTTCTTCATCGTAATAAGGTCACTTCGTCCCTTGTGGTCCTATTTTGCAGTCTTCCATTCTGGTCCCCTCAGGAGACTCTCTCTCAGACCTCCTCTTCTTCTCGAGCCGCCGAAATATCACCCCACTCCTCAAGGTACCACACTCTTCTTCAGCTTCCCTTAAAAATTCATCCTCACTAATGTCCAACTACCCTGCATCTTTCTACCGGACCTTCATTCACACGATACCGCCAACTTCCTCACACTGATCTTCTACTCGTCGGAGTTCATCCTTAGGATGCTCTTTTCGTAGACGAGCATCTTAATCCATAGCTTCAACGATGGCAGGAATCTCCCTCTCGATCCTTTGAAAAATTTCCTTTCTACGTCACTGTATGATTTGATCATGTCCACAGAAAACTTAGTGATGTATCCCTCTAAGATACTATTTACCCAGAAATCAACAGCCTTTGATACCTTATTGTCGACCTGTTTGAGCTATTGGATCAGTTCTGGAGTCCAGTGATCAAGCTCACTCTTTTGGCAATGGTTCTTCTGAAACGTCAGTTGTGCTAACCATTCGTGCAGCAATACCAAGAATTCGCAAAATAATATCTCATGGATATCAGAGTAAATATGCTTTTCCAACCCACTGTTTGTCGTCTTCCCAGGGTTTCGATTTTCTCCTTCTGCAAATTCTTCTGCCTTCTTATCGAACCATTCTTGGATCTCTAGTTTCGCCGAGTGCCATGGCATGTCCCCTTCCTTCAACTTCAGGGTCCCGACAACATAACCATTTACTGGCACAGTTCTTTCGACAGGGGTTCACTTCGCATTGTTGTCAACAAACACCAACCCAACACCCTTAAGCACTGGCCCAGAAAGGTTTTACCCTTTCCAGCAACACCAGAGAAGCAAGTGAAGTCTCACCCGAGATGGTTAAGGGGGATACAGGAACCAAGTTTCCGTAGTGGGGAAAGTACATGCATGTGCTCTAACTCTATCGCATCAGAAACCAGAGATTTGCTTTCACATCATACTTCGTAACTGAAACAAACATTCATCATTTTCACATTAACCATCTATTCACCATTCTCATATTCAATACACAATCACCATTTGCATTAACAGGAAAATATCAGTGTTTGCATCAATGAAACATTACAGAAACCAACATAAATCATTCATCATTCAACATAAACAGAGACAAAAAGACAGATCCAAACATCTTCATGCATTAAATCATCAAAACTTGCGGTATAACCTTCACAGAAACAATTCAGAACATCTTATCGCAGATTCATACAAAAATGCGAAAACAGAGCAAAAAACAATGGATTCTAGGATGCCCTTAGGATTACATTCATATTCTTATTTATAGCCAACTATGGCGGTTACAAAATGGTCCAAATGACCCTTTTCTAACAAACTAAACTAATCTTTGGCCTCCTCGTTCTCCGTGAATGACCCTTTCTTCCATGGATGGTCCTTCTTCGAAGTTGTCGGCTTTCGCACTTCATGCGAACTAATCCCGTGCCAACTCACCCGAAATTTTCTGTATCAAATCGAATTTGAACTTGCACTTGGTAACTATGGATCATACTACATAGAGATCACTACAACATTACGTGGCTTGAAAGGGTAACTTGAAGTCAAAATAATAGATCATTCATTGTTTTAATCTATCATTCATGAATCCATATAAAAGTATGAATGTATTTAATGTCTTGTGGACATTGATCTGCACAAAATGATTTCTTTACTCAAACACCAATTTGCATTCAAAATGGTTTTTTATTTATTTTTAATTCCTTTTAAATTTTAACATATGTTCATGATTCTAGGAAAGACAAGCCACGTTTCTAGATTAAAAAATTGTGTTTTCTAAACCATTCATGACTTTGAGTAAGATCTTAATGCTTAAATATCGCATGCATGCGACATTTAGGATAATATTGCAAAAAAGGAATCATCAACATATAGAATGCAGCTCACCGAAGACATCCTCATGATATCCAACAAACAATTTGAGCATCAGAATGCTAAAAATAGTATAAAGGGACAATAGCATGAATTTAAGCACCAGAATCCCACGCTATGTAGCGCAATTTTTCTGTACACCTATCCACACGACCCTGTGTGGATTTCCCCATGATACCTGTGCGACTGATAAAATGACAGGACCACAAAATTCCACGACACGTTAAAGTCTTAGAACGACTCTCTTGGCTCGAAAATTCGAATTGGGACCACTCACATGCTTAGGGGAATCAAGTAGCCCCTCTCTTGTACTTGGGAACTAGTTCAAAGGAGGACAGAGTTCACATTTGGATCTAGATGTTTCTTGGCCACCCTTTGGCCTATAAAAGGAAGCCATGGGCATGCATTCTAGAGGAATAAAATCATAGCAAAATTATGTTGTTGGAATCACATTGAGAGATCCTCTTTCAATCTCATTCCTAACTCATCTTGGAATACACAAATCTCCCTCTCCCTATTCCCCTAAGAGGAAAAATTTTATCCATTGTTGCCTCCTTCCTCAAGGAACAATATATTCATTCTTTTAGCTTAGTTTAGGCTTGTTGAAGTTTCTTTAGCTTGTGAGTGTTTGGTCTACCTAACTCACAGCTACTACTATTCCTGTGGCTGCAAGTTACAAGGATAACATGGAATATTGCTCACCCTTGTGTCATTTTCCCCTTAACAATGTTTATGGTGACTCCACTCTATTTTTGTTCATTTTAGGTTGAATTGGTTGTATTTTGCTAGATAGCTAATTTTTTGTTTTGTGCAAGTGCAGGAGAAAGAAGTCTAACCTATCAATAGCATGGATTCCGGGGTGCTGAGTGTGTTACATAGAATGGATTTCGAAGAAATAGATGTACTAGTCATGCAAATTAACTATTTCGAAGAAACAGATGTACTAGTCGCGCAAATTAACTTTCTTTTAACCTATGCAGTATGACTGCACACTTTTCTTTCACTGTACTTATGCTTAGTGCAACATTTTCTTCACTATACTCTTGCATAGCGCGATTGTAAGTGGAAAACCCATGCGAATGTCTGTTTATTTGATTTTTACCTTAGTTTTTCACAATCATCTGCAATTTCAACGGCTTCCTAATGAACCAAAAAATTAAAGTCACATGCAATATAAATTTCTTTAGTAATGAGCTAACTTAGCCCAAGCTCGGAAGTAAAGAAGTGACTTCTTCAAATATTTAGGCTAAAATACTTTGAGGCTTTTAACAGGCCTCTAAATACTCACTAGTGAATGAATGATAATGCTTGCCATCTCATTGAAATTTTAGTCTCGGCATTTAGATTTAACTACCGCTAGTTATAAATATTTTGCTTCTTGATTATTTCTTTTTTTATGCAAGAGAGTTTAGTTCACTTTCCTCACACAAGCAAAGGACCTAAAGACTCCTTTACCCGGAGTATGCTCTTTGCCTCACACTCCTAGTGATCTCGGAAAATAAGAAAATGGTGGTAGGTTTGAAATACCTCCTTTGCACACTTTTGTTTTCATTAGAGCATTTTGGATAATTCTTATCTAAATTTGCTTAAAGTTGAATTAAAGTAGATGCCCGTGTATCCTTACTTTATTCTCTTTTAGATCAGTGGCAACATTCAATTTCATTTGCTTTCCAAACACATGTGTGGTTCCAACTTAACCACACACTAAGAGACCTAAAGACTCTTTCGTGGCTAGTATGCTCTCCATTTCGTGCTCTTAGTGATATTGATGGATCATAATAATATGAAAGTTTGAAATGCCTCCCTCAAAGTCCTTAATTAAATTTAGACCTCATAAAATCAACATTGCACTTGTAAATTTCCAACCAAGTAAAATCCTCCATGGGAGGTCACAAAACAATATTTTAGCTAGTTAGGATTGATTGGGATAGGAATCCAAAAAAATCCCACCAATCTAGTTTCATTAGTTTGAGACATAGCATTGTTGACTTATATGGTACTTTTAAATCCTGCTATCAGTAAGTGTCAAGAGACAACCCGGATAAGAAGGCACAGTGCCCAACAATGTGAAAGCTAAGGTATAGTTATATCTACTTGCCACAAAGAGTCACTCACTTTTTGGGGGATATGATAGTTTACCATCTAGGTTGAACCACTTATTCACACATGACGCAGGTATCTTAATGGCCAAAACTTAGGATATCATTAGGGAGTAATTGTGAGTGCAATTGACTCTTAAATTGGATCTTGTTTGTTGAGTGTAATATGTTTTCATACCTTCCAGAACATAGCCCTGAATTTCGACTTGATAGTTGAATCTATCATACCTTCACTAGTCAAGTGCTAGAGGATTTCATCACCAAAGGTGGGTGACCATTGGAAGGCCCAGTTACTATTGAGAAGAGAAAGGATGTTACGTCTTATAGGGAATCTACATTTTATTTTCCTTTTGTTACAAGATCACCTAACTCGTAATTAAAAAGAACCAACTTGTGGAATACTCACAAAAGGAATCAAGCACCTATCACTCACTTTGCACCATATTACATCTATTGTGGTTGGCATATTTTTTCATTTGTTTAGTTTTTTTTATTACCCTTTATCATCACTCTCACTTGATCACATATACCATCACCATAGAGGAACAAATAAATATGAGGCAATCTCTCAGATTGCGAGGACTTTCTTCTCTCCATAGAGGTGTTTACCCATTTACTCCTCGTGGTTCACGAGGGAGATACACTATCTAGGGGCATTCCCAAGCAATATTGTTAGGATCAGTTATCCGAGGGACTTCCTTTCTTAACTCTTCCTTCTCCCCTCAGAGATTATACAACTCCCTTGCTTCTTCCTTAGGTAGAAGAGGCAACAATCCATCACCACCCCTAGTGAGAATACTCCCCTGTCATCTCCTCCAATAGGAGGAAGGGATCCCTCGGCTTCTCCTTCCTCAAAAAGAGGACACCACCATTATCACCACCCTCACCTCCTATAGGAAGCAACCCACCTAATACAATGGAGACACCAACCCCCAATACAAATATTCCTTTTATGGCAAGCTTGAATATCCTTGAGATAGCTAAATTGATTAATGATCCCATCCTTCATGATATGACTTGGCCATATATGCCCACAAAGATTCCTTCATATATTCCAAAATTTGAAGGTAACGAGGGAGATGACCCAAGAAACCACAAAATGTCATTTCACCTTTGGTGTTCATCCAATAGCATAGTTGACGACTTTGTTCGTTTTCATCTCTTCCAAGGAACCCTTACAGGAACAATGGACAAATCACCACTTGTGACTTATACCACTTTGTGACTTATACCACATTTGAGTCAATCACCACTATTTTCCTAGCATATTTTCAGTTACCCATTCGTCACGACCTAGGGCTTGAAATCCTCACAGAGTTTCAACAATCAACTTCCACCCATATCATGGATCACATCCACGAATGTCATAGGCATTAGACCTTGTGCAAAATAGATATCCAATCCCAATTCCTATTGGATTGGTTCCTAAAATCATTGAAACCCATGATTGTAAAATATGTGTCAACCTCCTTACCTAAGGCCGAAGAAGAGGCCATCATGAAGGCCCAACATTTCGACCTTATATATGCACAATCTGGGTATCTATATATTGTCCTCCCATATCCTCCTTGGCATCGTTCTCTGAACTCAACCCCATCGGGTACATCACATTCATATGGTGGGATTATTGGGGCTATTTCCCACTAAGGAAATACCTCCCAACCATCAATATATGTACCACTCAACATGGCACAACAATACTCACCAAAACCATATGTTTCATTGGCGCCTCCCATTGCACCGAACCCTCCATTTTGTCAGTTAGCTTATGGGCCATATAGCCCTACATACATGAATTCTAGCCAAGTAAATTATGAACCTCCACTACAAATGGTGCTTCTCATTTCTGCTTCCACATCGCATGGAGAACCAAACACATATCTTCCCACAACTGGATACAATCCATATTTTCTATTTTTTGGTCCTTCTAGTCCTCCCCCCATGCCTCAAACGGGGATGAATCTAGTACAACCTTCTCCTACACAACAAAATCATAGATCTGATTAGTTGAACATGGCTAATCCCCCAAATCCTCATAATAATGGGAAGAAGAAAGGAAAGAATAGGAAAAATCAACAGCAGGGACAAGGTGGCAATCCCCCTCCCTATAACCAAACATGGCTAACCATAACAAGGAGGAAAATAACCCCCCAAAGATGGGAAAGAATGCCAACCTATTGATTATTATCCTTGCTCCATGTGTGGATAGTATGGAAACTACACGCATCATTGATCATTAATACCTAAGTGCAAGCAAATGCTTGAAGCAAAGAAGTTGGCCACAACCAACCCTACTCAACCACCAAATGCACCACAATCCCAGACAGATGTGTTGCAGCAATCCTTTGCCAATCAAGGGGTAGTTAACCGACAAACAGATCAATATCCAGCAGGTGAGGGAACCTTTTAGGATATTTACATGAACATGACCAAATTCAACCTTCAAACCCATGGTAAAGGCTATGGCATGCCTAAATCTCCACAGTGTTGCACTCTTATTTGCCACCTTAGGCTCATTGGAGACCCTACTTCATGGTATAACTGAGACACTTACCCTTGTACCTTTCTCTGGCCTCATTTTTCCCATTCTTTTTTCCACCATATCCCTTTGCTTGCTTCTAGGGGGGCGATGGTCAATCTTCCATCCCTCCATGCATGCTTGCAGGGGAGTGACACCATCACTCCCTGCATGTCTTGCGGGGGTGATGGTCCACCTATACTTGAGTTTTGAGCATTATTTCGAGTGGATCATGTGCATGACTTGGCTCCAATTCACCTAGCATGGGAACTCACACACCAACTCGAGCCCATCCATCACCTGGAGTCTATATTCATCCTTCATTCATTCTCCACTCACTTATTTATTGAGGGCTTTTCATGAAGAAAGGGGGACTCTTGATATGTATTGTTATGTTGGTGAAATCATCTTGATTCTCTTAGTCATTGTGATCAACCTATTTCCTGCAATTTAGGAAGGTCTTTGATCAAGAATATTGTAAGAGATTTGCATCATCAACATAGAATAATCTATGATGTATGTCTCTTGTTATCACTCAATATAGACATGTGATCTTTCCCCCCTCCTATCATGTTGTTCATGGATTAATATGGTTATCTGTTATAGATATACATAATTCATAACACATATATATTGGATATGTTATTTCTTGTGTAATACAAATTAGATATTGTCTATGCTATCTTAGATCTATGTTTATATGTTCATTTTTATGTATCTTTTATATGTCAAGAGGTTTGTGAGAAAGGTTTATATGTTTCTTTGTGTGTAGGCTGATTGGATAAGTGCAGTTGGAGTTAGAGTAAGGATTATTAGGTCTGCAACAACTAAGGATTGTCTGCACCAAAGGGTCTCTTTTGTCTAAGGTATGTCACCTTCGTTTCCCTCTCTTTTTACATAATTGCATGAAAGTGGATGTTTAGATATAGTGTCTAGATAGTCAGATCTAGTGGGAAAATCACATAGGCCTATCCTACGATCTGTCTTGAACCAAGGGAAAGGGTTCAAGATGGTGCTCACCTATCGAAGGGAGAAAAATCTACAACATAACTGGTGACTCCACTAGGGAAATATTGGTTATACTTTCCCTAGTTTTTTCCTTTGAATTCCTTGAATTCTTGGTTTCTTGGCCTTCTTGGATCTTTGATTTGACTATAAGAGTCTTCTTGCATAAGTCTTGGACCTATTCCACCTCTAGGACTTCTTATATCTGAGCTTGAGCTCAAAAAATTTCTCCTTTTGCTTCCCTATCGCCCCCTTTCATTAGGAACTAGTGTGAGGCCATTCCCCCCTATAGGCTTATAGGGGGGGATGCTCCCTTTACCATCCCTCTCCTCAGGTCTTTGATAGAGAAATGGTGTTATAATTTGGCTTGTTTGAGGAGTTTTGATATGTTTTTGCTCATATGTCTTTCTGTTTGTTCTTAGAACTATGTCTTGAGTCTCATAACCTCTGTGCAACCCTCAGATAGTCTCCTTTTGAAATATTTGACTGGTATTGATTTCTTTCAATCCTTCTTCTTTGAGTGTGTTTGATATCTCTTGATTTAGTGCTTGGGTCTCTAATTCAATCCCTTAGGTTTGGTGGTGATCTTGGAGGACTTTTTTAGCCTCTATTTCTATTCCTAAAACTCTATTTAAGTTAGTATTATAGCAGGGGTGTCTCTTCTGTTATTCTTTGTCACACATTGTATGCCAAGCATTGGGATGTTGCAATAAGTTTTGGTGGTCTCTGGTTGTCCTATTGATCATTGTTTTGTCTTGTTGAGTTTGAATACCTGAAGTTGCATGCTGCTGTTGGTCACCCTATATGTCAATTAATTACAACTAACACACAGGATGCTCAACATAAATTGTCAAACCCAGGGAGGTCTTTTATTTCAATGGCAATAATCACAATCTATGTATAAACATCTCTAGCAGCTGATTGAATAAATGAAGATGATAATCCTACCTATCTGTTCAGCCAAACTCATTCCATAAAGAAAGCTAATCTAACTCATACATCTAGGAATTCAAAGTGCAACTACCTTCCTACAGAAATCAACCTAGCAGTTACTGATCTAAGAATAAAAATGAACTAGATTACTTTTGCAAGAATTTAAATCCTATAATTATCAAACTACAACATTAAATCTTTACCAAAATGATCCATCCAATATCTACTGTTACTCAACCATAATCTACCGAATCTATAAATTCAATAAAGATACAACAACAACCAGAATTAAGAATTAAACTTGAACTATAAATTGATAACCATTGGAAATCCTAAGAAGCATAAATAATTGAAAGGAATGAAAGATGAGCTTGGTTGTAGCAGCTATTGAACACACATGCATAATCAAACTAACCTACACAGTCGACTGTCACACCACGCAGTTGTAGCTATTCATAATGCAAAGAATAAACTACCAATAAAGAATGTAATCATAAATCTCTGTTGCAACTATCAAAAATACGCCTAATGCAATTCCACAGCACACAACAGGAAATGAATTAA
Organism: Larix kaempferi; assembly: GCA_027924585.1. Taxonomy (NCBI): domain Eukaryota; kingdom Viridiplantae; phylum Streptophyta; class Pinopsida; order Pinales; family Pinaceae; genus Larix; species Larix kaempferi. The sequence continues at coordinate 7,753,712 of BSBM01000240.1, read as the reverse complement.
TCTAACTACCTACTTAACTCAGCAATCTCTATGAGAAGGTAGGACCTGGCCTTCTAATAGGGACGTTGTGAACTACCACAAATTAAGACACAGAAAGGGAAGTAACTCTGCTCTTCATTAAAAATGGTAATTCACAATCTCAGTTCTTTGTTACAGCTGTACAAAATGATAATTAACCAACCCCAGACTCCGAGAGCCTTCCCATATTTATACATGGAGAATACAGTTCGTGATCCACTAAAATTGTGCAACAATGAAGATCTCTGGTCTTCATGCTGCAGAGTTACAGGTAAACTATTACAGCCATATTAAATGAGGCTTTTAATCATGAAGGATGTTGTTACTTTGGCAAATCAATGGATCAATGGATTAACAAATTGGAAGGTGCCCTATTTGTTGCAGCTATGCCCTGTTTCAACGACCTGTTATAGCTTCACATGGAGAGATGCACTGTCCCTTGAAATATGAAGAATCAAATCAGAAGAGTAACAGCTCGCACCACGTATGATTCTTTCCCAAGACATTATGGCTGATACACATGTGCTTTGATCTTAACTTAATGAAATAAACACAAGTTAGCATAAATCGAAGGCTAGAATCCATAACCATAAAAATCTTAGGCATTTAATTAAATGAAACAATAATGATGTATACCTTGTCAGGAAAGCTGATTAATCTGGAAAAAGGAATGTATATGGTTTATGAAAGTAGGGTGTAACTGGGGAAAAATGATGAAATAGGTATGGTAAAAAAGGGGCACTTCCAGGACCCAACATCTCCCCCCAACTATCCAATTGCATGTGCTCATGCAACAGCCGATTAGTTCGATCCTGACTCTGATCCTCATTCATATTATGCAAGTGAGTTGAAGGAATCAATTTTGACAATTAGCCCCTGGAAATGCTGGTTCTTGTGTGATAGCCTCTCCTTACCCTTAGTAGCTTCATCTTATATTGGAACTCACCAGATTTTCAATTGTATTGGTCCTTCTGAAACAATATCTTTTCCTTATGTCCCCATCTTAGCATCTTTCTTTTGAGTTGTAACTCCAACAAAAAGAAATTTTGAGGGCATTGGTTCTCGTGTAACAACGTCCTATTTCTTGATTATTTTGGCCTAGTGAATCGGTTCAATGTTCTTGAAACACTGAGGCTATGCCCTAGGATAATTCCTTTGATCGTCTTGCTCCTGAGGGTTTCTGTAATGCTAGGTCCACTACTGTAACTTTATGCCCTGCCATATTAAAAATATATCCACATTCCAAGCATATCATTACTGGTTGTCCTTCATTCCCCTGAATGGACAATAAATTTCCCAATTGGTTTGTAGCTTCCACCATATAACTCACATATTTCTTTGCCTGTTTCTGGCATGTCTCCTTCCATTTTTCTAGTTTTGCACGAAGCACTTGCACCTCATCCTTTAACAGCTCATTTTCAAACAAAAAATTCTCTATTTGAGGTTCTTCTACAGCAGGTTCTTGTGTATCAGTAGGTGGTCGGGGTTTTAAGATGGGAATCCTGATTTCTGCCCCAATAAATTGACCTGCTTCTACTGTAGTAGTCGTTTTGATTTTTCTCGTTTTCGCTGGACTATCGCCTTAGAAACAGGGCCAAATCCCTTTTTTCGAATTAAAGTTCTTCTTATTTCAAGGAAGGTTTTCACATTCAGAGCTTCTAGATCGCTTTCTGCTACTGCTTTCGCCTGATGTTCCTCTTCTACTATTGCGATTTTAGCTGCCTCAGTTTCAATCTCGTCTTCGTCCTCTGATCGAACTTTTGGTGTTCCACTCTTACCCCCAACTGAGTTTGAGGAACTCCAGTCCTCATCTACTTCCTTTGAAAAGAATTCACGTGGTGCTCCTCCCTTCACATGTAATATATTTCTTTAAGAAGAACACAAATTGGTCCCAAGGACTCAAAAGAGTCTCCACCACTATTTCTCTGCCCCATGGTCGAACACTCTCCCCTGCTACCAGGAAATCCTCTATTGCAGTCGAGTGATGGCATTTTTTACTACACCAGCGTTGCCCGATTCTGGGAAGTCCTGTTACCTCCGCTAAGATTACCTCTGAAACATATACCCTTATGCCTCAAACCTCTTAATGAGTGCTCGTCAAGTTTTGAGCAAATTCAAGGGTTGTTTCCTCATGAAAACCATTTAAGCGTTGAAAATAATATGTCCACCCTGCTTCTTGAAAGATAGCAAAGACATATCTGTTCTTATACAAATATTCTATTTTTAAAGGCTCATACCTCACATGGATACCCATACCACTGAGCTTTTTGTGAAATATTGTAACGAATACACCAGTTACAGTTTCGAACATCGAACTGACTGCATGCAGACACGGTTGATGGATAGTCGAAGTTTGAATTGAGCATTTTTGGAAAGGTGGAACAATTAATTTTGGGATAAAACCCGTGGCAGGATTATTGCACAATTCAGGTAGAATGACAGTCAAATCATAAGTACGGGTAACAGCTTTAAATGTGATTTTGGTTCAGTTGGATTGTTGTGGATTGATGACAGGGGTAAATGACAAGTATAAACATTATTGCTTGCGATGTCAATAGATTCCTAATCATGATTATAGTTAGAAACTGTACCTTCAAAATCAATGCTCAAGCCGCCACTCTGTCGTGGCAGGATATTTCACAGTCGCATCTCTGGTAGAATACGCATGTGCCAAGATGAGTTGGACATCGCTAACCAAGCTGATAAGTACATTCACGCTGATTGTTCGAGTACACAGGGTACTACCAAAGGACCGAACACCAAGAGCAACCACTTCACACAAAGAGATCACAGATCAACACACCGATGTTTTGACGTGGTTTAAACCCTCTTGAGGGAAACACTCCACGGCCTCGGCCAAATAGCTTCTACGGGACAATTTATTATGCAAAGAAAGAAAGTTACAAATGAGCTTCTCATTATCGATCAACTAAACAATGACCCTCCATGCTCTTTAAATAGAGATCATGGACCAATCGGGTGCTAAGCCATGGATCAAGGTTAGGTTTGATCTAAGAGAAGTTGAGCCGTCGGATCACTCTATGTCGGAAACATATCGTGACCGTCGGATTAAGTATTTACAAATGCATACTAATGCATACTAAAGAAACACACTATCCCTAATGGATATATTACACAAGTTGATCTTAACTAACTCCTAAGTGTCTAAATATCCTAACACTGATAGGAAAATAAGACGACCCAATAATTTCCTTCAGTCCTGGCAGACTGTCATTCGAGCTGTGGAGTCATCATTTAAATTCAAGCCAGGTCAAGTCACTAGCGGCGAGACTATTCCAAAAGGCAAACAATCTAGCGGAGTTGCAGACAATGAATAAGGATGAAGACTTGAGTAGAGTTCGGCAAAATATGGTAGAGTTCCAGCTGCAAACATTTGGAGAAAAGGCAAGAATAGCGGTGTTGCAGATGCTGGCAAAGGCAAAAATGAAATGGGAATAGAGGATTTGCAACTTCTAAACTTGGCCGAATAGGCAACAAGTAGTGGAGTCACAGCTGCTAGAAAAGGAAAAAATGAAATGGAAATAGTGGAGTCACAGCTGCTAGACTTGGCGGAATAGGCAAAAATAGCGGTGTCCCAGCTGCTGGCAAAAGCGAAGGGCACAAAGATAATGGAGTTGCAGCAGCAAAACTTGGAAAAATAAGCAAAAGTAGCGGAGTTGCAGCTACTGGAAAAGTGAAGTGAATGGAAAATATCAGGATTACAGCTGCAAAAATTGGAAGAATGAGCAAGGTAAGGAGTCGCAGCTGTGCAAAATGAGTAATAGGCGGATTTATCAGCTGACTGCTGAAAACTAACAAATCATCCATCTTCTTCAAAAGAGCTTTATTAGATCAGGAAATAATGTAAGGTGCCCGCAATCGTCTGGCCCAGTCACGACTGTTGTTCCTCCAATTAATTCCTACACACAAATCTTCAAAACAAACCCGATCACGTGCAAAATGAAAAATAAATAAAATACAGAATGAAAAATAAATTATTTATATACAAATTATGTGGATATTGCAGTTCTTAAAAATTCATAGGGGTTGAGAAAAATCCCTACCCTGGTGTTAACTGATATTCTGGATCAGCTGCAACATGTGAAACGAAAGCATCCTTTGAGGTTATTCTATGCTGAATATGAAATTTTTGTAACAACACTTCCAGTTTGTGAGGCACAAACTGCGGTCCACCATCTGTGATAATTTCCTTGGGTACTCCAAACCGAGTAAAAATTTCTTCATATAGGAAATCAATCATAGCCTGATCATTAGCCTTAACCAAGGCGATAGCTTCCACCCATTTGGTCATGTAATTTGTGCAAACAAAGATGTGAACTTTCTGTTTTGAGGGACGGTTGATAGGCCCTACGAAATCCAGATCCCATCTATCAAATGGTTAAACCACGAGCTGTGGCTACAAAGGCATTTCATCTAATCTGTTGGGTTGGCCCATCCTTTGGCAGCTATCACATGCGTGAACATACTTCTTTGCATCCCTGAACAATGTGGGCCAGAAATAACCCATTCTCAAGACCTTATGACCTGTCCCTTTGTCAGCAAAATGTCCCCCACAAGGCTCATCATGGCAATCTTTAAGGATACTAAAACTTTCATCTTCTCTAACACATCTTCTAATTTCTAAATCAATCCCTATGTAGAAAAGATGTTCATCAATCCAGCAATACCTAGCACTCTGTTGTGTGATTTTTTTTTTCTCTCTTCGACAGATGTGCTGGGAGCTTACCTGCAGCACAAAAAGTTAGCAATATCTGCATACCATGTGGAATGAGCTGATACTGCAAAAAAATGTTCATCGAAGAAGGAATCTTCGACTGGTAAATTGTCATCACTGTTAATAAATCGAGATAAGAAATCTTCAACAACATTTTCCTTCCCTGGTCTATCAATAATTGTGATATCAAATTCCTGTAACAGTAACAACCATCTAGTAATTCTAGCATTCGTGATTGGTTTATTCATTAAAATTTTTTGGAAGAATGATCAATGTGCACAAAAGTGGAGTATCTAGTAATGTAGTGTCTAAATTTGTTGATGGCATAAACTATGGCAAGGAATTCGTTCTCGGTGATAGTATAGTTGAGTTCAATAGGAGATAAGTTCTAGATAATGTAATAAATTGCATAAGGAGCATTACCTTCCTGATGTCCCAAAGCTGCCCTAATGGCAATGTCTGAAGCATCTGAAGAAATATGAAAAGGCAGATCCCAATTGGGCCCTCGTAAGATGGGTGTTGTAGATAGCCTTTTATTTAGCTTAGTAAATGTTGTTTGGCATGCATCATTTCAAACAAACTGTGCATCCTTCATCAACAAAGTAAACAAAGAAGAAACTAGTTTGGAAAAAATTATATGAACCTTCTATAATAGCCAGCATGCCCCAAGAAGCTACGTACATATTTTTGTGTTCCAGAAGTTGGTATGTTTTCAATTACCTTGATTTTTTATGGATCTACCTGGATACCATCAGAAGAGATGAAGTGCCCCAGTACTATGCCCTCGCTCATCATCATATGTCACTTTTCCATGCTTAAAGAGAGTTGGCTTTGTTCACAGCGTTTTAATACCTTTTCTAAAAAATTTAGTGTTTCTTCATAACTATCACCATATGGAGTAAAATCATCCATAAAAATATCCATGCAATCATTTACCACCTCTGAAAAGATTCCAATCACTGCTCTCTGAAATCTGGCTGGCGCATTGCACAACCCAAAAGGAAGTACCCGGTATGCAAAAGTACCCCAGGGACAGGTGAAAGTGGTTTTGTCTTGGTCTTCCGGAGCAATCTGGATTTGGTTATAGCCACTAAAGCCATCTAGAAAGGAAAAATACTTCTTCCCAGACAAGGTATCAAGGACCTGATTGATAAAAGGTAAGGGAAAGTGGTCCTTCTACGTTGCTTTGTTCAATTCTCTGTAATCCATGCAGACCCTCCATTTCCCATTCTTCTTTGGCACAATCACGAGTGGAAAAACCCACTCACTGTCTGAAATCAAGTATATAAATCCTGCTTCCAAAAGTTTTTGGATCTCCTCTTTCACTATGTCCCTTAGGTTTGGGTTCATCCTTCGTTGTGGTTGACACACAGGCCTGGAGTTTCTCTTAATATAAATGTGATGGGTGCACAGATTAGAAGGAATACCTTTCATGTCTGTGTACTCCCAAGCGAAAGATCCTCTTCATTATTTCAGCAGAGTGATTAGATGTTCCAGCTCATTGGACACAAGGTTTGCATTGATGTTCAATGTTTTCCCTGGCTCAATCTCTACTGGAACACTTTTCAAATTTTTGAGTATTGGAATTATACTAGCATCACTGACTAGAGTTTCCTCTGTAATATTTTCTTGTTCTTTCTAATCAAATGTACTATCGAGAATCTGGTAAACATGCTTACTGACGGACGTGAGCTCACTGATGAAACTGTTAATGGTATCGTCTTTTGTTTCATCCTTAAACATTAAGGCTCTCCTATCGTTAATAACAGTTGCACACCTTCCTCCTCCTCCAAATCTACCCAAAGTGGAGTTTCAGTTTCTGTGCTTGGTTGAGCTGGAGGGTATAAGGTTAGGATTTTGCTCTTAGTCCCATCTGAGATGGTCATAGATCCTGGCTGACAACTGATACAAGCATATGCGGTGGCCAACCACAGTCTTCCCAGGATCAGTGGGTGTCCCCCCAACTGAGACTTCGCCTGTAACACCAAGAAGTTTGCAGGGTATTCCCATGAGTCAATAGAGATTACAAGGTAATCTAGGATTCCCTCAGGCTTGATTGTTGATCTGTCAACACGTTCCAAAATGGTAGGGGTAGGCCGAAGGTTAGTGAGTCCAAGTTTCTTCACAGTTTCTATGGTCATAATGTTAATAGCCACGCCTAAGTCTACCAAGACTTTGGCGATTTGTGTGTTTTCTATGTGAACTGTCACAGTAGGATTTCCAGGGTCATCATATTTTGCCACAAGAGTCTTCCCCATTATCAATTCAGAAATTCTTCCCAATATGTTGGCAGTGGGAGGATCCCTAGGCTTTCTTCCTGGTTTCTTGACACACAAATCTTTAATAGTCTTAGCATAAATGGGCACGTCATGGAGGGCTTGTAGCAGTGGAATCTTGACATACAAATTTTTCAATTCCCTAAAGAGATTGAATCGAGGTTGTTCCACTGTATTCTGCAGGGCCAATCGTTCAGGGTATGGCGGTTCTCTCATCAATTGTGTAGGCTATGCTTCATCGTGTGTTACTTCCTGAGTTTCAGCCATTGTTTCGGTAGGAATGTCAGCATCCTCAATAATGGGGATTGTTGAATGAACCATATTCTCATAGTGCCGATTCACTCCAGTTTCAGTCACTAGGGATGGAACATCCTCAGTGATGATGGGTTCCACTACCCTCCCTGGCTGTAATTGTATATCATTGCAGGGAACTTGGGAAATGGAATATGCGGGCATGTTGGCAGCCTCAAACTGATGGACTGCTTTATTGTTCGGGTTTGGGTTAGGTTGTGAAGGTAGTTGTGGTCGAAGTGGTGCATTCGTAGGTGCGACATTGTTTTGGAATTGCAATTGTGGCTGTTGGTATTGTTGGTGAGGATACTATTGAGGAGGGTACTGTTGATACTAAGTCTGGTGATGGGAAAAGTTATTTCCTTGGTAAGAATTTCTCCAGTTGGAATTCCAAAGAGCTTGATTGTTTGATTGTTGTGACCATGGTGTCCAAGAATTAGGATTTTGCATTGGGTTTTGAGATGGATTCCACTAATTATTAGAATAATGTGAAGGCAATTGTGTATTCATATTATTCATCCCATCCATATTATTCAGAAAAACAATGGGTCATGATTCATACCTTTATTGCAAGCCTACCACGGTTTCTTCTGTGCAATGAAGTAAGCTTATTCCACATATGAAGTGGATGCCTGTAGAACTACTTTGACCTTAGGTAGTGAGGGACATTCCTTGGTGTCATGCTCCAACTCACATATTCTACATATTTCTTCTTTGTCCAATGGGCATTCTTTCAGTGGGTGCTTTTTCCTAGATTTGGGACAGAATACATCGAGTGTAAGATCTTATATTACTTGCATCTCTTTTTCTCTCAAGACATCTAACTCTGAGGAAATGGAGCTCATCATATCAGTTTTAAAATTCTTCAGAAAGTTGCCTATCTTTGCTCGAGTGGCTCCTCCACTAGCTTACTTCTGTGTCCTAGTGAAGACATCTTGATCTCAATCCTTGTCTCGTTTGTTAGTTGTAGAGGATCCCCTTGAGTACCTTCGACATAATTCAACGATCTTCTCAAAGGGTTCTTTTGAGATGTCCCCTTTCCCCAACAAATTCAACATATCAAGGCAATCTTCCCTAATTCCTCGTAGCAAAATAATCTTAAGTACATCTTTTCCAATCTCAGTGTGTCCAAACCTTTGTAAATTTTACAACAATATTTCCACAAATTCTTCGAAGCTCTCCTCTTCCTTTTGAACCATTTTAAACAACTCTTCCTTTATATCCCTGGTTCTACAATATTCTTGATATTTAGAAAGAAAGGTATGTTTCATTTGGTCCCAAGTAGTAATGGTCTCACGGCCTAGACTCATGAATCAGAGCAGAACATTTCCTTTCAAGGTGGCTGGGAATAGTTTCAGCTTCTAAGCAGTAGAGGTATCATCATAGCTGCGACAGAGGATATCAAACTCAAAAATAAATTCATCAGGATCTTCAGAAGACTTACAATGGAAATTTGGGAGAACTGACGGTGAGATGTTTTTCATAGGAGCTGCTCCAGGTGTCTGGAGGATATGGAATTCTAATGTAGCCACAGTATTACCAAGATGATTATCTTCCACTTCTTCTTCCTTGTTCTCCCTATGTTCATTCTTTCCTTCCTGTTCTCTATTAGCCATTTTGTCAGTCCAAAATTTAATGGCTTTTTTTATGCATTCTTCCTCTGCCCTTTCTTATTCTTCTCTCCTCCTCTCTTCTTCTCTTCTTCTCTCTCCTTCTACTTCTTAATGAGTCCCCAATCACACTTCTTTAGTAACTCTAGATCTGTTGATATGATAAATCTCCTCTCTATCTGATATACCCACAACGATTCCCTTGTCTTCAGGAGGTTTCTTTTTTGCAATGAGAGTTGATGGCCCCATTGTATTCTCCACAGCTGATGCTGAATTCTCAAGATTGGGAGGAACAAAATTTCCTCTTCCTATAGACGTCCACGGTGGTCTGGTAGAAGAATCATCTTTAGCAATTATATCTTCATTAAATGTTGATCTTCCCAGTCCTACCTTACAACCTCGGCCTCTTCCACCTGCAGTGTTGGTATTCAAATCGGATTCTCGATTTGTTTTTCTTGTATTCATGCATGCTATAAATGATTAAACTAAAATGAAATCAAATAAAACCAACTACTAACTATGTCTATCAATTACCATCCCCGACAACTACGCCAAAATGTTGGTCACCCTATATGTGAATTAATTACAACTAACACACAGGATGCTCAACATAAATTGTCAAACCCAGGGAGGTCTTTTATTTCAATGACAATAAGCACAATCTATGCATAAACATCTCTAGTAGTTGATTGAATAAATGAAGATGATAATCCTACCTATCTATTCAGCCAAACTCATTCCATAAAGAAATCCAATCTAACTCATACATCTAGGAATTCAAAGTGCAACTACCTTCCTAAAGAAATCAACCTAGCAGTTACTAATCTAAGAATGAAAATGAACTAGATTGCTTTTGGAAGAAGTTATATCCTATAATTATCAAACTACAAAATTAAATCTTTACCAAAATGATCCATCCAGTAGCTACTGTTACTCAACCATAATCTGCCTAATCTATAAATTCAATAAAGATACAACAACAACCAAAATTAAGAATTAAACCTGAACTATAAATTGATAACCATTGGAAATCCTAAGAAGCATAAATAAATGAAAGGAATGAAAGATGAGCTTGGCTGTAGCAGCTATTGAACACACATGCATAATCAAACTAACCTACATAGTCGACTGTCACACCACGTAGTTGCAGCTATTCGTAATGTAAATAATAAACTACCAATAAAGAATGCAATCATAAATATCTGTTGCAGTTATCAGAAATACGCCTAATGCAATTCCACAACACACAACAGGAAATGAATTAATCTAACTACCTACTTAACTCGGCAATCTTTGTGAGAAGGCGAGACCTGGCCTTCTAACAGAGACGCCGTGAACTACCATGAATTAAGACACAGAAATAACTCTACTCTTCATTAAATATGGTAATTCACAGTCTCCATTCTCTGTTATAGCCCGTACAAAATGATAATTAACCAACCCCAGACTCTGAGAGGCTTCCCATATTTATACATGGAGAATACAGTTCGTGATCCACTAAAATAGTGTAGCAATGAAGATCTTTGATCTTCATGCTGCAGAGTTACAGCTAAATTGTTACAGCCGTATTGAATGAGGTTGTTAATCATGAAGTGTTAGGATATTCCTATACTCCATCCTAGTCCCACCCGTATTTTGATCATTTACATTTTCAGTCATGCATGCACTTTTAGGGTTTGCATGCATCATTTAGGGTTTGCATGCATCCCAGTCATCAGTCCCAGCACCTATCCCTCAGTTAGCTAGCCCCCGGAGCTTCCTTCCACTTAGTTTCAGCCCTCCTAGCCTGTCATGGGCCTAGTTCTCACCTTCCAATGAAGAAGGGTGCCTTTCTCACCTACCAGTCTAGTTTACTTCAATTAGCCACCAGTCTTTCCTTGATTTGAGGCCAGACTGACTCCTCACTGCTGTTATCACTCCGATTGACCTCCGATGAGACATGACTACCTATTTTGACTCCAGTTAGCTCCTCGTACGCCCTCCACTGAACCTCCTTCATTCAGTTAGTGTCTCCATGTGCCAGCTACATTCAGTTACACCTACCACACTCAGTTAGACTCAATTTGACTGACGGTTGATAGTTACTTGTGCATTGATGACTCCACCGATGATGAGATAGACTACTAGTTGTGCCCCAATGACACTCCAGTGATCTTTTGATCACTCCATGAAGGCTAATTCGAATTGCCACCTTGGCATTCGAATCCTCATGCATTGTACTACTTATTTGTCCATATTGTGATTAATTAACTAGTGTGTGTGAAGTATTTTTGCTTCTATCCGAGTTCTACTGTATTATTATTCTGTTCCTCATTATACTGCATTGATCACTCTTCTTCTATTTTCCTGCTTAATCATAATTACTCTTGTGAGGTATACATCCTCTCTTAGATCTGCTGTGAGGATTTTTACATGGTATTAGAGCATGTTGAGAGCATTGTTTATCTCCATTACTGAGAGTTTTTTGCAGGTTATAATCAATATTTCGAGTGCAGCAGTTTCTGCATTTTTGCAGCAGTAGCAGTTGTGGACATTTCTATTGTTTTTGTAGGTCTTCTACAGCTTCTATGTATTCATTAGGAATTACTCCTCTTTCTCCATTCAACTATGATGAATGGAAACAAAAAATGATAGCATATTTGAAGAGCCATGATCTCTTTGATTGTCATTTTGAAAGAGAGTTCGAATCCTCTGAAGATGAGATTGATTGCTTAAATAAAGGTGACGGAGCCTTTAGAGCAATGATGATTTCTTTGCCTGAATACATGATATACCAATACCTTGATGTTGTTGAAACTCCAAAAGAGCTATGGGCCCATATGGATGAAAGATTCGATAGACAGAATGAAGGAATTGGTCCAAACCCTTTCGAGAACAAGCAAAGTGATGCATTCGCCCTCCTTGATGATCTCATTGATCATGAACCAGTATCAAACACATCTCATATTGAAGTTGTCCACAAAGAAGAAGAACTTGTAGATTCTACACTCATGCTCCAAATTTCTTCTCTTTCTATGCCAGCTCACACTCTAGATATTGCAGAAGGTCCTAAATCCTCTCTTGCACCAGAGTCTATTGGTCTGCATCATGATCTATTGAATGTTTCGGAGGTCAAATCAACTATTGGAGGTAATGCATTTGCTCTCCTCAAGCAATCACCTCTTATTTACTACTATATGATCATTATTCCATGCTTTCAAAAGGTCATTGAAGAATATGACCATTGCCATCTGCTTGGGATAATTTCTCATGCATCTACTGGTTTTGATCTCACCTCTTATGGTTCAAAAGAGATCTCAAGAAACCATGATTCAAGCCTTGGATCTGATTTGGATTCCATGCAATCACCTTTCATTTACTACTATAAGATCATTCTTTCCTGTTCTCAGAAGTTTATTGAAGATAATGGCCATTTCCATTCGCTTGAGAAAATTTCTCATGCACTTATTGGTTTAGATCTCACCTCAAATGGTTCAGAGATCTTAAGCAACCATGATTCAAGTCTTGGATCTGATTTGGATTCCAAGCAATCTTTATTATTTGATGGTTCTTTTTAGCATAATCTCACCCATGATGGTTCGAAGGAGAAGACAAAAGACTATCTGCATATTCATGTTTTTTATCCTACCTCAACTGATTTGTATCATAGGTTCAAGGATCATCCTCATACTTTTGGATTTGTTCTCATCACATTCGATCTGAAGAGCAAGTACAAGCACATGCTTTTTGAGCATGATCCACTTCTTCCCAAGAAGAAGATACCTCCAGACATATGACCAAGCATCACACCTGCTTGAGTTTGGAGCATTTATTTTTTTGTGTGTGCCTTGCAGTCTGTTCTGAGGGGGGGGGTATTTTTCCCATGAAATTTTCCCCATTTCCTCTGTTTATTGTCTGTTATTATTCATTGTATTGGGTGACCTTTGGTCTTAGTTACCAGGGCCCAGGATGGATTAAGGGGGGGTGTTAGGATATTCCTATACTCCATCCTAGTCCCACTAGTATTTTGATCATTTACATTTTCAGTCATGCATGCACTTTTAGGGTTTGCATACATCCCAGTCATCAGTCCCAGCACCTATCCCTTAGTTAGCTAGCCCCTGGAGATTCCTTCCACTCAGTTTCATCCCTCTTATCCTGTCATGCACCCAGTTCTCACCTTCCACTGAAGAATGGCACCTTTCTCACCTACTAGTCCAATTTACTTCAATTAGCCACCAGTCTTTCCTTGATTTGAGGCCAAACTGACTCCTTACTATTGTTATCACTCCGATTGACTTCCGATGAGACATGAATACCTATTCTGACTCTATTTAGCTCCTCATGCGCCCTCCACTAAGCCTCCTTCATTTAGTTAGTGTCTCCATGTGCCAGTTACATTCAGTTACACCTACCACACTCAGTTAGACTCAGTTTGACTGACGGTTGACAGTTACTTGTGCATTGATTACTCCACCGATGATGAAATAGACTACTAGTTGTGCTCTGATGACACTCCAGTGATCTTTTGATCACTCCATGATGGATAATTCGAATTTCCACCTTGGCATTCAAATCCTCATGCATTGTACTACTTTTTTTCCCATATTGTGATTAATTAACTAGTGTGTGTGAAGTATTTTTGCTTCTATCTGAATTCTAGTGTATTATTATTCTATTGCTCATTATACTGCATTGATCACTCTTCTTCTATTTTCCTGCTTAATCATAATTACTCTTGTGAGGTCTACATCATCTCTTAGATCTGCTGTGAGGATTTTCACATGAAGGATGATATTACTCTGGCAATCAATGGTTCAACGGATTAGCAAATTGGAAGGCGCCCTGTCTGTTGCAACTATGCCCTGTTTCAGTGACCTGTTACAGCTTCATGTGGAGAGATGCGTTGTCCCTTGAAATATGAAGAATCAAATCAAAAGAGTAACAGCTGGCACCACGTATGATTCTTTCCCAAGGCATTATGGCTGATACACATGTGCTTTGATATTAACTTAATGAAATCAACACAAGTTAGCATAAATCGAAGGCTAGAATCCATAACCATAACAATAATAGGCATTTAATTAAATGAAACAATAATGATGTATACCTTGTCAGCACTGCTGATTAATCTGGAAAAAGGCATGTATATGGTTTATGAAAGTAGGGTGTAACTGGGAAAAATGATGAAATAGGTATGGTAAAAAAGGGGCATTTCTAGGGCCCAACATCGCCCCCCAACTATCCAATTGTATGTCCTCATGCAACAGCCGATTAGTTCGATCCTGACTCTGATCCTCGTTCATATTATGCAAGTGAGTTGAAGGAATCAATTTTGACAATTAGCCCTTGGAAACATTGGTTCTTATGTGATAGCTTTTCCTTACCCTTAACAGCTTCCTCTTATATTGGAACTCACCAGATTTTCAATTGTATTGGTCCTTATGAAACAATATCTTTTCCTTATGTCCCCGTCCCAGCATCTTTTTCCTGAGTTGTAACTCCAACAAAAAGAAATTTTGAGGGAACTGGTTCTTGTGTAACAGCGTCCTATTTCTTGATTCTTTTGTCCTGTTGAATCGGTTCAATGTTCCTGAAACACTGAGGCTGTGCCCTCGGATAATTCCTGTGATCATCTTGCTCCTAAGGGTTTATGTAATGCTAGGTCCACTACTGTAACTTTATGCCCTACTATATTAAAAATATCTCCACATTCCAGGCATATCAGTTCTAGTTGTCCTTCATTCCCCTGAATGGACGATAAATTCCCCAACTAGTCTGTAGCTTCCACCATTGAACTCGCATATTTCTTTGCCTATTTCCGGCATGTCTCCTTCCATTTTTCTAGTTCTGCACAAAGCACTTGCACCTCCTCCTTTACCAACTCATTTTCAAACAACAAATTCTCTATTTGAGTTTCTTCTACACTAGGTTCTTATGTATCAGCAGGTGGTCGGGGTTTTAAGATGGGAATCTCGATTTCTGCCCCAATAAATTGACCTGCTTCTGTTGTAGTATCCGTTTTGATTTTTCTCCTTTTCACTGGGATGGATGTCTGGCCTTCTCTTTTTAGGCATTCTTTTCTCCTCTGTGGCAGAAAAAATCCTATCGCCTTAGAAACAGGGCAAATCCCTCCTTTTGAATTAAAGTTCTTCTTATGTCAGGGAAGGTTTCCACATTCAGAGCTTCTAGACCGCTTTCTGCTACTGCTTTCGCCTAACGTTCCTCGTCTACTATTGTGATTTTAGCTGCCTCAGTTTCAATCTCCTCTTCATCCTCCAATCGAACTTCTGGTGTTCCAATCTCCCCCCCAAATGAGTTTGAGGAACTCTAGTCCTCATCCAATTCCTTTGAAAATAATTCACGGGGTGCTCCTCCCTTCACATGTAATATATTTCTTTAAGAAGAGCGCAACTTGGTTCGAAGGACTCGGAAGAGTCTCCAACGCTATTCCTCTGCCCCGTGGTCGAACACTCTCCCCTGCCGCCAGGAAATCCTCTGTTGCAGTTGAGTGATGACATTTTCGACTAAACCAGCGCTGCCTGATTCAGGGAAGTCCCATTACCTCCACCAGGATTACCTCTGAAACATCTACCCTTATGCCTCAAAACTCTGAATGAGTGCTCGTCAAGTTTTGAGCAAATTCAAGGGTTGTTTCCTCATGAAAACCATTCAACCATTGAAAATAATCTGTCCACCCTGCTTCTTGATAGATAGCAAAGACATTTCTGTTATTATATAGAGATTCTATTGTTAAAGGCTCATACCTCATAGGGATACCCATACCACTCAGCATTTTACAAAATATTGTAACGAATACACCAGTTACAGTTTCAAACATCGAACTGACTACATGCAGACATGGTTGATGGATAGTCAAAGTTTGAATTGAGCATTTTTGGAAAGGTGGCACAATTAATTTTGGGATAAAACCTGTGGCAGGATTATCGCACAAGTCAGGTAGAATGATGGTCAAATCATAAGTACGGGTAACAACTTTAAATGTGATTTTGGTTCAGTTGGGTTGCTATGGATTCATGACATTGGTAAATAACAAGTATAACCATTATTGCTTGCGATGTCAATAGATGCCTAATCATGATTATAGTTAGAACCCATACCTTCAAAATCAATGCTCAAGACGCCACTCTGTCGTGGCATCTCTGGTAGAATACATGTGTGCCAGTATGAGTTGGACACCGCCAACCAAGATGATAAGTACATTCACGTTGATAGGAAAACAAGACGGCCTAGTAATTTCCTTCATTCCTGGCAGACTATCATTCGAGCTGTGGAGTCATCATTTAAATTCGAGCGAGGTCAGATCACTAGCAACGAGACTGTTCGAAAAGGTAGACAATCTAGCGGATTTGTAGACAATGAATAAGGATGAATACTTTAGCAGAGTTCGGCGAAATATGCAAGAGTTCCAGCTGCAAAAATTTGGAGAAAAGGCAGGAATAGCAATGTTGTAGCTGTTGGAAAAGGTAAAAATGAAATGGGAATAGCGGAGTCGCAGCTGCTAAACTTGGTGGAATAGGAAATAAGAAGCGGATTCGCAGCTGCTGGAAAAGGAAAAAATGAAATGTAAATAGTAGAGTCACAACTGCTAGACTTAACCGAATAGGCAAGAATAGCGGTGTCGCAGCTGTTGGCAAAAGCGAAGGGGACAAAGATAATGGAGTTGCAGCTGCGAAACTTGGAAAAATAATCAAAAGTAGCATAGTTGCAGCTGCTGGAAAAGTGAAGTGAATGGAAAATAGCAGGATTACAGCTACAAAAATTGGAAGAATGAGCATGGTAAGGAGTTGCGGCTGTGCAAAATGGGTAACAGGCGGATTTTTCAGCTGACTGTTGAAAGCTAACAAATCATCCATCTTCTTCAAAAGAGCTTTATTAGATCAGGAAACAATGTAAGGTGCCTGCAATCGTCTAGCCCAGTCACAACTGTTGTTCCTCCAATTAATTCCTGCACACAAATCTTCAAAACAAACCCGATCAAGTGCAAAATGAAAAATAGATAGAATACATAATGAAAAATAAAATATTTATGTACAAATTATGTGGATATTGCAGTTCTTAAAAATTCACAGGGTTTGAGAAAAATCCCTGCCCTGGCATTAACTGATATTCTGGATCAGCTGCAACATATGAAACGAAATCATCCTTTGAGATCGATTTGTGATACAGTCGCAGCCGATGACCATTTGCGAATAATGGTGTCTTGTTTTCATCAATGGTGATCAACCGAACTATTCCATTGTCAAATACTCAATCTATTTGATAAGGTCCCAACCAACGAGTGCATAGCTTGCCCTTGAAATCCCTCTTAAACCATGAATCATATAACAGAACCCAGTCTCCTTCCTGGAAGACTTTCTTCTTTATGAATCTATCATGCCATTTAGAGCACTATTGTTGGATTAAAGTTGTATGATTTACTGCTGTTGTGCGCTTTTCATCCAATTCAATAAGTTGATTCAATCGGTTCCTCTGTGCTTATGATAAATCCAGATTTGCTTCTACAGCTGTTTTCAAAGTCCTAATTTCAAATTAAATTGGGAAAACAACATTCTTACCATACACTAGCTCATATGGGGAAAAACTAGTGGTGTTACGCCATGTAGTGCGATAGGCCCATAGTGCCTCTGGAAGTCTCTCAGCCCAATCTTTACGATGGCTTTTCACTGTCTTTGTCAAAATAGCCTCGATGACCTTGTTTGAGCTCTCCACTTGGTTATTGGCCTGTGGATGATATGGCGAGGTTATTTTGTGCTGAATATGCAATTTCTGCAACAGCACTTCCAGTTTGTGAGACACAAACTATGGTCCACCATCTCTGATAATTTCCTTGGGTACTCCAAACCGAGTAAAAATTTCTTCATATAGGAAATCAATCATAGCCTGATCATTAGCCTTAACCAAGGCTACAGCTTCCACCCATTTGGTCATGTAATCTGTGCAAACCAAGATGTGAAATTTCTGTTTTGAGCTAGGGTTGATAAGCCCTACGAAATCCAAAGCCCATCTATCAAATGGTTCAACCATGCGCTGTGGCTGCAAAGGAATTTCATCTAATATGTTGGGTTGGCCCATCCTTTGGCAGCTATCAAATGCTTGAACATAATTCTTTGCGTCCCTAAAAAATGTGGGCCAGAAATAACCCATTCTCAAGACCTTATGACCTGTCCTTTTGTCAGCAAAATGTCCCCCATAGGGTTCATCATGGCAAGCTTTAAGGATACTAAAAATTTCATCTTCTCTAACACATCTTTTGATTTCTAAATCAAGCCCTGTGTAGAAAAGATGTCCATCAATCCAACAATACCTAGCACTCTATTATATCATTTTTCTTTTTTCTCTCTTCGACAGATGTGTTGGGAGCTTACCTGCAGCCAAAAAGTTAGCAATATATGCATACCATGGGGAATGATCTGATACTGCAAACAAATGTTCATCAGGGAAGGAATCTTTGACTGGTAAATTGTCATCACTGTTAGTAAGTCGAGATCAGAAAACTGCAACAACATTTTCCTTCCCTTGTCTATCAATAATTGTTGAATATTGTAACTTCTAAGAATATTATATTTTGTACTTTATTATTCCGGAGATGCTTCATCCCTCCAAGGAAATTCTATTATCTATCTGGAGATGTTTATTCCTCCGATGAAGTGTGGTAACCAGGGTTATTAGACCCACAATGTGGGGGTCGGCCTTGAGTTTATTATTTAGGGGTTATTAGACTTCACTAGAAGAGGTCGACCCCATTAGGGATTTTGGTCAGTCGGGAACTAGTATAAGTAGAGGAGGAGAGATCCTCATTTGACACACTTGCTCAACTCAGAAAGTAGCACACTTGTGTTTGAGAGGTCTGCATATGAGGAAGAGAAGGAGGTCAAGTCTTGGAGCACATCTTGTATTTTGGTTGATCATCTTATTAAGGAAAGCTTTGCTGGGTTTTCTACCCCATGAGGGTTTCCCAGGGTAAAATATTTGTCTATCTTGTGATTATGTTTCTTTCAGTGATCTTGCTAGTCAAATTAGTTTAAACTTAACATGGTATCAGAGCTAGCCTGAATAGAACATCTTTCACGAGGTGAAATTATATTTCTCTCTCTCCCAAAATTTGGGTTTCTGCAAAAGTTAGTATTTTTGGATTATGGTTGTATGGCTGAATAGCCCTTCTAAAGATCTATCTTTTGAGCCTTGGATCGAGGTTTTTGGTTGGGTAGAACTCCAGGAAAGTCAAACCCTAGTTTTACCAAAAGTGTGATAAACCAGAAATTCTGTTGCAGATCCGGAAAAGTGAAAAGTTAAAGTTTTCGGGTAAGTACTACTCTATCTCTTATCTCTTGGACTCCCCCAAGAGAAGATGGCTCCAAGCACTAATCTTGAAGATAAGCTAGAAGGTATAGAGAATTTCCGGGCATGGAAATGTTGATGTATATGTAACTTCGGAATGTATTTCATATATGTTGTATGTACTCCTATAGAGATGGTATTATTCCTCTATACGGAAGTGTCGTCATTTATATTGTAAGTATCGTAACTTATACTTGATGGGTTATTAGACCACCTTGCTGGGGTCGGCCCTGTATAAGTCATGTGGGTCGAAGGGTTATTAGACCACCCTATTGGGGGTCGGCCATGTGGGTCAAAGGGTTATTAGACCACCCTTGGGGGTCAGACCAGTCAGCATTATGTTATGTGGTTAAGTTCGAGCCTACATGAGTTAGGTAAAAAGACAAGTCAAGTCAAGTATAAATAGAGTGCGGGAGGCACTCTATTTGCTCACTCACTTCTCACTCATGCACTCAAGGAGGAGTGGAACACTTATGGAGGAGGAGAATCTGCTGCTAGGTTATGTCTATCTCTCATGGTTGGTTGTATCATTGCTCTATCTATCTCTGAGGAAGTTATTGGGGTTTTTCACTTTTATGGTTTTCCCCAAGTAAATCTTTGTGTCTCTTGTGTGCTTGCATTATTGTCTCCATGATTGATATGCTGTAGATATGCTGTACATGTTGTTCTCTCAGTTAAGATCCTAGATCAGATTGAAGTAAATTCTGAAAATTTAACATGGTATCAGAGCTATCCTGAAAGAAGGCATGATATGGCATGTATGACACTTGTTGCACTTACGATGCTAGGACTTGATATAGCAAAAACCAGTCATCGTAGTACTTTCGCTATAAATCCGTTTTGGAAAAGTTTTCGGATCTGAAATCTTTACAGGACGAATTTTAAATCCTCATGTACCTTGTGTCCAAAGGACAACCTCTAATTCGTTGTACTTTGTGATTTATGATCTGTACAATATAGGGTTTCTGCCTCTTCCAAATCTGAGTCAAAATCAGGTGACCTTGGGAAAAAGGTCATAACTTGGGATAGGAAGCTCCAAATGAAATTTCGTAAAAAGTTATAGGTAGTACACAGACTGTACTATATCAAGAAAAATTTTCAAAGGTCTAAGGTGAACCAGGGACACGTGGAACGTCATACAAGTGCGCTCTCCTATATTATCCCATAAACAGGTCACGTTGCGACACTTGGAATAACTCTCTCTTAGAGAGTCCAATTGAGGTCAGACCTATCAGGATGGAAAGATAACAGGTTGAGCTATCTCAAAAAAAAAAATTTAGAGGCCGAAGTTGAAACAGTGACACGTGGCATGCCGTACAAGTTCGCTCTCCTGTTTTATCCCATAAACAGGTCACGTTGCGACACTTGGCATAACTCTCTCTCAGAGAATCCAATTGAGGTTAGACCTATAAAGATGGAAAGATAACAGGTCAGGCTATCTCAGGAAACGTTTTCAGACCCTGTGGATCAAAAATTTCAGAGTTACACCAGAAACAATCAGGTACATATTTCTGTCAAAACGGAATTATTTTTTAGTACCTTCATTCATGGCTTCCGGAATTTAGGGCTTTGGAGAAAGTTGGAATTTTTATAATCGGAGACCGCGGCTGAATGCTACTCATCAAAATAAAAATTTAGAGACCAAGATCAGAATTTTTGGTTGGGCAGAAGGTCGGGCTTGATCAGACCCTAGTTCGGGACATTGATCAGAAAAGTGGAAAATTAGGGCTTCTGTAAAAATGGAAATTTTTGAAATCTATGACCACGGCTGGAAGCTCCTCGAAAAAATAGAAGCTTAGAGATTTGGATCAAACCTTTTGCTTGGGCAGAAGAGTGGGCTTCATCAAACCCCAGCTCAGGGTCACGTCCAGTGAATCCACAAGTTTCAAAGGCAAAATTAAGGAGTGAAACTTTGCAGTTTTCAAATTCTGAATATACCAGTTTGATCAGCTCATCAAGGCGCATATTTATATCTTTTCGGAAGTTTGAAATTCAAAGTTTGAATTTTTGGGGTTTCTCTGACAAACCCATATCTAGCTCCAGGTCCAGTTCTTGCAAATCAAGTGGATTGGATTAATCCTGGAAGAAGATGGATTGGTCACCTTCATAAGTGAAGAAGTTCCTGTTTCAGAGGGAGATGAGGCTAAGGCCTTACATAAGAATATTACAAGCGATCTCGACAGGTATGACTCATTGAGGTATGTTTTGATATTTGTTCATGATTAAGTTCATGGTATGTTTGTCTTCATGTTATTACGGTTAGTACAATCTTGATTTTAGATTTGTCGTATCACCTTAACAAAATTATGAATGCACAATAGAAGATATTCATTGGTTAGGATGTTGACACTTATGATTATACTAATGCATTATGGTGTTGTATGAGGTTTATGTTGTCTACTAACATAAAAGGTACACCAAGAAAGGCAAATCATGTTCTACTTCAAGAATGTATGATCATGGTGACATGAAGACAAGGATTCATCGATTGTCATGGATCACATAGAAGATCTACTTTCGAGGTATGTATAACTTGTTTCTACAATGGTTAACTTATGAGACATGCAGGTTACTAGCACAAGTCACGGAAGAGAACCAAAAGACATTATACGGGTATGTTAGACATAACTAGCTAGCCTGCTAATCCAGGTATGTTTTTCCTATATCAAGCTAGAATCCTACCTTGGGCTAGGATCTTATACTGTTGTGTTGTTGATGATGATTATTCATGAATTCATAAGTTTGAATAATCATGGGTATATGCATATTATGTGTCTTACCTTAATTAATGATATGACTAACCCGAAGAGTCATAGGTTTGAGTAATTATAGGTTTAGACATGTTATGTTTCTTATGATTTGACTAACCATAAGAATACTACATAAACCTTGAATGCTAATGCTTATTATTTCTGTTTGAAATGATTATGACTATACATGCTTGAGATTATTGTGTTTTAATAGTATACTAATGAATGTATGATTTTATATGAGATCACAAGGATAACACAATCATGATACTAATAAGCATGCATAGGGACCAAGGATGAATATGAGTTCAAGAACAGGGAATTCAGGAAGCAAAGATCAAGAGGGAGCACACTCCAGTTGTTCCTGCAAGAAAGCAAAGGAGCACACTTCAGTAGTTTCTGCAAGGATGCAGATATTCAGAGGGAGTTGACCATATTTCTACATTCCACAACAGAAAGGTGTAGAAGAAGCTACCTCAGCAGCTCCTGCAAGGAAGCAAAGACTCAGAGGGAGTCCACCCAGCAAACAAACAAAGATAAGTATTTGAATTGTCATTACTTGCATATTTTATTGTTTAAATAATACTGTTCAATAATGTATATACTAATGTTCCTAGAATTAGGTTGTGTATTATGCATATTAGAATAGTTGCATTGATGAATAGTATACTACTAATATGCATGGGTAAGTGGCCTATGGCACTGTACAACATTCCATTGCTACTCATCTAGAATGAAACCTCTTTGCTGACATGTTGGGAGTTGTGCACACTCTTAACAATGTTCTGGTAGAGATTGGAAGGCATCTAGAAAGTTACGGGATATGGATAAATGTTGTATTGAAGCATTGGCTAAGATAATTGCATGACTATATGACATATTTCTTTATGTGTAAGAATTTGTTCTGAAAATTATGAGATGTTTCTAATCATGCAATTTAACCTATTTTGTAGGAAAGACCGTATATCTTCACCTACAAAAGGACTACAACATTTGTTCCAGCAACAAAGATATCTATTGAAGATATTGAAGTTCCCAGGATCTGGGATGAAGAAATGGAATGCCATGATCCGTCGATCATGAAGAATGATGTTTGGGATGTAGTCCCAAGACCTTAAGGGAAATTTGTTATGACTTCCATATGGATCTATCAAGATCAAGCATGCTGCAGACGGCAGCATAGAGAAATATAAAAGTGATGAAATGGAAGATACACCAGATGGATTTCAAGACAGCATGGTGTAGTCATATATGTGTGCAGAACTTGGTATGGTAGGATAGACAGCTTTCTATCCAGTTTGGGCTTTACCAAGAATAAAGCAGGTTCCAACCTTTACTGCAAGGTTGAGGAAGGAAATCCAGTGATACTACTTTTGTATGCGTATGACCTGTTTGTTACAGATGAAGATAGATTGATTGCCAACACGCAGCGGAAGCTTGCTGCCGAGTTCGAGATCCTGAAGAGGTTCGGGATGATGCACTATTTGTTTTTGGCATGGAGGTGTGGCAGAGTGATGGAATATTCCTTGGACAAGGGAGGTATGCAGTAGAGATCCTCAAGAGGTTCGGGATGATGGATTGCAAGGCCATGACCACACCTGTGACATCGAATCTGAAGATTCTATGTGATGCTTCATCTGAGCCGGTTGATGTCTCTACGTATCGCCAGATGATTGGGCCCTTGATGTACCTGACAAACATGAGACTAGGCATTTGCTTTGCTGTGAAGACATTGAGCCAGTTCCTGACAGATCCGAGGAGTGTTCACCTGGTTGCTGTAAAGCATGTTCTGAGGTACCTGAAGGGTACAGTGGATTATGGGCTCAAGTATGAAGTGAATCAAAAGTTTAACCTGCAGGGTTATGTTGATTCAGATTGGGCTGGTAGTGCTGCAAATAGGAAGAGCACATCTGGGTGTTGCTTCAGTATGGGATCAGGTGTGATCTCTTGGTTTAGCAGGAAGCAGTCCTGTTTAGCACTGAGTACAGCTGAGGCAGAGTATGTTGCAGCCTGTTCAGCTAGTTGTGAGGCAGTATGGTTACGAAAGCTACTGTCTGAGTTATTTGATCTCCCGCTGGATGCTACTGGTATCTTCTGTGATAACCAGAGTTGTGTGACGCTGTCTGAGAACCCAGTGTTTCATAACAGGTCGAAACACATAGAGATCAAATATCACTATATCAGGGATATGGTGCAGAAAGGAGCTGTGAAGCTCCTGTATGTTGCGACGGACGAGCAGATTGCAGATGTGCTGACGAAGCCACTAGCCAGGGTGAAGTTCGAGTACTTCAGAGAGAGGCTTGGCGTGCTTCAGATCGAGGACACTTCGAGGAAGAAGTGATGGACACATTTGCTGAAGCCATTCCAAGCATGTTGGAAGGGGGACCCTTCACATGGCTGTGGATGTAAGCGCTGGATGATGAGCATCAGGATGATGTTCTGGTTTCTGCTTGGATATGATCAGTTGGATCATTTTTGTATATGTATGTATGCATCATATTGGATGTTGGATATGATCGGTTGGATCACTTATGTATGTACGCATCATGTTGGATGCTGATGGATACATTGTGTGGATCATGTATCTTTGTATGATCAGGTAGATCATGTATGTTGATGGATACATTGTGTGGATCATGTATCTTTGTATGATCAGGTAGATCATGTATGTTGATGGATACATTGTGTGGATCATGTATCTATGTATGTATCAGGTGGATACTTGGTGTGCATCAGATGAATGTATTGTATGATCAGGATGATCGTGGATGACGAGCTTCTCCAGATGACATGCAGTAGGATGTTGCTGTGATGATGATCAGGATGATCATGTGTACATCAGGATGATGTTTGATGAGTATCAGATGATACTTTGTGGCCGTGGATCAGGTTGTGCAGGAAAGCATGTAATTTGTGCCCTGGGAGATTTGCAGATGGTCTTTCGAGGTTTTTCCTATGGCATGTAATTCGATGCCCTGGGACATCTAGCAAATGCTCTTGCGAGGTTTTGCTTGGAAGGACATGTAATTTGTGCCCTGGGAGATCTGCAGATAGTCTTTCGAGGTTTTTCCTATGGCATGTAATTCGGTGCCCTGGGATATCTGGCAGATGCTCTTGCGAGGTTTTGTCCTATGGCATGTAATTTGCTCTTGGGAGATCTGGACAGGATGAAAAAGGCCTCAGATGCTTCAGCCAGGTTTTGCCATGACCACATGTAATTTGCTCTTGGGAGATCTGGACAGGATGAAAAAGGCCTCAGATGCTTCAGCCAGGTTTTGTGGTGGACCACATGTAATGTGCTCCTGGAAGATCCGACAGGTAGAGCTGTGTGCTCGTAACAGCCTGGGATGCTTCATCCAGGTTTTGTGGTGAGATCACATGTAATGTGCTCCTGGGAGATCTGACAGGTAGAGCCGTGTGCTCGTAACAGCCTGGGATGCTTTAGCCAGGTTTTGTGATGGGTCACATGTAATGTGCTCCTGGGAGATCCTACAGGTAGAGTTGTGTGCTCGTAATAGCCTGGGATGCTGCAGCCAGGTTTTGTGACGCACGTAATAAGTCCTGAGGATTCCACAGTATGGCCAGTGATGATGAAGACCTGTAGGTGGTGGGCCCACATCCAATATGAAAAAGGACTCGCTCTATAGAACTTCCTATGACGAGTAGATTCAGAGATTGATTGAGATAGCAGCAGCAGTGACGATGATGATGACTCGATGACGATTAGCCAATGACAATGATCCAGAGAAGATTACTTGTGCTAGAAGAACTATGCTGAGAAATACCTTCCTAGTTAAGAGGGAGTGTTGATGTATATGTAACTTCGGAATGTATTTCATATATGTTGTATGTACTCCTATAGAGATGGTATTATTCCTCTATACGGAAGTGTCGTCATTTATATTGTAAGTGTCGTAACTTATACTTGATGGGTTATTAGACCACCTTGTTGGGGTCGGCCCTGTATAAGTCATGTGGGTCGAAGGGTTATTAGACCACCCTATTGGGGGTCGGCCATGTGGGTCAAAGGGTTATTATACCACCCTATTGGGGGTCGGCCCAGTCAGCATTATGTTATGTGGTTAAGTTCGAGCCTACATGAGTTAGGTAAAAAGGCAAGTCAAGTCAAGTATAAATAGAGTGCGGGAGGCACTCTATTTGCTCACTCACTTCTCACTCATGCACTCAAGGAGGAGTGGCGCACTTATGGAGGAGGAGAATCTACTGCTAGGTTATGTATATCTCTCATGGTTGGTTGTATCATTGCTCTATCTATCTCTGAGGAAGTTATTGGGGTTTTTCACCTTTATGGTTTTCCCCAAGTAAATCTTTGTGTCTCTTGTGTGCTTGCATTATTGTCTCCATGATTGATATGCTGTAGATATGCTGTACATGTTGTTCTCTCAGTTAAGATCCTAGATCAGATTGAAGTAAATTCTGAGAATTTAACAGGAAATATAGAATTGGTCTCATTCTTGAAGAGAATGATCTTGCTCATTATATCAAGGATTAAGTTGCAGAACCTGAAGGAGATGAATCCAAAGAGAAGCATACAAAGGATTTGATTAGGGAAAAGAGAATCATAGCTGATTCTATTAAAGACCACTTGATTCCCCAAGTGGCTTCCAAGAAGACTCCAAAGGAAATGTATGATGCCCTAGGAAGAATGTATGAAGGAAAGAACATCAATAGGAAGATGAACCTAAGAACTTAGTTGAAGACTACCAAGATGCAAAAAGGAGAATCCATTCAAGACTACTTCTCAAGGGTCTCCCAAATCAAGGAGCAACTAGATGCCATTAGTGATACTCTTGATGAAGATGAACTTGTGATGATTGCTCTTAATGGTCTCACTAGACCTTGGGAGTCATTTATACAAACTATGTGTGCTAGAAAAGAAAGTATGAAGTTTGATGTAGTGTGGGAGGATTGTGTTCAAGAAGAGGCTAGGGTAGCCAATAGAGAAGCCCTTCTCAAGGAGGATGACCAAGCCTTGGCCACACACACCAAAAGAGGAAGAAAGGGTCACTTCAAGAAAGTGGACCACAAGAAGTCTCAACTCTCTCATAGATTCAAAAGGAAAGAAGGAACAAACTCAGAAAGAGACCTCTCCACTGTCCAATATTACAATTGTCTTAAACTAGGACAGTATGCTAGAAACTGTACTTTACCAGAAAAGAAGAAGAATAAGTTTGTTCACAAAAGACATCATGCACATATGGTAGAAGATGTTAGTGAAGAAGAAGAAGAAGAAGAAGAAAGGCCTCGAAGGAAAATATCTAAAGTAAAGAAAGAAGATCCAAAAGAATATGTCCTATTTTTTGCACTCTCTGGATCTGTGTCTTTTGGAGAAGATACATGGCTCATTGATAGTGTTGCTTCAAAGCACATGATAGGTCAAAAGAAAACTCTCTCAAGACTTGAAGAAAAGTCTTCACCACAAAAGGTATCTCTAGGAGATGATTATCAATATCCCATCAAGGGAATTGGTGAAGCAAGCTACAAGCTTGATTCTGGAACACCCTTGAAGATGAAAGAAATTTTATATGTACCAGGTTTGAAGAAGAACCTACTCTCTATCTCAGCACTAGATAAGAAAGGTTTTAGAGTTGCTTTCATAAATGGATAAGTACTTCTGTGGCCCAAAGGAAAATCAATTGAAGATGTAGTTGTCATTGGTGAAGAGGAAGGAGGTCTCTATAAGCTCAAGGGACATCCAGAAGTTGCCCTTTCTCATGAAACCTCTAGCCCCAGTGAGCTATGGCATATAATATTAGCTCACATTAACTACAAAGCCCTACCCTATGTAAGCAAGGTGGTCATAGGATTACCATATTTGAAGGTTGATCATAATGGCTCATGTAAAGGATGTGAAAAAGGGAAGAATGTCAAGAACCCTTTTCCAAAGAGTGAAACAAAGACTAAGAACATTTTGGAGCTAATACACTCAGATGTATGTGGACCAATGCCCACCACTTCCCTAAGTGGGTTTGAATACTATCTCTCATTCATTGATGACTATTCAAGGAAGAATTGGATATACTTTCTAAAAGGTAAGAATGAAGTCTTTGGAAAATTCAAAGAGTTCAAGGCCCTAATAGAAAATCTCTCAGAAAAGAAAATCAAGATTCTCAGAACAGATAATGACGAAGAATATACTTCAAAGGACTTTGAATAACTTTGTAAGGAAGCTGGAATCAAGAGGGAACTAACCACTCCCTACAATCCCCAACAAAATGGGGTTGCTGAAAGAAAGAATAGAACCATCATGGAAGTTGTAAAGACTATGATATATGACCAAGATCTACCCATGTATCTATGGGCTGAAGCAGCTAGGACAATAGTCTATGTGCAAAATAGACTATCCCATAGTGCTCTTGAATTCAAAACTCCAGAAGAAGTGTTCACAGGAAAGAAGCCTGAGGTAAGTCATCTCAAAATATTTGGATGTCCTGTGTACATTCACATTCCAAAAGAAAAGAGAACCAAGTTGGATCCTTCTGGTAAGAAGGGAATTTTTGTTGGATATTGTGAATCATCCAAAGCCTTCAGAATTTACATACCATGTTTTCATCATATGGAAATAAGTAGAGATGTAACATTTGATGAAGAAGCAGCTCTCAAGAAATCCAGGAAGTGCCAACTTGAAGAAATCTATGAAGAAGATACACCTCCTAGAATCATAGAGGTTGTGCCCATCCCTGAAGATGATACACTAGAGGACCATGACATGTTGGAACCACAAGAACCCCCTATTACAAACTTATCTAGGAAAAGAAGGTCGGCATGGGCTAGAGACATTATTCAAGGAGATGAAAGATATGGAGCTCCTGAAGGCTCCACTTGAGAAAGAAAGAAACCAAAGCTAGTATCCAACTATGTGGCCTTGATGTGTGATCTTGTGGATCAACAACCTACTATCTATGAAGAGGTAGCTCAGAAGAAAGAATGGGTAGAAGCAATGAGAAAAGAATATCAGTCAATAATGAAAAATGATGTTTGGGATATAGTTCCCAAACCAAAAGATAAAAGTGTGGTTTCTTCCAAATGGATTTTCAAGATAAAACATGCTGCAGATGGTAGCATTGAAAAATACAAGGCAAGACTTGTAGCTAGAGGATTCTCTTAGAAAGAGGGAATTGACTATGAAGAAACTTTTGCACCGGTTGCTAGGTATACTTCAATTAGAACTATCATGGCACTTGCATCTATGATGAAGTGGAAATTACACCAAATGGATGTTAAGCCAGCTTTTCTGAATGGTGTAGTTGAAGAAGAAGTGTACATAGAGCAACCACAAGGGTTTGAGGTTAAAGATGGGAGAACTCGTGTATGCAAACTGAAAAAGGCATTATATGGATTGAAGCAAGCTCCCAGAGATTGGTATGGAAGGATTGACAATTTCTTAACAAGCATGGGCTTTACCAAGAGTAAAGCTTACCCGAATATTTATCTCAAGCTGATGGATGATGAACCAGTTATACTATTGTTATATGTAGATTATCTATTTATAACTGGAAATGAGAAACAAATTATTGAATGCAAGAAGAAGCTTTCTTCAGAATTCGAGATGAAAGATCTTAGATTAATGCAGTACTTCTTAGGTCTAGAAGTATGGCAAGAACCAAAAGGAATCTTTCTAAATCAAGGTAAGTATGTTGTGGAGATTCTAAAAAGATTTGATATGTTGGAGTGTAAAGCCGTGGCCACTCCCATGGACTCCAACTTGAAGTTATTAGTTAATGACTCATCAGAATTAGTGGACATAACTCTATATAGACAAATCATTGGGTCATTAATGTATTTAACAAATACTAGGCCAAATATATGCTTTGTTGTAAATACCCTGAGTCAGTATCTAGTAGAACCTAGAAAGGTTCACTTAATAGCTACAAAGCATGTAATGAGGTATCTAAAGGGTAGGTTAGATTTTGGTCTATATTATCTTGGAAATCATGAACTCAAATTACATGGTTATTCAGATTCTGATTGGGCAAGAAGTGTCTCAGACAGAAAGAGTACATCAGGTGGATGTTATGGTCTTGGATCTGCCATGATCTCATGGTTCAGCAAGAAACAATCTAGTGTGGCTCTCAGTACTGCTGAAGTAGAATATATAGCTGCCTGCTCTGCTAGTTGTGAAGCAATATGGCTTCGAAAGCTATTATCTGGAGTGTTTGACTTAGAAATGGATCCCACTATGATCATGTGTGACAATCAAAGCTGTATTAAGATGACAGAAAATCCAGTGTTCCATGATAAATCAAAACACATAGAGATCTGATATTTCTACATACGAGATATGGTGCAGAGAGGAGCTATTAAACTCGAGTATGTGAATACTGAGGAACAAATTGCTGATATATTGACCAAACCTCTGTCTCAAGTGAAATTTGAATATTTTCGAGATAAGCTTGGTGTGGTTCAAAAGGACCCTCCTTGAAAGGGGGAGTGATATAGTCACTGATGATGAGATTTCCCTCATCGACAGCAAGGTCGACGATGAGGATACCTGTTTATTACACCTAGATATTTACATGTGCTTAGATTACTTAGATTTAGGATACTTATACTTAGAATACTTATATTACTTGTTGATGAGGATATTTCTTACATATTGATGTATTGATGAGAGTACTTGTATTATTACATGTATTGATGTATTGATGAGAATACTTGTACTATTACATATTGATGTATTGATGAGAGTACTTGTATTATAACATGAATTGATGTATTGATGAGAATACTTGTACTGTTACATATTGATGTATTGATCAGAGTACTTGTATTATTACATGAATTAATGTATTGATGAGAATACTTGTACTGTTACATATTGATGTATTGATGAGAGTACTTGTATTATTACATGTATTGATGTATTGATGAGAGTAATTGTACTGTTACATATTGATGTATTGATGAGAATACTTGTATATACATGTATTGATTAATGTACTTGTATGGATGAGGATACTTGTACCTGTATTGATGAGGATACATGTGAGGATTGGATCATCCTTGGACTTCAGTCCTAAAGTGAGCCGTAGACATATGTCTTCGAGAATGAAGTCCTTTGTGGACATGTGAGGATTGGATCATCCTTGGACTTCAATCCTAAAGTGAGCCGTAGATAGATGTCTCCGAGAATAAAGTACTGAATGAATAGGTAGGGGATTATATCATCCCTGGACTTCGGTCCCAGAATTGAGCCGTAGACTGGGTCTCTGAGAATAAAGTCCTGAATGAATAGGTAGGGGATTGTATCATCCCTAGACTTCGATCCCAGAATTGAGCCATAGACTAAGTCTCCGAGAATAAAGTCCTGAATGAACAGGTAGGGGATTGTATCGTCCCCAGACTTCGGTCCCAGAATTGAGCTATAGACTGGGTCTCCGAGAATAAAGTCCTGAATGAACAGGTAGGGGATTGTATCGTCCCCGAACTGCGGTCCTAGAATTGAGCTGTAGACTCTGTCTCCGAGAATGTAGTCCTGAATGAATAGGTAGGGGATTGTATCTTCCCCGGACGTTGGTCCCAGAATTGATCCGTAGACATTTGTCTCCGAGAATTGATGATAGGACTGTATCGTCCCTGGACTCTTGGTTCAAAATGTACGAGATGGGATTGCATCGTCCCTAGACATGAGACTTGTCTTAAAGTGATAAGGATTGATCATCCTGGAACTTGATCTGGATTGTATCATCCATGGACCCATGTCCTAAAGAGAGCGGGATTGATCATCCTGTAATATGATCGTGTGATGACGATGATGATGATCGTATGATGACAATGACAATGATCGTGTGATGACGATGCTGATGATTGTGTGATGACGATGTTGATGATCGTGTGATGACGATGCTGATGATCATGTGATGACGATGTTGATGATCATGCGATGACAATGATGATGATTTTGATGTTCCAGTAACTGGTTGAGTTACTGATGATGATGTATTGAAGAAAGCTTCCGATGATTTATAGATGTATCATGTATGATGTAGTCGATGACTCCTTGCTCTTGCAGATGTTGTTATAATATCCTTCTCGTTAAGGGGGAGTGTTGAATATTGTAACTTCTAAGAATATTATATTTTGTACTTTATTATTCCGGAGATGCTTCATCCCTCCGAGGAAATTCTATTATGTATCTGGAGATGTTTATTCCTCCGATGAAGTGTTGTAACCAACATTATTAGACCCACCATGTGGGGGTCGGCCCTGAGTTTATTATTTAGGGGTTATTAGACTTCACTAGAAGAGTTCGGCCCCATTAGGGATTTTGGTCAGTCAGGAACTAGTATAAGTAGAGGAGGAGAGCTCCTCATTTGACACACTTGCTCAACTCAAAAAGTAGCGCACTTGTGTTTGAAAGGTCTACATAGGAGGAAGAGAAGGAGGTCAAGTCTTGGAGCACATCTTGTATTTTGGCTGATCATCTTATTGAGAAAAGCTTTGCTGGGTTTTCTACCCCATGAGGGTTTCCTAGGGTAAAATCTTTGTCTATCTTGTGATTATGTTTCTTTCAATGATCTTGCTAGTCAAATTAGTTTAAACTTAAAAATAATTGTGATATCAAATTCTTGTAACAGTAACAACCATATAGTAACTTTAGCATTCGTGATTGGTTTATTCATTAAATATTTGATGGAAGAAAGATCAGTGTGCACAAAAGTGGAGTATCCAGTAGTGTAGTGTCTAAATTTGTTGATGGCATAAACTATGGCAAGGAATTCTTTCTCGATGATAGTATAGTTGAGTTCAGCAGGAGATAAGTTCTTGCTAATGTAATAAATTGCATAAGGAGCATTACCTTCCTGCTATCCCAAAACTGCTCTAATGGCAGTGTCTAAAGCATCTGAAGAAATATGAAAAGGCAGAGCCTAGTTGGGCCCTCATAATATGGGTGTTGTAGATAGCCTTTTCTTTAGCTCAGTAAACGCTATTTGTCATGCATCATTCGAAACAAACTGTGCATCCTTCATCAACAATGTAAACAATGGAGAAGATAGTTTGGAATAATTTTCTATGAACCTTCTGTAATAGCCAGCATGCCCCAAGAAGCTATGTACATATTTTTGTGTTCCAGGAGTTGGTATATTTTCAATTACTTTGATTTTGTATGGATCTACTTGGATACCATCAGAAGAGATGAAGTTCCCCAGGGCAATGCTCTCACTCATCATCATATGGCACTTTTTTGTGCTTAAAGAGAGTTGGCTTTGTTCACAGCATTTTAACACCTTTTCTAAATTTTTCAATTCTTCGTCATAACTATCACCATATGGAGTAAAGTCATCCATGAAAATCTCCTTGCAATCATTTACCATCTCTGAAAAGATTCCAATCACTGCTCTCTGAAATGTGGATGGCGCGTTACACAACCCAAAAGGAAGTACCAGGTATGCAAAAGTACCCTAGGGACAGGTGAAAGTGGTTTTGTCTTGGTCTTCCGGAGCAATCCAGGATTTTGTTATAGCCACTAAAGCCATCCAGAAAGGAAAAATACTTCTTCCCCTACAAGGTATCGGGACCTAATCAATAAAAGGTAAGGGAAAGTGGTCCTTCTGTGTTGCTTTGTTCAATTCTCTATAATCCATGCAGACCCTCCATTTCCCATTCTTCTTTGGCACAATCACGAGTGGAGAAACCCACTCACTGTCTAAAATCGGGTATATAAATCCTGCTTCCAAAATTTTTTGGATCTCCTCTTTCACTATGTCCCTTACGTTCGAGTTCAACCTTCAATGTGGTTGACACACAGGCCTGGAGTCGCTCCTAATATAAATGTGATTGGTTCACATATTAGAAGGAATACCTTTCATGTCTGTGTACTCCCAAGTGAAAGCTCCTCTTCATTGTTTCAACAAAGTGATTAGCTGTTCCAGCTCACTGGGCACAAGGTTTGGATTGATGTTCAATGTTTTCCTTGGCTCAATCTCTACTAGAACACTTTTTGAATTTTTGAGTACTGGAATTATATTGGCATCACTGACTAGAGTTTCTTCTGTAAGATTTTCTTGTTCTTTCTCATCAAATGTACTGTTGAGAATCTAGTAAACATGCTTATTGACGGATGTGGGCTCACTGATGAAACTATTAATGGTATCGTCTTATGTTTCATCCTTAAACGTTAAGGCACTCCTAATCGTTAATAACGACTGAACACCTTCCTTCTCCTCCAAATCTACCCAAAGTGGAGCTTCAGTTTCTGTGCTTGGTCAAGCTGGAGGGTATAAGGTTAGGCTTTTGATCTCAACCCCGTCTGAGATGGTCATAGATCCTGACTGATGGCTGATACAGGCATTTGCTTTGGCCAACCACGGTCTTCCCAGGATTAGTGGGTGTCCCCCCAACTGAGATTTCGACTATAACACCAAGAAGTCCGCACGGTATTCCCACGAGTCAACATAGATTACAAGGTCATCTAGGATCCCCTCAAGCTTGATTGTTGATCTATCAGCAAGTTCCAAAATGGTAGGGGTAGGTCAAAGGTTAGTGATTCCAAGTTTCTTAAAAGTTTCTATGGTCATAATGTTAATAGCCATGCCTAAGTCTACCAAGACGTTGGGGATTTGTGTGTTTCCTATGTGAACTGTCACAGTAGGATTTCCAGGGTCATCGTATTTTTCCACAGGAGTCTTCCCCATTATCAATTTGGAAATTTTTCCCAATATGTGGATAGTGGGAGGATCCCTAGGCTTTCTTCCTTGTTTCTTGACACACAAATCTCTAATAGTCTTAGCATAAATGGGCATGTCATGGAGGGCTTGTAGCAGTGGAATCTTGACATAAAAAATTTCCAATTCCCCTAAGAGATTGAATTGAGGTTGTTCCATTGTTTTCTGCCAGCCCAATCATTCAGGATTCGACAGTTCTCTCATCAATTGTGTAGGTTGTGCTTCATCGTGTGTTACTTCCAGAGTTTCAGCCATTGTTTCGAAAGGAATGTCAGCATCCTCAATAATGGGGATTGTTGAATGAACCATTTTCTTAGAGTGCTGATTCACTCTAGTTTTAGTCACTGGCAATGGAACATCCTCAATGATGATGGGTTCCACTACCCTCCCTGATCGTATTTGTATATCGTTGAGGGAACTTGGGAAATGGAATACGTAGGCATGTTGGCAGTCTCAAACTGATGGACTCCTTTATTGTTTGGGTTCGGGTTAGATTGTGCAGGTAGATGTGGTCAAAGTGGTGCATTCATAGGTGCAACATTGTTTTGGAATTGCAGCTGTGGCTATTGGTAGTGTTGGTGAGGATACTTTTGAGGAGGGTATTGTTGATACTGAGTCTAGTGATGGGGAAAGTTATTTCCTTGGTAAGAATTTCTCCAGTTGGAATTCCAAGGAGCTTGATTGTTTGACTGTTGTGACAATGGTATCCAAGAATTAGGATTTTGCATTGGGTTCTGAGATGGATGCCACCGATTATTAGAATAATGTGAAGGGAATTGCGTATTCATATTATTCATATTATTCAGAAAAAATGATGGGTCATGATTCATACCTTGATTGCGAGGCTGCCACAGTTTCTTCTGTGCAATGAAGTAAGCTTGTTCCACATCTGAAGTGGATGTCTTTAGAACTGCTTTGACCTTGGGTAGTGAGGGACATTCCTTGGTGTCATGCTCCAACTCACATATTCTACATATTTCTGCTTTGTCCAGCGGGCATTCCTTCAGTGGGTGCTTTTTCCTACATTTGGGACAGAATACACTGAGCGTAAGATCTTCTATTACTTGCCTTTGTTTTGCTCTCAAGATATCTAACTCTGAGGAAATGGAGCTCATCATATCATTTTTAAAATTCTCCAACAAGTTGCCTATCTCTGCTCGAGTGGCTCCTCCACTAGCTGACTTCTATGTCCTAGTGAAGACATCCTGATCTTGATCCTTGTCTTGTTTGTTAGTTCCAGAGGATCCCCTTGAGTACCTTCGACATAATTCAACGATCTTCTCGAAGGGTTCTTCTGAGATGTCCCCTTTCCCCAACAAATTCAACATATCAAGGTAATCTTAAGTACATCTTTTCCAATCTCAGTGTGTCCAAACCTTTGTAAATTGTACAACAATATTTCCACAAAGTCTTCCAAGCTCTCCTCTTCCTTCTAAACCATTTTAAACAACTCTTCCTTTCTATCCCCGGTTCTACAATATTCTTGATATTTAGAAAGAAAGGTATGTTTCATTTGGTCCCAAGTAGTAATGGTCTCACGACCTAGACTCATGAACCAGCCCAGAGCATTTCATTTCAAGGTGGCTGGGAATAGTTTCAGCTTCTGAGCACTAGAGGTATAGTCGCAGCTATGATAGAGGATATCAAACTCAAAAAGAAATTCATCAGGATATTCAAAATACTTACCATGGAAATTCGGGAGAACTGATGGTGAGATGTTTTTCATATGAGCTGCTCCAGGTGTCTGGAGGATAGGGAATTCTAATGTAACCACAGTATTCCCAGGATGATTATCTTCCACTTCTTCTTCCTGGTTCTCCCTATGTTCATTCTTGCCTTCCTGTTCTCTATTGCCCATGTTGTCAGTCCAAAATTTAATGGATTCATTTATGCATTCTTCCTCTGCCCTTGCTTCTTCTTCTATCCTCCTCTCTTCTTCTCACCTTCTCTCTTTCTCTGCTTCTCGGCGAGTCCCCAACCACACTTCTTTAGTAACTCTAGTTCCATTGGTATGATAAATCTCCTCTCCATCAGGTACACCCACGATGCTTCCTTTGTCTTTAGGAGGTTTCTTTTCTGCAATGGGAGTTGATGGTCCCGTTGTATTCTCCACAGTTGATGCTGAATTCTCATGATTGGGAGGAACATAATTTCCTCTTCCTGTAGACGTCCGCAGTGGTCTAGTAGAAGAATCAGCTTTAGCAATTATATCATCAATAAATGTTGATCTTCCCAGTCCTGCGTTACGACCTCGGCCTCTTCCACCTGTAGTGTTAGTATTCAAAGGGGGTTCCCGATTTGTTTTTCTTGTATTCATGCATGTTGTAAATGATTAAACTAAAATGAAATAAAATAAAACCAACTACTAACTATGTCTATCAATTACCATCCCCGGCAACGGTGCCAAAATTTTGGTCACCCTATATGTCAATTAATTACAACTAACACACAGGATGCTCAATATAAATTGTCAAACCCAGGGAGGTCTTTTATTTCAATGGAAATAAGCACAATCTATGCATAAACATCTCTAGTAGTTGATTGAATAAATGAAGATGATAATCCTACCTATCTGTTCAGCCAAACTCATTCCATAAAGAAAGCTAATCTAACTCATACATCTAGGAATTCAAAGTACAACTACCTTCCTACATAAATCAACCTAGCAGTTAATGATCTAAGAATGAAAATGAACTAGATTACTTTTGCAAGAAGTTAAATCCTATAATTATCAAACTACAACATTAAATCTTTACCAAAATGATCCATCCAGTAGCTACTGTTACTCAACCATAATCTGCCTAATCTATAAATTCAATAAAGATACAACAGCAACCAGAATTAAGAATTAAACCTGAACTATAAATTGATAACCATTGGAAATCCTAAGAAGCATAAATAGCTGAAAGGAATGAAATATTAGCTTGGTTGTAGTAGCTATTGTACACACATGCATAATCAAACTAACCTACACAGTCGATTGTCACACTATGTTGTTCCAACTATTCATAATGGAAAGAATAAACTACCAATAAAGAATGCAATCATAAATCTTTGTTGCAGCTATCAAAAATATGACTAATACAATTCCACAACACACAACAGGAAATGAATTAATCTAACTACCTACTTAACTCGGCAATCTATGTGAGAAGGCGGGCCCTGGCCTTCTAACATAGACGCCGTGAACTACCACGAATTAAGACACAGAAATGGAAGTAACTCTGGTCTTCATTTAAGATGGTAATTCACAGTCTCAGTTCGCTATTACAGCCCGTACAAAATGATAATTAACCAACCCTAGACTCCGAGCACCTTCCCATATTTATATATGGAGAATACAATTCGTGATCCACTAAAATCATGCAGCAATGAAGATCTCTGATCTTCATGCTGCAAAGTTACAGCTAAACTGTTACAGCCGTATTGAATGAGGCTGTTAATCATGAAGGATGTTGTTACTCTGGCAATCAATGGATCAACGGATTAGCAAATTGGAAGGCGCCCTGTATGTTGCAGCTATGCCCTATTTCAGCGACCTGTTATAGCTTCACGTGGAGAGATGCATTGTCCCTTGAAATATGAAGAATCAAATCAGAAGAGTAACAGCTGGCACCATGTACGATTCTTTCCCAAGGCATTATGGCTGATACACCTGTGCTTTGATCTTAACTTAATGAAATCAACACAAGTTAGCATAAATCGAAGGCTAGAATCTATAACCATAACAATCTTAGGCATTTAATTAAATGAAACAATAATGATGTATGCCTTGTCAGGACTGCTGATTAATCTGGAAAAAGGCATGTATATGGTTTATGAAAGTGGGGTGTAACTAGGCAAAATGCTGAAATAGGTATGGTAAAAAAGGGCATTTCCAAGGCCCAACAACTGCATGCATATTCTTGTTGTTATTTTGTTTCATAATTATAAACAAAAAGGAAAAACAAAAGGATTTTTACATTTGCATTTGCATAGCTTCTTATTTAGTGTGCTTTCTTTCGGTTTGATTGCATAAAAGGAATGTTTGTAACCAGATTTGATTTTGGAGTGTATACATATTCTTGTTGGGATCTTTTTAAGCTAATTGTGTTGGATTGATTGAAAAAGGAAAATAAATATCTTCTCTCCCATAGATAGAAGTTCATCAAATGGAAAATAAGTGCATTGTCATTCTTGCATCTTTTCTATCGTTTGGTTCTAGGGTCTTTCACATCACCAAGTATCACTCCATATACCTGCTTGAGTAATCAATAGACATAAAAGAAAAGCACTTAATTAAAATATGTTAGACATTTTTCTTTTTGGTATAGAAAACCAACATTATCTTAGAGTGTAGGGCCTTGGATCAGGATTGCGAAGACACTCTCCAAGACCATATAAAGCAGGTAGAGTCACTAAAGAGAGAAAATCCATCATTAGCGAGAGACACTTGCCGAGAAATATCATCTAACACATGAGTCAAGCACAAGGTCAATCTAGGTGCATTTGAGAGATATCCCGTCATTGGTGTGCTTTGTGGGTTCTTACATATATTGGGGCTTGGTTGGTTGGAAGTCCTCAGGGTGACACCTCATGGCTGGGGTTCAAGTCTTCGACATATGTCACACATTCCTTTCTCACACATCTAAAATTGACTTACGACTATTCTTCCCGGTCATCGTTTCATGAAGTGATAGACATAGTTTCTTTTCCTAGGTATCTACATGGGTGACTACAAGTGGGAAGTTATTGTGGTACCTGAGACAAATGATATATCATCTACTTTCTTTTCCTTGGGGGTTGTCTTGTGGATGATTGAACCTTGGATTCGAGGGAGTAAGATGGGTTATCTTAATTGTTTCTCACCTCTTCGCTAGTGGATTGAAACCTAACTTCGGAAGGTTCCTTTGATCCAATTGGTTTTCTTGTTGATAACCTAGATTTTTTCTAGGGTGTGTTGTGATTTTCTGTTGTAGTTGGCCGTAAGATTGTTCATTTTATTTTACATTTCAATTATTCACCATGTCCAATCTATCGATTCATCAATCTCGATGTATTAAGGGCCTCTCTCCTGTCAAGGAGGAACCTCCATCTATTCGAAGGTGAGTCACCTCTGCAAAAGGGGTAAGAGACAGTAAAATCTGAAAGTGATTCGGTTCAAAGCACCCATTTTGACATTGAAGTTGTGGACGAAGGTGTTGTTCCACACTTTAACCCACCTTTGACCAATCCTTTCAACTTCATACTTGAGGAAGTTCAACCTTTACCTGGTGATACCTCTTCACTCTTCAGTTATATGATGTTTGGGACCTCATCCGCTTCAGCTATTGAAAAACCCATCCCATCTTCCCTTGTTAGTGGAGGAGGAACTTCAGTTAATTCTCCACAACCATCTACTAGTGGGGTAAATGTTCCATCCACTGCACCCAATACATCTACTTTTTCCCTTTGGGGAACATCGTCCATACCTACTGTTTCACCCGTTGGTTAGTCCAATACTCCTCCATCTAGTGGACCATCACCACAATTCTCCTCAACTTTTTTTTTGGTGGGGGGGGGATACTCCTATATTTAATAATGGTAGTAGTCACCAAGCCACCATTAGCATGTCTACAGGGAGCCCTATCATTGCAAATGCAAGATTTCCTTTTGGGTGGAACTCATCTACAAGGGCAAGCAACCCACCTCCCTCTGAAGGGGGGAAACATTTTGGCAGCACTCAACCCATGGGACGGTCAAGTGTTCCTAGTAATACTCCCTTTACTAGAAACAAACATATGTCTGGCAGTTTACCTTTCCAAGCAAGTGGTAATGTTTCAGGTAGTTTCCCATCTACTAGGGGCACTAATGCTCCTAGTGGATTCCCTTTTCTTGGGGGTAACAGACAATAGCCGCAGCACCTATGTTGGAGGAGTTCCCTATCCTAGTGGTAGCCATTCACCTTGGGGTAGTTCTATTTATGGGAACAATCCCTTCGTTGGGGGGAATCATCCTTATGGGGGCAATCAATTTACTGGGGGAAATCCTTCTTATGGAGGGAATCAATTTCCTGGGGAAAGTCATGCTTCCCCAAGTTTGTATGCTTCTGGAAGCCAATATATGGGGGAACCTTACGGCCCAATGGGCCTTAATACCCAATTACCTTTGACACAGAATCCATTTGCCAACACGCAACTACCCTTTTTAGCTACTTTGGATTTACCGGATTTGTCAAGGTTAACCAATGACCCCATTTTGCAAAACCCCTTATGGATAGATATTCCACACAAGATCCCTATAGATATACCTAAGTTTGATGGAAAATAGGGGAAGATACATCCACTCCTGTTATCGCATAACATTTGTGGTGTGTCTCCAACTCTATGTTGGATGACAATATTAAATTATGTCTTTTCCATTGGACCCTAATCGGGATTGCATCCAAGTGGTACATTGAATTGCAAACCGCCTCCTATTCTAGATTCAATGTGCTAGTGATGTATTTCTTAACCCACTTCCAATTACCTATCCGCTATGAAACATGAACATATCTTTTGACATATTTGCATTAAAACACCTCCACCCATATTTCTAAGTATAATCATGAATGGATACGAAGGCAGAGGCTTGTAAAATCCACCATTTTTTATCAGGTATTAGCCGATTGGTTTACGAAGTCACTTTTACCTCCCATTGCTCATGATGTTTCCATGGCTAGGGTAGTAACTAAAGAGAAAGATATACCTCACGCCCAACATTTGGATTTGATATATTCACAATTGGGCACCTTATACAACATAATATTGAATGCTCCTCAACAGTCAACCGATCCATCTAGACCTACGCCCGAACCACATGCCGATGGTGTTGTTGGTTCTCTCTCTACTGTTTCAGAAAACCAGTTAAGTGGGCATCTTAACTAGCTTGCAATCTGGGTATTTTTTAAGGATTCTAATATTATACTTAAGTATAGTATCCTAAGCGGTTATTTTGGATTGAAAAAAACATGTATATAGATAGGTAGGTGAATATTAATAATGAAACATACAATTTACTATTGAAATATGTAATTTTTGGCAAATATTATGATAAAAAACACATTTTATGTAAATATAGGCGATATTAGAGACTAAAAATGACCAAATAGCGAATTTATTTTTTGAAAAAAAGCCCCAAAAATAGCCAATTGGAAAAATTTCGCCCCGAAAAACTACCATGCTTGCCATTGCCAATCCACCCATTTTAACTACGTATACTACCAAACCATCTACTAATCCATCACAAACCTATGAAGTAAACACCATCAAATATCAACCAAACAAATCTCAACAATATGGAGGTAAAAAGAAGAAAAGCATGACCCAAAACCCTTCTAATGAGACCAAAACAAAAAAAGCACCACCCCCTAATGTTGGGGGAAACAAGAAGGGAAGGAAACCAAAATCCCCATACAAAATTTGTGGAGGTGATCATATGATTCATCTATGTCCATGCTTAAAAGAAATCAATGATTTCATCGCTCATAAATACTCCACCCCACTTCATGTCGTGTTAAATCATCCTTTCCCTCATCAACAACACCAACAAATGGTTGTTGCAAATCCTCCACTTTTGCAAGGGGACAATGGAGTTCATCCTCCCAAAGGGGATGGACCATCAAACGTGTTTTTATTAGAGGAAACAATCTCCCTTACAACTCATAACCGCAACTATGAGAAACTTGAGACCAACTCTCCTGAAAAGGACTCGACTTCTCCATACCAACCAAATGGCTCTCTTCAAATAGAGAATCTTGCTCTTGAAATAGTCAATCTCCCTCCTAATTGAGTACTTCAACGAATAACACATAATCCCAATGCTTGAGCTTCTCAGCATTACAGTATTGTTGAATATTTATCTCAAGCCCCTTGTGCCATGTTTGCTCTCAAAGTATTGCAAAGTTGTCCTGCACAACGAAAATCGTTGTTGTCGACCATTAGGGGGG
Organism: Larix kaempferi; assembly: GCA_027924585.1. Taxonomy (NCBI): domain Eukaryota; kingdom Viridiplantae; phylum Streptophyta; class Pinopsida; order Pinales; family Pinaceae; genus Larix; species Larix kaempferi. The sequence continues at coordinate 7,711,060 of BSBM01000240.1, read as the reverse complement.
TTGACCCAATGAAATTTTTTTTTTTTTTTTGACATGGAACATATCTAGCCAAAGCTCTCCCACTAGACAGCCTTTTAGATACAAGTCGTTGTACGGGGGAAAAACATTTTTCATACCATTATTGATGAGGGAGCCTCCACTTGTGTTATGTCCATCTAATGTCGACATGCAATAGGATCTCCTAAGCTTGTCCAATCCTCTACTTCTTTGAAATCCTTTGATGTTCGTACTTCTACACCACATGGAATCATTCGTTCCTTGCCTATTGAGATTGGGGGAAAAGATGCCACAGTGGATGTTGAAGTGGTTGCACCTCTTGACTATAATTTGTTACTAGGGTGTAGTTGGTTTTATGCCATGAAGGAGGTAGTCTCGTTGGTCTTTCAACTTATTTTCTTCCCACATCAAAGGAAGAGAGTCACTATAGATCAACTTGATTACTACATTCCTAACTTATGACTCACTCCTAGTAGTAACATTCCCTTCGTAGGTGATTCCATGAAGAGTTATGAAAGTGTGGGTGTTGGTTTGTTTAAAGATTCCTTATTGATGGGTACTTTCCCTTTTCCAGCACCTAATTCCTCAAAACAATAAGCTCCCATTTTTATGATCTCTTCCATTTTTAATGATTCCCTTGGTTCATCCGATCCTTAGGTTATACCAAATGCTATGGAAGTAGATTTGTTAGGAGATTTGATGCCATTGTCAATGGTCAAAACTACTTACCAATTTATTCAGTCCAATCTCGTTGACCCACTCGTGATCATCACTGAGTTGTTGATATCTATCCTTATGTTGTGCCTTGTTCATCCACTTCCCCGCTCCTTCACATGACTTTCTAACGAATGTTTTACCATCTAATGAAGAAGTCATGGAATTCATGGCTTCATTTAACAAGCCTTGAGAGGATATGCATCATCATGCATCTTTCCTTCCAGATTCGGTAAAGATGGAGGAAATTCTTCAATATCCTAATCCTCACCCAATTGTTGATCTCGATGTTGATTTAGATCCTCACCCAGTTGTTGATCTTGATCCTGATCCCTTACCCACATGGGACTATTCTTCACCAATTTTGAATGAATTTTTTTATTATATATTACCTTTGTATGAGACCCTTATGGAATTCATGGATACTCATGAAAATCCTTGGGAGGAGGAGTACCATAGTGCATCTCTTCTTCCCGATTAGGAAATGGTGAGAAACCTTATGCATACCCTCATTGCGACCACCCAACCCTTATGAACCATCCTTACAAAGTTAAAAGTGTGGTCCATCAAGGAGCATATGAGTTAGCCGATTATGATGGTGACCCTTGTGGGCCCCTATCAAATATTATTTTATCCCTTTCTCAAACTCGTTAAAACGTAAATGAAAAAGGCACCTTATGGAACATTTTTCTATATCTTCTTTGAGCTCCTTAAAAAATAAAGATGGATCCAAGTTGACTTGTCCTAGCTCGTTAAAATTACAAGGATAAGGTGCACATGGAGTTATCTTTAAGCTATTTTCCAACTCCTTAAAATTGAAAAGATTGTCGAGTAAGCTTGTTTCTTTCACATTCATTAAAAGGTTTTGAAAGAAAATCCATCTAGTTTACGTTTACCCCTTTTTTGGGCTGCATGGATTAATTACGAAAAAAGAACACTCTATTCAACTTTGGCTAGAAGCGTATTTCATCATATCATTTAATGCTTTCTCAAACGGAGCAGGGCTTGATAGTGGCTTTTGTTTATGTTTTCCTCTTCAAAATTTAAGATCAGAATGACATTTGATCAATTATGTAGAAGAATTAAATATCCATCTGTTGTGATGTTAAGGATTCTTTGTTGAAAAGATAATGAACATTGTCTTATCCCAAGATATTTCTTGATTTACTGTCTGACATTATATCATGAACTGATTTGCTATAAACTTATAAATTTTGTGTCAATCATATAATCAAGTGAAACATAAGCGACAGATACATCGAAATGAGTATTCTCCCTACGCAAGAGGTGCCATAGCATTATGTGAATTATGGTCCTTCACATTTTATATAATTGGGTTAATATTTAGTTTTACCTGTGATTATATTGTTTTTTTTCAAGAAATAATTGTTAAGAACCATAGATGTGTGGCTCATGGCATTACAACAAGAGTTAAGATTGGATTTTTCTTGATCTTCTGTAGCCCATTTCACAATAGAACACATGATAAGTCTTATTGTATTTGTAGATCACCTTGGAGAAAATCATTTAAAGTAAGTTTTCCTCTTGTGCCCTAGAGAGAAAACGAAATGCTTTGTAGATTTACGACACTATTTGAAATGATTACTAGAACACTCAAAGAAAATCGTATTTGAATTATGGTCTATTGGTTATGTGTAGTTTCAAGTCTTCCACTTTTTTTTGTTCAGGATGAAGTAGATGTAGCATTGGACATTTTGAAATTGCTAAAGTTGCATATTTCATCAAAATGAAATCTCGTGATGAGAACAAGGATCAAGATAAAGACGATGTTGGATTCCAAACTTTAGTGATCTCTCTGAAGGATAATTTCTATGCTAAATTTGATGCATTGGTGGGAGTCTATAGAGATTTTGAAAGAAGGTACAAAATTTTCATAAACCTAACTTTGTGGTAAGACTATTGATAGGATTATGAACTAATTTTCTTCTTTTTTTGTGTGATGCAATTGCTCCAGCACTATAACGCACTACCACATGAGCTATGAACTATACAAAGACGATAAAGTCTAGAAATTTACCCCTTCTCACCAAAGGATTTTTTTTCTTGTAGTGGGTCTTTGCTTTTGTGTGAAAGCTGACTTTTTGCATGCATTTCCATTGTTATTTCAAGCCATCACAATGGTTTTAGCTACCATATCATTTTACCCATTAGTGTTCCTTTTAAACTTGACATATTAAGTTATCTTTTGAAGCCTTGAAGGTCAATTTCTATAGCTATGGCATATATTTCATCTATTGTATATGAAAGTTGTATGTTGAATTGCATGTTTTGTGAGCAATTTGTTTGTCCTATTAAAAGACCCAATATGGTCTTCCTTTGACTCATTTTATTGTCTTCATATGAGGCTTGGTTTGACCCAAGACACTCCATATTCCATACCTATGACTCACAACTTGTCTCATCGCTTTTAAAAGCAACCCATTTTCCCCATAATTTGACCTTGCATGTGCCCATTTAGTCATTTGCAGTTTTGCTATGCAATAAGGAATATAAAGGTTTTACGGGATATTTCCAGTGGATACTTGAATGATGTTGAGTGAACTCGGCCATATTTTCTCCTTGCTATACAAGTGGACCTCTTTTATATAATCTTGAGGAGCTAGCTATGATTGGTGGTTATGAAGACAAGTTGGTTGTTTACATGATTTGGTCTTGATGCAAAGTGGTACCTAAGTTGTATATGTTTACTTGAATGTGTGACTTTACTCCTACATGATATGATGATGGAAGTAGAAATTGAAGAGACATTGCAATCCATGGTTTCATTTTCTCGAATGCTTGTATGGCCATATTTGGGCATGGTTTATGCTTTTGAGTTTATATATGGAATTACAATTATTATTCCAACTTCCAATCATGGCTATGGATATGAATGAAAGCCATGAAATGACCATGACCATCCCAATTTTAAATACCTCTTGGCATTGCTTAGTGTAGTGTCAAAACTGTTTCCTTGGTCTAGTGATAGTTCATGAATAAGTGATCCATCTCCTTTCTTGTGCTTTTCTTTCCTTGTGTGGACTTTATATGCATTGTGTAAATGATTTTATATCCTATCAATGCTTCATGTAGCTTGCGTGAACCTTGTATGCATTGCTTGCATGATTTTATGACTTGCCAATGTGTCCTATAATGTGCATGAAACCCATGTGTGATGTTTGTTGTTTTTGTTTGCTTAGTGAGACATGTCTTATATTCATTTTGGCTCCTTTGACAAGTTTGTATTCTTGAGAAAAAACTTACTTTTTTGTCACCATTGCTTCTTTCTCCCCCACATAATCACTAATTAATATTTGAGCTACGAGCTTAATCAGGTTAATACAAAAAAAATCTCTAACAAACAAAACCAAAATAGAAGAGTTCAACAAATATAATTGTTGGAAGTTGACCAATCTGGAAGCATGTGCAAAATGATGGGGCTAAAACTTGAACATCATCTTCCATTAAAACCTATTTATTGTGTAGAAATACTTCCAAATAATTACAAATGATGTAATATGGGTGTTAATATTGCTACTCTCCCCAATTCTTAAAGGGTGCTAGCTCAATGGAAGAGCACTTGCCTTACAAGTAGGAGGTTGGTGGTTCGATTCCTCTATGCCCTAATGATATTGCAATATTGGTATTTCTAATAGAATATTTTTTATGATGATTTATATTAATGGATACAAAGGGGGTTTCAAAACGTCTTTGTATGTTGCTACGAGGGGGGTTCCACACCACCTCTATAAGTTGCTATGAGGGGGGTTTATCACTACCCCCATAGGAGTCTATGAGGGGGGTTTTAAATTACCCTCATAGGTCTATATGAGGGGGGTTATAAAGTGCCCCCATATGTTTGTTAGAGGGTGTTTTAGAGGGGTTCAAAACCGCCTATGTAATTTTGTAAGAGGGAGTTTTAGGGGGGGTTCAAAAACGCCCCCGCAGGTATCTACATGGGGGTCTAAAACCACCCCAAAGGTTTGTGAGAGGGATTTTTAGGGGGGGTTCAAAACCACACCTGTAGGTATCTATAGGGGAGGCTCCAAATTGCACCCGTAAGTATGTACAGAGGGGTAGGGAGGGGGTTAGAACCACCCCCAAAGGTTTGTAAGAGGGACTTTTAGGGGGGATTCAAAAATGCCTCCATCGATATCTAGGGGGGGTTCCAAACTGCCCCTATAGGTACCTACGGGGATGTGATTAGAAACTGCTCCCAAAGGTTTGTAAGATGGACTTTTAGGGGGCGGTTTAAACTACCCCTAACGGTTACTTTTATGGGAGGGTTAAAATTGCCCCCCAAAAGTGACTTTTGGGGGAAGTTTTGATCTCTTCCAAAACCACCCCTAAAATTCCATACTTTTAGCATCGGTGTTATTGGGGGCGATTTTGTAAAGAATACCTCCAAATCCAAAACCATCCCCAAAAGTGATGTTTGGGGGTGGAAGACAACCCCCCCTAAAAGTCAAAATTGTAGTAGTGATGCATCAGCGATGATCAATTTGACGAGTTTTTTGCGGTCATTGAAGGGGATGGTTGCTCCTTGGATTAGAAATAAAAATATTACTCTATATTAAGGCCCTCATTAAGGAATATAACTATAACATCCCAAAAATCTAAAAATCTAAAAAAAATTCAGAGTGGCATTAAGTACTACAATAACTATGCGGAATTATAATCAAAGATAACCTATTTTCTATGCAACACTTTAATGATAACACTTTTCTATTTTATTTAAGGACATGTTACTTTAATAACTTGTGTAAGTTTGTGTCCAGCTTATGTGTATTTGTTTTATATTTATTAAATGCATCTAGATATTTATTACACCCTTCTTGTGTCTTAAATTCAGATATGATTACTTCTTTAAATGTCTAGACTTAAGGAATTTATGTTACTACTAAATTTATTATGAACACTAACTGATTTCTTTCTTAATGATGAAGGGGTCCTAAGGGCACCCCGAGGCTTACTTAGCTACTTAGCTAAAGCATTTGAACCTTTTTCACAGATGGAAGGTAAGATTGAAGCATCCTTTCAAGTATTACGAAGTATTTAAATAGGTCTTAGTTATACTTCAGTTAGCCGTCAATGATTTTAATAATAAAACCGAAAATACTCCATGGTGAGAGTTGTTTTTTATTTGAAACTTCAGATTAAGTCCTGTATAGTGCTCTTATAAAATTTCCTAATTACTATGCTTGCAAACTCAGAAATTGTATCTATTATTGTTTACTTATTACTGTAATGAGTCGTCAAGGAAGGTGAAGAGTTTTAGTTTTCGAACTTAATCCTTCAAACCCACACTTTGGATCAAATACTATGTATTCGTTTATGAAATGCAATAGTCATGTTCCTAAATACTTACTAAAGGGATCGCTATAAACTCTATGTTTCCATGTTTACCCTTAGTATTACATATTATATGTTCCAAACTTACTTATGGTTTTAATATGGAAAACTTGGACTTTTATGTTTGCAAACTATGCAATACCTAAATATTAAATTTTACATTTGATATTGTAATTCTAAGGCATTAAACAATAGTATTACCATAGCCTTGATGTGCACTCTATAGTTAATTACAAGGTTTGATTCTTAATGTTAATCCACGTGGAGATTCCAATGTTCAAGTTTACCATGCATTGTTTGTTGGACGAGGGTCACAATATGAAATCTTATTACCTAAGGTAGTGAGGCATTACAATGTTAATTGATCAATGCCTTAACCTAAGTTACGATGCAATGACAGGTTCTACGTATCACGATGATGATATCAAATGAATGTTTCACCTTGATACAACGTAACAAAGCTATGCTAAGGATGAGGGCTGAAATATTAACTGTGCCATTGATTATGATGGTAGGTTCCACACATGATGGTAGCTAAGACATTAAAGTGCAATTAAAGGTGTAGATGGTGGAATGCATATTGGCATCCACCGTGGAGATCTTCACGTGTTGTTTTTTGGTAGTAGTGATACCCTAACTGCCTCGAGCATTACTTCGTCGAAGTCATGACTTGGGCATTAATTTCTTTGATGTGAGTGGGATTTGGGAGAAGTCGACGGGCCTGTGATTTCTTAGGGTTTCATAACAGTGTTTAGGGCACTCCCCTGGTTTCGATACTACGACTTGTGGCTATGTAGAGTTCCTTTACAGTTCTAAAAGTCGAGCTTTTCCTTTGATGATTTTGCTAACAGTGTGCTCAGTTCTGGTTCTTGTCGAGGATGCAGGAGTGTTTAATACAGAACAAGTCTTTCTCTGCAACGTAAGTGTTAAATTATTTCTTTCCTTTCTACCATAGTGAATAATGTACAGCAGCATATGTTTTGAGTTATTAAACTTTGTCATACAAGTTTTAACCCTATTATATGTTACTATCGCAGGTAACTCTTCAGTTTGGTCTTCCATATACTAAGCAAGTGGAGGCAGGGCTTTGAAACCGGTAAGCCTTGGTGATTTACCGTGAGGTGCAACTTGGAAATATGCCAACCCTTGTTTGATTTTTAGCTGAACCTTCAGTCTAGCTACGGATTTTGTTACAGTTGTGATTTTTGAGCTGTATGGCCTAATTTGATAGAGAGGATTTAATCCTCATCCTACTTGTGTGTTGGCTTTGCAACGTTTCACTATGTAAACAATTTATAAAGATAATTGTACTCAGTTTGTTTTGAAGGGTTTTACCCTTGACCCAAGGAATAGAAAGATGATAACTATTTAAGATAATATGAAACTTGATTTTGTGTATAGAAATATGGTTAGGGTTTCGAAAAACTAGTCTCGTATTAAATATTTTGGGCTATTACGTTTTTTTTCAAAGGGTAAAACTGTCGGTAAAAAATACTTGTAGATAATAATATGTCTAAGTTGCAGAGATAATTCTTCGGAATTCGGTTAAGATATAAAGTGGTTAACTATGTGGTGTTTGAAACTTGACAAAGTTTACGAGAGATGAACCTGAGAGCAAATCTTTGGGCGGTCTATGTAAATTATGAAATGTTAAGTGATAGGATGAGAAGGGATGAGCCCATCCCTTTAATATAAGATGTTGAAATCGTTTCTATAATATTATTGTTTGTTGATTGAAGGCATTGAGCCTCGTTATGGTATCCTATAAGGCGATTTTTATGTTTAAAAAGGGTTAAGGGTTTCGGCTGTAAGGTAGGTTATACACCCTACCCAATACTAATTAATATTTTGATTTTATTTAGCTATAAAAACGATAAGGGTTTTTAATAAATAAAATTTAGTCTTTAGGGTTTAGATTATAAAGATTTTGTGAATTTAAACTCTGTCTTAGTTCTTCTATTTCAGTTTGATAAAAGTAGGAAAAACTATCTGAGTTTAATATTTAATAATAACTAGGGTTGAGTCTTGGAACATTCGTCCGAAATAGCAGTTGTTTTGAGTTTGAAATATCAATGATAAAATGTAAGAGATAGTAATAAAATATTCTAGGTATGTGGATTTCAACTTCCTGTAAAATTGTTTCGAATCGTAAATATTGATGAAAAGCTATAGTAAATATTTCGATTCTGCTAGTATTTACAATGTCTAAATAAAATAGCAGTTACTATGCTTTTCTATAGTTAGAACATGAGAGATTTCATTTTCGGTAGTAAACGGATAAGGAAAATTACATGTAACAATAACAAAGTTTATCAATGATTATTATTTAATCATTCAATCTTCTGCATATCATTTTTCTCATTTATTTTTAAACACCCTTCCCTATACTAGAGTATGTCACAATGACAGTGCGTGGAAAAATAAAGGGAAGTAACTTATTCTATCATTTCATAAAACTTCTTCAACTATTTACAGAATCATATTCAGAAAGAAAAAAAAACATTTATTTACTTCTGTATGATGATAACTATCAATATTCAGCTAATAAATCCTAAATCAATAGTTACACAAAATAAATTATAATTACTTAGGAAATGAAATAACAAGTAGAACCTGCAAATGTAGATAGGGTGGATAAAAAATAAAAATAAAAAAATTTATTTACTTCTGCATGATGATAACTATCAATATTCAACTAATAAATCCTAAATCAATAGTTACAGAAAATAAATTATAATTACTTAGGAAATGAAATAACAAGTAGAACCTGCAAATGTAGATAGGGTCGATAAAAATAAAAATAAAAAACATTTATTTACTTCTGCATGATGATAACTATCAATATTCAGCTAATAAATCCTAAATCAATAGTTACAGAAAATAAATTATAATTACTAAGGAAATTAAATAACAATTAGAACCTGCAAATGTAGATAGGGTGGATAAACACCCAAAGAATCTTGTTCCTCCCAACCTTCTCCAGAAGAAGCAGCAAATATATCTTGCTTCTTTGGACCCCCGAGCCTGTTTACTGAACCACTAGGTAGAAGACTCTATGTAAAGGAAAGGCACCCAGGTTGTTCTTCCAGCAATCAATGGAGACTTGCAATACACCTCTAAATAAACCTCTGCACTCAGCAGGAAACTCTGCACTTAGCAGAAGTGAAACAGACTTACACTACAACTCAAAACATAGCTTCCCCTCATCGAATCTCTTGTATGCATACAGCAGAACCACAAGGTAAATTTTCTCATCAGAAAAAAGTGTGAGCCTTTGCTAAAATTCGATGGCTTATAAAGTGCCTAGGTATTTTAGTGGTCAGTTTCAAAATAAAGGAGCCTCAAGCTCCAGTCCCATATTTCAAGGAACTTTGACCACATTTCAAGGGAGTTGTCCCATAACAACAGCTAGTTACTGAGTTCATGATGCTGCCACTTGTCCATTTCCTTCTACCCCAGATTCCATTCCACCTAGTGGGTCAGTAAACACTCTTTCAACAGTCTCTTTGGGTGAGTGTCTCGTATTTTATTTTATTAAATAATAATATTGTGAAATTACAGTCATCCTTGGCCACTTGGCCAAATATAAAACTTTACAATAAAAGTTAAGATAATGTTTTTTTTTCTCAAACATAAAATGTTTCAAGTAACGGGTATATTAAAAACACCCCCACTTAAGCTCAACATCGTCCTCGATGTTGCTTATTCTTCATCAGAGCCTCCCTGAAACAGAATTGGATATGTTGTCCACATATTACTTTCTAATTCCCAAGTAGCTTCATTAGGGCTAAGGTGCTTCCATTGCACCTTTACCTGCCCTATGGTATGATTTCGGAGCATAATTTCCCTCCTGTCGAGAATACAGTCTGGTTCAACCTAAAAATTTCCTTCAGGGTCCACCTGTATGTCATTCCAATGCAGCACATGAGTAGCATTGTGCACATACTTCTTAAAACAAAAATGTGAAAAACATTATGGATTCTTAAGTTAGATGGTAGAGCCAACTGATATGCAACTGGTCCAATTCGGGATAGGACTTCGAATGTCCCACAGTACCTTAGTGCTAGTTTAGCACAATTCCCAAGCTTAAAAGAACTTTTCTTGGGTTTTACCTTTACAAAGACATGATGCCCAATTTGAAATTCTCTTTCAGTTCGTTTCAGATCTACATAACTTTTTTGTCTATCTTGTGTGACTTTTAAATTTCCTTGTACCTGTTTCACGATTAGCTCCATCTCTCTTAACAAATCTAGTCCTAGCATTAATCTGTCAACGGGGTTATCCCAAGAAATAGGAGTACTGCATTTCCTTCCATATAAAATATCAAATGGACTAAGTCTAGCAGATGGTTGATAATGGTTATTGTAAGCAAATTCAACTAAATGCAAATAGTCTTCCCACTTAGCTGGCTGATCTTTAACATACATTCTTAACATGTCTTCTAAAATCTGATTAACCCTTTCAGTTTGTCCGTCAGTTTGTGGATGGAAAGAAGTACTGAAATTCATTTTAGTATTTAGACCTTTAAACAATGTTGTCCAAAAATTTCCAGTAAACTTGGAATCTCGATAAAAAATGATTACCTTAGGAATTCCATGTAAGCGAAAGATTTGCTTCATAAATACATCTGCAATGTTAGCAGCTTTAAAAGTAGTTTTAACAGGAATAAAATGAGCATATTTACTAAGTTTATCCACAACCACCATTATTGAGTCATTATGTTTCTTATTCTTAGAAAACCTGTTATAAAATCAATACTTATAATTTTCCACTTCCATTCCGGAATTGGAAATGACTGCAATAGGCCAGTTGGGTGTTGATGTTTAGCCTTAATTGTTTGACATTCAAAACACCTAGCTATATATTCAGCCACTTCATTCTTCATGTTGGGCCAAAAGTAATCATTTCTTAGCATAGTTATCATTTTCTGATAACCAGGGTGTCCTGAATAAGGACTTTTATGAACTTCATCCAAAATCAGCAGTTTAATTTTTGACACATTAGGTACATAAATTTTGTTTTTATAAGTCATTAAACCCTTTTTGTTAATGATGTAATATGTTATTAAATTTTCATATTCATTTTCAGCAACTTTACCTTGTAATTTCTGATAATTTTCATCTTGCTTAATTCCTTCTTCGATCTGATTTTTGAGATCTGTTTTAAATGTGTTGATTGCTACCACAAAACTTAATTTGGCATTTCTGCTCAAGGCATCAGCAACTTTGTTTTCTTTACCCTTAATGTGTTGAATCTTGAAATCATACTCGCTAAGGAAAGCTAGCCACCTAGCTTCCCTCACGTTAAGATTTGTTTGATCCAACAAGTATTTTAAGCCTTTATTATCTGTCATTAGTGAAAACTTTCTTCCAATCAAGTGATAGCGCCACATTTTTAGCGCATGTATCACGACTGCCATTTCTAGATCATAAGTTGCGTAGTTCTTTTCATGGTTTTTTAACTTCCTAGACTCATAAGCAATAACATGACCTTCTTGAGTTAAGACCCCACCAAGTCCATCGTTTCATGCATCAGTGCATACAACCACTACAACAACATATCCCTTTAGGGGCAGTTTTGGCTTGCGGGGGTCTTAGTAAAACCCCCCCTAAAATTTTTTTCAGACCTATGGAGGCGGTCTTTTAAAACCGCCCCTAAAAGTCATGGAAATTGGACTTTTGGGGGCGTTTTTTTAAATCCGCCCCCAAAAGTACTGAGATTTGACTTTTGGGGGCGGTTTTTGGAAACCCCCCCTAAAATCCCAATTCTCATAACTTTTGGGGGCGGTTTGTCAAAAACCTCCCTAAAAGTCATGAGAATTGAACTTTTGGAGGCGGTTTTTTTGGAACCCCCCTTAAAAGTCATGAGAATCAAACTTTTGGAGGCGGTTGTTTGAAAACCCCCCCTAAAAGCCTAATTCTCATAACTTTTGGGGGCGGTTTGTCAAAACCCCCACTAAAATTCATGAAAAATGAACTTTGAGAGGCGGTTTGTTTGGAATCCCCCTTAAAAGTCATGAGAATTGAACTTTTGGAGGCAATTGTTTGAAACCCCCCCCTAAAAGCCCAATTCTCATCACTTTTGGGGGCGGTTTGTCAAAACCCCCTTAAAAGTCATGAGAATTGAAATTTTGGAAGCGGTTTGTTTGGAACCCCCCTTAAAAGTCATGAGAATTGAACTTTTGGAAGCGGTTGTTTGAAAATACCCCCTAAAAGCCCAATTCTCATAACTTGTGGGGGCGGTTTGTCAAAACCCCCACTAAAATTCATGAGAATAGAACTTTTGGAGGTGGTATTTTTGGAACGCCCCTTAAAACTCATGATGTCAAAGTCTTTGATCTAAAACCTTGGTTATAAATAGACCAAGGTCAAAGTTTATTGTGTTAGTATGTTGATTTGGTGCAGTAGGCATGCTAGTGATTGGGTTAGGGGTTTGTGGGTTAGGGTTAGAGGGACACTGGCTTAAGGGGATATTTTCTACAATTTCATGATGTGGTAGGCTTTGGGGAGTTTTTGGATTAGAAGCGAGGCACCTAAGGGATCAATGGGTTAGTGAACAAGGGGTTTTGGTTTTGTTGGTACTAGTGCTTAAGTGGTTTATAAGTTATCATGTTATTCGTTTTGGGGCTAGATGTTAAGGTTAGGTATGAGGTGAGGGGGTTAGAGGTTGAAGCTTCCTAGGTGCATGAATTCGTTGCATGGATCAAGTGTGTCAAGTGCATGAGCCATTTACATGGGTTGGTTGTGTTAGCTCAGTGTCTAATTAGTGGCATTATTTATGGTGTCCATTTCAATATTTCTAACACAAAGGATGGTTCTCGTGGCCTGGATTATGGCATGTGAACTAAATTTAGGGTCTATTGCCATATTAATTTTCCATGGGATTGATGGTCCATGCATGTTAACCTAGATTACCACATAAGAATCTCTAGCCTACATGTGAGATCATCATGATTATCATTGTCACCATCGTCGATGTCATTGTTGTTGTTAGTTTGTCCATGGTTATGTAAACCAATAAACCAACCATGGTTTAATATTTATAGGTTAAGTAAACCAATAGTGGTTCTCATAGCCTAAATAATGGTCCATGGTTAATAAATTTACTATATGATTCGTGGTCCATGTGTAGGGCCATACACATAATTACTTTACCTTGCAAGCGAGATATTGTGGCCATTTCAATATTTGTAACATTGACGATGGTTCTCGTGGCCTATACCATGGCCTATAAACTAATTTTAGGGCCTAATACCATATTAATTTACTATGGGGTTGATGGTCCATGCATGTTAACCTAGACTACTACATATGACCTACATATGGAATATCTAGACTATATGTAACAATTCCCTATGTTTCTCTTGAGTGATGATTAAGGCCTTGCGACATCACATAATCTCTAAAGAGTGAATCTAATTTCAACTACAAGTGGGATATGTTGGTAATTCTTAGATCTGTAACACCACAAATGAAAATTTTCCTGCCAATTTCAACATGCTAGTAATTTTCATTCCATCACCCTTTCTTCTCATTGTTTTCCCCTTTTGTGAATGGTGACTCAAGTCTCCGCCTCCCATTCCACATCTAACAAATACTCCATTCTTCCACATATACACAGTTAAATGGAGAAAGTCTTCATGCACTTCTAAAATACCAGAAAAACCCTGAAGAGACCCAAAAATCTTCTGTACTGGACGCATCCTCCATTGCTCTGCTGAGTTCTAAAGTGCAATCATAATTATTTACTTAAACAATGTATTTAATAATTTATTGAATTTAGTAGCTTTCTTGCGAATCCATATAAATGTATTTTAATATGTGACGTGCCTAGCCTTGTACTAAATGTCTAATTAACTTTTTCATTATGGGAATGAAATCAAGATCATGTTTAAGAATCCCATGCCATTTGGAATACTGGTTCCCCCCACTCCATTTTGTGATTTTTTTTAAGAAATTGGTTCAATCCCATGCGATTTGGACAGAGTGGTTCTATGAGCACTTGGTATCCTTCATAGCAAGTGCTCGAACTACATTCTTATATGGGACTAGCATTACCATAGACGGTAGCACTGGGGTTGGCTCTCAAACCAAGGGATCCATTCAATTAGTGTGGTAGAATTGAAGAACCTTGAAAGGGAAAGGTACGTCCTCATATTTTCGTGCATTCTTGTTTATTATAATCTAGTTTTAATGATAAATGCCTTGTTGATATTTTCCTTTGGTGCTATAAGGTAGAGTGAATCATTAGTGCTGTAAGGTAGAGTGAAAGAAAATTAAATAGACTATAATAAATAGACAACCAACAAACAAAGATTGATGTATTTTATTATAATGAACAAACTACATGCCTGGAAATGCCTTGTTAATGACTTGATAAGATGCCCACTCTCTAAGTACAAAAGGAACCCTATTGCTGAAGATGATACTTGAATGTTTAGCTGTTGTCCCTGTGTGCAATCTCCTCCAATATGTTATAGGAAAAACCAACAAACTATCTTAAAAATCAAGCCAAGGTTGTGATGCTGAGTGAAATGGGGTTCTATCAATCATGTATGCTTAAGGGAACATGGCCGCTTCTTCCACAAATGATATAGCATATGCCACTAGTAATGACAGGGATATGTAGCTAAGAATAGTAACCCATAAACTGCCTTAAGCCAATAAACTTTAAGATCTAGATTAGAGACCCGCAACTATCCTCTATACTCAGTCAAATAATGTAATATAGATCTGATATGAATATTGATGCCCAACATATTTCATAGATCTGATGAATATTTCATGCATCAATATTGTGAGCTGCTCCTTCCACTAATTTCATGCACTTGCCAATGATTGTTGTAGCATATCTATACCCTGTTATCCCTTCCAACGCTTGTTGATATGACATTGTTTGACTACCCATATGCCACTAGATATTAACACCAAATCACAGCTGAATAGACCCCCTTTCCAATCGAAGAAGGAGGTGGCAAATAGGGGTAGAATTCTTTCTCTGGGTTAGACTCTCTAATAGTTAAAGAGCATGGAGACCAGAGATGTAGGGGTAGGTTCGAGAGTCTTACCCAAACGGGTGTGATCATGGCTAGGGCAGACAAAGGATCAAACTCCGGGAACCAACTCTGAATATCTGGATCTGTGTGGAATATTTGTCTTGATCAATTACTATTTCGATCTTAAGCAATTTTGGATTTGGTAAGATTTGTGTTTATAAACTAGTTCAAACCTATATTTCTCTCCCAATTAGGGATCACAAATGTCCTTTTGAAGATTGGGGAGGCTTGTGAAAACTTATGAAGTCTATTATTTGTCATAAAATTTCACATGATTGTTATAAAATTGGAATTGAATATTGATATTTCATGTGGTTGATTAATGATACAAGCTTTTTTTTTGTTATTTAGGTTCTGTACAAGTGCATACATGGAGGTAAGTGATTGTATGTGATTTAACTATATCATTCTTTTCATGACATTTCCATGCTCATAACATATTATCTTGTACTTTAATAAGATTCTAATAGGCTACAACCAAGTAATACTCTAATCCATCTGAGAAAACACAGGGAAAACAAATTATGACACGAAATCAAAGAAGTCTAATTATGGAATCTTTAAAAATAACCTTTAAGAAGGATAAAGTGGGGAATACAGGAACATACAAAAAAAATTGAAATAAGAAAAATGCTCATATGGGCCACTTATAGATAATCTTCTAATCAAATGGGGAAGTGTCTAGCATATAATGATATGCAATGAAATTTGAGTAATAAAAAGGGTTGAAAATCATACCATCGATTTCTTGTCAAATCATTCTTGAAAGATCATCGAAGAGATAAGAGGAGGCATATGTGTATACCACACCTTTAGACCCCTATATCTCCTATGGCAGCATATAGATGAATATACTATTCCACTCTAGCTCTCAATGCACACACACACACACACACACACACATATATATAGTTAAAATAAATTGTAAAATATTAGGGCTTGGCCTAAGCCCAATATTTATATTGCTTTACAAGTCCACCACACCCTCCTACATTAAGGATCTCATCCTCCAAGCTACTAAGTGGTATGTGGTATGACATATGGCTTATGTAGGTTTGTTTCATGCTATAAATATCAGGGGATATGAATGTGATAATCACAAATCCAAACAATTCATCTTTATCACGCCAAAAATCCACTAGAACCATCAAACCAACAATCCACTAGATGTGTGTGGAACCATCAATATCTTACCCATTTTCATCATTGTCACTATCATTGTTTTGATGATGATTGTCATTGTTGTCACCATGGTATTCATCATCATTATCATCCTTGTCCTCATCATCATCATCATCATCATCATCATCATCCTCATCTTAAACATCGTCGCTATCATTATCATCATTGTCAAAGGAAACAATTCCATTCTATGCCTTCCCAAACTAGTATCGCACTTTCCAAGCAATTGGTTTGAATCTAATTATAAACCAAATATCATGATTATTATCATCAGTGTCATCACCGTCTTCATCATTTTCATTATCTTTGTCCTCATCATTATCGCTCTTGTTATCATCATAATCGCCACCATTGATCTCATGATTATCTCCATTTTCATCAACCTTGTCCTCATGATCATCATCATCCTTTTCATATGTCATCACTTTGAACTTAAATATGGAAACACATCAATCCACTTTACTACATGCAATATTTGATCTCTTAAAAACCAAACTCGAGGGTCTCATATACATATCAAAGGTAGTGATAGAAGTCAAATTTGGTCAAAATTGCCTCTTCATCTTTCTGAAAGAAGAGGCCGGCACCAAATTTTGTAAAAAATTCCCCCCTTGCAGCACACGGGCTTTAGGCACTCGATCAGGATTCGAGGTCTCGACTAGAATTATAGGAGAGCAATGGAATGCAATGATGCATTGGATAATCCAACAACCTTTGAAGGAGGCACAACCGTCGCACCAACAATAGGATGGCGTAATACCATATTTTCATTTAGGAAGGTCACTACTGTGGGATATCAAACCCTGATATGGGAGACAAGATATCGCTCAGGTAAGGAGGGCAAGCCATTTCATGAAACATCAAACCTTGAGATGGGAGACAAGATATCGCTCAGGTAAGGAGGGCAAGCCATTTCATGAAACAGGGTCAGACATTTCTAAGATCCAATTCAAGCTTTAGAAACCAAACGTCGTCTTACAACATCTTCTCTCCTCTTCTTCAATCTTCATCCTTCTAGCTCCTTTCATCAGGCACCCATGGATTCTCACTAACTAGGAATTCGTGGCATCATCAAAGTCTATTAACAGAAGAGTAATGCTAAGTTCTAATTAATCTTCCTCCCATTCTGCTCTTCAAGTTGTTAAGAACATTGTCGTCCTCTCATTTAGCTCCAGTTTATGCCCTCGGCCAGGCTGCTCTGCATATTTCTTCGAATGACAAGACAGGTAGGATTTGTTTCTCTGTTGGTTAAATAAATGGTTACCTTCATCATTATTTGTTTGCAGAAAAAGAATGAGAGGTTTTATCTCACTTAGCTTACCTTCAAGGATCCTTGCTTTTTATTTATTTCTGTCTACTAGAGTATTCATTGCATTTTTTGTATATGGTATATTTTACAATGCGTTATTTTCTCGTGTCAATGGATGTAGGAGGGGAACAAGGTAAAATTGACACAAGTTATGCTATTTAATGAGAAACCATGAGTCTTATGAAATTGCACGCCCACTGTTTGACAAAATGCTTGAATGGGATGTGGTCTCATGGAATGCAATGATGACTCAATATGCTCAGAATGGGCTTTCTAATGAGGCTTTGAGGCTCTTTGATGAAATGTAGTGGGACAATGTGAAGCTGGATCTAATCACCTTTAAGAGCATGCTTCCGGCATGTGTGCAATCTGAAGCTCTGGAACAGAGTAAGTGGATCCATGAATGTATGATTAGGAATAGATTTAAGTCATATGTTATTGTGGAAACAACCCCTCTAGACATGTATGCCAAATGTGGAATATTAGTGTATAATAAAGTTAAATAAAAGTGATATTAGTGTTAAATGATCACCATTAAAATTAAGTGTAAGTAGTTAGAAGAATTTGGTAGAACGATTATTGAACATACAAATGAAATTGTACTTGAGCTCTATGGATGATAGCTCCATTTAAAAATAGTTTCTATTCAGCATCGCTTGGCTTGTATTCTTTCTGTTATATAGTCAAAGAGTTTTGAATTGATATGAGTTGATTTATTTCAATACAATGAGTTATGCTTTTTGCCTTCTAATCTCTCTCCTTATGCTTTTTCTATCTTTTTTCTTAAATAATTTTCCTTCTTCCTGCAATTTGACACCGAAATTTCCTGTAAATGGTATTGAAATTATTTATATAACATCTGGAGAGTCAATTTTATTTGGAGACAATAGGAACTACTACCATTTTTATGTGCCCAACACTTGAAACAATTCTAATTTCTAATGTTTTACAGGGACCTTGGATGGCTTTTTGTTTGACTCAGATGATGAGGGAGACAAAGTGACTACAGCAGCAGGAGCACAACTTGACCAAAAAAATGAAATCACGGACATTGCAGATACAATACCACAAAAGAAGTCAGATAAAGGATTGGTATGAAATCCATGATCTGTGATTCTGTATATGGTTGTTTCTAATGTATTTGTGGGTTGTTGTAGGATGTCTATTGGTAACATTTGTAAGCAAGCATATATTTTGAGGCTTATTAGATGCAATAGATTTATTGATAACAAAAGTGAGAGGTCAAATTACTTTTTCCATCAAACTTGAATTATTAAGACTAATGGGGTTATGGTTTTGGCCCTTCACCTTTGTCCTTTTGCAATGAATACTCACGCTTCTTGTTCCATGTGTTTATAGTTTATACTAAGGATATTTTCATAAGTCCAACCATATTTTCCAAGATTTAACTACTAGGTGGAATTTGCTACGAACAAGCCATGATTTATAAAATTGGCAGAAGCACTACGTGCAATAAAATTGTTTTTTAACAAGAAGCAACTTTGCACTTGCATGGCAGATATCTTGATGTATATAGAACATTCTTTTAACCTGCACTCATTGAGATGCTAGTAGATGTCATAGAGTTAGAATGTAACCATCGGCATGAAATGACATAAATGCCAGCTCCAAATTTGTCTTCTCTCTCCAATGTTGTTGCTTCAGTGTTTATTGGATTATGGACAAAATCCTCCACCAAAATTAGAATAATTCATGAGCTATGATAGGGTACAAGGTTGCTACTCCAAGAAACCTCACCATACCATGTTCAGAAAAGGTTTCTCAATGTTGCTGCTACAGGAGGCTACATCACAAGTACCCTTTTAAGCATGACCAAGTGTGCTAGTCACCTCTAGAGGATGGAATGTACTGTCTTATTTGTACTAGAAATGGAAATCTAATTAAATGCTCCATCAATCCATTGATTGATGGAAGTTGCTCCTATATATATAAATTGGTCTATCCTTGAATCCTATAATGCTTGTGCAACTTAAACTCTTGAGGAAATTGGAGTTGACTAGGGAAATAAATGCTTCCTTGATCATTGGGACATTTTGGAGTGACAAATAGGGATAAGGTCCCTGTGAATACTCCCCATGATTATAGTTGTTTAGAATCATGATTGAGGAAATTAGTGACTTGGTTCATGCTCTCTTAGACATGTAATCACATTATCTTCATAAGTGAAATGTGTGCATACCTACTCAAAATCACCCACGAAAAAATGTACATCACATGCATTAAATAATCTAAGTAAATTATTCATAAGCAAATCAGAAACTACGTCATAATAGCAGGGTTTATTAAGGTAAATTGTCTCAAATTCTTATGCAAAGAATGGTGAAAAATGCTTCATTATAGACGCCCATCAACAATTGTCTATATGTCACATTGAAAAGGCACTCACACCAATTATTAGACCACCACTGTAACTCTAATGATGTTCCTCGATATTCTTAGCACCCATAAGAAAACTTAAATATCATAGGAATTCTAAAGAGGGGTTATTGAGTTAGTAAAAATGTTGGTAGGTCCAATCACAAAAAAAGCAAAGGACATAGTTTCCACAACCTTCCACAAATTTCTCAGCAGAATTCAGGGCCACCCATCATCCACCACCGATAAGTACTCAAACAATATCTCATAGTGTCCCTATTTTACAAATTTAGTAACCCATCATAAGGATATATTGTACATCTCACCCAGGAAAAACCACCTATCTTCCTCCCAATTGGAACACAAATAATAATGGACCGGGAGGACACATCCAAGGGAGAACAACATTAGAAATATAGTATAGGTCCATATATAGAGAAATGGAATCTAGAGGCATATTTAAAACAATCACTAGCCATATAAAAGTTGCAAGTATTTGTAGGAGAAGATCAATATCCCAATAAATACCCTTCTTTTGGGGTGAACTAGTCCATTGATGAAAGATAAACATGGAAGAAATAAAAAATAAAAACCATTTCACGAAATTCAAAAAAACATGTGGTGAACTACTCCATTGATGAAAGATAAACATAGAAGAAATAAAAATAAATAAAAAATAAAAACCATTTCACAAAATTCAAAAAAACAAAAATCGCAGCTGGGCGCTAAATTTTGTCAAAATTGCCTCCCTCGTCATCTTTGTGGAAGAAGAGAGCAGGGTAACTCAATCTAGAATTGGGACGCGGGATGTAAATTTTTAGAATGCATTCTAATGGGGCTCAAATCACCTCCAAGACTGAGCGCTACATCACATTGACATGAAATACATTCCCAAGCAGCTCAACCCTCAATAATATTTGGTTTGAACTGATAGATTGCTACAGCAAGGATTTTTCATCATACTTTCTATGGACTGTGGTAAGAAACTACTTCCTCGGGATAGCGCAAGTAGCAATGGCAGCGACATCACTCTCTACAGGCATGGCGAACCGTGGCAATATTCTAGTAAGAAACTCTATTTTTTTATTAATACGTTGTTAATCTCAGAGTAACCGTGCAGTGAAATGTGTGTAAAATGAATGCATTGTATTTTAGTCTGTGAGTGTATATTGTCTGCATCTTTCTATTGAGGACTGTCTACATATAGTTAGAATGCTCTGTTTTTTCTTAAGGGTTTCGGTTATCAATGAGGTATTTTTTTTAACCCGGAAAACTCATTTGTGTCCATTAATCTTCAAGCATTCAATAGGCCTTGCAATGGAAAATTTTGTTTATACTCTCTATTGGACATGAATGGTTTTTTCATTAGGGCTTGTTTTTGGGGTTGGGTTTTGAACTTTTAACAGCTCTCGTACCTTAACAGTAGTTCTTCTTACATCATGGCAGCCTGCAAACATTATTAATATTTGTTTATCTTTGATATGATACTTCTTAATATTTGATGGTTCCTAAGTGCTGGTAGGCTGTTAATGCCACCAACATGCAGTCATTTACCTAAAAACATCCTCATTAGCTTAATATGCATATACCTTTCCCTTCTATACTTCTTCATATCAGTTTCACATACCCAATTTCATAAATGTGCATATCATCCATTCGTTAGTGATCTCACTTGGGTGTATAAATTCACTGCTTCAAATATGAACTGGTGCATTCACAAAGCAATCAAATTTCAGATTTCACCCCAAACAAATATAATTGCCTAGAAGTGAATCGATCCAGATTTCAACCCAAACAAATCCAACTTTTTAGGAAGACTTTGACTAACATATTATTTGATTCATATTTGAGATGATACTTGATATTTACAAAAGTAAGAAAATGTAACTAAGAATTTACTTCGAAATTAACATCCTTAGAAACCCTATGGAAGCTCTAAATTCAGCAGACTGTGTGAAAATTCTAGTTACATGATGTTGCAAACCAGAAAAATTCCTACACTGAAGGTGCTACCAAAAATCCCAAACAAATATAGAGTTGTAGCTAACATATGAATTTGAAATGTATTTTATTAGTGCCTCCTTTATGCCTTTGTCACTTAAATCTGTAGTTTACTCTGTCAAAATTGAGATAATGCTTCTGCTAAGCCATATGCCATGGTGAAACAAGCAAAGCTACGAATGACGAATCAATCTTAATATGAATTCATGGTATTGATATTAATAGCCATCGAACAAAGCTAGCTTTAGACAATCATCTCTGAGCATCCCACTTGATGGATCCCAATTGATATTTACTAATATTCTTGTTGACAGAGAGCTCATGCTTTTCCATCTCGAATGGAAACAAATACCTTTGCAGCATACCACCTCCCAAATAATGACAAAAAAGAGTTCCAAGTAATTCAAGTACAACATATAAGTAGCTCGAATTCCTCCTTGAACTAATGAAGCAATCCAAATCAACAATGACTCCGACATAGCAATTGTACTCTAAGACAATCATATTAGGGTTTCAATATCTTCATTGGGTTTTCAAGTAGAGCTTCCATATCTAATGTTGATTGTGGAATCGAATTCCCTTTGGTGGGACAATATTGGTGTTCCCAAGGCCATCTTTGCTACGGATAAAGTTTGCAATTCGCAGCTTTAGAACTTTATTAATTGATGTATGTGAATCTTCTACCACAGAGATATTTTTTCTCGTTGAAACTTCTAACAGATTAAGGGAATTTGTTGTTGACAAAGTTTTATAGACATCTCAAAAAATTTAGTGAGACCAAAAACATCTACATCTGGAGACTAAATAACCAAAAATATTTCCATGGCATCATCTATACCCGAGTCAGTGTCAATAATGATTTTCTTCCTTTTATTCCAATTGCTATGATGTCTTAACATGAAGATAAAGCCAGTCTTCAGAGCATCCAAGGAGCTTCTGTTACTCCAAGAATTTGCGGTCATCAGTTGATTTATGCAATGGTTTGAATACAATGCAAAGAATACATTGATAGAAATTAGGAAGCCGTGCTAGTCATTGTAAAACCTAATTATTTGACACTCCTGGAAAAATACCCAAGTCATTGCCTTCAAACTCTATGTGAGACATATTACAAAATTCGGTTCTCTTTGCTAACATCTCTTGAAATTGTCTTCAATTTTGTGATGACTCGCAACCAATAGAAGTTAGACTTCTCATAAGATTATGCTACTTGTGTGAATTTGGCTTTACCAAGTGCTTTCTTATGTTTCTTTAAGATTTGATGTAGTGCTAGGTCTTTTGCATTTATGGGATTTATGGATTTCACACCCTTCAAGAGTGGTTTTGAATACTATCCTTTGCTCATATGAAATGCTCAGGAAACCACCACGTTAGATCTCACGCGAGATTCTTCCCTTGGTGTTGTCATATACTCTCAATACTTACAGCTTGTCTTGACACTTGGTTTTTGATTCTTGGGAAATCTCCTTGATGTTGGGCGCTTTTTTATTATTTTGTGTGCACTGAAAATAGTCCCAGGAATAAATTTTTAATTGTTTATATTGCTTAACGATGGATAGTCATATTGACAAGTTGTGTAGATGTTTTTCTTCGTGGAATCTTCCAGTGCTCTAATGGGCTTGCTCTCCTTATCTTCCAGTGCTCTAATGAGCTTGCTCTCCTCGGCACTTAGTAGTAAACTTTAAAAAAAATGGAAAAAGCAAAGCACTTATAAAACTTTAAAAAAAATGGATAAAGCAAAAGCACATATAAAACTTTTTAAAAAATGGATAAAGCAAAGAACATACAAAATATTAAAAGGTGTTTTTTTTTTAAATAAAAACTATTTAAAAGTAAGATCAAGAAAACCCTTGTGACGGGCCATTAATATTGTGACATCTATAAATTCTAGGCATTTAGTGAGCCCACATAGTTTGCACTTGTAGCATTGTGATTTCAATTTATCCCCATGGAAATAATTAAAAATGGAAATTTTCTTAAATTTTTGGAGCAGCTATGGATAGAAGATAGTTTTTCACGAATGGATATAAAGCATTGTCCGTTGAATAGTTAACTTAGTTTACATATTGTAATCATTCTGGAAATTAATTGGTACTCATTCTTGTCAAGTTAAGGTTTGTTGATGCCCTTCACTTTCACACTATCTTGTTGATTAACTATTGCATTTTATGTTGCCACCTTTGTTATTGAAATTATTTGGCAATGCAATGCATACACAAATCAGCATTTCCAATTCTTGAATAACTTATTCATTCAAGTGATAACGAAGTCTTAACATATGCTTTGGCCTTATCCTCTCTCCTACATGCTATTATTGTCTCTTGCAAGACAATTATATGGGTAGTTTTTATATGTTTCTGGGGCATCAATAATACCATTTTAGTCTTCTGAAGTTAATTTAGAAGATAGGCCACAACTGATATTATGATTTAACACATCAAGGATTTTCTTAGTTGAGACTTTGCATTTCTTAAACTTATTTTATATCATGAACAATGAATTGATATGTTCTTGTTGTGTTATCATTTTTTTTCAAATTGGTTATACGTTTTTATATCTTTGGGGAGTATTATAAACTTGACAATGCATTGTAGTTATCAACCATTTATGTAACTTTTATCTTATTTTTAATATAGAACAATACTTTGAAGACACCAATTTGATCATCTAAAATGTAATGTGAAAAACAAGTGATGCAATTTGAGGATCAAATTTCCTGATAATTTTTAATTCTTATTATGTATTGGCCTTATATGATTGACAATGATGTACTCCCTTACCTTTCAACACTCCTAACACTCCTAACCCACAATCATAAGAAAATTATCAAGAAGGAAGCATGTTGAACAACTTCAAACATTACAACAGATACAAGTCCACTATTTATATTTTAGTTGTTTTTGAGTTATGTTCCCCTCTTAAATACACGTTGCTTACTTGTATGCTCTGGTATACAGGTTTTCATTGATGCAAATATCATTCAGGTCCTCTTCTACAATTGTTGCAAAATGCAGAATTTCATACCAAGAAAGAGGAGGCATCTATATCTCTATGGTCACTTCGGGTTCTTCACATAAACAAATCAAGTATGTAATAATCCTATATATGTATATATTCAATATTGTGTAAAGTTCATGTGTGGTTCTAGTGGATGCTTATTGATAATGGAAGGTCATTAGTATGAATTACATCTTAGGGACATATCTAGTATAGGAGGAACTGGGGATTGTAATATGCCTTAGTTGGTACCTTACTTGATTTGTGTTTATAGTTTAGAGTGGCCCTTAAAGAAGTTTCATGTAGAAAGTCATAGTAGCACCTTAGTGTTGATTTTTAAAGTTATTTTGCGGAAAGCTTGTGAAAATTTTGGTCTGTGGTTAACATCATAACCAGAATTTAGTGTAGTAGAATATTTTTCAAATACCAGCACATCAAAAAAATTTAGCATCCAGGATTCATGCTAGAATGTTTTTAGACACTAAAAATGAGTGGATAATGGGTTGAACTAGGAAATACATAAAAATTTACACATCAGAGTCTTCAACTCTTAGACCTTCCTCAACCATAGTATGAAACAATGATAGTTACATATCTTAATGTTTGTTACCCCATATTTGCATGGGTATAAAGGGGTAAAATTTATGACCTTGGAAACCATTCTGGGCAACTTTGGAGGCCTGCACAACACTTCTAGATAGTGAAGCGGCTAATAAAAGAAATTAT
Organism: Larix kaempferi; assembly: GCA_027924585.1. Lineage (NCBI taxonomy): Eukaryota > Viridiplantae > Streptophyta > Pinopsida > Pinales > Pinaceae > Larix > Larix kaempferi. Next base: position 7,685,351 of record BSBM01000240.1, on the reverse strand, counting down.
GGGTATGGCCCCACCTCTAAAGAATGATGGGAAGGAATGAAAGGTAATGGACAAACCCTGTGCCTCATTTTCTAGGTGACGAGGGCCAATATAGGATATTTTATTCTGAAGCAGTGAGGAGCTATAGTATTTTTCTTTAACAACCCATAGCAACATAACAATGCCTGTTCCATTTTCATGTACACTATTGCTCAGAGTGGCAGATTGAGATGACTAGTGATCACATTTGTATTCTCACCTATTTTGGATTTTGGGCAGAGTAAACCTTTTGAGAGATTTTCAAGACTTATGTCTATGTTTCAAGGACATAGACTACATAATTTTATGAGGTCTATAGTATCAATGAACTTGTGAAAGTGATTCTGCTATTTGAAGTCAGCATACAGTTCTAGGAGTTCTTTGAGCCATTTCAAACCTCAAAGCAATAAATATATCTCCATGTATACATCTGGTCCTATATGATTACGTTTTGTTTACACAAGGCTGAAGATTAGACAATTTAGATGCATGATTTCACAAATATAACAAGATCCAAAATATTATGAAAATACTGAGATGGCTTCATTAAGTTTTGTTTAAGTTCAGAATATGGGTTAATATTGAGATTTCTAGGATCATGGAATTTAGGTTGGATTCCAATCTTATACTTGCATCAATTATAGGACACATTCTAGTCATTTTGGAATTGTTTGAAAGCAGGAGGATGTATGCATCCACCAGATTAATTCTTGTAGTAGTGACCAACATATTAACAATTGAAATCAGAGGCCTTGTTGAGGATGTAAGATGCACTCAGTTATCTCTTGGACAATTCCTGGGAAAGATCAGTTTATTCTTGAGAAGAGACATAACATAAACATGCAATGATATTCTATAGATGGTCAAAGAACATTTATACCAGCACGTGGATTTAGTTCTTTGTTGTTGAATTATATTGAGGTAACACCCAGTCCTAGGTTCAACCTACAGATTGGAATTCGGATCTAAAAATGTAGCACTGGTATACAACTAAAGGGTGATTGAAATAATGGACCTGTACATTTCCAGAATTCCCAAGCTAGCATTAAAACACAGTAACAAAGCATTGTACCACATGGAAGAGATTCCCCCGTCATATTTTGGTTACTTGCATAAGTTGGATCTTTTCCAACACGTCAAACAAAATATTCACTAAGAATAACCATCGAGCAACAATTCACTTGGGTCGTGAAATAGTGCAAAGATTGTGGTGGCTGAATTGAAGTAATTCAGGGAATGATCCAAAACGGTAGAGGTTCGAAACCTGAGACTTTAGCAAACAAATAAAACTATGCCAAATTTCATGAATGGGTTGATCTGCATCTATAATGACGGCCTTGGCTTGTATGAAATACTTCCTTGAGACATCGTTGGTGGTGGTTCTCAGCAAAATGCTCAACATTTGTAGCATCATTTATTCTCTTTGGGTGAAGCCATGGCTGCCTCATGGCCCTATTTCCTTGGATCGAGGGCATAGAGACAAGTCAATTTGGGCTAAGTGCATGGTTCATCAGTGGAATGTGATATCATGGTCCACTTTGGAGGATAACCACCATTTCTTAAAATTTGTGGACCTTATCATTTCAAATGGTTAGTGGCTTCGTTAGGAATAAATTGGACCTCACGAACACATTGGGGATAAGAGCTTTTCACTTTATAAAGATTGGTTGATAGATTGCTTTGTGGCATACTCAATGTGGAGAGCACTTTAGCATGAAGGTCCCTTTTCATATAAGTTCGATGCATGCTTTAACGAGCTCTAATATTTTATTTGAAAAAGGTAAAGTGGATTTAAGTTTGTTAAAGGTGTTTAGGAATATTTCGGTAAGAAGGGTTGTGTAACTCCATGGTTAGTTGCATTTCAAGTTAATGTGTTGTGTATCGACATATTGGCATGTTTAACTGATGTTCATTTTACTTGCTTTGGGGTGTGAAACAAGTGAGGGTAGGAAGTGTATGTGGAATGTTGCCTTTGCTTGACATGAATTTCTAAGTGAATCAATATATTTTATAGAAAATTTTGTCACTTATCTTGTAGAGTTTTATCCAATAACTTTATGGAAAGCAAGGCCAAGGGGGGAAATCATCTAGAAACTCCATATGCCCTCAGGATTGACACTAGTATTTAAAGTCCTCTTATCACCCATTAAAACTATACTATGAAGACCTCAAGTTTTGTTGGACTATCTCCTTACTCCAAGCCATGATGAAAAGCATGGGTCTTCAACCCTCATGAATGAGGCCAGACTTTGTTCTTACATCCCGTGTTAGCATGAAAGACTCAAATAATGAAACAATGGTCTTTGAGGAGTACAATAGAGAAAGGATCCCATATCATGTGCTTACTTTCCTAAGGACATTAAAGACAAACCTTGAGAATATTTCACAGATTGCTATCTACTGTGAAACTGAGCTAGATTGAAAAAGGATACTTTAACTTGCTTACTCGGGAGAGAAATTTGATTCCTCAACTTGCAAAAGGACCTGTGTTAATTGTAGCAAGATGGTAAATTTTGTTGAGGAGGATGTGACCAATCTCGCAGAGCAGTTGATAGAGTTAATGAAAGCAATGGGTCAACGATTCTCTTCATCTCAGGTCAATGATTAGTTAATGTATTCACATTAGTTAAGACCTATTGGAAAGCTGTTGTCACTATTTATTTTAAGACTACCCATTTTTATTGTCATTTGCATACATATGAAATGTTAAATGGGAATTGAGTGAAATATTGATAAACATGAATACGTCAAACAAATGATGCATGAAGCTCATATAAAATCTGAACACAAGTAATGAGCCCTTGATTTCTCTGTCAAGAATTTTAGATTGAAGCTACAGCAGTAAGGACATAGTGTTTGCTAAAATACTACAACCATTCATATTTAATTCCCAGTAAGCTACAACAATTTGAAGACCAACTTTTTGTCAAAAGTACATAGTCATCTTGTAAGGCAGTTTGGGAAAATTTTGATGGAATTTGAATAGGGGACATTACAAGGTGGTTGGGGCCCCACTTCCACGTATTCTTAGAGTGAACCACTTCCCAGCTTTTCTCTTCTAGAACCAACTTGTGAGTAGTAAAAGCTCCATTGGATGGTTCTGCAACAAGTTTTTGATGGGTTGTGTTTGAGTAGGCTACTTGTCTCCCTTAGGATGGGGTGTGTCCTAGGACTATCTCATTCTTCTTGATTGCTAGCTAATTATATATTGGGCTGCATATATTAGGATAGGACTATATTAAAATCTAAATAGACTAGATAGGAGCCCTCTTTAAAGTATGGTTATAAAGATCAGAGCATCCAGGATGATGAATCTATGACTGAGTATGTGTGTGAAACATGTATGTAAGGAATGATTGATGGGGATCAAGCTTGTGTGACTAAAAGGAGCAGAGCTGGGACCCTATATTACTAGTTCACCATTTCCATAGAAAATCTATCATCAATAACTTGTGATGAATAGAAATCAATAAAAAATGATCTAATTGTGAAAGGATATAAGCAATTGTATGTTGGGCTTGGGGGTGTATGATCTTTGTCGCTTAGGGTACGAGGGATACCCCTAATATTTATTGAAAGCCATAGCTATGGACCACCTCTTGCAACCTCTTTACTGGCAAGTATGTTGGCATTCTCATCTCATAGAATACATTATTGTCCCATTGTCATTGATATTTTCAAAATAGAAAGAAAGAAATATATTAATGTCCACAAGAAACCACAATAAGTCAACACGACTACAAGAAGGGATAACAAATCATTATTATTGGGAACCATTGTAGCAAGAAAAATATATTAAAGCTTAGATAATATGGAGCACAAAACAATGAAATCACATGAGGGAGAAAACAAAAATGTATGGTTGGATGCTTGAACATACAAGAAGTTTACATGTGCATGATAGTAAATGCAAGACAAGGGGTTTGTGCTTGTCATTTCTAAATAACAGAAGAATATTTTTTATGATATTTTTAGAATATTTGTTGTCATTAAAATATTTTCAAAATGAAAAGTGGTGACAATCTCATAGAGCTTGTCTCCATTGATATGATAATGGAAATAACATCAATAGTTAGGGTCATTGTATTGTGTTAATCGGTATATGTCTCTCTATGTTAATCTATTAATGTTTAATTGAATGGACAAATTATTGATCAGTGAATTGTGTATTTTATGTCCAGCAGTGAAGAACTAAATGTGAATTAGGACTGTGTATGACTAGTCAAGAAGATAAGAAATCGAGGGTGATTCCAAGATGCATAGTTTTGTTGCAATTGGTTGATATTTCAAGCTTCCTGATTGTGTGTCATATTATGGAATCGAAGATTTAAGTGATGATTGCGGTTCATAAGGGGATCACTGTGTTTTGAATGCAACCCTACGAAGAAATCGTTATCTCCATTGTGCATACAGAGTACTATGATTGGATTGTTGGATCTGAATTTCAAAACTTAGATCAGATCGTAGGTGTAGCAACCAAGAGTTCAAGGAGGGAGTTGTATTGAAACCTATATTGGGATAAAATCATACAGTGATTAAAATGAGGTTATGTTCTGTGGAGTCTATAAACTATCTAGCTAGGTGAAAGACTATAACCTTGTTATGAAACCTATATTGGGATAAAATCATAGAGTGATTAAAATGAGGTTATGTTCTGTGGAGTCTATAAACTATCTAGCTAGGTGAAAGACTATAACCTTGTGCCAAAGAAATAGTCCAGAAAAGAAATGAGGGCATTATAAAAGAGGAAATCAAAACTAAGAAGACTAATAGAGTAAGATATTCTTAATGGAGTTCACAAGTCCTAAGACTAATATTCCTAATGTGATTATGGAGGAGTCATATATATTTGTTATGGGAGCACTATAGCTCTGTTGAGATGTGTCTTTTGGACTAGTAAGATGACGAGTTGTATAGGGAGTACCAGGTCTATATGGACTAGCTAATAGAATAGTCTCAAAGGATCTAGATGGAACATCACTAGCTAGTAGGGAGCTTCTTAAGGAGCATGCTATAACGAGTCAGAGGAGATGTAGCTATATAAGTACTAATAGGAGCTGATAGTAGATAGCAATTTCTGTGTCATAACAGAAGTTCATATGTTGACTAAGGTTTCGATTCAAGAAGAAAAAAATCAGCATTGAAAAGGTTATTAGTGAGTTTGATGTGTGAATAATGCTCTATCGCCAACCAAGGTAAGTTGTGACTGCTATGAGTCGATTTACATAGTATATGCATGGTTGACGAACAAAATTTCGAGAATTATTTGAATCTGAAGCTATGGATTGAATCATAGGTGAGCGTGTCCTACTGGTAAATTGTTATTTGAAGCCTGTAGCATGAGATTTTATCCATGTAAGAATCAAACTCAGAATTCTTGCCATTGTGTAAATTCATGGCTTTGAAATTGTCAATTCTTGATGAGTTAACATATGCCAAAGTTAACAAAACTGCAAATTGGGAGACGTTGGAATATGTCAAAGTTAACATAACTGCAGATTGGGAGAGTAAACATTGAGAAAATGCAACATTTATTTGTGGATGCACAAAAATTGATGATTTCACATAAACACAGAGTTGATTAAAAGTATGCAGTGTGAAGTGAGTCCCTTGGATTCCAATTATTTAGGTGCATATATGATGAGCTTCTCGGGGACATTTCAGAATATTCCATTTGTCTTTTTATTTTTTCCTTTAAGTAGGGATGATGAAGATTCATTAAACAAACTACATAATGCAGAAGCACAACTTTTCCAAGCTGTAAGTAGACTCATGAATTAGCTATTTTTTCTTTATTTTATGAACTTGAAAAGATATAACTTATCATATCAATAATTAAAATAATGTCCCTTCTGTTCTTTTTTCCATATAAATAGTTTGTTCTTAGAGTTTGAGAGTAAAATTGATAATTCTCATCAGAAGCAGGATTCATATTTTTCATGTTGTGTTCAATGAAATTTGTTATCCCTTGTGTTAATAATTTTGTTTGTTTAAAGTATGATCATTATCTCTAATACTTGTCTTTCCATCATAGGATTCTAAGGGTGAATCTAACTTTAGAAAAATGCAAGTAATGCGCTTTTTACTTATATAGTTGTTACTTGAGATTCCCTTTAGGCATGGGGAAATTTGTGAAACAATTGTTGAACTTATGATATGCTGCAATAAGGCCTTTGGGAATGTTATTGATCTTGTTGCAAGCAATGATGATGATGAGAGTGAACTGCCTGCATTAATGGACGTACTAGTAGATGCATTGCTTTCTTTTCTACCTCACTCCCCCAGCACCTGTACGTGTGGCCATTGAGCATGTATCTAACATAATGAATGTTCAGTATGGCACTGGAACTTCTAATTTGTCTTATTTTTTAGGTTATTTTGACGAGATGAATTTTTATTCTTCGTTTTAATGCAGGTTTTAGATGTTTTGTGATAGTATAACAAAGCTAGGACTAATGAATATGTTGTGAATTGCAAACAAGGATCTGAAACCATCTTGACACAAACTTGCAATTATTGAGGACAGTGACAAGGAATACCCTACAAACATGGTTATAAATAGTTCAATGCATGCATAATATTTTTTTTTTATATCCCAGGTCTCAATAGTTCATGGGCTTGCAATGGGAGGAGGTTCAAGTCTTGATATTCCAACAAGTCTGTGACCATGACTAGCTTATCACAAAACCATTCCAGGTTCAGCTAGTTGAAGTATAAATTCCTCTTCCAAAGAGAAACATTGCCAATGGTTGTAGCAGACTTCTAGCATCTAAGAGTATTTACTACTGTCCAGTCATCATTTGCAAGGGAATATAGGAATGAAGACCAAGAACTCTTACCCAACTCCCTCTCTTCCTTGGCGGGGCCATGGCTAGGCTTGCATCTACCAGTACTAGAGGTGGAAAATGGAGTAGAGATCAATACTCTTTGGTTGTTAAGAAAGCAACTAATCCTCCTAGGCTAATCAAACCTGCCCTTGTTGTCTAATTTGGATTTTTCTGAATCGCATCAGAGATTTGGGGCTCCACAACCATTGCAGGTATGATCTAAATGTATTTATTTACTATACGTCCATTTTCTTGTTGTCTTACTTGCATACACGAATAGTATTAATACTTTCCCGTGGTCTAACTTTGACATTTTGCAGCCTTGGCATGGAATTTCACCACAGTCAGGGCATAAATCTATGCCACCAGCAAGCCAACAGATTCACCTAGAAATTTTTCCAATAGGAAAGGTACACTACAGACAACCGTGGGCGTGTCTCCATCAGTTCAACCACAATTTGCACAGTATACTCCACAAGTTCATCAGTTTCCTCTTCTTGAAGGGAAACAACCACAACTTCCTTCTTCAAAAGTGATTTATGTGCCCTTACCTCAGCAGCCTCCACTAGCTTCTTTATCAAAAGTGTTTTTTACACCTTATCCTTAGCAGCCTCTATCAACACCTTCATCATAGTTTCCTTTTGCATCCTATTCTCAGTAGCCTCAACCAACACCTTCATCACATGTGCTTTCTTTAACATATTATTAGAAGCCAAGACCTGTGATTAATGAGAATCTACCTTCCCAAATTGTCAATGTGCCTACTATTGCTAGTGTATGGGGTTTGAGAATGCCTCAATCGTCATCCTTTATGGTACAATTTATCTTTACTTTATGCAAACCAAAGTAGTTATTATGGGTGAGTTCTCTTTGTTTTTTGTTGTAGCATGGTAGCTTTTAGCACTTATATTACATTCTTGACTAACTTGGAATTCCCCAATTTTGAAAGGGTTCTAGCTCAATGGAAGAGCGCCTGGATTACAAGCAGGAGGTTGGTGGTTCGATTCTTCCATGCCCTATTGATATTGTAATATTGGTATTTTTAATAAAATATATTTTATTATGATTTATTATGGCTATAGAGGGGGTTTCAAACCGTCTTTGTATGTTGCTACGAGGGGGGTTCTAAATCGCCTTCATATGTCACTACGAGGGGGGTTCTAAGCCAACTTCATATGTCACTACGAGGGGGGTTCAAAATTTCCCTTGATGTTATAACGAGGGGGGTTTAGAACCGCCCTTGTAGGTACCTACGAGGGGGGTTCCAAACTGCCCCTACAGGCCTCTACGAGGGGGGTTTCAAACTGCCTCTATAGGCCTCTACGAGAGGGGTTAAAAACTGCCCCTATAAGGCTCTATGAGGGGGGTTCTAAACTACCCCTATAGGCCTCTACAAGGGGGGTTCCAAACCGCCCCTATAGGACTATACGAGGGGGGTTCACAACCGCCCCTATAGGCCTCTACGAGGGGGGTTTGAAACCGCTCCCATAGTCCTCTACGAGGGGGGTTCCAAACCGCTCCTGTAGGTTTGTATGAGGGGGCTTATGAGGGGGGTTCACAACCACCCTCGTAGGTCTCTATGAAGGGGTTTCAAAACTGCCCCCGTAGGTCTCTATGAAGGGGTCTACAAAGGGGGTTTAAAACCACCTCCATAGACCTCTACGAGGGGGGTCACAAACCGCCCCCAAAAGTCACTTTTGGGGGCGGTTCCAATCTCATCAAAAACCGCCCTTAAAGGGAAAAACTTTTAACATCAGTGCCTTTAGGGGCAGTTTTTCCAAAAGCCCCTAGGTCACTTTTGGGGGCGGAAGACAACCCCCCCTGAAGGCCAAAAATGTAGTAGTGAAACTTTATGTAGTAACTTGTTATTCCCATAAATGACCGTACGTCATTTACATCTTTAGGGATGGGCCACTCATTAATTGCTCTTATTTTATCTGGGTCGACAGAAATTTCATTTTTAGATATTATGTGACCTAAGTACTGTATTTTATCTTTATAAAAGTCACATTTACAGAACTTAGCATAAATTTGATGTTCTCTTAAAACTTGCATAATTATTCTTAAGTGTTCGTCGTGTTCTTCTTTGGTTTTTTAATAAAGTAGAATATCATCAATGAACACAATTACAAACTTATCTAGGTACTTATGCAGAACGTTATTCATTAAACACATGAATATTGTCGGTGCATTAGTTAGCTCAAAAGGCATAACTACGAACTCGTAGTGTCCATAACGGGTTTTGAAATCAATTTTGAAAATGTCTTCATCATTTATTCTAACTTGATGATATCCAAACCTTAAGTCAATTTTAGTGAATATATTTGCTCCGCATACCTGATCGAATAGATCGTCAATGCGGGGCAAGGGATATCAATTTTTAATAGTCATTTTATTAAGTTGATGGTAATCTATGCACAATCGCAAAGTACCGTCCTTCTTTTTAACAAAGATAACCGGTGCTCCCCAAGGAGACACACTTGGCCTTATGTAGTTCTTATCAATTAATTCTTTCAACTGAGATTTTAGTTCATTTAATTCCAGAATATTCATTCTGTAAGGAGCCTTTGAGTTTGGTACCGCACCCAGTACTAACTCAATGGTGAAATCAAGTTCCCTTTTCAGAGGTAGTCCTGGAATTTCTTCTAGGAATACATCATAAAAGTCCTTAAGAATAGGTATGTCTTCCAGTTTTATCTTATCTTCTTTAGATGAACATTTGTCATTAATCACATTCACATCAAACATTTTACAGCCCTTTCTTACAACTTTTTCTACTTGTAAAGCAGAAATTTGTCTCACATATGTTTTCCTAGGAATTCCTTTTACTGTTTCTATGTTTCCTTCATAATAGTTAAGTACTACTCTATGTTGTCCAAGCTAGTCCATGACTATTAATACATCATATGACCCTAATAGCAAAACATTCAATTTAACTTGCGTTTTCAGCTAACTCATAAGTAAATCACAACTTTTGACAAATTCTATAACTTTTCTTTTAGTGCCTGTTGCTAACTAAACTAACCATGAGTTATCGAATTTTTCTACCTTTAACTTACAACTTTTCACTAAATCAGGTGTCATGTAACTCAAACTTACACCTGGATCTATTAAAATGGAAATAGATTTTTTTTGTATCATACCTTCGATTTTGACCATAGAAGTTTGATGATGTGCTTGTTGATTTTCAAGTGCTACATTTATCCTAGGCATTTTTCTTGCTACATCACCAACTGTCGGTTTCGCTTGTATGGTGTGAATGTTGTTGAATGTCTTTCTTCTGAGTGGGAAATTTGCTCTGGTATGTGGCCCATTGCAGTCAAAACACTTCAAAGGTGGCCTTTGTTCAACATTTCTAGTATTATTATTATTATTATTATTGTTATTATTATTATTAGGCACATTCCTTGCAGTTGAAAAATTATGTGGTGCATTACCTCTGTAATTATTATTATTTTGAAAATTTATGTTATTGAAATTTTTATTATTCCAAGAATTTTTAAAATTAAAAGTTTTCTTCTTATGCTCATAATTACTTGATTTATTATTCCTCCAACTTGATACACCTTCTCTTCTCTTATTCTGTTCAAAACAGAAATTAGCCTTCCTCATGGCTTCTTCAAGAGTTGAAGGATTATCGTATTCAATTCTGTCCTTTATGTGAAAGGGTAAGCATCTTAGAAACCTTTGTATCTTAGGTTTTTCTTCAGTTAGGTAAGGTACATACCTTAATAAGCTAAGAAATTTGCTACATAACTCCTTCATGGTCATAGAACCCATCTTTAAATCATAAAATTCCTTTGACTTATCTTCGTAACACTGTTCGGATAAAAACTTTTTCTTAAACATTTTCTTAAATATACTCCATTTTGTATTCTTGTCTTTAAGGATTTTAACTCTTTTGATATCTTTCCACCAAATGTATGCCCTTCCGGTCAGATTGTATATGGCCATCTTAGCTTTTAATTGAGACGAGTAATTATAAATCTGAAAATACTTCTTCATTCCGGACAGCCATGCTTCAGCTGCCTCTCCCTTTTCATTTTCGCAATTAAAAGTTGGAGGTTTTATCTTTTTAAACTCTCCTGAAATTTGTTCATAATTTTTACGTCTTTTCTTAGGACCACAGTCACTGTCACTGCTGTCCTGATCAGAATTATATTTTTTGTGATAAGTTTTATCATCAGATTCATAAGAAGAAGAGTTACTTTCAGTTTTATTATACTTCATTTTCTTATCTCTGTGTTTGTAGGACATTGTTCCAGACTCAGATTTTACTTCTGTTTTCTTATCTTTTTCATCTTAATGGTACTTGTCCAGTAAAATCTAGTTTAATTCTTCTTGTGCTTTTAAAATTCATTCGTTTTCTTCTTTAACATTCCTTATTTCAATTTTTAAGTCCTTAACAGTACGAAATAATTCAGATGATTGATCATTCAGTTCTACGTAGATTTCTTCATTAATATTCTCATGTTCGTTATTATTACGTTCATTATGAGGAGATCTGTCCTCTGCTGATTCTTCCGGTATGTCCATACCTGCAAATTAAATGTCAAGCTGTTGTGTACATAAGCAAATTTAAATAAAAGTTAGTAACTAAATTTTCTGGTTTCATTTTATGTTTTACGCGCGTGAGCCTATTTCGGGCCTAGAATTTGAACTCGCGCTCTGATACCACATGTAACATCCCGAAAATCACAAAATTTTAAAAAAATTCAGAGTGGCATTAATACTACAATAACTATGCGGAAGTATACTAAAAGATAACCTATTTTCTATGCAACACTTTAATGATAACACTTTTCTATTTTATTTAAGGACATGTTACTTTAATAACTTGTGTAAGTTTGTCTCTAGCTTATGTGTATTTGTTTTATATTTATTAAATGCATCTAGATATTTATTACACCCTTCTTGTGTCTTAAATTCAGATATGATTACTTCTTTAAATGTCTAGACTTAAGGAATTTATGTTACTACTGAATTTATTATGAACACTAACTGATTTCTTTCTTAATGATGAAGGGGTCCTAAGGGCACCCTGAGGCTTACTTAGCTACTTAGCTAAAGCATTTGAACCTTTTTCACATATGGAAGGTAAGAGTGAAGCATCCTTTCAAGTATTACGAAGTATTTAAAGAGGTCTTAGTTATACTTCAGTTGGTTGTCAATGATTTTAATAATAAAACCGGAAATACTCCATGGTGAGAGTTGTTTGTTAGTTGAAACTTTATATTAAGTCCTGTATAGTGCTCTTATAAAATTTCCTAATTACTATGCTTGCAAACTCATAAATTGTATTTGTTATTATTTACTTAGTACTGTAATGAGTCGTCAAGGAAGGTGAAGAGTTTCAGTTTTCGGACTTAATCCTTCAAACCCTACACTTTGGATTAAATACTATGTATTCGTTTATGAAATGCAATAGTCATGTTCCTAAATACTTTCTAAAGGTATCGTTATAAACTCTATGTTTCCATGTTTACCCTTAGTATTACATATTATATGTTCCAAACTTACTTATTGTTTTAATATGGAAAACTTGGACTTTTATGTTTGCAAACTATGCAATACCTAAATATTAAATTTTACACTTGATATTGTAATTCTAAGGCATTAAACAATAGTATTACCATAGCCTTGATGTGCGCTCTATAGTTAATTACAAGGTTTGATTCTTAATGTTAATGCACGTGGAGATTCCAATGTTAAAGTTTACCATGCATTGTTTGTTGGACGAGGGTCACAATATGAAATCTTATTACCTATGGTAGTGAGGCATTACAATGTTAATTGATCAATGCCTTAACCTAAGTTACGATGCAATGACAGGTTCTACGTATCACGATAATGATATCAAATGAATGTTTCACCTTGATACAACGTAACCAAGCTATGCTAAGGATGAGGGATGAAATACTAACCGTGTCGTTGATTATGATGGTAGGTTCCAAACATGATGGTAGCTATGACATTAAAGTGCAATTAAAGGCGTAGATGGTGGAATGCTTGTTGGCATCCACCATGGAGATCTTCACATGTTGTTTCTTGGTAGTAGTGATACCCTAACTGCCTCGAGTATTACTTTGTCGAATTCATGACTTAGGCATTCATTTCTTTGCGGTGAGTGGGATTTGGGAGAGGCCGACAGGCCTGCGATTTCTTAGGGTTTGATAACAGTGTTGAGGGCACTCCCCTGGTTTCAATACTACGACTTGTGGCTATGTAGAGTTCCTTTACAGTTCTAAAAGCCGAGCTTTTCCTTTGATGAGTTTGCTAACGGTGTGCTCAGTTCTGGTTCTCATCGAGGATGCAAGAGTGTTTAATCCAGAACAAGTCTTTCTCTGCAACGTAAGTGGTAAATTCTTTCTTTCCTTTATATGATAGTGAATAATGTATAGTAGCATACGTTTTGAGTTATTGAACTTCGTCATACAAGTTTTAACCCTATTGTATTTTACTTTCACAGGTAACTCTTCGGTTTGGTCTTCCATATACTAAGCAAGTGGAGGCAAGGCTTTGAAACCGGTAAGCCTTGGTGATTTACTATGAGGTGCAACTTGGAAATATGCCAACCCTTATCTGATTTTTGGCCGAACCTTTGGTCTAGCTGCAGATTTTTTTGCAATTGTGAGTTTTGAGCCGTATGGCCTAAGTTAATAGAGAGGATTTAATCCTCAGCCTCCTTGTGCATTGTCTTCGCAATGTTTTACTATGTAAATAGTTTATAAAGATAAATGTACTTAGTTTGTTTTGAAGGGTTTTACCCTTGACCCAAGGAATAGAAAGATGATAACTATTTAAGATAATCTGAAACTTGATTTTGTGTATAGAAATATGGTTAGCGTTTCGAAAAACTAGTCTCGTATTAAATCTTTTGGGCTACTGCATTTTTTTTCAAAGGGTAAAACTGTCGGTAAAAAAATACTTGTAGATAATAATATGTCTAAGTTGGAGAGATAATTATTCGATATTCAGTTAAGATATAAAGTGGTTAACTGTGTGATGTGTTTGAAACTTGACAAAGTTTAAGAGAGCTAAACCTAAGAGCAAATATCTGGATGGTCTGTGTAAATTATGAAATGTTAAGTGATAGGATGATAAGGGCTGAGCCCATCCCTTTAATATAAGATGTTGAAATCATTTCTATAATATTATTGTTTGTTGATTAAAAGCATTGAGCCCCGTTCTGGTATCCTGTAAGGTGATTTTTATGTTTAAAAAGGGTTAAGGGTTTCGGCCGTAAGGCAGGTTATACACCCTACCCAATACTAATTAATATTTTGATTTTCTTTAGCTATAAAAAAGATAAGGGTTTTCAATAAATAAAATTTAGCCTGTAGGGGTTATATTATAAATATTTTGTGAATTTAAACTCTGTCTCAGTTCTTCTATTTCGGTTTGATAAAAGTAGGAAAAACTATATGAGTAATATTTGATAATAACTAGGGTTGAGTCTTTGAACATTCGTCCGAAATAGCAGTTGTTCTGAGTTTGAAATATCAATGATAAAATGTAAGATATAGTAATAATATATGCTAGGTATGTGGATTTCGACTTCCTGTACAATTGTCTCGAATCATAAATATTGATGAAAAACTATAGTAAATATTTCGATTCTGCTAGTATTTACAATGTCTAAATAAAATAACATTTACTATGCTTTTCTATAGTTAGAACATGAGAGATTTCATTTGCAGTAGTAAACAGATAAGGAAAATTACAGGTAACGATTACAAAGTTTATCTATGATTATTATTTAATCATTCAATCTTCTACATATCATTTTTCTCATTTATTTTTAAACACCCTTCCTTGTACTAGAGTATGGCATAAGGACAGTGCATGGCAAAATACGAGGAAGTAATTTATTCTATCATTTCATAAAACTTCTTCAACTATTTACAGAATCATATTCAGAAGAAAAAAAACATTTATTTGCTTATGCATGATGATAACTATCAATATTCATCTAATAAATCATGTTAAAATTCAATATGCTAAGACAGAGAATATCAGTATTACATTCCATTTCACAACAATAGCATATATAGGATAACTGAAAGAACAACAAGCACATCATAAACACAAGAGACACATATTTATCCTCGGAAACCCTCAGCAAATCTTCCTCAATATAGATGACTAGCAAATACAAAGATGTAATCCCAAACATGAGCTCCTTCTCCTCCATAGCAGATCTCTCTCTCACCTATGCGCCACTCACAAGTGTGTGAATGTGTGTTAAATGAGGAACACACCTTCTCTATTTTACCACATTCTCCACGGAGGAATAAAACATCTCCGGATATACAATAAGGTCTTCGCAGAGGAATGAAACATCTCTAGGAATAATAAAGTACAAATATAATATTCTTAGAAGTTACAATATCTCAACACTCCCCCTTAATGAGAAGGATGTTATAACAACATCTGCACGAGCAAGGAGTCATCAACTACATGATACATGATACATCTATAAATCATTGGAATCTTTCTTCATACATCATCATCAGTAACTCAAACAATTACTGGAACATAATCAATACTGGAACATCAGCATCGTCAGTATTGAGTCTTTATCTTCTACAGCACTCGATCAGCTACAGCATCATCATCATCTGGATCACTCGATCAACAACCTCATCGTCTGGATCTACCAATCAACATCATCATCTGGATCTCCCAATCAACAGCCTCATTGTCTGGATCTACTGATCAACATCATCATATGGATCTCTCGATCAACAGCCTCATCGTCTGGATCTATCAATCAACATCATCATCTGGATCTCCTGATCAACAGCCTCATCGTCTGGATCTATCGATCAACATCATCATCTGGATCTCTCGATCAATAGCCTCATTGTCTGGATATGTCGATCAACATCATCATCTGGATCTATCGATAAACAACCTCATCGTCTGGATCTACCAATCAACATCATCATATGGATCTCTTGATCAACATTTGGATCCTCTCGATCAAAAGCATCAACATAGTAGCATACTCTACAATGCACATGATCCTATTACGGGATGATCAATGTCTCTCACTTTAGGACATAGGTCCAAGGATGATACAATCCTAATCCACTTACGGGATGATCAATCCCTCTAAATTTAAGACAACTCTCATGTCTATGTACAATGCAATCCATATCAACTTACAGGATGATCAATCCTTATCATTTTAAGACATCTCACCATGTCTAGGGAAGATGCAATCCTGAATCAACTTACAGGATGATTAATCCTTATCACTTTAAGACATCTCACCATGTCTAGGGACGATGCAATCTCGAATCAACTTATAGGATGATTAATCCTTATCACTTTAAGACATCTCACCATGTCTAGGGACGATGCAATCTCGAATCAACTTACAGGATGAATAATCCTTATCACTTTAAGACATCTCACCATGTCTAGGGATGATGAAATCCCAAATCAACTTACAGGATGATTAATCCTTATCACTTTAGGACATGAGTCCAAGGACGATGCAATCCTGATCCACTTACGGGATGATCAATCCCTATCACTTTAGGACATAAGTCCAAGGACGATGCAATCCTGATCTACTTACGGGATGATCAATCCCTATCACTTTAGGACATAAGTCCAGGGACGATGCAATCCCAATAGTCCTCTTAGACAAAGTCTAAGTATCACTTCATCGACCTCATCGTCGGAACAGGTAACCTCATTGTCGGAACAGGTAACTTCATCATCGATATAGGTATCCTCATCATCGATACAAGTATCCTCATCATCAACACAAGTATCCTTATCATCGATACAAGTATCCATATCATCAATACAAGTATCCTCATCATTGACACAAGTATCCTCATCATCGACACAAGTATCCATATCAACACAGGTATCCTCATCATTGACCTTACCGTCAATATAGGAAATCTCATCATCGATATAGGTATCCATATCGATACTAGTATCCAGATATCATCATCGACCATATCACTCCCCCTTTCGAGGAGGGTCCTTCTGAACAACACCAAGCTTGTCTCGTAAATACTCAAACTTTACTCAAGACAGGGGTTTGGTCAATATATTAGCAACTTGTTCACCAGTGCTCACATGCTCGAGCTTGATAGCTCCTTTCTGCACCATATCCTGTATAAAATATCAGATCTCTATGTGCTTTGACTTATCATGGAACACTGGATTTTCTGTCATCTTGATACAACTCTAGTTGTCACACAGGATCACAATGGGGTCCATCTCTAAGTCAAACAATCCTGATAATAGCTTCCGAAGCCATATCGCTTCACAGCTATCAGATCAAGAAGCTATATATCCCACTTTAGCTATGCTGAGAGCCACACTAAATTGCTTCCTGCTAAACAACAAGATCATGGCAGATCCCAGACAATAACATCCACCTGATGTGCTCTTCCTGTCTGATACACTTCCTGCCAAATCAGCATCTATGTAGCCATACAATCTAAAGTCATGATCTCCAAGATAATATAGACCAAAATCTATCGGACCTTTTAGGTACCTCATCACATGCTTTTCATCTTGCAGGTGTACACTCAAGGTGTTCACAGCAAAGCATATATCTGGCCTGGTATTCGTCAGATACATCAATGACCCAATAATCTATCTGTACAGAGTCACATCCACTAACTCTGATGAGTCATCAGCTAATAGCTTCAAGTTGGAATCCATGGAAGTGGTCATGGCTTTGCATTCCAACATATCAAATACTTTCTCTGGTTGAGTAATATTCCTTTTGAGCCTTGCCATACTTCCATACCTAGGAAATAATGCATCAATCTGAGATCTTTCATCTCAAGTTCTGTAGCTAGCTTCTTCTTGCTTTCCATGATCTGTTTCTCATTCCCTGTCAGAAAGAGATCATCTGTCACGTACCCAAATTTCGAAAAATTTAAAAAACTTTTCTAAGTGTCTAAAATATCACTAAATCTATGCGAAAAATACAAAGTGTGTGTTTACTTTCTTTAAATGCTGCTTTAAAATTTTGCGACACTTAATACTGTTTACAAATGTTGTTATGCTAATTAAGAAAAAGATATACGTTTTATTTTCAACTAAATAAATTCTGAACTTGATATGTCAACCATTTCGTAAATCTTGCGGGCAACACAAAAACTTCATTTGTCTTAATATACATCATAATCAACTTTCTAAAGGATCGGATACTTAGTCATAAACATTTTTAAGGACAAAAACAAGTACACATACATAAGACACATTGAGAAACACCATAAGGAAACATAAGAGACCGAAAGTAACGTGGTTCACCCGTACACGGGCTAGTCCACAAAAGTGTGTGCATCTTTTATTATAATTATCGATCAAGTGAAGTATTACAAAAGGCAAACTCAGTTGTTTACAGAATTCTATCATTCTTGACGCTTCTCTCCCAGAGAGCATTTTCTTTTAATATCCAACCTTTGATCTTTTCAACCTAGCTATAATCCGACTGGATTATGCGCATAGACATAGATCCTTACATAGATCAATTCCACAATGTTACAACTTATTGATTTTCTTTCCCGCAAACTACCTTCCAGTACAGAAATACATATATTTATAAACTGTTACGAGTATTAGTTCCTGAGTTCTCCTTTCCAAGGCAACATGAAAAGTCAGAGAACATATGATAGGGGATCTTACAGAGATCTGATTGAAAATTTCATAGCAGCATGCATTAAGATGTCTGAAAAATAAGGACTACTAATTCGTGGTAGACATTATACACATGAGAAACTCTATGTACATCAATCCTAAGGTACTCAGGGATCAAGCTATCATTAGCCGTCCCTTTCCAAGGCTATGTGTAGAAATGTAACTACTCCCTGACTATAAAGTTTGTTTCCCAAATAATTAAGAAACAGTATATTAGGCACATAAACTGATCTAGAATCAACATTATACATTAATAATAATAAAAACTGTGTCTTAGATGACGAAACCTGTTTGCACACACACGCAGAGATCACATCTTTGATCTCAGCTAATTATAACGGAATTGTTTATGTACTCAGACAGTAACTCTGAACTTAATTAAAGGTCAACGCCTTCCAAGATAACTATGTCCACGTGACTAAGAGTATTCCGTATAAATCTAGGAAATCGCAAATCCAGAAAGGGGGTTTGGTGATCATTGTCGGGATTTTCTTAAACAACTCTGTCTCTTAAAAAGAAAAAACGCATAAGTAAACAAGAATTAAAATCTGGGTATGACGCAAAGATCCACCTACTGCGGCCTTCCTCTCAAAGGAATTCCTCGTACCACACACAGGCGTAAAGAAATAATTTTTGAAACCAATGTAGTTATATGTATAATTCCTCAAGCAGAAAACAACTAGATAATACTATAAACTGAACTTTAAGAGCTTATCGCAGGGTTTACTTACTCCTACCACAACATTTTCATTTATCAATTATAAGGAATGGACCCCATGATCCTTCCAAAATAATTTCAAAACATACCTTTCCCCTTCGTGTATCTACATATAGTCTTTCATACATTTGTTACTTGTAGATATGTAAGGTGATCGGCAAACGAAGACAATACCATAAGTTTTGACATAATTTTCCACTACTATCTCTGTATAAAACTATATTATTTATATCTATGTATAAATTTTCATAAGACAAACAGGAACACAACCTTCACTCGTCTTTGATCATACTTATGACTTTGCATTCATACTTTCATCCTAATATGATAACACTGATTATTTGATCACGTTTCTGCTAAAATGGATAGAGATTAAGACAGGAATCTACACCAAGGTCTAGATCGCTTCTCTAGTGAAGTTTTATTACCTTTGGAGCTGTCTTAAAGTATCCTTGAAAACTGAAATATATAATATATATAAATAGCAGAACCAGGATGGATCCAACACTAATATCATACGTAGCTCATATAAAATGTAATACTAGTGGAAATTACAATGATTCCACTGTGCATAGGATGCGTTCGTAGAGGTATTCAACTACAACTAAATAAGTAAAGACGGTACCTCCCTATTTTGTGCAAAGATCGCATCTTTCCTCTCTCAGAGGCTATCCCTTGTAGGGATCGGAACCCTTCTTCCTTCGCCCTGAGATCGCAAGCATCACTTGTTCTCTTTGCATAAGCCGCCGCTTCCGTCGATTTCTAAACTTCAAGCTTCAGTTAACCTCCTCCTATCGTCCCCAATCTACGCTTCCCTCTTTTCTCCTCGCAGAGAGTCCATCCAATTCTACGGCAGAGACAAATTCTAATATTGTATTCCCCAATCGGAGTGTCCTCATCCAGATAGATGTGCAGGGATTTATGTCCACCCTCAACACCATTCGCATCCTCCCGTACAAATCTGAAAGGGATTGTTTTCTTCATAATCGCATTTGAGAGTCCTTTTGCCTTCATCGGAACCGATCTCCTCTCACCTACTTTTCCCCCAGAAGTTTTTCTCCCTCCTTAATAAATAGACTGTGCTTCTTATACGAAGAATTCATCCCGATCAGTGATTCTCTTCGACACTTGGCCTGAAGAATTAAAATCTCCGTTGTGCCAAATGGAAGCCTTACTACAAACCACTGGGAATTCGATGATTGAAATAAATGCCATCGGCGAGGTTGGTTCTTCTCGCAAGATGGTGCACATTTAATACCACGCTGAGTTAACCGTAGAACAGTTATATAACGAAGTGATGGCATATAGGTTTGGCTAGATGGTAAGTATAAGCACATGATTTCTGGCATGATTTCCTAACGCACAAAGGAGACAGAATCCTAAGTACACCCTTAAAACGTGCCATTTGTCCAACATAACAATTTGTGGTAGTTATGTACACGAGTTGCCCTTCTCTTATATAAATATAAATAATAATATTTTTCTTTGATCTATAGGGATTATCCCTTTTTAACCATTTGTTCTTTATCGCAAGTTTTCCACAAAAGTAGTTAAATGGTCATGTCATCCTCACTTTACTTTGGAGGCTAAATACTAATTATTTTTAATACGTGCAAGACAAACCCTTGACCTAGGTTGGGTCTTAAGTTAGTTTCCTACTACAAGGGTAGTTCATGGTTCTTTCACCATCAAATGGAGACCATCTCATCTATTGTTTATATGGGGCCTAGCTTAGGTGGTCCCTTAGTTTTTCAAAGAGAAGCTATTATTTGTTTTACTTCCTTTAAGTGTCTATGGCCCCTAGATTCTCGTGGCTTCCCTCAAGTGGGTTCCGTTGTTTGTTGTTTTAGTTACGTCCTCATTTAGTCTCCTCAAGAACTCCTTGGCACTTGATGCCACGATTTAAAGATGATTATGATCATTATGATAATCCTATTTCTCTTAAGTAACGAAAGTGGTTACTTAAGGTAGTTGCTTAACCTCATGCAGGATTATTTAGTAAGAACCATCTTTACTCTAGTGATTAGGTCTTAAGGATTTCCTACAAGCTTGCAAAGTGTAGTTACTTCACTTAGGATTAACCTAGCTCAAGATGACATTTACAACTTTAGGAAATGATGTAACAATACTTTCAAGGTCCACAGGCGGAGCCTTGGCTTTGAGCTACTGACTAGTAACCAAGTGTACAACAATGTTTTCATTTTTTTACCATAATAAGTCATAAAGGGGGGGATATCACATCCTCATCCCCTTTAAACTAACACCGTCCTCGGTGTTCACTCTTCTCTTGGAGCAATCATTTGTATCACGAAACTGGAGTTCAAAAGAAACAATGTTTAGTAATAACCTGTCATCGACTTCATAATCAAACTCACGAACATAAATCATGAGTTCTTTATTGCATATATCACTTGCAACATATGGAATAAATCTAGTGTTCCCTGATTGTATACTGTTGACAAAATCAACAACAAACAACATTCATTTTATCCAGGAGATTCTTGCCTAACACCTTAGTGCTCACGCAGCAATCCTTTTTCTCATGCCTTGCCTAACACATTAGTGCTCACGCAGCAAACATTTCTTTCATGTCTTGCCTAACACCTTAGTGCTCACGCAGCAAACATTTATTTCATGTCTTGCCTAACACCTTAGTGCTCACGCAGCAACCATTCTTTCATGTATACTAAGCAGCGTCCTGCCTCCCACATATACATTTTCTTATAGCTTGCCTAGGTCTTACAGCCAGCCGATTCTCCGAGAATCCTAGTGGCTGTTCAATCCCTGATTTTAGGGAGTATTTTAATGCCATTATAACACCCTTTACACAATTCCCCTCAAGCCTTCTTGCTTGAGTCCCGGAATTCATTTTCCCAAGCCGCCTTGCTTGAGTCTAGGAAAATCTCATTCAAATTCATCAATTATTTCGTCATATTACATTTTGTAACCCTACAATTTCTCGGACCAATTTGGTCTAGTTCTTTATTCAACAATAATTAACAATAATAAAAGCTGCAGTGTGGATCTTGCATCCTCACCCCTTTATTGTACCATGCATTTTATATTAAGCTTTTGTTGTTTTTTTTTTTTTTTTTTTTGGCCATCTGCCAAATTCAATTGTTAGTAACAATTTATATAACAAAATCAAATATTGTAAATAAGAAAATCATTCATTCTTCAAACTACCATATCCATACTTGATCATTTGAAGTAAACGTTTTCTCCTTCCTAAACGTAACTCACTTACTTAATAGGATTACATAATCCCTTGAAAAAATAATATTATTCCTATGATGACCCGTGGACATTATGATTTCTTAACCTCGAATGTTATCCTTCACCATTCAAACACACTTCCTATTTTAGTTATATAACTTCTCTTTGGTATATACTAATATCACATAGGAATAACCAATTTTCTAAAACATACTTGCATACCTTATAATGATAACCATATACCTTTGCAAAGGCGACCGCATAGCTCACCTTCATCTGCCGAGGGTCCAGTTTACCTCGATTACTGTCACAAAGATCACTTCTGATTTACCCTGCAAATTCCATGTCAGCAATGTTTTCCTTAACACATAATAAATGAAAACAGTCATTCCTTGTGGCAACATAAGGACGTCAGAAGATTACCTCATCCTACTAACCTGTATTTATTTCATGTGGGTTCTAGGTTTCCAACAAAATAATCAATTTGAGAAAACATATAACTGTACATGAATAGCAAGTCGGCATAATTATTGAGCAAAAATAAAAGTATCACTATTACTCATTGTTTCCCACGTCTATCTTAAGAGGTATATATATAAAAGGTACTCATGCATTCTTTAACGGATTTTCAAGTATCCATACATATAACACAAAGCTTTGACCACATGAAGGTATAACCCTTCTGTCAACCACTCCCAGTATCCCAACATTCCTAGTAAGGATTCCTGAAAATAGAATATACAAAAATGAAATCATAACATTTCATCATAAGCATCTTTTAACAATTTTGAATACACATGTATACTTCTTGAGTAATTATAACCATCATCCTTTTGAACCTTCAAGCAAGGTTACCAGCGTGTTCCCATGTCACACATTTATACTTCATTATTATATACAATCCTATACTGCAAAGAGACAAGGGGATTCTTAACAATTATTCTCTTTTATCCCTTGAAATCTTCAGATAAGGTTATAATGACGAAGGATACTCGTTTGTGGAAGTAGAGTTAAGTCGAAGGTCATCATTCACAAGGGTGGCAATTTCCTAGTCCTAGAAAATTTCTCACAGTAGAATGTCCATTTAAACCAAATGAAGTTAATTCCTATCCTTTCAATCTTTTACCTTGAGGATGACCCTTTGTTAATCCTTCATAAAAGTTTTACAATTCTTCTAACCATCTATGGTTTGGATAGTAACATTACTTACATTAACCTTGAAGATTATATATTTATAAAATCAACTAATCATTCTTTTCTCCCATGTCACATAACAATTAAGGAAGAACACAAAACTAATATTCTATATCGAAACCATCACATGTAATATTCAATATAATGTACAAACATCTTCTACACCTTCTCTCAATAACATTTAGCCAATAAGGAGAATTTCGGGAGTTATTCCTTAGTACCATTTATGCATTTTTCTAACATGATAAGGATCCCTGCATCCTACAATCTCGTGTATATACTTAATACAATCGTCCCAACATAAATGCGTGAAATCAATAACTAGGTAATTCATGACAATTTTCCAATCCTTCTCATAATGACCTAACCATCATTCATTCCATCCTTATGATTCAATATGTTTGCTATCCTGTCTTCTTTTGTATAGTCACCTTTCCAAGCCTAGAACTTTTCTTATCCTCAAAAATATGATTGAAGCAATCAAGTACCTATGATGAATGTCTATGACTTGACTTATATATGTACTAAAGCCCTACCAATGGCATCAATCGACCAGATATGAATGTACATCTTTCATTAGATACATAATCCTAATTATGTTTATGAACTTTTGAACATACAAATGCTCCTATGATTCTCATTACTATCATTACGATCAACGTATAAGAAAATATTAACAAGATCACCAAGATAAAGATAGGAACATATTCCAACTATTTTAATCATTTTTAAAGAATACTTTCTTATCCTTTAATGAAACTAATTGTAGAGCACGAGGAGATATTCATCCTCTAGTATTTATAGAAGATCATTCAACTTCGGGAGGAAACATATAAATGCTCACATAAAGACAATGCTTTTCCTTTAGAATGCTTCAACAAGTGGAGTATACTTACTTGTGATTTAAAAGACATCTTGTCGATTACCTCTTGCTGATTCTTTGGAACATAAATCCTTTGTTTGCGTCTTATCGATGGAGTTTCTTTCCCCGCTCGACAAACTTTTTTTTTTTTTTTTCCCCTCTTGAGCCCAATAAGCCCGAGTGTTTGCAACCTGCTCTTTTGAAGTCGAGCTCGGAGATTCATTTTCCTCTTCTCCAGTATAGTCCATGCAACCAACATGAAACCAAAACATTTGATTAGAAAACTTAATAACCTTCATACTAACTTATCGCATGTTGAGCTCACTAGGTCCTAGTGTTGTAACCTAATGCTCTGATACCATATGTCACGTACCCAAATTTCGAAAAATTTAAAAAACTTTTCTCAGTGTCTAAAATATCACTAAATCTATGCGAAAAATACAAAGTGTGTGTTTACTTTCTTTAAATGCTGCTTTAAAATTTTGCGACACTTAATACTGTTTACAAATGTTGTTATGCTAATTAAGAAAAAGATATACGTTTTATTTTCAACTAAATAAATTCTGAACTTGATATGTCAACCATTTCATAAATCTTGCGGGCAACACAAAAACTTCATTTGTCTTAATATACATCATAATCAACTTTCTAAAGGATCGGATACTTAGTCATAAACATTTTTAAGGACAAAAACAACTACACATACATAAGACACATTGAGAAACACCATAAGGAAACATAAGAGACCGAAAGTAACGTGGTTCACCCGTACACGGGCTAGTCCACAAAAGTGTGTGCATCTTTTATTATAATTATCGATCAAGTGAAGTATTACAAAAGGCAAACTCAGTTGTTTACAGAATTCTACCATTCTTGACGCTTCTCTCCCAGAGAGCATTTTCTTTTAATATCCAACCTTTGATATTTTCAACCTAGCTATAATCCGACTGGATTATGCGCATAGACATAGATCCTTACATAGATCAATTCCACAATGTTCCAACTTATTGATTTTCTTTCCCGCAAACTACCTTCCAGTACAGAAATACATATATTTATAAACTGTTACGAGTATTAGTTCCTGAGTTCTCCTTTCCAAGGCAACATGAAAAGTCAGAGAACATATGATAGGGGATCTTACAGAGATCTGATTGAAAATTTCATAGCAGCATGCATTAAGATGTCTGAAAAATAAGGACTACTAATTCGTGGTAGACATTATACACATGAGAAACTCTATGTACATCAATCCTAAGGTACTCAGGGATCAAGCTATCATTAGCCGTCCCTTTCCAAGGCTATGTGTAGAAATGTAACTACTCCCTGACTATAAAGTTTGTTTCCCAAATAATTAAGAAACAGTATATTAGGCACATAAACTGATCTAGAATCAACATTATACATTAATAATAATAAAAACTGTGTCTTAGATGACGAAACCTGTTTGCACACACACGCAGAGATCACATCTTTGATCTCAGCTAATTATAACGGAATTGTTTATGTACTCAGATAGTAACTCTGAACTTAATTAAAGGTCAACGCCTTCCAAGATAACTATGTCCACGTGACTAAGAGTATTCCGTATAAATCTAGGAAATCGCAAATCCAGAAAGGGGGTTTGGTGATCATTGCCGGGATTTTCTTAAACAACTCTGTCTCTTAAAAAGAAAAAACGCATAAGTAAACAAGAATTAAAATCTGGGTATGACGCAAAGATCCACCTACTGCGGCCTTCCTCTCAAAGGAATTCCTCGTACCACACACAGGTGTAAAGAAATAATTTTTGAAACCAATGTAGTTATATGTATAATTCCTCAAGCAGAAAACAACTAGATAATACTATAAACTGAACTTTAAGAGCTTATCGCAGGGTTTACTTACTCCTACCACAACATTTTCATTTATCAATTATAAGGAATGGACCCCATGATCCTTCCAAAATAATTTCAAAACATACCTTTCCCCTTCGTGTATCTACATATAGTCTTTCATACATTTGTTACTTGTAGATATGTAACGTGATCGGCAAACGAAGACAATACCGTAAGTTTTGACATAATTTTCCACTACTATCTCTGTATAAAACTATATTATTTATATCTATGTATAAATTTTCATAAGACAAACAGGAACACAACCTTCACTCGTCTTTGATCATACTTATGACTTTGCATTCATACTTTCATCCTAATATGATAACACTGATTATTTGATCACGTTTTTGCTAAAATGGACAAAGATTAAGACAGGAATCTACACCAAGGTCTAGATCGCTTCTATAGTGAAGTTTTATTACCTTTGGAGCTGTCTTAAAGTATCCTTGAAAACTGAAATATATAATATATATAAATAGCAGAACCAGGATGGATCCAACACTAATATCATACGTAGCTCATATAAAATGTAATACTAGTGGAAATTACAATGATTCCACTGTGCATAGGATGCGTTCTTAGAGGTATTCAACTACAACTAAATAAGTAAAGACGGTACCTCCCTATTTTGTGCAAAGATCGCATCTTTCCTCTCTCAGAGGCTATCCCTTGTAGGGATCGGAACCCTTCTTCCTTCTCCCTGAGATCGCAAGCATCACTTGTTCTCTTTGCATAAGCCGCCGCTTCCGTCGATTTCTAAACTTCAAGCTTCAGTTAACCTCCTCCTATCGTCCCCAATCTACGCTTCCCTCTTTTCTCCTCGCAGAGAGTCCATCCAATTCTACGGCAGAGACAAATTCTAATATTGTATTCCCCAATCGGAGTGTCCTCATCCAGATAGATGTGCAGGGATTTATGTCCACCCTCAACACCATTCGCATCCTCCCGTACAAATCTGAAAGGGATTGTTTTCTTCATAATCGCATTTGAGAGTCCTTTTGCCTTCATCGGAACCGATCTCCTCTCACCTACTTTTCCCCCAGAAGTTTTTCTCCCTCCTTAATAAATAGACTGTGCTTCTTATACGAAGAATTCATCCCGATCAGTGATTCTCTTCGACACTTGGCCTGAAGAATTAAAATCTCCGTTGTGCCAAATGGAAGCCTTACTACAAACCACTGGGAATTCGATGATTGAAATAAATGCCATCGGCGAGGTTGGTTCTTCTCGCAAGATGGTGCACATTTAATACCACGCTGAGTTAACCGTAGAACAGTTATATAACGAAGTGATGGCATATAGGTTTGGCTAGATGGTAAGTATAAGCACATGATTTCCGGCATGATTTCCTAACGCACAAAGGAGACAGAATCCTAAGTACACCCTTAAAACATGCCATTTGTCCAACATAACAATTTGTGGTAGTTATGTACACGAGTTGCCCTTCTCTTATATAAATATAAATAATAATATTTTTCTTTGATCTATAGGGATTATCCCTTTTTAACCATTTGTTCTTTATCGCAAGTTTTCCACAAAAGTAGTTAAATGGTCATGTCATCCTCACTTTACTTTGGAGGCTAAATACTAATTATTTTTAATACGTGCGAGACAAACCCTTGACCTAGGTTGGGTCTTAAGTTAGTTTCCTACTACAAGGGTAGTTCATGGTTCTTTCACCATCAAATGGAGACCATCTCATCTATTGTTTATATGGGGCCTAGCTTAGGTGGTCCCTTAGTTTTTCAAAGAGAAGCTATTATTTGTTTTACTTCCTTTAAGTGTCTATGGCCCCTAGATTCTCGTGGCTTCCCTCAAGTGGGTTCCGTTGTTTGTTGTTTTAGTTACGTCCTCATTTAGTCTCCTCAAGAACTCCTTGGCACTTGATGCCACGATTTAAAGATGATTATGATCATTATGATAATCCTATTTCTCTTAAGTAACGAAAGTGGTTACTTAAGGTAGTTGCTTAACCTCATGCAGGATTATTTAGTAAGAACCATCTTTACTCTAGTGATTAGGTCTTAAGGATTTCCTACAAGCTTGCAAAGTGTAGTTACTTCACTTAGGATTAACCTAGCTCAAGATGACATTTACAACTTTAGGAAATGATGTAACAATACTTTCAAGGTCCACAGGCGGAGCCTTGGCTTTGAGCTCCTGACTAGTAACCAAGTGTACAACAATGTTTTCATTTTTTTACCATAATAAGTCATAAAGGGGGGGATATCACATCATCCACATACAGTAATAGTATGACAGGTTCATCATCCATAACCCTAAGGTAAAGGTTAGGATCATATTTACTTATGGTAAAGCCCAAGCTTGTTAAGAAGATATCAATTCTCCCTTTGTGAATGAACATCATTCACACTCTGCATTGAGTGATCTTCTGTATATCTATCTGTGTCATCTCTCGTCAGATGAGTCTACTGATATGAGCCTCAAGATCATTCGAACTCTGTGGTGAGTTCCTTCTTGCATCCATCTAAGAGAAGAATGTCATATGTATATAGACACCATCTTCAACCTTGTAGCAAAGGTTGAAATCCGCATCACCCATGGTGATCATTAAGCTCATCAAATGACTATTGATCCTGGGTATCTGTACAGAGCTTTCTTCAATTGAGTCCTAGGAGTTTTCTCGATTCATACTTCTTCTTCAATTACACCATTAAGAGAATGGTCTTGTCTAGCCACTTGGAGCAAACATCTCGTCATGATCCTCTTCCTCTTTCTAAGAGAATCTTCTAGCCACGAGCCTTCTATAATATGTTTGATTTGTAAGTCTTCTTGTTGAACATCCATCACTTGTTTGGTATTCATCATTCTTCATGTCCTTTCCTACAAATCAAAGTTAATTACATGATTAGTAATACTTCATAATCATCAAATCATATTGACATTTCAATGATAACCTATTATGCATACTGATATGATTCACATAGTCATGCAACTATCTTCACCAATACTTTGGCACAACATTTTTCCATATCCTGTATGCATACAGTGGTTATCTAGATGCCTTCCAACTCTACTAGAACATATTATCAAGAGCGTTCACAGCTCTTAGCATGTCAGCAAAGAGGTTTCATTCTAGACAAGCAACAATGGAATGTTTGTCCAACTTACCCATCATATGCATATTAGTAGTATACTATTCAATGTTATATGAATGCTTACACTCTGCATGATATATTCTAGGAATACAAATATGCATACAATTATTACGAGCAATATCATTGACTATTCAGTAATTCAAATAACAACTCAAATACTTATCTTTTATGTTTGTGTGGTTGCCTCCCGCTTGATCTCTATGATAGCATCATGATTATAAGTCTTTGAAACTCTATCCATCCTGGACCACTATGCATGCTCAAGTGTGCACTAGTGTCATCCTCATGATCTCATACATAATCATACATTCATTAGTATAGTCTCAATACTATTAAAACATTGTTATTCTAAATAATCTTAAGTATGTATGGTCATGATCATTTCATACATAGGTATAGTTACCTAAGATCCTAACACAAAGTAGGATTCTAACTTGATATAGGAAAACATACCTGGATTATCATGCTTGGTTATGTCTTAACATACCCAAACAATATCTTCTTTGTTCTTTTCAATGATTTAGAGACCTTGTGCTAGAACCTGCATATTTTATAAGTTAAGCATAGTAGAACAAAGTCATACATACCTCGTAAGTAGAGCTTCTAAGTGATCAAAGACTACAGATGAGTCTTTGTCTTCATGTCATCATGGTCATAGAACTTGATTTGTCTTTCTTGAAGTACCTATATCTTGTTAGCAGACAACATCATCCTCATACAACACCACAGGTGCATTAGTACAATCATAAGTGTCATAAACCTAATCAATGAATGTCTTCTATCACTCACGTGCATTCATTATCAAACAATCATAATTGTACTAACCTCAATAACATGAAGACAAACATATTATGAACTTAATCAAGAATTAGATTTAAAAACGTACCTGTATCTTCTCAAGTCATACCTGTCGAGTAGTCTTCTCACGTAAGGCCTTAGCCTCATCTCCCTTTGGAATTGGAACTTCTTCACTTATGCAGGTGTCCAATTCATTCTCTTCTAGGATTAACCAAATCCACTTTGATTTGTTGAGACTGGATCTTGAGTTGGATTAGGGTTTGTCAGAGAAACCCTAAAAATTCAAACTTTGAATTTCAAACTTCTGAAAGCATGGAAATATGCGCCTTGCTGATCTGATCAAGCTGGCATACTTCAATTTTGAAATCTCCAAAAATTGACCCCTCAAAATTGCCTTTGAAACTTCTGGATCTTCTAGACAAGATCCCGAACTAGGGTTTTATAAAGCCCGATCTTCTACCCATCCAAAAGGTTCGATATTTTGGTCTAAACTTTGATTTTTCTGAGGAGCTTCCAGCCATGGTCACATATTTCAAAAATTCCAACTTTTGTAGAAGCCCTAATTTTCCACATTTCCGATCAAAATCCTGACCTAGGGTTTGATCAAGCCTGGCCTTCTGCCCAACCAAAAATTTCGATCTTGGTCTCTAAATTTTGATTTTGATGAGGAGCATTCAGTCATGGACTCCGATTCCAAAAATTCCAACTTTCTCCGAAGGCCTAAATTCCCGCAGCAGTGACAAGCCAAGAATGAAGGTGCCCAAAATCCAATTCTGTTTTGACAGAAATATGCACCTGATTATTTCTGGTGCATCTTTGAAATTATGAATCCACAGGGTCTGAAACTTTGGCCTATGGTATCCTAACTTGTCATCTTTCCAACCCCATAGGTCTAACCTCAATTGGATTCTCTGAGAGAGAGTTATCCCAAGTGTCGCAACGTGACCTATTTGTGGGATAAAATAGGAGAGCGAACTTGTACGGTGTTCCACGTGTCACTGCTTCAACTTCGGCCTCTAAAAAGCAGACCTACGAAAGTACAGTTCGTGCCCTTTTTGTCACTTTTTAGGAAATTTCATTTGGAGCTTCCTATCCCGAGTTATGACCTTTTTTCCTAGGTCACCTGTTTATGACTGAGATCTGGAAGAGGCCGAAACTCTAACCTGTACTGATCATATCTCACAAAGTAACATGAATCTTAGGCTGTCCTTCTGACACAAGGTACAGGGGAATGTTATCTACCACCTGTAAAGTTTTTTAGATCCTAAAACTTCGCCAAAATGGATTTATAGCGAAATTTCCACGATGACTGGTTTTTGCTATATAAAACCCTAACTTTCAAATTGTCGCAAGTGAGACAAGTGTCGTAAGTGCCATGCATTTCCTTCCTTCAGGCTATATCTGATACCATGTTAAAATTCAATATGCTAAGACAGAGAATATTAGTATTACATTCCATTTCACAACAATAGCATATATAGAATAACTGAAAGAACAACAAGCACAGCATAAACACAAGAGACACAGATTTATCCTGGGAAACCCTCATGGGGTAGAGAACCCAGCAAAGCTTCCTCAATATAGATGACCAGCAAATACAAAAGATGTAATCCCAAACATGATCTCCTTGTCCTCCATAGCATATCTCTCTCTCACCTATGCGCCACTCACAAGTGTGTGAATGTGTGTTAAATGAGGAACAAACCTCCTCTATTTATACACAACTCTGACTTGACTTTTACACTAACTAGGTCGGCCTCAACTTAACCACTTAACATAATGTGACAGGGCCGACCCCAATAGGGTGGTCTAATAACCCTTTAACCCACATGACTCATACAGGGCCGACCCCCACTAGGGAAGTCTAATAACCCAAGTTACCACATTCTCCACGGAGGAATAAAACATCTCCGAATATACAACAAGGTCTTCACGGAGGAATGAAACATCTCTGGAATAATAAAGTACAAATATAATATTCTTAGAAGTTACAATATCTCAACAAATCCTAAATCAACAGTTACAAAAAATAAATTATAATTACTTAGGAAATGAAATAACAAGTAGAACCTACAAATGTAGATAGGGTGGACAAACACCCAAAGAAGCCTGTTCCTCCCAACCTTCTCCAGAAGAAGCAACCAATATCTCTTGTTTCTTTGGACCCCCCAACATGTTTACTGAACCACTAGGTAGAAGACTCTGTGTAAAGGAAAGGCACCCAGGTTGTACTTCCAGCAATCAATGGAGACTTGCAATACACCTCTAAATAAACCTCTACACTCAGCAGGAAACTCTGCACTTAGCAAAAGTGAAACAGACTTACACTACAACTCAAAACATAGCTTCCCCTCATCGAATCTCTTGTATGCATACAACAAAACCACAAGGTAAATTTTCTCGTCATAAAAAGTGTGAGCCTCTGCTAAAATTCAATTGCTTATAAAGATGCTTAGGTCTTTTAGTGGTCAGTTTCAAAATAAAGGAGCCTCAAGTTCCAGTCCCATCTTTCAGGGAACTTTGACCACATTTCAAGGGAGTTGTCCCATAACAACAGCTAGTTACTGAGTTCATGATGCTGCCACTTGTCCATTGCCTTCTACCCCAGATTCCATTCCACCTAGTGTGTTAGTAAACACTCTTTCAACAGTCTCTTTGGGTGAGTGTCTCCTATTTTATTTTATTAAATAATAATATTGTGCAATTACAGTCATCCTTGGCCACTTGGCCAAATATAAAACTTTACAATAAAAGTTAAGATAATGTTTTTTTTTCTCAAACATAAAATGTTTCAAGTAATGGGTATGTTACAATCACTATGATCCAGCATTGGTATTTTTGGCAGATCTAGATGCGAAGACTATTAATTCTTTGGAAGGTGAAAAGGATGAACTGCTACGTATAAAAGAAGAGATTTGGCATCTTAAGAGTCGTGCATTGTGGATCACCCAAGGTGACAATAATACTAAGTTCTTCCATGCATTTTCTAATCAACGTAGGGCACACAATGCAATTTGAGAGATTGTTGAGCCAAGGGTAATAAAATTACTTCTCAGTTGGGCTTAGAAAAAGCTGCTTACTGACACTTCAGTTCACTTTTTTCCAAATACCAGGCTCATAATTTGCAGGCTCAATTGGAGATTTTGCAGTGTTTGTTGAGTATATTTACTGAAGAAGATTACATTGGTTGGTAGACCAATATTGAATTTAGAGATTGAATACATACTGAAGAACTAGATGGCCAAGGACAAGAGTCTTAGGCTGGATGAGTGGACAATGGAATTCTATCTTCAATTCGTTGACTTGATTGGACCTGAGATTGTGTGTTTGGTGGAAGAATATTGCACGACAAGAAAGGTTGCGGGGGGTGTCAATGTGACATTTATCACACTTATCCCCAAGATCATCAATCCTTCTACTTTCCAGGATTTCCGCCCTATATCAATGTGTAATTTACATTATAAAATTATTTCTAAAGTGATTGCAAACCAGGTGAAGGAAGGATTGTCTCGGGGCATCTCTAAGGAACAATTTGGCTTCCTTCACCAGTGCCAAACCATTGATGCCATCGGGATTACACAGGAAACTATTCACTCTGCAAATATTAATTGATGCAAGTCTTTCGTCCTTAAGCTTGATTTGGTTAAAGCCTATGATATGGTAGATTGGACCTTTCTTCATCTTCTATTATTGAATGATGGTCTAAACTTTGTAGTGACATAATGGATTTTGGGTTGTGTTAGTTCTGCCAATTTCGCGGTCATGGTCAACGAGTATCCTACACATTTCTTTAAGGGTGGGCATGGTCTTCGCTAGGGATGCCCACTCTCACCACTTTTATTCCTTTTATTAATTGAAGGCTTGAGCAGACTTCTTAATACGGTGAAGATGATGGTAAAATCACGGGGATCAAAGTGTCCAAAAATCATGTTGTCACACATTTACTTTTTGTGGATGGTGTTCTCCTATTTGGTATTGACAAGCTGTCTGAATGGAAACTCTATAAGGAGATCTTGGACCGGTTCTGCCTAGTTTCAGGCATGATGGTAAGCACACCCAAATCCTTCCTTTTTCGTTTAAATCTTGAGGATGAACTAAGAGTTCAGTCGTGCTCTATTTTCCCCTTTGATTCTCTGGAACTTGACGGTGGTCTGAAGTATCTAGGCTACTTCTTGAAGCCTAATGATTATCATGTTTCAGATTGGCATTGGTTAATCATGAAATTTGAAAAGAGGATTTGTGCTTGGTACAACCGCAAAATCTATATTGGAGGGCGACTCACTCTTTTCAATTCTATCCTTTTTAATTTTCATGTCTATAGGCTTTCATTGGCTAAAGTGTCATTGAGCATTCTTCATCAGATTAGGCACATTACTTTTATTTTCTTGTGGTCCAGATTAATAGCCAAGCTTGGCTTTCACCTGGCAGCTTGGGACAAGCTGGCTCACCCAAAGTATTCATGAGGTTGGGGCATTCAAAATTTAATTTGGGTCTATTCGGCACTCCATCTTATAAGTCTTTCGAGAGGCATTACACATCTTGGTCTTTTGGGGGAGATTATTTGGGACAAGTACTTGAAGGAACAGTATGTTCCTGAATGGATTAGGCATGTTCAAAAAAAATCTCCAGCTATTTCTAACATGCGGAGTGGCTTACTTGATGTCTTTCCATTACTTAATAGGTGGTTGGTGTTGCAGGTGAGGGATGGATTTCAAGTGCATTTGGGGGTAGATCCTTTGATTGGATGCAATACTATTTTATCTCAATTTACGTTGAATTTGTTGCATGCAAGAGGGCTATATTTCTTAAATCATGCGAAGAATGGGATTACTATTTCTCCCATTCATTATTGGCTTTCGGTGTCAGATCTTGAACTGATGGGTGAAGCTGCAGTGGAGTGGGATGCTTATGTGGCTGAGATGGAATATGTTGTAATTTTGTTGGACCATTCAGGTTGAATATTTTGGTCACGGAAAGAATCATGTGGGGAGGTGACTACGTGCATGGAATATTCGGCTATTGCTTCTTTATACACTGAGTCTCAGCACCACTGATGGTATTGAACACCATGGGGCTAGCAAGTTCCCAATAAGGTAATCTGTTTTATTTGGTTGGTGTTTAACAATAAGGTACTTACTGGTGATAATTATGTCAAACGAGGTGGGATGGGTCCAACATGGTGTCCCTGCAGTGTAATTAATTGACCACTTAATTGCTATCTATCCTACCACTTGTCAACTTTGGGAGGAATTATTTGCTTGTTGGGGAATAAACTTTGGTTGGAACTTCGCCACACGAGATTCGGATCTATATGAGTGGTTCCGATTGAAGAGATATTGTTCAGTCCTTCCTCTCTTATTTCTATGGGGCATTTGGAGATTGAGGAACCTCGTCATGTTTGAAGATTACCAATTCAAATTTGCTCAAGCCTGCTTTTATATTATGAAATTCATTACAAGTACTACACCGAAGGAAATTCCTATAAAAACGGGACTTTATCTCCCCCTATCTCATATGCTTTGCTCCCTATGGGGTTTTTTGATGGTGCAACATAAAGAGGTAACTGTGGTGTAGGGTTCCTACATATTAGTTCCAGTGATCATTATTTTGAGGGTTCTTTTGGCTGCGGCAAATGAAGCAACACCAAGGCCAAACTACTTTCCTTATGGGGGTTACTTACATTTTCATTGTTCACGGTGATCAAGGATTTATAGATATTTGGTGATTCATCAACTATTATAGATTGGATCAATGGTTCTCGACAACTTCAAGTTACCAGACTTGAACACTAGAAAGCAAGGATTGGTGTTATACAACAAAATTTTTCCAATCTATCATTTCGTCATATTTCAAAGAATTATAACCATAAAGCTGATTTTCTTTCCAAAAAAAGAACTGGATCTTGGAGAAGGGATACTTCATTTCTCAAGTTTTGTAGATAAGGCATTGCTCGAGAAGGGTCGATATCGGATCTATTAGTTATTAGATTAGTTATATATTTACTTTTATCATCTCCTATAAAACCGAATGTAAGAATTTTGTATACAAAATGAATAGATATGGATTATGATACTTAAAATTGTATTCACTATGATACATTTGGCAATTTGTCTTTTAACATAGATTTCAAATTTTTTAACATATTGTAAAGACTATGGTATCACAGATAACTATTATAGTTTCTTTGATTCACTCCATGAATAACAAGAAACTTTTTTTCAATTAAAAAATATATATATATATATAATTTTACAACGTACATTTCCATTACTCTCGGTGCCGAATCCATGTCATCATATTTTAAATGCGAGTTTAAAATTTAGACCATAGATTGTGTACTAACATGATCTTTCATTCATAACAATTAAGTGTTACCATAGTTACTAAATGTTAGCACTTTATCAACTCCTTGAACGGATAAGCATTATTACTTTCCAATTGCATAACGTACATTTCCCGGCCGGAGAGAAAAGCTCAAAAAAGTTGGTGTGAGCGAGATCGTAATCCACATGAAATATATTTAGCAATTAACTGTATGCACTTGTTTTATTTTATTTGTCTTGATACTGAGATGACATAAAGAGATACCGAGATGAGAAGGTGCATGAGACAATCAAATTTTAGGAAAATGAGGTACGTATTACAATGTCCTCGCGGGAACCAAATTTTCCAAAATCTTCTTCTTGACATCAAGAGATCTCCAAATCGGAATCATATGAACTTTTCAGAAATCTTACTAATCATACGGAAGTGAAATGTTTATCACATATAACATTGTACAAGTTTTATTTTTCTGTTTTCTCCACAACTTTACACATCAGTAAAATTTTGGATAAAACTTATAATGGTAATGTTTTTAATAGTTTTCTTCTTTTAAAAATGTTTTTATAATTCTCATTGTTAAAATTATAGTAATTTTTAAAAAAATAGTTAAGAAGAAAGTAATTTAAAAAGGCTTATGAACAAATAAACAGATGAAATAATTCTTTATGTTTTTAAATTTCATTATATATATAATATTAATAAATACTTATAAAATTAATAGACACACAAAAAAATTAAAAAGTTTTCTCTTTTACACATGTAATAGATATGAAATTGATCGTTAGCTATTTGGAAATTGAAATTAGAAAAATTAAATAAAAGTACAACACCATTTTCTTTCACATATGTAACACACATTAAATTGAACACCTTTCTCTTTTACATATGTAGCACACATCAAATTAATCACTAGTTACTTGGAAATTGTCAAATTTAAAATTATTTCTAAAATGTTATAAAAACCCTTAACTTTTTAATAAATGTAAAATTGGCATTAAAAATTTGTGTAACGATCAATTATATAAAATTACGATACGTTTTCCACGTAAAACATATATCACGCATAAACTCTATAAATACTTAATAATTAAAATATAAAATGGATATTATTTAAATATAAATTAAAAATTAAAAAAAATTAAAATTGAAAGGTATCTCAATTTTAAAGATATATTATCTGTGAGATGTAAAATAGTTGGTGGTGGGTGATGGTTAAGACATCTCTAAGTGGAAAGGTCTCTAATCAGAAAGGTCGCCTAAAATTCAACCATGCTAAGGGTTGATGCGGTCCAGGCCGGGTGATTTTGATGGCTTAGATGCCCCTGGGTCCTTGTCTCTCAATGAATGACGAACCCTGTTAGTTAGAGGGTACTACCACTTGCCAACAACAACAAAATTAAAGATACATTATTTTGTTTGAGGGAAAAAAAATAGTCTTTAATACCATTCTTATCCAACCTTGATTATGTATGGTTTGAAGTTTAATGTTGTAACCTTGATTATGTATGATTTTGAAGTTTGATGTTGTAATATCTTGAGAAAATTATGAAGTAAACTTGAGAAATATAAAATTTAATTATCATAAATAATCTCTAAATTAAATGTGTTACATCTTATTTTATCATTTTTTTTAAATTGGGTTGAGTGCCATTCTGAGTAAGATTATGATCAAATACTTATTTTACAAGCATAAACTAATTAGCATGAAGAATGAGATGGTTGTCACAATTAATTTGAGCATTGGCAAATGTCATTCAAGGCTTAAAAGGAGTGGAACTAGTGATGTAGTCTCTTGAGTGAACTATGGAAGGATATTACAAAGAAGTTATTAAGAATGAACTCTTTTTCCATTATTTCTAGCATGAGAAAGAATAATTATTATAATAATAATTTTTTTACAAGATATTTTTAGTAAAATAAAAGTTAAACAAAACCTTATAAACATTTTAAATAAATAAATCATATTAAATACAATTTTTAAATATAAATTTTAAATATGAGTAATAATAAAATCAAAATTAGGGTGGCAAGTGCTATGGCTATTCTGCCACCTTAATATTGAAATCAATTATGCTCAGGGAATTGACATCGTTACAAATAGTCATGCTGAAGCTCTTGCCCCTTAGAAGGGTCTTTGTGTGGCTAAGGCGAAGGGTGTCGACAAATGGAAAACTGTCTTTATCTTTTAAAAATATTTTTATAATTTTCATTATTAAAATTATAGTGATTTACCAATGTTTATGAATTAATAAACAAATCAAATAATTCTTATTTAAAACAAAAATTATTTAATTGGTTTATATAGATATATATATATATATATATATATATATATTAAATTTTAAAAAATAAAAAATTATTTTATTTATTTATATATATAGACAAAAAAATTAATGTAAAGAGGTTTCTCTTTTACAGTGTAACACATAAGAAATTGATCACTACCTATTTGAAAATTGAAACTAAATAAATTAAATAAAAGTATAACAACTTTCTCTTTCATATATGTAGCACACATTAAATTGAACACCTTTCTATATTCAAATTGATCACTAGTTACTTGGAAATTGTCTAATCTTAGGTTATTTTTAAAATATTAAAAAAGAAGCTTTAACTTGTCAATGAATGCAAATCGGCAGTATAAATGTGTGTAAAGATAAATTATAAAAATTACAATACTTTTTCATTATAAAACATATATCACACATAAACTTTATAAATACTTAATAATTAAAAAATAAAATAAATCTATTTAAATATAAATAAAAGATACAAAATGGATATTGAAAGACATATAATTTTAAAGATGCATAATTTTGTTTGAAAGGGAAAAAGTTGTCTTTCCTAACCTTGATTATGAATGGTTTTGAAGTTTGATGTTGTAACTTTAATTGTGTATGGTTTTGAAGTTCGATGTTGTAATATCCTGAGGGAATCATGGAATAAACTCAAGAAATATAAAATTTAATTATCATAAATAATTTCTAAATTAAGTACATATTACATCTTTTTTTTAGTAATTGAGTTTAGTGCTAATGACAGTAAAATTATGATCAAGTACTTATTTTACAAGCATAAACTAATTAACATGAAGAATGAGATGGTTGTTACAACTACTTTGAGCATTGGTAAATGGCATTCAATGCTTAAAAGGAGTCATTAGTGCTCCCTAACTTAGTGGTCTCCCTTATGCTTGACATCAAAAAGTCTATTGCATTAGGGGGATCTATACATTTTGAAGGTAGCAATGTTCACATTTACAAATCATTGTAGCAACGATACAGTGAGGTTCTCCATGAAATAACTTCACCAGTATTTTGGTTCCCCTCGCTAGTGGGATTCTCATGATCAACAATAGTTTTGCTTCTTCAACGCTAGTAACATCATTTCTAGGTCACCAGTAGTATTATGAGTTGACCCCTCAATCTCCTCTCATTGTAATGATATTGACATATTTTTACGAGCATGGGTATTCCCACCTCATTTGTATAAAACACCTTTCTTTGTTACAGCTTCACCAATTGTCACTAGTAGCCTTCCCCCACAAGAGAAACTTTCCATCCACATTTGGTTCACAACTTACAAAAACACGAGCGAACAAAAGAAACGATGATGCATTATTGGCTCTACAGTACCCTCCGAACCTCATACATCAGGGGGCATTGGTTAATGCTCAAATTTCACACATATGCGACATTTTAGCTAATCTTGCAGTAAGGTGTCATCAACATATAGCATGCATCTCACCAAAGACATCCTCATCAGATCCATAAAGCAACATGAGTCCAAAAATTCCAAAAAAATAGTCAAAAGAAGAGGTCATGTAGGTAAATCCATGTTAGCCCACGCTACTATGCATGTTATCAATTATGTTCCCATGCGAGCCTTGTGTTGATTATCCCTCAAGATCTGCACGAATATAAAAAATGGTGGGATTTCAACCACCCGCTGTGCATTGAAGGCTCATGAAATATCCCTCACCCAAAAAAAAATTGAAATTGGGTATTCAAGCATTGAATAGCCCCATTTGTGTACTTTGGAGCTAGTTCATGAGGCGATGGGGCTCACACTTGGATCTTTATGTTTCTTAGCCACCTTTTGGCCTATAAAATAAATCCATAGGAATGCATCTAAGCAGAGAAAATCATAGCAAGATTATGCTGTTGGAATTGTGTTGGGACTTATTCCACCTCTTCCTCCACCTATTGGCATTCCTCAAGCTCACTTGCCTCCTTCCTCCAAGGGGCAATTGTTTCTCCCATTTGTTCTTCAAGTTATTTAGCATTTAGTGTGGACACAAAGGACCTTCCTAAGGGATATTGTTGGCTTCCCTTGAAGCTTGCACCTCCTAGGTGACACTACATGCAACAAGCTTGACCATTGGGAAATCTAAATTGGTTCTAGCATCTTCTTCTTGTTGTGGTTTGTAAATCTCCACTCTTTCTTTTTTATTTATTTCATGTTATTTCTTTTTATTTTGTTTTGTTTACTAACAAGAGCTTGCAGGATCAATTTGGAGTCATTACATTTTCTTTAGTAACACAATACTAGGCCTTGTTAAAAACCTCCAAGGCTTTCACCCTCAAAATGGGAAGAGTTGCACACATATGTGCTATTTTCCCACAATAGTGATTGAATAGTGGGAGATGGCACCTGCATAAACATATGTAATACATTTAATTAGTGGAAAAAACATGTAAACTAACCACAAACAATGAATTTCACATCAAATATATAATTAATTTTACACAAGTTACATGAATGAGTGATCTGTTGTGCCTAGGTGGAGACCTATGCTCAATCTCTTTAGCAGGAACCTGTGGAAACACAACAACATTAAGACTGATTTCTCATTAAAAACTTTGACGATTGCAACTAAATCAATTTTTAAATTCTACAATCATACATTATTTAAATACCTGTAGGTGAGGTGCTATAATATCAGCTGCAACTGCCATGGCAGAATCAAGGTTGGGAGGAGTAATGTCATCCCACCTTGATTCAGTTGTTTCATTTTGAAACAATTGTACATGCCGAAAAGATCAATTACATATTAAATCCTCTAATCAATGTTTATCTAAGCATTGTAAAATGTACATTTAAAAATATAATCGATCATTTAAAAGCATAAATACAAATCATATACTAGCCTCAAACATAAAATTATCTCATGTAGGATCCTCCGAAGGGCCATGGCAAGTATGGCTGCAGTGATTGTACTGATGGGGTAATGCTTGGTTATCGAAAGGATCATTTGCCCCACTAGATGTCATGGATGGTCCATGACCAATGGGGCCTAAAGGACCTACACCTGATGGTCCTTTGTGCTGCTCTAATGGCTTGTGCCTGAATGATAACACAAATGTACTATGCTACAGTACACCATTTGTAAGTTATGATATGGCAGTAGCAGTCTCAGCTAGGCAATCAAGTAACTGACGTTTTTGTGGTGGAGGTTAAGGATACGCCTAGGAGCAGGTGGCCCTCTCATTGGGTTATGCCTGGCAGTGGGTCAATCCTAGTTAGATCCAATACCAACCCCATGAAACTCACCAATGTCAAAGTAATTGACATGCAGACCTAATATGAAATCCACATATAGTTTCTGAAGAAAATATAGTGGAACCTCCCTATTGTTGCAAGGAGTTTTGTCGAAAACCATAAACCTTCAACTCATCCAGTTTTGTTTGCATGGCTCATATGATCACTAATCCATGCAAAGGCACCTTTTGTGTGGATCAGGGGGTAGGTTGGTCCTGTGGTTGATGAAAAAAGTAACTAGAGTTTATTTTGAGATGTTCAAATCTTTTGATTTGTTCTTTACTAAGACCAGTGGAATATTACTCTCTCATCCTGGCACTATTCTCGATTATGCTCAACAATTGACCGTGAGCATTTCCAACTAAGGAAATGATGTTGTTAAGGGATGTGGCTAAGGAAAGTATCGATGGTGCCCTAATAGTTCTAAGATCTTGAACAAAGGTTCATAACTAGTTTAAATGTTGGTTAATTTGGCCTTCTCTCATTGAGTTCTCCTTGAGGTTAATGTTTACTTCGAGATTAGGTTCGGGGTTTCGTGTGCTTAGGTTATCCTCTAGGTTTTTTGTTTGGGGGTTTGGTTCCTAATTTTCGACCATTGTGATGGAGAGGCAATCTGCAATTAGAAAAAAAGATTTTGTTTAAGTTTGGGTTCATTTTTTAGAATGTTTACAATGTTATTTTCATTTTTGAGTGAATTTATTTTATATTTAAATGTAATTTTAAAATAGATTGTGTAAGTAATAAAAAATTTCATTTTATCTTTATTGATTGTAACCTGGGTGAGTGAGAGGAATGATTATTATCATTCTAATCAAAAATTAAATTATTGTAAATGACATGTTACGCTTGTCTAATAAACAATAAATAACAGATACGTCTCTATACTATTTGCTATATATTTGTCATTTGTGTCCAGGTCTTTGGCTGTTTTGGACTTATATTATTTGTATTTATGTCTTTAGTTTGACTTTTATGGTACTTTGATACTATGACACATGGGGTCGGTTAGTTATGGTCTTATTTTGCTGTTGGGGATTTGATGCTCGTATTTTTTGGCATCCTTTATGGTTTTATGTATGGGTCTTGGTATAGATCCTGGATATTGTGATGATGACTTGGGGCCCAAACTATGCCCGTATATGATATGACTCACATACCTACATGTTTTGATGGCATGATGTATTGGACTTATTTACTATTTCCCGGTATTAATAGTAAGATATATTTTTCCTTGGAAAAAAAAAACAATAAATAACAGATATTAACATTTCGAAAATAATAAATGACTATTTAAAAAAAATAAAATTATTCACAAAATGTTAGCATAATTAAAATTTCATAAACTGCCGTGTAAAATTTGACGATGTTTACTTGACCTCAGCCAATGAGGTTTGTAACGGCATTATTACATTTATCGGCTATAGAAAAAAATCTAATTTGGTTTCCACGATTTCTTTTACGATGATATTTGAACTCCTTGAACGGATAAGGATTATTACTTTCCAATTGAATATTCCACGATTTCTTTTACGATGATATTTGAACTCCTTGAACGGATAAGGATTATTACTTTAAAAATCGAATAATGTATATTTCCCGGCTGGAAAAAAAACTCAAAAAACGTTACATGGTGTAAGCGAGATCGTAAGGAATCCACATTGAAATATATTTAGCATTTAACTGTATGCGCTTGTTTTGAG
The DNA here is from genome assembly GCA_027924585.1 of Larix kaempferi. Taxonomy (NCBI): domain Eukaryota; kingdom Viridiplantae; phylum Streptophyta; class Pinopsida; order Pinales; family Pinaceae; genus Larix; species Larix kaempferi. The sequence goes on along the minus strand of BSBM01000240.1, from coordinate 7,641,475 downwards.
ATGAAATAAAGAGATACCTATTACCGAGATAAGAAGGTGCACGAGACAAGCAAATCAAATTTAGGAAAATGAAGTACATAATTACATCAATGAGGTACAAATTTTAGGACCGAGTTTTCTAAAATCTTCTTCTTGATATGACACCAAGAGATCTCCAAATCGGAATCTTGTGAACTTTTCAGAAATCCAACTAATCCTAAGCAAGTGAAATGTTTGTTTCTTTTTTTAAACTTACATAACACATCTGTAAAATTTTGGATAAAAGTGGTGCTTCTGGATAAATTTACACATCAAGAATTTCATGTGTAGAAAATGATTCCATCGTAGAGAAACAATGAGCCGGTGGCACACGAATCACGATGTAATGTATTATACACATTAGGTGTCGATTCATGTATTCACAGAAATTAATATCAATTCAGACATTACTTCTTGTATCGGATTTTTTTCGAGTATGAAATCACTATTATGAAACACCCTCAACCTTTTCTTTTAATCATTAAGTTTTAAATTCTGTGTTAGATTCAGTGTGTTGGGAAAATTTATTAAATGTGATAAAATAATTTTTATAATTATAAAAATGATATTGATTTAAGAATATTAATAAATAAACAAAGTAATATTTTATCAATTTTAAAATTGTTAATTATTATTTTATAAAATGTATAAAAAAATAAATTAAATAAAGTATAATATGTTTCTCTTTTACATATGTAATAAACATCAAATTGATTACTATCTACTTGGAAATTATCAAATCTAAAATTATTTATTGGAATCTAAAATTATTTCTAAGTAAAGTGTTTAAAATTGTAAAGTGTTTTTAAAAGTACAACATCTTTATCTTTTATATATGTAGCGGATATCAAATTGATCACTAATCAATTGGAAATTGGAAATTGTTAAATCTAAATTTATTTTTAAATAGTATAAACAAAATAAATTTTTAAAATTTTTAAAAAAAAATCTAAATTCTAAAATCTTATAAAATAAAAAACTTAAAATTATTTTTTATAAATGTAAAACGGATATAAATTTGTGCAAAGTTAAATTATAGAAAATTGCAATACATTTCTTTGTAAAAATGATCACATATCAATTTAATAAATACTTAATAATTAAAAAATTTAAAAGCATGTTACTTAAACACCCACAAAAGATAACAAATGAGGATTGAATGGAAAAAGTTGTATTTGATACAATCTTATTTTGATTATGTATGGCTTTAAGTTTTGAATTTTGAAGTTGTAATATCTTGAGGGAATTATGGAGGAAACTCAAAAAATATAGAAGTTATTTATCCCAAGTAACTTCTAAATTAAATGTATTGCATTTTAATTTATCTTTTTTTAAGAAGTTTGGCTTCTTGTATGGAAAATAAAGTTATGATTAAGTACTTATTTTATAAATATAAGTTAATTAATATGAAGAATGAGATGGTTGTTATAATTATTTGGAACATTGGTGAATAGGATAATTATTGTAACTATTTTTAACATTGGTAAATATCATTCAAAGCTCAAAAAGAATTAAATTATTGATACATTTTCTTGACTAATTCATTAGAAATAATAGAAAAGGATGTTTCAAAGATATTAATATAAACAAAATATTAACATAACTAAATTTAGAAAAAAACTTAAATTATTACAGAATATCAAAACTCTCTTTATTATTATAAAAAAATAAATATTACATTTTAATAAAAACAATTTTCCAAAAACCTTTATAATAAAATAAAACTTCAAAAATAAAACCCTATTAAACATAAAAATCACATTAAGTACAACTTCAAAATATTAATAATAAAATCAAATCGAGATTACGAAAACCTACTAAGGTAAAACCTAAAGTGAATCTACTTACATACATGATACACGCCGCCGCACGGCCGCCTCTGAGAAGTCTAGGCCTTTCAGATTCACGTCATATTGTACTTAGAAGAAACCTTGGTCTATCCAAAACGTTTTTCAAACTCTTTTAACGTGCGTTATCGATTTTTGGGCAATGAGAAAAATGGTCTTTTCAATTTAAGAAAATATAAAACACATTCTGGAGGCACTTTACATATATTGAAAAAAATTAGAATCCCTTAGTCAGAAAAGACAAAGAATGACCATAAACTCTAAAAACCTATTAAGTTAAAACCTAACGTGAATCTACTTACATACATGATACGCGCCGCCGCATTCTAACCACGGCCGCCTCTCAGAAGTCTAGGCCTTTCAGATTCACGTCACATTATACTTAGAAGAAACCTTACTCTATCCAAAACGTTTTTCAAACTCTTTTAACGTGCGTTATCAATTTTTGGGCAATGAGAAAAATGGTCTTTTCAATTTAAGAAAACATAAAACACATTCTGGAGGCACTTTACATATATTTTGGAAAATTTTATAATCCCGTAGTCAGAAAAGACAAAGAATGTCCATAAACTCTAAAAACCTTGTTTAAATCTATACCTCCACTTAACCAAACCATGTTTAAAGATTTATTATAATTATAATTACTAAACAATATAGTTCCAAAGTATATTAAAAAACTTAAAATTGAAAGAAATAACCATTACAATTAATATGAACGAAAAATGTCAAGTTTTTAGACTTGTCCAGCTATTAATGGGACTCTTGCTTGTCATCCCGATTCCCCTGTGACTCGAATCTTATTTTCAAAGCGGGTCTAATCCATAGAGATGCCCTGTCTTGTCACATAAATCCCAATTTTGACATCGATGGAGAATCGGAGAAGCCCTGTCGTTTACATAAACCATGGTCATAATGATAAATTATAACATGCGATTAGATGATTTTGATTTTTGCGTCCTCTAAAACCCCATTAAAGTTGGCAATGGGAATATTATAGCATCGACTTAGAACCCTTACATATGATTTAACAAGTGCCACATGGTGGTGATGTTCCTGGTGTAAGTTTTAAAAAGTCAATAAAATGTAAATATAGAACTGTTAAAAGTGTTGCTAATACAAAGTTACAAAGCTACAAAGTTGTATATGTTCAAAATATGTACATAACATGCAAAAATATTAGTATATGTACAAAATTGCCAATTTCCAACTGCCAACTGGAATGGTTTGTTACAAAACTACTAACTGGAATGGTTTGTCATCTTCTTCCTTTATGCTTGCCCGATTTTTTGTATATGCTCCTTTGATCTGCAGAATATAAAATGTTTTCAAAATGTCAATGCTAGTTGCTATTAGGAATACGAAGAAGTAATTGAAATGTTATCTTACCATTTTTTTATGCGATGTGTAATATTATGTTGTCTTCGTCCAATGTGAAATGGCCGTGCACTTGTAGATCACGTAGCATATATATAGTAGCTGGTTTCTTCTGTAAATATTCGTCGTATGACATTTGTTGTAGTGCAGGGAGTAGTTCTTGTAACATAGGATTTCTAAGTGTGCATTGTATGAAAGTGTTTCCCATAGTTTTGATAGTAGCATCTAGAGAATGTGCATATGTAAAAGGACAGTTTTTATTGCATTTGCACAAGCAATGAGTGATTCTTCTATAAATGCAGATGTTTCAGTAGGGGAATTCCATTCTATGCAAATGGGTTCAAATGGCATTGAATATGCATTTGTCGCTGTCAATATGCCTTGAACCTGTTCAAACACCTTAGTTAGTAGTTTTCAGTGCAATGTAGGAATATTTGCAATTGTATATGCAAATGGAATTAACAAATGAATATGCATGTTGTTACTTACAACAATTGTCGAACCAACTAATTTTTCTAAACTCTGCGCTGCTTCTGTTTTTAGCTCTGTCATGAATGTTGCTTGTGTTGTTTGGAATATTCTTTCCTTTGTCTCTCTTTTCTTTGTAATATTTTTGAATAGAATCACAGGAAATATTCCACTTTGCAGATGTTTTTCCATTGATGCAAAAAAGTGTCCAAATGTTTCATATAACTGTAACTGTTATGCAAAAAAAAAACTATTGTTACTTATAAAACCATGGGATTTGTAAGTGAAGTAACTATAGAACAATATATTAAAACATACTGTTGCTTTGTCATCGTTTGAGATGCCATCTCTTATTTGTAGATTATATTTCGTTCCCATTGGTCTGGCAGCTGTAACAAGTACACCAAGTGTTGCATTTGGATAGGGATCTGCATTTTCTAATAGTTGCTTTACATTTGTATTTGGTATGAAATTGTATTCATTGCAAACTGGAGGAATTGTTTCAGCTACACTTGTTTCGTTCAAAGATATGATACGATCACAATCTCCACGTTCATATTATGTTTTCGGCAAGATTTTGACATATGTTATGCGGACGCCATTGCCAGCTACAATTTTTTGTTCATCACACTAAATAAGACGTGTTGGTACAGTTATTGTAACTGTCATAATACCTTTTTCATCGGTCATGTCAGCGCGCAAAAATTTTCTTGATCTGTTTGCTTTATCTAAGAATGTACTATATACGACCATGATGTCCCCAATGAAAACTTGTTCAGTTCTACGACTGTTCAATTCTTCAATTGAGACAATGTTTGAGGTTGATAATTTGTATCTGAGTAGAAACATTTGTCTTATTGTCAAAGCATAATAATCATTGTTATTGAATATAGCAAGAATTGAAGTGTGCGTACCTTTTTGGTTGTTATTGATCGGTTGTGTTTCCTGGTGTACTTGTACTTGCTATTAGTTCATTCGACGTAAGACTAATGATTGCAATTAATATAAAGTGAATAGTCAAATATATATATTGAAAAACGAAATGAAGAATTACATAGACATTTACCCTTGTGAAGCCGATTGTTGTGCTGTTTGTGACTTGCTGTTGCTAATGGGTGTTTCACTTGTCCAACTTTTTCCTATTCAAATAATTAGTCATTTCAATGTTTATGATGTTTCTTTGATCATGTAATGATATTGTATTGACTATGGCTATAAATCTACCTTTTAGAGTAGATTTGTTGAACTGGGTCTTGACATTGGCTGATGACTTCTTCTTCATCATTCACATTAGTGTTCCTGATTTTGGGATTGTGGTAACTCTATGTCAAATAAAAATATATCCCTCTCTAGACATAGACGTTTGTAGAGTTGTGGAAATGTGGAAAAAATATATGGCAATTTAAACGAACTTGTTAGATCTTGTCGCCATGTTATCCTGGCATAATCAAGTTGAAAGAAGTCAGAAATATGCAAAACAAAGTTCATATAAAAGAAATAGCTAGTTGAAATGAATACTAATTGTTTATGTTCATATGAGAAGCGTACTATGTGTTATTTGCGTTTGTATTGTCGAGGACAAGGGTACCCGCACGAAGCTGGTACCCAAAATAACTGCAACAACAACACGTGAGCGGAAAAAACGAAGCAACGCGCACGCACCTCCAAAGGTGCGCACGCGTCGCTACTTTGGCAATGCCGAACATCCACGTAGACAAAACGGGTGCGCACGCGCCTTTGACGCGTACGCACAAAATGGCGCACACGCGTCAATGGCACATGCGCGCCTCTATTTTTTTATAAAAAATACAGAGCTCACGGGTTTGTCATTTTCGACAGCCCGTGATCCCACTGTCCAACCCGCGAGCGCACTGTGCAACCCTGTGAACACAACTTCGAGCAACCAAATCCTCATCAACACCAAGAAATCGCCCCTACACCATAGTGCCATCGATTTCCCCAGGAAGGTGCTCCTCAAAGCACAAATTTGTGTTTATTTTTTTTTTTTTTTTCCATTTGAATTTTAATTTTAAAAAAAATTTACAATCCATTAAAAAACCAAGGAAATTTAATTGCAGGCCATCTACACCTAACAATATGTCAGACACACCTGAACCATCCGATGAAACCAATGAAACCCGGCCTCCAGAAGACAATATGAGAACCGAATCAAAACCCCGAAGATCAATTACACCAAAACTTAAATCAATTGAGGGCACTAAGTAATGAATTGAATAGTACCAAGGAACCCTCTCAGGTTTCCTTGGCTTCATCACTTCAAAACATTATTGAATCAATCAATATTGCACACAGTGAGATAACAAACTTGAGTCAATACAGGGCTCGAATGAGGGAACACTACTCCACTCGGTTGTCCCAAGAGTAGATAAAAGACCTCAACATCACCAAAGCCCAGTTGTATAGCAAGTTCATAGTTCCCTCGATGGGACAGCCTCCGGCTGTGACGAGGCCTCGGGTTTGCATGGACTGGTGCATTTACCAACCATGCAGAGATAACTGGAGAAAGAGGTGGTTCATGGTCTTTGACAGGCCCCCGCGCAACAATTTGGAGGTCCCACAGTATTTCCTTCAAAAATTGTGGGCTAAGTTTGAGCTAGAGTACCATGTCAACTATTTTGACATCACTGAGTTTCAGGGTGTCGGTCTTGGCTCTGCCCAAGATCGACCTCAGGTGCACCGCAACCCACTTAGAGGACCTCCTGCACCCAGGAGAGAGCCAAACCCCCCTCCTCAACCACCCAACTTTGGTAGCGGCCTAGATGAGATTCATGACTCTGTCAGACGTGCCACACATGAATTGCTTAGACATACCAAATTTGTGGCCATGTCTTTGTAGAGCCGGGAGGACATCGATGAGACACAGATAGCTGCACAGTCTATGGGTGGTGGCTGGGACATGCCGGGTACAGGTGGAACCTAGGCGGGGCCTTTTAGTTCTGCCAGAACAAAGACACATCATTGTTCTCACTGTGGTCATTCTTGCCATGGTGATACACAACAGCATGTCATAGGGAGCTTCATGGATCAGGTTTGCTATTGTTTTATTTAATGTTCAAGTATTTGATGTATTTTATTTGATATCTTATTGTTTAATATATTTAACTTTGAATTACACATTGCTGACTTTATTTGTTTTAATGTTCAGTTATTCGGGGCCGAGTCTCTATCCCCCAGGTGGGAGGACGTTGGTTCCTTTGACCTCGATGGAGCCATGGTAGCAGCAGAGGAGATCACGGCACCATACACACAGGTAACTTCTTTACTTTGAATAATTAGATCCAGTTACGAGTAATTTGTGTTCAGTAATTACAAATTAATTAGCACTGAGTAATTACCATATTATCATCGTATTTTACAGTTGTGTTTATAATATTGTCTAATTTATTTGAGAACTATAAATTCATATAATCCCACCAAAAAAAAAATTAAACCTTATAAAACATGAAAACCTAAGAAAACTATAAACATTTGTCCATGTTCACTTTAGGCATCCTAGACCTATGATGATTATACAAATGGGAGAGAAATTTCCAAAATCTGTCATTCTTACTTGACCAATGATGAGCCCGCAGCTGGGGTTTTGGTGATGCCCGCAGTTTCCTTTATCCTCAGACTACCATCCAATGATTACTTTCTCTTCCTGTGCTTGACCAATACCATGTGTGTTATTGTTGCTTTTCCATTTGTCACCATGTCATCCAAGTTATCTTTTCCATGTACTCTCCTTGTCCAAATCATCTTCGAATGACCACAGTATGGATCATTTGCCTCTTGGCTCAATAGGTGTGCCAATTGCTCCAATTCCCATCACTTTGTCCGACTAGAATGCCCAAACCCCATTCAACCCCCTCTTTATCATCACCAAGAATCTCCTTCCTAGATATTAAATAATATCTATTACCTTCCACACTAGGCCCCTTCCTATTTTGATTATTTACCTCAAAATACCCATCACTAGAATCAGACCCAATAAGGGATCCCTCAGTAGAATAACTGCAACACACATATCCTTGAATTTCCTATCCCCCTTCAATCCTTTCAAAGAGAAAGACAGACCCTAACAACTATCCCCAAATGAGTATATTATCCCAAAATTTTGAAAATCAAAGGAAGGATATTGCAAACTTAATGCGAAGTCATTAATAGACTTTCCAATTTCCTTTTGGCATTGATCTAAGTGAGGTTGAGCCTCCATTGAAGGTGACCAGAAGTCTAGAGGAAGACTAAGACACTTCATGGAAACTGGAGCGATGCCATTCATCTTCGAGTATGAATAAAAACAAGGGGGACCATTGTTTTAGCATAAGCAAAATCATCTCCCACTTCCAATCATGGGCCAAAATATTCCTCAAAATCCTCTTGATATATGAAAAGAAACCCTAGGTGACTTGTAGTTGATATAAATAAATTAGGAATGTACCCAAGCCTAAGAGCCCATCTTTCCTATAACTACACCCTTAGAGACAACTCCCCCACCTTTTTACCATGAAATCTTCCAACAAGAGCATGGGAATCCATTCCCACCACCTCATGCATTTTGATATCCTTTCTTAGGACTAGCCTCACAAGAGAGATTTTATGTTTTACACACTTCTTCCTCTTCATTTTGACACTACCAACATCATTCACTTGCATCCCTTTGTTGGCTTCACCTTTATCATTATCAACATGCTTTAAAGAATTGTCTCCTCCATCTCTAACCTTCAACTAACTACCATCCTTTTCCAAAACAACCCTTCCATCCTTGAGATCTATAGGATTCACCCTTGGACTTACTAGGTCCATAACCACTTCATATACAGCACCTAAAATAATTTGATTATCCTAAATTAATACATTTGAAATAGGACCCTCGCCACATATATAATGACTAGTCTATCACGATCCACAACTCTCATCTATGGATCATAGTGTTAATTGCATGTTATTTGAATGGTTATTGTTTCACAAATTTGTCTTAAGCAATTACACACAACATATCCTAAATGTTTATGGTTTATTGAATGAATGTTTACGATCATCTAATCATTTACATTCTAGAAGTTACCAAACCTGCGCAAGTGGTTTACTGATTTTATTTCCAGCACATCTTTTTATATTTATATGCTCATGGATTATATGGCAAAACATTTAATTAATTAAGTTTGTGAAGATAAGATTTCAGCCATCTTTAGTGAAGTGATTCAAATCACTACAACTCAGTTGGACCCTTAATAGATTGGGTGACACCCTTTTGCAAAGATTTTACTCTCTCCAAGAGGGTCTCATTCAATAATCACTCGTAAACTAATAACTATAACCTTGGCATTATTATATAATATCATTTGTGGATGATTTTGGGAAATAACCAACATGTTTTAATGTGAATTTTGATTCTACAACATTATGGTTCATTGTTGATTTAAGTTTTGTGAATATCTTTATTTATCCATGAATGATCTTTCATTTTACACAAGAGCAAATATTTATTTATGAAAGGTGTCTATTTGATTAATTCACTTGCAACTTTCTGAATTAAGCACTCACATGGGACTTTAACTTAATGGAAAACACATCTTAATCTTCAAATAAGTTTGAAATCCTAAGACATTTTCTCCAACCTTGATCTAGAAGCCTCCTTTGGCCTTTAAAGTAGGCCTAAAACTTGGGAAAATATTTCTTGAGGTGACAGTGGCAATCATCTTCGGAAGTCGCACTTGTAGCATTAGAGGATTAGGACTTTCCCACTTAGGTGTGAAAACAAGATGTAACAAGATGCACTAGCATTTATCGATGAGAGAGATAGGGAGCGCATGCATGCACCATCCTCCATTAATTTCCAGTTTATATGTTTTTCCTAAATTAGCAGTTCTGATCTAATTCTGCATTTTTTGCTTTATTTAGTTTTGCATGCACAGTGAGAGAGTGCAGTTCTCTAGGCACTCATACATGAGGATTACAGTCTAAGTTAAAGGGGGCAGATCTCTAGGAGGATACAATCTTGCATGCCTCAGATAATCCCAGTACAGGTGAACTTAGTTGGCCCATCTATCCATGCAAACAAGGTGCTCTAGAGTTAGAGTATTACACTCTTAGGATACCCAAACCCTAGCACTAAACCATCTTCTTCATCCTCACCATCACCATCACCATCACCATCACCATCACCATCACCATCACCATCAACGTCTACATCATCACCACCATCTTCATCATCATTATTAACTCTAACTCTAACCCTAATTCAATTTCCTTCTATAACTCTAGCCCTAACCCTCACCCAAACCCTAGCACTAAGCCATCTTCTTCATCCTCACCATCACCATCACCATCACCATCAACGTCTTCATCGTCACCACCATATTCATCATGATCATTATCTCTAACTCTAACCTTAATTCAATTTCCTTATATAACTCTATCCCTAACCCTCACCCAAACCCTAGCACTAAACCATCTTCTTCATCCTCACCATCACCATCACCATCATCATCAACATCTTCATCATCACCACCATCTTCATCATCATCATTAACTCTAACTCTAACCCTAATTCAATTTCCTTATAAAACTCTAGCCCTAACCGTCACCCAAACCTTAACACTAAACCATTTTCTTCATCCTCACCATCACCATCACCATCACCATCAACATCTTCATCATCACCACCATCTTCATCATCATCATTAACTTTAACTCTAATCCTAATTCAAATTCCTTCTATAACTCTAGATATAACCCTCACCCAAACCCTAGCACTAAGCCATCTTCTTCATCATCACCATCACCATCACCATCAACGTCACCATCATCATCATGTCTTCATCATCATTGTTAACTCTAAATCTAACCCTAATTCAATTTTCTTCTATAACTCTAGCCCTAACCCTCACGCAAAACCTAGCACTAAACCATCTTCTTCATCCTCACCATCACCATCACCATCACCATCAATGTCTTCATCATCACCACCATCTTCATCATCATCATTAACTCTAACTCTAACCCTAATTCAATTTCCTTATAAAACTCTAGCCCTAACCCTCACTCAAACCCTAGCACTAAACCATCTTCTTCATCCTCACCATCACCATCACCATCACCATCATTATCAATGTCTTCATCATCACCACCATCTTCATCATCATCATTAACTCTAACTCTAACCCTAATTCAATTTCCTTCTATAACTCTAGCCATAACCCTCACCCAAACCCTAGCACTAATCCATCTTCTTCATCCTAACCATCACCATCAACATCACCATCATCATCATGTCTTCATCATCAACACCATCTTCATCATCATTGTTAACTCTAACTCTAGCCATAATTCAATTTCCTTCTATAACTCTAGCCCTAACTCTCACCCAAACCCTGGCACTAAACCATCTTCTTCATCCTCACCATCACCATCACCATCACCATCACCATCAACGTCTTCATCATCACCACCATCTTCATCATCATCATTAACTCTAACTCTAACACTAATTTAATTTCCTTCTATAACTCTAGCCCTAACCCGCACCCAAACCCTAGTACTAAGCCATCTTCTTCATCCTCACCATCACCATCACCATCATCATCATGTCTTCATCATCAGTAACATCTTCATCACCATTGTTAACTCTAACTCTAACCCTAATTCAAGTTCCTTCTATAACTATAGCCCTAACCCTCACCCAAACCCTAGCACTAAGCCATCTTCTTCATCCTCACCATCACCATCGCCATCAACATCTTCATCACCACCACCATCTTCATCATCATCATTAACTCTAACTCTAAACCTAATTCAATTTCCTCTATAACTCTAGACCTAACCCTCACCCAAACCCTAGCACTAATCCATCTTCTTCATCCTCACCATCACCATCACCATCACCATCACCATCATCATCATGTCTTCATCATCAACACCATCTTCATCATCATTGTTAACTCTAACTCTAACCCTAATTCAAGTTCCTTCTATAACTCTAGCCCTAACCCTCACCCAAACCCCAGCACTAAACCATCTTCTTCATCATCACCATCACCATCACCATCACCATAACCATCAACGTCTTCATCATCACCACCATCTTCATCATCATCATTAACTCTGACTCTAACCCTAATTCAATTTCCTTCTATAACTCTAGCCCTAACCCTCACCCAAACCCTAGCACTAAGCCACCTTCTTCATCCTCACCTTCACCATCACCATCACCATCGTCTTCATCGTCACCACCATCTTCATCATCATCATTAACTCTAACTCTAACTCTAACTCTAGGTTCCTCATCAACATCTCCATCATCATCATCTTATCCATCGTCATCATCTTCATCACCATCACCATCACCATCACCATCACCATCACCATCACCATCATCATCAACGTCTTCATCATCATCACCATCATCATCATCATACGTGCCCAGCGGACGATTTTGCAGAGTTGACCCCCGTGTGCAAAAATTGCACACTCCCTCACTGAGCAAAATGCTAGTTTCCAAGATGGACGTACAAAATGGCACTCGGGCCACGGGACCAGAGGAAAGGGGCACTCTTGGCACTATCCCGGAGTCCTGAATCCAACGGAGTTGACGGTTCATCGATTGGAGCCACGGTCGTCATTCTATGGCTCATTCCGTCTCGCATCCAAAAGGCCTTTAGGGACACCTGCTGGATACCTGTCGGGGGCATAGAAGTCCAACCGTGCAACAAAACTTGGTTCTAGGGAGTCCTGCAGGTGTGTCTAGGCAGGTTCTGGCTGGGAATGCTAGCCGTAAGTGCCCGATGAACGATTTTGCAGAGTTGACCCCCGTGTGCAAAAATTGCACACTCCCTCACTCAGCAAAACCCTAGTTTCCAAGATGGACGTACAATATGGCACTTGGGCCACGGGACCGAAGGAGAGGGGCACCCCTAGCACTATGTTGATGTCTTGAATCCAACGGAGTCGACGGTTTGTCGATAGGAGCCACAGTCGTCATTCTATGGCTCATTCAATCTCGCATCCAAAAGGCCTTCAAGGACACCTGCTGGATACCTGCCGAGGGCATAGAAGTCCAACCGTGCAGCAAAACCTAGTTTCGAGGACTCCTGCAGGTGTGTATAGGTAGGTTCCGGCTGGGAATGCTAGCCATAAGTGCCCAGTGTATGATTTTCCAAAGTTGAGCCTCGTGTGCAAAAATTGCACACTCCCTCACTGAGCAAAACCCTAGTTTCCAAGATGGACATACAAGATGGCACCTGGGCCAAGGGATCAGAGGAGAGAGGCACCCCTGGCACTATCCCTCTGTCCTAAATCCAACGGAGTCGACAGTTCGTCGATCGGAGCCACGATCATCATTATATGACTTGTTTTGTCTCACATCCAAAAGGCCTTCAGGGACACCTACTGGATACCTGCCAGGGGCATAGAAGTCCAACCATGCAGCAAAACCTGGTTCCAAACCGGCGAGCGGACTTGAATTTCGTCACCTCCCATAGGTCCACATGGCCATTGTGGACCTGTCCATGGTGGCCACGCACGCCCGGGGGCCTCCGGATGAGAAATGCCCCCCTTGAGCAAATTTGGAATGGCCCTCACTGGGCAAAACTCTAGCTCCGGAGATGGCTTGTTGGCACCGCATTCAGGCCTTCAAGGGACATTGTATGGGGTCCCCTAGCTGAAAGCCACCATCCCGGACCCACCAAAACTGACGGATTCACTAACCGAGCCATGGTTCGGGTGCTACGGGCATTCTAGTCGAGCACCCCGGGGCCATTTAGGGACACTTGGAGGATTTGCCCTGAGGCCACGGAACCCAAACTAACGAGCAGACTTGGATTATGTCACCTCCCACAGGTCCATGTGGCCATTATGGACCTGTCCAGGGTGGCCACACACGCCCGGGGGCCTCCAAACGAGAAATGGCTCCCTTGAGCAAATTTGGAATGGCCCTCACTGAGCAAAACCCTAGCTCCGGAGATGGCTCGTTGGCACCACTTTCGGGTCTTCGGGGGATGCTGTGGGGGGGCCCCAAGCTAGAAACCGCCGTCCTGGACCCACCGGAACTGACAGATTTGCGAACCAAGCCACGGTTCGGGTGCTACGGGCATTCTATTCGGGCACCCCGGAGCCGTTCAGGGACACTTGGAGGAATTGCCCCGGGGCCACGGAACCCAAACTGGCGAGCGGACTTGGATTCTGTCACCTCCCACAGGTCCACGTGGCCATTGTGGACCTATCCATGGTGGCCACACACGCCCGGGGGCCTCCGGACGAGAAATCGCCCCCTTGAGCAAATTTGGAATGGCCCTCACTAAGCAAAACCCTAGCTCCGGAGATGGCAGTTGACATCGGTTTCGGGTCTTTGGGGGACGCTGTGGGGGGCCCCTAGCTAAAACCCACCGCAACTGACCGATTCATGAACCGAGCCACGGTTAGGGTGCTACGAGCATTCTAGTCTGGCACCCCGGGGTAGTTCAGGGACACTTGGAGGATTTTCCCCGAGGCCATGGAACCCAAACCGACGAGCAAACTTGGATTCCGTCACCTCCCATAGGTCCACATGGCCATTCATGTGGACCTATCCACGGTGGCCACACATGCCCAGGGGACTCCAGATGAGAAATTCCCCCCTTGAGCAAATTTGGAATGGCCCTCATTAGGCAAAACCCTAGCTTTGGAGATGGATTGTTGGCACCGCTTCTATGTCTTCGAGGGATGCTATGGGGGGTCCCTTAGTTGAAACCTGCCGCCCCGGACCCACCGAAACAAACGGATTCGCAAATCGAGCTACATTTTGGGTGCTACGGGCATTCTAGTCGGGGATTTCTTAGGGTTTGATAATAGTGTTGAGGGCACTCTCCTGTTTTCGATACTACAACCTGTGGCTATGTAGAGTTCCTTTACAGTTCTAAAAGCCAAGCTTTTCCTTTGATGAGTTTGCTAATGGTGTGCTCAGTTCTGGTTCTCATCGAGGATGCAGGAGTGTTTAATCCAGAACAAGTATTTCTCTGAAACATAAGTGGTAAATTCTTTATTTTCTTTCTATGATAGTGAATAATGTAAAACAGCATACATTTTGAGTTATTGAACTTCGTCATACAAGTTTTAACCCTATTGTATGTTACTGTCGTAGGTAACTCTATGGTTTGGTCTTCCATATACTAAGCAAGTGGAGGCAAGGCTTTGAAACCAGTAAGCCTCAGTGATTTACCGTGAGGTGCAACTTGGAAATATGCCAACCCTTGTCTGATTTTTAGCCGAACCTTTGGTCTAGCTGTGGATTTTTTTGCAGTTGTGAGTTTTGAGCCGTATGGCCTAATTTAATAGAGAGGATTTAATCCTCGGCCTACTTGTGCATTGGCTTTGCAACATTTTACTATGTAAACAGTTTATAAAGACAAATGTACTCAGTTAGTTTTGAAGGGTTTTACCCTCGACCCAAGGAATAGAAAGATGATAACTATTTAAGATAATCTGAAACTTGATTTTGTGTATAGAAATATCGTTAGGGTTTCGAAAAACTAGTCTCGTATTAAATCTTTTGGGCTACTGCATTTTTTTTCAAAGGGTAAAACTGTCGGTAAAAAAAATACTTGTAGATAATAATATGTCTAAGTTGGAGAGATAATTCTTTGGCATTCAGTTAAGATATAAAGTGGTTAACTGTGTGATGTGTTTGAAACTTGACAAAGTTTAAGAGAGCCGAACCTGAGAGCAAATCTTTGGGCGGTCTGTTTAAATTATGAAATGTTAAGTGATAGGATGATAATGGCTGAGCCCGTCCCTTTAATATAGGATGTTGAAATCATTTCTATAATATTATTGTTTTTTGATTGAAGGCATTGAGCCTCCTTCTGGTATCCTGTAAGATGATTTTTATGTTTAAAAACGGTTAAGGGTTTCGGCCGTAAGGTAGCTTATACACCCTACCCAATACTAATTAATATTTTGATTTTCTTTAGCTATAAAAATGATAAGGGCTTTCAATAAATAAAATTTAGCCTATAGGGTTTATATTATAAATATTTTGTGAATTTAAACTCTGACTCAGTTCTTCTATTTCGGTTTGATAAAAGTAGGAAAAACTATCTGAGTAATATTTGATAATAACTAGGGTTGAGTCTTTGAACATTCGTCCAAAATAGCAGTTGTTCTGAGTTTGAAATATCAATGATAAAATGTAAGATATAGTAATAATATATGCTAGGTATGTGGATTTTGACTTCCTGTACAATTGTTTCAAATCGTAAATATTGATGAAAAACTATAGTAAATATTTCGATTCTGCTAGTATTTACAATGTCTAAATAAAATAACATTTACTATGCTTTTCTATAGTTAAAACATGAGATATTTCATTTTCGGTAGTAAACAGATAAGGAAAATTACAGGTAACAATAACAAAGTTTATCTGTGATTATTATTTAATCATTCAATCTACTACATATCATTTTTCTCATTAATTTTTAAACACCCTTCCCTGTACTAGAGTACGGCATAAGGACAATGTGTGGAAAAATACGGGGAAGTAATTTATTCTATCATTTCATAAAACTTCTTGAACTATTTACAGAATCATATTCAAAAAAAAAAACATTTATTTGCTTATGCATGATGATAACTATCAATATTCAGCTAATAAATCCTGTTAAAATTCAATATGTTAAGACAACGAATATCAGTATTACATTCCATTTCACAACAATAGCATATATAGGATAACTGAAAGAACAACAAGCATAGCATAAACACAAGAGACACATATTTATCTGGGGAAACCCTCATGGGGTAGAAAACCCAGCAAATCTTCCTCAATATAGATGACTAGCAAATACAAAAGATGTAATCCCAAACATGAGCACCTTCTCCTCCATAGCATATCTCTCTCTCACCTATGCGCCACTCACAAGTGTGTGAATGTGTGTTAAATGAGGAACACACCTCCGACTAGACTTTTACACTAACTAGGTTGGCCCCAACTTAACCACTTAACATAATGTGACAGGGCCGACCCCACTAGGGTGGTCTAATAACCCTTTAAACCACATGACTCATACAGGGCCAACCCCCACTAGGGAAGTCTAATAACCCAAGTTACCACATTCTCCACGGAGGAATAAAACATCTCCGGATATACAATAAGGTCTTCGCAGAGGAATGGAACATCTCTAGGAATAATCAAGTACAAATATAATATTCTTAGAAGTTACAATATCTCAACACTCCCCCTTAACGAGAAGGATGTTATAACAACATCTACACGAGCAAGGAATCATCAACTACATGATACATGATACATCTATAAATCATTGGAAGCTTTCTTCATACATCATTATCAGTAACTCAAACAATTATTGGAACATAATCAATACTGGAACAACAGCATCATCAGTATTGAGTCTTTATCTTTTGCAGCACTCGATCAGCTACAGCATCATCATCATTTGGATCACTCGATCAACAACCTCATCGTCTAGATCTAGCAATCAACATCATCATCTAGATCTCTTGATCAACAGCCTCATCATCTGGATATATCGATCAACATCATCATCTGGATCTCTCGATCAACAGCTTCATCGTCTAGATCTATCGATCAAAATCATCATCTGGATCTCCCAATCAATAGCCTCATTGTCTGGATCTATCGGTCAACATCATCATCTAGATCTCTCGATCAACAGCCTCATCGTCTGGATATACTGATCAACATCATCATCTGGATCTCTTGATAAACAACATCATCGTCTGGATCTACCAATCAACATCATCATATGGATCTCTTGATCAACATCTAGATCCTCTCGATCAACATCTGGATCCTCTCGATCAATAGCATCAACATAGCAGCATAATCTACAATGCACATGATCCTATTACGAGATTATCAATCCCTCTCACTTTAGGACATAGGTCCAAGGATGATACAATCCTGATCCACTTACGGGATGATCAATCCCTCTCAATTTAAGACATCTCTCATGTCTATGGACGATGCAATCCAGATCAACTTACAGGATGATCAATCCTTGTCATTTTAAGACATCTCACCATGTCTAGGGACAATGCAATCCTGAATCAACTTACAGGATGATTAATCCTTATCACTTTAAGACATATCACCATGTCTAGGGACGATGCAATCCCGAATCAACTTACAGGATGATTAATCCTTATCACTTTAAGACATCTCACCATGTCTAGGGACGATGCAATCCCGAATCAACTTACAGGATGAATAATCCTTATCACTTTAAGACATATCACCATGTCTAGGGACGATGAAATCCCAAATCAACTTACGGGATGATTAATCCTTATCACTTTAGGACATGAGTCCAAGGACGATGCAATCCTGATCCACTTATGGGATGATCAATCCCTATCACTTTAGGACATAAGTCCAAGAATGATGCAATCTTGATCCACTTACGAGATGATTAATCCCTATCACTTTAGGACATAAGTCCAGGGATGATGCAATCCCAATAGTCCTCTTATACAAAGTCTAAGTACCACTTCATCGACCTCATCGTCGGAACATGTAACCTCATCATCGACCTCATCATTGGAACAGGTAACCTCATCATCGATATAGGTATCCTTATCGTCGATACAAGTATCCTCATCATCGACACAAGTATCCTTATTATCTATACAAGTATCCATATCATCGATACAAGTATCCTCATCATTGACACAAGTATCCTCATCATCGACACAAGTATCCATATCAACACAGGTATCCTCATCATTGACCTTACCGTCAATATAGGAAATCTCATCATCAATATAGGTATCCATATCGATACCAGTATCCAGATATCATCATCGACCATATCACTCCCCCTTTCGAGGAGGGTCCTTCTGAACAACACCAAGCTTGTCTTGGAAATACTCAAACTTTACTCGAGACAGGGGTTTTGTCAATATATCAGCAACTTGTTCATCAGTGCTCACATACTCGAGCTCGATAGCTCCTTTCTGCACCATATCCTGTATAAAATATCAGATCTCTATGTGCTTTGACTTATCATGGAACACTGGATTTTCTATCATCTTGATACAACTCTGGTTGTCACACAGGATCACAGTGGGGTCCATCTCTAAGTCAAACAATCCTGATAACAGCTTCTGAAGCCATATCACTTCACAGCTATCAGATCAAGTAGCTATATATTCCGCTTCAGCTGTGATGAGAGCCACACTAAACTGCTTCCTGCTAAATAATGAGATCATGGAAAATCCCAGACAATAACATCCACCCGATGTGCTCTTCCTGTCTAATACACTTCCTGCCCAATCAGCATCTGTGTAGCCATACAATCCGAAGTCATGATCTCCAAGATAATATAGACCAAAATCTATCGGACCTTTTAGGTACCTCATCACATGCTTTGCATATTTCAGGTGTACATGCCTAGGTTCCACTAGGTATTGACTCAAGGTGTTCATAGCAAAGCATATATATGGCCTAGTATTCGTCAGATACATCAATGACCCAATAATTTGTTTGTACAGAGTCACATCCACTAACTCTGATGAGTCATCAGCTAACATCTTCAAGTTGGAATCCATGGAAGTGGTCATGGCTTTGCATTCCAACATATCAAATACTTTCTCTGGTTGAGAAATATTCCTTCTGATCCTTGCCATACTTCCATACCTAGGAATTAATGCATCAATATGAGATCTTTCATCTCAAGTTATGTAGCTAGCTTCTTCTTGCTTTCCATGATCTGTTTCTCATTCCCTGTCAGAAAGAGATCATCCACATACAGTAATAGTATGACAGGTTCATCATCCATAACCTTAAGGTAAAGGTTAGGATCATATTTAATTATGGTAAAGCCCAAGCTTGTTAAGAAGCTATCAATTCTCCCTCTGTGAATGAACAACATTCACACTCTGCATTGAGTGATCTTCTGTATATCTATCTGTGTCATCTCTCGTCAGATGGGTCTACTGATATGAGCCTCAATATCATTCAAACTCTGTGGTGAGTTCCTTCTTGCATCCATCTAAGAGAAGAATGTCATCTATATATAAACACCATCTTCAACCTTGTAGCAAAGGTTGAAATCCGCATCACCCATGGTGATCATTAATCTCATCAAATGACTATTGATCCTGGATATCCATACAGAGCTTTCTTCAATTGAGTCCTAGGAGTTTTCTCGATTCGTACTTCTTCTTCAATTACACCATTAAGAGAATGGTCTTGTCTAGCCATTCTTGTCATGATCCTCTTCCTCTTTCTAAGAGAATCTTCTAGCCACGAGCCTTCTATAATATGTTTGATTTGTAAGTCTTCTTGTTGAACATCCATCACTTGTTTGGTGTTCATTGAACATACAGTGGTTATCTAGATGCCTTCCATCTCTACCACAACATATTATCAAGAGCATTCACATCTCTCAGCATGTCAGCAAAGAGGTTTTAATCTAGACAAGCAACAATGGAATGTTTGTCCAACTTACCCATCATATGCATATTAGTAGTATATTGTTCAATGCTATATGAATGCTTACACTCTGTATGATATATTCTAGGAATACAAATATGCATACAATTATTACGTGCAATATCATTGACTATTCAGTAATTCAAATAACAACTCAAATACTTATCTGTTATGTTTGTGTGGTTGCCTCCCATTTGATCTCTATGATAGCATCATGATTATAAGTCTTTGAACTTCTATCCCTCCTGGACCACTATGCATGCTCAAGTGTGCACTAGTGTCACCCTCATGATCTCATACATAATCATACATTCATTAGTATGGTCTCAATAATATTAAAACATTGTGATTCTAAATAATCTTAAGTATGTATGGTCATGATCATTTCATACATAGGTATAGTTACCCAAGATCATAACACAAAGTAGGATTATAACTTGATATAGGAAAACATACCTGGATTATCATGCTTGGTTATGTCTTAACATACCCAAACAATATCTTCTTTGTTCTCTTCAATGATTTAGAGACCTTGTGCTAGAACCTGCATATTTCATAAGTTAAGCATAGTAGAACAAATTCATACATACCTCATAAGTAGAGATTCTATGTGATCAAAGACTACAGATGAGTCTTTGTCTTCATGTCATCATGGTCATAGAACTTGATTTGTCTTTCTCGAAGTACCTATATCTTGTTAGCAGACAACATCATCCTCATACAACACCACAGGTGCATTAGTACAATCATAAGTGTCATAAACCTAATCAATGAATGTCTTCTATCACTCACATGCATTCATTATCAAACAATCATAATTGCACTAACCTCAATAACATGAAGACAAACATATTATGAACTTAATCAAGAATCAGATTTAAAAACATACCTGTATCTTCTCAAGCCATACCTGTCAAGTAGTCTTCTCACGTAAGGCCTTAGCCTCATCTCCCTCTGGAACTGGAACTTCTTCACTTATGCAGGTGTCCAATTCATTCTCTTCTAGGATTAACCCAATCCACTTTGATTTGTTGAAACTGGATCTTGAGCTAGATTAGGGTTTGTCAGAGAAACCCCAAAAATTCAAACTTTGAATTTCAAACTTCCGAAAGGATGGAAATATGCAGCTTGCTGAGCTAATCAAGCTGGCATACTTCAATTTTGAAACCTCCAAAATTTGACCCCTCAAAATTGCCTTTGAAATT
This sequence comes from Larix kaempferi, assembly GCA_027924585.1. Taxonomy (NCBI): domain Eukaryota; kingdom Viridiplantae; phylum Streptophyta; class Pinopsida; order Pinales; family Pinaceae; genus Larix; species Larix kaempferi. The sequence continues at coordinate 7,620,113 of BSBM01000240.1, read as the reverse complement.
TCTAGATCTTCTGGACAAGATCCCAAACTAGGGTTTTATAAATCCTGGTCTTTTGCCCATCCAAAAGGTTCAATATTTTGTTCTAAACTTCGATTTTTATGAGGATCTTCTAGCCGTGGTCACATATTTCAAAAATTCCAACTTTTGTAGAAGCCCTAATTTTCCACATTTTCGATCAAAATCCTGAACTAGGGTTTGATCAAGCCTGGCCTTCTACCCAACCAAAAATTTTGATCTTGGTCTCTAAATTTTGATTTTGATGAGGAGCATTCAGTCGTGGACTATGATTCCAAAAATTCCAACTTTCTCCGAAGCCCTAAATTCCCGCAGCAGTGACAAGCCAAGAATGAAGGTGCTCATAATCCAATTCTGTTTTGACAGAAATATGCACCTGATTGTTTCTGGTGCATCTCTGAAATTACGAATCCACAAGGTCTGAAACTTTGGCCTATGGTATCCTGACCTGTCATCGTTCCAACCCCATAGGTCTGACCTCAATTGGATTCTTTGAGAGAGAGTTATGCCAAGTGTCACAACGCGACCTATTTATGGGATAAAACAGGAGAGCGAACTTGTACAGCGTTCCACATGTCACTGCTTCAACTTAGGCCTCTGAAAAGCGGACCTATGAAAGTACAATCCGTGCCCTATTTGTCACTTTTTACAAAATTTCATTTGGAGCTTCCTATCCCAATATATGACCTTTTTTCCTAGGTCACCTCTTTATGACTGAGATCTGGAAGAGGCTGAAACCCTAACCTGTACTGATCATATCTCACAAAGTAACACGAATCTGAGGCTGTCCTTCCGACACAAGGTATAGGGGAATGTTATCTACGACCTGTAACGTTTTCAGATCCTGAAACTTCACCAAAATGGATTTATAGTGAAAGTTCCACGATGACTTGTTTTTGCTATATAAAACCCTAACTTTCAAATTGTCTCAAGTGAGACAAGTGTCGTAAGTGCCATGCATTGCTTTCCTTCAGGCTATATCTGATACCATGTTAAAATTCAATATGCTAAGACAGAGAATATCAGTATTACATTCCATTTCACAACAATAGCATATATAGGATCACTGAAAGAACAACAAGCACAACATAAACACAAGAGACACAGATTTATCCTGGGAAACCCTCATGGGGTAGAAAACCCAGCAAAGCTTCCTCAATATAGATGACCAGCAAATACAAAAGATGTAATCCCAAACATGAGCTCCTTGGCCTCCATAGAAGATCTCTCTCTCACCTATGCGCCACTCACAAGTGTGTGAATGTGTGTTAAATGAGGAACACACCTCCTCTATTTATACACAACTCTGACTTGAGTTTTACACTAACTAGGTCAGCCCCAACTTAACCACTTAGCATAATGTGACAAGGACGACCCCATTAGGGTGGTCTAATAACCCTTTAACCCACATGACTCATACAGGGCCGACCCCCACTAGGGAAGTCTAATAACCCAAGCTACCACATTCTCCATGGAGGAATAAAACATCTCCAGATATACAACAAGGTCTTCATGGAGGAATGAAACATCTCCGAAATAATAAAGTACAAATATAATATTCTTAGAAGTTACAATATCTCAACAAATCCTAAATCAACAGTTACAAAAAATAAATTATAATTACTTAGGAAATGAAATAACAAGTAGAACCTGCAAATGTAGATAGGGTGGACAAACACCCAAAGAAGCCTGTTCCTCCCAACCTTCTCCAGAAGAAGCAGCCAATATCTCTTGCTTCTTTGGACCCCCCAGCCTATTTACTGAATCACTAGGTAGAAGACTCTGTGTAAAGGCAAGGCACCCAGGTTGTACTTCCAGCAATCAATGGAGACTTGCATTACACCTCTAAGTAAACCTCTGCACTCAACAGGAAACTCTGCACTTAGCAGAAGTGAAAGAGACTTACACTAAAACTCAAAACATAGCTTCCCCTCATTGAATCTCTTGTGTGCATACAATAGAACCAAAAGGTAAATTTTCTCGTCAGAAAAAGTGTGAGCCTCTGCTAAAATTCGATTGCTTATAAGGATGCCTAGGTCTTTTAGTGGTCAGTTTAAAAATAAAGGAGCCTCAAGTTCCAATCCCATCTTTCAGGGAACTTTGACCACATTTCAAGGGAGTTGTCCCATAACAACAGCTAGTTACTGAGTTCATGATGCTGCCACTTGTCCATTGCCTTCTACCCTAGATTCCATTCCACCTAGTGGGTCAGTAAACACTCTTCCAATAGTCTCTTTGGGTGAGTGTCTCCTATTTTATTTTATTAAATAATAATATTTTGCAATTACAGTCATCCTTGGCCACTTGGCCAAATATAAAACTTTACAATAAAAGTTAAGATAATGTTTTTTTTTCTCAAACATAAAATGTTTCAAGTAATGGGTATGTTACAATAACTCTGATCCAGCGTTGGTAGTTTTGGCAGATCTAGATGCAAAGACTATTAATTCTTTGGAAGGTGAAAAGGATGAGCTGCTACGTATAAAAGAAGAGATTTGGCATCTTAAGAGTCGTGCATTGTGGATCACCCAAGGTGATAGTAATACTAAGTTCTTCCATGCATTTTCTAATCAGCGTAGGGCACACAATGCAATTTGAGAGATTGTTGAGCCAAGGGTAACAAAATTACTTCTCAGTTGGGCTTAGAAAAAGCTACTTACTGACACTTCAGTTCACTTTTTTCCAAATACCAGGCTCACAATTTGGAGGCTCAATTGGAGATTTTGTAGTGTTTGTCGAGTATATTTACTGAAGAAGAGAGTACATTGGTTGGTAGACCAATATTGAATTTAGAGATTGAATACATACTAAATAACTAGATGGCCGAGGACAAGAGTCTTGGGCCGGATGAGTGGATAGTGGAATTCTATCTTCAATTCGTTGACTTGATTGGACCTGAGATTGTGTGTTTGGTGGAAGAATCTTGCACGATAGGAAAGGTTGCTAGGGGTGTCAATGTGACATTTATCACACTTATCCCCAAGATCATCAATCCTTCTACTTTCCAAGATTTTCGCTCTATATCAATGTGTAATTTACATTATAAAATTATTTCCAAAGTGATTGCAAACCGGGTGAAGGAAGGATTGTCTCGAGGCATCTCTAAGGAACAATTTGGCTTCCTTCACCAATGCCAGACCTTTGATACCATTAGGATTGCACAGGAAACTATTCACTCTGCAAATATTAATTGATGCAAGTCTTTCTTCCTTAAGCTTGATTTGGTTAAATCCTATGATATGGTAGATTGGACCTTTCTTCATCTTCTATTATTGAATGATGGTCTGAACTTTGAAGTGACATAATGGATTTTAGGTTGTGCTACTTTTGCCAATTCGACGGTCCTGGTCAACGAGTATCCTACACATTTCTTTAAGAGCGGGCATGGTCTTTGCTAGGGATGCCCACTCTCACCACTTTTATTCCTTTTATTAATTGAAGGCTTGAGCAGACTTCTTAATAGGGTGAAGATGATGGTAAAATCACGGGGATCAAAGTGTCTAAAAATCATGTTGTCACACATTTACTTTTTGTGGATGGTGTTCTCCTATTTGGTATTGACAAGCTGTCTGAATGGAAACTCTATAAGGAGATCTTGGACCGGTTTTGTCTAGTTTCAGGCATGATGGTAAGCACACCCAAATCCTTCCTTTTTTGTTTAAATCTTGAGGATGACCTAAGAGTTCAGTCGTGCTCTATTTTCCCCTTTGATTCTCTGGAACTTGACGGTGGTCTGAAGTATCTAGGCTACTTCTTGAAGCCTAATGATTATCATGTTTCAGATTGGCATTGGTTAATCATGAAGTTTGAAAAGAGGATTTGTGCTTGGTACAACCGCAAAATCTCTATTGGAGGGCGACTCACTCTTTTGAATTCTATCCTTTATAATTTTCATGTCTATTGTCTTTCATTGGCTAAAGTGTCATTGAGCATTCTTCATCAGATTAGGTGCATTAATTTTATTTTCTTGTGGTCCAGATTAATAGCCAAGCTTGGCTTTCACCTGGCAGCTTGGGACAAGCTGGCTCACCCAAAGTATTCATGAGGTTGGGGCATTCAAAATATAATTTGGGTCTATTCGGCACTCCATCTTCTAAGTCTTTGGAGAGGCATTACACATCTTGGTCTTTTGGGGGAGATTATTTGGGACAAGTACTTGAAGGAACAGTATGTTCCTGAATGGATTAGGCGTGTTCAAAAAAAATCTCCAGCTATTTCTAATATGCGGAGTGGCTTACTTGATGTCTTTCCATTACTTAATAGGTGGTTGATGTTACAGGTGAGGGATGGATTTCAAGTGCATTTGGGGGTAGATCCTTTGATCGGTTGCAATACTATTTTATCTCAATTTACATTGAATTTGTTGCACACAAGAGGGCTATATTTCTTAAATCATGCGAAGAATGGGATTACTATTTCTCCCATTCATTATTGGCTTTCGGCGTCAAATCTTGAACTGATGGGTGAAGCTGCAGTGGAGTGGGATGCTTATGTGGCCGAGATGGAATATGTTGGGGTAATTTTGTTGGACCATTCAGGTTGAATATTTTGGTCGTGGAAAGAATCATGTGGAGAGGTGACTACGTGCATGGAATATTCGGCTATTGCTTCTTTATACACTGAGTCTCAGCACCAGTGATGGTATCGAACACCATGGGGCTAGCAAGTTCCCAATAAGGTAATCTGTTTTATTTGGTTGGTGTTTAACAATAAGGTACTTACTGGTGATAATTATGTCAGACAAGGTGGGATGGGTCCAACATGGTGTCCCCGCAGCATAATCAGTTGACCACTTAATTGCTATCTATCCTACCACTCGTCAACTTTGGGAGGAATTATTTGCTTGTTGGGGAATAAACTTTGGTTGGATCTTCGCCACACTAGATTCAGATCTGTATGAGTGGTTCTGATTGAAGAGATATTGTTCAGTCCTTCCTCTCTTATTTCTATGGGGCATTTGGAGATTGAGGAACCTCGTCATGTTTGAAGATTACCAATTCAAATTTGCTCAAGCCTGCTTTTATATTATGAAATTCATTACAAGTACTACACAGAAGGAAATTCCTATAAAAACAGGACTTTATCTCCGCCTATCTCATATGCTTTGCTCCCTATGGGGTTTTTTTGATGGTGCAACACAAAGAGGTAACTGTGGTGCAGGGTTCCTACTTATTAGTTCCAGTGATCATTATTTTGAGGGTTCTTTTGGCTACGGCAAATGAAGCAACACCAAGGCCAAACTACTTTCCTTGTGGGGGTTACTTACATTTTCACTATCCATGGGGATCAAGGATTTATAGATATTTGGTGATTCATCAACTATTATAGATTGGATCAATGGTTGTCGACAACTTCAAGTTACCAGACTTGAACACTAGAAAGCAAGGATTGGTGTTATACAACAAAATTTTTCCAATCTATCATTTCGTCAGATTTTCTTTCCCAAAAAAGAACAAGATCTTGGAGAAGGGTACTTCATTTCTCAAGTTTTGTAGATAAGGCATTGCTCGAGAAGGGTCGATATCGGATCTATTAGTTATTAGATTAGTTATATATTTACTTTTATCATCTCCTATAAAACCGAATGTAAGAATTTTGTATACAAAATGAATAGATATGGACTATGATACTTAAAATTGTATTATGATACATTTGGCAGTTTGTCTTTTAACATAGATTTCAGATTTTTTAACATATTGTAAAGACTATGGTATCACAGATAACTATTATAGTTTCTTTGATTCACTCCATGAATAACAAGAAACTTTTTTTCAATTGAAAAATATATATATATATACTTTTAGAACGTACATTTCCATTACTCTCGGTGAATCCATGTCATCATATTTTAAATGCGAGTTGACCATAGATTGTGTACTAACATGATCTTTCATTCATAACAATTAAGTGTTACCATAATTACTAAATGTTAGCACTTTATCAACCCCTTGAACGGATAAGCATTATTACTTTCCAATTGCATAACGTACATTTCCCGGCCGGAGAAAAAAGCTCAAAACAGTTACATGGTGCGAGCGAGATCGTAATCCACATGAAATATATTTAGCAATTAACTGTATGCACTTGTTTTACTTTAATTGTCTTGATACTGAGATGACATAAAGAGATACCGAGATGAGAAGGTGCATGAGACAATCAAATTTTAGGAAAATGAGGTACGTATAATAATGTCCTCGGGGGAACCAAATTTTCCAAAATCTTCTTCTTGACATCAAGAGATCTCCAAATCGGAATCATATGAACTTTTCAGGAATCTTACTAATCATACGGAAGTGAAATGTTTATCACATATAACATTGTACAAGTTTTATTTTTCTGTTTTCTCCACAACTTTACACATCAGTAAAATTTTGGATAAAACTTATAATGGTAATGTTTTTAATAGTTTTCTTCTTTTAAAAATGTTTTTATAATTCTCATTGTTAAAATTATAGTAATTTAAAAAAAAATAGTTAAGAAGAAAGTAATTTAAAAAGGCTTATGAACAAATAAACAGATGAAATAATTCTTTATGTTTTTAAATTTCATTATATATATAGTATTAATAAATACTTATAAAATTAATAGACACACAAAAAAATTAAAAAGATTTCTCTTTTACACATGTAATAATATGAAATTGATCGTTAGCTATTTGGAAATTGAAATTAGAAAAATTAAATAAAAGTACAACACCATTTTCTTTCACATATGTAACACACATTAAGTCGAACACCTTTCTCTTTTACATATGTAGCACACATCAAATTCATCACTAGTTACTTGGAAATTGTCAAATTTAAAATTATTTCTAAAATGTTATAAAAACCCTTAACTTTTTAATGAATGTAAAATTGGCATTACACATTTGTGTAAAGATCAATTATATAAAATTACAATACGTTTTCCATGTAAAACATATATCATGCATAAACTCTATAAATACTTAATAATTAAAATATAAAATGGATATTATTTAAATATAAATTAAAAATTAAAAAAATTGAAAATTAAAAGGTATCTCAATTTTAAAGATATATTATCTGTGAGATGTAGAATAGTTGGTGGCGGGTGATGGTTAAGACACCTCTAAGCGGAAAGGTCGCCTAAAATTCAACCATGCTAAGGGTTGGTGCGGTCCAGGCCGGGTGATTTTGATGGCTTAGATGCCCCTGGGTCCTTGTCTCTCAACAAATGACGAACCCTGCTAGTTAGGGGGTACTACCACTTACCAACAACAACAAAATTAAAGATACATTATTTTGTTTGAGAGAGAAAAAGTAATCTTTAATACCATTCTTATCTAACCTTGATTATGTATGGTTTGAAGTTTAATGTTGTAACCTTGATTATGTATGATTTTGAAGTTTGATGTTGTAATATCTTGAGAAAATTATGAAGTAAACTTAAGAAATATAAAATTTAATTATCATAAATAATCTCTAAATTAAATGTGTTACATCTTATTTTATCATTTTTTTAAAAATTGGGTTGAGTGCCATTATGATCAAATACTTATTTTACAAGCATAAACTAATTAGCATGAAGAATGAGATGATTGTCACAATTAATTTGAGCATTGGCAAATGTCATTCAAGGCTTAAAAGGAGTGGAACTAGTGATGTAGTCTCTTGAGTGAACTATGGAAGGATATTACAAAGAAGTTATTAAGAATGAACTCTTTTTCCATTATTTCTAGCATGAGAAAGAATAATTATTATAATAATAATTTTTTTATAAGATCTTAGTAAAATAAAAGTTGGACAAAACTTTATAAACATTTTAAATAAATAAATCATATTAAATACAATTTTTAAATATAAATTTCAAATATGAGTAATAATAAAATCAAAATTAGGGTGGCAAGTGCGAGGGCTATTCTACCACCCTAATCATGAAATCAATTATGTTCAGGGAATTGACATCACCACAAATAGTCATGCTGAAGCTCTTGCCCCTTAGAAGGGTCTTTGTGTGAAGCTCTAGCCCCTTAGAAAGGTCTTTGTCTGGCTAAGGCGAAGGGTGCCGACAAATAGAAAATTGTCTTTATCTTTTAAAAATATTTTTATAGTTTTCATTATTAAAATTAGAGTGATTTACCAATGTTTATGAATTAATAAATAACTCAAATAATTATTTATTTAAAACAAAAATTATTTAATATATATATATATATATTAAATTTTAAAAAATAAAAAATTATTTTATTTATTTATATATATAAACACAAAAAAATTAATGTAAAGAGGTTTCTCTTTTACAGTGTAACACATAAGAAATTGATCACCACCTATTTGGAAATTGAAACTAAATAAATTAAATAGAAGTATAACAACTTTCTCTTTCATATATGTAGCACACATTAAATTGAACACCTTTCTATATTCAAATTGATCACTAGTTACTTGGAAATTTTCTAATCTTAGGTTATTTTTAAAATATTAAAAAAGAAGCTTTAACTTGTCAATGAATGTAAATCGGGAGTATAAATTTGTCAATGAATGTAAATCGGCAGTATAAATTTGTGTGAAGATAAATTATAAAAATTACAATACTTTTTCATTATAAAACATATATCACATATAAACTTTATAAATACTTAATAATTAAAAAATAAAATAAATCTATTTAAATATAAATAAAAGATAAAAACTGGATATTGAAAGACATATAATTTTAAAGATGCATAATTTTGTTTGAAAGGGAAAAAGTTGTCTTTCCTAACCTTGATTATGAATGGTTTTGAAGTTTGATGTTGTAACTTTAATTGTGTATGGTTTTGAAGTTTGATGTTGTGATATCCTGAGCAAATCATGGAGTAAACTCAAGAAATATAAAATTTAATTATCATAAATAATTTCTAAATTAAGTGTATTATATCTTTGTTTTAGTAAATGGGTTTAGTGCCAATGACAGTAAAATTATGACCAAGTACTTATTTTATAAGCATAAACTAATTAACATGAAGAATGAGATGGTTGTTACAACTACTTTGAGCATTGGTAAATGGCATTCGATGCTTAAAAGAAGTCATTAGTGCTCCCTAACTTAGTGGTCTCCCTTATGCTTGACGTCAAAATGTCTATTGCATTAGGGGGATTTATACGTTTTGAAGGTAGCAATGTTCACATTTACAAATCATTGTAGCAACAATATAGTGAGTTTCTCCATCCAATAACTTCACCAGTATTTTGGTCCCCCTCGCTAGTGGGATTCTCATGATCAACAGTAGTTTTGCTTCTTCAACGCTAGTAACATCATTTCCAGGTCACCAGTAGTATTATGAGTTGACCCCTCGATCTCCTCTCATTGTAATGATATTGACAGATTTTTACGAGCATGGGTATTCCCACCTCATTTGTATAAAACACCTTTATTTGTTACAGCTTCACCGATTGTCACTAGTAGCCTTCCCCCACAAGAGAAACTTTCCATCCACATTTGGTTCACAACTTACAAAAACACGAGCGAACAAAAGAAACGATGATGCATTATTGGTTCTACAGTACCCTCCGAACCTCATACATCAGGGGGCATTGGTTAATGCTCAAATTTCACACATATGCGACATTGTAGCTAATCTTGCAGTAAGGTGTCATCAACATATAGCATGCATCTCACCAAAGACATCCTCATCAGATCCATAAAGCAACATGAGTCCAAAAATTCCAAAAAAATAGTCAAAAGAAGAGGTCATGTAGGTAAATCCATGTTAGCCCACGCTACTATGCATGTTATCATTTATGTTCCCACATGATCCTTGTGTTGATTATCCCTCAAGATCTGCATGAATATAAAAAACGGTGGGATTTCAACCACCCGCTGTGCATTGAAGGCTCATGAAATATCCCTCACCAAAAAAAAAATTGAAATTGGCTATTCAAGCATTGAATAGCCCCATTTGTGTACTTTGGAGCTAGTTCATGAGGCGATGGGGTTCACACTTGGATCTTTATGTTTCTTAGCCACCTTTTGGCCTATAAAAGAAATCCATAGGAATGCATCTAAGTAGAGAAAATCATAGCAAGATTATGCTGTTGGAATTGTGTTGGGACTTATTCCACCTCTTCGTCCACCTATTGGCATTCCTCAAGCTTGCTTGCCTCCTTCCTCCAAGGGGCAATTGTTTCTCTCATTTGTTCTTCAAGTTATTTAGCATTTAGTGTGGACACAAAGGACCTTCCTAAGGGATATTGTTGGCTTCCCTTGAAGCTTGCACCTCCTAGGTGACACTACATGCAACAAGCTTGACCATTGGGAAATCTAAATTGGTTCTAGCATCTTCTTCTTGTTGTGGTTTGTAAATCTTCACTCTTTCTTTTTTATTTATTTCATGTTATTTCTTTTTATTTTGTTTTGCTTACTAACAAGAGCTTGCAAGATCAATTTGGAGTCATTACATTTTCTTTAGTAACACAATATACTGGGCCTTGTTAAAAACCTCCAAGGCTTTCACCCTCAAAATGGGAAGAGTTGCACACATTTGTGCTATTTTCCCACAATAGTGATTGAATAGTGGGAGATGGCACCTGCATAAACGTATGTAATACATTTAATTAGTGGAAAAAACATGTAAATTAACCACACAAACAATGAATTTCACATCAAATATATAATTAATTTTACACAAGTTACGTGAATGAGTGATCTGTTGTGCCCAGGTGACCTGTGCTCAATCTCTTTAGCAGGAACCTGTGGAAACACAACAACATTAAGACTGATTTCTCATTAAAAACTTTGACGATTGCAACTAAATCAATTTTTAAATTCTACAATCATACACTATTTAAATACCTGTAGGTGAGGTGCTGTAATATCAGCTGCAACTGCCATGGTAGAATCAAGGTTGGGAGGAGTAATGTCATCCCACCTTGATTCAGTTGTTTCATTTTGAAACAATTGTGGGAATAATGTATATTTCCCGGATGCTAAATATATTTCTTTTACGATGATATTTGAACTCCTTGAACGGATAAGGATTATTACTTTCCAATTGAATAATGTATATTTCCCGGCTGGAAAAAAAAGCTCAAAAAACGTTACATGGTGTGAGCGAGATCGTAATCCACATTGAAATATATTTAGCATTTAACTGTATGCGCTTGTTTTGAGATGACATAAAGAGATACCTATTACCGAGATGAGAAGGTGCACGAGACAATCAAATCAAATTTTAGGAAAATGAAGTACATAATTACATCAATGAGGTACAAATTTTAGGACCGAGTTTTCTAAAATCTTCTTCTTGATATGACACCAAGAAATTAATATCAATTCAGACATGTATCGATTCATTAGGTATCAAATTAATTAGGTATCGATTCATGTATTCACAGAAATTAATATCAATTCAGACATTACTTCTTCCATCGTATTTTTTTCGAGTATGAAATCACTATTATGAAACACCCTCAACCTTTTCTTTTAATCATTAAGTTTTAAATTCTGTGTTAGATTCAGTGTGTTGGGAAAATTTAGTAAATGTGATCAAATAATTTTTATAATTATAAAAATGATATTGATTTAAGAATATTAAATAAACAAAGTAATTTTTTATCTTTTTAAAATTGTTAATCATTATTTTATAAAATGTATAAAAACATAAATTAAATAAAGTATAATATGTTTCTTTTTTACATATGTAGCAAACATCAAATTGATTACTATCTATTTGGAAATTATCAAATCTAAAATTATTTCTAAGTAAAGTGTTTTAAAAAGTACAACATCTTTATCTTTTATATATGTAGCGGATATCAAATGGATCACTAATCAATTGGAAATTGTTAAATCTAAATTTATTTTTAAATAGTATAAACAAAATAAATTTTTAAAATCTTTAAAAAAAAATCTAAATTCTAAAATCTTATAAAATAAAAAATCTAAAATTATTTTTTATAAATGTAAAACTGATATAAATTTGTGCAAAGTTAAATTATAGAAAAGCGCAATACATTTCTTTCTAAAAATGATCACATATCAATTTAATAAATACTTAATAATTAAAAATCTAATTTAATAAATACTTAATAATTAAAAATCTATTTGCATATTACTTAAACACACACAAAAGATAACATGAGGATTGAATGGAAAAAGTTGTATTTGATACAATCTTATTTTGATTATGTATGGTTTTAAGTTTTAAATTTTGAAGTTGTAATATCTTGAGGGAATTATGGAGGAAACTCAAAAAATATAGAAGTTATTTATCCTAAGTAACTTTAAAATTAAATGTATTGCATTTTAATTTATTTTTTTTTAAGAAATTGGGCTTCTTGTATAGAAAATAAAGTTATGATTAAGTACTTATTTTATAAGTATAAGTTAATTAATATGAAGAATGAGATGGTTGTTGTAACTATTTAGAACATTGGTGAATAAGATAGTTGTTGTAACTGCTTCTAACATTGGTAAATATCATTCAAGACTCAAAAACAATTAAATTATTGATACATTTTCTTGACTAATTGATTAGAAATAGTAAAAAAGGATGTTTAAAAAATATCAATATAAACAAAATATTAACATAACTAAATTTAAAAAAAAACTTAAATTATTACAGAATATCAAAACTCTCTTTATTATTATAAAAAAATAAATATTACATTTTAATAAAAACAATTTTCCAGAAACCTTTATAATAAAATAAAACTTCAAAAATAAAACCCTATTAAACATAAAAATCACATTAAGTACAACTTTCAAAATATTAATAATTAAATCAAATCGAGATTACGAAAACCTACTAAGGTAAAACCTAAAGTGAATCACGCCGCCGCACGGCCGCCTCTGAGAAGTCTATCCACAACGTTTTTCAAACTCTGTTAACGTGCGTTATCGATTTTTGGACAATGAGAAAAATGGTCTTTTCAATTTAAGAAAACATAAAACACATTCCGAAGGCACTTCACATATATTGAAAAAAATTATAATCCCTTAGTCAGAAAAGACAAAGAATGACCATAAACTCTAAAAACCTATTAAGTTAAAACCTAACGTGAATCTACTTACATACATCATACGCGCCGCCGCATTCTAACTACGGCCGCCTCGCAGAAGTCTAGGCCTTTCAGATTCACGTCACATTATACTTAGAAGAAACCTTGCTCTATCCAAAACGTTTTTCAAACTCTTTTAACGTGCGTTATCGATTTTTGGGCAATGAGAAAAATGGTCTTTTCAATTTAAGAAAACATAAAACACATTCTGGAGGCACTTTACATATATTTTGGAAAATTTTATAATCCCATAGTCAGAAAAGACAAAGAATGTCCCTAAACTCTAAAAACCTTGTTTAAATCTATTCCTCCACTTAACCAAACCATGTTTAAAGATTTATTATAATTATAATTATTAAACAATATAGTTCCAAAGTATATTAAAAAACTTAAAATTGAAAGAAATAACCATTACAATTAATATAAACGAAAAATGTAAAGTTTTTAGACTTGTCCAGCTATTAATGGGACTCTTGCTTGCCATCCCGATTCCCCTGTGACTCGAATCTTATTTTCAAAGCGGGTCTAATCCATAGAGATGCCCTGTCTTGTCACATAAATCCCAATTTTGACATCGTTGGAGAATCGGAGATGCCCTGTCGTTTACATAAACCATGGTCATAATGATAAATTATAACATGCGATTAGATGATTTTGATTTTTGCGTCCTCTAGAACCCCATTAAAGTTGGCAATGGGAATATTATAGCATCGACTTAGAACCCTTACACATGATTTAACAAGTGCCACATGGTGGTGATATTCCTGGTGTAAGTTTTTAAAAGGTCAATAAAATGTAAACATAGAACTGTTAAAAGTGTTGCTAATACAAAGTTACAAAGCTACAAAATTGTATATGTTCAAAATATGTACATAACATGCAAAAATATTAGTATATGTACAAAACTGCCAACTGCCAACTGGAATGGTTTGTTACAAAACTAACTGGAATGGTTTGTCATCTTCTTCCTTTATGCTCGCCCGATTCTTTGTTTATGCTCCTTTGATCTGCAGAATATAAAATGTTTTCAAAATGTCAATGCTAGTTGCTATTAGGAATATGAAGAAGTAATTGAAATGCTATCTTACCATTTTCTTATGCGATGTGTAATATTATGTTGTCTTCGTCCAATGTGAAATGGCCGTGCACTTGTAGATCACGTAGCATATATATAGTAGCTGGTTTCTTCTGTAAATATTCGTTGTATGACATTTGTTGTAGTGCAGGGAGTAGTTCTTGTAACATAGGATTTCTAAGTGTGCATTGTATGAAAGTGTTTCCCATAGTTTTGATAGTAGCATTTAGAGAATGTGCATATGTAAAAGGACAGTTTTTATTGCATTTGCACAAGCAATGAGTGATTCTTCTATAAATGCAGATGTTCCGGCAGGGGAATTCCATTCTATGCAGATGGGTTCAAATGGCATTGAATATGCATTTGTCACCGTCAATATGCCTTGAACCTGTTCAAACACCTTAGTTAGTAGTTTTCAGTGCAATGTAGGAATATTTGCAATTGTATATGCAAATGGAATTAACAAATGAATATGCATGTTGTTACTTACAACCGTTGTTGAACCAACTAATTTTTCTAAACTCTGCACTGCTTCTGTTATTAGCTCTGTCATGAATGTTGCTTGTGTTGTTTGGAATATTCTTTCCTTTGTCTCTCTTTTCTTTGTAATATTTTTGAATAGAATCACAGGAAATATTCCACTTTGCAGATGTTTTTCCATTGATGCAAAAAAGTGTCCAAATGTTTCATATAACTGTAACTATTATGCAAAAAAAAAACTATTGTTACTTATAAAACCATGGGATTTGTAAATGAAGTAACTATAGAACAATATATTAAAACATATTGTCGCTTTGTCATCGTTTGAGATGCCATCTCTTATTTGTAGATTATATTTCGTTCCCATTGGTCTGGCAGTTGTAACAAGTACACCAAGTGTTGCATTTGGATAGGGATCTGCATTTTCTAATAGTTGCTTTACAGTTGTATTTGGTATGAAACTGTATTCATTGCAAACTGGAGGAATTGTTTCAGCTACACTTGTTTCGTTCAAAGATATGATACGATCACAATCTCCACGTTCATATTCTGTTTTTGGCAAGATTTTGACATATGTTATGCGGATGCCATTGCCAGCTACAATTTTTTGTTCATGACACTAAATAAGACGTGTTGGTACAGTTATTGTAACTGTCATAATACCTTTTTCATCGACCATGTCAGTGCGCAAAATTTTTCTTGATCTGTTTGCTTTATCTAAGAATGTACTATATACGACCATGATGTCCCCAATGAAAACTTTTTCAGTTCTGCGACTGTTCAAGTCTTCAATTGAGACAATGTTTGAGGTTGATAATTTGTATCTGAGTAGAAACATTTGTCTTATTGTCAAAGCATAATAATCATTGTTATTGAATATAGCAAGAATTGAAGTGTGCGTACCTTTTTGGTTGTTGTTGATCGGTTGTGTTTCCTGGTGTATTTGTACTTGCTATTAGTTCATTCGACGTAAGACTAATGATTGCAATTAATATAAAGTGAATAGTCAAATATATATATTGAAAAACGAAATGAAGAATTGCATAGACATTTACCCTTGTGAAGCCGATTGTTGTGCTGTTTGTGAGCTGCTGTTGCTAATGGGTGTTTCACTTGTCCAACTTTTTCCTATTCAAATAATTAGTCATTTCTATGTTTATGATGTTTCTTTGATCATGTAATGATATTGTATTGACTATGGCTATAAATCTACCTTTTAGAGCAGATTTGTTGAACTGGGTCTTGACATTGGCTGATGACTTCTTCTTCATCATTCACATTAGTGTTCCTGATTTTGGGATTGTGGTAACTATATGTCAAATAAAAATATATCCCTCTCTAGACATAGACGTTTGTAGAGCTGTGGAAATGTGGAAAACATATATGGCAATTTAAATGAACTTACTTGTTAGATCTTGTCGCTATGTTATCCTGGCATAATCAAGTTGAAAGAAGTCAGAAATATGCAAAACAAAGTTCATATAAAAGAAATAGCTAGTTGAAAGGAATACTAATTGTTTATGTTCATATGAGAAGCGTACTATGTGTTATTTGCGTTTGTATTGTCGAGGACAAGGGTACCTGCACGAAGCTGGTACCCCAAATAACCACAACAACAACACGTGAGCAGAAAAAACAAAGCAACGAGCACGCACCTCCAAAGGTGCGCACGCGTCGCTGCTTTGGCAATGTCGAACATCCACGTAGACAAAAGGGGTGCGCACGTGCCTTTGACGCGTACGCACAAAATGGCGCGCACGCATCAATGGCACGTGCACGCCTCTGTTTTTTTATAAAAAAATAGAGCTCACGGGTTTGTCATTTTCGACAGAACCGTGAGCCCACTGTCCAACCCGCGAACGCACTGTGCAACCCTGTGAACACGGCTTCAAGCAACCAAATCCTCATCAACACCAAGAAATCGCCCCTACACCCGGCCTCCAGAAGACAATATGGGAACCGAATCAAAACCCCGAAGATCAATTACACCAAAACTTAAATAAATTGAGGGCACTAAGTAATGAATTGAATAGTACCAAGGAACCCTCTCGGGTTCCCTTGGCTTCATCACTTCAAAACATTATTGAATCAATCAATATTGCACACAATGAGATAACAAACTTGAGTCAATACAGGGCTCGAATGAGGGAACACTATTCCACTGGGTTGTCCCAAGAGTAGATAAAAGACCTCAACATCACCGAAGCCCAGTTGTATAGCAAGTTCATAGTTCCCTCGACGGGACAGCCTCCGACTGTGACGAGGCCTCGGGTTTGCATGGACTGGTGCATTTACCAACCATGCAGATATAACTGGAGAAAGAGGTGGTTCATGGTCTTTGACAGGCCCCCGTGCAACAATTTGGAGGTCCCACAGTATTTCCTTCAAACATTGTGGGCTGAGTTTGAGCTAGAGTACCATGTCAACTATTTTGACATCACTGAGTTTCAGGGTGTCGGTCTTGGCTCTGCCCAAGATCGACCTCAGGTGCACCGCAACCCACTTAGAGGACCTCCTGCACCCAGGAGAGAGCCAAACCCCCCTCCTCAACCACCCGAATTTGGTAGTGGCCTAGATGAGATTCATGACTCTGTCAGGCGTGCCACACATGAATTGCTTAGACATACCAAATTTGTGGCCATGTCTTCGTAGAGCCGGGAGGACATCGATGAGACACATATAGTTGCACAGTCTATGGGTGGTGGTCGGGACATGCCGGGTACAGGTGGAACCCAGGCGGGGCCTTTTAGTTCTGCCAGAACAAAGACACATCGTTGTTCTCACTGTGGTCATTCTTTCCATGTTGATACACAACAAGATGTCACAGGGAGCTTCATGGATCAGGTTTTCTATTGTTTTATTTAATGTTCAAGTATTTGATGTATTTTATTTTATATCTTATTGTTTAATATATTTAACTTTGAATTACACATTGTTGACTTTATTTGTTTTAATGTTCAGTTATTCGGGGCCGGGTCTCCATCCCCCAAGTGGGAGGACGCCGATTCCTTTGACCTCGATGGAGCCATGGCAACAGCAGAGGAGATCATGGCACCATACACACAGGTAACTTCTTTACTTTGAATAATTAGATCGAGTTACGAGTAATTTGTGTTCAGTAATTACAAATTAATTAGCACTGAGTAATTACCATATTATCATTGTATTTTACAGTTGTGTTTATAATATTGTCTAATTTATTTGAGAGCTATAAATTCATATAATCCCACCAAAAAAAAAAATTAAACCTTATAAAACATGAAAACCTAAGAAAACTATAAACATTTGTCCATGTTCACTTTAGGCATCCTAGACCTCTGATGATTATACAAATGGGAGAGAAATTTCCAAAATCTGTCATTCTTACTTGACCAATGATGAGCCCGCAGCTGGGGTTTTGGTGATGCCCGCAGTTTCCTTCATCCTCAGACTACCATCCAATGATTGCTTTCTCTTCCTGTGCTTGACCAATGCCATGTGTGTTATTGTTGCTTTTCCGTTTGTCACCATGTCATCCAAGTTATCTTTTCCATGTACTCTCCTTGTCCAAATCATCTTCGAATGACCACAGTATGGATCATTTGACTCTTGGCTCAATAGGTGTGCCAATTGCTCAAATTCCCATCACTTTGTCCACCAAATCAACCTTTGCTGCCATGCCCTTATGCCATGTGTTCTTCAAGCTTAAACTTTGAGAATATATTACCATGGTAATTATCACTTTCCTCCATATTCTACTAATAGGCTCTATTAATGGTAAAGGTGGTCAAATCACTTCTATGCTTATGCTAACTTTGTTGCATCAATTGAGTTCACTGAGATGTTGTACTTGTCACTTTTGAATCCACCGAAACCAATAGGAAAACTATTTATTGCTATGAATTTTCATTGCATTGTGCAAAACTCTCAGGAAAAAAAGAATCATAGTTACCAAGCTTCTAGAAATTCAAGAACCTGATGTTTCTCATGTCCTTATTATCCTAGTTTATTATCACGTGATTTCCAATTTATTCTAATAGTTGAGACTGAAAGTAATCATACTACTACTCCTAGAACATGCTATTAGGAAAGACATATAAACAATGTAAAACAACTTATCACATGTATTGTCACTAAATTTTTTGAAAATGATGTAAGGCCCATAAGGAAGAGCGATAATCTTACAAATATGGTCTATGGGTCTTTGCTATTATCTTGATTCAAATACAACTTGGTAAAACATTTGGCATCAAGAATACTCATTTAACTCATTTCACTCAAGATTTCTTTGATTTCAATCAAGTGATATCATTCTGACAACATAGCTATTCAATCAAGAACACATAATTACTCATTCAATGCAAAAGAACATGGCACATTCAAGCTTGTAAGTAAGTTAATCATGAAAAAGATTTCTCTTTCTTCCTTTTTATAACGATCAACACTCTAAAGTGTATTAAATAACATGCACGCTAACTTAACTGCTATTTAGCACCTCTTTGCAAATTGAAACAATGAGATGCCATTTTATTTGATGATGTAAATGTTATGGAAATAAAGGGACTCAAGATCCTCACTCTAGGGATGCAAATCCTTTTCCACTGGGTGAATCAAGCTTGTAGGAAACTACACATCTATAAGAAGACATCAAAACCTAGGAACTCTTCATCAAGAACCCAAATACATTACATAGGTTTCCAATTCAATTTTGTAAATGGACATGAATTTCATTCGCTTATGAGGCACTGTACATCTCTCTAGGGCCAAAGGAAAAGCTCACCTACTCATGGGGATGACTCTAGAAAAAGAAAAGCTCACCATGTCACCTTCTATGCCCTCTCACCTTATTTAATTTTAATTTCATGCCATGTCACCTTCTATCCTTTCAGAATATTGAATATCATCTAACTTGAATATAAATTAATTACCATCGTTTGCATTGTGTTTAACATTGTTAATATTGTTTTTATAAATTTAGTCTAAAAATTGTAGTGTTCGCACAGGTCTCCGTGGGCTCCAACGACCAACCATCGCCATCGGGGACTAGCAGTTCTCCACGTGCGCATGTATCATGTGTATTAAAGCATAAATTTAATTTCAAATATGATGACTTGTCCGTGTATATTTATATTTTTGTATATTAAACTACGAGGTTATAAATGTGTATGCAGGTGCGAGCACCTCGGCCTGCCAGTGTTGTTATTCCTCCCTCCCGACCTTTCGGCCACCCTATATGCCAGTTGTATCCTCTGGCATACATTCCTCATTCCCCAACCCCTTCCATCCATCCCCCCCTCCTATATAGCACCACAGTTCCATCCATCTCCCGCTTACGTATCATATCCAGCTCCACCTCCGTATCAGTTTCCCATGTTCGCCCCTCCCCCATCTGACCACGGCACACCACCCATCCACAGTCACCCATATCTTTACCGCAACACAGACCTCACCCCGCCCCAAATTCCCCCACCACACTCGTTTCTCCTTCCAGGGTGCCCTGATCCATACTACAGCCAGTTGGGGTTTATAGCCCTAGATGTCCATCTCCACTTCACCCACCCCAGTCCATGTGTCCTCCTGCCACCCCCCCTTATTCCACTATTACCCCTAGTGGTGTAGCCACCGTCGATGTGGCTACATCCTCCCCTTTACCATCCACCCTAACATCGGAGTAGGATGTCCAACCGACTGCTCCATCCGCCAGCCCCAAAGACCAGCTGATTTTGTTCATGGTGAGATTGACTAGTTTATGAAAATCTCGTTCAATTTTAACGAAAATTACTATATGCATCTAGTTTTAGCATTGATCTGATTGTTCTAAATGTTTCAAGGTGGCATTGCCGAGAGACTTGGATCACGGAGGAGGGAGACCCCCTCACGAGTTACAGTCTCACATGTGGTGAGTTATCCAATATTTGAAAACTATTTTTATTTTGAAATTATGTTTTATACTTGTATAATTGCCAGGAAAAGTTGACATATTATTGTTGTTGTTTCAGGGCTCATAGGGACGTGCTCAAAGACGCCGGAAGGACCCATCTTCCTCTAGCACAAAGAAGAGGAAGATCGATTTTGGAGATGCACCTGGAAGCTCCGAGGGTGGGCGGGAGGATTGAGAGACCCTCCTATGTACACTAGCCACAATGTGGCATTTTCGGCATGAGTTTCCATATTTTGTATGGGGCACCATGGGCCATATTTTTTATAGGGCACGAGTTGCTTTTTTTTGTACGGGGCACGAGTTGCCATTATATAGACGCTGGGAACGATGTTCCATTTTTCCAAAAAGTGTACATGATTGGATCATTTTTGCATATTAATAGATGGATCTGCACTTGTGTATATGAGTTTGTCTTTGATTACATTTTTGCATACATGATTTTGTATTCGATAAGAATGTTATGGAAAATTTCTCACATACATATAGATGTTATTTCTAGACACCAAGTGACCTCAATATGAGTCCCTTGTATTTGAATGGGTCTTGCATCTTTTCCTTTCAGCAACAACATATCTAACCAAGCAAAATAAGGAGTCATATTTACATTACAAAGTGTTGTGACTTTAGGGCTACAAAAAATATATAGAGGAGACGATGACTTCTTCTATACTTATCCGTGTAATGGTTATAATAGTCAATTCTAACAAGCATTGCATCATATATTATCAAATTAACCTAGATATGTGAGAATTTCATATGTGTGCTTGGATGGAAGGGTTAACCATATCACTTGGATTAGTTCAAACATGAGGGGTGTGCATAGGTGCAATTGGATTGAGCAATAAAAGAGAATTGTTAATGTAGTTAGATATGGATCGTTCTTTGTGTGTTAGTATGTGCCTTTAATGAAAGCATGGTTAATGTGTTGAACTACTACTTGCACAAGTTGGCATAGACCCTTAGTGTTGATAATGTCTTCAATGTTTTGGTAATATTGATAATCAGTCTTTACAATTTAAGTATCTTGGATTTTTGAGGTTAAGACACATATTGAACATAGTCAACTCAATGGTTCAAGACATCATTTTACCCCATGATCCATGGAAGATTCATTGGAGTCATATGAACCTCGTTGTCATCACCTCAACCATGGTCCCTCTCTTTAGATCCCTCTCCTTAGCAGTGCATAAATTATATTTTCTACCTCTACTAGAACCCTTATGGCCTTTGCCTTCAAAACAACCCAAACCCCATTCAACCCCCTCTTTATCATCACCAAGAATCTCCTTCCTAGATATTAAATAATATCTATTACCTTCCACACTAGGGCCCTTCCTATTTTGATTATTTACCTCAAAATACCCATCACTAGAATCAGACCCAATAGGGGATCCCTCAGTAGAATAACTGCAACACACATATCCTTGAATTTCCTATCCCCCTTCAATTCTTTCAAA
This sequence comes from Larix kaempferi, assembly GCA_027924585.1. Classification (NCBI taxonomy): domain Eukaryota; kingdom Viridiplantae; phylum Streptophyta; class Pinopsida; order Pinales; family Pinaceae; genus Larix; species Larix kaempferi. The sequence goes on along the minus strand of BSBM01000240.1, from coordinate 7,598,165 downwards.
GAGAAAGACAAACCCTAACAACTATCCCCAAATGAGTATATTATCCCAAAATTTTGAAAATCAAAGGAAGGATATTGCACACTTAATGCGAAGTCATTAATAGACTTTCCAATTTCCTTTTGGCATTGATCTAAGTGAGGTTGATCCTCCATTGAAGGTGACCAGAAGTCCAGAGGAAGACTAAGACACTTCATGGAAACTGGAGAGATGTCATTCATCTTCGAGTATGAATAAAAACAAGGGGACCATTGTTTTAGCATAAGCAAAATCATCTCCCACTTCCAATCATGGGCCAAAATATTCCTCAAAATCCTCTTGATATATGAAAAGAAACCCTAGGTAACTTGTAGTTTATATAAATAAATTAGGAATGTACCCAAGCCTAAGAGCCAATCTTTCCTATAACTACACCCTTAGAGACAACTCCCCCACCTTTTTACCATGAAATCTTCCAACAAGAGCATGGGAATCCATTCCCACCACCTCATGCATTTTGATATCCTTTCCTAGGACTAGCCTCACAAGAGAGATTTTATGTTTTACACACTTCTTCCTCTTCATTTTGACACTACCAACATCATTCACCTGCATCCCTTTGTTGGCTTCACCTTTATCATTATCAACATGCTTTAAAGAATTGTCTCCTCCATCTCTAACCTTCAACCAACTACCATCCTTTTCCAAAACAACCCTTCCATCCTCGAGATCTATAGGATTCACCCTTGGACTTACTAGGTCCATAACCACTTCATATGCAACACCTAAAATAATTTGATTATCCTAAATTAATCCATTTGAAATAGGACCCTCGCCACATATATAATGACTAGTCTATCACGATCCACAACTCTCATCTATGGATCATAGTGTTAATTGCATGTTATTTGAATGGTTATTATTTCACAAATTTGTCTTAATCAATTACACACAACATATCCTAAATGTTTATGGTTTATTGAATCAATGTTTACAATCATCTAATCATTTACATTCTAGAAGTTACCAAACCTGCGTAAGTGGTTTACTGATTTTATTTCCAGCACATCGTTTTATATTTATATGCTCATGGATCATATGGAAAAACATTTAATTAATTAAGTTTGTGAAGATAAGATTTCAGCCATCTTTATTGAAGTGATTCAAATCACTACAACTCAGTTGGACCCTTAATAGATTGGGTGACACCCTTTTGCAAAGATTTTACTCTCTCCAAGAGGGTCTCATTCAATAATCACTCGTAAACTAATAACTATAACCTTGGCATTATCAGATAATATCATTTGTGGATGATTTTGGGAAATAAGCCAACATGTTTTAATGTGAATTTTGATTCTACAACATTATGGTTCATTGTTGATTTAAGTTTTGTGAATATCTTTATTTATCCATGAATGATCTTTCATTTTACACATGAGCAAATATTTATTTCTGAAAGGTGTCTATTTGATTAATTCACTTGCAACTTTCTGAATTAAGCACTCACATGGGACTTTAACTTAATGGAAAACACATCTTAATCTTCAAATAAGTTTGAAATCCTAAGACATTTTCTCCAAGCTTGATCTAGAAGCCTCCCTTGGCCTTTAAAGTAGGCCTAAAACTTGGGAAAATCTTTGTTGAGGTGACAGTGGCAATCATCTTCGGAAGTCGCACTTGTAGCATTAGAGGATTAGGACTTTGCCACTTAGGTGTGAAAATAAGATGTAACAAGATGCACTAGCATTTATCGATGAGAGAGATAGGGAGCGCATGCATGCACCATCCTCCATTAATTTCCAGTTTATATGTTTTTCCTAAATTAGCAGTTCTATTCTAATTCTGCATTTTTTGCTTTATTTAGTTTTGCATGCACAGTGAGAGAGTGCAGTTCTCTAGGCACTCATACATGAGGATTACAGTCTAAGTTAATGGGGGCATATCTCTAGGAGGATACATGCTTGCATGCCTTAGATAATCTCAGTACAGGTGAACTTAGTTGGCCCATCTATCCATGCAAACAAGGTGCTCTAGAGTTAGAGTCTTACACTCTTAGGATACCCAAACCCTAGCACTAAACCATCTTCTTCATCCTCACCATCACCATCACCATCACCATCAACGTCTTCATCATCACCACCATCTTCATCATCATTATTAACTCTAACTCTAACCCTAATTCAATTTCCTTCTATAACTCTAGCCCTAACCCTCACCCAAACCCTAGCACTAAGCCATCTTCCTCATTCTCACCATCACCATCACCATCACCATCACCATCAACGTCTTCATCGTCACCACCATATTCATCATCATCATTATCTCTAACTCTAACCCTAATTCAATTTCCTTATATAACTCTATCCCTAACCCTCACCCAAACCCTAGCACTAAACCATCTTCTTCATCCTCACCATCACCATCACCATCATCATCAACATCTTCATCATCACCACCATCTTCATCATCATCATTAACTTTAACTCTAACCCTAATTCAATTTCGTTATAAAACTCTAGCCCTAACCCTCACCCAAACCTTAGCACTAAACCATCTTCTTCATCCTCACCATCACCATCACCATCACCATCATCATCAACATCTTCATCATCACCACCATCTTCATCATCATCATTAACTTTAACTCTAATCCTAATTCAAATTCCTTCTATAACTCTAGATATAACCCTCACCCAAACCCTAGCACTAAGCCATCTTCTTCATCATCACCATCACCATCACCATCAACGTCACCATCATCATCATGTCTTCATCATCATTGTTAACTCTAACTCTAACCCTAATTCAATTTCCTTCTATAACTCTAGCCCTAACCCTCACCCAAACCCTAGCACTAAACCATCTTCTTCATCCTCACCATCACCATCACCATCACCATCAACGTCTTCATCATCACCACCATCTTCATCATCATCATTAACTCTAACTCTAACCCTAATTTAATTTCCTTATAAAACTCTATCCCTAACCCTCACTCAAACCCTAGCACTAAACCATCTTCTTCATCCTCACCATCCCCATCACCATCATCATCAATGTCTTCATCATCACCACCATCTTCATCATCATCATTAACTCTAACTCTAACCCTAATTCAATTTCCTTCTATAACTCTAGCCATAACCCTCACCCAAACCCAAGCACTAATCCATCTTCTTCATCCTGACCATCACCATCAACATCGCCATCATCATCATGTCTTCATCATCAACACCATCTTCATCATCATTGTTAACTCTAACTCTAGCCATAATTCAATTTCCTTCTATAACTCTATCCCTAACTCTCACCCAAACCCTGGCACTAAACCATCTTCTTCATCCTCACCATCACCATCATCATCACCATCAACGTCTTCATCATCACCACCATCTTCATCATCATCATTAACTCCAACTCTAACACTAATTCAATTTCCTTCTATAAATCTAGCCCTAACCCTCACCCAAACCCTAGTACTAAGCCATCTTCTTCATCCTCACCATCACCATCACCATCATCATCATGTCTTCATCATCAACACCATCTTCATCATCATTGTTAACTCTAACTCTAACCCTACTTCAAGTTCCTTCTATAACTATAGCCCTAACCCTCACCCAAACCCTAGCACTAAGCCATCTTATTCATCCTCACCATCACCATCACCATCACCATCACCATCAACATCTTCATCATCACCACCATCTTCATCATCATCATTAACTCTAACTCTAATCCTAACTCAATTTCCTTCTATAAATCTAGCCCCAACCCTCACCCAAACCCTAGCACTAAACCATCTTCTTCATCCTCACCATCATCATCACCATCAACGTCTTCATCACCACCACCATATTCATCATCATCATTAACTCTAACTCTAAACCTAATTCAATTTCCTATATAACTCTAGCCCTAACCCCCACCCAAACCCTAGCACTAAGCCATCTTCTTCATCCTCACCATCACCATCACCATCACCATCACCATCATCATCATGTCTTCATCATCAACACCATCTTCATCATCATTGTTAACTCTAACTCTAACCCTAATTCAAGTTCCTTCTATAAATCTAGCCCTAACCCTCACCCAAACCCCAGCACTAAACCATCTTCTTCATCATCACCATCACCATCACCATCACCATCACCATCACCATCACCATCACCATCACCATCACCATCACCATCAACGTCTTCATCATCACCACCATCTTCATCATCAACATTAACTCTAACTCTAACCCTAATTCAATTTCCTTCTATAACTCTAGCCCTAACCCTCACCCAAACCCTAGCACTAAGCCACCTTCTTCATCCTAACCTTCACCATCACCATCACCATCGTCTTCATCGCCACCACCATCTCCATCATCATCATTAACTCTAACTCTAACTCTAACTCTAGGTTCCTCATCAACATCTCCATCATCATCATCTTATCCATTGTCATCATCTTCATCACCATCACCATCACCATCACCATCACCATCACCATCACCATCACCATCACCATCATCATCAACGTCTTCATCATCATCACCATCATCATCATCATACGTGCCCAACGGACGATTTTGCAGAGTTGACCCCCGTGTGCAAAAATTGCACACTCCCTCACTGAGCAAAATGCTAGTTTCCAAGATGGACGTACAAAATGGCACTCGGGCCACGGGACCAGAGGAAAGGGGCACTCTTGGAACTATCCCGGAGTCCTGAATCCAACGGAGTCGACGGTTCATCGATCGGAGCCACGGTCGTCATTCTATGGCTCGTTCCGTCTCGCATCCAAAAGGCCTTCAGGGACACTTGCTGGATACCTGTCGGGGGCATAGAAGTCCAACCATGCAACAAAACTTGGTTCCAGGGAGTCCTGCAGGTGTGTCTAGGTAGGTTCCGGCTGGGAACGCTAGCCGTAAGTGCCCGACGAACGATTTTGCAGAGTTGACCCCCATGTGCAAAAATTGCACACTCCCTCACTGAGCAAAACCCTAGTTTCCAAGATGGGCGTACAATATGACACCTGGGCCATGGGACCGAAGGAGAGGGGCATACCTAGCACTATGCCGATGTCGTGAATCCAATGGAGTCAACGGTTTGTCGATAGGAGCCACGGTCGTCATTCTATGGCTCGTTCAATCTCGCATCCAAAAGGCCTTCAGGGACACCTGCTGGATACCTGCCGAGGGCATAGAAGTCCAACTGTGCAGCAAAACCTGGTTTCGGGGACTCCTGCAGGTGTGTCTAGGTAGGTTCCGCCTGGGAATGCTAGCCATAAGTTCCCTGTGGATGATTTTCCAAAGTTGACCCCCGTGTGCAAAAATTGCACACTCCCTCACTGAGCAAAACCCTAGTTTCCAAGATGGACATACAAGATGGCACCTGAGCCAAGGGATTAGAGGAGAGGGGCACCCCTGGCACTATCCCGACGTCCTGAATCCAACGGAGTTGTCGGTTCGTTGATCGGAGCCACGGTCATCATTATATGGCTTGTTCTGTCTCACATCCAAAAGGCCTTCAAGGACACCTATTGGATACCTGCCAGTGGCATAGAAGTCCAACCGTGCAGCAAAACCTGGTTCCAAACCGGTGAGCATACTTGAATTTCGTCGCCTCCCACAGGTCCACGTGGCCATTGTGGACCTGTCCATAGTGGCCACGCACGCCCGGGGGCCTCCGGATGAAAAATGCCCCCCTTGAGCAAATTTGGAATGGCCCTCACTGGGCAAAACCCTAGCTCCAGAGATGGCTTGTCGGCACCGCTTCTGGGCCTTTAGGGGACATTGTATGGGGTCCCCTAGCTGAAATCCACCATCTTGGACCCACCAAAACTGATGGATTCACTAACCGAGCCATGGTTCGGGTGCTACGGGCATTCTAGTCGGGCACCCCGGGCCGTTTAGGGACACTTGGAGGATTTGCCCTGGGGCCACGGAACCCAAACTAACGAGCGGAATTAGATTTTGTCGCATCCCACAGGTCCACGTGGCCATTCTGGACCTGTCCAAGGTGGCCACACACGCCCGGGGGCCTCCGAACGAGAAATGGCTCCCTTGAGAAAATTTGGAATGGCCCTCACTGAGCAAAACCCTAGCTCCGGAGATGGCTCGTTGGCACCGCTTTCGGGTCTTTGGGGGATGCTGTGGGGGGGCCCCAAGCTAGAACCCACCGTCTCAGACCCACCGGAACTGATAGATTTGAGAACCAAGCCACAGTTCGGGTGCTACGGGTATTCTATTCGGGCACCCCGGAGCTGTTCAGGGACACTTGGAGGATTTGCCCTGGGGCCACGGAACCCAAAGTGGCGAGCGGACTTGGATTCTATCACCTCCCACAGGTCCCCATGGCCATTGCGGACCTGTCCATGGTGTCCACACACGCCTGGGGGCCTCCGGACGAGAAATTGCCCCCTTGAGCAAATTTGGAATGGCCCTCACTAAGCAAAACCCTAGCTCCGGAGATGGCAGTTGGCAACGCTTTCGGGTCTTCGGGGGACGCTATGGGGGGGCCCTAGCTGAAACCCGCCGTCCTGAACCCACCAGAACCGACTGATCCGTGAACCAAGACACGGTTAGGGTGCTACGAGCATTCTAGTTGGGCACCCCGGGGTAGTTCAGGGACACTTGGAGGATTTGCCCCGAGGCCATGGAACCCAAACCGACGAGCGAACTTGGATTCCATCGCCTCCCATAGGTCCACGTGGCCATTGTGGACCTATCCACGGTGGCCACGCACGCCCAGGGGAATCCAGATGAGAAATGCCCCCATTGAACAAATTTGGAATGGTCCTCATTGGGAAAAACCCTAGCTCAGAAGATGGATTCGTGAACCGAGGTACGGTTCGGGTGCTAAGGGGCATTCCAGTCGGGAACCCCGAGGTCGTTCAGGGACACTTGGAGGATTTACCCCGAGGCCACGGAACCCAAACCGGAGAGCGGAATTGGATTTCGTCGCCTCCCATAGGTCCGCATGGCCATTGTGGACCTATCCACGGTGGCGACACACACCCGGGGGTCTCCGGACGAGAAATGGCCCCCTTGAGAAAATTTGGATGGCCTTCACATTGGGGTCAACTTTGCAAAATCGTCCGTCGGGCACTTCAGGACTCCGGGATAGTTCCAGGGTTGCCCCTTTCCTCCGGTCCTCTGTAACTGCTTTGAGCCAAGTGTCGTCCAACATAATTCATGCTTTGCCATCGGATTTTCCTGCTATGATTTGTTTTGAAAACTGCACAAACATGATTGGACAATCTGGCAGCACATATGCATATACAGAAAATTACACATGCTTCCAGCTTCTATTATTCCTTAAAGCATCGCATCAATAATTTCATAAGCAAACTCACTCACTCATAATTTGAAATGAAACTTCAACTATAGGAGCTAGATCAAACTTATAAAAATAAATAAAAAATTTAAAACAAAATAAGTCAAAAACCTAAACAAAACAAAATTATGAAAATACTTTCTCTTGACGAAACCAGTAAAAAATATGCCTGTATTATAAATGGAAATCCCGTTACAAGTTTTGTAGGAAGAAAAGCATAGATACCTACAACCGCCATATTTCATTCTGTAAGCCGCTCGCCCATCGGAAAAGCTAATGTAATAGCCCATTTCCCAACATCTTTCCACGGAAAACCGCTACCTCCACATGTAATAACTACATTGTTTTGTCAAAAATTGATCTTCTTTTGCTAACAAATGCAAAATGAAGGATTCATTGTCATTACCACGAGAAGTTCTAAGGTTAGTTTCTCGTAAAACAGAGATTGTATAAATCCTGTTAAGATCGATATGTTCCAGCTCACGAACTGAGAGCTTCTTTATCTTAGACATAAACAAAAGAGCTTCAAGATAAATACTAGAGACATGTTGCTTTAGAGCTTCAACCTTCTCAGGACGTAGGGGTATAAAATGAGCCATAGAATGACGATTGTGGCTCGGATCTACGAACCATCGACTGCGTTGGATTTAGGACACCGGGATAATGCTAGGGGTGCCCCTTTCCTCTGGTCCAATGGCCCCTGTGTCATCTTGTACGCCCATCTTAGAAACTAGGGTTTTGCTCAGTGAGGGAGTGTGCAATTTTTGCACACGGGGGTCAACTTTGGAAAATCGTCCACCAGGAACTTATGGCTAGCGTTCCCTACTGGAACTTGCCTAGACACACCTGCAAGACTCCCCGAAACCAGGTTTTGCTGTACGGTTTGACTTCTATGCCCCCGACAGGTATCCAGTAGGTGTCCGTGAAGGCCTTTTGGATGAGATATGGAATGAGCCATAGAATGAGAACCGTGGCTCGGATCGATGAACCATTGACTCTGTTGGATTCAGGATGCCGGGATAGTGCCAGGGGTGCTCCTCTCCTTCGGTCCAATGGCTCCAGTGTCACCCTGTAGGTCCATCTTGGAAACTAGGGTTTTTCTGAGTGAGGGAGTGTGCAATTTTTGCACACGGGGGTCAAATTTGGATGATCGTCCACCGGGAACTTATGGCTAGCATTCCCAGCTGAACCCTGCCTAGACACACCTGTAGGAATCCTTGGAACCAGGTTTTGCTGCACGGTTTTACTTCTATGCCCCCGGCAGGTATCCAACAGGTGTCTCTGAAGGCCTTTTGGATGCGAGACGGAACAAGCCATAGAATGACGATCGTGGCTTGGATCAATGAACCGTCGACTCTGTTGGATTTAGGACGCCAGGATAGTGCCAGAGGTGACCCTCTCTTCCAGTCCAATGGCCCCAGTGTCACCTTGTAGGTCCATCTTGGAAACTAGGGTTTTGCTCAGTGAGGGATTGGCAATTTTTGCACATGGGGATCAACTTTGGAAGATCATCCACCGGGCACTTATGGTTAGCATTCCCAGCCGGAACCTACCTAGACACACTTTCAAGATTCCCCGGAACCAGGTTTTGCTGCACGGTTTGACTTCTATGCCCTCGGCAGGTATTCAGCAGGTGTCCCTGAAGGCCTTTTGGATGGGAGACAGAACGAGCCATAGAATGATGACCGTGGCTCCGATTGATGAACCATCGACTCCGTTGGATTCAGAACGCTGAGATAGTTCCAGGGGTGCCCCTCTCCTCCGGTCCCATGGTCCCAGTGTGATCTTGTACGTCCATCTTGGAAACTAGGGTTTTGCTCAGTGAGGGAGTGTGTAGTTTTTGGACACGAGGGTCAACTTTGGAAAATCATCCACCGGGAACTTATGGCTAGCGTTCCCAGCCGAAACCTTCCTAGACACACCTGCAGGACTCCCTGGAACTAGGTTTTACTGCACGGTTGGACTTCTATTCCCCCGACAGGTATCTAACAGGTGTCCTTGAAGGCCTTTTGGATGCGAAACGGAACGAGCCATAGAATGATGACCGTGGCTCCGATCGACGTACCGTCGACTCTACTGGATTCAAGACACGGGGATAGTTCCAGGGGTGTCCCTCTCCTCCGGTCCCATGGTACCAGTGTCATCTTGTACGTCCATCTTGGAAACTAGGTTTTAGCTCAGTGAGGGAGTGTGCAGTTTTTGCACACGAGGGTCAACTCTGCCAAATTGTCCATCGAGCACGTATGATGATGATGATGATGATGATGGTGATGATGATGAAGATGTTGATGATGATGGTGATGGTGATGGTGATGGTGATGGTGATGAAGATGATGACGATGGAGAATATGATGATGATGGAGATGTTGATGAGGAACCTAGAGTTAGAGTTAGAGTTATATTTAGAGTTAGGGTTTGGGTGAGGGTTGGGGCTAGAGTAATAGAAGGAAATTGAATTAGGGTTAGAGTTAGAGTTAATGATGATGATGAAGATGGTGGTGATGATGAATACATTGATGGTGATGGTGATGGTGATGGTGATGATGAAGAAGATGGTTTAGTGCTAGGGTTTGAGTGAGGGTTAGGGATAGAGTTTTATAAGGAAATTAAATTAGGGTTAGAGTTAGAGTTAATGATGATGATGAAGATGGTGGTGATGATGAAGACGTTGATGGTGATGGTGATGGTGATGGTGAGGATGAAGAAGATGGTTTAGTGCTAGGGTTTGGGTGAGGGTTAGGGCTAGAGTTATAGAAGGAAATTGAATTAGGGTTAGAGTTAGAGTTAACAATGATGATGAAGACATGATGATGATGGTGACGTTGATGGTGATGGTGATGGTGATGATGAAGAAGATGACGTTAATACATATAGGAAAAATAAAAAAACATAAGCAAAGACATGTATGTATGTATGTATCAACAAAAAATGCATGTACCAACGAAATAACATAAAACTACACATACCTCGATGTAGAACATAACATTATTTGATGCAATTCTTTCTCTTATGTAAAGTTGACTGGCCTCATTCAATAAATCCATCTGGATCCTCTATGTTGCTAATTGTCTCCATCAATCTCTTGTTCTCTGAATGAGGAAGGTAGTAGCGTACCTTGGTTGCGATCTTGCTTGACATTGTTTGAAGATGGATGTTTGTGCCAACGATCAAGTTTGTGAAGTGATACATCACTGAACCTGGTCTGTAATCCATGAATACATGCCCACTAGTCTTTCTTGACTTCCCATCTAGTGTAAGATATCCCCCCTTAACCACCATCGAGCCAATAGTAAATTCAATTCCTTCATCATCGATTAATGATCCGTAGAGGGTTTGCTTACCTTGTATTCACTGTGCCAACCAATAATCCGCACCCCAGTCATGGTCTTTCAGTGCAACAATTGCGTATATGTGTCCTGGTTGTACAAGATCTGAGATATGGTCGTATTCTGTAGAAATCACTGACTGACCCTCCTCTAACTGGGTTGTTTCAACAACTTCACGTTGGTCTACTGTAAGTGACACACGATCCCATTCATCAACGTAGTCCATGCATTCACATTCATCCCATTTGCCACTACTGCAAGGGTTGCAAAAGCATGCAAGCTTTGATGTCCATATTTCAAATAAGTGGTTGTTTGAGCTTCGAATTGAATGAAATCCACGTGTTCCTTGTACTGTGCCGCAACTATAGGAACGCGATCCATCTATGTCAACCACTAGCCAAAACTTTATCACCACACATCCTGCCACTGATGATGTTTGTTGATCTCTTGCTCATTCTGACATTGTTTCGGAGCACCATTGAACTGTGGACAATGCATCTCAGATATGAGGTTCCTTGTCAAACCTCAACTCTTCCCTTCGTAGTGCGGTCTTGATGCATGAAACTGCCCCATCATGCTCGCCTTTGCCATGCCCGGTCTCAAAATAGTTCCAGATATGCGGCACATTATAAGTCTTATGCAAAGTACTCATCCATTGGAATACTTGGGCATTTTTGAACTGGCCCGCACAACCATCCGACCATATCCAATGCTGATCCATCTGTATATCTCTCTCCTTCAACTGATCATAGAAAATTTGAAAACAATGTTGCGCATAATGCAGATCATGGGTTCTATCATCACTTATGTAAAAGTTTGTCTCCTTCAGTATTATCCTCTTGTCATTGCTGCTCTTTGGCCCATGCCTATACATAATATGTACCATGATGCTGACTTGGTCTGAATGGTAGTATTGACTCTGGATTTCATTTTGTGGCTGAAGGGTGTAATTTTCTACAAAATCCACAATTGACACTATGGTTCCAACGGGAAATGTGTCCCTGCATTTTCTGTACTGCTCATCTTGCCATCGCGCTACATGCACATGTTGAACATACTGCTCGGTTTTCTCGTAGAATTCCATCAAGAAGTCACATACCAGTACCTGTTACCATGCAAACAAGGGAAATATTACAATGTAGCCTTTGGAAAAATGTATATGCCATAAATTGAACGTGTAATATGAAAAATATGCAATATTCATTTGCACCTGTGACTTCACCAATGCAATCTTTTTACTTTCTCTGACACTGTCTAATTGATAGGTCACGTACTTGAAGCTCTGCATCTCCACACCCATCATACCAAATTCGTGCTCCTTGCTTTCATGAATGCAATGGTTCAAAAGAGAAAACCCACTACACCTAGAACATGTCCCATATAGACACGATTTTTCATAATACTTTTGTCCTTCGGGCCTTGGAAACATGATGTTGTGGATAAAGTATCTTGATGCATTCAGTGGTAGTATGGATTCATTGCATCCCTGCACAATGTTAGTATGCAAATCACAAAATATATGTTTATATGTGTCATAATAATATTCATATTCTACGTGGTATCTACAACAACAAGTGTTCTGATCAATGCATATACGAACATACCATGGTTTGCATTTCTCAAAGGACCTTTGGCCTAGGTTCAATTGTGTGTGCTCATTCCTGAATCTCATAGAGTTCAGTCTGTGTGGTGTCAAGGAAGTGTTTAATATGGGGCTCACGTTCAGTAGAACCTTTTCTCAGTTTTAGCATGTCTCTTTGGTTTGATGAAGGTCTAGTATGATCATGCCAAAAATTTTGTACTAACTCCTTAACAACATCAATTAGCTTCCTATCTACACGAGGAAACCTACCAACAAAATACCAACAATCGTTTCCACCCAGAGTGTCAAGATTTTCTCTTATAAAAGAGTACTTTTTAATAGTTTTTCTATTTAAATTGAGTATGTGAGAAGTGTGTGATAACAGGCGACATTGCCTTATGGACTTGCTTACAACTGATTCCATTAAAACACGACAGGCCACACAAAGATCTTTTGTACGAGGCATCTTCCCAATCGCATTAAATGCAGATTGGAGATTTCTAACAATATGATTGTTGGCCTATGAACTTTTAACCATCTTTATGCCCAAAATTCTCCTAACCACAGCTAAAGAACGTGACTTTAACAAACATAGCAATAATTGACCTTTACCTGCATCACCTTTGGATTCAAAATATTCTTTGACAATTTTGTTGCATTGCCATTCGATAGTGCATTTTGGCAACTTGCCTTCAAGCCCCGACATAGCACTCTCATCCACATTAATACATCTAGGATTTCTTCTTCTTGCATTGGACAGTCGAGGTAGGGAGGATGGACATGAGACATGAATACTCGAGCTTGTTTGTTGTGGTGCTTCATTCATAGATTGGGCCATAATGGGAGTGTGGTCGACAGGGTTGTGGTCTTCTTGGGGAGATTGCAAATTAAGCAAGGCCTGTATGTCCATCTCTACACATGCAGCATCTCCCAAAATTCTTGTGTCATGAGGAACTTCAGAATGACTCGTTGATGGATTGTTGGTTGGAGATTGTGTTGATGTTGGAATTTGAGTTGGGTCTGTTGGACGTGACCACTTTACCCGTGGTTCTGAACAAGAGGTTGTTGTGTCAACAACCGTGTTAGGATCAGTGCCATGATACGGGGCAATGATAGGACCATGTCTCAATCTTTCCATTCCCAACCTGGCCTTTTCTCTTAAGTCATTGACCTTTTCAATGGGAAGATTCCTTCTGGTTTTTTTTTTGCGTTTCATGAGTTTCCCATCTCCAAAAGTCTCTTTAACACAACTATCAGGACTACCCCTGCAAAAGAAACAACAAATAAGATATTAGTGCCATTAGAAAATGAACCTGACACATTCCAACATAGCTTACCACTTTACAAATTAAGATATACAACTACATACTATGCTGGTTTATTTGTGTTCGAATAAACATCATTATCCCTTACAATTCCCATCAATATAGATGATGGTTGGTCAAGTTTAGAGAGGAGAAACTATTGTCTTTCCTAGCCATGAATTCATAAAAATTATGGTAGTAACACCCGACAACAGAGATAGCTAGAGATGCCTTGGGAATAGTTTGATAGTTTTTCTACATCAAATAAGGTAACCTTAATTAGTTGCATTTTTTGCTTTCTCCCTTAATGTTATCAATTCTAAAATTTGCACCTAGTTTGATTGCTTTGTCTTCATAGTGGAATGGTATATCCTTCCATTTGAGGCAATGTCCTTTACCATCGTAAATTACTAGGTTATATAACACATTAAGGAGTTGAAGAAACAAAAACAAACTATTTGCTTATCTATAAACCTTGAGATGATAGAATGTGATTTTGAGTTTAAAATACCCATGGTTGAATTCAACAATGCATCACAATATAATGAATGTATACCTGGTTTTGTGCAAAACCTTAAGGAGGATGCAAAGGTTTCTAACAAGGATCATGGTCTTGGGAAGGGTGATTAGGGGGAATATAATTTGACCTTCCAATGTGCAATATCTAGGGTGGGGAGGTGTTGGAGAGTGGGGAACTAGGGACTATACCAACAATCATCATGTTGAATAGAGCATGAAGTGGGAAAGTCTTGGTGTTTGGAAACAAAATCATTATTAAAGGTGAGGGGATATTGTAAGGATGGTAAATATGGATGAATATTATCATATTTGGATTCATAGAGAAAGGAAAGGTGCATATACTTACAGATATCCTCATTCCATACAATGGTATTGAATAAGAGATGAGAGAGTTGAGGTTTTGTGGATGAGTTGAAGTGATATTTTTATTTATGTTTAGTGAGTGTGTGTGTTTTTTTTTGCTAGCATAATATGAGGTGAAAAGAACAAAATTAACTTCGGAACTAATTACACAATGAGGAGGTTTCATATTTCATCTTGTCTAGTGTTGATATGAGTTTTTTTAGATGTGAAATTGGGAAATCTTCTTGTCAAATTCATTGTTGTCTATGCATGGATAATGTTGTGGGCATATGATAAAAACAAAAAGGCATGGGCTCATCTCAAATCTTGTGAATGAAAATACTTATTTACAATTCACCATACCTCTATAGAAATGATCTCCACTTGCAATGGAAACTGGTAGCTTGAAGGAATCCACAAGATTCCAAGACCACTGAAGATGTTTGTTAGATTCCAAGGGTGATTTTGTGTCCAATAGATCAAAGAGTGTCCAAAATATCAATGATTGTGAGCCGATAAGAAACCTGTGAGAGCTTGAAACCCGCGGAAGAAGTGAAACCCGTGTTTTTGGTGGAATTCCCAGGAAACAAAGAACTCTATTTTTTTAAAACTAGTAATAGGGCCGTGCATGCGTGCTTAAACACGCGCATGCATTTTTTTCATGCGTACACACCAGGAGCACGCACACGCCCAAACTCATGCACGTGCCCCTGTTTCACGTTTACACCATTTATTCCCCAACGTTTACACCATTTAATGCCAAACCTTCCCCCACTTCGAAAATATCTGCATAAATTGGACTCGGTGATGAAGTTTGAAGGGTGGGTCTTAATTTTTATTGGAAGGGATTACTCTTTGACATATTTGATAATTTATGGTTGTTTATGCGCCTTGACCCAATTGACATCGTAAGGTGAGGATGTGCATGCATAATAATCCTTATTTATGACTATGCGATGAGGATTTAAATGGAAGAGGATGTAAATACGTGTTATTTTTATACATATTTTGATGGCCAGTGTTGAAGAGAAATGTGGTGATAAACCACAATTCCTGAGCCAAAAATTGTTTTTTTTAATTTTATTAATAAGCATTGTGGTACTTTGGTCCAAATGTTTTTTCTACCTCATTGTTTCTCCATATTGTGTGCCTACTGCCACCTCTCTATATCAATGCATAAAATCAACCTCTACTTGGTTTGTGGTTATAGTTGCATGCCATTATTTGTAGTTGCATGCCATTAAGTGTTGTTTAGAGTTTCAGTGAGTCTGTGACATTCATGCAATAAATGAAGTCTTGTAGAGGAAGATTCATCAAAGAGGCAATTTGAATTTCATTTTGACAAAAAACATATTTTGTAAAGATCAAATGCCATGAATGCATCCTCAGCCTACCATGCAAGACCGTGGATATGTTGAAAAGCATTGAACATCATCGAAGAATGAAAACAAGTTCCTCGAGATCTTATTGAAGCATATTGAGCTCAATTGAATTCCACCTGGGACTTAATTGAAAATTCTAGACCTAACGCATCATCAATAACACATAGAATCCATGACACTATCCCTCTACAAGGAGCCTCCTCCTCCTCCTCCTCCTCATAATCATCTTCGTCATCGTCAATGTAATCATCATCATCCTCATCATCATCATCCTCGTCATTGTCATCATCCTCGTCATCATCATCATCTCCATCATCATCATCATCGTTATCACCCACTTCCTCATCATCACCCTCATCCTCCTCCTCTTCCTCATAATCATCTTGGTCATCATCTTGGTCATCATCAACATCATCATCATCGACATCATCATCATCCATCATCTTCTTCATTATCTTCATCATCATCATCATCTTCTTCATCATCATCATTGATAATGATGATGATGACGAAGATGATGATAATGATGATGATGATGATGATGAAGATGATGGATGATGATGAAGATGTGTACAAAGATGAAGATGATGATGTTGATGATGATGAATATGATCACATCATCATCCTCATCATCCTCCTCATCCTCCTCATCATCATAATCATATTCGTCATCATCATCCTCATCATCATCATCAGCATCCTTGTCATCATCATCATCCTCGTCATCATCATCATCTCCATCATCATCATCGTCGTTATCACCCACTTCCTCATCATCATCTCCATCCTCATCATCATCTTTTCCATCATCTTCATCATCAACATCATCATCATCATCATCATCATCATCAATGTCATCATCATAAACATCATCATCATCGTCATCATCATCATCAATGTCATCATCATCATTTTCATCATCATCCATCATCTTCATCATCATCATCATCATCATCATCATCTTCGTCATCATCATTATTATCAATGATGATGATGATGAAGATGATGGATGATGATGTAGATGAGTACGAAGATGAATATGATGATGCCGAATATGATCATCATCATCATCATCATCACCCACTTGCTCATAATCATCCTCATCCTCATCCTCATCCCCATCATCATCATCATCATCATCTTGGTCATCGTCTTCATCATCAACATCATCATCATCATCATCATCATCATCATCATCATCTCCATCATCATCATCGTCATCATCACCCTGTTCCTCATCATCATCATCATCATCATCATCATCACCCTGTTCCTCATCATCATCATCATCATCATCATCATCTTCTTTGTCATCATCTTCTTCGTCATCATCATCATTTTCATTCGTCATCATCATCATCATCATTTTCATTCGTCATCATCATCATCAACACCATCATCATCTTCGTCATCATCATCATTGATAATGATGATGATAACGAAGATGATGATGATGATGATGATGATGATGAAGATGATGGATGATGATGATGAAGATGATGGATGATGATGAAGATGAAGATGAGTACGAACATGAAGATGATGATGCTGATGATGACGAATATGATCATCCTCATCATACTCATCCTTTTCATTGTCATCATCCTCGTCATCATCATCATCTCCATCATCATTATCATTGTTATCACCCACTTCCTTGTCATCATCCCCATCCTCATCATCATCACCATCATCATCTTGGCCATCATCTTCATCATCAACATCATCATCATTGTCATCATCATCATCAACGTCATCATCATCATCTTCATCATCATCCATCATCTTCGTCGTCATTATCATCATCATCATCATCATCATCATCATCATCATCATCATCATCATCATCATCATTATCAATGATGATGATGATGAAGATGATGGATGATGATGCAGATGAGTACAAAGATGAAGATGATGATGCTGATGCTGACGAATATGATCATCATCATCGTCATCATAGTTATCACCCACTTGCTCATCATCATCCTCGTCCTCGTCCTCATCCCCATCATCATCATCATCATCATCATCATCATCATCATCATCATATCCATCATCATCGTCGTCGTCATCACCCTGTTCCTCATCATCATCAACATCATCATCATTGTAATCATCATCATTGTAATCATCATCATCATCATCTTCGTCATCATCATCATTTTCAATCGTCATCATCATCTTTGTCATCATCATCATCATTGATAATGATGATGATGGCGACGACGATGGCGATGATGATGATGATGATGATGATGATGAAGACGAGTACAAAGATGAAGATGATGATGCTGATGATGACGAATATGATCATCATCATCATCCTCATCATCCTCATCATAATCATCTTCGTCATCGTCAACATCATCATCATCATCATCATCCTCGTCATCATCATCATCTCCATCATCATCATCATCTCCATCATCATCATTATCGTTATCACCCACTTCCTCGTCATCATCCCCATCCTCATCCTCATCATCATCATCATCTTGGCCATTATATTCATCATCAACATCATCATCATCATCATCATCATCAATGTCATCATCATCATCTTCATCATCATTCATCATATTCATCATCATCATCGTCGTCATCGTCATCATCATCATCATCATCATCATCATCATCATCATCATCTTCGTCATCATCATTATTATCAATCATGATGATGGATGATGATGCAGATGAGTATGAAGATGAAGAAGATGATGTTGATGATGACAAACATGATCATTATGCGGATGATGACGAATATGATCATCATCATCGTTATCACCCAATTCCTCATCATCATCCTCATCCTCATCCCCATCATCATCATCATCATCATATTGGTCATCATCTTCATCATCAACATCATCATCATCATCATCATCATCATCATCATCATCATCATCATCTCCATCATCATCATTGTCGTCATCACCCTGTTCCTCATCATCATCATCATCAACATCATCAACATCATCATCATTGTCATCATCATCATCATCATCATCATCATCTTCGTCATCATCATTGTTTTCAATCGTCATCATCATCGTCAACATCATCATCAACATCTTCGTCATCATCATCTTCTTCATCTTCATCATTGATAATGATGATGATGACGAAGATGATGGATGATGATGGAGATGAGTATGAAGATGAAGATGATGATGCTGATGATGACGAATATGATCATCATCCTCATCCTCATCCTCATCATCATCATCAGAATCATCTTCGTCATCATCAACATCATCATCATCATCCTCATTCTCATCATCAACATCATCATCATCATCCCCATCATCCTCATCATCATCATCAACATCATCGTCATCATCCCCATCATCCTCCTCCTCCTCATCATCATATAAATTTAATTTAATTCAATTTAAAACATTATTAATTATTAAAAAATATATAATTTATAAAATTATTTAATCACTATGACAAATTTCAAACTTTATTAAAAACAACGCGCACGATCCATTCTATGCGTACATGCCATTGTGTGCGCACACGCTATTTAAATACACGTGCACGCTCCAATTTAGTTTTTAAATTTTGAAGGGTAATTCGTTTCCCATCAACATGGTGGATGACTTGGCTGCTATGGTTTTAGGTACGGGTTGCCAAAATACATATAATAATATAAAAAAATACATCTTATTCTATAACTTCTTCTATTTCAAGCATGATTCTGCGTATGCTACACTTGTCCATTGCTAATGAAATTGCCCACACTTGTAGAACTATGTGTGCAGATTCCGAATATGTAATTTTTTATTAAAACTATTATTTGTTCCTATTTTTTAGTTAATTTCAATTGCACTAACGTCAATCTTACACAAAAAGTAGGTTATTTCTTTCATCTATAATTTTTTATTGGCTCACCTATTTTGAAAACGGAAAAGAAACCGCACAAGTACACACAAAAACCTACATCCTAAAAACAAAATGTTGATTGATTATGTTAAGACCATGATATCGAGGGCTAATGCTCGACCTAGTCATTTTAGGGATGGGATGATTTCCTTAATTAAAAATAAAATAAAATTAACATAAATAAATATGGAAAAATAACGCCGCACTCGAACGGCCTGTTATCTACGACTGTATATAATTTTTTTAACAAAATTCCACCATTTGAATACTGAACCAGGGGGCTAACGCAAACATATTCATTATGTTTTCTTTATAAAATAACATACCAACCTTAGGAGAACCCCATTTTTTGGGAGTTATACTTAATTTCCATAAATAATATTTATATATTCTGGAAGGTAATCCCATTGTCTACGTTTGATCTTCCTGCGCCATATTCCAAAAAGTTGTGTAGGTAGCTCTAATATTGCTTTTTGACGTTCAGATTTCTCTTTTCCAGAAGTCCATTGCGACTAACGCATCATGAGTGGCCAGCATTAGCTTGCACCAGCCCACAACACAAATCATATCATGGTCACTCCAATACGTATCCAATGTAAATATATTACAATCCCGTGTAGCAACATTTGACCATACATGGTCAATAATTGTCTTTTATAGAATATTTGTCTTATCTAGAAATAGATGCAAATTGTAATTGTGCATATAGTTTTCTAATGCTTTTTTTTTGTTATTTGTTTGAGATATGTCGACATTAAAATCACCTAAGATCATGATTCTTTGATGCAATTGTAAATTGGATAATGCTTTTGTGAGAATAGTAGTTATGTTGCCCAATGTTGCATTTGGACTAGCATAAATGTTTATAATTGCAAGTTGTGATCCATGGACAACTACTTTTGCAAGAGTTGATTCAATGTCCGCTTCTTCAAAATGTACATAGTCTAATATGCTTATATGGTTTTTGAAACATGTGAGTATACCGTGTTTTGTATAATTTGCTATGCATTGGAAATTTGGAAACAATTCGTATAGCATTGATTCTATCAAGTATGTTTCTTGTAAGCATAAGATGTCGCATGTCATTGTATCATGATCGCTTAGTATGTCGTTGATGTGCACATGCATATTGCATGTGTTAAGGGAGCATATTAAAATGGTTGAGTTTAATTCTATGCTTTGTGGATCATATTGCAAAATCTATTTTGAATTGCTTCGTAAGCATTGCATTTTGATATGAACTTTGTCTTTGACCTTGAAGTTGTCTTTGACTTTGTCTTTGACCTTGAAGTTGTCTTTGTCTTTGGCAGATACAATGATTGTATGTTCCTTACATGAGACAATGCTGTGTATACTATTCCGTGTATTCGTATTCTAGTTGGGTCAAATGCAAGACCATCCAATGTTAATCCTTGTGATCTATGTATTGTTCGTGCACATGCAAGTTGCACTGGGAATTATTTTCGAACTTTCATATTGTTTGTTTTTCATATTCTTGGTATCGGTTTTGATGTTCTCAATATACGTGTCCAGTCTTGGCATATGTTTGATGTGTACAGAGAAGCTAATTTATTGGATTGACGACGTCCAATTTTTGGATCGTGGAAATTTATCCATATAATGTCAAGATTATTTGTTTTTGTTTATGCTTTTATTATGCCATCTGCACCATTGATAAGACCATCTTGTGATTCGTAATTGCCAGCACATATTTCAACTAGCATATTTATCTTTAAAACTAGTTGCGAAGGAAGAGTTGCCATCTGTAAATGGTATGGTAAGTTGCCATCACTTTGTTCTTCTTCGTCAATTGCATTGATTACAATTTCATTGCCTAGCATAGATAATAACATTTTCTTGTTATGTGTCACAACATATTTGTTTTTGTAGAAGAGATAAGGAAAAGTAGGGTCGTTTGGTTCAGGTCACATGCAATTTAGATTCAGATGTGCTATGTCACTAGTTGTTTGTGTATTTGTTCGCATTCTATTTATAATAGCGATAAATGTTGCATTTGCTTGACGAATTGTAATATGAAGTTCATAGCATTTTATATTGTCTTTCCAGAAATCGTGAGTTGTCAATTGTTTACTTATTATAGGTTGTTCAAATATCCATGAATCTTGCATAGGCTGTGCTTGATATAGATCACCACAAAATATCATATCAATGTTTCCAAAGTATTTGGTTTGTACATGTTTTATGTTTCTGAGGCGATCATTAATTGAATATAGGAATTGACTTCCAATAAGAGATGCTCCATCTATGAAAACAACTTGCAACCCATGGTAGAGTTTTGACAATGTATCTAACATGTCTTTACTAAGTGGGAGGAATTCCGATTTGTTGAATGACATTAGCAATGTTGAATGAATTGTTGTTCCACCTGCATTATATGCAGCCTTACCAATATATGATAGGATCAATCCCTTTGGATTTAGAGGATCAATACTTTCATGCACATCATAGATTCGTATAAGCATTTGAAATATTGCCTTTGCTGTGAATGTTTTTCCTGTTCCTGCCCCACCAGTAAGGAACAAGTATAATAGCGTGTATATATCTCTACGTTTTTTCATTGCAATGTCTTTAACAATTGCTTGTTGTTCTTTGTTAAGCATCATCCTAATCTTGTAGTAGTCTTAGTTTTATAAAATAAATGGATGCTAAGTCACCTGATATCCAATGTTGATAGATTTTTTCAAATGAGTGTGTGATAGCCTCTAAATCTATTTGCAAGTCGTAGTCTTCGGAAGGATTTATGGTTTCTTGTTTATTTGTTAATGTTTCAAAATTTTCCATAGTTTTATTTTCTACAAGTTCAACTACAATATCCAATTCACCCCACAAAGGATTGATATTGCATGTAAATTTGGATTCATTCATTTGTATTGTATGTTGGTTCAAAGTATAAGCTGCTTTCCAGGTTGGGAGGCAATGTTTCAATGTTTGTTCATTATTATGAAATGTAACATATAGTAATAGCTTCTCTCTACAGTAGTTTTCAAAGTCAACATGCTTTTTGTAGTTGACAAATCGATTTACATTTGTTTTTTTTCTCTTTGATATTGGTGTCCCATCTTTCTTGTAATTGGATACAAACTCTGCTAGGCAGATTTGTTTGATTGCAATTGGCTATGCTATGTAATAATCAATGATAGAGCGGCACATGACATCTTCTGAATTGTTAGGCTCTTGTTTTAACATAAATTTTGTCGTGAGAATAAACGTTCATTCATCCGGTGGAGATGTGTTTATAAAAACACATTTTCTTGAGCTGCAATTTAAGGGCATTGAAAGAGATACTATGCACTGCTTGTTGAGTAGATATTTGTTGAAGATTAAGTAGTGTATTTCCAAGAGTACGTATCATTTCTATAGCATTTATTTTCCTTTTCTTCTGTTCTTTGCGTATTTTTCTAAATGCATGTGTCATTGACTTATCTAGTTTGGTCATATATGAACTGGAATAAGACGATGCAGCATATGCATTGAGTATGTATTGAGCATCTGTATTTGCATTCCATAAACATGGCATATCTGGTGAAAAACTATTGTTCCAGGTATGTGACGGTTTTCACTTTAGAAATATTGTTGGTTGTTTTATGTGACATTTTATTGCCTCATTGTAATCAATTTCTGATAGGTGTTGGTCATTCAAGAAGTCTTCAGAACTCATTAAGTCATTATATTGGGTATTATCTAGAGTTGCAAACAACGACTTTGATCTATTGCAAATTGTTTCATTTGTGGATTCCATTGGCATAAGGATTCTTGTGCTTTTCATTGGAGGCATGGGAAAGTTGTATCTACAATGGGTCTTCTTGTTCTTTTTACAACTTTTTGTATGGTGATGTTTATGTATATTATTTAGTTTTGCATCCAAATGGTCTGTGTTACAAGTTATATGATTGTCCATGAACTTTTCAATAGCTGAGTTGCAATCTTTTCCAAATATTGGAGCAGCTTCTATCCATAACAATGCATGATCATGTTCGCTTCCTCTGTTTTGGAATTTTGTTACAAATTAGTAATCCAATTTTTTTCCAAAGAATGCATCATCATGACAGATCAATTGTTTTATGGCATTGATTTTATGTCTATAGTAATGGCTGCATGTTACTGGGTCTTTTCTTGTAATGTAATCGATATCAAGGTCTTCTATGGTTTCAATCTGTTTTATGTTTCTTCTTTTATTGGACAACTCAGTCAATGCATTTACTAATGGTGTCCATTGATGCTCTGCACTTGTAAATGTGAGAAAGAATGTTGGTGGACCTAATTGTCGTATCATTGCAAATATATTCTTTTTTCTTTGTTGTAGGTAATCAGGAGAAATGCGTATGTTCTTGAAGTCTACGTAGCCAATGTCAGATTTCAATAGTTGTTCTAAATTTGGCTTGTACTTAAAGTCCTTTGCAATTAAATTCCTCCCTCTTAGTTTCCCTTCCTTATTCGTATCCATATGCAAGACATGAATTGGTCAATGATTATACGCATTGCCTTGAAAAACAAATTTGTTTTGTGATTTGAAAAGTCACTAGATGCATGTTGTAACTCCCATTTTACTATTTTATGATAACTGAATCTTTCTTCAATGTCATCATCACGTGGATCTCCATAGAAAAGTGTTGGAAAGTTCATTTACTCTGCATATTTGTCCTTGAATATTCCAAGTGGACATTGTCCTTTAGCCAGTGCAACTTCAACAATTTTATCTTGTAGATCACGAACACGTTGCGAGTTTGTAAATACATGTATCAATGTTTCAGTAGGTCTCTCATCTTCCGAGTCATTATGTATGTCATTACTATCATCATCACTTCCATTTTGCATTGAACTGCTGATGTTTTGTCCAAGTGCAATGTTCCATTCGTTGTTTGTACAAATGTTCTCTGTTTTGTATAGATGTCTTGAACATAGTTCTTTCAATGTGTGCATAACGGATTTCACATGCACTTTTCCTGTTTGATATGCATTTTTGTATTGCAATCATCTTTTTAATGCAATTGCAATTGTCATTGTTTAATCTACAAAGTGAGGCAATACTTTTTGAATGACATCCATATGAACAGGGACGTTGATGATTGTACTTGTTAGTCCCATTTGTGATTGTTTATAGCGCCATTTTCTTATTTGTGCAAAAGAAATTCTTAGGGATACTAATCGCTCTTCAAGTTCTCACAGTATTGCTACATTAGGAAGTGGGATATTACGTCTAATTTGTTCAGGTACTGCAAATTGTGGTAATTTCCCATTTTGAATTGACCTTTTGCAAGTTGCACATATTTTTTTAGTTGCAAATTCTTTTCGATTTTGTACTAAACTTTGGTAATCAGTTTCTATGTCATCCGTCATATCGTTCACTTTTTTTTTTCGAATTGCAACTGTTCACAAATTGAACAAATATTTTTCGGTGTATCTTCAATCAGTGTCATATAAATTTGCCTTGCCGTTTTTTTTATTTCTAGGTACATGCTTAGTAACTGAAAAAGTTTTAGTAACTTTGTTTGCACGTAATATTTGTTTCAGTTCATGATACCTAAGTTTGTTTGTGTTATTAGGTACATTTCTTAAATCGTTGAGATTTGCAAAGAGTTTATTAATAGCCACGATTTGCTTTTCATTGTTATTGTAGTTGCATTTGTCATGATCTGACAATGTAACTGGGTTTGCAAAATTTGGATAGCATAGCTCTTGATTGTCTAATATTATGTGTTTATTGGATTCATTGCGATTGACTCAAATTGGCGTAGACATTGTTTGGATTGTTTTTTTGTAATTTACATTATGCCTCTTACTTGATTGCATATTCAATTGGTCTAGTAGATTGGACGTATCTGGACAAGAGATGTTAGATGCTTCTATTTCCTTTCCATCACTGTTCAATTTGAACCTATCATAATCCATTGACAATGTTATTGTCTTTCTACGATTTGCATTGCATATCTCTTCATTCCCTTTGACAATATGTTGACTAGTTTCTTTGTCTGTTTCTATAATTGTCATACGTGCAATTTCTTTTAATTTATTGCAATGTGCCTTATGTCTCTTCGTTGAATGCATATTCATTTCAAGTTGTTCCACGTTGCATGTGATATCATGTTCTCTTTCTATCAAATGTTCAGTTCTATGTTTTTTACTTTGTCTTATTGTTAATTAACTACAATGCAAATGTAATTTGTGTTGATGTTCTTGTCTAATAATTGGCGCATAATATATATGAGATGTATCTATTTCGAATGACAGTATGTCATATGTTTCATTAGAATTCAAATTTACTAAATATGATTCCGCTACTGTCCTAGTAACAGAAGACCATATATGAATATTTGCATTGAATATGATTGATATCCATTGCAAACAAAATGCTTCACCTTCTATTTTTCCTTGTTCGTATGTCATTGCCATATTTATCAGATATCCTTGCTAATTTGTAATTCCTTTCATATTGTATATCACGTTATTCGGTAGATGTTGTTTCAAACAATGAAGTGCATTTTGATTACCGCTTATAATTGCATTGCAAAACGATTGTGCTATGTACAATCTAAGAGACTGTACATTAAAGTCGGATGCTATCAAATAGCATATTGCATTGAACATACTATCTCCACAATTTCCTATGTTTGTATTTGTTCCATTTAACCCATGTAAATTCATGTCAAATGCAATGTTTGTATTTGTTCCATTTAACCCATGTAAATTCATGTCAAATGCAATGGAGTTCTAATGATGATTAAGTTCTTTGCACATCGATGACAAATAAGTATTAGGTCCTATGGAATTGCATATTGTCAATCTTTTGTATAGTAAAGGTTCATAGTGACCGCAAGTAGGATTAACATCATGAAACAAGATGCAATATGGATTTATATTTGCTATTGCATTGAACA
The DNA here is from genome assembly GCA_027924585.1 of Larix kaempferi. Lineage (NCBI taxonomy): Eukaryota > Viridiplantae > Streptophyta > Pinopsida > Pinales > Pinaceae > Larix > Larix kaempferi. The sequence goes on along the minus strand of BSBM01000240.1, from coordinate 7,571,619 downwards.
ACAAATATCTACTCTTCCTAGTTAATGACCAAATTCCAATTGATATATTCAACCACTTTTCTATCCAAGATATGCAAAATGTATCTCCCCATAGCCCTCTCTCCATCTCATTGATATTGATAGATGCATATAACCGCATTTTGGATAGATATGTATCAACATCGGAAATACCATGTAATTGATATAGGAATTCATGAGAGAGTTCATATTGATATAACTCCAATGCCTCTATATTGTTGTTTCCTAAGCATTCTAAGAAGTGATCTACTAGGCCATTTCGCAATTCAATAGATGAGTATCGAAAATGCAATAGAACTTGTAATGTATCAAATAAACAATCTCCCGATGTATATGAAAATCCATGTAATTTGAAAAGCCCTTGTTCCTCTAAGACATTATCAATGCTAGCTTCTACAATGCATTTTTTCTTATAATCTTCAACATCTATTATCCCTGACATTTTGCAAGCTGTAATTTTCAAATTATTCTTAAAGATGAAAAAGATGCATATGATATGAAAAATAGTTTTTCCTCTAAGATGTTGTCAAGCCTAGATTATACAATGCACTTTTTATTATAATCCCTAGTATGTATTATTCATGCATGTATCAAATTGTAAATAAATATGTGATCAAACTTATCTTACATATAATGCAATAGCAAGACAATCATGCAAACACAAAGAGGCATACCTTTTATTTCTCGTATTGGTGAAGTTGTTATCCTTTGCTTGATTTACTCACTCGGGTAGGTCCTTTGTACTTTATCTAAACATAGATTGTGTATTTTTTTTGTTTATTTATGAGAAACAATGCAATAATAAGTACATGTTTGCAAATAATAACCAAATTTTACCAATAATAAGCAAATAGTAATTGTATGATAACTAAGTATTCATATGATTTGCTTTCGATATAAAAAAACAAAGATCATGCAAAAGCAAGGTAATTTGATTTATTTTCTATATGAAAAAGCAAAGTAATTAAAAATCATTGCAAGCATTTGTAAGTCCATATGGATTTACAAAATTGGAAAAAGTACAAAACTTATGGATTTGCAAAATTGAAAAAAAGTACAATACTTAGATAAATCATTTTTGCTAAATAATTGAGAAGGAGGTTGCTAATTTTCCAATACAATTGAAAGCACATCCAACTCTAAAATATTTTGCTAATGAAAAGTTAGCAAACAATATCTTCAACATATGATACAATACATGTTATTCATATATACAAAATGATGTATATATTAATAAACACATTCTATTCAAATATACAAAGTCATGTTACATTGTTGTTAGCTATTCATATGTACAAAATGATGTATATATTAATAAACACATTCTATTCAAATAGACAAACTCATGTCACATTGATAACAACAATTAAGATCCAAATTTGTATGGATTTTACTCCTCATATATATAAGGTGATGCAAGACATTCACAACACCACTTGACATCCAAATGTGGAAAGATGTGCTTGTTTCGAAGTAGCCAACCCTTTCTTATCGACCTCATCGTATCTCACTTATGAAAATGAATTAGTTTCTCACAAATGGACTTTAGCTCAGATAGTAAATTTATCGTTGGTCGTAGATGATATAGTGGAAATATTGGATGTGGCAGAAATCTCCTCTGTATTTGTTGAATAGCATTTTGTTGTTCTTCTATTTGGCGGCAATAAGAATGCAATATTGAAAGATATTCCAAATCCATATCTGTTACAAAGAAGATATCTGTTACAAAGAATTCCTATCTCTTAATAAAAGTTTGGTAACAAAATGATACTTACATTGTAAAAATTACTAGATTAAGTTTATAACTAATTGAACTTTAATGTTAATTGAAAAATAAAATATGCATGGTTAATTTTTTAAATTGATTTTGGTTCTGATAAAACTTCTATTTTACAAACTAATAAATATAAATAAATAATAAAGTATTTGAATCATTATTGATAACCATCAATTATAATCATCAATTAAAATTGGAAATAATTTATAAACTAAAAAAATATTTATAGGTGAGAACTTGTATTTTGGGGATGATTTTGTGGGAATGGTGGAAAGGGTTTAGTTCATAAGTAGTTTTTTGGACAGTAATAATAAAGTCAAAATGATGTAAAATACATGTAGTAGATGTTGTACTCTTTGATTTCAAATGAAGTATCAAGAAGCATTGTTTTTCTTTTTGAAAAAAAAAATAATTACAAACACTAAATGAATAAAATACAAACAAGCAATAAATACAATAATTATAAAAAATAAATAAATACAAAAAAATAAGTAAAATAACGTAAAATCGAATAATACAAAATGGAAATAACTACAGACTAAAATAAATACAAAATAATAGGGAATAAATACAAAATAAAATAAAAACAAACAAATAAATAAAATACTATAAAAATAATCACATAGTAATAATAATGAGAAAACGAAGGAAAGTTATTAAACCAAAGGGACAAGAGAACAAAGAGGAAAAAGGGAAGGTTGAAGGTCCGCAACACAATTTATTACATAATTATATATAGGATATAATTTAGTTATAATACTAAGTATAGTATAATTTCAGTTGTAGCTTACATATAAAATTTCCTAGTTAACTTTCTTGACTTGCTGTGGCTCAATTTTCTTAAGTCTCATAGTCTAACAAATGCATTTTTCCAGATTCAACACAGCTGATATACTTCTAGTATTTGGTAACTTGCTATCCCACAAATGACTTATGTGAATTAAAATGGCATGCACCGAACCGTAACCCCTTGTGTATTTTGTGAACTCGGCCCAAAACAATATGGGGTGAATATCCTTGGCAATATAACTTACAGAAACTTACAAATGGCAGAGACAGAACATATCTTGTAAAGTTGTATGGATTGGAATGAAAAGATCGATATTAATTATAAGGCTCATCCAAACTAAAACTTGCGCATAGTGAAACAACTAAAATAAAATAACAGGGTAACCTTGTAAGAAAACCCTAATGTGCTCCAACACTACATAAGCAGGAAAATATTTTAACGAAACATAAATTCTATAAATAAATAAAAATAAAAAGATAAGGCCTACAAAATTCTTGCAAGTGGCTAAAGCTAGTTATTGAATTATTGAAAACTAAATTATCATCAGCAGAATCTAATGACCTTTTGAAAATATTTCAATGTAGATTCCAAAAACAGAATTAACTCTGATTTTCATCAATCTTTTAGCAGACTCTCTAACATTTCCTATCACCGGGGCCGAAAAATTAAAAGGCAGAAATGTCTAAACAAAGTCAAATTCAACTGCGAAACCTCTCACCTGGAGCAAATTTACACGCGCTGTGAATCTCAGACATGCAAAGAACGAGAATTAAGTCCGATCGACGGAAACAACCGGAATTTTGGAGCTATTCGGTACAGCTAATGAGAGCTAATGAAGTTGAAACCCTGACAAGGAGGGTTTGAGTGGTCAAACATCTCCCAAATCAATTTTAAAAGAGAATGATATGTATTTTTGAAAGGCGAAAAGGTGAGATTATGAATATGGTTTAAACCATTCGGGTTGTCCACAGCGAGAACACGAGAAACACAACTCTACAAGCAAGGAGAGAAGAAGATGTACATGCAAGTAGGACAAGGAAGCAAAATGTAAGGCCCACTCGACTGAAAGGAAACGATACGGTACATTTTGGCCTGGTGTGGAAAGCAAGTGAAGTGAAGCGCTGTGAGTGTTACCGTCCATAGAACGAGTTTTTAACGTTACAGCTCCTGTAGTGAGATCATCTACCGAATAAGGTTTGGAACCCTGAGTTCCTACTGCGAGTACGAATACGGAATATATATCAATAAAGGAAACATTAGAGACAAATAGTGCGGTCAGGTTCCCATATACGAGGCCATCCATCAAGTGCATGGAACAATTTTAACATATGTCGACGTGCATGCAATTTGTGATGGCCTCGCTATATTGGCATGATGTTGTCGTCCATGTACTTTTTTTTATTACCATAAAATGTCTTAATGATCCAGGCGGTGGCATGTAACATAGTATCCACGTATTAGGTTGTCTCGGGTGCACAAATAGCTGTGGAAGACCACATATCCGAGGTAATTAATTAAGTGGTATGGGGTGCACAATTAACAGTCGAAGACTGCATTTAGACACTATCCATCGACTGCATGGGACAATTGTGACACCTGTAGCCCCACTACAACTGCGAAATTGCATACTCCTTTGGGACAAGATTATGCTTGCCAAGATTGAGAGGGATAACAATATACACATTCACCTGGTACGCACCAAGCACAACAACTGAATCATTACAATGTATTGGAGTCACCCTTATGCTCACTTTACAATGCTCTATTCGCACAATAACATTGAGGATTTGGGGTAGCTTTGAAATATTATCTTCACAACAACATAGTGGCAATTGCAGGAAAACAAATTTCGACAAGGTTGTGGAGAAGCTAGAACTAGTATCTGAGATGTTGGCTATAAAACGTGAACAGGTGTATCTAAAGATGCTCCTAGCACTTGGTAAATTAGCAGCCCTACATGTGGAGGATTTTTTTCACATTCCAGGATCTATATTGATACCCACCATCAATTTACCCAGCAGCAGCAGAGCTAGTACCACCTTCAGCAATAAGTATCATATCTACTAGCATCAGTAGAAGAAAACGTAGTACTAGTCCTAGATTAAGCAGTCGTTGAAGTAGTTGACCCAGCACCAATATCAGCAAATGTATTTGAATTTTAACTGACTGGGATAAAACCAAATGCACCTAGATCATGGGCATTGAAAGTCCTCAGATGAGGTAAACCTTACGATCAATTATTCTAAAAATAATTTTATATTACAACTTAATCGCATTAGACTGTTATACTATCCTTTTTTCCTTTCGTGTTGATTAACTCGTTGATTTATGCACGTCCCCTTGCACTCTATCTGGAAGCCCACTGGTTTCTATGGCGTTTGTATATTGTAGTTAACATTAATTGACTTAAATTTTATATGAATTATCAATTATTTAGGGTCGAGGATTAGGGTATTTGCGTAATGTGGATGCAATAAAGAAAGGCTCCTTGGTTACTATAATCCTAGTTTAGGAAGTCTAATAATTGAGTTATATACTTATATTAGCAGTTTATTATTTCTATTATAAGTTTCAGCAGGTAGCAATTAATAATTAAACACTTTAACAAGATACATATGAGTCATGGAATTAGAGCATTGTTAAATAATATCGATCTTTAAAAGTATATGAAGCAGACAAAATTAGATTCAGACAATACTATGCTGAAAATGAAAAGGCTTGCAGCTGGCCGGTCTTCCTATGTTTTGTATGTATGGATTCACTTGTATGCAGTTTGTAAGAGTTAAAACCACATGCAAGAAAGTAAACTCACAGTTCAATGGCCTGGAGGACATCTTGGTGTTGAATGTCAATGGCATCAAAATCTAGTGTTGACTGTAAATGGAATCAGAATAGTTCTGAAGTTTTCATTTGTTTGCATTTATCTCATAGATGCTCCAAAGAGTAGCTCTAAGCTCCAAAAACTATGCATATACATAAACATGAAATGAAATATATCTAAAATTTAAATTATTGCATAAATTACTTCAATGCAAACTAAGGTTTGACAATATGAAATTTACAAACAGGTAAATAGGTTACCTCCACCTCTCCCTGGTCTATGTTTTTCTAAGGTCTGTTGTTTCTCTATTTGTTGAGTATGTGTGCTTTGTTCTCCCAGATGTTGTGCTAAAGTTAATAATTTCCTTTTATTTCATTCAGGCAAGTCTCACTATGCCAACCTAGATTTAACAGAGAAATCAATAAGATGCATTTGACATAAAAGCAATACAATATCTATCAATTGGTGCAACAATTATTTATTTTATTCTAATATAATATACTAAGAAAATAGATTTCAAACTTGCTATATCTACTAACAGAAGTCTGTGAAACAACTGGATCTGGATCACGATCAATTAGCGCTGCTTTCTTGACTTATGAATATACCTTTGTTGCAGAAGGTGTCTCTAGCGAAGATGTTGGTCAATCTATTTGTTGCAGTGCTAATATAACAGAAGAAAAAAAGAAGAATGACAAAAGAAGTTTCTCCAAAAGTTCACAAGATGCAAGCCGCTGTTGCAAATCTCAATAATATTAGATTGGGAGAAAGTGTTCTATCACGAATTTTCTTATGCGGGGAACTCTACATTCACGTTACACCAGAGGGAAGCTCATTCACTAGCTTCGTGGAAGTTCTGAGTGTTACTGGTAGCATATGTCAATGGATTATTATGCACCAAAGGTATTATGTATTTTTTGCTATTATTATTCTTTTACAGAATCAAAGCTAGCATATAATATAATTGCAGGGAGAATAAAACGTTTATGCACAGAAGGTGAAGCTGAGATACAACAGGTTTCTACCATAATAACTCAAATATTCAGCGCTTTCACTGTCACACTACCGTAGCATAAGAGTTTACTGCTTTAAACAACTAGAAAAGATGTTAGAGTCATTTATGGAAATCTGTGAAAGAGAGCAGCGACGATCAATGAAAATAGAAATCCAACCACACCAGATACTACACTTCATTGAGTGCCATAACGCTCAGATCTTCACTACTACGCAGTTGAAGTGAGCATAAGTTAAGATACATGGAAGTGATGGTTATCAATTTTAAATGAGGAAGAGAAAGCATGGGTAAACTAAAATTACATTTTGAGAAGAATCTAATGTTATGGGCATAGAAATACATCCACCCATAGTTCAGTACAATAGATAATTTATATAAAAGATTTGAACTAGTTCAGTTGTACAGAATACAAGCAAAGCTTTTCATGTAAACTAAATTGCAGGTAACATAAACAACATTAATACAACAAAAACACAGTTTCAGTTCCAATCCAAGAAATACCTTAAATCATGAATCCAACGGACCAGCAACAATAGCACTGTAATTCAGAAACAAAGCTTCAAACAAACATAACTTAATAATTGAAGGATGAAAGATGAGTAGCTTTATAACTCAAATAAATTCAAAAGAATGGTAAACGGTGAATGGACAAGAACGGTGCAAACGGTGAATGGACAACAGCGGTGCAAACGGTGAATGGACAAGCACAATGCAAACTTGAAACTCAACCTTACACATAGTTAACCGCATTAAGTAACCAACCCAACTTCCAAGAATTACGCCGTCTACCCGACAAAAACGGGTAAAACTATAGCCCAATAACAATCTAGAAAAACAAAAATTATAACAAGAAATAATTAAAAAAATAACAATTGATGCCAAAAAATTTGGAACATATAAGAAAATATGAAAAGTCAAAGACAATTAATAGAAAGTCCAAGCATATAGAATACAAGAGTTACCCTGGCCTTCGACAGGGACTAGTAAAGAGAATGCGTTGCTCATACATACTAACTTGACCCACGAAATGCCTAACCCTTTACCCTGGACAAAGGGTTTGCAGAACTTTGCACTATATACCATAACACCCTTATTGCGTTACAACTACAATAAAATAGAATTCCATTAAACAACTCAATCACTAATTGACTGTTGACCATGTCATAGATTCTGGGACTAATTTGACATACAATAACTTAAAATCTCTTGTATGTTTTTTGCATCTAATGAATGGAACTTGTCACCATCTACATAATAAACATGACAACACAAGATCATGATCCCTTAAGAGGCTATAATATGGTTTTTCTAAAATACGTAGCACATTGCACTTGTTATATGCATACATACCAAATGGATGCAAATGATGTTGTACATGTTCGGAATGGTATGATTTTGATATTGTATAAATTGGCATTGGATTTGGCAAGGTTAGTGTTGGTAAAACGTTATTGCTTATGGTAAATGTTGTTTTGGTTTCTTTACTTTCTTTATCCGAATTTGAAAAGAAAAATTCCATAGTTTTAATGTTATTGGTTGTTTTGAAAAATGGTATATTTTAAATTTAAAATGTTATGTTCTATTACATTCATTTAGAATATTATTAAGTAGTACATTGACTTGCATATATGCAAAAAGGCTGGGCACATGACATTGTTTCACAACAATCTTAGATACACACAGATTCTATCTCCTTGACAAACCTTGCTCTTCATCCATCATTATTCGTTTCCTCTTATTTGATTTTGGATTATCTGCCATTGTAAATGGATAAAGTGTAATGATATTTTCTCTGTGCTTTAGTATTATCAAGCAAAGTAAAGTATATGTGATGATGTGAAAAAGAGAGTAGTAAAAGAACAAGAGAACTTGAGTATCATTGCTCCTAAAATATTAAATATTGATATCAATACTCCACTCTACTAGGTATGAAATCCTATTGGGACTATTAACATGTCTTTATACCCCTAGTTCTATCATAGAGCTATTCTTCCTAGTTAAGGACACTCTAGAGATAATGCATATACATAATTTCATTTTTGTCATCCCAAGTCAGAGGCTCTATTTTTCTCATTTTATGAAACAATTAGACTTGTTTTTTTTTAATCCAACTTCCAAATCTATTCTCTTATAATTTAAACCCCTATACTTGGAATCAATTCAAAGTTGAAATTCACAACCTTCACAAGTTTAGAACGCACCCACTTTTGGAAATTTTGTAAATGCAAATCAAGGTAAGGCATCAACTTCTTTCCCTTGTAGAAGAAAATCTAGAAATAACAAGTAGAAATTTTGCATAAAGCATTGATAATGTTTCCACCTATGAGCACTCATCGACTTTTATCTCTATGATATGTTACTCTAGTGATCAAAATTATTTGTATTATTGAAAACTATTGTTCTAAATTCAAACCAAAAGGTTTCCTTCAAACATAAATCTATTTAAGAAAGTGAACTCAATAATGAAACATGCTTTGAAGGTTGACTCATAAGAATAAAGTTAAAAAAACACAAATATTTAAATTATCTTCTTGTTCAATTTGACTATTGGAACGTTAGGTAAGAGAAGTGAGACAAATTTATTTATGATTTAGGTATTCTTTACATTTTCCATATAATTTAACAATTTAGAGTATAATATTTTCCATACAGTATAATAATTTAGTAAAAAAATGGGTAACCCTTCATTATTCAAATAAAAATTTAATTAAGATTAAAGATATTGATGATTGAAGTTCATAAGTTCAACTATATGATATTTCAAGTAAGTTTATCATGTTTTTTTATGTGGTTTTAGAGCTTTGAATCCTATCATAGTCAATTCAATGGGATAAATTAAAAAGTGGGAAACTCAACATTTTCTCAAATTTGATAGGATCTTTCTTAACCATTTGCTCATAGGGCCTTCCCTTTCTAGTTTCTTGGCTGATAACTTAGCAAGAAACTAACAAAATTTTCATGTTAAATTTCCATCTCTCAAATAATGTATCAAAGTTAGATTCCCTTATGAAAGGCATATGGACAAGTAGGAAATGGAAAACTCAATAATGTAATTGAGCTAATCATTGGCAAAATATGAGTATATGTGGTGCTAAACAATTATATTTATTTCAGATTGACATTTTGTGACCCTACAAAGCTGCTCAAACAATAGGGAAAAACTAAACTCCTTCTTGATTTTATTAAGGTTAAATTAATTTTATTAAGATTAGCTTATGAAAAGGACATCCAAAACATAGAATGTAGGGGATTCTGAATCATTAATAGAGGGGGTAATTGGAGAAAATCAATTCTAACTTTGTTGTTGGAACTTGTGTTTAATCAAGTTACCATCTGATTGGAAAGTTCAACAACTACTCCAGCACACACATGTATACAAAATCACAAGTAGATGTACTCTGAATTCTTGGATTAGGTGGTGTTGTTGCCTCCATCATTACCGAAGAAGAGAGAGAAGGAACAAAGTTACAAGAAATGACAAGATCCTTCTACAAGTGATGTAAATTTCCAAATATTATAGGCATATTAATGGTTGCTAGTTTTGTATGCTTTTGGAAGATTCTTTTATTTTTATGGAACTTTTATGTAATAAACTTTAAGAAAACAATTTTATGTTATATTTTAATGAAAATGACAAAAGAATTATCTAGTCTATTTATGATGTAATAACTATATCATTGTTCAAAGATGATAGAAATCACTCTTTAAACCAAAATTGAGTGCTTTGTAAGGACCACTTTGACTCATGAAGCAATATTGAAAGTATCTTGGAAAAAACATATAAAAATGTTTTTTACAAAGTTTATGATAAATGTTTCAAAAATCTACTGCTTGAAAAGAAATTATTACATGAGTAGTTTTGTGATAGATTTATTATTAACTTCTTAAATTAATAAAATTTGGTGTTCCAATCTAGTAATATTGGACATTAATATAATTATCCTCTCATTATTACTAACTTCTTGGAATTGAACATATTGCATTGTGAAGATTCTTCTCAACACCACAATAAGGATCAATCCCGAAGAAAGTTACCTATTATAATTATACATTAATCTAGACATACAATTTCCATGTAGTTATATTTTTGAGTGCAAACTTTTATCTTATTTCAATCAAATTTAAAATTGGAGGAACACCTTACTTTGATAAACATAAATTCATGTAAACAATTGGTTAATGTTTTTTTCTTATAGGTATTCTTATTTCTATAAGTAAATCGCTCATAATTTTATGAAATATCACCTAATCTCATTCAAATTCAAGGGCTAACTCTTTACTCCAAACATGATACACACCCACTATTTTTCTGATAAAAAACTTACAACTTCAATGTATATAGCATTGGAACCAACTTTTTTATAAATATATTAAATTCTATTATTTAAAATTTTTTATTCATATAATTATTTATAAATTTTATTTATGCATTGCTATCATCTCAATTATATATATATATAGTTGTTAATATATATATTTATACATAGCATGGTTGTGACATTAAAAATATTATAATAATAATAATCATCATCACTTTAAATATTTCAACAACAAAGTAATAATGAGTTTATTAAATAAAATTAATTATAACATATTGCTTAGTGAATTAGGTATTGGTATGACACATGTAGGTTATTGGAAAGCTCGTAAGTAAAATGAAACATGTTTATAAAAAAATTAAATATTTTTAAAACATAAAAGAAAACAATATAATTATTAAATCAATGAACCTTTGTGTCATAATCATTTAATTTTTTAAATTTACTTTAAATTTTAAAATCATTTCAACCAATAAAATTTAGAATATACTTTCATCAATAAAAATTAAAACAAATTAAAACATAGTTAACCAATCAAATTAACACCATACTTTTTAAATATACATATTTTTTAAAAATCTTAATTACTCGAAGTCAATTTACATAAATATTTAATTATAAACGCTTTTGTTTTCATCTTTAAAAATTATGTATTTTATCGTGTATCAATATGTAATTAATTAAAAATAAAAATTATTTGATTTAAATCTATTTAATTATTTATTTAATTACTCATTTAATTTAATTTATAAGATATATATTATTCTTTTGATAAACAATATTTCAATAATCAAACATCTTACATAACACAAATATATAAAAGTAAAAAACAAACTAATAAATAAACTTCGAACCTATCAAACTTATGACATAAATGTAAGAGAAACACCAAGACCATGAAAAGCAAAAAAAATATCAAACCATCCATTGAAAAAAGAAAGAAAAAGACAAAATATTAATATTAATGGCCATTGAGTTAAACAAGAAAGAACATTGTAGTTAGGTAGGACAAGGGGGATAGGCATCCAAACAACACCCCTCGGTCATTTACACTTGAGACATAGAAGTTGTCCATTAGGGTACCAAAATTCCCTATTACTTGTTGGTATGATTATACACCAATTTTTCGGAAAAGGCCTCTCCCTTAGGAGGGAAAGTTGTGAGATTGGTTCCGGAGGACTACATGGAATGCCGCACTCCACCTAGTTATGAAGGACACCTACTCGTGGTCCTCATTGCATTCCCATACTTAGGGTGTAGCGACCAAAGGATTGACATGGCGAACGCTTTTTCTGGACGTACCATGAACGGGGTAGCCTAGTTTCCATTCTCTAAGATTCTTTTACCCGGAGTCCCTCTTGGTAGGGGGATATCCTTAGCCATTTGGTTATGCTTTTCATATTATCTGACTTGGATTTCATCACCTTGCAGAGGATACGTCTTGTTTGACCTAGCATACCTTTTAGTTAGGTGTTTGCATGCTCTCTTACCTCCCCCTGGTTTAGCGAGTACATCATCTTTTATTTTGTAGGAGCCGTTTGCTTGTTGGTATTATGACCACCCTTTCTTGTTGCTCCGCTTACCATTGCACAATTGTTATAGTGAACGTTTCGAGCTTGTTGTTGACCTGAGTGCCATATTTTTTGCGCTCTCCTTCTGCACGCATAGTTGCTTTACGATTTTTGACCTTCTCCACGCCACAAACCACCTGTTTTACTATCTGTCTGTCACCATTGAGTTCCTAAGACATTCTCGGTGCTTCCGGGGCAGGCCCCTGCAACACGGTTCACTTGACACCACTCGTCACAGGAGTAGAGCCTCATCACTTGACACCACTCGTCACAGGCGTAGAGCCTTGTCACCCGACTCCGACGCCCCCCATTTCACATCTGACTCTGAGGCAGAATAAAAAACCCTATATACATAGCTCCGTCTAGCCCCATGGCTAGCATGAATCCAAACCCGTTCATTCGAGTGGTTGTCGGTGGAGGGACCACCACCACGAAAACACGCACCCTGGGTATGCCTTTGGTAGGACCCGCATCTACCATCCCCGTCACCACTCAAAATCTAATGGCTACTAGGCCCACTACCGCCACATCAGTGACTCATCGTACACTTGGAGGCGCAGGTCCTTCCCAGACGATCCCCACACCTTTGTTTGGAGGTCCCAACATTTTTGTTATGACTCATATTTTCGCTGCACACATTGGGGGCCCAGTCCCTTCGTACACAGTACCCCCACTCATGGCTGGAGGCCCCACGACCCCCATCATGACCTATACCATTGCTCCTTCCATTGAGGGCACTGGCCCCACCATAGGCGCTACTGCTAGCGCATATGCCTTAGCAATCATGTAACATCCTTTGTCCAGTTTTCCATTCATGGCTAGCCTCACCCTCCCTGACCTAGCCAGATTGACCAATGACCCAATCCGACATGACCCCACATGGCCTCATATTCCTACCAAACTCCCTTAGGACATCCCCAAGTTTGAAGGAAAGGCAGGTAAGGATCCCCAGAATCACATCATGTCTTTCCATTTATGGTGTTCCTCCAACTCCATAGTAGATGACTCTATTTGCCTCCGCTTGTTACAACGGACCGTTACTAGCTCTGCAGCAAAATGGTACATCGAGCAACCTCACGGAACCCACTCCACTTTTACATCCCTCACCTTGAACTTTCTGCAGTTCTTTCAGTTACCTGTCCGTTATGGCACGAGAGTAAAGATCCTACTATCTTGCAAATAGAACACGGCCACCCACATCACTGATCACATTCATGAGTAGCGTAAACACCGAAGCTTGTGCAAGATTAAGTTAGATGACCGTATCTTCCTAGATTGGTTTCTAAAATATCTCCTTCCCATTATTGCCAAGGATGTGGCATCTGAACGACCCTAGTATGAAGAAGAAGCTATTCTGAAAGCCCGGCAGTTTGACCTCATATACGCCCAGTTTGGCTACTTATATACCATTTTACTCGACGCTCCCCGCAGCAATTCCTCTCGGAACGACGTGCCAAGGGCATCCCACACCGCTGATGGCATAATTGGACACATTGCGTCACACAACCAACCTTTTGCCGTTACGTGCAATTAGATTGGCACTGACTTTTTGCGAGCCACATCCCACTCTAGAGCTACAAATTCGTATGGTCCCACGGCACACGCCCACCACACCCATGGACCCTCATGTCCACCACAGTGTTATGGTCCCGCACCTATAGCCTACATCCCTCCAGTTGCACCTCTTACATATTACCATCAGCAGGCCGCACATGCTCCTGCCCACTCTCAAGCCCCACCAGCTTATTACCCACAACAGGAAGTGCCTGCAGCAACCCAGCCTTCAGTCTCTTAGAATTATCAACAACCACAATCGGTACTAGAACCTGGACCACCTCAAGCCCCTCCTGCTTATTATCCACCGTAGCCTACTCCAGCACCAACGCAACCTCAATATACCCCTTCCACCCAAGGCAAGTGTACGCACAACAAAACCTGCAACAAAACCAAAATACCCAACGTAATCAACAAGGCCAAAAAAACCGCGGAAGAGGACGTAATCGCAGAAACAACCAACCTCGGGACCAAGGAAGCCAGCCACCTAATCCTCCAAACAATAACAATGTTGCTCTCGCCAACCAAAACCCTGATCGACAACCGAAACAAGGAAAGAACCCCAATTTACAAACAAACCACCATTGTTCCATATGCGGGGTATATGACCATTATACACACACCTGCCCCCATTTGGAGCGAGCACGACAACTTTGGACCGACGATGCCCAACTCCAGGGGCACGCAACACCGCCGATGCCACCCAACCCCCCACCACTTCAAACACAACCCCTGGTACTGCAGAATCCTTTACCCACACAAGGAGTGGTGAACACTCAACCGTTGGCTCCCCCTCAAGGAACCACGACACCACAATAGCAAGTTACTTATGCTGCACCTGATCATCAACCCATGGACTCAGGTACTCACCATCTATTAATGATGTCATCGACAGACGTCAACCTACAAACATGGCAAAACCAATATGGCTCCACCTTTGAAGCCATTCTAGCAGATAAAGCCACCAACGCTCTTCCCACTGATCATTCGTTACGCATACCTACTGCACCGTTAGACAGGGGTCCCAAAGCCCCTCAGTTCCCACTACATCGAATCAATAACAATCCTAATGCTCGTGCCGCCTATAATTATAACATTATGGATGAACTAGCCCAATCTCCTGCTGCTATGTTATCCCTAGAGGTTCTAAAGAACTGTCCTGCCCAACGCAAGACTTTGTTATCCACCATTGGTGCCATGGACCCTTCTGACTCACGAATGATGGCATTTGACTTGGACCAATCTGAACCATGCATGCCTTCCACATTAGCATTTCAAGTCTCTGTATCCATTCGAAATATTGTGATCCATCGATGCATCATCGATGAAGGTGCCTCCACATGCATTATGTCGACATTCGTCCGATAGAAACTTGGATCGCCTACACTATAGCCATCCACCACAGCGTTACGAGCTTACGATGGACGCTCGACCCAACCACAAGGCCTTTTGTCCAATGTTCCAGTCCAGTTGGCAGGAAAAACAATCCTTATCGACATAGAAGTCATCAATGCCCAACTCAATTATAACCTATTACTTGGACGAAGTTACATGTATAACATGAAGGATGTCGCTTTGTCAATTTTCTGCATCATGATGTTCCCCCATGAGAGACGTGTGGTCAAGATTGATAAACTTATGTACTACGACCCCAATGCCCCTGCTGCCCCGCTGCACCCGAAAATGTTCTCCCCATGATTGACCAACCAGTTCACAACGCACATACATAGTTGGTCTCCACAGTCGGACACGAGATATACTCCGATACACCCATGACTTCCACATTTCAATCCATTCCCCCACCTTTGCGGTCAACCGAGATATCTAATTTGTGCACCCTCTCACACAATACACAAACACCCACCCAACAACCCCCTTTACTGCCGCAACCACCATCAGTTCCCAATCATGTCGGAGCCACACCTATCCACACTATCCCGTTCTTATTCCCTCTTTTGGGAACAGTCAACACCCCAGTAATGGCTACTTTGAATCTTCCCGGGCTAACATTGGGACTACCTGTGTGGTACCTACCCTCCCCTACTCCTCCCTCGACACCAAACGTCATTTTACAACTAGTTCAACCTATTACCGTGATGAACTTCCCACCTCCAGGGGTACTGGAAACCACGTCAAAATCGGGTAGGGCACAACCTCCACCTTGCCGCATTGGGGGCAAAGGCCCACAAACTTACATTTCCCCACTTGCAACAAAGCTAGCCAAGAATCTTCCACCATTTCGTGCTCCCCTTAAATTCTCTTTGTGTGACGGTTTGGGCCATGCTACCCATCAATGTCCGCAACTACCAGCACTTAAGGAACACATGCAATCGTTAGATGATGATCCCAACATCCCGATTGTCAAACTTGACCTTACCCCTAAGCCTCGTGATAAATCGCTATGTACCAATCACCCTTGTGCAATATGCTGCATTTACGACCATTACTTGCACCACTGCCCTGATCTCCCGGAATACAAAATGGCTCTCTACGAACTAACTCATTCCGATCTGCAAACATCCCCTCCTACCATTGAGGAAATTCATCCCCCAACATCTTCCTCCTCGGAAGAAATTAATACCATCTACATGATATCCACTGCTAGTGCACCCCAGTCAACCGATTTTACGACATAGTGCTTCCGTAGTGATGAAGAAATCCTCTAGGCACTTACCGCACCTAACTACCCCTGGGATGATATGCACCATCGCTCATATTTCATCCCCGAGGAGTCTACCACCTCCACGGAAACCCAGTTCTTTGTCGATTCCAAATATTTCCTTCCGTCCAAGGTTGACTGGTTTGAAGATCCAATCACAGCCCCCGATGCCTTTGAGGAATGCAACATGGAAAACATTTCACCCACTATACAATTTGATATCTCTAACTCGGGTGGCCAACTTGAGCTCATTACCTTAGGTGCTTCCTATACGGAGTATGAAGTCAGGGAGTACAAGAAGCTCTTCCAAGAGTTCCGTGACATCTTCGCCTGGTCCTACACCGATATGCCAGGTTTAGACCCCTCCATTGTCGAACACCACATCAACACTTGGCCAGATTGAAAAACCCATTCACCCATCCAAGATCCCCACCATCAAAGCCGAGATTGAAAAACTACGGAAAGCAGGATTTATTTATCGCATCGCTTACACTACCTGGGTATCCAATCTTGTGCCCGTCAATAAAAAACAAGGCAATATCCGCGTCTGCACCGATTTTTGCAACCTTAATCACGCTTGTCCCAAAGACAACTTCACCACGCCATTTATCGACCAACTCATCGATGCATGTGTGGGGCACAAGATGCTATCTTTCATGGATGGTTTCTCTGGGTACAATCAAATTCATATTCGTAAAGAAGATCAGTACAAGACTACCTACACCACCCCATGGGGCACCTTTGCATATTGCGTTATGCCTTTCAGTCTTAAAAATGCTGGTGCCACCTTCTAGCGGGCCATGACTTATTGTTTTCATGACTTGATTCATATCATCTTGGTATACCTCGACAACCTCATGGCTCAATCCAAGAAATCGTCTAGCCACCTGAACGGTCTCCGACAAGTCTTTCTGCGTTGTCGCAAGTATAAAAATTTGCTTGAACCCACTCAAGTGTGTATTCTGCGTTCCGGTAGGCCGGTTGTTAGGTTTCATCATTTCCTAGAAAGGAATTGTCATCAATCCATTAAATTTCGAAGCCATCCTAGACCTCCCATCACTACGTACACTACAGGAGTTACAGAGCCTCCAGGGGAAAGCCAATTTTCTCCGTCCTTTTGTCCCCGATTACGCCACGACCATTCATGGTTTCCTTCATTTTCTTTGTACTCACATGCATTTTGTTTGGGATGAACAAGCACAAGGTGCTTTCGAGGACCTTAAGAAAGCTCTCACACATGCCCCATTGATCTCCCCTCCGGATATCTCAAAGAATTGATCCTTTACATTTCAGAATCTGATTATGCCGTTTTGGGGGTTCTTGTTCAAGAATATTTTGCTCATCAAGAACATGTCATTTATTATGTGATCCATACCTTATCAGGCCCACCATTACGCTACCTAGATGAGGAGAAACTGGCCCTCGCTGTTTTCTTTTCCGTGCAAACCTTGCGACACTACATCCTTTTGAGTCACACCACAATTGTCGCAGACTCCAACCCCATGGTCTACCTCTTGAACCATCGCCTTCTTCAAGGCCGTGTCGCTAAATGGGTCATAATCCTACAATAGTACGACCTGAAATTCACAACCCCTAAGAGTACTAAAGCCCTTGCGCTTTCCCAACTCATGATGGATTTACCATCCCTCTCACCATCATCCTTGATCATTACTGATTTACCTGATGACCATTTGTTTATCATCTCCTCAGATGACCCCTAGTACGGTAACATCTTGGTATACCTCTGTACACAAAATTTTTGACCCAATATTGTTCACGATGGACATCGTCGCATCTGTCACCATGCCTCCCGTTATCTTCACCTAGGCGATGTCCTATATCGACGTGGTATCGACTCGATCTTACGACGTTGCCTCACACGAGACGAAGCAGAACAAGTTATCAACGACTGTCGTAGTGGAGCCTGTGGTGGCCATTTCTCTGAAATGGTCATCGCCCAAAAGGTTATCCACGCAGGGTACTATTGGCCCACACTATTTACTGACTGCATCACAATGGTCAAACATTGCCATAATTTCCAGCTCTTTTCCCCCAAGGCAAGGACACCCCCTGCCCCCCTTCATCCGGTCGTCACCATTGGTCCTTTATACAAATGGGCCATTGACTTCATGGAATGTAATCCTCCCTCTGCAAACGGCCATAAGTACATCATTGTAGCCATTGACTACTTTACCAAATGGGCCAAAGCCATGCCTACCTTCAACTGCAAAGCCGACACTGCAGCTGCTTCTTCTTTAACCATGTCATAACTCATTTTGGAGTCCCTAAGCAACTCGTCTCCGACCATGGCTCACATTTCGAAGATGCTATCTGGCAAGAGTTGTCAGCTCTCCTTAAATTCAAACATCAATATGCCTCCGCCTACTACCCCTAAGGAAACGGCCAAGCCGAGGCCATTAACAAAATCTTGAAGACAATCCTTCAACACACCGTTGACCGACATTAGTCCAATTGGAATCATATGTTGTTTCCCACATTATGGGCTTACCGTACGTCCACCAATACCACCACCGGTTTTACCTCTTTTCATTTGGTTCATAGAGTCGAATTTGTACTCCCCATCGAGTGTCAAATTCCAACATTGCACATCACTATTGAAATCCTCCCGGACACCTCACCACTTGAACAATGCTTAATTTTGTTGGAACAAGCTGATGAAGACCATCGCGTAGCCCTTCAAACCATAGAGGCTGCCAAGAGCCACTCCAAAGCTGGTTACGATAAGCACGTTCACCCACGCGCCTTCTGTGAAGTAGACCTTGTACTCATTTATGACCAAGCCCAGGATAAAATAGGGAAAGGAAAGTTTGAATCCATGTGGCAGGGCCCATACATTGTGCACACTTGCCTTGGAAACGAGGCATACATTCTGACCGATTTAGAAGGAAACCCCCTGTGCAACCCCTGTAATGGGTTGTATCTCAAATTGTTTTACCCTTAAGCACTTTTTGGACTCATTAGTCCATGTTGCACAATACCATTTTTATTTTTTTTTCCTTACCTTTTGCATCTAGGACCTTACACTTTGCTTTCCGGCATGACCACAGATGGATCCTGCTCCACTTTACTATGTTGGCTTCGCCAGCAGTGCAAGTCGATGGTCTCCAAATCTTGCCTCTGCAGCTTGGGTACTCTATTCCCCCTCACAGGAGTTGATTCATATCGACGGAGTATGCATAGGTGCTGCTACAAATAACCAGGCTGAGTACGATGTCATGACCGGTCTCCTGATTACTGCCCTACAGATGGGTATACACCACCTTCGTGTGTTCTTAGACTCCCAGCTTCTTGTCACCCAACTCAACAATTGTTACCAGGTACGCGATCCTTGCCTCTATAATAAGTTCTTGGGCACTAAACAAATGATCAGACAATTTGAATCCATTATATTCACTCATGTCCCCAGAAGTAAAAATAGTGTGGCAGATCAAATGGCTAACAACATTCTAGACTGGCATATCAACCACACCATGTAGGATATTAACCATACATCATCATAACATCATATAGGCATCTACAAACCATAAAACAACAAAAAGAATCCATCATAATACTGCATCCATGTGCATATCATCACCATAAAATTGCATCCACATGCATATAAACAACATAACAATTGCATCCACGTGCAACAAAAAACAAACAATGCCAAGATGTGCATCCACGTGCATACAAGACTCCATCATCAAAAAATGCATCCACGTGCATATAAGACTCCATCATCAAAAAATGCATCCACGTGCATATATATATACAATATCATCATAAAAGTCATGAGTTCCCTCAACACCCAACTATACAAAAATACATCGAGGGGCCCCAACAACATCCTTGCCATATAATACAAGCTGAATATACAAAACATCTCGAATGCCCCCAAGCATCGGGGGCAGTCCCATGAACTTCCTAATGAGAGTCGTAACCCCGATCTGCGTCCTCATCGTCACCTACAACCGCTGCCTCTACTACTGACTCATCCTCCCCCCGCCCCTCCTCTGGCTCCTCTAGATCCTCCTCCTCTGGGTCCTCCTCCGGATCCTCCTCATCATCCTCAGGAACCTCCAACCGGTCCCGATCCCTCCTCTCCATGGCCAATACAACGAACTACCTCAAGATAGATCTCCACTCCCGTTAAGCATCGTAACAAACACCTAGCAGCTTCGGGTTCAAATCCCTCCAACCCTCGTCCTCCACTTTGACCAGTAATCGATTGAAGCTGGCTCGTAAGGCCTCTAGGGTAACATCGCGATCCCATCGCCTGACCTCCCCTCAAGCATGTGGGGCTCCCATCACTATGCGACCCCAATGGTCACAATGCCCTTGTGGTGGATGTGGTCCCACATCTGCAAAAAACCAGCATTAGAAAGGTCAGCATCATCAAACATCTCTAGCCATCATCATAAACTATCAAGCAAAAATACAACATGATATGATCAAAAGAAACCAAAAGGCATATGTACCATCTAGCCCCCAGACCTGTCCTAGAGGCTGCGGCAGCTTAGGTTCCCCCTAGTAGTCCATATCCTAGTATAGGTAGTCATCAAACAGAACAAGCATCTGCAGCCACTGCCTAAAAATATCTGCCGTAAAATATCGGCCAACGTCCCCACCACCACGGCGGTACATCATCTCTCCCCACTGCACCATACGCGACTCTGTTTGTCCTCCAGCTCGGATTGACACGCGAGGCCGTAGCGTGGGAACTCGCTAAAAAAGAAACAACACAGGAAAGAACCATAGCAGAACTCTCCTTCGATCTACCCGACCTTGCTCAGATCCCACTGAACACAGGTGAGGAACATCTATCCCCATGCGAAATAGGTCCCTGTCAGTACCCTCTCAATCACCTACATCTGCCCTCCCGACACACAGTGGGGCTCCTGCGATCCCAATACCCAAACTACGCATGCTTCAATCGCTTGGGTAGCCGAATCCTCAAAATCACACACCAACACTGCATTTTTATGCACATGAGACCCCAGATAACAATACCTCTCCAGCATATCCTCCATGTCCACATCCGCTGACCTCCGAGGTTGAGTATCCCCCACCCTACCCAAACAGGGAAATCCAGTCAAGAAGTACACATCCGTTAGGATGAGATCTAGTCTCTCACCTTGGACCATCAACGCCTGTATGTTCGGGTCCCAGAAATCGACCAACCTATTCAGCAACAGAGATGCTAAACGCATAAGGGGCACTTGCGAAAACTTTAGCAGCCCGCGAAGTGCCAAAGTCCCCTGTACTTGACGATCCCGCCGGATGATTCTCATCAGGTCCTGCGGTATCTCATGCTCCCTCTAGTGCACCCTCAGCATCCTGCCTACCACACAATGAAATCTCATCAGAGTCACATCAAATAATCCATCGATCCCCTCTGGATCGGTGGACCGACCAAATGATACCTCGACACGCATTCATGGGCGCTTAGACCCCACCTGTGCGCTTTGGAGCACATTTTTCTCCTCGAAAAGCGCATTTCCAGAATGCACTTGTGGGGCCCGCAGTCATGCTCCAGATCGCGGTTATGGGAGCCATAGTCTCGGTCCTGGATCGCGGCTTTCAGAGCCATAGTCGCGATCCGAGATCCCAGTTGTTAGAGCCATGGTCGCGGTCCGACATCGCGGCTGTGGGAGCCACAGTCGCGATCCGAGATCGCGGCTATGGGGGCCACAATCATGAGTCGTAGCATGCAACTTGCCTGGTAACTCGCGATATCCCACATTGGCCACCCCACATGACTGGTACACCATCCCCGAGGACCACATTCCACCCTAAAACCAAATAACATCAAGGATAAAGGCTACGAGAATTACCTGCAACTCGCGGAATGGAGATCTAACGGTCGGTTCTTCCGCAAACGCCAAATCTCCTCTGGATCACTCAATTCTCATGTCAAACTCAACCGTACAAATGACACGTGTCACCATGGGTCCACTTACTATTAATAGACATTTGACCAATGCTTCTTTTAGCCATTCCGGAGTCATCCGAGGTCCATTTTCGGAACCATTGATACCATTGGATTCAGCACAACGAGACCTTCGCAGTGGTCGAGACCATTTCTTGATTTTACTGGACCATTTTTCAGGCATGTTTAGCACCCATTGGGGCCTCGATTTGCATGCCACATCGATCGTTATCCATTTTTGACATTCTTTATATAGTTGGATTCAGTCTTCCATGCTCATGATGATGCTTGAGATCATTTCTTGCTCTCACCCCCAGATTGTTTCAGGTCTTTTTTCACACAGCCGGTGCCTCGATTTGTGTGCCACATCGACCGTTATTAGTTTTTGGCGATTCTTATACCATCGGATTCAGTTTTTTGTACCCATGATGATGCTTGAGAACATCTCTCGCTCTCACCAATTTTTTTTTTGACATTTTGTCCCTACACCTTGCCACCTCGATGTGCATGCTACTTCGACCACCATCGCTTTTTATTAGGTTTGGCATCAATGCCCATCCAACAGCTCTCTGCTCCATCCATACTGCAGTTATTACGTTATTTTTTCACCATTCATCAACCCGCAAGGAGACTCCATCAGTGTCCCCCCCCCCACCATTGTTCTTGTTTCACATACTTGTACCTTGATTGAACACTTCCTCCTTGCTTGGTCATTACTATTGTTTAGTATAATTTTATCCCTTTTTCGGGCCGAACAATTCCTTTACGAAAAAGGCACTTAGGGAGTTTCTGTTAAGCTCTTTTCTGACTCCTAAAAGAATGAAAAGATCGTCGAGCAAACTTGCTTCCTTTCATGCTTGCTAAAAGTATCTGAAAGAGCGTCTACCTGGTATAAGTTTAACCCTTTTCTGGACCTTGTAGACTAATTACGAAAAATGAATACTCTAGTCACATCAACTAGAAGAGTTCTTCATTGCATCCTTTTATGCTTTTTCGGGCCTTGGAGACTAAAACACGAAAAAGAACCCCCCTGGAGTCTTCTTACTGCTTTCAGACTCTCTAAACATGAAAGCAACCATGAGCACTCATGGTCCTGGGCTCGTATAAATCCACATGACGACACCATTCCCTTATTTTAGAGTCTTCTTATCACTTTTAGACTTCTTAAAAGTGAAATCCCTCACGAGCATGAACTGTCCTAGGCTCGTACCAATCCACACAACAGTACCACTTTGAGCACACTTTTTATCCCTTCTTTGAGCTCCTTAAACCATGAATAAGGAACCAACTGTGCCTCTTGGAGCCATGACAGATCACATCTAGTCACACTATTATGGCAGCTTCCCCAGTATAGTCTCCTTTGTTCAGAGTATTCTACGATGTGTCACCCTTAGAGTCTCCCGATCTCATTAATCAGTTTGTCTCCCCGAGTCTCTCCAGTTACAGTCATAGTCCTTGGTCCTTTAAGCTATGATCCCTGTACCCGAAGTCAGTTTCATATGCTTCCAGGTCAACCATGCCATCATACTCTGAATAAAGGAAGTTTTAGTCCCCCCCACCCCGCGACCTCAACTGCTCCCCACCCTCACAGTATGTCAGTCCCACCATCAGTACTATGACCTTTTGGTTGTACACCTCGTCATATCAAGGAAACATCATTGCCTTGGTAGTTGTAGGTCTCCCTCTGTCGACGCCATCCAATCTATTCCAGAGGATAGACCCAGAGGTCCCTATGCCTTGGACTCATCACCATTAGTGGTGAGTTCCTATGGACCGTTTTGAGAGGAGTAAGTTCCTCTCTTAATGGTTGTTTCTCACGTGCTCGACTTCAACACCTGGATCGCACCGTTGAGATTCGTGTAGGGTATTGGTCCCTTCAGTTATTAGTCGAAGACCCCGGATGTCCCCTGACTCTAGCACATTGGTGAGTCTACTTCGGAACCGCCCAGTTGTATGTTCCCGCAGATATTTGGGCTGTGCTTGGCGATAGTATTCGGAAGTAACTTAGTTGTATGCTTCCTTGAGTACCCCATTCAGATGAAGTCCAGTGTACCATTGAGATTCTAACTCTCTGTTATTGAGTACATCCAGTTGTTGGACACCCTCATATCCAGCAGCACATTAGTTGTTATGGTACCAAATCCAGTATGGGTGCCATTATCAGTTCTTCAGATCAGTCATGGTAAGACCATGGGTATGTCCCAGTTTTGTGTCCCCTCTAGACCATTATGATGTACATAGTAGTTCTCCATGTATTATTCAGGGCACATTGGACCTCATCATTATTATGTTGTATATCTTGATGCGAGCATGGGTATGCCCGCCTCGTCCATATATCAAATATTATTCCTCATTCATTTTGAGGCCATGTATGTTCAGTTTTTGCAGTTTGTACAGGGTCGTTGTTCCGGTATCGAATCAATCTCTTATCTCCTCCACACCCCAGGAAAAAGACAAAGAAACTATGATGTCTATCGGCCATACAATGAGCTCCTTCCCTCACATATCAGGAGGCAATCTGTTAACACCCAAAAAATGCTCACTAGCTTATCTCCCTAACTACATGACCCATTTGTCCATTTTCCCACCATTTAGTCTCCAGAACCTCAAAAAACCTTTAAATGGTCACAAAAAAGGCCAAAATTAATCCTTTTCCCCTAAAAATAATTAAATTTCCTCAAAAATGCCAAAAACCCTCCAAAAGGGCTCAAAATTCCCAAAAATCAAATAAAAAGGGATTAAAATTCAAATATTAATTCAAAAAAGGAAAAAGAGGGAAAAAGAAAGGAAACAACCCTAAACCAATAACCTAAACCATGTGGTACCAAATACCATGGGTCAATACTCCACGACTAAAAAACCTATAAATGGGTGATGGAGGCTCCCTATTTTTCATCCACAATCCATCTTACCCTCATGCTACCCAAATCACTCCCAAAACCCTAAGCTCACCATTTGTGCTTAGATTCACCATTTGAGTGAGCCATTTGGCCAATCCTTATTGCATTTGGAGAAGAGAAGGAGACATTGGAGCATTGGATCAACTTGTCCCTATAGCTGCACAAGCTCCACCAACCTCACCACTGAGGTAAAATCTTATGTAAAACTCCATTTTCTGGTTCAAGATATGGTTCTCTTCTATATTTGTTTTGGATAAGAAATCAATGAATGTTTATTATTTACCATGTTTTACTGCAAATTTACTTGTTAAGCACCCATGCACATGTTAGATTAGTTTTTACTGTTTACACTAGGTTTTTACTGTTTTCTTGAACTACTACTAAGCAGTCCATTCTCCTTAGTAGGTGCTCATTAGCACAAGCTAGGGTGAAAACCCTAGCTACAATTGGTCCCAACTTTCTTTGCTCCTTAGATTTGCTTCAAATCTTCAACCCAAGAACCTACAAATCAAACACAATACCCTCCTCAAACAGATTGTCTCTAAAAAGGTGATTCAAATTCAAACATAATGTGCAATTGGAAACTAGTTGATTGAATGAACATCAATATATTAGCCAAATATGAGGAAATAAATTTAGAAGGGAAAGATGTCCAATCTATATTAAATAGTAGCAAATAGTACAATCCATACCATGTTCTACTACCTTGACGAAAAATAGATCTCAAGTTCTCTCTTGCTCTGGCTCTCCACAAAGCCCTTCTCCTCAACCTCCCTGAACCCTACCAATTTTGTAATCGATATAAAACATTAAAGAATGTACATATTTTTGTGAAAACATGGAAGGTTTGTACACATCTACATTCAAACAACCAAGCATTACTAGTTAACTAAATATTGTAGAGTGTAAGAAAAAGAATAGATGTGGAATCCTTCACCCTTTGGTTATGAAACCAAATTCCCAAACCTTCTTCAATAGGCATGCCCTTCCAAAGAATAGGAAATCCAATCCAATTTAGATATCGCACTATATTTGTTGTGTGAAAGGACAATTTATAAACAATTGAGTCATATTTTCTCCTCATGTTCTACGCAAATTACAAATACCGAGACCATATTTGTTACATTTCTGTAGAATGTCCCTGGTTGGAATTTTTTTTTTGAGAGCTAACCACATGAACATTTTTGTATTTTTAGGAATCTTGACCAACCAAATCTTTTCACAACACAAATAGTGTTCCTATACCACATCACCACCTTGAAATGATTGATACATATATTTCTCATACACTACCCTACTACCTTATTTATTACTTAGACAACTAAGTCAAGATCCCCTTTGAGTCAAATATGACTATGTCTTAGTTCAAATAAAAAAGTCTCCCACATAACAATATCCATCCTTGATGCCACACATTTCTGGTTGTACGGTTTGCAATCTAATTTATGAATATGTTCCTTTATTGTGAAGTTCATTTAATAAATCTAAACAAAGAAGTACATCGTTAACATAGCCCATAATAACATCAACTCCTAAACAAAATTGAGAGGCATTACTTACCTTCTAGACAAGTGAGTCGCCAATAATAGGGGAGGATAAAACCAAGGGTTTCCACTAATTAGAGTCATTCTTAATATTCTTGTGAAGGCATCTTATCCAATCTATAAGTGAATATTATGCAATATAGTTCTATACAGCAATACTTTTTAAGAGACTCCCTTTAGTAATCAAATTCCAAAAGAATTTTGATAGCCTTGGAGTTGCCGAAATTATGAATATTTTTAAGGCCCCACCCTCCTTCACTTTTTGGCTTAGTTTATGATTTCCATGTTTCCAAATGAAAGCCAACCTAATTAGCCTTGCCTTTCCATAACAAGTCATAACAAATCAGTCTAATATTTTCCAAAACTCCCTTTGGAATGTCGATGATGGAGTGCTAGTACACAGGTATGGATTCCAATGAAAACTTAACTAAAGTTAACCTTGTACCTCTAGAAAGTCACTTATTTGCACCAGAGATGGATTCTCATTTGTATCTTACTAATCAACCAGCCTCAACCTCACTTTTCATAGCGATTTGGCTTTAAGATAAACCCCAAATCTTTTAGTCCTTCATCCAATTGTGACTATCTATAAGGAAAACAAAGCTTTAAATTTTGTTATTCCTCGACTTTCAATCCATTAAAATAAATATCAGACTTCAAATAATTAAGCTCCACATCAGTAGCTTTGCAATATGACTAAAGTATATCATGAAATTTCCTACCTCACCCATACTTCCTTTTGAAAATAAAACTATGACCAAATGTGTTATAATTTCATTTCCTCCTACCTTGATGCCATGGATACATCTCAACGTTCTAGCTTCAAGTATTCCCTTGCAAAAAACCCTCGAGAAATAGAATAAATAAATAAGTGGATAATGGACAACTCTATCTTAAACCCTAGATGTTTAAATAAAGGACAAATAATTTGATTAGTGAAGACTACATATGTAATTTAAGTCACACGCCTCATATCATAATCAAGTTAACAAGAAGAAGAGAAAATCCCACATGAATGCGTGATAATCTCAAACACAACTAACACGCCCTCTGAAATGCTACATACAAATCAATTTTGATCCCACAACTAGCATGTTTTAGTTCTAATGATATGTAACTCTTCTTGAGCCAACCCGATAACTTCGTGGGTTTATCTTCCTTAAAAAAACAAATTATTCGAACTTTTAAAATTATCTTATATACATAGATACAAAAATACAACGACTTGAAATCATTAAATGACTCATGCTCATCCATTTTGAGAGTTGTACTTGAGTCCAATACATTTCCACTAAATCTCACCTCCTAGAACACCCTTATCCACAAAAGTCGATAAAATTATGTACTCCATCCGTCTAGACATAGGGATTTTATCTTCTTTAAATAAACAGAAACAATTAATCCTTGAAAACTTTTACATACAATTCATGGTTGTCTTTTTATGTAACTAGTTAAGGAAAATAGGAAGCCACATTAACTATTTCAGCAATATTAACCTGTGGTTAAAATTTAAAATATACTTTTAAAATTACCAAAAATAAAATGAAGAACGTACATTTCCATTACTCTCATCAGCCACCGACTCACCTCCCATGTGAATCCATGCCATATTTTAAATGCGATTTTAAAATTTAGAGCATAGATTGTGTACTAACAAGATCTTTCATTCATAACAATTAAGTGTTACCATAATTACTAAATGTTAGCACTTTATCAACTCCTTGATCGGATAAGCATTATTACTCCAAGCATTACGGGCATAATTCCTGGAGATGTGAATGCCACCTTCATCTCTTTAATTCCAAAGATTTCAAATACCTCCTCTTTTCAAGATTTTCGCCCTATATTTCTTTGTAATCTTATTTATAAACTGATATGAAAGACCATTGCTCAAAGGATAAGGGGGGGTTTGTCTAGTGGTATTTTAGTTGAACAGTTTGGCTTCTTGAATAAGAGGTTGATTTTTGATGCTGTGGGGACAGCTCAGGAGGTTTTACATACTAGCAAGATTAAAAAATTGGGGGCCATGGCTATGAAGCTAGATTTGATCAAGGCTTATGATCTTGTTGACTGGTCTTTTCTAAAATTACTTCTCTTAAATGCTGGATTAGACTATTGGATAACTCAGTGGATCATGGGCTGTATCAGCTCAACCAATTTTTCTATTCTGATAAATGGATGTCCCACTTCCTTCTTTAAATCATCCAGGGGCTTGAGACAAGGCTGCCCTTTATCGCCTCTTCTTTTTATCTTGGTCATTGAAGGTCTCAATAGACTTATGCTCCAGGCAAAGGAGGAGGGTCTTTTTAAGGGTATTAGGGTCTCTCCTCATTTGGAAATCACCCACTTGTTGTTTGTTGATGATATCCTTATCTTTGGACTTGGTAGGGAATAGGAATGGCTACATTTCAAGTATATTTTAGATATTTTCTGTAAGGCAGCTGGGATGCAGGTTAGTACTGTGAAGTCTCGTCTGTTTGTTATAAATCTGGATGATGCTGTTGGAAGGGCCTTGGAATGTATTTTTCCTTATGAGATTATTGATATGGGTCGGGGTTTGACATACCTGGGGTACTTCTTAAAGCCAAATGCATACTTAGTAAATGATTGGTTATGGCTGGTCAAAAAGGTGGAGAATCGGATACTTTGCTGGCAAAATCGGTGGCTCACTTTGGGTGGAAGGTTGGTTCTTCTTAATTTTGTGCTATCTACTATGCCAATATACTAGTTTAGTTTAGCTTCTGTTCCCATGACGATTCTGCATATGATTCGAAAAGTGCTCTTTAATTTCCTTTGGAAGGGGCAGTCTTCTTATCGGGGGTGCCATATGGTCTCATGGGAAATCATATCTAGAACAAAGGAAAACGGTGGATGGGGTATTAGAAACCTGTACTGGGTCTACCAGGCTCTGCACTTAAAGTCCCTGTGGCGAGGTCTACACGATGGAGGTTTATGGGGTAAAATGATGCGTGATAAGTACATTTTCCCTGATTCTATAGCTGTTTGGTTGCGCTCTGGAAATTTGATGAAACAACTCATCGGTGGTTTGGTAAAATTGGTCCCTCTATTACAGCGTAGGTTATTCTGGAGGGTTGGCAATGGATATCAAATTCATATTGGTTGTGATAGAATTCTGGGGCATTCTCATTCTGTTTTAAATAGGGATACTATATTGCAGCTTCAGAATATGTGTCTTATGTTTCTAAATCAGATATATGAGCGTGGGGCATTAAACGATGGCAGTGGGGAGTGGATGAGCGCTACGAGACTTGGTCTGCGGGGTATGGTTGCTGAAGATTGGGATTTTTATATTGTGGGTCTGAGACATGCTGGCATCAGTCTTAATACAAAATTAGATTGTATATGCTGGGACTACGGCATTGGTGATGGCTCAATGACTACTTCACAAGCATACTCAGCACTGGCATTTGAGAGGGTGGATAAAAGTGCTGTATGGTGGAAAAATAGACTCTGGAAGTGGATTATACCGGTAAGATTAAAACTATTTGCTTGGCTTGCTTTAAATTATCGTATTTATACTGGGAATAGATATTGGTCTCATGGGGGTATTGGCCCGTCAGTTTGTCTACTGTGTGTTGGAGCAGAGGAAACCTGTGACCACCTCTTCACCACTTGTCCATTTACTTTACAAGTGTGGGAGGAAATGAAGCTGCATTTCGAGCATTCTGGGCTGTGGAGGGGTGAAAATCTTGCAGACTGCTTGCATGGATGGCATGAGGTTTATAAATTACACATGCTTTATCCGATTAGCTTCATCTGGGTTATTTGGAGGCTAAGAAACTCTATTCTTTTTTACCACAAGATTTACTCTTTTACTAGTTCGGTGGCCTTCATAAAATGCTACATGACTGGGATGGTTTGGAAATCTGTAGCCCTGAGGAATGCTGTTTTGGAAGCACCGGTTCTTGGGTATAATAAACCAATGGGTTTTTTTGATGGCGCGGCCCAGTGCGAGCGTTGTGATGCTGGCTGCTACATCAAGTGGGATAATGACAGGTAGGCAAATTTATGTTTTGATTGCGGCTTGGGCAGTAATACCAGTTCAGAACTATTAACACTTTGGGGTACTCTTCATTTGGCTCTTTCTCTAGATATTAAATCTATTGATATATTCGGCGACTCCAGAGTGATTGTAGATTGGGTCTCGTTGCAACATAAGCTGCAGATCCCTGCTCTTGATACTTGGAAATCAAAGGTTCTAGAGTTTATTCAACTTTATGATGCTATTTCCTTCTATCATGTGAAAAGGATATTCAATCAGAAGGCAGATCAACTTTCCAAGAGGGGTCTTATGCTAGAAGAGGGCAGTGCCATATTGAAGATCTATTGTGGCAGCCAACTTTTAGAAGAAAAGCACTACTTTATTTATTGATGGTCCTCTTTTTGTTTTTGTGAGAGATAGTTCAATTGAGACATTTGAAGATTAATGTTTATATCTTCTATAAGTCAATGGAGTTTCTGCTTTATAGAGGCATGTTTTTTGTATAAAGAATATAGTAGAGTAGATGAACTTTCATGTGGTGCTCATGTTTATAGAGTCTTTCTGATCTGTTTCTATATTGGAAAGACTAACTACTGGATCAATGGTGGACCAGTTTGATATGTAATCATCTTTATGAAGGAGCTCAGGTAGTTTCCTTGATTCACTTATGAATAGTAGGAAACTCTTTTTCTTTTGGAAAAAAAAAACTTTCCAATTGCATAACGTACATTTCCCGGCTGGAAAAATAAAGCTCAAAAAAGTTACATTGTGTGAGCAAGATAATTATATATATGAAACTTTTAAAAGAGGGCATTACGAAGGTAAATCCATGTTAGCATGCAATACTATGCATGTTATCAATTATGTGCCCATGTGTGCCTCGTGCTGATTATCCCTTGAGATCTTGCATGACTAAAAAGAGTGGGATTTCAACCACCTATTGCACATTGAAGGCTCATGAAAGCTTCCTCACCAACAAAAATTTGAATTTGGTTCTTCAAGCATTGAATAACAGATTTTGTGTACTTTGGAGCTAGTTCATGAGGCGATGGGGTTCACACTTGGATCTTGATGTTTCTTAGCCACCTCTTGGCCTATAAAAAGAAGGCATGGGCATGCATCTAAGTAGAGAAAATCAGATCAATGTTATGCTGCTAGAATTGTGTTGGGACTTCTTCCACCTCTTCCTCCACCTATTGGCATTCCTCAAGCTCCCTTGTCTCCTTCCTCCAAGGGGCTAGTGTTTCTCTCATTTGTTCTTCAACATATTTAGAATTTAGTGTGGACAAAAAGGACTTCCCTAAGGGAGATTGTTGGCTTCCCTTGAAGCTTACACCTCCTAGGTGACACTACATGTAACAAGTTTGACCATTGGGCAATCTAAATTAGTTCTAGCATCTCCTTGTTGTTATGGTTTGCACATCTTCACTCCTGCTTTGTTTTATTTCATGTTATTTGTTTTTATTTTGTTTTGTTTACTAACAAGAGCTTGCAAGATCAATTTGGAGTCATTACATTTGATTTAGTAACACAATGTTGGGCCTTGTTAACAATGTCCAAGGCTTTCACCCTCAAAGTGGGAAGAGCTGCACACCTTTGTGCTAATTTTCCCATAATGGTGATTGAATAGTGGGAGATGGCACCTGCATAAGCGTATGTAATACATTTCATTAGTGGAAAAAACATGTAAATTAACCACACAAACAATGAATTTCACATCAAATATATAATTAATTTAACACAAGTTACTTGAACAAGGGGTGATCTACTAAGCTCAGGTGGAGACGTGTGCTCAATCTCTTCAACAGGCACCTATGGAAACGCAACAATATAATGACCGATTTCTCATTAAAAACTTTGTCGATTGCAACTAAATAAATTTTTAAATCCTACAATCCTACACTCATTCAAATACCTGTAGGTGAGGTGCTGCAATATCAGTTGCAGCTGCCATGGCAGGATCAAGGATGGGAGGAGTAATGTCCTCCCACCTTGATTTAGTTGTTTCCTGTTGAAACAAGTGTACATGCCAAATAAATCATTTGCATATTAAATCCTCTAAGCAATGTTTATATAACAATTGTAAAATGTACAATAAAAAATATAATTGATCATTTACATGCATTTACAAGTCATGTACTAACCTTAGACATAAAAGTATCTCATGTAGGATCCTTCGTAGGGCCATGGAAAGTATGGTTGCAGTGAGTGCACTGATGGGGTAATTCTTGGTTGTCGAAAGGATCATTTGCCCCACTAGCTGTCATGGATGGTCCATATCCAAGGGGGCCTGAAGGACCTACACCTGATGATCCTCAGTGATGCTTTGATGGTTTGTGAATCAATGATGCCACAAATGTATTGTGTTGTAGTACATCATGTGTAAGTTGTGATATGGAAGTGGCAGTCTCAGCTAGGAAATCAAGTAACTAAGGTTTTTGTGGGGGAGGTTAGGCATACGCCTAGGAGTAGGTGTCATTATCACTGAGTTACGCCTGGTAGTGGTTCGATCCTAGGAAGATCCAATACCAACCCCATGAAACTCACTAATGTCAAAGTAGTTGACGTGCAAACCCAACAAGAACTCCACAGATAGTTTATGAAGAAAATATAGTGGAGCCTACCTATTGTTGGAAGGAGGTTTGTCGAAAACCATAAACCATAAACTCATCCAATTTTGTTTCCATGGTTCATATGATCACCAATCCATGCAAAGGAACCTTTTGTGTGGAACGAGGAGTAGGTTGGTCCTGGGGTACTTGATGAAAAATGTAACTAGAGTCTGTTTTGAGATGTTCAAATCTATTCTTTGTTCTTTACTCAGACAAGTGGAATAATACTCTCTCTTCATATCCCTATACTTGGTTATGCTTAACAATTGACCGTGAGATTTGTCAACTGAGGAAATGGCGTTTTTAAGGGATGTGGCCAAGGAAAGTCTCAGCAGTGTCTGTTGGACGAAATTGCAAGTAGTCAGCGCTCCCTGGTGTATCGTGACAAGGGAATAATCACCTCTCATGGATCCTTGAAATTTGGCGGTGGTGAGTTTACCAATCACCTGCGGGTTTTGGTGTAACGACAGTCGTACTACCAACAACTAGTATCAGAGCTAGAGGTTACGAGTTCGATACACACTTGGCTCGCGCTGAGGGGGAGATTGTTGGACGAAATTGCAAGTAGTCAGTGCTCCCTAGTGTATCGTGACAAGGGACTAATCACCTCTCGTGGATCCTTGAAATTTGGCGGTGGTGAGTTTACCAATCACCTGCGGGTTTTGGTGTAACGCCATACGTACTACCAACAGTGTCCTAGTGGTTCTAAGATATTGAACAAAGGTTCGTAACTGGTTTAGATGTTGGTTAATTTGGCCTTATGTGGTTGGGTTCTCCTCGAGGTTAATGTTTACTTTGGGATTAGGTTCAAGGTTTTGTGTGCTTGGGTTATCCTCTGGGTTTTTTGTTTGGCGGGTTGGTTCCTAATTTCTGACCATTGTGATGGAGAGGCAATCTGCAATTAAAAAAAAATGTTTAAGTTTGGGTTCATTTTTACAATGTTTAAAATATTTTTTCTAATGATTGAAAAAACAATAAAAATGGAAATTTACGGATGGAATCCTACCTAAATGATGAGTTGGAGGCTTGGGAGGTGAAGGGGTGCATGCGTATTCATGTTCTTAGCTCCTTGGACCTATTTTTGCTAGCCAAATCGAGGTAGAATGGGGCCAAAATGGGCCTCGTCCAATTTTTTAATACATAGGGAAGTGCACACATGCTAACTGCGCGTGCATGTTAATTCCGTGTGTGTGCTATTAGTGCATGTGCATTTCTTAGTCAATGTGGATGCTTTAGTGGAGGATCGACAATTCTCGGACTAAAAGCGCGTGATTTCTACTAATTTCTAGTGCTCCCATGCTCCCATTGCATCACTTTTGGGTAGCATCTTCGAGCGAGCGCCCCTATACAAAATTCATTTTCAAGAGACTCTCTTTAATAATCAAATTCCAAAGACTTTTGACACCCATGGACTTGCCAAAATTATGAATATTTTTATGCTGCACCCTCCTTCACTTTTGGGCTTAATTTAGTATTTCTATTTTTCCAAAGGAAAACCAACCTAATCAGCCTTGGAAAAAATAGGAATCCATTTTAACTATTTCAGCAATATTAACAACCAGTGGGTCAAATTTTAAATTTACTTTAAAAATTTTAACCAAATAAAACGAAGAACGCACGTTTCCATTACTCTCACCTCCGAGGAATCCATGTCATATTTTAAATGCAAATTTTAACCAAATAAAACGAAGAACGCACGTTTCCATTACTCTCACCTCCGAGGAATCCATGTCATATTTTAAATGCAAATTTAAAATTTAGAGCATAGATTGTGTACTAACAAAATCCTTCTTTCTATTTTGCTTTCCACGGTTTCCTTTCCAATTGAATAATGTGCATTTATAGGCTACAGAAAAAAGCTCAAAAGAGTTACATCGTGTGAGCGAGATCGTAATCCACATGAAATATATTTAGCAATTAACTGTATAGTGAGATAACATCAAGACATACCCAGATAAGAAGGTGCATGAGACAATCAAATTTTAGGAAAATGAAGTACAAATTTTAGGACCGAGTTTTCTAAACTCTTCTTCTTGATATGACACCAAGATATCTCCAAATCGGAATCTTATGGACTTTTCAGAAATCCAACAAATCATACGCGTAGAACCTTCCACAAGTTTGTTTGA
This sequence comes from Larix kaempferi, assembly GCA_027924585.1. Lineage (NCBI taxonomy): Eukaryota > Viridiplantae > Streptophyta > Pinopsida > Pinales > Pinaceae > Larix > Larix kaempferi. The sequence continues at coordinate 7,535,975 of BSBM01000240.1, read as the reverse complement.
GGATTCAAAATTAATACACATCGTAAAAATATGTTAAAAGATAAATTAAATAGAACTACAAAATGTTTCTCTTACAGCAAATCGATTGCTACTTATTTGGAGATTGTCAAATTTAAAACTATCGTTAAGTTTAAAAAAATAAATTAAATAGAAATAGAAGTACAACACTTTTTTCTTTGACATATATAGCACACTTCAAATTGATTACTATAATTATTTTTATGTAAAGTTTAAAAAAAATTAAATAAAAGTACAACATCTTTATCTTTGCACATATCAAATTGATCACTAATCACTTAGAAATTATTAAATTTAACTTGAAAATGATCAAATTTAAATTTATTTTTATCAAATTTAAATTTATTCTTATTGGATTTAACTTGAAAATTATCAAATTTAAATTTATCTTAAGAAATAAAAAAATAAACCTTCAATTTGATATGAATGTAAAATTGACATTATAAATTTGTGTAAAGTTAAATTATAAAAAAGTGCAGTGCATTTCTTTTATAAAAATGTATCACATATCAACTCAATAAATACCTAATAATTAAAAAATCTAAAATCATATTATACTTAAACCTGCACAAACAAATAACAAAAAGGAAAAGGTCGTCTTTGATACCATCTTGATTGTGTATGGTTTTGAAGTTTGAAACTTATTAAAAAAAAAAAGTTATTTATCGTAAATGATTTCTAAATTAAGTGCATTGCATTTTAATTTGTCTTTTTTTTAAGAAATTGGGTTTGGAGAGTAACCATCTAATTAATATGAAGAATGAGATGGTTCTTGCAACTACTTTGAACATTGGTAAATGTTATGTAAGGCTCAAAAAGAGTTGATTAATTGATGTATTCTCTTTTAACTAAATTATTGAAAATAGTGAAGGAGGATGTTTTAAAAATATTAATATTCACAAAATATTAATTTAATTAAATTTAAAAAAAAAATTGAAACTTAAATTATTACAATTAAATTATAAAAAATATTAAAACTCTCTCTCCAATATTACAAATAACAAAAAAAAAAATATTATATTAATAAAACCATTTTCCAAAATCTTTATAATAAAATAAAAATTCAAAAATACCTAAAGCATCAAATAAAAACCCTATTAAATATAAAAATCACATTAAATACAACTTTTAAAATATTAATAATAAAATCAAATCAAGATCACGAAAAAGCCTCTTAAAGTAAAACTTAACATGAATCTATTTATATCCACGCTGTCAAATTCTAACCACGGCCGCCCCCTTTCATATTCACGTCACAATGTACTTAGAAGAAATCTTACTCTATTATTATGTCCATAACATATTAGTTCCATTTTGCACATATTAGTTTCACCGTACAGCAAAAAAATTTTTTTGCCTAAGGTTTGCAATGTTTTAGCTTGAAATTTTTTCATTGTAATTTGAAGTGAGGTTTCACCCGCCGCATATCCTTCGATCGTGTCGTCCTGTTACCCATTCTATGACTCCAATCAAAATCCATCGTGTACTGTAACGTATCCAATTTACATAGTTTTGTGAACTTAGAAACAAAAGTTATTTGTGAAAGGACCAAATTCCTAACACACTTTCATCACTGAAATGACCAAACTTGAATGTCATACAAAGCACACATCCATGTGGTCATCACCACATAACATTGTCGCCACATAACATGATTACCTTCTAAAACATTCTATAACAATGTGCATGTTCATAAACATTAAACCTTTTAACTAAAATGACACAAATGAAAAGGGGCCATATAACAACCAAGTCATCATAAATACACAATGAAAGAGACCATTAAAAATTATACACAAAGACCACACATAAGAGACCACATGTAAGGTGGTTCACCCAACTTGGACTACGTCCAGGAGGAGGGTTGCAAATTATTTCATTTATAAAAAGGATTTACATCCTGCAACTCTGCAACTCTATAGTTGCAGATTCTTCATTTCTCACTACCCTTCTCAAGGGAGTATTACAAGACTTCATCCTTACATCAAAAGGATTTTCAGAAAGCTATTATAACTCAATTTAAAATACCAAACCACATAATACTAGGATTATTCTAACTACTTATTATAACATGTATCATAATAGACCTTACTTCCTAATCAAAACTTATATAATCCTCATATATTAAAACATTAAAATTTAAAGTATAGAATATCCACATTCCAATAATTAATATATGATCTTTTAACTTTACTTTAAAATCTAACTCTCATATTTTCTCATATAACAAGTATATCATCTTTTAAAACATCATATTATCATACATCCACAAAGAATATACTAATTAATCTCATAAAGTGAAGGAAAGCTCCTCCATTAAATAAGATTTATTTAAAGGTAAATCTAATACTTATCAGTCACACTTATATAATAATTTAAATGAGTTAAACTACCCAACAAAATCCATAAGCAATGCAGACTTTGTAAGATGGTTACTTAAATATAAGACAAATAAATTCTTTAAATCCCATAATTTGATATTATATTTAAATAACTCATGAGTAATAGGCTAAAACATTAGTATGAGTAAAGGGATCTGTCTCTCCGCTATAATTCAGTTTAACATAATGTGATGCCTAGTCAACGGGTAGTCAAAAGTGCATGTAATAAATTAAACTCCCGTAAACAAAGAAATCTAACTCCGAGACTGATCAAAATATTGGAGGTGATTTAATTACGGTTGAAATTACTTGTTTATATTTATTTCGTTGGAGTTCTAGGTAGTCTAGTTAAATGATAAACTAGTTAAGTTATGCCATGCAGTGGAGGTCAACTAATAGATAGTGATTATCAAATGCATTTTTAAATAAGCGATGGGATCCTCATGTTAACGCTAAAACGCATATTGCAATAAGCAGCTCCAGCATGGTTTGTGGTGAAGATACTAACACGCTGCTCGACAGGTAGAAACAGGCTGAGGAAAGGCGTTGGGAAAACAACTCAGGTCTTCATGCCAACATTAATGGTTTAGTTCAACGTATAGAAGCACTGCACATGTTGTTTGGGTTAGGGAGTTTGACAGATTTAGAAATGAATATAGAATATAATCTTCTATATTTAAACTATGTTAACATTTCTTTCGAGATATATCGAATATAGTATTAGCTTCAGAGTAAACAAGTTTTGGAGAAGTTGTCCACTCTTCTGGCAGCGTTAATAAACTTTAAAACGGAGTTTCATCCGGAATAAAGATTGCAGAGATCATTCAACAACTTGATCGTTATACAAACTGAGATTTAAAACAGCGTTTTGCTTAGTCTAAAATTATCCCGTGGTTTACTTCAGCGTTCCTATTTCTTCCATTACAAGTAATTTACAGAGTTTAGCGAGTTGTGTTCTACAGTAATGCCGCTGAGTTTAGCTTTCCAAAGTAAGGTATTAATATGGGGGCCACTCTTAAACTAAGATCGTCAACGATCAGGACGGATTCGACTATCTAAAAGCAATCGGTTGTTTAAACTAAAAGATCAGTCGATCAGATTTTATAGAGAACGAAAGGACTCAAATGTGAGAGTGATGTAAAATACTTACCCGTTCCTTAACGCAGCGAAGGTTAAAATAATCTTACGGTCTTTCTCCAAATGCAATGATGAATATCTACTTTCTATCGCAGCTCAGGTATTTCCTCACGCAGAGATCCAGGTTAACCTTTCTCCCAAAGCCGAGATGAGGGTCAACTTCCCATCGCAGTTCAGGCACCCCTGATGCAGAGATGAATTTGTATTTATCAACTAATTCCCCAGCTGCTTCAACGCAGAGATCAATTTATAAACCAACGCCAAGCTCCTCCAACGCAGAGATAAAAAAAATGCTATCCTACCTCCGAGCTCTCCTATATTCTATCATTGAGATCCCCTCCTACCTACTACGATCTCCATCAAATAAATCCTTGCGTAACCGGAAAGAGTTCCCACATTGGCATCTACAGCAATCTAAGATTGAAGCGCATGAAATCAAATCAGAAGTTCCTGTCTGGCAGCATCAGAAACCCCAATATGGAAACAGCTGCCTTAGAAGCCAGTAATGAGTTTCTTTCAAAGGCATGTGCACCGCGAGTTTCCACCACGCATTTCCATGGCATAAATCTCAAGGGAAAAGGGCATGAACATTTCTATTTTTTTGCTAAGGACATGCGTTTAGACCTAGCAAATACTTTGCTTTATATTTGACTTCCCTTTTTATGAAAACACATTATTTCATAAATTAAATGCAGGGAGATTAATTGGGCAGTTCACCTTTTTACCATCCGCAGATTAACTGCTGCGTAAAGATTAACTGCGCCATTTCACTTTCTAATGTGCACTTCTCTAACTTTGTGAACACTTCATACAAATTACTTTTACACACACTTTGACTTGCGCGGTTAACTTTGCATACCTTCTAAGTGCGCACAACTCAAACTTAAATAACCTTTGTCTTAAAACATGAAACTTAATACAGAGAGATGAGATTTACTTCAAACTTTCACTTCTTACACAGAGCTTGGGCTCTTGAAACATTTCACGGGATTTACTTCTCCTCTTCTTCACTTATCTCTATTCCTTCATCTCTCTTACCTAACCTTTGTGAATGATTTACATTTATAGAGTTTTATTTCACCCACTCAAGATGGCTTCACTTCGAAGCTACAGAGTTTCATTAAAGACTGTAATAAATTCTATCTCAGAAAATCTGATCTTACCGAATACAAGAGCGGCTACTTAAATACTAACAAGACGTGCGCCGGATTGGTTGACAACTTACTGACTGCCTGACATTGCAGACTGCGTGCTAACACAAAAGGACTGACAGAATGATCGACTGACTTCTAACAGAGCCGGCGTAGTTAGATACGCTATCAGTTCATTAATTATGATATTTCGAACACTCCCCCTTACTTATGAGCGGATGGGGATCATTAAACAAAAATACAATATTACAAAATATTTCAGAGCTGAAACATGCTCTATTCATGACATAGTTCATTGTGCAGAACTTGTCACTCCCAAACAACTTCGCAGAAATTGGATGGGTTTTTTGCCAATGGTTTTGTGAATATGTATGCAACTTGATCTTCATACCTGCAAAATTTTAAACAGATTTCCTTGTTGTTTATCAATTCTATGATGAAGTGATACCTTGTGTCGATGTGCTTGGTTCTCTTGTGAAACACATGATTCTTTGACAGTGTGATAGCTGAATTGTTGTCACAATAAATGACTATGGATTCTTGCTGGACCTGCGACAGATCACTTAACATTCTACGCATCCAAACTGCTTGACATGTAGCACTTGTAGCTGCAACATACTCTGCTTTTGCTGAAGAAAGAGTTACTATGGGTTGTTTCTTTGAAGCCCATGATACAACACTTGTTCCTACATGAAATGTATTCCTAGATGTGTTTTTTCTGTCATCTATGCTTCCTCCATTGTCACTGTCACTGTCAGTGTATTCAATGAGTTTGAAATTTTTGAGGTTGAATACAAAATACCAAAGTCTTTTGTTCCACTTACATACCTTAGAATTATTTTACCTGCTTGCTAATGCAATTCTTTTGGTGACTCCATAAATCTTGAGATTAAACTGACACCATACATGATGTCTGGCCTTGTTGCTGTAAGATACATAAGGCTTCCAACGAGCCTTTTAAACAATGCAGGATCTACATTGGATCCATCGTCATCCTTGCTTAATTTCAAACTTGTTATCACTGGTGTTGGAGCTGTCTTGCAATTTAACATCTTAAATCTATTCAAGACATCACTTGCATTCTTTGACTGTGATATGAAAATACCCTTTTCATTCTGCTGGACTTCAATGCCCAGAAAATACTTCATCAACCCCAAATTAGTCATTTCAAATTCACTTTCCATGACTATTCTGAATTCTTCTATGCCAAAATCACTAGTAAATATTAAATCATCTACATACAGGAAGACAATTAACTTATTACCTTCCTTGTTGATCTTTGTGTATAGTGTTGGCTCACATTCACTTCTGTGAAATCCATTCTGAATGAGGTATGAGTTAATGCGACTGTACCAAGCTGGGAGCTTGTTTCAAACCATACAGTGCCTTTTTCAGTTTGTACACTCTGTGTCCTTGTCTTGGAACTTCATAGCCTTGTGGCTGCTCAACATATACTTTGTCCTCCAAATAACCATTTAAAAATGTAGACTTACCATCCATTTGATAAACATGCCATGTCTTATGTGCTGCGATGGCCAAAACTGTTCTGATAGTGTCCATTCACGCTACAAGTGCAAAAGTTTCAATGAAGTCTATTCCAGGCTGCTGTGTGAACCCTCTTGCTACCAATCTTGCCTTGTGCTTCTTTACAATTCCTTCAGCATCTTTTTTGGTCTTATAAATCCATTTCACGCTTATCACATCCTTGTCCTTAGGAACATCAACTAGTTCCCATGTTTGATTCTTCTCAATGCATTCTATTTCTTCATCCATGGCTTGTGCCCAAACTTTGTCTTCAACTGCTTCTTCAAATGTTAGCGGATCATTAACTTGAGAAAATAATGCAAAACATGAAAATGAATTAGGTGTACCAGCCTCATATATCTCGAGCAGACTTCTTGTCCTTGGCAGAGTTGCTGGTGTCAAACTGCGCAAGCTGCGTGAATTGGTTGATGGAGTTTGCTGGGTAGTTGGTGTGCTTGTTGGAGTAGCTTGAGCTGTGCCTTGTGTTGGAGTTGCTTTTACTGGAGCATGTTGCGTAATCCTTGGAGTAGATGGAGCTGCGCAGTTCTGATTTACATGCGAAGTATCATCCACATCTTCTACGTTGTTATCATGTTCAACATGTGACACGATTTTCACATTCTTCTCTACAGTTCCATCCCATGCTAAATTTTCCACAAACTGAACATCTCGACTGATAATAACTTTCCTTGTAACAGGATCATACAACTTTAATGCTTTTGTGTCTTCAGAATATCCAATAAAGATGCATTTTTGTCCTTTATTTTCTAATTTCCTTCTCAGCTCATTTGGAACATGAGTGTATGCTACACAATCAAAAAAATTTAAATGTGAAACACTATGTTCCATACCTTTCCATGCTTCCTATGGAACTTTGTTCTTCATGCTCTTCGTCAGACATCGTTTCATGATGTATACTGCAGTTGCCACTGCTTCAGCCTAATATTCATTTGATAGATGCACGGCTGCCAACATACTGCGTGCCATCTCCATAATGGTTATGTTCTTCCTCTCCACGATACCATTCTGCTGCGGTGTATACCGCGCAATGAACTGCTTCTGTATGCCATGAATCTTGCAAAAGTTTAAGAAATCATTTGAAACATACTCACCACCTCTGTCTGTTCTTAACATCTTGATGCTGTAACCACTCTGCTTCTCCACGAGTGCCTTGAACTGCTGAAAACAACTAAACACATCAGATTGGTGTTTTAGAAAATAAAACCATGTTTTTCTTGTGAAATCATGAATGAATGTGAGTAGATAAGTGCATCTTCCCATGGACGGTGTTTGCATTGGTCCACAAATATCAAAATGCACAATTTCAAGTGGTGTGCAATGAATTTATGCTCCTTTGCTCTCTACGCAGAGCGCAGTTCCAGAATTCTCATTCTGACTTGCATGAACAACTTGAGTTGTCTTATCCTCAAAGGAAACAAGCGATTGCTTGTCATATGCACTTCTGCTATCAACTGATTGTTTGGGTATTTGTTTTTGATCACACAATGCTTTCCTATCATATGGATTCTGTAACCTTTTTCCATCAGTTGTCCAGTGCTCATCAAATTATGCTTCAAACCTTGAACATAATACACATCAGACATATATTTCTACTCCCCCTGTTTTGTTAGAATATCAACAGTACCCTTACCCAAAATAGTGACTTGAAAATTGTTTCCAAGTGTTACATCAGTTTGAACTGATTTATCTAGACTAGAAAATAAACTTAAATTACTAGTCATGTGATTGCTACAACCCAAGTCTAAATACCATATGTCATTTGGACTTTCTTGGACAGCATTGCATTCTAGTGGAGATGCACATGCTAAGAACATTGTGTTGTTCAAAGTGTTGTTGTTACTTGACTGTGCTTCACCTTGCTTTCCTTGGTCATACTACTTCTTCTTGCATTCATATGCGAAGTGTCCATACTTCTTACAGTAATGACATTGAATTTTTTATTTGTCATACCTTTGTCCACTTGACTGAGTGGGAGTCTGATTCTGGCCTCTACCAGTGACATGCGCAGGGCTGCTGCTGCGACCTCCTCTGAAAGAACTTCGTCCTCTGCCTCTTCTACAGCTTAAGGATGAATGTGCTGCGAATGCACCTTCCAGCGATGTATCTACGATGTTAATTCTATATTCATGATTGAGTAATGAGGCTTGCAACTCATCAATAGTAAATGTGGCCAGGTCTTTGTTTTCTTCCAGGGTTACAACCAAAGATTCAAATTTCTTTGGAAAAACTCTAAGAACTTTTTCAACAACTCTTTGGTCACCTAAAGTTTCTCCATGAGACTTTATTTGATTAACAAGACCAATAACACGAGTATAAAATGAGTCTACTGACTCTATATTTTTCATTGACAGAGATTCAAAATCTCTTCTAAGAATTTGAAGTTTGGCCGTCTTTACCTTGTTGAAACCTTGATATGCAGTTTCTAGTGTGTCCCACTCTTCCTTTGCTGATTGCGCTGCTGCTACTCTTGAGAGTATTGATTCATGTGTTTCTTGGTGTATGTGGAACAACGCCTTTCCATCTTTCTTTCTATGTTATCTCAGGACATCCTTCTTAGCTTGTGTGAGATTGTTGTATGCTATTGCATCTGTTGGTTCTGCATAACTAGTCTGGATTATGTCCCATACATCTTGACCTCTAAACAAAGCCTTCATTGTTAGAGACCAATATTCATAGTTTTTACCAGTAAATATTGAGGTTTTCAAATTACCCGAAGTGGAAGCCATTCTTAATCACTTTTCCCTTTTGTAAATACAAATTCTACTTTCCGTAAACCAAGCTCTGATACCAGATCAAGGGAAAAGGGCATGCGCAGTCAATTAAAAATTTACTGCGCAATACATGAACATTTCTTTTCTTTTGCTAAGGACATGCTCTAGACCTAGCAAATACTTTGTTTTATATTTGACTTCCCTTTTTGTCAAAACACATTACTTCATAAATTAAAATGCGCGGAGATTAATTGCGCAATTCACCTTTTTACCGCGCGCAGATTAACTGCACGATTCTTCTGCGCAAAGATTAACTACACGATTCCACTTTCTATTGTGCAGTTGAACTTTGCACAAATGTGCACTTCTCTAACTTTGCGGAACTAGACTTTGCGCACTTCATACAAATTACTTTTGCACACACTTTGACTTGCGTGGTTAACTTTGCATACCTTCTAAGTGCGCACAAATCAAACTTAAATAACCTTTGTCTTAAAACATGAAACTTACTTACTCTTAGTTAAAATAGAACTTTCACCATAGTGAAATACTTAGAAATCTTGATTTCTTTTACTGTGCATAAATGTAAACAATCATTCACATAGGTCAATATGAAATAGATGCGCGGCATGCATAAACAAACATTCTTGAGAATGAATACATGAAACTTGAGAACTTATATATTTACCACTATAAAACATATTAACTTTGCCGCAATATAGAGAGATGAGATTTACTTCAAACTTTCACTTCTTACACAGAGCTTGGGCTCTTGAAACACTTCACAGGATTTACTTCTCCTCTTCTTCACTTATCTCTATTCCTTCATCTCTCATACCTAATCTTTGTGAATGATTTACATTTATAGAGTTTCATTTCACCGACTCAAGATGGCTTTGCTTGAAACGTACATGGTTTCATTAAAGACTATAATAAATTCTACCTAAGAAAATCTGATCTTGCCGAATACAAGAGCAACTACTTAAATACTAACAAGATGTGTGCCGGATTGGTTGACAACTTACTAATTGTCTGACATTGCAGACTGCGCGCTGACACAAAAGGACTGACAGAATGATCAACTGACTTTTAACAGAGTCGGTGTAGTTAGATACGTTATCAGCTCATTAATTATGATATTTCCAACAAAATGATGGAGCTGTCGAACTACTTCACAAAGGGTTACGGTGATTCCCCTTTCATAGAGCCCATCGCCCCTCTCTTGAACATAAACTCTTGCTGTGAAAATAGATGGAGTGGAGAGTGAGAACGCGGGGCTAACTATACTGCTGATCCAAACTGGATCTCCAATCTGACAGAGAGCACCAAGCTTTTTCTGTTCTTCTTTTCCCCCCCTTTTGAAGGAGGTAACCCCCACCAAAAGACCCATTGTCTCAACTGAACACTTGGCTCCTCAACGGAGACAAATGGCGGCGAAAAGTTGGAAGGCACTCCATTAAGGAGACAACCTCTGGTCTTCCCTCAAGGAGAATCCCATGATTTCCTCCTTTAGTTGCCGAGTGCTATCGTTCCACTTCTTTTAATGAAGTCACGGTTAGTCATAGATGTACATGCCATTTCTTAGTTGCTTTTGTTAGCACAACCCTCTTGTAATAATTTCTCATATAAGTCTATAACATATGTATAATATGCATAAATATCCATCTAGTATTAGTAGTAGTCAACACCCCTATTTGCTAATCCTCCATATATATATGTGGCAAGTATTAGTTAATCTTCCATATGTATACAACACACATATATATAATTATAAGCGTCCATCTTAGTATTATAAATAGTCATCACCACTATTTGTTAACACACACACATATATATAAATAAATGTCCATCTAGTATTATTAATAGTCATCACCACTATTTGTTAGTCTTCCATGTATATAAAATATAACTAAATGAATATATGCCTTGAATATGTTTTAATCCATTTATTTCTCTTTTTGGTGATGTCTTCTTTTGACTTTATTATATCCATTTATAGATATGAGATTCCTCAACTAGGGTGAGGTTTAGCATTGTCCAATGTAAGTCATGACCACTTCTCTTACTTGGGTCTTTAATATAGTTTGTGATAAATGCGTGTGAACCTGATTTGAACTTGGTTGTAACCAGGGTAGTTCAATAACTCTCGCAGATGGAGAGAATCATCTCATCGTTTAGTTTATGTTAGAATCTACTTAGGTGGATCCTTCAAGAAATTAGGGTGATGTCTCTAGTTCCTCATCCACCAATGTCTAAGACTCAAAACAGAACCCTCATGGCTTCCTAGCTATCTCACCTTTCCCTTTGGAGGATTCAGTTACTTATCGCTTTTTGCGTCACTGCTTTTAGTCTCTTCAGTCTATATCAACCATTACAACTTATGAAAATAAATGATAAATATTTCATAGTTTACTGGTGGGGCCTTGGCCTTGAGCTCCTCACCAGTAAATCAGTACAATATTCAATTACATTTTTAAAATAATAAGGGAATAAAAGGAGGGATATTGCATCTCCTCCCCTTAAGAATAACACCGTCCTCGGTGTTCAACAAATTGTCTTCCGTTCTCGCTTCCACCATTGCCCACTTTGTCATTTCTGTTTTGATCGTTTTCAAGTTCCCACGATTTCCACAGCTGTTATCGCTCATAACTTGTTCTTTTGTGTAACACAACATTTGTAATTCATGGAAACCTTTAACTTTTGTTTATGCTTTATTATCACAAGCATACACAAATTCAATGCTCCCAGGGTGTAGACTATTAATTTAATCAAAACATATCATATAGTAGTCCATGTGCTCTAGGGATTATGCCCAACACATATAAAAGTAATCCATGTGCTCCAGAGCTTATGCTCAACACTGATTTAGAATAGTCGAGGTGATCCAGAGTGTATTCACCCAACACCAAATAATTTTTCTGTATTTATTATTCATGTATAATAGCCATAATGTCTATTCACTAGCCGTTTTTATAGGTTTTGTAAAATAACTTGAACACATAATGTAAGCATAACATAACAAAAATCATATTTGTAATAGTACTAGATATGTATAGGTGGTTTAATCCATGAGTATAAGACGTGCCCATGGTATTGATCTCAGGCCTATTTCAACGGTCCTTAATAATACCTTGCCAGGGACGATGGTATTATACTATGGTGCAGTCCAAGACCCCTTTATGTGTGCTTTTAGTTTCCCCAGGACTCTACATGACTCGTTACTGCAACAACCACTTATACAATGAAACGAGAACTCGACACAGTTCTCGTTTTTCTCTCTCCTAATTTTAGTAGCTATTTTTAGCTCCGTTTCAAAAAGGGTTTATACTAGTATCACACATTTTCATTTTGAGGCATTTTTTACCTCTGTTTTGAAAAGTGGTATTACTAGTATCACCTGTTTTTTTTTCAGGGCTAAATTTACAACTATTTTGAAAACCAGTCCAATACCATGGTAAACAAAATGAAAATTGACCTCTAAATCGAAAGATGGTGCTTCCAGTAACACCTCTTTCCTTCGTCCAGTAAAGAAACAAAAAAAAATCGAAAAAACCATGGTAGGTGTGTAAATAAAAAAATAAAAAAAAATAAAAAGCACAAAAAAAACGCAACAAAATGTTTTGAAATAATTGAAGAAAGAAAAAAAACAGTGAATAAAATACATTAAAATTTGAAAAAAAGAAAAAAAAAACAAAGGAAAAAAAATTTAGAAACTTAATTTTTTAAAACAAAAAAAAAACAAAGAAAAAAAAATTTAAAAACTTAATTTTTTATTTTTTTTGGAAAAACTATTTAAAAAACAAAAAAAACCCACTTTTCTTTAAAAAAAAAACAAAAACAAATTAAAAACATAAACAAATACATAAAAATACAAAAAAACAAAAAAAAACCAAAAAAAAAAACCAAAAAATACCACTCCACCATTGAAAACCCCATCTAGGAGTGACGGCTCGATGCCCAGCATCGAGCCAGCGCTTGTATCCACCCCCCGGTCAGGGGCTCGATGCTGGGCATCGAGCTAGCACCCCTTACCCACCCCCGTCTGCCACCTCCACCACCTATCCGCCCGCTTATACCTCCATCCCGCCGCTCCTTATCCCTCCACGCCCCCGCTCCATGCCTCCCCCCTTATCCCTCCGCTCCCCACTCCCTTATCCCTCCGCTCCCTTCCTCCATGCCGCCCCCACTTCTCCCTCCGCCCCCACTCCACGTGCCTCTCTCCACTCCTTTCTGCGCCCCCTTCTCCCTCCGCCCCACTCCACGTGCCTCTCTCCACTCCTCTCCCGCCCCCTTTTCTGCCCACGTAACCTACAAACCCCACCCTTATCCCTCCGCTCCCCTACTCCATGCCTCCACGTGCCTCCCTCCATATATTTTCCATATTTTTTATTTGTTTGTTTTTTATGTGTTTTATTTTAATAATTTTGTATAGTTTTTATTTGTTTTGAAATGTTTTTCAATTTTTTTCGTTTTATTTTAATTTTAATTTTATTTGTTTGTTTTTTTATGTGTTATATTTTAATAATTTTGTATTGTTTTTATTGGTTTTGAAATGTTTTTCAATTTTTTTCAATTTGTTTGGTTTTATTTTAATTTTATTTTGCCAATGTTAACTTATTTTTAACTTATCTTTGTGTGTGTTTTTCTTTGTTTTTCGTTTTTTTAATTAGTTTTTAGGTTTTTTATTATTATATGTTTTTGTAAATTTCACATTTGTTTCTCTTTCGATTTATTATCGATTTATTATCAAGTATGTTTTTTAAAAATATTTTTAATTGTTTATTTTCCTAAAAACAATTTAAAAAACCATATTGTAACCCGACAAAGGAAAGATGTGTCACTGGAAGCACCAAATTTCGATTTAGAGATCAATTTTGGAATTTCCATTGTAACGACGCCAACTGTTAAGGCAACGATGCAATGATGCCAACTGTTAAGGCAACTGTTGCAGCAACACCATGTTGCATTGCGTAGGGTTACAAAAAATGTTGTAATTTTAGCTCTGAAAAAAAAGGTGGTTCTACTCCACCGCCCAAAGTTCTCAAAAAGTTATAATTTTAACCCCAAATCGAAAAATGGTGATACTAGTATCACCAGTTTTCGATTTGGGGTTGTTTTTTGGTGTTTTTTTCACAAAAATCATCGTTTTTATGGCTAGAGTTCTCGTTCATAGTATAAAGTTCTCGTTTCATAGTATAAGTGGTTCAACATGCCCATCCAACATGAGGACGATACCCTTTCACTTTATTATATAGTTTTAGGTATATCTCCTACCGGTGCTCTTCAGGATGTTGTTTCAAAATTCCATGATGCTCCAGAGTCCCTCTGACTCAACATCAAACCTCTTTAATAGGTTAATAGTCATGATGCTCGAGAGTCCTCCCGACTCCACAGCATACTATAAAAGGTAAGTAACCATGATGTTCGAGAGTCCCTCCCGACTCAACATCAAACCTATATAATAGGTTAATAGTCATGATGCTCCAAAGTCCTCCCGACTCAACACCATACTATAAAGGAGAAGTAATCATGATGTTCCAGAATCCCTCCTGACTTAACATCAAACCTATCTAATAGGTTAATAGTCATGATGCTCCAGAGTCCTCCCGACTCAACACCATACTATAAAGGATGAGTAATCATGACGTTCTAGAGTCCCTCCTGACTCAACATCAAACCTACATAATAGGTTAATAGTCATGATGCTCCAGAGTCCTCCCGACTCAACACCATACTATAAAGGATAAGTAATCATGATGTTCCGGAGTCCCTCCTGACTCAACATCAAACCTCTTGAATAGGATTTCAAATTTATCCTCTTGCTTTTCATTCAGTTTCTTTATAAACATATTAACTCATTCATGCAAATGACTATTATCAGTCTAACTGTAAATTTGCATTATGCTATCTGTTCAAAATAGTTATTGAATCATAATTCATATTAGGAAATACTTCATGCATTACCTCTCATTTAACAGTCTTGGTGAAGTTTCTCGTACCGGCATGCATCTGCATGCTTCACTTACAATCTCTTGCCAAAATTTATTCACATCATAATCTCTTTGTTCATTTTAAAGAAAAACATAACATAAATCAAGTTCCTATCTTGATCGTATATAAGATCTTATTTGCAATCCAACATTCTTAAGTGTAATTTTTATACATTACTACTTCTTCGACGAGTATAGTTACAACTGGATTTGGACATACCTTGTCACTCATTATTATTTGTTTAGAAGATGTAACATACCCTACCAGGGGTCTATCTAAGAAGAATTAATTAGAAATCATAATACATTTCTAAAATAAGATTATTTTTAACCCCTTGGAATATTGTTTGCAATTTCATACTATAATACACCCTTATCCATAAAACTCAATAATAAGAAGTTCTAAATGAAATACAATTTATGTTTAAGTAATAAAATGACGATTTTTTCATAAGCAAATGTAAAACACATCGTTACTTTATCACATGAATTCATTCTATAACTTGTAACCTAGTATGTCAAATTCATTCTGGTTATCATTACTCAAAGGTAACAATTTTCTTAGGCGACTCCATATTATTGGATCTACTGAAAGAAAGATAACATATCTTTTTTTCTTTTTCTTTTTTGAAGTAAGAAAATTACTTTTTGAGCTACACGTCTCAGTGTTAAATTTTATGCAAAAGATGTTCATCATGTTAATAAAAAAATTAATATATAAATTAGTCATGGTTGTATATAAAGTTGCAACGAAAATAAGAATTAACCCCATCTCAAAGATTCGTTTATATAAGAGTGAAATAACCTGGAACCTACTTGGAATTTGGAGTAAACCGTGCCTAGAATGGGAAGATGTGTGGCAGCATGCAACTAGATTCTGGATCGAGCATGGAACCTTCGTAGGGCTTGAGCTGCATTGAACGTAGATGGGACCGAGCCTAAAATAGAGCCATCTACGTGGAACTGTTACTCGAGATTCGACTACCACATCAGTATTTTCTTGCTATTTAAGGGGAACTAAAATTCATACCCTCGAAAGTTTTATCTCGTAACTACTACCCGGAACTACTATGAAGATTTTGGCTATCAAGTAAATATGATTGCAGCTAAATAATGCCCGCGAAAACTTGATGCATCAAATGAAGTAATTTAAGACAAAATTCATCTTTATTACACGCTTCCACCAGGAAAAAACGGGATCATAATGGTTAATGAAACGTCTTGTACAAAATTATAAGAAATTAAGGGTTTAGATTCGAGGAGGGTTGAGATATGTGGTGAACAGGGAATCCTCTAGGAAAAGGTGCATGTTCTATGACGTTGGAAACTTTGGCGAAATGACCTTTGGTATGTGCTAAAGTCAGGAAGCAATCTATGGTCGATGAGCGGCGGAATAAAAGATCGATGGTTGATGTTGATTTTGCACTTTCAACTAGGGTGGAAAATGAAAAGGGTAAGCCAAAATATGGCCACCAAATACCAATGTAAGATATCCCAAAATGAATGGGATGTTGAAAGAAAGATCAGGTTCAAATTATAGGAATGGCATGATCTACAAAGTTTTGATAGGTCAATGGTTCAGATCAAAACAACGGTAAGATCAGCAGTAGATACGGTTTCCGCTGGAGAAAGAAGTAAGGCATTTAACACATAGTAAAGTTTCTGAAATGACCATTAACTTAATGTTAAAATGAGAAAGAAATCAATGGTCATCCATCAATCGACAAGAAGATCAATAGATCATGTTAAATTTGCATCACCAACCTGCACGAACAAAGGAAATGGTGAGTGGTTGCGAAATCTAAAACCACCCTCTATGTGTCGATACTACGTTATTTCATTGGTTGGAAAGATGTTAAGGGAAACCACCTTTTGTCGTTGCGAAACCACTTTGGGAGGCTATAAAAGGCAAATTACACATGAAATATGACACTGTCTTTTGAAGCTGGATGATTTGGGCATGTCGCATGCTGTTAGAAGACAACATAACAGACCTTTTCTAGCTCAGGTGTTGCAAGGTAGGCCTTCAGAACCGTTACATATATTTCAACGCTTTATTCAATGGAAAGTTAGAGTGAAGTAGAGGTTCAGAGTGGGGAATTTGAAAAGTTAGAGGAAGTTCTAGAAGACAGAGACAGGGATGTATTTGACACAATTATGACTAGAATTGCAGTTAATGAGATAAAATGTAGGTTGGGATATTTGCAGAGGAAGGGAATAGACGTGCATAACATTCATGTGTCTCATTTTATTCATTTTTGTCTAGAACAAACCCTAGGTTTCCTTGACTTCGTTTCCCGGTGTGCCCAAAATTATTCCAAAGCTGAAAGAATAGTCATGGATTCAAAGAGAACAAAAATCCGGTGTCCTATCCATTCCTCAATGATTAAGAAATCGTTAGAAATACCTCCATCTTTTCCCCAAAACCTAGAAGGTTTCACTGAGGAAAATTTGACTAACTTGTATAGACATTCTACCCCTCAAGTAAAACAAGCCTTTTTGTCAAAAAGCCTCAAACCAGAAATTTCAATTGTTAGTACACCTTTTCCATTAGATATTACGTTTTTTTATGAAAATTCACAATTAGTCCTTTCATTAATCAGTCAATTTTTAGAGTTAAAGAATGACCAGGTTTTCACTGAAGTCCAATTGAGTTTACTATTTAGATTGAGTTCATATTCACCTGAGATTGAGACTAGTCAGTGTCTATGTCTTAAATTTGATGAATTCCTGGCTAAGAATATCCATTCTCAGTTGGTGAATTTCAACACTATGAAACACTTTAGGTTCCAATCATACTTGATGAAGATGTTTTTATATTAAAGTGAAGAAAGTCTGCATTTTCCAGAAGCAATTTTTACAAGTGAAATTGAAAACAATATGTTCAATTTCATGAATCTTGTGATGTCAGAGATATATAGAGCAATTTTTGAAGAAATATTGGCTAGAGTTTTGCTAGAGATGAAAGAGTTGTTACAGTTTAGCCCAGAGAAAGTTGTAGGTGATTGGTTCTTGTTGAAACAACACATCATTATTAGGGTCTATGGTTTTATCAGAGAACCATATATTTTACCTGCTTTTTTGACATCAAGGGTCTTTTCTTTAGAGTTCATCAGACAGAAACTGCTTGTTGAGAATGAACATTTTCTGAGTTTCAAAAAATCCTCTGATAACAAATTTCCTTTGAAGGTTGGTCCTTTTATTATAAAAAATAGAAATTCTCTTCCAGTTGTAGAGAAGTTGTTGTAGATGATGAAATTCAAA
Source organism: Larix kaempferi (assembly GCA_027924585.1). NCBI lineage: Eukaryota > Viridiplantae > Streptophyta > Pinopsida > Pinales > Pinaceae > Larix > Larix kaempferi. The sequence goes on along the minus strand of BSBM01000240.1, from coordinate 7,517,778 downwards.
AAGGATTCAACTATTAATTATGATCCACACCACATCATATCACAAAGAAGGAAACTGAATAAAAGTAAAGCTTTTGATCACCAGGAAGTTGAAGGATTAGCTGGGAAAGAAAATCTACCACATTATGAGTCTGATACAGAATTCTCTGATAATTTACAATCAAATCCTTCAGCACTGACAAAATTTTAAACTTTGTTAGTGCCTACTCCTAACAAAATCGAAATTGCTAGTAAAAGAAGTTTTTCTGAGACCTCTGACATGGAAGTGGAAGAGAAAAGAGAAATCAAAAGACTAAAATTGGATCAAGAAAAAGAAATATCTACACTATAAAGTAAGAACGAGAAGAAAAAAGAGAAGTTTCAAGGTCCAGATGTCCAAGTGAATGACTACAAATTTGTTGAAGCAAAGGAAGCTGGTTCCAGTTATAAGTACCGGTCCATAACTAAATTATATATCAAGTATAGTCAGGATAATAAATACGCATCTGAGAAAGCTAATAAGGTGTTCCCTAAAGTTAGAGATATATCAGGTAGATAAGTTTCCTGAACAACTGTCAAGGACCATGCAAAAAATACTTTGAACTTGGCAATAGATTTTGATGAAAAGATTACAGAGATGAAGATCAATTTTCAAAATATACCAATTCTAGACAAAATTCATTTGCATAGACAAACCGGGGAGGTAATCTACACAAATTTAATGAAGGCAACCTTGAAGATTTCAAAACTGCAGTCTATCGTGGATAAGTTGGAAACTCAATTGAAACAGGAAAATACTGGAAACAAAGCTCATTAACAACACATAAAGAAACTACAGGTTGATTTGGTAGAGATAGATGGTGAGCCAAATAAGGGTCAAGCAACTAAAAAACTTTTGAGTGAAAAAGAAAATACAATCCAATTACTGAAAAAGAATCTCAAAATTACAGCAAAATAGTTAATTAAGGGTTCTGAGTTAATAGTTTTAGAAGAAGAAGAAACTCTTTCTCAAGAGTTAAATGATTGCAAAGCAAGGCTGCTCAAATTCACAAAACAAGAAGCAAGCTGGGAGAAGGAAATACTTAGTCTTATAGCTCAAATTGATAGTTTCAAAAATGAACAAGCAGGTGTAGCACAGGAAAAAGAGGGAACAAGACAAGGAGATGAAGAGACAAGCACATAAAATTTAATTCATTCTATGTCCCAAGTCAGCCTCAAAGAGGTATAATTAAAAGAGTTAAAAGAAGAAAATCAGAAATTGAATGAAGAAATCTAGAAGAAAGAGGAAGAGAAAAAGGAATTCAAAAATAAAAATAAAGAATTGCTTGACAAGAATGAAAAGATGATTTCTGAAGTTACAGGGAAGCTCCCTTTGTAGGGTGCCATACACATGATTTGGGATTTGATAATAACTGAAGCTGGAAAATTCAGACCATTTCTGATTTTTATGAAAACTAAAGAAACGGTAGTAAGTGAAAGTACACAGAGTTGTACAATTATGAGGGAAACTCTAGATAAAAATCCAAAGGAAACAACTTAGAACACATCTGACTTTCTTAATAATTTGATAGAATATGATTTAAGGTCATTGGGAATTAAAAATAGAATTGCAGTAATAACTTGGGCTAGAAGAATAACTGGAAAACATCATCATGTTGAAAGTGTCCAAACAAAGGTAAATCAAATGAGACAACAGGTTGATTCTTTCAAAAACTTGTTTACAGATCTATTTTAGAAAGGACTTCCTTCCTTTTGGGATGAAGAGAACAAGTTAATTTCCCAAAAGGAATATAACGCTTTGTTGTTCCAAATCAGAATGGATCATCAAAAGTTTGAAGGAATGAACCACGTTTTGACAGGGAAAGTAATATTGGAGAAGCTCATAGTTGATTTTGAAATTTTAAATCAATTAATGATGATAGGAGCAATTCTACCTCCTATATCTTTTTTGGATCACATGGAGATGAAATTTTTGGTCAAAGAAGTGATGAGTTATGAGATCCCTTCTGCAGAACAATGGAAAACAATTGAAAAGTATGGGAGACTGAAGTATAATAATTTGCACACATAAAGACTCTTGTCCGAACATGAGTTTGTACTGGAGCTGCCTTTGATAAAGAAGACAAAAGAATGCTATATTCTGAAGATTATAAAGATTAAATGTTTGAAAAAATAGTCTAATATGTAATAAGTTAGTTGAGGTTTTCTATTTTTGGAAATGAGTAGTTAGGTTTTGTCTCAAGAAGCCTTTTCATGTATAAATACATGCTTTGCAATGTAATCTAGGTTGGTACCTGTAAAAGAGAGACTTATTTTGTATTGATCATTTTCAAGTATTAATTGAAATTTCTATAGAGTTGAGCACGACCTTCCAAAGCAAAGATTCTTGTGTTTTTTATTTATAGTCTGTATTTTTCTTTTTCTTATGTGAACGTCATCTCTGTTATCTCATTTTCATTATGTTTTCTTTCATGCTTGGATGAGATTGTATTTAGGTTAGAATTTATATTATTATGATTTGATCTATGGGATCCAAGTATTCATAAAACATTTCTTCTAAAGTTGATGTTGGATTCATCTTCAATTGGTGCCCAATGTTAATGGATTGTTTCTTTTTCTTCCATTACCACCTGCAAGCAAGAACTCAACTGTAAAGAAATAACTACCTTGCCTTTGTGAAAAACCATATTGTTTAAACTCTGTTTATATTTAAAATATCCCTAATTTTGAATCCATGCCCAATGGTATTCCTATGTTTCATCCATTTGCAATATTAAATCATATTATTTTGAAATAATTCTGGCCATTGCATTTATTCATTGAGAGAGCCCTCTCAGGTAGGAAAGAAGCCACCTTCCCTCCTAAATATTGGTTTGAAAAGGTTACCTTGGAATTATCCTTCCACAACCAAAGGGGAAATTTTGAGTGCTAACAGAGGGGATGGAGCTATAACATACTGCTACAAATAGTAGATACCACTTCCGTACCAAGGATTTATGGAATTGAAATCCACATACAAACACTCAAGCCCTGAGTTTAACACTTGAAAATAAATAATGAAAGAAAAATTGTAGGGGAGATAAAGATCTACATTGAATCCCTACATATCAATCTCTAATTCCTAACTCATGTATATGTTTATTTATTTCAACCCCAAAACACCAAAAGATTGTTTTCTGCTCATGAATTTTTGTAATTTTGTAGCTTAATGATCAAGCTTGGTAGCATCTACATCGTCTACCTAAGTTTATCTCTACCAATCTAACACCCATTTTTCCATTCATTACAATTTCTTCTTATGGTTGCTTCTTGTGTCTGTTTTTAGGTGAGGACAAAGGAGGTGAAGGGATGAAATATGAGGAATGGATGAATTAATGGAATCATGTTTTTGGTGGCATTTCAAAAGACAATTACATAGGTATTGACTTTACTTAATTACAGGTAGAGGAGCCAAGAAATTGACTTGAGTGGGGAAGAGGAGCCAAGAAACATATATGGATATTAGCACTGATGTTGAAGTTAGTGATATAGATTCCATCGATAGAGTATTTGGGGATTCTCGGCTAGAATACCAAATACAAAATGCTACATGCAATGGCCATTATGACGATTCTATATATTTTGATGTAAGCCCTGCTTTGTACTTTTGAATCTTTAACTTACTGGATCCCAAAGTCTAGGTGTATGGACATAATGTGGAGCTCAAAAGTATCTTTCAAGATAGATCTTTCCAAGTTTATTATATAGTCATTGATATTGCTTATACATGTCTTGAATATATCCAATAAAATAAAAGAGATTTTATCAAAGAATTCCTTTGAATTGTTCCAAACTCATGACAAGTTCTTGGCATGCTTCATCGTAGGGTAACAAAAGATTCCCACCAACAAAGAGTAATACGATGCAGACTTTTCCAAAGTATTTATTTGAGTTTATTCCAACTTATGACAAGCTCTTGACATGCTTCACAGTAGTGCTACACAAGCTACCAAAACAAAAGATCTTGGTTGTGTAAAAGATGCCATGGTAAGATAAAGAATGTTGTGCTTAACTGACTTGCTGGCGAGGTAAAACTTAGCTCTATTTGGAAACAAAATGGAAGTCAAAACTAACTAAGAAAAGGACAGGGATGCAAAACTAGGCTAATACAATATTGTAGACTACAAGAGCTCTGAACACTATTGCTAACGTAAGTGCCAAACTTGTGAGGCATAAGGTAGGAAAAATGTTATCTCCAGGTGAAAAAACGTATACTTACTATTCACAATAGTAGTGGATATCTCCAAGTTGTCTCATCTAGTAACTAGTAGAGTACATGGCCCCAATTAAAGCATAAAATCATCGATAAAAGTATGGACCTCTCCAAAAAAAAATGCAAGATCTTCATAGTGATTGCTCAAGCCCCATGGAACTTATAAGATCCACATTATAAGCATTTTCCTTATTTCAATTCTAGACTAGCCAAAATAAAACTACATAAACCAGCCAAAAAAAATAAGGATTCATCCTACACAATTGGATGATGAAAATGACACCTAATCACCATGTTATAATGCTTCATTTACTGAAAGTAAAATTGAAAGGTGATGCATCCAAAATACACTGCATAATCCACATGTAAATGCCCACTGCACGAAGCAACAACTATTCATATTTCTAATCTGATAAATAAAACATTTCCAAACAAATGTCATACATCCCTCTCATCCAAACATTCTCACAAGAGAAACAAAATAGGTTAATATTGGATTCATAAAAGAACACATACAACAAAATAATTTAATATTGGATTCATAAAAGAACACATACAACAAAATGAGTTAATATTTGATTCATAAAAGAACACATACAACAAAATAAGTTAATATTGTATTCATAAAAGAACACATACAACAAAATGAGTTAATATTGGATTCATAAAAGAACACATACAACAAAATAGTGCAAATTGATCATGTTAAAGTTACATTATATATATATTCATCTGATAAATTTCATAAGGTTTGTCAGCCGAACTGAAGAGCTGGATAAATGTTGACTCAAACCTAGTCGACAGGGGTTCCCAATACTATCGACAAACAATCCACTGCAATCTCCCTGAGCACCGGCCCGGACAGGTTTTACCCCGTCCAGCAACACCCACGGAGCAGATGAGGTCTCACTCGAGATGTTCAAGGGAGAGTCGACAGAACCATGTTTCTGCCGAATGAAGGAGGATGTTTTGCCGAAACAATCACTTAACTTATCGCGACATTCAAAGATAGATCTATGCATTCAAATTTAACATCATTCATATTCATCGCATCATTCAACAAGATCTTTCATCGCAACAAGTATAATCTTAAAGCATTAGTTGCATCAAGAAAACATAACATCATTCATAAATCGCAACATGCATTACAATACGTGACAAAAGATACACAGGGGATTTCACCAAACATTTTTGTCATGTCCTATTACTTCTGCAAAACCCTGATACAATATCTCTACAAAAACATAGATCTCATAGACGCACCTCAAGATCAGATTTCACTTTCATATTCAACTTCGATTCTAGATTCGGTATCTAACACATATGGCTCTAGGACTATAAATAGGCTTCCGCCTTTACATTGCTTGTCCACTTACTAACAACCTCCTAACTGAAACTTTGAGCATATGACCTAAAATCTAACTGACGCAGTCCAAATGACCCAAAAACCCGCATACTGTGGTACAAATGACCCAAAATTACATAACATATAGTCCAAATGACCCAAAACCCACATTATGCGGTACATTTGACTCAAAAATACATAAAATAGAGTTCTTTGCACCCAGGTTTCCGCCTTCTACGACATCTTCTGACTTGTCGCAACATCCAAGATGCTGTGATGCTACCTTACCAAACTGCCTGCCAACAGCCCCCCAACACAATCTTGTGGCTCGCCCCTGAGCCACGTCCGCAATACATAGTGTACTCTGTGGTCTTGACTCTGAAATCCTCGTACTGCTGCTCAACTATCGTCACCTATTCCTTTGCTGCTGTAGCCACCTCCTGACTATCGATGACATCCTGGGTAGATGGGTGCTCAGTAAGCTTCGCTGCCACTTGGTGATGACGTTCCTACACTACCTGGAGAACTTCACCAGATTTTGTCATGAACTGTCCACCAACTTCCTGGAACTCCTTCAGCTGCGCAGTGTGCTTCTTCTGTCTGTCGTCAGCCTTGGTGATGCGCTGCTGCAGCTCTTTTAAGTCCACAGACTTGGAAACTTTCTCCATGGGTGGCATCATGCACATTGCCGCCTTTAGTGTTGCCAACTACCCCTCCGCTTCTTGCCGATATCTGATCAATTGTTCAACATGCTCGTATTGAACAATTCAGCCCCAAAATTGCACAATTTCGGCTGTGATCTTCATAGCTGCTGCTTCCAGCTCTGTCATCTGCATTGCTATCTCCTGAATAGCCTGTTTGTGGTCATCCACTTCTACTTGAGGTGTGTCAGGATTCATCAAAGCTTTTAACTCCTGATTATCTTGCTGCAACTGGACAATGACAGCCCCCAGTCGCTGCACACGTTGAAGCACATCCAACCCTTCAATGGGATCGGGTACATGGTGATAAGCCTCCGCAACGGCCATCTCTACTCGCACACTTTCATCCCACATGTGGGCCTTCTCCGTAATGAGGTGGTCACGGGGAGTTCACTCAATGAACTTGTTGCATAGCACGATCGTTCGCGTGATATTAAAGAATACCCCTAATTTCACTAAATATTGGAAAATGCATCCTAAAATTGTATTGTTGAACCCCCCTCCCAATATGCCTTTCCAATTAAGAAAACCCCTAGTTTCACTAGATATTGTAGGTATCCATTTTTATCAACCCATTTTTAACACCCCCTTTATATCATATTATCAAGTTGTAACAAACAGGAGCCCTACCACATCTTAGTATAAGCAAACACGATGCTAAATAAAATAATAGTATAATTCTAACAATGATCCCACTAGGATCGCAGGGGTGACCGATCAATTTGTAGCATTGGAGAGTGGAACACCCAAAGAAATAAAGTACCGGGGAAGGCAAAATGCATAAAACAAAACCTAGTCAAGGGATCAACATATTAACAAAGAATGTAAAAGACTGATAGTCCAATTGTTAGTGCAATGCTTAGAAAATATGATAATTGCAAATGTTTCACACCACAACCTACCAATCTACCAATTTTATATCATGTAATACAAATATAGCCATAGATAACTCATGTTTTCTATATGCTTAATAAATTAATCTCCATAAAAATGCAAAATTGAAACCCTTTTGTGGAAGGATGCCCCTACCTTCCTATAAAAAAAACATCATTGTCGATGTTTGAACCCAAATGAACATAGAAAAATTCCTTTTACTTTTCAATAACACCATATGATCATGTGCATAGCTTGGATTTGGGTCATTCACAAGATCCAATGAATTGCCTCCACTTCATCTACATTTATTCTTGCAATCACGGGAATTAACAACATTTAGTTACCTTTTCTTGGGTTATATCTAGATAGGGGAAAATATCCATTGTTAGGTTTCAAGCATGCAATAGTTATAAAGATACACAAATAGTGAAACTTATATGATACCATTTCATGGTAACGATAACACATAGGGTATCTAAATAAGGATTTAGATTTTTACCTATGTTCATGTTAATTCCAATATAATATTAAAATAGATGCCTTCCATATAAGAATTGAAATTACAATTATGAATGTGCCAAATATAACTCAATCTAACAACTATTCCTAACTGGAAATGTGAAAAAATTAAAGAAGAATGCAAAAAGTTGAAATAAATAATTAGTCAAGAAACATTGATCAAACTTTTCTTGGTTCCAGTGAGCCAAGAAAGATTGATCTTAAATTACAAAACAGTTTCTCTTAAAATGCCAGCATAGCAATTAATTCATCAAATTACAAAAGTAAAATACTTCATCCCCGCACATAAAACTATAGTTTAAATACTTATCCATTATTCTTACCTTACTAATTATTTATGAATTGTAACAGTTGTTTTAGACCATCTAGCATCTTGAATATTTCATAATATTTCTTTCTTCGATATCTTTGAATTTTCTTTTCAACAGTTATAAAAATAAATATGTTCCTTTCCGAGAGTCATTATAAGCTTTGAAAGTAGAGTTACAGTATTTACTTGCAAAGACATTGCAAAACAGTATTATATAAATCTTAGTATTTATTTTTATTTCATAAAATTTTCTAGTATTTGTTTTCTATCACTTTTTAAACCAAAGGTGAAGTTTGAATCCTTGTTCAAATCCCATTATTCTTACAATTTCACTTCAAAACCCTAGGTTGACTCTCGACTTTTCATTACAACTGTTTTAAACATTATTGATAGAAGACACACAGGCAGTGCTTGAGCTTCAAAACCCAGATCTTCTACATATCAAACCGAGCAAGAAGTAATTCAAGTTATGCTCACACAGGAACAAGGTTTCAACCCTGTAAATACTTTTTTTTTTTTACATTGTAATTTCGTTTACGACTTTGGAAACAATACTTTGTCACTAAAACTTTAAGGCCTATTTATTAAATTACTTTTCTGACAGTTCAAATCGAAATCTTCAAAACCTCCATTCTTATTTATTTCCAGAATCTAACTACAGAAGTTCATTTCTTTAGATTGAGCGTCAAACTACAGTATTCGCAACAACTTTAACAGTACAGAATACAAAAAAAAGAACAACGCAACATTTCCTTTCTTCTGTAACTAAAAACCAGTATTATAATACTAAGTCAAATGACTTTCAATCCTTTAAAGCGAAGCTTGCAAGCTGTACTATGGCCAAGATGCCATTGTAAAATATTTTCAGTTTACAATGCAGGCTTGAAGCCTCGGCAACACAAAAACTCAGTCTAAACATTATCATTGCTTACGGATTAACCTAACTCTTTTATTGAGCATAACGTTTTAACTTCCGACGAGTCCAGGGTTATGGATGAACCCGAGACTTACCAGGACGGCGGAGTCCTCGACGTTCATTTTTCCAGCAAGCTTGGATGTTAGACCTTCGATTGACCCTGCAAGTGAACCATACATCTAAATAAATTAGAATGAATCAAAATAAAGGATTTATGAAAACTCAAATTTCAATGATGGAACATAGAGACGTATTACCTTGAGTGGAAAGGCCAAAGATCCAACCCCAGCACTGTAAAAATAGACTTTCACCCTGAAATAGAAACCACACCAAGGTCGTGGTATCAACTACTGAGCATTCACTTACAGGTCTACAAAACACCATTAAAATAACGCAGAGGTCGCGGGTTCCAAACTCCAAGCAAACTTGCTAACCCTAAGTTTTAGCAGTGTGTCGACCTCACACTCTAACTCCAAAACGTGAAAGTGAAGACTGAGAAACCCTCCAGCATTACTTACAACGAGAATTTAGGGTTTATCATTCAACGACCCAGATCTATTGTGATCAACGAGCGAGAAGGTAACAGCCTGATGCTTTGAGAATCGGGCAACCATAACATAAATACCTCATTTATTGTAACAGCTACGACAATGCCAATGTTGCATGCCAAGGAGTCAATCCCATGTACAGTTCGAAGGAGAGCTGCTTGTTCACTACGCATAGTTCGATTTCGTGAGTCACATTTTAACCAGGCTTCACGTGGTTTGACAACGTGGATAGACAGCATTACACTCCACTAAAGAGATGGTTCAGAACCATTAATGTTTGGACGAGACACCATCAACCTGTGAGATCGATGCAGCAGCGACATTAATAACCGTCACTTCCTTACCAGTGTCGTATTTAATGCTTGGTGTAATGTCATTCATTATCAATACATAGAGTAAGGTCAGGATTGCATTGTATATCGCTTCATCGCTATGGTATTAACCATCGAATACATGATTACATAAATCAAAAGTTTGTATTGGTAATAATCGCATGCATATAAGATTTAGATAGTTAGAACTTAGGTTAGAAAATAGTATCGGTACATTGTAATATTATTACAATAAACCGTATAAAAGTTGTTTATTATAATAATGCACCAATATCACATTAGAATGGTTCACCCTATAGTTAAAAAGGGTCCACACTTATATTGTATTATGTTCTTAAATAAAATATGATTTTGACTTTATAAATATCAAGACTATATCCATATATATATAAATTATAAATGTAGAAAGTAGAAGCTACCATAGTTATCTTAAATAAAATACCAAGCATTGAAATAGTAAGTGAAACTTGATGTTATAATAAAGGAATAAAGTTCAAATTGAATTTGTCCATCAATCGTTTCACCTGGTAGTAAAAGGTTTCATGAATTGGAAAATATTGGCAGAATCATATTAGCAATTCATTCTTCAAATCTAGTAATTAATCTTAAGATTTTTAAGCATAGATATTTCTACCAAGATAATGTACTTTTGAACCCTGTTTAAATATTATTAACTTCTGCAACTTGTATTTTTTTTCGAAATAATACATTTAGAACTTGGATAGAATTCCATACCTGAAACAAGGAGGTACTTATAATTTCTTTAACCAAATAAGACGACTAATTGGAAAATATAAATACTCTTAAACATTGTTTTGTCATTGTTATCCTTACCTGCGAATATTCGCAAGAAGGACAAGTACAAATGCTTTAGCTAATGAGCTAAGTAAGTCTCAGGGCACCTCGCAGGAACCCTTTCATCACTATCCTGAAATTAAAACTGTCAGTACCTTGTCAAGGATAACTCCGTCTTATATTGTTTTGAAATTTCAGTTATTACAACTACAAACAAATTAGTGTCGTAATCATTTTTATGGAGGTAAGACACATCACTGTCTTAAAGCATCATTAGTTAAAAGGACATAGTAGTTAAATTGTTATATACATTAATGAATTTATTATTTAATACTGCCTTAACAAGCATTTATTACTTCCGCAATCACAATTTTAACATTTAATGCTGGTATAATTTTTTAAAATTTTTTTATGAAATTATCCGGATGTTACATTGCTCAAGGACAATAATCCAAAGAGACTTCCATCGATATTATCATTGGTACACTATTATCAAATTTATTCAAAACTTAGGATCATAAGCAATATCAAATAAAAATGGAAGGTCCTTAAGTCTTAGGTGGGTATGAATTGAGCCCGTGATTTGGACGTATGAATCCATCCCACGATTTGGAGGTTATTCTTCAACACTCCCAAATAAAATAACCCCCAATATTTATATTACTATGTCAAATAAAAAAAACCTCTTGACCCCTTAATACGGGGCAATATATTTTTGAGGTTTTTAAGAGTATTCAACCCCCCAATATGAATGGACGTGATATGATATTGCCTCACTAGTGAACCCCCCGTGGAGGTGGTCCTGTTCTTTTTTCAGTTCTTTGATCTCTCGAGCCTTCTTAGCTCGTTCTTTCTTAATGTCCTCTTCTAGCTTGTCCACGGCCTTTCGCGTTGTAGTATCCATTCTTGTTAACTCTACAATTGCTTCCTTCGTAGTTGCCTCACTCTCCTGCAACTGCAGACACTTATCACTAATCTCACGCATTTTGTTCGCCATTTCCTGGCTTGCAACCGTCTGCACAGTTGTCAACCCTTGTGCTAGCAATGCATTAACATTTATGGTCACTTTATTTAACTACTACAACAAGGCATTCAAAGCCTCATTATCAGTCACAATCGTAGTCGGGGGAATATCCACATTCTTGACCCACAGCTTAGTGCTGATTGTGCCAACTAGCTGTGCCAATGCTTCTTCGGGTGCCTTCCTCGAAACCATGTCGCACAAGGAGTCCATACGAGTAGTGAGTGCATGGAAACCTTCATCTATCTTCACCGTCATCTTTTGATCCGTTTCAGTGGAGGCATCAGTGATTGCTTTTATTAGTCAAACCAACTGCGCTTTCGACGATAGGGGCAGCTCACTGATTGTCGCAGGGTCCTGGTGCTGTTTTGTTATGTTTTCTTCAAGGGCCCAGTCACTGTCATCATCTATCAGTGTCTTTACTGATTCTTTATCTGAGTCATGATGACTCTGCTGGTCCTGCACTGATAGGCGATCATTTGGGCGTTTCGTCGGTTCTCCAGCCTCAATCTCCGCCAACCCCATGGTTTGGCACCATTCCGGCTGCCAATCATTCACAATGGCATCCACCACTTCTGTCGTCACCTTGTAAGGGGTCAATAACCATTGCTTACCTGGGTCCCATCTGGCTTACACATAAATGGCATGTGGCCAATTCATGAACACCATAATTGGTTTGAACTTTGTCTCTGTCTCCTTAGACAGCGGAGGCACTTGTACTGCGGCATCAGAAAGCATCTCCCAATAAATCCAGAATTGCAATGCGTAGTCCCATAGTCGCTCTTGTTCACGGAACCACAAAAAATTTTGATATCACGCTCCCCGACGCTCTTTCACAGCCTCAACCTCCATACCTTGATAGGTGCTGGGTTCCTTCCAGGAAACAAATGCGATCAAAATTACCAGCCAATTGTATGTGAAGGAGCCCTTACTATCTTGGACAGTGGCGGCATCCTTGGCCAACTGGTTCAGCAGAAACAATGACAAATTCATCTGGACGCCCTCCGCGCATTGCACCGCGCATGCTACGATCCTCGAATTGCACTGATTAGGCTGACCGCCCAGAGCCACCTTGTAGGACAATATCTTGGTGCCGGTGAGAATCGCCTTATCGTTGATACTACTGGTGCGATAGCCCTGGCCATCTCGTTCCAACCCATAGCGATCAACCAACTGCTTCGCTTGCTTTTTGTCGTTCTCCTTCCCTCGAAAGTATTGCGACAGGTCTACCCCATCTTTGGGCAACCCATTAATAGTCACAATCACGTCGACAGTGACCGGAATCTCTTTGTCCATCCATAATGAACCACCATGGAAACAGGCCAGCAACTACTTCATGAAAGCGTTAACTTGCGGCAATCGCCTGAAATGCGGCATGTTAATGAGGCCCAATAAGCCAACCTATTCAACCCCCATGCCCAGTCTTGCGGAATCGACGTCCCTGTGATTTGTGACTCTTGCACATAGGGGTCCGATGTGATTTATGGATAGGCCACCATGTCATGACCATCGTACTTCAGGTGCATCAACATCAGCACAATATCAGTGGAGCAATCCATTCCAACAAGGAGCGCTGGCATCTTCGCCGAAAACTTCTGATTCTTGTTCACCTGATGGAGTGGTGCACCTGGTCGACTAGGAGGAACATACCCAAGGATGTCAGCAGCAGACAATCCCTCCCATGCAGTGGACTCGTCAATTCACTGACTAGATTGTTCTGCCTGCACTTGAACCTCTTCCATCCCCGCGGTAAATGACCTAAGTTGCCTCTTGCTTTGCGGCGACTCAGAATGATGACCGCCTCGACACTTCTTAGCGATAACTGATGCTCTGACCGGCATATTGGAAACTTCCTCCTCAAGATTCACTTCGTCCTCCACAACATCAATAGGATTGAAGGGAGACTCTACTTTGCTAGAGATCTCGACCGTCTCCAGCTCTCCTAGCATCCCTAACTCAACTCGTTGAACTCCAAGGGATGGCGCAGCATAACTCACAATCTTAACTTGGCGCACAACACCTGTACTCTGCAAGTTCAACTGAACCTTGCCCGACTCACAACTGCACTCACTAGGCAACAATGACACTCTGAACGCTTCACAATCACACTTAACAACTGAATTCTCGTGGTGCCTTCCGACCAGCTTCGAACCGTTCTTATAGCATCCAACCCGATCCTTCGTAATCATCACTAAATCCTACATTAAATCGGCCGAAATTCTATATTAATGACTCAAATCCACCGTCGATCCTGTCAACCGATCGGACGGATCCACCATTAATTCCCATCATTCGAACAAGCACCATAACTGTCTTAAATTTTGGCATTTATTGTTGATTTGACCCGGTCGCGACCCTACCACTGTCGCGGACCGCTCCTAGCTTGTGGCACAAGCCTCCCTGCTTGTGCATTCTGTTCCTATTGATGCAACCTGCCACTGAACAACCTACATTATTCCGTCCAACTGCTGCAACTGTACCGCGCCTCTGGAGGTGATGCTACTGATGCGATATGGACCAAGCCAATGCATTTGCAGTTTTACTGGATGTTTCATAAACTTACTGTCATACAGCAACACCAAGTCATCATGCTGAAACTGTTTGTTTTTGATGTGGCGATCGTGCCAAGCCTTCTGGAAATCCTTCTCCACACCCTGGTGGAATCTGGAAATAAAGCAATCTTCCTCTAGCTGTACTAACTGTGCTAGGCGTTCTTCTAATGCCACTGCAACATCCATACCCATCGTTGTCGCTATGCGTAGAATAGGAACAATGTACTCCATTGGCATAATTGCTTCTTGGACATACACCAACTTGAATGGTGTCTATCCCGTCAACCTTTTACACATGGTGCAATATGCCCACAATACTGCTGGGATTTTCAAATCCTTGTCATCGCGATTCGCATTGCACACCTTTGTCAGCGCATGCTCCAATATCTTGTTGAAAGATTCCAACGTGCCATTTTCCTGTGGAAGATATGGCATACTCTTCTTATGCTATATCTGTAGTTCCTTTGTCAATACGTTGATGGTGCGATTGAGAAAGTGGCTGCCTTGATCACTCAGCAATATCTTGGGGCAGCTGAAGCGAGTGACAATGTTGTCAAACAAAAACTGTGCAGCCGTTGTTGCGGAACAATCAACGACTGGTGCAGCTTCCGCCCATCTTGTCAAATAATCTATCGCCGTAATGATGTATCTGGAACCAGTGCACTTCCCTGGTGGATTGATTGGTCCCACAAAATCCACTTCCCATTTGAAGAATGGCTATAGTGTTAGCTGAGGCATCAGTGGCATCTCTTCCCTCCTGGATGGCTTCCCGGTTCTCTGACAAACATCGCAGGACCGTACATAGTCTGTCGCATCATTATGCAGGGTGGGCCACCAGAGCCCCGCATGAAGCACCTTCCTGGTAGTCACCTGACCGCCGTAGTGCCCTCCAGCTACTTCTCCATGTGCTTCTGCCAATATTTGTTGATGTTTATGTAACTTCGGAATGTATTTCACCTATTTATTTGATCCATGTATATTGTACTCCTATAGAGATGTGTTATTCCTATATAAGGAAGTGTCATCATTTGTATTGACAAGTGTCGTAACTTGCCGATGGGTTATTAGACAACCATGTGTGGGGTCGGCCCTGATTAAGTTAACCATTGGTTATTAGGCTAAGCTAGACAAGTCGGCCCCACTGGTTTATTGGGCAAGATAGGACAAGTATAAATAGAGATTGGGAGATCTCTATTTCGTTTTATTCACTTACTCACTTATCTATCACTTAGAAAGTGGCGCACATGTGAGGAGGAGGATCAGCTGCTAGGAGAAGACTATCTCTCGTACTTTGGTTGTATCATTGCTCTTTCCATCTTTGAGGAAGTTGTGGGGTTTTTCACCTTTATGGTTTTCCCCAGTGAAACTCTGTGTGTCTATTGTCTCATGTGATTGCTTGGTGTAATTGATATGCATTGTTATACATGATATGCTGTACATGTTATTCTCTCAGTAAAGATCCTAGAGTATATTGAATTAATGCTAAAAAATTAACATGGTATTAGAGCTTCCCTGAGAAGAAGACATTGTGCAGTGGCAGAAACTAGGGTTTCTTGTTTATTGGGTTTCTCTCCACAGATTTTGGAAAAGTAATATGATAGATTGACTCTCCTCAGCAAGGTGAATCTTTCTGTCCAATTAGAATTCAATTATGAACACTTTCAGTTTTGGCCCTAAATATTGGGGTTTCCAAAAAAATAGGAATTTCTAAAATCTGAAGACATAGCTGGAAGCTCCTTGGAAATATCGAAGTTTAGAGCTTTGGATCGAGATTTTTGGCTGGATAAATCTCCGAGAAACTCAAACCCTAATTCAGGGTCCTCCCTAGTGAATCTGGGAAGACTAAAAGGCATTTCTGAAGGGTGAAACTTTGCAGAACTCAAATTCTGAGTATACCAAGACGATCAACTCATCAAGGCACATCTTTCTATCCTTTCAGAAAGTTGAAATTCACATTTTGAATTTTTAAGGTTTCTCTGACAAACCCTAATCCGGGACCAGATCCAGTTTTCAGCAAATCAAGTGGTAAGACCTAAATATTTTCTATTTCCATTTGAAGTACTCTTTAAAGATGTCTCACTACACCAAGCTTGAGGATAAGCTTGAAGGGGATGATAACTTCCGAGCATGGAAGTATAGGATTGGGTTAATCCTGGAAGAAAATGAGTTGGACACTTGTATAAGTGAAGAGGTCCCTGTCCCAGAGGGAGAAGAGGCTAAGGCTCTTCACAATAAGAACTTGGTCAAGGCAAAGAGGATCATTGTTGATTCTATCAAGGACCATCTCATTCCACATTGGTCATCTCTAAAGACACCCAAGGCAATGTTTGACTCTTTGACCAAGCTATTTGAAGGGAAGAACATAAATCAGAAGATGACTCTGCAGAATCAATTGAAAGGGGTAAAGCTTCATAATGGAGAGACCATTCAATCCTATTTCTCCAAGGTCTCTCAGATCAAGGAACAAATTGAAGCTATGGATGAAATGGTGGAGAATGGTGAAATTGTCATGACCACTCTGAATGGCCTACCTAGGTCATGGGATTCCTTTATTCAAGGAATTTGTGTAAGAAGGAAGTTGATCTCGTTTAGTAGACTGTGGGAGGAATGTTCACAAGAAGAGGCTAGGATTGTAGCCTGAGAAGACAAGATGGGAAATGAAGATCAAACTCTCGCAGCTCACACCAAAAGAAGCAAGCCTAAGAAGGAGAACTCTCAACACAAGAGATCCACTCACTATCATCAAAAGAATAAGAAGGATCTAAGATGCTTCACATGTAATGAGAAGGGTCACTTTGCTGCAGATTGTCCAAGGAACAAAAGGGACAACAACAACAACAAATTCAACAAGAAGAAGAAGAATGACAAAAGGAAATATCATGCTCATGCTGCCAAGGATGATGAATCCCCTAGGAAGAAGGTTAGAGCAGAAAGTGATGACTCATCAAGCGAAGATGAATATGTTCTAATCTATGCTCTCACAGGTACTATCTCCCATGGTTGTAATGATTGGCTTATTGATAGTGAGGCTTCCAACCACATGACTGGGTTTAAAGAATCTTTTCTAAATCTATCTGAACATGAGTCACCCCATAAGGTGAAACTTGGGGATAACTATCAATACCCTATCAAGGGAAGTGATGAAGTATCCTACAACCTAGACTCTGGGAAGTCTTTGAAGATGAAAGATGTTTTGTATGTAGATGGGCTTAAGAAAAACTTACTCTCCATATCTGCATTGGATGGAAAAGGCATGTGGGTTGCATTTGTAGATGGCCAAGTCCTAATGTGGTCAAAAGGTAAAACTATAGATGATGCAGTGGTGATTGGAGAGCAAGAGGGAGGATTGTATAAATTAAAGGGACAACCTGAACATGCCATGGTACATGAATCCATTGAGCCAAGTGAACTTTGGAATAGAAGGTTTGCTCATGTGCGCTATAGAGCACTACCAATTGCAAGCAAAGTTGTAGAGGGTCTTCCTGAAATCAAGACAAAGCATGAAGGTGTTTGCAAAGGATGTGCAAAAGGAAAGAACATAAAGAAAGAATTTCCAAGTAGTGAAAGCAAGGCAAAAGGAATCTTGGAAATCATCCACTCTGATGTATGCATCCCGACGTCATCCACTTCTCTGAGTGGGTATGTTTACTATGTCTCTTTCATTGATGACTTCTCCAGGAAGACTTGGGTTTACTTCTTGAAGAATAAGGATGAAGTGTTTGATAAGTTCAAGGAATTCAAATCCTTGATGGAAAATCAAACTGATAAGAAGATCAACACCTTCCGATCCAACAATGGCAGAGAATTCACTTCAGGAGATTTCAAGAAGTTATGCAATGATTCAGGGATTAAGAGGGGGTTGACTGCTCCTTACAATCCACAATAGAATGGAGTTGCAGAAAGGAAGAATTGAATAATCATGGAAGCAGCACGGGCGATGTTGCATGACCAGGATCTGCCTATGCATCTATGGGCAGAAGCAGCCAGCACAACTGTATATGTGCAGAACAGAACACCACATAAGATATTGGACAACAAGACACCAGAAAAGGTTTTCTCTAGTAAGAAACTTGAAGTCAGCCATCTCAGAATATTTGGTTGTCCAGTATACACTCATGTCCCAAAGGAAAAGAGGACCAAGCTAGATCCTTTAGGAAATAAGGGTATCTTTGTGGGTTACAGTGAAAGCTCGAAGGCTTATAGAATATACTTTCTAGGGTTCAAGAAGATTGATGTCAGCAAGGATGTAACATTTGATGAAAACTCAGCATTCATCAAATCAAGGAAGACACCTATTGAAGATCATGAAGAACCAAAGGAAACCAGATTTCAAGACATTACCATGACTGAAGAAATTCCAGATGTTGATCGTGAAATTGAAGATCCACAAGAACCTGTAGATCCACCTCGTGAGAAGGACTCTCACAAGAGGAAACCTGCATGGGCTAGAGAGCTCATTGAAGATGCAGAAAGATATGGCATTTCAGAAGAAGAACATAGAGCAAAGAAGAGAACTAGATCACATACCAGCTATGTTGCTTTACTCTATGATATTATGAACAAAGAACCTTCCAGTTATGAAGAGGCAGAGGAAAAGAAAGAATGGAAGGATGCCATGGTCGAGGAATATCAATCGATCATGAAGAATGATGTTTGGGATGTGGTCCTAAGACCTAATGGGAAGTCTGTTGTGACTTCCAAATGGATCTACAAGATCAAGCATGCTGCATATGGCAGCATAGAGAAATACAAAGCGAGATTTGTAGCTCGTGGCTTCTCCTGGAAAGAAGGAATCGACTATGAAGAAACTTTTGCTCCTGTAGCCAGATACACTTCCATTAGATCAGTACTTGATCTGGCTGTAGTGATGAAATGGAAGATACGCTAGATGGATGTCAAGACTACTTTCTTGAATGGTGTAGTTGAGGAGGAAGTATATGTGGAGCAGCCACTTGGTTTCGAGACACATGACATGAAGTCATATGTTTACAGGTTGAAGAAAGCCTTATATGGCTTGAAGCAAGCTCCTAGGACTTGGTATGGTAGGATAGACAACTTTCTATCCAGTTTGGGCTTTACCAAGAGTAAAGCCAATTCCAACCTTTACTACAAGGTTGAGGAAGGCAATCCTGTGATACTACTGTTGTATGTAGATGATCTATTTGTAACAGGTAATGATAGCTTGATTGCCGATAACAAGAGGAAGCTTGCAGCCAAGTTCGAGATGAAGGACTTGGGGATGTTGCACTATTTTCTAGCCATGGAGGTGTGGTAGAGTACAGATGGAATCTTCCTTGGACAAGGGAAGTATGCAGTGGAGATCCTGAAGAGGTTCGAGATGATGGACTGTAAGGCCATGGCCACAGCTATGGCATCGAACCTAAAACTTCTGTGTGATGCTTCATTTGATCCGGTTGATGTCACAGTGTATCGTCAGATGATTGGGTCCTTGATGTACCTGACGAACACGAGACCAGATATTTGCTTTGCGGTGAACACATTGAGCCAATTCCTGACGGATCCTAGAGTTGTTCACCTGGTTGCTGTAAGGCATATTCTAAGGTACCTGAAGGGTACAGTTGATTATGGGCTCAAGTATGATGCGAATCAAAAGTTTAACCTAGAAGGTTATGTTGATTTGGACTGGGTGGGCAGTGTTGCAGATAGGAAGAGCACATCTGGGTGCTGCTTCAGTATGGGATCAAGTGTGATCTCTTGGTTTAGCAGGAAGCAGTCCTATGTAGCACTGAGTACAACCGAAGCAGAGTATGTTGCAGCTTGTTCGGCTAGTTTTGAGGCAGTACAGCTCCGGAAGCTACTGTCTGAATTATTTGATCTCCCGTTGGATGCTACTGGTATCTTTTGTGAAAACCAAAGTTGTGTGAAGCTGTCTGAGAACCCGTTGTTCCACAATAGGTCGAAGCACATTGAGATCAAATATCACTATATTAGGGATATGGTGCAAAGAGGAGCAGTGAATCTCATGTATGTTGCGACGGATGAGCAGGTTGTGGATGTGCTGATGAAACCACTAGCAAGACTGGAGTTTGAGTACTTCAGAGAGAGGCTTGGTGTTCTTCAGGTTGATGACACTTCAAGGAAGAAGTGATGGACACATTTACTGGAGCCATTCCAAGCATGGTGATAGGAGGATCCTTCCCATGGCTGTGGATATAAGCGCTAGATGAGGAGCATCAGGACGATGTTTTAGTTTCTGCTCTGTATGATTAGTTGGATCATTTATATATGTATGTATGCATCATGTTGGATGCTAGAGATGATCAGTTGGATCATTTATATGTATGTATGTATGCATCATGTTGGATGGTGGATATGATCAGTTGGATCATTTATATGTATGTATGTATACATCATGTTGGATGTTGGATATGATCAGTTGGATCATTTATATGTATGTATGTATGCATCATGTTGGATGCTAGATATGATTAGTTGGATCATGTGTATGTATATGTAGATGTATCAGGAGGATACATTGTATGATCAGGTAGATCATGTATGATGATATGTATCAAGCAGATATTGTGTATGCATTAGATGGATGCATTGTATGATTAGGATGATCATAGATGATGAGCTTCAGGATGTTTCTCCAGATGACATGCATCAGGACGATGCAGTGATGATGATCAGGATGAACATGTGTACATTAGGATGATGTATGATGAGTATCAGGATGATACTCTGTGGCCGTGGAACAGGTTGTGCAGATGAGCATGTAAGTTGACCTGGGAGATCCTATAGGTCAGAGCTATGTGCCTGTAATAACCTGGGGTGCTCTTTCGAGGCATTGCTCTGAGAGGACATATAATAGCACCCTAGGAGATCCTATAGGTCAGAGTTGTGTTCCCGTAACAGCATGGGATGCTCTTTCGAGGTTTTGTCCTATGGCATATAATAGCACCCTCGGAGATCCTATAGGTCAGAGCTGTGTGCCCGAAATAGCCTGGGATGCTCTTATGAGGTTTTTCCATGACCACATATAATAGCGCCCTGGGAGATCCCATAGGTCGGAGCTATGTGCCCATAATAGCCTGGGATGCTCTTGCGAGGTTTTGTGGTGGGGTCACATGTAATCTGTCCCTGGGAGATCCTATAGGTCGGAGCTATGTGCCCATAACAGCCTGGGATGCTCTTACGAGGTTTTGTGACGCGCATAATAAGTCCTAAGAATTCCATAGTATGGCTAGTGATGATGAAGACCTACAGGTGGTGGGCCTACATCTAGTATGAAAAAGGACTGGCTCTGTAGAACTTCCTATGACAAGTAGATTCAGAGATTGATTGAGATAGCAGCAGCAATGACGACGACGATGATTCCCTGATGATGCTTTAGAGAAGAAGACTTGTGCTAGAAGATATGTGTCGAGAAATACCTTCCTAGTTAAGAGGGAGTGTTGATGTATATGTAACTTCGAAATGTATTTCACCTATGTATTTCATCTATGTATATTGTACTCCTATAGAGATGTGTTATTCCTTTATAAGGAAGTGTCATCATTTGTATTGACATGTGTCGCAAGTGTCGTAACTTTCCAATGGGTTATTAGACAACCATGTGTGGGGTCGGCCCTGATTAAGTTAACCATGGTTTATTAGGATAAGCTAGACAAGTCGGCCCCAATGGTTTCTTGGGCAGGACAGAACAAGTATAAATAGAGATCGGGAGATCTCTATTTCATTTTATTCACTTACTCACTTATCTATCACTCAGAAAGTGGCGCACATGTGAGGAGGAGCATCAACTACTAGGAGAAGACTATCTCTTGTACTTTGGTTGTATCATTACTCTTTCTATCTCTGAGGAAGTTGTGGGGTTTTTCACCTTTATGGTTTTCCCCAGTGAAACTCTATGTGTCTATTGTCTCAGGTGATTGCTTGGTGTAATTGATATGCATTGTTATACATGATATGATGTACATGTTATTCTCTTAGTAAAGATCCTAGAGTATATTGAATAAATGCAAAAAAAATTAACATGGTATCAGAGCTTCCCTGAGAAGAAGACATTGTGCAATGGCAGAAACTAGGGTTTCTTGTTTATTGGGTTTCTCTCCACATATTTTGGAAAAGTAATATGATAGATTGACTCTCCTCAGCAAGGTGAATCTTTCTGTCCAATCATAATTCAATTCTGAGCAGTTTCAATTTTGGCCCTAAAAATTAGGGTTTCCACAAAAATAGGAATTTCTAAAATCTGAAGACATAGCTGGAAGCTCCTTGGAAAAATTGAGTTTTAGAGATTTAGCTCAATATTTTTGGCTGGATAAATATCTGAGAAACTCAAACCCTAATTCAGGGTCCTCCCCAGTGAATCCGGGAAGACTAAAAGGCATTTCTAAAGGGTGAAGCTTTGCAGAACTCAAATTCTGAGTATACCAGGCTAATCAACTCACCAAGGCACATCTTTCTATCCTTTCAGAAAGTTGAAGTTCACATTTTGAATTTTTAGGGTTTCTCTAACAAACCCTAATCCGGGACTAGATCTAGTTTTTAGCAAATCAAGTGGTAAGACGTAAATATTTTCTATTTCCATTTGAAGTACTCTTTAAAGATGTCTCACCACACTAAGCTTGAGGATAAGCTTGAAGGGGTTGATAACTTCCGAGCGTGGAAGTATAGGATTGGGTTAATCCTAGAAGAAAATGAGTTGGACACTTATATAAGTGAAGAGGTCCCTGTCCCAGAGGGAGAAGAGGCTAAGGCTCTTCACAAGAAGAACTTGGTAAAGGCAAAGAGGATCATTGCTGATTCTATTAAGGACCATCTCATTCCACATCTGTCATCTCTAAAGACACCCAAGGAAATGTTTGACTCTTTGACCAAGCTATTTGAAGGGAAGAACATAAATTGGAAGATGACTATGCGGAATCAATTGAAAGGGGTAAAGCTTCATAATGGAGATACCATTCAATCCTATTTCTCCAAGGTCTCTCAGATCAAGGAACAACTTGAAGCTATGGATGAAATGGTGGAGAATGGTGAAATTGTCATGACCACTCTGAATGGCCTACCTAGGTCATAACCACTCTGAATGGCCTACCTAGGCCTACCTAGGTCATGTGAAAAGACAAACTGTCACAATATCTCATCTGAGCCTAATTTGTACAACTCGCCCGCAATAAGCTGGAAGTCTGCAGCCTTGACCACCACCTTCTTCTTTTGACTCATGGTAAACTCCTTTGGTGCCGTACTTGTTGCCAGAAACTGAATGATTTCTTCAAAATAGCCATCAGCTACTTCAAATTTAAACATTTGTGCATCCGATAACCTATCTTCAATATTAGTTGGCTCCTCTCCTATTTCAATCTGCGATAGATGATCAGGGCCAACATTCAACTGCCCTAGCTTCCCAATCACTTCAAATTGAACTCCTAAAAAATAAGTGGCCATCAACATACCTTCTCCCCCAACACAAGCTTATTGAAAAGGTAGTTCAATGCGGAGTGGTCTATGAACATCTTAAAATATCCGCCTAATAAGTAGTGTCGAAACTTCTGCAGCACATAGACCATCGCCAAGCCTTCCCTCTCAGTATTTGTGTAGTTCTTTTTAGTGGATGACAACTTCCGACTTGTGAAAGCAATAGGGTGATCAAGATCCCCCTCTCCTGGTTGCACTGGCACCACACCCAGTGCAATCAACGATGCATCAACATGGACGTGGAATTTCTTACTCTAGTCCAGAAATACTAATATCGGTGCCGAAGCCATCTTAGCCTTCAGCTGCTCAAAAATATCTTGACATTCAAGGCTCCATTGAAGTACCGCATCCTTCTTTAATAGCTTCTCCATAGGGATGTTGATCGCTGCATAACCCCTGATGAACTTGTGATAATACCCGGTATGCCCCAACGTCACCCTTAATTTATTAACATTAGTTGGAGGTGTTAAGCTCAAAATTAGCACAATCTTCATGGGATTGACTAACAACCCTTGTTTGCACACAATGTGCCCCAGCAATATCCCAAACGGTGCATAAAAGATGCCTTTCTTCAAATTCAGCGATATCTGGTGCTGTCGACATCACTCCAGCATCAATCATAGATTTGCCAGATGGTCATGGATGAAACCATAGACTGTCCACTCATCCATGTATACCTGCAAAAACTTATGAATAAAATCCTTGAACGCGGCAACAATGAGCCACGAGAATATCGTAGGTGCGTTCTTCAACCCAAATGACATCACAGTATACTAGAAATAGCACCATTCTGTCACAAACGTCATCTTGTGGTGGTCTTCCTTTGCAATGTAGATATGATGATAGCCCAAGAACCCATCCGTGAAAGAGTACATATCCTGGCCGCCCACACCTTCGAGTACTTCATCAGTAAATAGGGTTGGAAAAGGATCATGCAAGCAGGCATCATTCAACTTCCGCAAATTGACACAAATGCACACTTTGCCAGTATGCTTGTCCTGTAGCACCATAGGAATGATCCATTCTAACTCTTCAATGGTTCAATGATACCAGCATCCAACATGCAGTCAAGTTCTACCTTGACCCTCTCCTTATGTCACGGATTCATCCTGTAGGGTCGCTTCCTGATCGGTTTAGCATCTGGTCTCAATAGGATATTCATCTCCCCTAAATCGCCCAAAATACCTTTCATCTCAGAAAAATTCATAGGAAATAGGTCATGGAATTCATGCAACAAGTCAGTCACCTTTCCCATCATCTCATCATCCCAATAATCTCCAACATTCGCAAACTTGGGGGTGGCCTATGTCCCAATATTGATATTACAAAGCTTCAAGGGCTGACTGAATAGGTCACTTGGTCCATCAGGTGGTACCACATTGCGACTTCCTTTGGACTCTAGAATATTAACGTTCCATGGATCATCACCATCTTTGGGCACACCATTGATATTATAAGATTCCATTATAGATTGCATCTAGTAGTGCGTATGAGGATCTGCAGGATATGCCACTGGGATAACCTTCAGAACCACATCATGGATGAGCTACAAGGCATTGTTGACGTCAGGGTTGGCATCCACGAAGCTGGACGTATTAGTAAAGCAAATTGTCAACTCCAACCAAGTAGTGATTTCTCCCCGTAATTCAACTGCCGTATACCATGACTGTGACATTTCGTCCAAAGTATGGATAAATGGATCGACCCACTCATCCCTTGTTTGCGATGCCCATAATGTCTGACACTCCATCAAATGGCCTCCAGGGTCGTTTCGACCATCATATTTCCCTGTGTGGTAGACCTCGACATCCTCGAATCAAACAGTCATCAGTCTCCTGCATTTCGACCATCCGTCAATTGATTTCTTGTGTGTCACCCACCAGCACGTTGGAGCATCCTTCAATGCTTCGTCCAATGCCACCAGTAGCTGTGGTTCTGAAACTCTTTCTTTGAACTCCACCAAAAAGTCAGACAAACCAGGAAGCCCTTCGTATACTGGTAGTCTAACTGTTTCAGTTGCAAGACGGCATAATGACTGCGTGACTAACTCGCACTTGCGGAGCGACACCTCATGCAAGCCGTTCTGCTAGTGTTATAACGTGTCATCAGAGTTAGAAGACATAGAGCTGTCACTGCACCATCCCAGCTCATTGTTGGCAGTCAGATGAATATAGTCCTCGAAAATTTTGAATGCATGGTCCCATCCACTGGGGTCTTCATCCTTCACTGGTTCACTATATCTGTGTCCTTCAGCTGGATCCAATGGGGCTATAACTCTAAGATCGCGGTTTTCAAAAGTCATCATCCGCAACTTGAAGTTGATTACCGCTCCACTGTCATTAGCCCATCCAATCCCCAGCAACGCGGGATACGAGCTTCCTCCTTCAACCACTTCGATGACATAGAAGTCAACATAGGTCTTCATGCCCTCAATGTCCACCACCAGACATGGGACTCTCCCAATCGGTGTCACTTTAGCGTGATTAGATAACCGGAGCTGTACAGGAGACCAGCTCAATGGGGGGCTCCCCATTTTGTGCCATGCCTTCTTGGTTAAGATGTTGACATCCGAACCAAGATCCAGAATAACCAAATCAACATCATAGTCCCCAATTTGTATGTTCATGCACATCTCCTTATCGGTCTTCCGTCGTTGTAAGGATTTTACCGCGGACTCATGCCGTCCCCTGGTCGGTTGCTGCAATAACCCCTCAATCTCAGCAAGAGCAGTGGGATCCCTTGCCAACAATAAACATCTCTCTAAACATTTCTGCAAGGTTCTAGATGACACCGACGGACCGACCTCTGATGTAGCATCAAAAACAGGGGGCATGTCACAGATAATAGCTTTACCGCCATCCTGGTCCATCGCACGACTTGCTTGAAAGAACGTATCACACTCAGAATCAACATCAAATGGTACCTTCTTCTGCCCTACATTTCGAATGCCCCCTCCTATTGTTGTACCTCCCCGCGTGATGACTGTGACAACCGCATCCTGTGGTCGTGGCTCCGCAGAAATTGTTGCAACACTCGCACCCTAATTCTGGTTGAGCGATGGATTCCTTGGTTGATTCACATTAGCATTCTGATTTAGGCATTGGTTTTGATTCTGCATTGGTTGCTACACTTGATTTTGTACTAGCTATTGCACCTGATTCTGATTTTGTAGCTGTGGAACATTTCCTACCTACCATCGCACAATCAAATGCGGGCAATTCTCCACTGTATGATCTGTAACGAGGAAAAATGTACACTGCGTCTGCAATAGTGGGAAATCGTGTTGATAGTGTCCCCATACTGCACAGTGATAGCATTGAACAGGTCTGTGACCTCCTTGTCCTCCGCCACGACCAAATCCTCCACCATGTCCACCCCGAAATCTGCCCTACTATTGGTACTGTGGTTGGTTGTACTGTTGCTGCATAGGAGCCGGTTGCATGCCCTGCCCTTGCTGCACAGACTGCGGTTGCTGAATGTATTGTGGCTGCTGTGGAGCCATTTGCATCAGAGCATACTATGGCATAAATTGCTATGGTTGCTGCTGCAGTACAAACTGTACCTAAGGTTGAGGTAGTGGTTGTGCTACCTATGGCTACAGTTGTGGTTGTTGTACAGCATGCTAGCCATCCTTTACATAGAATGCATTGTACGTTCTCTCATGAAGCAACCCATATGCCCCACAATCTTTGTCCTCATGTCCCACAGATTTACAGAATGTGCAATACAAATTCATTGGTTTGGTGACCATCTTCTTCCTGTATGGACATTCCTTGTGGTAGTGCCCATAGACCTGACAAACGTGACACCACGGCATGCAACCACCACTCAATGGGTTTGGTGCCCCTGAAACCAAATAGTTGTAGAAGTCGGGGCAATTGTCCTTAGTATGCCCTTCTCCTCAACATCGCATACACCATACTTCTTTGTGTTGCTCCTTGCCCTTCTTTAGATCTTATAGCTGTATGGTCAAATTAGCCAGCTGTGTTTGTATCTGCGACATCCCAGCTGCATTCTCACCAATCAGCGATACTTCCAACCGCATTGCAATCTCCAGGGCTTCACTGGGCGTCGTAATGTTCTGTTGCACTAGTGGAAGCCGAATGTGTGGAAGTAGTGTTGCGATGAACCATTCTTTATGTTGGACCGTGCTCATATAAAAAATAACCCTCGCCATCAACGTCTTAAACCGTTGGTCAAAATCCCACACCGTCTCATTGGGATACTACTTAATTTCTTTCAATTCTGTAATATATTGTGATTTAGACTTAGGTTTTCTGAATTCTACAATCAAACCATCCCTGATATCATCTAGTGTCTTCTCCGGAGCTCCTGTAGGGACTAGAACAAACTTCATAAACCAATCTAATGCGCGACCTCGCAGAGTTGTTGCTAGCTATCCTTTCTTAGTATTATCATCAGTGATCTATTTTATGGTCCATACTGCTTCACATAAAAATCAGTACTATTCAGGATTATCTGTCCCATTCCCATGGAACAATGGTAACTTAGCATCCTCGCCCGCCATCCTGGGATTCCTTCCTGCAGTTGCTGAACTACTAGCAATCAATTTTTGTTGACTCGGTGGGGTCGAAGTTGTGTTTCTCACTGGTTGACCGATAGTGAGCGGAGGTGTGGGTACATTGCCGCTGGGGTTTGGTCCTACCTCTATCCTAGGTGTATCCTAGTTGTCCTTGTCCGGACTGTGAGGTCGCTTCGTCCCGTGTGGTCTTCCTTCATGAACTTGCGGTTCGATCATAGCAGGACCTTCTCTTATCCTATGCCTCTTTTCGTGTCGAAACCTCGCTCCTCTGCTTGTAATACCACTCTCTTCCTCGTCTTCACTCACATTCTCATCATGACCTGCACCCATCTACCCCTTATCATTCCATGTACTGCCCCCCTGCTATTGCGATACCCACAGGCTCCACCCACCAGGTTGTTTACTGATCTAGATGCATCTTCAATATACCCTTCTCGCAAATAAGCATCTTAATAGACAGTTGGAGCGACAACATAAACCTTCCTCGGGGTTCGCGGAAGAAATATCTTTCAAATTCACTATAAGAATTTTGCGTATCAACCGTGAATTCTGTGACATACCCTTCCAAGATGCTATCAAGCCACACTTCGACAGCCTGTGACGCTTTGTTGTCGACTTCCTGCAGTTCTTGGATCAACTCCAGGGTCCAGGTCATTGGATCACCACCTTGGTGGTTCCTCTTCTGAAAGGTCAACTTTGCCAACCACTCGAACAAAAGGATCGGGAATTCACAGAAAAACCATTCGTGTGGACCGTCATGAATGTATCTGTCCGCCCACTGATCTACTATCAGTTGAGTGTTCCGGCTTTCTTCTTCAACAAATTCATGCAACTTCTGATCAAACCAACTCTATATCTCTAGTTGCGTTGCATGCCACAACATATCCTCCTTTAACTTTGCACACGGTCCCGGTAATGGAACCATTTGTTGACTCAAACCCAGTCGATAGGGGTTCCCATCACTGTCGACATCCGATCCATCGCAATCTCCCTGAGCATTGGCCCGGACAGGTTTTACCCCGTCCAGCAACACTTGCGGAGCAGATGAGGTCTCACTCAAGATGTTCAAGGGAGAGTCGATGAAACTATGTTTCCACCGAATGAAGGAGGAATTTTTGGGGAAATAATCACTTAAATTATCATGACATTCAAAGATAGATCTATGCATTCAAATTTAACATCATTCATATTCATCGCATAATTCAACAAGATCTTTCATCACAACAAGTATAATCTTAAAGCATTAGTTGCAGCAAGAAAACATAACATCATTCATAAATTGCAACATGCATTACCATAAGTGACAAAAGATACACAGGGAATTTCACCAAATAGTTCCGTCATGTCATATTACTTCTGCAAAACCCTGATACAATATCTCTGCAAAAACACAGATCTCACAGATGCACCTCAAGATCAGAACTCACTTTCACATTCAACTTCGATTCTAGATCTAGATATCTGACACATATGGCTCTAGGACTATAAATAGTCTTCCGCCTTTACATTGCTTATCCACTTACTAAGAACTTCTTAACCGACACTTTGAGCATATGACCCAAAATCTAACTGACGTGGTCCAAATGACCCAAAAACCTACATATTTCGATACAAATGACCCAAAATTCAAAACATATAGTTCAAATGACCCAAAACCCAAATTTTGTGGTACAGTTGACTCAAAAATACATAAAATAGTCTTCTTTGTGCCTAGGTTTTTGCCTTCTGTGACATCTTCTGACTTGTCGCAGCATCCAAGATGTTGCGATGCTACCTTACCAAACCGCCTGCCAACAATAAATCAGTTAAACTATCATTTATCCCAATTATACAAAATGAATGGAAGACCCTTTGTAAAATAGTTCAGTTTGATATTATTCTTCCATTCTTCTATTGTCCCTCTAAAAGTACAACCCTTACAAAAGACCTGCCTATACAAACTAAGCAAAAGGGCCTTACAAAATAGGACAAAATCCCTCCTGTAAGCTAACAAAAAATGAAAATCTAAAAATAGAAAAGTAAAACTAATAGAAAATGAAAAAATAAACTTATACTGAAATTATCAAGAGACCGTGGTGGGTGGGCCGCGTGGTTCCCTCAGTAAATCTCCATTGATTTTTCCCCTAAGGGAGGCCTGTCAGCTGGAGGGGACTGTCCAAAACCTATCGAAGTTTCTTGGATCCTCTTGGAGTCATGTTGAGCTCAAGTGGCTACATCGTGTTCGACAAGGAGCCTTTGCATTCGTTCAATCAGTTGGTCATTATTATTTTTGAAATTGTGGTCGATGGTATCCATGATTCTCTTCTCCATTGAATCCAAGTCCTCTTTGTCACATTTCTCCTGCATCTTCTGTTGAAGCTCTGTTATCTTCTTTTCTAACTGCTCTACTCTTCGGTTGTATACATCACTGTCGCTAGTTCTTCCAACAAGGTCGCCAATGCTACCTTCTTCCATTATATAGCAAGGAGGTAGGCCTGAAGAACTGCTATAACAAAGCTTCCCGTATGAGAGCTCACCACCACTAAGCAGGGCACTAGCCAAAATTTGGTGCCTTCCCTTTTCTGAAACTTCAACAACCAAACGATGATGAGGGCCATTGGAGGGAGAAACCATCGAAGACAGAGCTAATTTAGACAACATTTTCGGAAAATACCAAGGAACAGGGGCATATCCGATTTAAAGGAGTGAAAATGAACAAAAAACCTAATCACATATTGGAAGAAATCTCCACAACCGTCGAAAATAAATATAAAAGTACTTGAAATAGGGTTATATGACATTACAAGTCAAAGACCCTACACAAGACATTACTCTGACCGACCTTTGAAGTAGTGACTGATGGGACAGATTGACTGCTAGGGTTCGCCGATATAATCAAGGGTAGGGTCCCATTTCACTTTGAAGGGATATGAGATATTGAACCCTGTGCTGACATGTAAAAATAAATCATTCTTTTCATTTGAAAATGTAATAGTATATCAAAATTTCATTATCCCTTTTACAATTTTCTTAATATAGTGACATTATTTGCATTGTTCCTCTCTATAAACTTTAATAAGCAATGTTATATTAATATGGGCTACTTAAATAACCCAAAAATCCATATAGAATAAATTTAAAAAATAGAAAGAGAAAAAAGCTAACAATACGAAGAAATCACTTGTTTGATCTATTATACCAATTCTAGACATTGTTTGTAGATGGGTTTGTAGAAGATCTAGTGTAACATGGGAAAAGTCGATGAAGAAGAGGGAGAGATGACCATAAGAGATAAGAGAAGTCTAAAAAACAAGATCAATTTTCCAAGATGGCATTGAGATGAAACATAATTAGGAAAAGAAGGAGAGATAACATGTCGTAGGGATAACATCTAAGGTTGGTGTTAATTTTTTACACTACCCATTTCATATTATCTGCAGAATTCTACCGTTCAAGGTTTGGAAATTGCAAAAAATGCCAGTGAGGTTGTAGAATCTTGGAAGTGTGATTTTTTGTTGGTTCATTAGTGTGGGTCATTTGAGACTTTTCCTCCATAGACCAGTCGCATAATGCATTACAAATTTTAAACAGTTTTGATGTGGAAATTTAAAACCCTATATCTAACTCTATTCTCCACATACAAAATGCTACACATATTTGAAAATCCAATCCATAGTTTCTGCACATATGTATAAATTCATAGCAACCCATTCATATAAGGAGCCCACTAGATGAATCACGAATGAAAATGTTGCACAAGATATTTATAAGGAGCCCGCTGGATGAATCACGAATGCATAGTGAAGAAAATGAGGTGGAAACGACAATGGGGATGAATTACCCAAGATAAACTCTGTTTCAATTTTCACCCCTACCCAATTGGGGCATTGGGCATGGCTGCATCTAATTTCTCAAAAAAGAGACAAAATTTGCATCATTCCACTCTATAGCTTTTCCTAAGAAATGTCTAACCCAAATAAACCAAGAACCCATATAGAAGAAATTTTAGAATGTAATATCCCTCTTTTATACCCCTATTATTCTGTAAATGTAAATAAATATTGTAATGGTTTTTTGGTGAGGATCTCAAGGGCAAGGCCCCACCAGTAAACCTTGTAAGCTATGTGGTTAATTCCTAAAGTTGTAAATTGTAAACCTAGGAGACTAAAGGAGTACGCAACTAGACGAGGAACAACTGAATTCTCTAGGAGAGGTGAGATGGCTAGGAAGCCGTGAGAGTTCTATATTGATAAGAGTCATAGAAACTTGAAGGAAGGAACATTTGACCCTCACTTTGATTAAGTAAAATCCTAAAAGGTTCACCTAAGTAAGGTCTAACATAAACTAAATGACAAGAAGATTATTTTCATCTGTGAAAACTCAAAATTTCGTTTCACACATGATTATCATAAATTGCATCAAGCTCCAAGCAGGAGAAGTTTGTCCCGGTCTACCGAGACAATGCTAAAACCTACCATAGAGAAGGAATCTCATATCTATATACATATATATAGATAGAGTCAAACGTGGACATCACCTAACTCTACCTTTAATTGAAAGGGCTACTAAGAATAATACATGTAATGTATTCATTTATATATATATGAAAGATAAACAAATGAATTACTCGAAAATAATACATGTAATGTATTTATTTATATATATACATAGTTTATATATATATGAAAGACAAACAAAGGAGCTATTGGAAAATAATACATGTAATGTATTTATTTATATATATGTATATACATATGTTATATATATAGATATGAAAGATAAAGTCAAAGAGAGCTACTAGAAATAAATACATGTGATGTGTTTATATATATATATATATGAAAGGTAAACTAAATATTTACTAAGAATTATGTATATATATATATATATATATATATATATATATATATATATATATATATATATGTAAGTTAGGAAGTATTAATAAAGGCTTTTGTCGTCGATTTTATTGGTACCCTTGTTTTATGAATATTAAAACAAGTGAATAATAACCAAGGGTAGCACATTCCACCATGGATTTAAGTTGAGGTTTTCTTATGTTCTATTTAAGGTTGGTTACACCTTAGAAAATGTGTAGAATATTTTACCTTTCCTTTTGTCCTATTTGGCTCCATGATCTACGACCGTCTTAAAAGATCACCATTATGAGCATAATAGACACTTTGTTACCTTTCAGCTCGGCATTAAGAACTGAAGTGATCCCTTCATTCCATGTTGGGACTAGAAATTTGACAGATGGACAACCACAAAGGGAGGGATTCCCTCTTGATTGGGGAGGACTCCTTAAGAAAGCTGAGGTTTTTCTTTGGTGTATCTAAGGATGCGATCATAGCTGGAGAAGGGGAAAACAATTCTTGCACAGGTCCTTGGTTATGACCCTTAGTTTGCATGAGGGTCATCTTGGGAAAGGGATGGCTCGATAGAGCTTGATTCCATTCAAGTGTTATTTTTTTATTTCGTTTATTGTTGATACGTTGGGGGATGTTGATAGTTTATATACTGAATGAGAGTATAGGGATCGCGGAGCTAGATATTCTCTGCACTACGATCTGCGTTATTAAACCTTGAAGATTGCTTGTTTTATTTTGTGATATGTGTGGTGAAACTTGTGGGCATTTCCTGTGCTAATAGTTTATGAGCTTCTTGATTTGTGTTATTAAACCTTGAAGATTACTTGTTTTATTTTTTGATTTGTGTGGAGAAACTTGATGTAAGTTATCCATATGATCTTCGTAAATTCATTTTACTGGATTGCCGGAAACACAGATGTTGAATCCCTCCTTATGGTTTTATTGAGATATAATTTTCTGATTGTTGCGTAAAGGTATGAGGGAGGCGGCTATCTTTAGAGCCTAACCCTTGCTTGTTGTTTTATTGAGTTATAATTTATGATTGTTGTGTGAAGGTAAGAGGGGGTAGCTCGGTTGAGCCAAGCCTTAGTCCTTTTATTTTGTTGCGATGACAGTGGGGATAGGACGGCTCCTTGTGAGCTCGATCCTCTATAAATTGGGATTTGATTTGAATGTTGTTGTTATCTTAAGTTGGGTGATCGCTCTCAGAGAGGATCGACCCTTATTTCTTTTAATTTAACTAGTGCGATCTATTTTTGAGTTGATATAAAACATTCTTCTCCAATCAGCATTATTAAACCAATCAAGCTCTTTTTTGAGTTGATTGAAAACATGTTGCTCCATCGACGTTATAAACCTTTCGAAACCTGGATTATGTGATGGAAGTTATACTTTTGACATAGCACCTATACAAGCTTTATTTTAACGATTTCTAGAAGTGTAATGAGTGATCTCGTTTTGTGTGAAAGAGTTATTCCAACCTTGTTATAATGCATGATAGAAATTGTGTGTTAGATTTTCCTTTGTAGTGTGCTTAAAATGATCCCTATATTACTTGGTAACAACAATCCTTTTAGAAAGGAGCCATCGTTTTAGTGACTAAGTAAATATTTTGGGAAAGGAATCATGGTAAGTTCACGGTTAAGGCATAGCATAATTACTGAAGTATATAACCATGTAGTTGAATTATTTTTATTGCACAAAACCTTGGAAAGGGATGGCGGAGGAAGTCCGACCCATTGGAACTTCGATTTGATATATATAATTGTCATATATACTAGATTCCATTACAGTTCTATGTGTAGATTGTGATGTCCATTTTGAAGGGTGCTAACTTAGATCTTGTTATCTAGTATAGCTTAATTCAGGATGCTGTGTATGTTTTGTGCTCTTCATGAGAGAGATCTGTAGAAAGCGGAAAAATAAATATTGCAACAACAATGTTGTAGATTGTACCCCAATATTTATTATAAATAATACATGATGTGACTTCTGTAGACCTAGCCCATAAATTTGGGTGAACCACGTATATTGGCCTCTCTTTTATTGTGTATGTTATGTGTTTATTCTATTTAATAATTGTGATAAAAATGCTAAGTGATTTCATGTAGAGATGGTGATATTCAAATATGAGCTAGTATGATTGTGTTAGGTGAAACATTTTAACTGATACAATATTAGTATGCTTGAAGTAGACTACTTGGATAAACATGGTGTGTAGTATAATGTTCGATTTACTTATAAGTATCCTAAGTGAAAAAAGGAGTTGTGAGTTGTTTAAATGTTGTTTTGATAAATGTTGGAATTATTGATTTAGACCTTTGCATAAGTAAGAAATGTTTATATGAGTAATTATTATAGGAATGATTGAAGCATTATGCATGCTTAATATTGTTGATAACTAATAGGCATTGTGTTGATGCAAGGATGGCGGGCCCTTGGTCCTTAACATAAATGTATTCTGTTTGTGGAGATCTTTAACCTGAAGAAAATTCTGAAAATTTTACCAAAATACTAACTTGAAAATTGGGTATGTTACACATGGTATCAGAGCAGAAGTTACAACACTCAGGCCTATTTTGGCCCAGCATGAGGAAACAAATATAAGCTGGTGAAACTGTTGAGATATTGTAACTTCAAAGAATATTATATTTGTACTTTATTATTCCGGAGATGTTTCATTCCTCCGTGAAGATCTTATTGTATATCCGGAGATGTTTATTCCTCCGTCGGAATGTGGTAACTCGGGTTATTAGACTTCCCTAGTAGGGGTCGGCCCTGTATGTGTTATGTGGGTCAAAGGGTTATTAGACCACCCTAGAGGGGTCGGCCCAGTTAGTTGTAGTGGGGTATTTAACCTATTGGTTAAATACGAGCCTACGTGTACTTGTGTAAAATACATATCAGAGTAGTGTATAAATAGAGGAGGTGTGTTCCTCATTATACACACTCACTCACTTGAGAAAGGCGCATTTGTGGAGGAGAGGTCTGCTATGGAGGAGAAGGAGCTTATGCTCAGGGTTTGCATCTTTGTATATTGCTGGTCATCTATATTGAGGAAGCTTTGCTGGGTTTTCTACCCCATGAGGGTTTCCCAGGATAAATCTCTGTCTCTTGTGTTTATGCTATGCTTGTTGTTTCTTCAGTGATCCTGTATATGCTATTATTGTGAAATGGAATGTAATGCTGCTATTTTCTGTCTTAGCATATTGAATTTTAACATGGTATCAGAGCTAACCTGAAGGAAGACAAGGTATGGCACTAAAGACACTTGCTTTACTTACGACAATTTGAAGGTTAGGGTTTTACATAGCAAAAACCAGTCATCGTAGCACTTTCGCTATAAATCCGTTTTGGCGAAGATTTCGGATCTGAAATTGTTACAGGACGAAGCTAAAATCTCCAGGTACCTTGTGTCCAAAGGACAACCTCTAATTCGTTGTACTTTGTGATTTATGATCTGTACAATATAGGGTTTCTGCCTCTTCCAGATCTGAGTCAAAATCAGGTGACCTTGGGAAAAAGGTCATATCTTGGGCTAGGAAGCTCCAAATGAAATTTCGTAAAAAGATAACAGGCCGAGATATCTCAAAAAACTTTTTCAGAGGCCGAAGGTCAAACAGTGACACGTGGCACGCCGTACAAGTTCGCTCTCCTGTATTTTCCCAAAACAGGTCACGTTGCGACATTTGGCATAACTCTCTCTCAGAGAATCCAATTGAGGTCAGACCTATCAGGATGGAAAGATAACAGGTCAGGCTATCTCAGGAAACTTTTTCAGACCCTGTGGATCAAAAATTTCAGAGTTACACCAGAAACAATCAGGTACATATTTCTGTCAAAACAGAATTATTTTTTGGTACCTTCATTCATGACTTCCGGAATTTAGGGCTTTGGAGAAAGTTGGAATTTTTGTAATCGGAGACCACGGCTGGATGCTACTCATCAAAATAGAAATTTAGAGACCAAGATCAGAATTTTTGGTTGGGCAGAAGGCCGGGCTTGATTAGACCCTAGTTCAGGACTTTGATCAGAAAAACGGAAAATTAGGGCTTCTGTAAAAATGGGAATTTTTGAAATCTGTGACCACGGCTGGAAGCTCCTCAGAAAAATAGAAGCTTAGAGCTTTGGATCAAACCTTTTGATGGGGCAAAAGAGTGGGCTTCATCAAACCCCAGTTCAGGGTCACGTCCAGTGAATCCGAAAGTTTCAAAGGCAAAATTGAGGAGTAAAACTTTGCAGTTTTCAAATTCTGAATATATCAGTTTGATCAGCTCATCAAGGCGCATATCTCTATCCTTTCGGAAGTTTGAAATTCAAAGTTTGAATGTTTGGGGTTTCTCTGACAAACCCATATCCAGCTCCAGGTCCAGTTCTTGCAAATCAAGTGGATAGGGTTAATCCTAGAAGAAGATGGATTGGTCACCTACATAAGTGAAGGAGTTCATGTTTCAGAGGGAGATGAGGCTAAGGCTTTACATAAGGAGATTACAAGCGATCTCGATAGGTATGACTCATCGAGGTATGTTTTGAGATTTGTTCATGATTAAGTTTATGGTATGTTTGTCTTCATGTTATTACAGTTAGTACAATCTTGATTTTAGATTTGTTGTATCACCTTAACAAAATTATGAATGCATGATAGAATATATTCATTGGTTAGGGTGTTGACACTTATGATTGTACTAATGCATTATGGTGTTGTGTGAGGTTGAGGTTGTCTGCTAACAAGATACAGGTACATCACAAAAGACAAATCAGGCTCCATGACCATGAAAACATGAAGACAAAGACTCATCCATAATCTTTGTTCTACTTACGAGGTATGTATGACTTTGTTATATTATGCTTAACCTATGAGATATGCAGGTTCTAGCTCAGGATCTCTAAATCATTGAAGAGATTGTTTAGGTATGTTGTACATAACCAAGTAGGTATACTAATCCAGGTATGTTTCCCATGAATCTTACCTTGTGTTAGGATCCCTTATATAAGTTTACTTGGAATGATTGGTTATGCTTATTCATAAAGTTAGTATTCAAGGGATTATGCATATTATATCTTTTATCAATGATATGCATGAGTAAAAGAAGACTTCCCTGAAATCTTGAATACTAATGTTTATTTACTATAATCATGACTATACGTTTTCAAGATTATTTAGTTTTGATAGCATTTAGAATATACTAATGAGTGTATGTTTGTGTATGAGATCATGAGGATGACTCTTGAGCATGCACAGTGGTACAGAATGAATAGAAGTTCAAAAGACATATAGAAGATCAAGCGGGAGGCAGCCACACAAACATAAAAGATAAGTATTTGAGTTGCTATTTGAAATAGTAATGATATTGCCTGCATGCATATTTGTATTCCTAGAATATATAATGCTGAGTGTAAACATTCATAGAGCATTGAACAGTATACAACTAATGTGCATATGTTTGGACAAACATTCCATTGTTGCTTGTCTAGAATGAAACCTCCTTGCTGACATGCTGAGAGTTGTGCACACTCTCGATAGTATGTTCTGGTAGAGATGGAAGGCATCTAGATAGCCACTGTATGCATACAGGATATGGGAAAGTGTTGTGCCAAAGTATTGGTCAAAATAGTTGCATCACTATGTAAATGATATCTGTATGCATAATGGGTTATCTTTTGATGATTATGAAGTATTACTAATCATGTACTTAATTTTGATTTGTAGGAAAGGTCATGAAGAATGATGGACATCGTACAAGTGGTGGATGTTCAAACAAGAAGATTTACAAATCAAACAAAATATAGAAGGCTCATGGCTAGAAGATTCTCTTAGAAAGGGGAAGAGAATCACGACAAGATGTTTGCTCCAAGTATGGTGTAATTAAAGAAGAAGTATGAATCAGGTTCTGTATAGGTACCTAGGATCGATAATAATTTGATAAGCTTAATGATCACCATGGGTGATGTGGATCTCAACCCTTTGCTACAAGGTTGAATATGATACACATATGACATGGATGCAAGAAGGAACTCACCACAGAGTTCGAATGATATTGAGGCTCATATCAGTAGACCCATCTAACGAGAGATGGCACAGATAGATATGCAGAAGATCATTCAATGCAGAAATGAAAAATGAAAGATCTCAATTGATGCTTTACTTCCTAGGTCTGGAAGTATGGCAAGGCTCAGAAGGAATATTTCTCAACCAGGGAAAGTATGATGAGAAATATGACTTGAGGTGTTGGAATGGCCACTCTTATGGATTCCAACTTGAAGCTGTTAGGGGATAACTCATCAGAGTTAGTGGATATAACTATGTACAGTCATTTATTGGGTCTTTGATATATCTAACATATACTAGGTTAGATATATGCTTTGTTATGAACACCTTGAGTTAGTATCTAGTGGAAACTAGATGTGTTTACCTGATAGTTTCAAAGTATGTGATGAGGCACATAAAGGACACGATAGAATTTGATCTATGCTATCTTGAAGATCATGACTTCATATGGCTATTCAGATTCTGTTTGGGAAGGAAGTATATTAGACAAGAAGAACACATCGAGAGGATGTTATTGTCTGGGATTAGCCATGATCTCGTGGTTTAGCTGGAAGCAGTCTAGTGTGACTCTCAGCACAAGCGGAATATATGGCTGCTTGCTCTTCTAGTTGTGAAGAAGTTTGGCTTTAGGATTGTTTGACTTAGAGATAGAACCAACTGAGATCCTATGTGATAATTAGAGTTGTATCAAGATGACATAGAATCTAGTGTTCCATGATAAGTCAAAGAACATAGGGAACTAACAAGATATGACACAGAAAGGAACTCTAAAAGTTTGAATTTGTAACAGGTTACCATTGTACTAACCAAGCCTCTACGTCAAGTGAAGAAGTTACCAACCAAACCTCTGTCTCGAGTGAAGTTTGAATACTTCCGAGACAAGCTTGGTGTAGTTCAAAAGGACCCTCCTCGAAAGGGGGAGTAGTATAGTCACTACTGATGAGATTGTCTCATCAAACAACAAGGTCGTTGATGAGGTAACCTGTTCTCTACACCCAGCTACTTAGAAATATTTAGATTTAGGACTCTTATACTTAGAATACTTAGCTTTACTTATACATGCTTTTGATGATAGATGTATTGGTGAGAATACATGCTAGATGTATACATGTTTTGGTGTGATGTATACATGTTTTGATGTATTAGTAAGAATACATGCTAGTTGTGATGTATACATGTTTTGATGTTTGATGTATTAGTAAGAATACATGCTAGTTGTGATGATACATGTTGTGATTATACATGTTTTGATGATGATGATACATGTTGTGGTTATACATGTTTTGATGATGATGATACATGTTGTGATTATACATGTTTTGATGATGATGATACTTGTTGTGATTATACATGTTTTGATGATGATGATACATGTTGTGGTTATACATGTTTTGATGATGATGATACATGTTGTGATTATACATGTTTTGATGATGATGATACATGTTGTGATTATACATGTTTTGATGATGATGATACTTGTTGTGATTATACATGTTTTGATGATGATGATACATGTTGTGGTTATACATGTTTTGATGATGATGATACATGTTGTGATTATACATGTTTTGATGATGATGATACATGTTGTGATTATACATGTTTTGATGATGATGATACATGTTGTGGTTATACATGTTGTGATGATACATGT
This sequence comes from Larix kaempferi, assembly GCA_027924585.1. Classification (NCBI taxonomy): domain Eukaryota; kingdom Viridiplantae; phylum Streptophyta; class Pinopsida; order Pinales; family Pinaceae; genus Larix; species Larix kaempferi. Next base: position 7,477,090 of record BSBM01000240.1, on the reverse strand, counting down.
TTTGATGATGAGGATACATGTTCTGTTTTGGTAAACATGTGAAGGGATTGGATCATTCCTGGACTTCAGTCCGAAAGAAGAGCCGTAGACGTATGTCTTCGATAATGAAGTTCTTGGTGAACATGTGAAGGGATTGGATCATTCCTGGACTTCAGTCCAAAAGAAGAGCCGTAGACGTATGTCTTCGATAATGAAGTTCTTGGTGAACATGTGAAGGGATTGGATCATTCCTGGACTTCAGTCCGAAAGAAGAGCCGTAGACGTATGTCTTCGATAATGAAGTTCTTGGTGAACATGTGAAGGGATTGGATCATTCCTGGACTTCAGTCCGAAAGAAGAACCGTAGACGTATGTCTTCGATAATGAAGTTCTTGATGAACATGTGAGGGGATTGGATCATTCCCGGACTTCAGTACTAAAGAAGAGTCGTAGACATGAGGTCTCCGATAACTGAACGACAGGACTGAATCGTCCTTGGACCTCGGTTCAAAATGTACGTGACAAATCCTAGAATTACTCTAGGTTACATCCAGCATGAAACAGGGCTGGCTCTGTAGTTGTGTTACATCCAGCATGAAACAGGGCTGGCTCTGTAGTTGTGGTACATCCAGCATGAAACAGGGCTGGCTCTGTAGTTGTGGTACATCCAGCATGAAACAGGGCTGGCTCTGTAGTTGTGATACATCCAGCATGAAACAGGGTTGGCTCTGTAGTTGTGATACATCCAGCATGAAACAGGGCTGGCTCTGTAGTTGTGATACATCTAGCATGAAACAGGGCTGGCTCTGTAGTTGTGATACATCCAGCATGAAACAGGGCTGGCTCTGTAGTTGTGATACATCCAGCATGAAACAGGGCTGGCTCTGTAGTTATGATACATCCAGCATGAAATAGGGCTGGCTCTGTAGTTGTGATACATCCAGCATGAAACAGGGCTGGCTCTGTAATTGTGTTACATCCAGCATGAAACAGGGCTGGCTCTGTAGTTGTGATAAGGATTGATCATCCTGGAACTTAATCTGGATTGTATCATCCATGGAATCATGTCCTAAAGAGAACAGGATTGATCATCCTGTAAATATGATCGTGTGATGACGATGCTGCTGATCGTGTGATGACGATGCTGCTGATCGCGTGATGACGATGCTGTTGATCGTGTGATGACGATGCTGCTGATCGTGTGATGACGATGCTGCTGATCGTGTGATGATGATGCTGCTGATCGTGTGATGACGATGCTGCTGATCCTGTGATGACGATGCTGCTGATCGTGTGATGACGATGCTGCTGATCGTGTGATGACGATGCTGATGATCGTATGATGACGATGCTGATGATCGTGTGATGATGATGCTTATGATCGTGTGATGATGTGTCATGTCCCAAATTTGGCATTGGGTCACAATGGCCTAATCACATTAGCCCTATTCATTAGAGTTTGTCAAATTGATGCTAAAGGTCAAATAATTGCCAAGGAGGAAAATTACTAGTTTCCTAGGTTTGGGGTGGAAGCTTTGGGATTTGGAATAATGGGGATAATAAATGATGTTTGAACATTAGAATGGAATAAATATTTAATAAAGGAGCTAAATAAATATATACAAGTGAAAATCAAAGTGGCATTTCATGATGAAGACACATGGAGGAAGTGGGACCCACATATGGCTAGATTTCCCCACTACATTTGGCATCATTCTCTCACCAATTCGAATTCAAGGTGAATGGTAACATACTTGGGGGAGTCCAAAATGTATTATTCATTGCATGACTCATCCAAGGTCGAAATATAGAGGAAGAGTAACTCCCATGGAAGAGGAAGAGGCAATTTGGAGCTAGTGAGACACTTGGGCTAGATTCCCTAGCTCTATGACAACAATGATGAAGATGCTATGACACCTATGACACAAATCAGACTTGAAGGCTGACATATGACATATATGACATGTCAGGGCTAAAAATAGACTCCAAGAGGGCGCTCAAGGGTGTTAGGGCATCTAAGATGCTTCCACATGTGATTTGGTGGAAGTGGGAGACTAGGAATTGTTGTACAAGTGGCGTTCTTTGGAATCTCTTCCCAACTTGAGTTGGCATGAGTCTCTTGGAAGGAATTCGACCCATGGAGGACATTAGAAGTTTATAAATGTCAATAAAAAAGAAGGAAACCAGCTTTTGATCATTTGTAGAATTTGCAATTGCATTTGTGAAGAGGGAGAGCTAGTGGATGACTAGTTTCTTGCCTTAGCCAATTTCGAGGGTGAAAGATTCCCATCCAAGTTGGTAATTGGAAAGGCCATTCAGACCTTTCATTTGGAGCTTTAATGGAGTCTTTATTTGCAGGTGTAAGCTACAGGGCATCTCATGGTTTCTTCTATTGCAGCTCACTCCTTCAACCATTTCCGGTTTTGATGGCATATTCTTGATCCTTGAGGGAGGGCGTTTTTGGTGAGCTATTGTACTCTTTGGGGAAGCTTTTAATGCCCCATTTCTTTTTTAATATGAAGTAAATACTCTGTTCTTCATCTCCAAAAAGTTTCAGGTCGAAATTCCAAGTAGAAATGTATAAATCTCATTTTTAATGGAAGAACAATGCCATTTCCCCACTACCTTGTTGTGAACCAATGTGTTGATGATGATTTCGAATGAATGGATGATTCTCTGATGAATTTGTGATTAATGGACTGCCATGGATGTATTTTACAAGTTTCATGTACTGTACTTGAGCATTTGAAGTACTTTTACTTAGTTTAATTGCACTGGGAGAAGAAATAGTGCCATTTCCCCAAGGGTCGAATTGGTGATTTTTGCAGTTGAATGGGAGAGGGTTGGAACAGATATAATAATCAATTAATGGTGCACATGAGACCTTAATAACATCCTTAATACATTTCCTACCTCTGTTCATAAATTTGAGTGGCTTTGGAGGCATTTGGGAAGCCATTTTCAATACTTACCCCAGGGGGATTTGAACCCCAAATTACTAGTAAAATTGCATACTTGGTCCAGAATCTTAAGAGAGTTTGCAGAGGTATTTTGGTGGCCATATATCATCCCTGAACATAATATTCAAGTCTTAATATCATTCATACACCTTCCTTGAATATTTGAATGCATTTGGAGTCAATTCGAGACATAGAGACCAATACTAGTCAAAGGCAAATTACTAGTAAAGTTACCTACATTGACCAGAATTGAAAGGGTATTTGCAGAAGTGTTTTAAAGGTACAAAGGCATCCCTAAAACACATATTTATGTTCTAATATCATTCATATACCTTCTTAGAAGATTTGGGATCATTTGGGGCAAATTTGGGACCTAGAGATCGAAACTAGTCAAAGGTCGAACCAAGGAAAAAAGTGGAAAATTGCAATTTTAATAAAATTCCTAACAAGGGACATTACAGTGGTATCAGAGCATGATCTTGGCACCTGATGTGGTATAATATTCATGAGGACAATAATTCAGGTACCACCATTAGATATTGAAACCAAAAGTGCTTTTGTTGAAGAAAAAAAAAAAGGTAGGAGAAGAAGAGCAAATTTTTTGAGGAAACTATGACTAGGGATGAAAAGGGAGCCTCATATGATGGTGAGGAGCATATAAAAATTATGAAAACAATATTTGAAGATATGACCAAGCAACTTAAGGAAGGATTCGAATTGTTTTCTATCGAACTTGTGGAAAAAATTATTGATTTTAAGGAAACCAAGGGGAAAAATGCATCAGCTTGCTTGAAGGAGCAAAAGGAAGATACATCACAAGATCATGAAGAAGATTCTATTGAAAATATGGAAGATCATTTTGAGACACCTTCTAGCTTAGACATGAACCAAAGAGCATCTACTGATGGATGCTTAAACTATGAAGGAGTACCTACTGATGGGTGCTCACACCTCTATGTTGGTGACATAGAGATCACTTTTGAAAGTGTTGCTGCAAGCCCAAGTTCCATTAAGCATGATAATGAATACCTTGTAGCAGTTGAAGAAGAACCAAGATCAACTTCCCCATCACCACTTGAGCTTCATGAAGTTGGTCCAAGCAAAATTGAAGAAGATGAGAAGGTTCATTTGCAAGAGCCTCATTTTCTTGAAGGGTCCTTAAAGATGAATGAAAATAAGATCCAAGAGTCCCTCATAATTCTCCATGACACTCAAGCATTGGTGTCAAATTCTTGTTGGAGAGCTACATCATTGGAGGAAACATCTTTCCTTGAAGACATGGAGAAGATTCAAAGAGCAATGTGCCACATCAAAGGTAATTTCATGTCTTTGCTTTTTGATAGAAACCATTTGTTTGAGCTTAATGAATTGTTACATGATGCATACTTGAAGAATAATGAGGATATTCATAAGCTTACAATTCAAAATGAGCAACTTCTTGAAAAGTTGCAAGATACTTGTTTTTCCTCCTATGTTTCAGATTGTCAAATGGTAGATTGTTTGGAGGATTCTCATGACATGGTGGATCATGAGAAATGTGAAAATTTGAATGTTCTTGATGTGTTTGAAGATGAACTTGAAGAGATCCAAACACTTGATGTGGTGGAAGAAAAATTTGAATTGCCTCTTGATGAAGGTTATGCAATTTTTAAAGAAGAGCATGATTCCTCTACATTGGAACCAAACTATGACAAAGAGTTCACACTTTTGAAGGAACTGCATGATACTACCCACATGGATCCTTCCCATGATGAAACTCCTGAACTTTTTGATCATTTGGGTGAGTTAGTACATTCTCCTACATCCTACAATTCCATGTTTTGCAGTATTAGTCTCAATGAAGTATGGGTGAAAGGGTTCTTTTTGATGGTGCCACATGAGGAGTATGGAACTCCTAGATTTAACTTTTATGATGACATGGTTGGAGCACATTCTTATTCACATTTGCAGCAGCATAATTTGTCACTTTATGATGATTCACATTTACATGGATGCACCTATGATATGGATTTGAGTCACTTGAATACTCATGGTTTTTCTTGCTCAATACTGGGTTCGTTTGATGTTAGAGGAACTTCATCCAACACTTGGATGAATAGATTTATGATGGGAGAACATTTTTGTTGGCAGCCACATACTTTGTTACATATTTATGATTCTCACATTCATGGATGTATGGGTGAGACTTCTTTGAGTCATTTGAAGTCTCCTTGTTTTTTCTGCTTATTATTTGGTTCAGATTCTAGTGGAGATTCTTTATTCACTTCTTGGATGAAAGAATACATGGCTGAATATTTTGATGCATATCACATCCTTTTGGAGCAGCATTATAGGACATGGGATCCTCACCTATGTCATTGGAGCAGATTTGATTGGTCACTTGAAGCTTGTATGCACTTGGAAAATGGTGGTCTACTTGCTTGGAGGTATAAGCACTTTCATGACTATTTGATGAAGCATATCCTTGATGTACATTTTCACTATGTTGCTATGTACTTTGATGATATATATTTGGTACTCATGATGTGTGGAAGAATGCATACAAGAAAATGGGATCCAGGAATCCTCTTATCTAATGGTGTAGGTTGGAGAGCACTCTTAATTGTTGGGGTGCAATACAAGCAATGGGACCCTGGAATAATTTTTATCTCATTACTTTCAAATTTTTTTTTGGGAAACAAGCAGTATGGGAGATGGATTTCCCCACTTAATAAAGTTATTTTTATCAGAGTAGTGCAGCAGCAAGCATGGTGGTTCCTCTCTAAAATCTTCATGGAAACTCAAAGACTCAAGGTTGGGCAATTCAATAGCAACTTCAAAGAATTATACAGAAAGCAGGTTCTTCAACACCCATGTTTAAAATTGCTTGAGGACAAGCAATATTGGGAAGGGAGGATTTGTCATGTCCCAAATTTGGCATTGGGTCACAATGGCCTAATCACATTAGCCCTATTCATTAGAGTTTGTCAAATTGATGCTAAAGGTCAAATAATTGCCAAGGAGGAAAATTACTAGTTTCCTAGGTTTGGGGTGGAAGCTTTGGGATTTGGAATAATGGGGATAATAAATGATGTTTGAACATTAGAATGGAATAAATATTTAATAAAGGAGCTAAATAAATATATACAAGTGAAAATCAAAGTGGCATTTCATGATGAAGACACATGGAGGAAGTGGGACCCACATATGGCTAGATTTCCCCACTACATTTGGCATCATTCTCTCACCAATTCGAATTCAAGGTGAATGGTAACATACTTGGGGGAGTCCAAAATGTATTATTCATTGCATGACTCATCCAAGGTCGAAATATAGAGGAAGAGTAACTCCCATGGAAGAGGAAGAGGCAATTTGGAGCTAGTGAGACACTTGGGCTAGATTCCCTAGCTCTATGACAACAATGATGAAGATGCTATGACACCTATGACACAAATCAGACTTGAAGGCTGACATATGACATATATGACATGTCAGGGCTAAAAATAGACTCCAAGAGGGCGCTCAAGGGTGTTAGGGCATCTAAGATGCTTCCACATGTGATTTGGTGGAAGTGGGAGACTAGGAATTGTTGTACAAGTGGCGTTCTTTGGAATCTCTTCCCAACTTGAGTTGGCATGAGTCTCTTGGAAGGAATTCGACCCATGGAGGACATTAGAAGTTTATAAATGTCAATAAAAAAGAAGGAAACCAGCTTTTGATCATTTGTAGAATTTGCAATTGCATTTGTGAAGAGGGAGAGCTAGTGGATGACTAGTTTCTTGCCTTAGCCAATTTCGAGGGTGAAAGATTCCCATCCAAGTTGGTAATTGGAAAGGCCATTCAGACCTTTCATTTGGAGCTTTAATGGAGTCTTTATTTGCAGGTGTAAGCTACAGGGCATCTCATGGTTTCTTCTATTGCAGCTCACTCCTTCAACCATTTCCGGTTTTGATGGCATATTCTTGATCCTTGAGGGAGGGCGTTTTTGGTGAGCTATTGTACTCTTTGGGGAAGCTTTTAATGCCCCATTTCTTTTTTAATATGAAGTAAATACTCTGTTCTTCATCTCCAAAAAGTTTCAGGTCGAAATTCCAAGTAGAAATGTATAAATCTCATTTTTAATGGAAGAACAATGCCATTTCCCCACTACCTTGTTGTGAACCAATGTGTTGATGATGATTTCGAATGAATGGATGATTCTCTGATGAATTTGTGATTAATGGACTGCCATGGATGTATTTTACAAGTTTCATGTACTGTACTTGAGCATTTGAAGTACTTTTACTTAGTTTAATTGCACTGGGAGAAGAAATAGTGCCATTTCCCCAAGGGTCGAATTGGTGATTTTTGCAGTTGAATGGGAGAGGGTTGGAACAGATATAATAATCAATTAATGGTGCACATGAGACCTTAATAACATCCTTAATACATTTCCTACCTCTGTTCATAAATTTGAGTGGCTTTGGAGGCATTTGGGAAGCCATTTTCAATACTTACCCCAGGGGGATTTGAACCCCAAATTACTAGTAAAATTGCATACTTGGTCCAGAATCTTAAGAGAGTTTGCAGAGGTATTTTGGTGGCCATATATCATCCCTGAACATAATATTCAAGTCTTAATATCATTCATACACCTTCCTTGAATATTTGAATGCATTTGGAGTCAATTCGAGACATAGAGACCAATACTAGTCAAAGGCAAATTACTAGTAAAGTTACCTACATTGACCAGAATTGAAAGGGTATTTGCAGAAGTGTTTTAAAGGTACAAAGGCATCCCTAAAACACATATTTATGTTCTAATATCATTCATATACCTTCTTAGAAGATTTGGGATCATTTGGGGCAAATTTGGGACCTAGAGATCGAAACTAGTCAAAGGTCGAACCAAGGAAAAAAGTGGAAAATTGCAATTTTAATAAAATTCCTAACAAGGGACATTACATGATGATGTTGATGATCGTGTGACGATGATGTTGATGATCGTGTGACGATGATGATGATGATCGTGTGATGACGATGCTGATGATCGTATGATGACGATGCTGATGATCGTGTGATGACGATGCTTATGATCGTGTGATGACGATGTTGATGATCGTGTGACGATGATGATCGTGTGATGACGATGCTGATGATCGTATGACGATGCTGATGACGATGTTGATGTTCCAGTAACTAGTCAAGTTACTGATGATGATGAATTGAAGAAAGCTTCCAATGATTTATAGATGTATCATGTATGATGTTGATGACTCCTTGCTCGTGCAGATGTTGTTATAATATCCTTCTCGTTAAGGGGGAGTGTTGAGATATTGTAACTTCAAAGAATATTATATTTGTACTTTATTATTCCGGAGATGTTTCATTCCTCCGTGAAGATCTTATTGTATATCCGGAGATGTTTATTCCTCCGTCGGAATGTGGTAACTCGGGTTATTAGACTTCCCTAGTAGGGGTCGGCCCTGTATGTGTTATGTGGGTCAAAGGGTTATTAGACCACCCTAGAGGGGTCGGCCCAGTTAGTTGTAGTGGGGTATTTAACCTATTGGTTAAATACGAGCCTACGTGTACTTGTGTAAAATACATATCAGAGTAGTGTATAAATAGAGGAGGTGTGTTCCTCATTATACACACTCACTCACTTGAGAAAGGCGCATTTGTGGAGGAGAGGTCTGCTATGGAGGAGAAGGAGCTTATGCTCAGGGTTTTCATCTTTGTATATTGCTGGTCATCTATATTGAGGAAGCTTTGCTGGGTTTTCTACCCCATGAGGGTTTCCCAGGATAAATCTCTGTCTCTTGTGTTTATGCTATGCTTGTTGTTTCTTCAGTGATCCTGTATATGCTATTATTGTGAAATGGAATGTAATGCTGCTATTTTCTGTCTTAGCATATTGAATTTTAACAGAAACTAATGAAGGGAATCTACCAGTAAGATGCAAAGACAAATTCATTTTCAAAGTTTGGCAAGAGGTAACTGATAAGTCCTCTATGAGTTGCATGTAAGTAAGTCCCACTATGTTTATTGCTGAAGCATTATGTTTAAACTAAAAAATATTCAGGTTCAAAGTATATTCCACAAGAAGTGTAAACGTTGCTGTAGAATTATGATAGACTAAGGTGTCTAGATTATGTTAAAAGGTAAACTAATATGTGTATGGTGAATGGGTATTATTTCGCATAATTCATCATAGTATAAGATATTGTAGACCACGAGGAAAATATAAATAGTATTGTGTACGGTCAGATGAACAATTATATGCGATTGAAAGATGAGTAGTTATATGTGGTTTAATGAAATCAAACTCCATTGCAGATATATAAGTGTTTACTAAAGTAGAAGTAATATCACTAATCAACCTTGACTTTGCTATGATTGAAGAGAGTTGACAACAATATATTAGTTTATAAATAGTATTCCATTCTGGGAGAAATTTTACCATGAAGTTCAAATAACAATAATTAGAATGATATTGGTTAAGTGGTTCTAATGCTTTTTGAAAAGGAGATAAACTCTAACATGATTTTATCGTTTATTGTACCTAGTAGTTATGATTTAATGTAGTACTCAATGGGTAACATTCTCCTAGTAAAATTGCATGGCCTAATGAATAGGAATATAGATGCAATCACAGAGATAAGGAGCATTGTGTCAAAGGATTGTTATCATAAAACCAATGAACACTTCATACCAAGTAAATTATTTGGATATGGATTCTTAGACAAGATAGTAGTTAATGATTTTGTATTAACAATTGATTTTCCTTTTTGCATATATAAGGAAAGGTTGGTTAGTATGTGCTCAACTATGAATAAATTGATTCAAAGACCATGAGGACTAATGTATTAACCGTTGTATCAAGATCAATGAAAATTCTCTACTTTTTACCTGTAGATAAAGATATGGAAGCTTATGATGAGACATTTTTTTGTGGATTAAAAATTGTAAGCATAGGCATAACACTTTCATATCGTGTATTTTGTCGACATACAAAAATTTGCATTATGATTTTACCTTCAATACACTCAAGAAATATATGTAATTATTTCTAGAAATTTTTCCAATATATAGAGATATATATACAATCGTCTTATAAATTTATGAAAACATAAGTCGAAAAAATTTGAATGGTGAATTAGTGGAATTATTGAAAAGGATAAGAGATTAATAATTGTTATATGCTAAACATTTCAATTTCATGTCGTAAGGTATGATTGATGAAATTAATAAATAAAAGTAAGAATTGTGATTTCAGTTCATCATGTATATCCAAGTATGAAGGATGATTCTTCTTCTTATTATGTGTAAGAAAATATTTCTTACAAATTTCGACTTTGTTATAAAAAAGCGGTACTAATAGGAGATTTGACAAATTGTCCATATTTGCGGGACTTGTGGAAGACAAGGGCATGATACATTATGCATAAAGTATGGTAAGCATATTCAAAAGAGTTTGAATGAAAGATCAAAGACTCGGGTAAAGATATATTAAAGTGATATTAAAGCATAAGTAAGAATTGATAAGTAAATAGGTGAACCTATTTGATGATGTTATGTGGCATGTTAACGAAAAATGCAAGAAATGATAAATGATCATTATTAAGTTTTTCCTGGACTCAAGTGAGAAGGCTTGAGGGGGAAATAATTTTTCCTCTAAGAGTAATGAAAACACCAAGTGGCAAAATTTATCCAGCTCTACTTTGCTAAAGTAACTTTTCCTAAACTCAAGCAAGAGGCTGAGTCAGAAAGAAATTCATGGACTCAAGCAAGGAGGCTTGAGGGGAATTGCAAAAGAGTCTATGATATCAATGGCAAAGACATAGGCACAAAATTTAACATCTGGAATACAGGACGTTGTTTGATGTTTTGAGAAGGAAAACTTTTGAATAACAATCAAAATTAGAGTAATCTCAAAAGTGAAGCCCGTAAGTCCACACAAACAATTGGTGACAGAACTCAAGGGACAGTTCTGTATTCAGCAGAGGGTTGCTGAAGTTCCAAACTCAAGTTTGGTGATCAACAAAGTGTTGTTGAAAGATTTTCATCTTCATGATGTAACAATTAAACATATATTAAAGAACTGCCAAGTAACTAGGTTGTTAAATGTTCTAAGGTGTGAATATATGAATACAAATAAAACATGAGTATGCAAAATTCCCTCAAGGGCGAGGATGAATGATGAATTTTCAAAGTTTACTACTTGAAATTATGTGAAATAGACAATGATAACCCGTGAATAGAAGAGATATCTACCTCAAGTTGAGGACTAGTTAAAGTGCCCAAGTATCGGAGGTAAAAGATGTCCTCCAAAATATAAGTAAATCTGGATTACTTATGAAATTATTTTGAGTTATATTGAAAAATAAACTTGTATTATCTTATGTTGATAAAAGCACAAAGAAATGCTAAAAGATGTTCCATGAATAACAAATGTTGTGGTACAAAAAAGACTCATTGTTTATATTCTACGTTGGATTATGAATTAATGATGTGTTATACTGAACAATTTTGGAAGACCCAGTTATGTTGCACAAAAGTGCAGGTTATGAGTGATAACAACTTGTGGAAGATCATGAATGTTTGAAGATGATCAAGACCAAGATGACAAAGCAAGAAAAAGATAGCTCAAGAGAGGAAGACGAACTGTTGAAAAGCATGAACACCGAGGATGGTGTTATTCTTAAGGGGGGGGAGGATGTAATATCCCTCTTTTATACCCCTATTATTCTATAAATGTAAATAAATATTGTAATGGTTTTCTGGTGAGGAGCTCAAGGCCAAGGACCCACTAGTAAACCTTGTAAGTTATGTGGTTAATTCCTAAAGTTGTAAATTGTAAACCTAGGAGACTAAAGGAGTACGCAACTAAACGAGGAACAACTGAATTCACTAAGAGGTGAGGTGTGATGGCTAGGAAGCCATGAGAGTTCTATCTTGATAATATTCATAGACACTTGAAGGAAGGACCATTTGATGCTCAATTTGATTAAGTAAAATCCTGAAAGGTTCACTTAAGTAAGGTCTAACATAAACTAATTGATGAGATGATTCTTTTCATCTGCAAAAAATCAAATTTTTGTTTCACACATGATTATCGTAAATCGCATCAAGCTCCAAGCAAGAGAAGTTTGTCCTAGTATGTCGGGACAATGCTAAAACCTACCACAGAGAAGGAATCTCATATATATATATACATATACATATATATATATATATAGAGTCAAACGTGGACATCACATAACTCTACCTTTAATCTAAAGGGCTACTAAGAATAATACATGTAATATATTCATTTATATATATATATATATATATATATTATATATATATATGAATGATAAATAAATGAGTTACTGGAAAATAATACATGTAATGTATTTATTAGTCCATGCCTACTTGTAGAGCAACAGAGACAATAGGAATCGATTTCCTATAATTCTATTAATCTGGCACAGTTTACAAAGCAGTTTATCCTAAGTTTTTTTTTATAAAACCGTGTTTGACCAATCACATGATTTGGAGCCTTATTTTTCCTCCTTTCAAGGTGCTCATGTTTAACCCTATATTATATGTTTCGAGGCGCTCAGTTTTAATGGAAGGTGGTATGTTGTCGCGACTCCTCTCACCCACTGCAAACATGTGTGGTGCAGCGGTGGCATTCTCTCTAGGTCTCTAGCTGTCTTCGTGCACGTGGTGCGGTGGCATTCTCTCTAGGATTCCGTCTTCGTGCATGTGTGGTGTGGTGGCATACTCTTGAGGCCATAACTCTTGTTGCTCTCAAATTTGGCATTCTGTCCGTTCTGATCTATGCATGATTCTGCATGATTTCCTGCTTGCAAGATTCTTTTCCATATTGGTTGGTGTTCGTTGTTTTCTCTCTGCCATATCCTACATCCTCTTGGTCGTTCTTCTCTCTGATCTATGCATGATTCTGCATGATTTTCTAAGTCTTTTCCATCTTGCTTGGCATTCGTTGTTTTCTCTCTTCCATCTTCTACATCCTCTTGGTCGTTCTTCTCTCTGATCTATGCGTGATTCTGCATGATTTCCTGCTTGAGAGATTCTTTTCCATCTTGCTTGCCATTCGTTGTTTTCTCTCTGCCATCTCCTACATCCTCTTCTACATCCTCTTAAATATTAGAGAAGGCATTCTTCATAACTGGTGCACATTTTTTTGTTGGAAATATTCCCTCAAACATCGCTCAAGAAAGGCAAAGCTTGTATGCGATAAGTGTAAAGGGCTTCCCCTGGAAATAAAAGTAGCAGGGAAGGCAATGTCGGACAGTAATAATCCACAGTAGTGGGAATGGGCTCTTGAAAGGCTGACAAAAGTGATCCCAATGGACAGTGCGGATGCTTTCCCCCTGGATGCTTTCCTAAGGTTGAGTTTTGATGTAGTGAGCAACCAAGACTTGAACATGTAGTTATGATTTCTACACACAGATGCTACCTTCTTAGAAGATGAAATTATTGATTCCTAGGAGGTGATTTCCTTGTGTATGGGAGAAAGGGTCCTTGTTGTGAAAAGGATGCAAAATGGACCTGCACACATTTTATCAAATCGTTGTTTCATTTAACCAATGATAAGAAATACTAAAGGGCGCACAGTTTTCCTTAGGATGCATGACCCATTTGAGCTTCGAAGGTTTTATCTCGACTTTTTAGCAGATCATCTTTTTACTGAACCGACGGTAAGAGATGCTGGTGGGCGCGTGCTTCGGTTCAGGATGCTCAAAGTCATGCATGATTCGACAATCGAAATTGATAAGAATGAAGAATATTTCTACTGTCGTGTGGGTAACGGTTTGAAAGATTTGCCAAAAAATGAGATTTTAGAAAGCAAACGGATTTTCTTGACCTGATTTTTCTTCCGTAATTTTCTTATTCTTCAGAAATGTGCCTTAGTACAATTCACATGAACTTCAGCAGATGGTAAATCAGTTGGAGTTTTTATTTTATCATTATTTTCTATTTTGTTTGTGCTATTGATTTATATACCTTCTTGCCCATATCTTTCATAGAAACGCAAGAGGAATGCGTTGCATTGGATTTGAGAGTTGATGGGAAAATTGATTCAGGAACATTAGAGGATATTATAACTAAGAAGAACTATTTTTTGCAAAAGAGACGACCTTTTATAAATGTTGGTAATTTTACAAAAGGGATATCAATGGAAACATAGACTGAAGGTATCCACTTCCCATAGGGTTTGCAGATTCCCATTGGGTTTGCAGTTTTTCTGGTTTACCTTGCAACAATTCTCATCACCGGAACTGGTATCAACTTGGCTCAAAGCTTGGGAGCTACCATCATCTATAATCAACATCAAACCTGGGCCGGCCATGTGAGTATAACAGGTTGGTAAAGATATTTTTTTGAGATTATACGATGATAATCAATGTTTGGATACCCCTTCTATTAATTCTATAAATTTGTAGGCCATGATGTTAACAATTGCAGATTACTGGAGTTTATGAAGGAATGTACAGCTAATGCCTTTAGTGTGCAGGGAATAGAGGATAATGTAGGTCGAAAACGAGGAGGATTCAAAGGAGGTTACAGAGGTCAAGGACAAGGAGGAGCACCCACCTGTGACAACTGTAGAGAGGTAAGACACATTGAAAATATCTGCTCCAAACCCCGCGCACTCTGCATGCACTCAAGCACATCAAATTTCTGCACTGGTCAGTCAATCACAAGGTGACCAATTTTTGGGTTGTGCTTTTGGTTCAGAATTCAATAGTGAACTTCGAGACCAAGACCCAGGATCAAGTCCCCAACCATGGCCCCATTCTACACGGTGTTCAGGTGATGAATACCGCATCTATGCCCTCAGCGTATGTGTTGGCAAAGATGGAAGAGTAGGCTTCTGCATGATGCATGATGCACATGTACAACATCATTCCCAAAGCCACTTGAAAATCAAGCTTTATCATTTTAATTTATTATAATCTTGGATTTTTTACTGAATTTCAATAACTATTTGACATGGAAAAGAACCACTCCCATTGGCATTCGTTCCATGCCTCTTCATTGTAACTATTACGCTGGTATTATGTACATAAATTCTGAGAACATAAGAGGGAGATGAAATTTTGTATGAGAAATATAGAATTACAACCCATTCATGTTCATATACTTCCATTCTGATCCGTTCCATCCCTGTTCATTCTAATTATTATTCTAGTATTATGTGCATAGTTTCCGAGAGCATAGGACTGATGTGAATTTAAGCATATAGAATTATATCCATTCATATGCATGTTATTAACTTGATGTTTGACCTATTTTCTAATTTTGCTTATAAAATATGAGAGATGAAAATCTATATCCAAGAATATAGAATCACAACCCATGTACTTGCAGTGTGATCCCTTGTCTGATCTTTTTGGATTTCTTTCAACTCATCTGCAAGTTATTTTTTTATTTTTTTCATCAAGCTCAGCTTCAAGTTTAATAGTTTTATTTCCTTATGTGAATATAGAGAAAAAATTGCATTACTTCTCTCACATGATGGAAGAACATACCAAATTGCAAGTATCATAATGAAAACTATATGGTTGTTTATGAAAGTTTGTATAATAATATCATAAAAGAGGAATTTCAATTTTATTGATCTTATATTCTCATAAATGAGGAATTTCAATTTTATTAATTTTATATTCTTTATTTATATGAAATTGATAATTTTTTTGCTTTTTGGTGCAAGTGTTATTCCTTATGTAAATAAGGGGAATATAGCGTCTTCTTGTGCAATAGAATTTGATACCAAATTGCTAAAGAAATGCTAATGGCTAATAAAGAGGCCATTATGTTGCCATGTCACCCAAATCGCTATTAAGTGGAACACTTGCAAACTTGATCTACATTACTAGATTTTGATAAAGGAATACAAATCAAAGGAGAAATCAAAATCAAAGACTGTTGCTGCAACCACTTTGTATATTGGGCCTTCTATAAGATGCTTCTTATTATTCGAATGAAAATCAGATAGAAATATTTTTTACATTTTTCTTTATTTAATGTTTCCATATCCGATTAATCAAGTTGGTTGCAGTGTTGATGCATAAACAATATTTCATATCACAAATGATTAATTATTATTGTGACTTTGAAAAATTGATGAGTTTTAAAAGTATTTTGTTAAATACTATTTGAACCAAAAGAAAGTATTGCATTCTAGGTATCAACTTGAGTGTTTGCATCATACACTTTAATATATGATTTTCCTTTGCATTGTACACTTTAATATATTAATATATGAACCCAAAAAAATAGAATCAAACTTAGTTTAATCGCTTTAAAAGACATAATAAAACTTAGTTTAGTCGCTTTAAAAGCCAGAATAAAACTTAGTTGAATCGCCTAAATATTTGGATGTAGATAGCATATTTAACATTAGAGTTATAAATTTATAAAAACCAATCACATGGATTAATCCTAAAATCCCTGCAACCTTATTTTGATTGGGCATTACGACGACCTACAGAACGCATTGGGGCTAGGGTGTTGACTCTAGGGATGAAGAAACATTAGTTGTTTGTTAATGTAATTGCTCAAAGAATAGATCAAATTTAAAACAAGTTTGCATGCATCAAACTTTAAAACATGCATCCATTAAAACCTTTATCTCCCAAATTTAAAACAAGGTTTCATGCAAATCGATGAGTCAAAGCATGAGTTTTGTATCTCAAATTTAAAACAAGTTTGCATGCAAAAGGCTGAGTCAAAGCATGAGTTTAGGGTTTGTCTTTGAATATGGATTCCTATCCCCACGTTCACAAAGGATTATGCTAGAGTAAATGCCTACACTTATAGTAGAATCTATAGCTATAACTACTACATATATTAAGTCAATCTAATTTCTATGGCAGGGACTTGCTTCCTTTATCAACTCATCTTGTTTATATATATACATAGGTTATATATATATATGAAAGACAAATAAAGGAGCTATTGGAAAATAATACATGTAATATATATATATATATATACACACATATGTTATATATATAGATATGAAAGATAAAGTCATAATACATGTGATGTGTTTATATATATATGAAAGGTAAACTAAATATATACTAAGAATGATGTATATATATATAAATATATGTAAGTTAGGAAGTATTAATAAAGGCTTTTGTCGTCAATTTTATTGATACCCTTGTTTTACGAATATTAAAACAAGTGAATAATAACCAAGGGTAGCGCATTCCACCATGGATTTAAGTTGAGGTTTTCTTATGTTCCATTTAAGGTTGGTTACACCTTAGAAAACATGTAGACTCTTTTACCTTGCCTTTTGTCCTATTTGGCTCCATGATCGACGACCGTCTTAAAATCTCACCATTATGAGCATCATAGACACTTCTTTACCTTTCATCTCGGCATTAAGAACTAAAGTGATCCCTTCATTCCACGTTGGGGCTAGAAATTTGACAGATGGAAAGTTGCAAAGGGAGGGATTCCCTCTCGATTGGGGCGGACTCCTCAAGAAAGATGAGTTTTTTCTTTGGTGTATTTAAGGATGCGATCACAGCTAGAGAAGGGGAGAAAAATTCATGCACAGGTCCTCGGTTATGACCCTTAGTTTGCATGAGGGTCATCTTAGGGAAGGGATGGCTTGATAGAGCTTGATCCCATTCAAGTGTTATTTTTTTATTTCGTTTCTTGTTGCTACATTGGGGGATGTTGATAGTTTCTCTACTGAATGAGAGTATAGGGATCACAGAGCTAGATATTCTCGGCACTACGATCTACGTTATTAAACCTTGAAGATTGATTCTTTTATTTTGTGATCTGTGTGGAGAAACTTGTGGGTATTTCCTGTGCTAATAGTTTATGAGCTTCTTGATCTGCGTTATTAAACCTTGAAGATTACTTATTTTATTTTGTGATATGTGTGGAGAAACTTGATGAGATTTATCCATATGATCTTTGTAAATTCGTTTTACTGGATTGTCGGAAACACATATGTTGAATCCCTGCTTGTGGGTTTATTGAGATATAATTTTTCTGATTTTTGCGTGAAGGTACGAGGGACGCAACTATCTTTAGGGCCCAAACCCTTCTTGTTGGTTTATTGAGTTATAATTTATGTTTGTTGCATGAAGGTAAGAGGGGGCAACTCGGTTGAGCCAAGCCTCCGTCCTTTTTTTTGTTGCGATGATAGTGGGGAGAGGACGGCTCCTTGAGAGCCCGATCCTCTGTAAATTGGGATTTGATTTGAATGTTGCGGTTGTATTAAGTTGGGCGATCTCTCTCAGAGAGGATCGACCCTCATTTTTTTTAATTTAACTGTTTTTAACTGGTGCGATGTACTTTTGAGTTGACAGAAAACATGTTGCTCCAATCAGCGTTATTAAACCAATCAATTTTTTTTTTGAGTTGATAGAAAACATGCTACTCCATCGATGTTATAAACCTTTTGAAACCTGGCTTATGTGATGGAAGTTATACTTTTGACACAACGCCTATACAAGATTTATTTTAACGAATTCTAGAAGTGTAACAAGTGATCTCGTTTTGTGTGAAAGAGTTATTCCAACCTTGTTATAATGCATGATAGAAATTGTGTGTTAGAGTTTCCTTTGTAGTGTGCTTAAAATGATCCCTATATTACTTGGTAACAGTAATCCTTTTAGAAAGGAGCCATCTTTTTAGTGACTTAGTAAATATTTTTTGAAAGGAATCCTGGTATGTTCTCGGTTAGGACATAGCATAAATACTGAAGTATATAACCCTATAGTTGAATTATTGTTGTTGCGTAGAACCTTGGAAAGGGATGGCGGAGGAAGTCTGACCCCTGTGCACTTTGATTTGATATATATAATTTCCATATATACTAGATTCCATTACAGTTCTATGTGTAGATTTTGATGTACGTTTTGAAGGGTGCTAACTTAGATCTTGTTATATGGTATAGCTTAATTCAGGAGGCTTTGTATGTTTTGTGCTCTTCATGAGAGAGATATGGAGAAAGAGGAAAAACAAATATTGCAACAACAATGCTGTAGATTGTACCCCAATATTTTTGATAAATAATACATGATGTGACTTTTGTGGACGTAGCTCATAGATTTGGGTGAACCACGTATATTGGCCTCTCTTTTATTGCATACGTTATGTGTTTATTCTATTTAATGATTGTGATAAAAATGGTAAGTGATTTCATGTAGAAATGGTTATATTCGAATATGAGCTAGTATGATTTTTTAGGTGAAACATTTTGATTGATACAATATCAGTATGCTTGAAGTAAACTACTTGGATAAAAATGGTGCATAGTGTAATGTTCCATTTACTTATAAGTATCCTAAGTGAAATAAAAGGAGTTGTGAGTTGTTTAAATGTTGTTTTGATAAATGTTGGAATTATTGATTTAGACCTTTGCATAAGTAAGAAATGTTTATATGAGTAGTGATTATAGGAATGATTGAAGTAAAGGATTATGCACGCTTAATATTGTTGATAACTAATAGTCACTGTATTGATGCACGGATGTGGGCCCTTGGTCCTTAACATAAATGTATTTTGTTTGTGGAGATCTTTAATCTGAAGAAAATTATGAAAATTTTACCAAAATACCAACTTGAAAATTGGGTATGTTACATAGAAACATAAAAAATACCTGAAAATATGAAAAAATCATTTGAAAAATATTTATAACCATGGAGATTGAATTGACAAGTAATAAAAATTCTAATAGAAAAATCAAGGTTGGATGGAAATGAAGTACAATCTATACAATGTCCAATGAACATAGAGATTGATAAATACAAAAGAGGGAGTGAATCTAAAAAATATGTTCATGAATACAAAAACTATTATCTCCAATAACAAAATTCACTCTGAAGCCCTTTGACAACTTGAAACTAGTGGACAACAAAGTGCAAAGGTATTTGGAAAATGACTGCCACAAATTACCCATTGGGAATTGGTGGTCCCTTAATTACTCTAATGTTATTTCAACATTAGTAATATTCTCATAAGATATGGGATTTAATCTTTAAATTGAGTGTGCTCGTAAGATTTATCCATATCTCAAACTCTGCTCTCAAGATGTCTACCATTGCATCAACAATTATGATTCCTTCTAAATAATAAAACTATGTGACATGATCTCTCTTTTGAGTTAATAGATTGGATTTGTACTCATCCTTCTTATACATATCACCATTCCCATCCCATGGATGAGGTAAACCAAGACTAATGCAAGACTTTTCTTTATAAAGACCTTTGAATCTAATAATCTCTTCAGCCAATTCTTTAGCTTTGTCTTGAGTTTTGGACATCAAGACCTCCTTGGTAATCATTTGGTTGGCTATATTTACCATATGAGTCATGTTTTCAACCTACAAGTCCTCCAATTGCTTCTTAGGTATACTAGTATTTAGGAAATTTATTATTTCAGCATCCTACTCAGTCATTTCTCCAAGCTTCTTTTCAACATCTTTGATTTCCTTTTGACATGTTTCATACATCTCTAACACATCTTGTATAAGATCAAAATAATCCCATCTATCTAGAATTCCAACTGATATTTTGTCCCAAAGGCTCTTTCTAGTTCTTCTCAACAACTCTTCACCATGGACATCTAGTTTCATCTTGGTAATTTGACTTTTTAATGCATTTATCTCTGACTCTTGATCATCAGTACCTTTGCACTTTGTTGTTGACTTTCAAGTTCATGAGTAAGGGTCAAGAGTTACTCAAGCTAAAGTTAAAGGCTCTTAAAGGGTAACCTTAAAATAAGCTAAATCATGCTCTTAGAGTAGTATAAATAGGATAGGAAAATTTTCATCTTCATCATCCAAAATTGAAGATCTTAGATACAAGAGTAGAGGGTCAAATTTCAGGGAAAGATGAAGTGAAGAAGGCCAAAATTCTAGTGGAAGATGAAATCTTGTGATGATTTCTACTTGGTTTTTTTTGTTTTAGGTCATCTTGGAATTTTTAGTATATCTTTGTTTCTGGAATTTTTAGACTGTGAAATTTTTATGGGATGGAGAAATTTCAAGACTTGTGAGTGCCTATGGTAAAAATTTCAGATGCTGATTTTCTATAATTTCGAAGATACGACCTCAGAAAGTTAGGGTTTTTGAATAACCTTCAAACATGTCAATTTGGAGTTTTCCTTATAAGTTTTGATCCAAAATGTTTCAAATAGTTCCCTTTGGAGGAGATGCAATAGATATCTTGAAGAACATATGGTTAAAATTTCAGATCTTGGTTTGTTATATTTTTCGAAGATATGAACTTTGGAAGACAAGGATTTTAAATGACTCAAAAACAATCTTTAAACAAGTTAGTTTGGAATTTTCACTATAACTTTTGATACATGATGTTTCAGAGAATGACCCTTAGAGGAGATGTCATAGAGATTTTGAAGAATATGTGGTAAAATTTTCATATATTTATTCATTACATGTTAAGAGTTATACTTGTTGAATGTTAGGGTTTGTGACAATGACAGAGACAATGAAAATTCAAGAAAAGAAGGTTGACAAAATATTGCATAAATTTCTCATACGATGTCAGAATCACAAATTTGTTGGCACATTGGATCAACATACTTAATTATGATCTTGGTAATTATCTTGTCACA
Organism: Larix kaempferi; assembly: GCA_027924585.1. NCBI lineage: Eukaryota > Viridiplantae > Streptophyta > Pinopsida > Pinales > Pinaceae > Larix > Larix kaempferi. Next base: position 7,455,559 of record BSBM01000240.1, on the reverse strand, counting down.
TTCTATGATGATATTAGCATAGATATTGTGGGTGATTGTATTGAAATATTCCATGGTAATGTTATTGGCATGAGATGCATGAGCTCTTTTGGAATGTAGTATGAGGTCTATGATGTAAGGGTTTGAAGGTGCAAATAGATGAAGTCTATTGGTGATTATTTTTGGGATTTGATTACACTCTTTGGAGGCATCTTTATGGTCTTTCCATACATTTGAAGTATATATTGGAAGAAGTTGTTGGCATTCTTAGAGGACAGATTTGAGGCATGTACATGTTGACATTCTGATAGAGATAGTTTTTGTGGCATTGTGACAGAGACAATGATTGTGTCAATGGGACAAACAGGGAGTGTGATAGTGACAACAATACAATGATTGCGACAATGACAAAAATAGGTACATGGACAATGATACGGGTACAAGGACATAGATACAGGTATAGGTTGATGGAGAGAGTGATACAATGGAAGTGGAATATTGTTCTTCTTATTCATATCATGGTGGCAGGATGGGGAAAGGGTAGGAGATGGAAGTATCCTTTAGGTTGGTGCTTGTGATATCAAGGATTTAGGGCTTCCTTCCATTTGGTGTTGGTAAAACTATTGAGTTGGAATTTATTGAGGACAGGAGTCCTAACAATTAATGACCGAATATACGACCAAATTAACGGAAAAATATACGACCACAAGACATGCTATAAATTACCAAGCTAAATATGACCACATTTTTTGTCACGTGATAAATTACCGCTAATTTTCCACCAGTGGTCTCCAACTCAAAAGTGGTTGTTTATATGCGTATTTTGGTCGTTTGTTTGCTCATTTATCTCTCATTTTGTACTAGTGTAATCTAACCTAAACTACCCCAAACTCACATATTAAACCTTTCTAACTTATACTACCTTGATATAACCCAAACTAACCTAAAACACCTAACTTATCCTTAGTTTGTATCCTAAACCCTAGTTTGTATTCTAAACCCTATAAACCTTATTTTGTAGCATAAACCCTAGTTTTTATTCTAAACCCTAGTTTGTAGCCATTAAGATATCATTAACCAATCACTAATATCAAATTCAATGTCACCATTGACCAATATCTAGTAGCAAACAGGGATACCTTTACAACTTAATGTAGCCCTAGAAATCTAATTTAGAAGCCTACACTAGCCCTAGAAACCCAATTTAGGCATAGAAACCTAGAAACCTAATTTGGCCCTAGAAACACTAATATAACCCTACAAATCTAATCTAGAAACCTAGAAACCTAATCTAGCCCTAGAAACCCTATATGTCTTCTTTATTGCATAATTGTTGATGGGTCTCTATATGTCTTCCTCATTATAGGCTCACCAATTGGGATTCCTTAATGGTCTTGGGTGGACATGTGAGATAAAGGGTATATGCATGAAATGATGAATGCACATGCAAGCTTAGAATGTGTGTGTGGATATCTAATGTGTGTGTGCAAGGTTTAGAATTTGGTGTGCACAGTGCCATTTCCACCAAATGTTGAATTTTTCATGTCATCCTTACATACCATGTCATCATTACTATTCATTGCTCAGTGGAACACATGACAATTTTTGCATCGGGGAGTCAAATTCCATGGAACCCACTGTGAAATCCTCTAATCATCCTCACCAACTTTTCCATACCCAGATACACGTGCCCAAAATTATGAAACTTGATTCGAATGCCCAGTGGTGGTTTTAGGCTCTAAGACCGATTTGGCATGTGTCCTTGAATGGATACAGGGGGATACTTGCAAATGAACATAGAACAAAAATCATGCATCGGATCATAAAACTGTCAATTTTATTGGATTCCTAGCACTGGATTACAAGTAGGGGTTCTTGACTCTTATGAGTCCCATGGTTGGAGGTGCCTTTTATTCGGCCAAACAAGACACCATGTTTTTGCTCAATGGAACTCCTATCAAATCTTGCATTGGGGGGTCAAAATACAAACTAGATAGCATAAATGAATTCCATCAGCTCCCACTACTATTCTTGGCCATTGTGTATGTGGTCACACTACCTAGGGTCGCCCAAGAGATTTCAATTAAAAATTGTTCCCCTTGTGCAAAATTGGCATTGGCCCTTATTGAGCAAAATACTAGTTCTGTATATGGTATATTATGACCATTTATGGGAAATTTAATCACATTAGAGGGGCTCCCAGAGCCGAAACTTGGAATCCTAAATCCATTGAAATTGATAGTTTTACGATCTGAGTTACGATTTTTGTTCTATGGCCAATTGCAAACTGCCCCCTAGGGTCATTCAAGGACAATTTATGAATTTTCTTTGAGGGAACAAAATCCTAACCTGGTAGCATAGATGGGTTCTGTCAGCTACCATATATGTGTTTGGACATTGTGGATGTGGTCATGTTTCCCATGCTCTCCCAAGAGATATCAATTCAAAATTGACCCCCTTGTGCAAAATTAGCATCGGCCAATAACAAAAGGATGTACATTTTCTCATCATCATAATATCCTTTGTATCCATGGTTTGTGTATCTCCACCCAAACACACCTACAAGATTTGACATAACTCAATTCTACTGCCTGATTCGAATCCTATGCCCCCAGTAGGGATTCACCATGTGTCCTTGAAAGTCTTTAGGATGCGAGTTGAAACTAGCAATAGAATGATGAAGGTGACTTGGATCCATGAACCTTCAAATTCCTTGGATTTGGTACATTAAAAAGTGCTAGGGGTTCCTCTCCCCCGTGGTCCATGGCCCGAAACTTGTCTTGTTCAACGATTCCATAAACTAGGGTTTTGGTGAGTAAGAGGGATTGCAATTTCTACACTAAGGGGTCAAATTGGGAAATACCTTGACCAAGAGCTTGTGGGTAGTGTTCATATGTGGGCCTTACCCAAACACACTTGCAGGAGCTGACATAACTCAATTATACTACATGGTTTGAATTTTATGCCCTCAACTCGAATTCACCATGTGTCCCTGAATGGCTTTAGGTTGCAAGTTGAAACTGGCCATATAATGATGATTGTGGCTTGAATTGATGGATCCTCAAATCCATTGGATTTGGGATATTGGAATAGTTGTAGGGGTGCCTCTCCGTCATGGGTCCATGGCACGAAACTTGTAGTGTTCGACAATTCCATAAACTAGGGTTTTGGTGAGTAATAAGTAACACAATTTCTACATTAAGGGGTCAACTTGGGAATAACCTTGATTGGGAGCTTGTGGTTATCATGTCCATGTGTCCCATGCTGAAATACATTTGTAGGAGATGACAAAACTCAGTTTTGCTACATGATTCAAATTCTATGCCCCCGGCTTGGAATCACCATGTATCCTTGAAAGGATTTAGGTTATGATTTGAAACTAGCCATAGGATGATGACTGTGCCTTGGATTGGTGAACCATTGACTCCGTTGGATTCAAGACATCAGTATAATGCTTGGATTTCCTCTTCTCCATGGGTCCATGGACAAAGACTTGTCTTGTTTGATGATTCCATAAACTAGGGTTTTGGTCAGTTAGAGGCAATGCAATTTCTCCGCTAAGGGGTCAACTTGGGAAATACCTCAACCAAGAGCTTGTGGGTAGCATTCCCATGTGTGCATTTCCAAAACAAACCTATAATATTTGACAAAATAATTTATGTTTCCCATTTCGAATTCTACGCCCCAGGCTCAGATTCACCATGTGTCTCTGAAAGGATTTAGGCTACAAGTTGAAACTGGCCATAGAAATATGATCATGGATCAGATTGGAGAACCATCGAATACATTGGAATCAGGACATTAGAATAATGCTAAGGGTACCTATCTTCATTGGATCGATGTACCAAACCTTATCGTTTTTAACAATTCCAGAAACTAGGGTTCTCTCGATAAGAGACAGTGCCATTTTTTCGCAAAGTGGTCAACCATGGAAATTCCTTGATAGTGAAGTCATGGCATTTCCATGATACAATGAGAATATATAAACAATATAATCATTTACAAATCACATAATATATAATCTACTTATCTCAAAGCATAATGACCCTCTTTTGATAGTGAAATGCATGATCTCTTTACAATGTGAATATGTATGCCCCTTGTTGAAGTTTCTAGCCATTAGTCTCTATTATGTAGAAGCTTTTTCCTACAATATAGTTGGGGAAAGACTTTAATAGCATGAAAAATCTTGGAGAATCATTTATGCCCTCATAAATATGTCATCAAGTAGGTTCAACATAATCATTTCATACACATATACCTAAGAAGAGTGTTATCCATTTTTTATGGAGTTTTTCATTGACTTGGACAATAGAGAAAGCCTAAGAAAGATGGGAGTTAAATATTTTCCCATATGAGATCCACCTTTCAAGGAAACTATTAGCTTAAGTGAGGATTGACTAGCATGGAAGAAATCCTTTTGAAAATTTCAAGGTACATTTGATCCAAAGAGTGACACATGGCATCCAACTTTCAAGGTTACTTGCACATAGATATAGGTTCTAACATCCATATCCGATGGTCCACTTTCCTTATTTGGATACTTTTATAATGAAGCACACCTCTTTGATTTCCTTGTATATTTATCATATAGGGTTTGACTTGGTCTTTTCCCTCTCTTGATGCTAGATATTAGAGTTGCTTTTCTTGGATGCATTGTACTTGTGGATTTGACCACCATATTTTATTGATATAGTTATAGTTTGTTAAGGTTGAGTGGAGTATTTTGATTTGTTTACTCTACCCTAGTCTATATCTAGGAAAATAAATTATTATTTTAGTGTAAAGGAAATTGAATCTCTTGTTTTCTGTAGGGAAAGATCCTCCAAGAACTTCGTTTCATGTACGTATTGAGGGATAAATACCTAGAATTATTTCAATAGAATATCTGTTGTCTCTTATTGATGGTTAATATAATGTCATGGTGGTGGTTCAATGTTATAATTTAGTGAATGGATGATGTCTACAATTAGCCAAGGGCATGAACATGTGATTGAGTAAGCTCATTACGTCTTTACTTGATGGATGTATGAACTAGTTCTAAACATAGAAGGGTTCTCTAGTTCAACTGGTTTGGTGGGGTCCTTGTCAATAACATATATAACATATAAAATATAAATATTTTTTTTTTTAAATTTAGGGAAAAAAACCAAGACTTCAAATGAGGGCTTTAGTGGACAAGTAGAGGCCATGAACAAGGCCCTAAACCATCGTATAAGCTTTACAAGCAATTTTTTTTTCCAATAAGAGTATTATGTTCCCCATGTTAAGGACTTGGACCAACATGGTTGCTTCATGTGACCAAAAGCCTTGGTTTGGCTATGAAACTAAGAATTTAGGCCATAATCCATGATTGTTGGGCTGAGTGGCCATATATTTATAAGGGCCAAGCATGTTTGATGATTGTTTCATTTCAATTCAAGGATTATTTATGTTAGAATTTTTGTTCCATGATTGTTTTATTTCATTTTCTTTGCATTGAGCTCTACATATTTCATGAAGACTAAAATATTTGTGAGAGAAATGGAGGTATTTGATGTTTGTATTGAATTTTCAAATGCATTGAACTATGCATATTTGTGAATGAAGAGTAAAATACAAGTCATGCAAAATAAATGTCACCATACCTTTCTAATTACTCCTTGCTTTCAAGGAAAAATGAATATTTCAATGTGTCCAAGAGGTTTGAGAATGTTCAATGTGTCCTTGATGTAGTTGGTGTATCCAAGAGATGTAAGAACCTTCCAATTTTCCAAAGAAAGTTGTTCAATATGTGTGTTGTAATAGAAAAATATGAAAAAATAGCGTGAATAGAGTTGCATGCATGAAAATAGGAAGTGGTGCACAAGAAAAGTTGTTCTCAGTCTTATTTAGACACAAGAATGTGCATGTGCTAATAAAATGCATGCACCAACAACACACACTCAATATTAGAATGCATATTCCTGTGCAACATTTACAACATTTATTGTCAAGCATTCACAACCTTGAATGCATGGAGGGGTAGAGCGAAAGGTAGTTAAATACCATGTGTGTGCTAATAGCGTGTGCACACTATTTAACCCCCTTATCTCCCACTGTACCCCACTCCAAGTGAGAGGTGGGTTAGGGGTGAGGATGGTTAGTGGTAGGGGGTTATGGGAGAGAGAGAAATATATTGAGGGGTTATGGGTTTAATGAGAGAGAGAGAGAGAGAGAGAGAGAAAGAGAGGTTAGTGGTGGTAGTTAGTGGTAGGAGTAAGTGAGAGACCGATAGAGAGGGAGTGAGGGGGTGGTTAAGGGTAGGGGGTACAGGGGGAGTATGGGGAAGAGGGATATATATATATATATATAGAGAGAGAGAGAGAGAGAGCGAGAGAGATGAATCGAGATGTGGTTTAGGGGTTTAGATAGAGTGAGGTATTGGATGTTAAGGGTTTACACACACACACAGATATTGTGGGTTAGGGGTTTGGGATCAAGGGGGGGAGTGTTGATTATTAGTGGTGGGGGGTTGTGGGTACAGGGAGTATGGGAGAGAGAGATAGAGATGAATATATTGAGGGTTTAGGGGTTTAGAGAGAGAGATATTGGAGGTTATGGGTTTATATACATATATATATATATATATATATATATAGAGAGAGAGAGAGAGAGAGGGGGGGGGGTTACCAAGAGAAAGAGATCGGGGGGGTTACTGATAGAGGGAGAGAAAGAGAGGATGGGGGTGGGGATTATACAAAGAAAGGGATAAATATGGAGAGAGGGGGAGAAATAAATGAAATACAACAATGAAAAAATTATAAAGTAGCGCATGCATGTTAGTTACGCATGTGTGCAATTGAATGCACACGTGCTATTAATGGCACGTTATTGATGCTACTGAATTTAATTTTTTTTGGCATGCTCTCCTTTTTCCATTTCCATGTTTAATGAGTTGGCAGGTTTGGTTCGAGGTTCGGATTGCCAAACCTTATGTCTTGCACTACATTATAGAAAAACACATCATGTTCTATAACTTCATTTTTTTCGACTTTGATTATATATATGCTCCACTTGTCCACTACTAATGAAACTGCACACACTTATAGAACTATGTGTGCAGATTCCAAATATATATATTTTTGAATAAATTTGATAGTGTTTTCTATATTTTCTTCGTTTTTATTTGCACTTAATGTCCTATTTATATAAAACATAGGTCATGCATTTTGACTATAACTTTTGATTGGATCACATATTTCAGAAATGGAAAAGAATCTGCACAAGTATACTGGAAGACCTACACACTAAAAAAAAGTATATTGATTATGTTAATACCATGATAGCGGGGCCTAACTGTAACGTCCCCATCTTGACCCTATTGCATTAAAATGTAAATGATGTAATATTGTTATAAAATCATGGTGAGGAGCTCAAGGCCAAGGCCCTGCCATCGATTTATTGATGCATATGGTTGATGTGCCAGCCAAGCACAATGGAGTTGTGAATATCATGTAAATATACATTTTAATAAAATACCCACAACTAGCTATGCAATGCAACAAGAGATGGGGGCATGATTTTACAAGGAATTGGGAGGAAAAACATTCAAACCCTTGGAGCCAATCAAGTCAAGCCAAGTGTCAATGAGATAACCCATCAAACCCTCAACTACCCATGCTGACTTTTGTACCCAATCATAGATTTCTCCCAAGAGTTGGTTGAGGTAGTTAATGCCTTGGGAATGGAGAAGTATGGCTGTCCAAATTCGAATATGGGAAAGCCACCTTGCATGGAAAATCATGTTTGGCTTCTTGGGCAAGAAAAGAGCCATGAATTTCTCCCCAAGACATTATCCATTAACCAGTTTCTCTCTCTCACGAGTTTGGAGCTACCTGGGCATTTTCTAGCCATGTTTTTCTGTGTTTTCCTTCATTCTCAACTGGGAGAAGGGCGTTTTTGTGTTGTATACCAGTGGGGAAGAAGGGGAATCCATTTGGAGTTCCATAGAGACCGTTTTGGCTGTTAAAATGCTTAGATAGTTGGGGAGAAATTGTTTTCCTCCCTGTGAATGTTTTTCCCCATCCCACAATTTGTTTTTTGTTGGGAACGATTTGGGAAAACCCATGGCCATCATGTTGGTAAATCTATTGTTTTGGCTTGAGCTTGAGTAAGCATCCAGGGTTCAAATGTAGCCTGATAAACCCAGCTATGGACTGGCTTGGCTTAGATGAAATGATTAATTGGATGTGAATGAGCTTGAATGTCCCCTTTTCCTTGTAAGAATCATGCCCAGCTCGGTGGTGGCAGTTGTGTTGAGAGAATTGATGAACACAACTGAACCTATGGTTGGGTGGAATGTTGCAGCAACATAGCTAGTTGCTTGGGACAATTACACAACGAAGATAAGTGTCTTTCTGTCTATGTATTTACTTCTGCAATGTTTAAATTGATGACTGTTTTTTATATGTTGTATGCATATGATATATGTGTGGATGAGTTTTTAATTCCGCTGTGCATATTTACTAAATTTGCATCTACACACTCTTGAATTTATTTGCATGAATCTAATGAATGGGCTGAGTTTATGTAAAAGCCCAAATATTGGCATCATGTTCCCTTCCTTGCATTGGGACCACGGGAGGGTACATTACACTAACTCTCGACCTTGTCATTTTAGGGATTTACTGACTTCCTTAATTTAAAAAAAAAAAAATTGAAAATTTTGGAAGAATAGCATTGCACAATAACTGTTTGTTATCTACAACTCTACATAATGTTTTCACAAAATTGGACAATTTACATACCAAACCCAGGTCGTAATGTGAACATATGCATTATGTTTTAGAGAAAAAATAACATATGAATCTTAGAAAAATGCCATTTTTTGGAGTTATACCTATTTTCCATAAATAAAAGTTATGTATTTCGGAAGGTGATCCGATTGCTTATGTTTGATCTTTTTACACCATATTCTAGAAAGCTATGTAGGTACCTCTAATAATTCATTTTAATGATCGGATTTTTGTTTTTGCAGAATTCCATTACAACTAACACGTCATAAGTGGGTATCATTACCTTGCACTAGTCCATATTAGAAATCCTCCCACTATATTAATACGAAAATATTAAGGTAGGGAAACACCTTATGAGTGATCCATTTGTGGAAGGAATTAACTTTTGTTCATTTCCCACTTTAGGTTGGTCAACCTCTCTAGAGCTAATCTCCAATAACAATAAATTCTCCTACACTTATTTATAAGGAGGACTCCATAGTTATTTATAAATTGTAAGATAACTCTAACCATAACAACCTCCTAACTACCTAGTAGACCTTCATTAATGTGGTCCCATTTAACATTTTTTCAATAATAACTACCATAGTGAGACTTATTTAGTAATAAGAAAAATAGTGGACCTCATCCACCCTACATTGAATGATCTCAACTATTATTATTCTAATGGGACCTCGCGCGCGCCCCCCCCCCCCCCCCCCCCCCCCCTTACACCCTTAGGGAGGATCATAGTACATTAACCAAAATTATATTACAACCCTAGTTCCTTAACTAGAATTAGTTTACAGTGGGCCAAAAAAGCTCTCGGAACCTACAATGAATACAACACATGTCCAACAACATTGTGGCATTCAATATGCCATCTTGTGACATTATAATAGTCATAATTTAAGACATAATGTTGCATTGTGACTCTAAATTATTCCATATTGCAACATTTGAACGATCATAATTTAATAGGTATTGTTGCATTGCAACATTTATTTTGGTTGAGTTATCTCAAATTGCTATGTTCCACAATGATTATCTTATATGTTTACTGCTTTAGTTATGTCGTATTGAAGAAGGTTTATATATATATATATATATATATATATATATATATATATATATATTATTTCTTTATAAATGTTAGAAACCTTACCATTTTCTAAGTCAAAATATCTAAAAAAATTCTGATTAATATAAGAAACATTATTCTAATTTTTAAAATTAAATTAATTTCAAATCTTTCTTTTATTAAAAAAAAATCTAAAATAGTAAGATCTTAATCCTTAAACCTTTCTTATTGATTATAGGATAATACTCAAGTCTCATGTATCACAAACCTAAAAACTAAGCATTACCTTTTTTAATATAGCGAAGAACTTCATACATGCTAACAAACATTTGAGAATGTTATAATAATAATAATAATAATAATAATATAAAATAATGTAAATTTTGATATGTGTGAGTTTAACATAAAAATTATAAAATATCATTTTACATCAAAAATATTAAGCATTGAGCATTATGAAAAAATTTATAAATAAAAATTTTAATTTTTTTTAAAAAGTTATTATAAATAATAATTTTAATTAAAAAACATTTGTATACAATTAAGTTAAATATTTATTTTTTAAACAAATTATGTTTGTAAACAAAGTAAATAAATTAACTAAAATAAAAATAAAAGTAATATAGATTAAATAGATTATATATACTTATCATTATGATGGCCATAACAACATGTGGAAATTAGCTATCTAAACCTCCCAAGAATTATTTTTTTCAAAAGAAAAAGAACAATATTAAAGTATATAAGAACATTAGAGAAATACAGAGACACCGAAAATCAACAGAGCATCCACAACGAAACAAACATACTTGATCGACAACCTCAAATGAAACGACCTACAACCCGATACATGACAACCAACAAAGAAATCAAATATACACAAAAATACAAAAATTGCCCAAATATTTAAGGGCCATCAAAAATTAGATCAACACAACTGGACTGATATAGCCAATATGTACACAAAAAATAAAGTCCAGATAGAAATATAATAATAGAACACGTCTCACGACTCACAAGTACAAAAATTATTATCCAGCCGCTACAGTAGAGACCCAACCCAAAAATAATATCCTTGGACGCACGTAGCAAAATTAGAAATGAAAATTCTAATTGATCTCCCTAGATATGTAAATAGCATGAGCATATTATTCGACCAAAATGACACCATCAACTCTATCTGCCAATGCATTATTGTACTTGTAAACATGTTGAAAATAAATCTACGAGAAAGAAGCCTCAAGATCTTTGATTTTCTACATCTGACTATCAAGTTGAATAACCTAGAAAGAGAATAGAGAGAATTTGTAAACACACCAACCAATAACAATAACTCTGGAGTCACCTGCGAACGGTAGGATGGAGATACTTTTTGCAAGCACCAAAGGGCAGTCAACTCTTCTAGTATTGGTTCTAGGTAGCCATTGAACTTAAGTCTGTAGAACAAGGAGGAGGAGCCCCTGCCCCACAAAGTTGATTACTGTTTTTTGCAGCACAGTTAAAAAAACCCTTGGATTTCCATGATCAAATAGAGGACTCAATCAATGGGATTGATCCAAATAAGTACGAGGAAGAGATTTATGGATCTCCCGAAATGTCGCAATTGCTTTAACTCCTATATGTAAAACAATAGGGAATCACCCTTCAATGTAATAGTGGATCATTCTGCTTTAAAGCCTATAGGTAAAGTGATTATGATGCTTCCACAATTCCTAGCTGGGAAAACAAGGGAGATCATGCCACTTTTTGGCATTAGAGAACTAGCACAGTCACTTAACTTGTGGTTGGTGAACATCAATGTCATGAACAAGTTTATTTTTTTAATATTTTTTTTTATAATTGTTTATTTTGAATTTTGAATCAATGTGGAAAGTACACTTGTCCCATCCTCCTTCAATCTAGGAAAAGCATAGATGGTAGTCCACCCCAAATTCTAAGATATAAACACCTATCGGTATAATAAAACACCTATCGATGTAACTAGATATTAAGCCAAATCGAAAAGGATTGAGCATGCCAATCAATCATAGGAAATGTTACAAAAATATCGCAACACCTGCCAAACTTGCCTTGAGAAGGAACACTTAACTAATAAATGGTCAACTAATTCCTCAAACTTTGGACCATAGACTCCCCTCCTAAAAGAATTATCCCACATAAGGATAGAATTGTTAAGAGCCATCCAAAAAAAAAGTTTGATCTTGAGATGAATAAACCTCTTCCATAAAGACCCAATCGACCAGCTCATATCCAAAACTGGACCATCAAGTAAAGATTCATATTCCTTCTTATCAGTAACCTTCCTAGAAGACAATGTTGGAAATATTAATTACGAGCTAATTGTGTATCTAGTTGGTCTCGACTCAGTGAGTCTTTTAGTATGTAAATGTCAATTTGTCAGTATGTCAGGATATGGAGTTCATGTATCCTTGTATTTATTTAGCCATGTAGTTCAGAAGTCAAGTTTTTAAGTAGACGCCACTCAGAAATTTAACTACAGTCTTTAATGTTACTCTTAGCTTCCAAGAGAAGCCATTAATATTCTTGTTAAAGTTTAAATCTTATTCAAGCACAAGTTCCAATTTTCTGGGTTAGCAAAAGGTCGTAAAGTAAAAAATTTTACTTTTGTATGTGCGCAGTAAATATCTCTTATTACAAAAGGGTGAAACAATACTTTATAAAGTATTTATTAAAATTTTGAGTTATTGCGCAAATAAAATTATTTGTGCACAGTAAAATTGTAAAATTGCGCACAAGACAATGAAAGTGAAGTCTGTAAATATGCGTAGTAATTCCCAGTAAAGTGTAAATTGTGAAAACTACGCAGTGAAATCTTGGTCAGCGCAGTTCTCCCTTGATCTGGTATCAGATCAAGTTATCAAATTTGGTTTAAGAAGAGCAACAACTCTGTTTTACAGGAAGATGACTTTGTAAAATTTTAAAAAATGGCTTCCACTTCTAGTGCACAAATGTTAAGTATGCAAACTCCAATTTTTACAGGCAAGAATTATGAATATTGTTCTCTTACCATGAAGCCTTTGTTCAGAGGACAAGATGTGTGGGAGATAGTTGAAAATGGCTATGCTGAGCCAACAAATCAGGCAACATACAATCTTCTCACACAAGCTGAAAAGGATATCTTGAAGGAATAAAGGAAGAAGGATGGAAAATCAATGTTTTACAGATAGCAAGCAATGCATGAAAGCATACTCCCAAGAGTAGTAATAGAAAAACATACAAGGAGGCATGGGATACATTGCAAACTGCTTATCAAGTTCTGGACAAAGTTAAGACTGCTAAATTTTAGATTCTTAGAAGAGATATTGAATCTCTGTCAATGAAAGATACAAAATTAGTATATTTTGAATCTCTGTCAATGTAAGAGATTTGGGCATTATGCATATGAATGCAGGAAGAAACAACATGAATAGAGAAAGCAAGGTCAAATTCAATCAAGTAACACTAACACTTCCACCAGCACAATGTTTTTGGCATGCACATCCCCACTTGAATGCAATGTTGTACAAGAAATCCCATGTGACATATGGTATTTAGATTCAGGCCGCAACAATCATATGTGTGGAAATTTAGATTTGTTTTCCAATCTAGATAAATCAATTCAAACTGATGTTACACTTGGAAACAATATCCAAGTCACTGTTTTGGGCAAAGGCATTGTTGGTATTCTAACCAAATAGGGGGAGCAAAAACTGTGCCTGATGTTTATTATGTCAAAGGTCTGAAACATAATTTAATGAGTACTGGACAATTGTTACAAAATGGTTATAGAGTCTACATGGAAAAACAATCACTGTGTAATTTTGGACAAGTATCCAAGCAAACAACTGATAGCTAAGGTGCAAATGGAAAGCAATCGCTTGTTTCCTTTGAGGATAAGGCCTGATATGAAGGGAAATACAACTCAAATTGACCAAGAAGAAAAGAATGAAGATTCAGGAGCAACATTCAAGGCAGAAAGTAAGAAAGAAGAAAAAGACAGTGATGCATAGATACAAGCAACATTTAATCACAAGTTCGGGATGAATATTGGCTGTGGCATTTCAAGTTTGGACACTTGAATTTAGTTGGGCTAAAGCTATTTCACATGAAGAATATGGTAAAAAAATTTCCTCTAATTGAAAAACCAGAAAGAATTTGTGAAGGTTGTATTTTTGGAAAGCAACATAGAGAATCCTTTCTAGTGGGAAAGTCATATAGAGCGCACACACCACTTTAAATTGTGCACTATGATATTTGCGGAAAAATGAAAACACCATCCATAGGCGGCTATAATTATTTTCTTACATTCTTTGACGATTTCATAAGAAAAACATGGATTTATTTTCCACGACACAAATCTAATGCATTTGGATGTTTTTAGCAATTCAAGTCACTTGTGGAGAAGCAAAGTGGTCACTTCATCAAAGTATTAAGGATGGACAGAGGTGGTGAATATGTATCAAATAATTTTCTAATTTTTTGTAAATGTCATGGTGTACACAAGCAATTCACTGCACAGTATACACCCTAGCAAAATGATGTCACGAAAGGAAAGAATAGAACCATTATGGATATGGCAGATAATATGATGGCAGCCAAAAATTTTCCAAATGAATATTGGGAAGAGGCAGTAGTAACTGTTGTAGTGTGAAGAAAAAAATTCCTCAAGAGGCATGGACAAGTATGAAACATAATGTTTCTCATTTAAATTTTTTTGGTTGTGTCACATATGTGCATATTCCAGATTAGCTGAGAAAGAAATTACATAATAAGGGACAGAAATGCATATTTGTTGGTTATTCAGAAGATACAAAAGCATACAAATTGTATGATCATTTCATAAGGAAGGTCATAATCATCCATGACCTTGTGTTGAAAAGACAGTAAAACTTGTGAATCATGTCACACGTGATGATATGATGGAAGAAGTGGTTCAGAAACCACAAGCAAATCAACATGTTGCAGTATCATCCACCCCCAGGACTGCGCAACATCATGCACCTCAAGCTACTGCGACACCAGTTGTAGCACAACGTACACCATCAAGTGCATCAATGTTAGTTTTTCAGAATTTACTTCAATCTGATCTAAGATCTTAATTGAGAGAACAACATGTACAACATATCTGCATCATATCAATCATGAACACAATAATTCAAGCACACAAGAGACACAGAGTTTACTTGGGGAAAACCATAAAGGTGAAAAACCCCAATAACTTCCTCAGAGATAGATAGAGCAATGATACAACCCAAGCATAAGAGATTAACATCTCCTAGCAGCAGCTTCTTCTCCCCCACAAGTGTGCCACTCTCTCGAGAGTGTGAGAGAGAATAGAATGATCAAATAGAGTGCCTCCCACACTCTATTTATACTTGACTTGACTTGCCTAATAACCTTTACTAGGTCGGCCTTAACTTAACCACATAACATAATGCTGACTGGGTCGACCCGCAATAGGGTGGTCTAATAACCCTTTGACCCACATGGCCGACCCCCAATAGGGTGGTCTAATAACCCTTTGACCCACATGAATTATACAGGGCCAACCCCAACAAGGTGGTCTAATAACCCATCAAGTATAAGTTACAACACTTACAATATAAATGACGACACTTCCATATAGAGGAATAATAACATCTCTATAGGAATACAATATACATATATGTGAAATATATTCCGAAGTTACATATACATCAACACTCCCTCTTAACTAGGAAGGTATTTCTCGACACAAGTCTTCTAGCACAAGTCTTCTTCTCTGGATCATCATCAGCGAATCATCGTCCTCGAATCATCATCATCATCACTGCTGCTACTATCTCAATCAATCTCCGATCTACTCGCCATAGGAAGTTCTATAGAGCCAGTCCTTTTTCATATTGGATGTAGGCCCACCACCTGCAGGTCTTCATCATCACTAGCCATACTGTGGAATCCTTAGTACTTATTACGTGAGTCAACAAAACCTCGAAAGAGCATCCCAGGACTGATTATGAGCACACAGTTCAACCTATCGGATCTCCTGGGACCTTTTACATGCTACTGCACAACCTGTCCATGGCCACAGAGCATCATCCCGATACTCATGATCATCGTTCACGAATTACAACCCAGATGCACATCACACAGCACTTACATCTATGCCATGGGAGAACACATCTACAACCATACGAGAATGGCACAGCACTTATATTGCAACCATGGGAGAAAACATCTACAACCATGCTCAAATGGCCCAGCACTTATATTGCATCCATGGGAGAACACATCTACAACCATGTTCAAATGGCCCCAGCACTTATATTGCATCCATGGGAGAACACATCTACAACCATGCTCGAATGGCCCCAATACTTATATCGCAGCCATGGGAGAACACATCTACAACCATGCTTGAATGGCCCCAGCATTTATATCGCAGCCATGGGAGAACACATCTACAACCATGCTCGAATGGCCCTGGCAATTACATCATGACCATAGGAGAACACATCTACCACCATGTCGGAAAATCACAACAATTACATCGCAACCATGGGAGAACACATCTACAACCATGTCCGAAAAGCTCATGTGCATCTGTGTCCTCGGAATTCATCACACATAATCCAACTGATTATGTAATGTATCCACTTGATACATGTCATGCATCCACCTGATGCATATCACATACATGATCTACATGATCATACAATGTATCCACCTGATACATATCATGCATCTACCTGATGCATATCATATACATGATCCACTTGATCATACAATTTATCCACCTGATACATATCATGCATCTACCTGATACATATCATATACATGATCCACCTGATCATACAATGTATCCACCTAATACATATCATGCATCTACCTTATGCATATCATATACATGATCCACCTGATCATACAATGTATCCACCTGATACATATCATGCATCTACCTTATGCATATCATATACTTGATCCAACTGATCATATCCAGAGCAGTAACTGGAGCATCCTCCTGATGCTCATCACATAGCGCTTACATCCACAGCCATGGGAGGATCCTCCTACCACCATGCTTGGAATGGCTTTTGCAAATGTGTCCATCACTTCTTTCTTGAAGTGTCATCAATTTGAAGAACACCAAGCCTCCCTCTGAAGTACTCAAACTTCACTCTTGCTAGTGGTTTCGTCAACACATTTGCAACCTGCTCATCCGTCGCAACATATAGGATCTTCACTGCTCCTCTCTGCACCATATCCCTACTATAGTGATATTTGATCTCTATGTGCTTCGACCTGTCGTGGAACACCGGGTTCTCAGGCAGCTTCACACAACTCTAGTTGTCACAAAATATACCAGTAGCCTCCAGCGATAGATCAAATAACTCTAATAGTAGCTTCCACATCCATACTGCCTCACAACTAGCCGTACAGGTTGCAACATACTCTGCCTCGGCTGTACTCAGTGCTACGCAGGACTGCTTCCTGCTAAACCAAGAGATCACACTTGATCCCATACTGAAGCAACACCCAAAAGTGCTCTTCCTATCTGCAGCACTACCTGCCCAATCTGAATCAACATAACCCTGTAGGTTAAACTTTTGATTCGCATCATACTTGAGCCCATAATCAACTGTACCCTTCAGGTACCTCAGAAAATTCTTTACAGCAACCAGGTGAACACTCCTCGGATCTGTCAGGAACTGGCTCAATGTGTTCACCGCAAAGCAAATATCTGGTCTCGTGTTCGTCAAGTACATCAAGGACCCAATCATCTAACGATACATAGTGATATCAACTGGCTCATATGAAGCATCACACAAAAGCTTCAGGCTTGATGCCATAGGTGTGGCCATGGCATTGTAGTCCAACATCCCGAACCTCTTCAGGATCTCTACTACATACTTCCCTTGTCCAAGGAAAATTCCATCTGCACTCTACCACACCTCCATGCCTAGAAAGTAGTGCATCATCTCCAAGTTCTTCATCTCGAACTCAGCAGCAGACTTCCGCTGCGTGTCGGCAATGAATCTATCTTTACCTATAATAAACAGGTCATCCATATACAAAAGTAGTATCACTGGATTGCCTTCCTCAACCTTGTAGTAAAGGTTGGAATCCACTTTACTCTTGGTAAAGCCCAAACTGGATAGAAAGCTGTCTATCCTACCATACCAAGTTCTGCACGT
This sequence comes from Larix kaempferi, assembly GCA_027924585.1. NCBI lineage: Eukaryota > Viridiplantae > Streptophyta > Pinopsida > Pinales > Pinaceae > Larix > Larix kaempferi. Next base: position 7,437,590 of record BSBM01000240.1, on the reverse strand, counting down.
ATATGACTCCCTGTCATGTGTCTCAGAACCAAGTGGCTACTCCACATACACTTCTTCTTCAACTACACCATTCAAGAAAGCTGTCTTCAAATCCATCTGGTGTATCTTCCATTTCATCACTGTAGCCAGAGCAAGTACGGATCTAATGGAAGTGTATCTAGATACAGGAGCAAAAGTCTCTATGCTACCACCTGCAGCATGCTTGATCTTGTAGATCCTCTTGGAAGTCACTACAGACTCCCCTTCAGGTCTTGGGACTGCATCCCAAACATCTTCATGATTGACTGGTACTCCTTGATCATGACATTCTTCCCAGATCCTGACAACTTCAATATCTTCAATATTTTCAATAGATAACTTTGTTGCTGAACAAATGTTGTAGTCCTTCTTTTGTAGGTGATGGTATACGATCTTTCCTACACAACAAGTTAAATTGCATGATTAGAAAACATCTCATAGTTTTCAGAACAAATTCTTACACATAAAGAAATATGTCATACAGTAATGCAATTATCTTAGCCAATGCTTCAATACAACATTTATCCATATCCCGTAACTTTCTAGATGCCTTCCAATCTCTGCCAGAACATTGTTAAGAGTGTGCACAACTCCCAACATGTCAGCAAAGAGGTTTCATTCTAGATAAGTAGCAATGGAATGTTGTACAGTGCCATAGGCCACTTACCCATGTATATTAGTAGTATACTGTTCATCAATGCAACTATTCTAATATGCATAATACACAACCTAATTCTAGGAACATAATTATATACATTATTGAACAGTATTATTTAAACAATAAAATATGCAAGGAATGATAATTCAAATACTTATCTTTGTTTGTTTGTTGGGTTGACTCCCTCTCAATCTTTGCTTCTTTTCTGCAACTCCATTTTGATGTGGATTGTGAGAAGTCGTCAACTCCCTCTGAATATCTGCATCCTTGCAGAAACTACTGAAGTGTGCTCCTTCTTGATCTTTGCTTCCTTGCAGGAACAACTAGAGTGTGCTCCCTCTTGATCTTTGCTTCCTTGTTGGAACAACTGGAGTGTGCTCCCTCTTGATCTTTGCTTCCTATATTACCTATCCTTGAACTTATATCCATCACTATGCATGCTTATTAGTACCATCATTGTGTTGTCCTTGAGGTCTCATACATAATCACACATTCATTAGTACAATCTTAATACTATCAAAACACAATAATCTTAAACATGTATAGTCGTGATCACTTCAAACACAGATAATAAACATTAGTATTCAAGGTTTCAAGGAAGTCTTCTTTTACTCATGCATATTCTTATTTGATCATAGGACTCTTCTGGTTAGTTAAATCATCAATCAAGATAAGAGACATAAAATGCATAAACCCTTGATTACTTACATTTCTAACTTTATGAATAAACATAACCAATCATACCAAGTATACTTATATAAGGGATCCTAACACAAGGTAGGATTCTAACTTGATATAGGAAAGACATACCTGGATTGGTATGTTAGCTAATTATGTCTAACATACCCACATGATGTCTTCTTGTTCTCTTCAATGACTTGTGCTAGTAACCTACATATCTCATAGGTTAACCATTATAGAACCAAGTTATACATACCTCGTAAATAGATCTTCTAAATGATCCATGACAATGGATGAATCTTTGTCTTCATGTCATCATGATCATATGTTCTTGAACTAGAACATGATTTGTCTTTCTTGGTGTACCTTTCATGTTAGCGGACAACATAAACCTCATACAACACCATAATGCATTAGTACAATCATAAGTGTCAACACCCTAATCAATGAATATCTTCTATCATGCATTCATAATTTTATTAAGGTGATACGACAAATCTAAATTTAATCAAGATTGTACTAACCGTAATAACATGAATACAAACACACCATAAACTCAATCATGAACAAATCTTGAAACATACCTGGATAAGTCATAACTGTCGAGATTGCTTGTAATCTTCTTATGTAAGGTCTTAGCCTCATCTCCCTCTGAAACAGGAACTTCTTCACTTGTGGAGGTGACCAATCCATTCTCTTCTAGGATTAACCCAATCCACTTGATTTGCAGGAACTGGATCTGGAGTTGGATTAGGGTTTGTCAGAGAAACCCTAAAAATTCAAACTTTGAATTTCAAACTTCCGAAATGATAGAAATATGCGCCTTGATGAGCTGATCAAGCTGGTATACTCAAAATTTGAAAACTGCAAAGTTTCACCCCTCAAATTTGCCTTTGAAACTTTCAGATTCACTAGACATGACCCTGAACTAGGGTTTGATAAAGCCCACCCTTCTTCCCAATCAAAAGGTTTGATCCAAAGCTCTAAGCTTCTATTTTTCTGAGGAGCTTCCAGCCGTAGTCACAGATTTCAAAAATTCTCATTTTTGCAGAAGCCCTAATTTTCCACTTTTCTGATCAAAGTCCTGAATTAGGGTCTGATCAAGCCCGGATTTCTTCCCAACCAAAAATTCTGATCTTGGTCTCTAAATTTTGATTTTGATTAGTATCATTCAGCCTTGGTCTCCGATTACAAAAATTATATCTTTCTCCAAAACCCTAAATTCTGGAAGCCGTGAATGAAGATGCTAAAAAAAAATTCTGTTTTGATAGAAATATGTACCTGATTGTTTCTGGTGTAACTCTGAACTTTTCGATCCAAAAGATCTAAAAAATGTTCCTGTGATAGCCTGACCTGTCATCTTTCCAACCCCATAGGTCTGACCTTGAATGGATTCTCTGACAGAGAGTTATGCCAAGTGTCGCAACGTGACCTATTTATGGGATAAAACAGGAGAGCGAACTTGTATGACGTGCCACGTGTCACTGGTTTAGTTTCGGATTCTGAAAACGTTACCTGAGAAATTATAATCCGTTCACTACCTGTCAATTTTTACGAAATTTCATTTGGAGCTTCCTAGCCCAAGTTATGACCTTTTTTCCTAGGTCATCTGTTTATGAATCAGACCTGGAAGAGGCAGAAACCCTAGATTGTATAGATCATAAAACACAAAGTACAACGAATTAGAAGTTGTCCTTTGTCCACAAGTTACATGAGGATCTTAGGGTCTCCCTGTATGATTTTCACACCTTGAAACCTTGCGAAAATTTATTTATAGCGAAAGTGCTACGATGATTGTTTTTTTCTATATCAAGCCCTAGCTTCGCAAGTGCAACAAGTGTCATACATGCCATACCATGCCTAGCTCTGATACCATGTTAGTTTTTCAGAATTTACTTCAATCTGATCTAGGATCTTAACTGAGAGAACAACATGTATAGCATATATACAGCATATCAATCATGAACACAATAATGCAAGTACACAAGAGACACAGAGTTTACCTGGGGAAAACTGTAAAGGTGAAGAACCCCAATAACTTCCTCAGAGATAGATAGAGCAAGGATACAACTCAAGCATAAGAGATAGACATCTCCTAGCAGCAGCTTCTTCTCCTCCACAAGTGAGCCACTCTTCCGAGAGTGTGAGAGAGAATAGAATGATCAAATAGAGTGCCTCCTGCACTCTATCTATACTTGACTTGACTTGCCTAATAACCTTTACTAGGTTGGCCTTAACTTAACCACATAACATAATACTGACTGGGTCGACCCACAATAAGGTGGTCTAATAACCCTTTGACCCACATGGTCGACCCCCAATAGGGTGGTCTAATAACCCTTTGACCCACATGACTTATACAGGGACGACCCCAACAAGGTTGTCTAATAACCCATCAAATACAAGTTACAACACCTACAATATAAATGACGACACTTCCATATAGAGGAATAATAACATCTCTATAGGAATACAATATACATATATGTGAAATATATTTCGAAGTTACATATACATCAACAATCAAGAGTGTAACAGACTCTCCAGTAAGGAGCCCAAGGAATTCTTCATCACTAAATCCAACTTTAGCAAGCTTGCTGCCACAAAAAACAAGAAGTCTGTGCGAAATATATGATGTTGATACAACAAATTCATTTTATGTTTTTGCATTGTTTTCTCAAATAGATGATCCACTAACCTTTGATGAAGTTGTCAAGGATGATGTGTGGGCACAAGCCATAGATAAAGAAATTGAATGCATTGAAAAGAATCGGAAATGGGAATTGGTAGATGTACCTAAAGACAAGGATGTAATAAGTATCAAATGGATTTATTAAACCAAGGAGGATGCAAATGGAAATGTGCAGAAGCACAAGGAAAGATTAGTCGCAAGAGGGTTCACACAACAGCTCGACATAGATTTTAATGAAACATTTGCACCTGTTGTGCATATGGATACAGTCCTAACATTTTTTTCCATAGTTGCACATAAAAAATGGTTATTACACTAGTACAAAATGAGAGATATGTGACCAAAAAACAACCAAAATCCACATATAAATGACCACTTTTGAGTTGGTGACCACTGGTAGCAAATTAGTGGCCATATATCATGCAACCAAAAATGTGGTCATATTTAGCTTAGTCATTTATATCTTATCTTGTGGTCATATATTTGGTCATATATTTGGTCATTAATTTGGTAATATATTTGGTCCTTAATGGTCACATGATAAATGACCGTTAATTTGCTACCAAAGACCGCCAACTCAAAAGTGGTCATTTATATGCATATTTTGGTCATTTGTTTGGTCACTTATCTATCATGTTGTAATGGTGGTCGTTTATATGCAAATTTTGGTCATTTGTTTAGTCATTTATCTCTTTTAAGTGGTTTCAGAATATAAATAGGGCACGGTGGAATCAAACCACCAACCTCCTGCCTATAATGCAGGTGCTCTACCATTGAGCTAGCACCCTTAAATAGAATTCATTATGGATTGATATGAGAATAAAATTTCCAACTAAAGAAATTCCTGCGGCCATGAAGAAAAATGCCCATAGCCATGATGAAAATGCCCACCAACTTATGATGGGTTAAAGTGCAAGTAGTAGCTAGGGCATCCACAACATCATCATAGTATAAAAGAAGCCATATGCAGAGAGAGGTCTCATAAAGGATCTACAAGACGAAGTTAAAAGTCATACTTCAATTACTTTTATGGCAAATTTTTGTTTTTAAAAGGAATGTTTCAAGGGTAAAGATATCGCATTTATCTAAATAGAGTAAAAAATTATCTAGCAAAATGCAGATGATCTTAAGGTTTCCATCTAAACTATAAATACTCTCACATTGTGTGCTCCCATCACCAGATTACCATTTTTTTCAACTGTAGTATGTTTTACTGTATTACTCTTTATTTGGCAGTTAGCTTGGAGATACCTCAAATATTCTGCAGGTACTATATAAAATCACAAACATTTATTATAAATCCAACGACTAATTCCATGCATTCATAGAAATTAGAATAGTTAATTTTCTTCTCTTTCTACCAAAACAAAGAAACAGTATTATGAGATATGCCACATAGGTTGGGACACTCAGAATCTATCATAATAGTCAATATTGTTTAGGAGGGTAAGAGAAATTGTAATAGGTGTATCAAAGCCTAATGTTACATACCTATTCCTTGCATGTTGTCAAAAAAGTGCATGGTTACATTGACTAAATCAATTTAGGTTTTAAAGAATAATTACGTACAGGAACATCAAAAATACTTTAAAAGGAGGTTTTAGACAAGTGCAAAGAGAATCATAATAATTATTCAAGGATAAATAAGCCCAAATTATGTAATGAGCATTTTTGTTAATATTGCATTTCGAGGTGCATAGTTTACAATGAAACCATAATGAGTATCAATGTCTAAGCCATGTAAGAGATGCAGGTGGATCACTTGCTACCTTTCCTTGTTGTTAACATTATAAAATTTATCCATATGTTAAAGAAGTATTTTCTTGCATGCCTTGGCTATTGAGAAGAGATTACTCACGAAGTGACATTTTCCCCCATATTATTTCTATAAATGCATGCCTCCTTGGTTGGACATATGTAACAGTTTGACAGAAAAGAAAGAAAATAATTTAGGTATGCATGAATGACCAAAACAGTTGATGGAACTGACATAGTGTGTCACATGAAGTGTATCATAGTGACCTTGCTATCCTGTTATTGGATACATTTCCCCTATTGATTTGATATTCAGGTTTCTGATATGATTATAGTTTGGAAGTAAATCCCAAGTTTCAATTTTTTATTGCAACCTTTGACTAAATTCAGGTAAAAAAAATAGACATATTATTCCAACATCTTAAGTTGTACTAATTCCCAAGTCCTGACTAAGTCACATTTTTCTAGGGCTTCAAGAAAGTATAGGTGTTTATTTTTTGGTTGCTAATTGTCCATAATTAATGAGAGATTAATTTCCTTTATCTCACATTTTTCAAAAATATAAATTTCTTATATTTCTTTTCCATAATGTTTTTGGACGGATTTTACTATTTTCAAGGTTTTCAAAAGAAATATCCCCTATTCTTGTCATTTGAAAACTCTTCAAGAACTTTTCTCCCACTTCTAAGTTCTAACTCATGCACTTTCCATGTTTCCACAAACGTTTTTTAGTTCATGCATCAAGATGTTAATTTTGACTAACTTGGTATACAAAATATAAGGTATACCTGGGATATAAGGTATATAAAATCTGATGTTTGAAAAACCTTGCATACAAAAAATGACTGCCTCAAATTGATTTGTAGTCCAATTTAGCTGCAAATGTCTTAAAGCAATAGATAAGTATTTTAACCTTCTAAGTTCTAGAAAACGGCTTATTACCGCTTATTTAATTGTTTCAGTAACTCAGTTAATATTTCATAGAATGTATGATAGCAAGGACAACTCTAATACAACAAATTTATATAGATGAGACAATTTTAACTAACCTGCTAGCAAGGAAAAATCTAATACAACAAATTTATATAGAATTTTATAGATGAGACAATTTTAACTAACCTCATATGGGTGGATTCCAAAGCTTTCGTTGCTTCTTCTTGTGATTCGTACTAGACAAATGCAAAATTCTGTGATTAGACAACAAGATAAATGAATCTAGTAACAGAATAAAAATTTCATTTTGATTTGTGCTGGTAACTTGGACACTGACATAATCCAATCCACATATGTCAGATAAATGAATCTAGTAACAGAATAAAACTTTCATTTTGATTCGTGTTGGTAACTTGGACACTGACATAATCATACACTATATAGAGGTGCCATATGAGAGGCTCCAGTATGCTGCTCAAACTGACACTTTTGTGACTCTTCTCGAGTGCCTCTATTCTCACCTCTGATAAAATTCTGTTATATACACTAAGGTGCTTCCATGTGTCATCTTGTCGACACTTTCAAATTTCGGACTTCTCGTGGTTGATATGAATTAGTCTTCTGCATCAACTGTGGACGGTGGAAATAACTCTAGTAGGTGTGAGATTTAATGATGAATAGAACTTTACCCCGGTGCCATTACTACACACTACAAACTTCATCAAGATTTGTAAGGGCAGCCCCTCTGCATTACGGACTGGGTTCATTAAGCTTAAATGATTGGAGAATATGGGTCACCACGCCCTCTCACCGACTAGACACTAACTGGCTCGACCTTGAGCCCCTGATTTATGCAAATATTTAAATCTGCTGACTGAAAAAGACAAAAAACTGTACATGGGGGTTGGAGAAATAATTACCTCCAACAATTACTGCTATGTGAAGAATTCAATTTCTGCAATTAAAAAACACCCTTGTTTAGTTTAGAACATAAGAGAAGTTGTCACCTAGGGTTTGGAAAGTTCACATTCCATGCACTTATGACAACTGTCAATGGTAAATCTCATTGCCAAACTGGTACTTTTGCAAATCAACAAAAGGCTGGTGTTTGTCCCAAGCTTATATGACAACATAAAGGGTGCTAATCTAATAATTATTTGGATGCTGTCATCTTTGTCTGAGATCAGCATGTCAATTAGGAGTGTAGTCTAGCTGGATTTTATTAGTATTGAACTAAGCCTTTTTTTCACATTAGTTGAGAACCCTACAGGATATGTCATTAGCAGCAAACTCATCCTTTGTATCATCATCATCCTAAAACCAAAAAATATATTAACAAAGACAGGCCACTCCAGGTTTAGTAGGTGATAACCAACAGTTTGTGTGTCGCCTATGGGTTATCCTACTTGGATGACAATGTTTCCCTGATGACACTACTCTCAGCAAGTAGGAGGCCACTGATTTTGAGAAGAAATTTGTTGTAGGACATTGCTTTCTAAGACAACAATATTACTGTTTTATGTGCCAAATAGTTAACTTGATAAAGGATACTATCTTTGGGATAAGTGGACTGCTCCAAATCAACGTAAATACTTGGCCAATACAATGTTTTGCAATATATGACAGTTTAGCAAGTACTTGATCCATTTTCTTAGCTCATATCCAGCCATATTTTTTATCACTTTAGGTCTATACCACAAGAGGATGATGACTGTGGATAAAACTCAATATTAGACTAGATGTCAATACCTTACTTCTAGCCCTAACAAGGCTTCATACAGTCTCAAATCTGAGCCTTGTTTGATGTCCAGTGCTTAAGATGAAGATATGTTGGGAGGATGATGGCACACAAGTGGAAGAGACCCATATGGAATCCAATATGTCAAAATGCAGATTTCAGGGAGTTAATTATAGATCATGTAAACTGGTACTGTTGCAAATCAGCAGAAGAATGGTGATTGTCCCAAGTTTATATGACAACATGCAGAGTGCTAGTCTCATAATTATTTGGATACTTCCATCTTTGTCCTTGATCAGCATGTGGACTAGGAGTGTAGTCTAGGTGGTTGTTATTAGTATTGAACTAAGCCTTTTTTCACTTCAGTTGAGTAACCTACAAGCGATATCCTTAGCAGCAAACTCATCCTTTGTATCATCATGGTTCTGAAACCAAACATTTTATTGACAACGACAGACCACTCCAGGTTTGGCAGGTGATTATCAACAGTTTGAGTGTCACCTGTGGTTTATCTTGCTTCAATGAGAATGCTTCCTTAATGACACTACTCTCAGTAGGCAGGAGAGCATTAATTGTAAGAATAAATTTGTTGTTAGGAAACTGCTTTCTCAAACAACAAAAGGGTTGTTTTATGTGCCAAATAGATAACTTGATAAAGGATACTATCTTTGGGATAAGTTGACTACCCAATCAGCATGAATACTTGTCCAATACAATGTTCTATAGTACATGATAGTTTAGCAAGTACTTGATCTAGTTTTCTAACTCATATCCAGTTGTATTTTTTTATCAAGTCAGGTCTATACCACATCATCATTATGACTATGGATTAAAATCAGTATTGGACCAGTTGAAAAGGCCCTACTTCCATCCCTAACAAGGCATCATATAGTCTCAAACCTGAGCCTTGTTTGATGTCCAACGCTTAAGATAAAGATATGTTGGGAGAAGGAAGACACATGAGTGGAAGAGACCCATATGGAACCCAATATGTCAAAATGAAGATTTCAAGGAGTTAACTGTGGATCATGTAGACTTGGAAAAGGAAACAAGGTGGGGTAGATGCATTTGAAGAACAAAATATACCAAAGTTCTGGCTTACATTCTGGTGACAATGATGGAGTGAAAGGAACACCCATTTTGAGGACTAGAACAATCAGAAAAAATGAACTTGTGACAAGGTGTCCTTTTGTGACAGATCTGGATTATTTTTTAATTCTCATTTTTAGCTTCCTATAGAAAACTTTTGAGTCCATCTTGGAGGGAAATTTCTAATATCTTCATGAAGAGATCACTCCAGTCAATAGCAATAGCTCATTACTTGATTTTGTGAAAAAGACTATTTGACAGATCTAGGAGGGATGATCTAAGACATAAATGGAGGCTTCCTAAAAAGGTGGGGCCAATCTGTGACTAATAGCCTTCCTTGTGCATGATTTTAAGCATGGGGCCAATTCAGCCGACCCATGTCTATTTTAATGTTTTATAAGTATTAATTCCAATTTCAGGTCGCTTTTTTTAGTTGATATATTTGGCATATTTCGAGCAAGAGATGCACCTATGTTCTGATACCTATAACTGCACCTTCAAGGTTTCTGCACCTTGAAGGGAATCAACTAGACTACAGCTCATCTCACATATATAGTTAACAATGTGATTCCAGTGTTTCATTTTGCATTTAAGAGCTATTCTACAAGAAAAAGGTATATCGCCAGAGCAAGTGACTTGTCAAAGGCCACATTGTGCACTTTGGCAAAACTGATGGAATTTCTTGACTATAATATAAAAAGAATCTTGATATATACTGTAGTTGATCTGCAACATCGATTCGGAAAACTTACTCTGCAAAATGGAGAAAAACTATTAATCTTCCAGCTATGGTACAGTGGGACGGAATTGTTGTCTTTAACCCTTTTACCATGCTGCTATTTAACAAGATACCTCAAGGTTCTTGACTATTGACACGACTGTGAAGCTCCATAATTTCCTAATGATTTGGGTCCATAGAAAGAGTTGCATGACAGTCTGTCAAAGCCCCAGCCACATCCCCAATACATTCATGAAAAGAAGCATGGAGATGTAGAAGATGCAAGTCTTTGAATGCAATAGCCCTTGAAAGCTTTGTGGTCCCTTATTATTGTTGCATTGCGTGATCTTGGCAAGCTCCTTAAAGTGAGCATGTACTTTTTCTTTTTCTTTTATATACTTAGCAATGACATTCTTTTTCCTTAGTTAATTTCATTTCTGTATTTTTTTGAATAAATGCAACTTATGTTTCATTGGCCTTTATAAGAACTTGTGCTACTGAAAGTTGGCTTGTCAAGTTGAGATGTTTTTATAGGATATAGAAACCAAAGATTCTAGAGTTCTCGCATCCTCTCCTTGCCTGAATACCATATCAAGCACGCATGTCACAGTAGGAGCCAAATGTTACCACCTAAGTTGAACTTAGTTGGATTTGCAGTGAGCCACCAATTATGAACAAACCAATTGTTCATCATCGGTGTTCAGAAGTCCATGCAGGCCATTTTTGGCCCTTTTTCCTTTTCAAATTTTTACACATGTTCATACCCCACAGGGAATTGTAATAAGTGACTTAGTATGATGAATTAATGTAACAGGCTTGGATTTCCTAGGACTTAATCATCAATATGTCACCCCAGATTGTTTTTTCCCTTGGCTTCACTAGGAGTTGGCCTAAACAGAGGAGTTGAGTGTTGAGTGACAGTATCTCAACTCAAGATTTGCCCCCAAGGACAGACTCAGTGGCTTGAAAATTTCTACCACGTTACCCAAGTTGCGTATTAGGTGACAACAGTGACCACAACATTGACAGTAACATTGTACATTCTCAATGGCTACAATAAGTACAGACAAGTAATTCAGTGATGCATAGAAAGAAGTGTACTAGACAGCCAACAATGATGAAGATTAGTGTTCATAGTAATAAACTAGCATAGGTCAAGAGTAGTAAGAACCAACAAACTTGGTGGCTAGAGAGTCAAAGAAGAAAGAAACAATATAGGATGAGGTTGTTGACCTTCAGTGGAGGTCCTACAGGACTTCAAAAAGAAAAGTTGAGCAAACAAAGCTGGTGGTCCATGACTTTGTAGACACCGATTTGTTTCCAAAGTTGCAATCCGCAATGTACAAGAAGCAATTAGCCCTACCTAATGACGAGGTGCAACCTATATTGGAGGAAGAGTTTCATAACCTCAAGATGTCCACTTTGCCAAATTTGTTGATAGTACTTGCGTTTGGGAACACATGGGAGATGGCCAGGTGTGTAAAATTCCTTATCAGTAGTGTTCATCAGGGTTGTTTATGGATGGACAAGCCTATCCCATTATACATTCATGAAGTGATGAGTTTGTCAATGGAAGGAGAGGAAATTACCAATGGTTTCCAGGGTCCTAATAAAAGGTAAGTGAAGTCCAACACATAGAATTTGTATAAGGACAATACTATTCAAGAAGCAAAGGACCAAAAATTAAGCCAATTAATGATGCATGGGTCAAAATGGCATGTCAAATTATGGCACCTATCAAATAAGAGGAATCAAAGAAAGGTGAATGCACTTTATACACTATATTTGGGAATAATTTTGTGTGCAAGGTGTTCAATGTTGTTTTTGCACTTAATTGTTAAATGAGTTTGTTGATGCATGTCGCAAGGTTCAGGGCCTCAAGCCACATGGTACTAGTTTAAGTATGGCTATATTCGGTGGCATTCACATGATCAATGGGAAGGTCCCTTGGGATAGTAACTTCGCAATCCCAAAAGAGGACTTACTTTCCACTACGTATTCACCATGTCAAGTGTGGAAGGCCCATGAAAACAATGTTTACAATGTGTGATGTTTTGCATAATGGTACAACATGGTGGTGGCTAATTTGAATTACATGGTATATGATAGATTCATAAGGGAAATTCTAAAAGTTCATATTTGATCAAATAACACAAATGTTTGGCCCTATGCTGACTCGTTGTTGCAGAGAGATGGTGATGATCCTGAAGAGCACAAGAACCAAAACAAGTAACCATCTAATGTTGGTTCAGAGGAGCCCAAAGAGAGGAGGATGATGTGGACATGAATGATGTGTTGATGGATCAAATAGCACAAAACTTATTGATTATTGTGGTTGCGACTCAGTAGCCTTCATTGCTTACTGGCCCTGGAGAAGCTGAATAGGATAACTGCAGAAGTCATATGGTGGTGGAACATATGTCTGAACACTACACTGATGGGGGTGTCAAAAGTTGAGACAATTCACTAAGAAATGTAATGCTTAAGCTCATTACTTTTCTTTCTTTTTCAACTCTAGGAAGGAAGCTGTATGAGTGTGTTTCTCGACAAATGGTTTCTCCACAACCAACTGGAAACTATAATCAAAGAGATGGAAAAAAAAATTGTTGGAATCTTTTGAAGTCAAACTGTTAGCATGGTGCAAATCTTTCCAACCAAGCCATTAAAAGAAGAAAGAAAAAATATTATAAAATCCAACATGATGGAGATCTCTTGAAGGACAGGAAGGCGAAGGATGCAAATAAACATAGCAGACTTTTGTTGATGGAGATCTCTCAGTAGTTAGCTTCATGAGTTGATGGAATTCACTGGCTTTATTGAAACAAATGTATAAGATAAAATTTGAGCAATGGTCCACAATTTATATCCTTCAGTAGTTAGCTTCATGAGTTAATGGAATTCACTGGATTTAATCATGTACATGTATGAATTGCAGTGAGCCACCAAGTATGAACAAATAAATTGTTCATCATTGGTGTTCGGAAGTCCATGTAGGCCATTTTTGTCCCTTTTTCCTTTTTAAATCTTTACACATGTTCATACCCCATGGGGAATTGTAATAAGTGACGTAGTATGATGAATTAATGCAACAGGCTTGCCTTTCCTAGGACTTAATCATCAATACGTCACCATGGAGTGTTTTTTTCCTTGGCTTCACTAGGAGTTGGCCTAAACAGAGGAGTTGAGTGTTGAGTGACAGTATCTCAACTCGAGACTTGCCCCCAAGGACACACTCAGTGGCTTGAAAATTTCTACCACGTTACCCAAGTTGCGTATGAGGTGACAACAGTGACCACAACATCGACGGTAACATTGTACATTCTTAATGGCTACAGTAAGTATAGACAAGTAATTCAGTGATGCATAGAAAGAAGTGTACTAGACAGCCAAGAACAATGATGAAGATTAGTGTTCACAGTAATAAACCAGCACAGGTCAAGAGTAGTAAGAACCAGCAAACTTGGTGGCTAAAGAGTCAAAGAAGAAAGAAACAGTATAGGATGAGGTTGTTGACCTTCAGTGGAGGTCCTCCAGGACTTCGAAAAGAAAAGTTGAGCAAACAAAGCTAGTGGTCCATGACTTCATAGACACTGATTTGTTTCCAAAGTTGCAATCCGCAATGTACAAGAAGCAAGTAGCCCTACTTAATTATGAGGTGCAACCTGTATTGAAGGAATAGTTTCATAACCTCAGGATGTCCACTTTGCCAAATTTGTTGATGGTACTTGCGTTTGGGAACACAAGGGAGATGGCTAGGTGTGTAAAATTCCTTATCAGTAGTGTTCATCAGGGTTGTTTATGGATGGATAAGCCTATCCCATTATAGATTCATGAAGTGATGGGTTTGTCAATGGAAGGAGAGGAAATTACCAATGGTTTCCAGGATCCTAATAAAAGGTAAGTGAAGTCCAACACACAGAATTTGTACAAGGACAGTACTATTCAGGAAGCAAAGGAGGAAAAATTAATCCAATTAATGATGCATGGGTCAAAATGGCATGTCAAATTATGCCACCTGTCAAATAAGAGGAATCAAAGAAATGTGAATGCACCTTATACACTATATTTGTGGCATACTTTTGTGTGCAAGGTGTTCAATGCAGTTTTTGCACTTAATTGTTAAATGAGTTTGTCGATGCATGTTGCAAGGTTCAGGGCCTCAGGCCACAGGGTACAAGTTTAAGTATGGCTATATTCGGTGGCATTCACATGATCAATGGGAAGGTCCCTTGGGATAGTAACTTCGCAATCCCAAAAGAGGACTTACTTTCCACTACTTATTCACCATGTCAAGTGTGGAAGGCCCATGAAAACAATGTTTACAATGTGTGATGTTTTGCATAATGGTACAACATGGTGGTGGCTAATTTGAATTACGTGGTATATGATAGATTCATATGGGAAATTCTAAAAGTTTATATTTGATCAAATAACACAAATTTTTGGCCCTGTGCTGACTCACTGTCGTTGCAGAGAGATGGTGATGATCCTGAAGAGCACAAGAACCAAAACAAGTAACCATCTAATGTTGGTTCAAAGGAGCCCAAAGAGTGGAGGATGATGTGGACATGAATGATGTGTTGATGGATCAAATAGCACAAAACTTATTGAGTATTGTGGTTGCGACTCAGTAGCCTCCATTGCTTACTGGACCTGGAGAAGCTGAATAGGATAACTGCAGAAGTCATATGGTGGTGGAACATATGTCTGAACACTGCACTGATGGGGGTGTCAAAAGTTGAGACAATTCACTAAGAAATGTAGTGCTTAAGCTCATTACGTTTCTTTCTTTTTCAACTCTACGCAGGAAGCTGTATGAGTGTGTTTCTTGACAAATGGTTTCTCCACAACCAACTGGAAACTATAATCAAAGAGATGGAAAAAAAAAATTGTTGGAATCTGTTAAGAACCCGTGTCAACCCTTCTCTTTACTATGTTAGTATATTGTTGTTGGACGCATATGCTTTGTAAGTCGTCCCATAGTATTTGTTCATTCATAGTTTATATTAGCCCATAGTATTGACCCATAGTATTGGACGCATATGCTTTGTAAGTCGTCCCATAGTATTATATGTCCCATGGTTTTGACCCATAGTATTGGGCATAGAGTTAGTATATAAGTGTGTGTTGAGGTCATTGAAGGCACCATGAAGTTAATTGTATTGAGCTTGCTCAAAGGAGGTTTCCCCCTCGAAGTGGCCCGTGATCAATATAAAAGTGATTCTGAGTTCTGTCATTTCTGCTATTTCGCATATTCTTCTTAATTAATTGTTGCATGTGCATCACATCTAGTATCAGAGCACTTTCTTGGGCTCGCTGGGTGAAATTTCTGCCAAAATTTTTTTTCGCATCTATTGTAGGTTCAGATTTGGGAATAATCCCTATCCGATTAACTGTGGAAAGTAGTTGGGCATAAGCCCTAAAACTCATTGTGAGGAGTACCACAGGAACCCCGAAGTAGCTGGCCCATTGAGAGGACCTTCCAGCGAAAATGGCAACGACCCCTACCCAATTGACTAGTTCCCACCCATGAGGTAAACCAAGAGTTGTCGTTTGTGGCAAAGCGGTTATCAGTTTTACCTGAGCCGTGGAGTGAGGGGTACTACCCCAATACGCAAGCCGTTAGACAACATTGGTGGCTGAGTGAAACGCCTGAACTGTTAGGAAGTCGCACATACCTGGGGTCCATATCTATTTTCAGTTGAACTGTTGTCGATCATTGCTGCGTCGTTTCAGATCCAATCGTTCAGATCCATTCTAAAAGCCGTTCCAAATACAGCCATTTTCAATCCATTCAGTGCCGTTTCAGATCCCTTCCGAGCCGTAGCCACTCCTGAAATGAAAAAAAAAAGAGTTTTTTCTCCATATCTCCCTTGTTTTCACTCTGTTTCCCTTGAAATTTTTGGGGAACCCCTATCATCCCATTCTGCATATTTCATTCCTGAGGACCCTATCCCCAATTCCCCTTCCCAAAGCCTGAAATCCCACATTTGTCTATTTTTAGGGTTTGCCATAACTTCCTCAGATTTCACCCAATCACCTTCAAATTTTACCATAGAGTTCCTTTCCAAATTCTGCTTCTTTGTCCCCCTCTGCCAAATTTTCCCATCCTTTCACCCCACTTCTGAAATCCTCATTTTTTGCTTCCTTGTCTCTTCGACAGTGTCCAAAACCTAGTCAAACCCCAATTACCCTTTAGAATTTTTCCCAAATCCAGATTTTCCTTTACTGAAGCAGTTTCTGTTTTTGTTTTTCTACCCAGTCAACCAAAAAAAAAACTCCTGGTTATGGTTGTCACCCACGTAGGAGCAAACACCATGGAGGAAGCACTTGCAACCATCCAAACCAAACTCTAAGATCTGGATGAAAAATTTCTCAGCCTCCATCTTCAGCATTCACCCATGAACAATAACCGATAGCCAGAATCTTTTGCAGCCACCGAGTTCTCTTCTTCCAGCAATTTTCGTGTGCCGAAGCTTGATTTTCCTGGCTTCAATGGTACTGATCCGACTGGATGGATATACCGAGAAGAACAATATTACAGTCTGCATAATACTTTTGATGTCCAGAAAGTTCCACTTGCATCCTTTCATTTGGAACAAGAATCCCTTCAATGGTACCGTTGGTACATCAAAGCTCATCCCGAACCAAACTGGACAGATTTTTGCCAACTCCTTTTGCCACGATTTGGTCCTAGTGCTTTTGATGACTTCACAAAAGCACTCACTAAACTTCACCAAATTGGCACAGTGAGAGAGTATCAGACAGAATTTGAGAAACTGGCCAATCACACAGAAGGATTGTCGGATGAATTCTATAGGAGTTGTTTTATTAGTGGTCTCGAGGATGAAATCCGCTCAGAGGTCAAAATGTTCTGTCCCAACACAACGATGGAAGTCCTAGGGTTGGCTAAGTTGGTAGAGGACAAGATCGCAGCTCAACAACGCTCCAAACCCACCTTTGTTCCCTTCATAAATATGGAGTCCCAACGACCTCCCATCACGCCTGCTCCTCAACCAGGATTGGAGTAAGGATTTAATCACGACCCACCATGAGCCACCAAGTATGCAAGGATTTAATCATATACATGTATGATTTGCAGTGAGCCACCAAGTATGAACAAATCAATTGTTCATCATCGGTGTTCGAAAGTTCATGTAGGTCATTTTTGGCTCTTTTTTCCTTTTTAAATTTTTACACATGTTCATATGCCACGGGGAATTGTAATAACTGACGTAATATGATGACTTAATGTAACAGGCTTGGCATTCCTAGGACTTAATCATCAATACGTCACCCCAGAGTTTTTTTTCCCTTGGCTTTGCTATGAGTTGCCCTAAACAGAGGAGTTGAGTGTTGAGTGACAGTATCTCAACTCGAGACATCCCCCAAGGATGCACTCAATGGCTTGAAAATTTCTACCACGTTAACCAAGTTGCGTATTAGGTGACAACAGTGACCACAACATCGACGGTAACATTGTACATTCTCAATGGCTACAACAAGTACAGACAAGTAATTCAGTGATGCATAGAAATAAGTGTACTAGACAGCCAACAACAATGATGAATATTAGTGTTCATAGTAATAAGCCAGCACAGGTCAAGAGTAGTAAGAACTAGCAAACTTGGTGGCTAGAGAGTCAAAGAAGAAAGAAACAGTATAGGATGAGGTTGTTGACCTTCAGTGCAGGTCCTACAGGACTTCAAAAAGAAAAGTTGAGCAAACATAGTTGGTGGTCCATGACTTTGTAGACACCAATTTGTTTCCAAAGTTGCAATCCACAATGTACAAGAAGCAAGTAGCGCTACCGAATGAAGAGGTGCAACCTGTATTGAAGGAAGAGTTTCATAACCTCAAGATGTCCACTTTGCCAAATTTGTTGATGGTACTTGCATTTGGGAACATAGGGGAGATGTCCAGGTGTGTAAAATTCCTTATCAGTAGTGTTCATCGGGGTTATTTGTGGATGGACAATCCTATCCCATTATAGATTCATGAAGTGATTGGTTTGTTAATGGAAGGAGAGGAAATTACCAATGGTTTCCAGGGTCCTAATAAAAGGTAAGTGAAGTCCAACACACAAAATTTGTACAAGGATAATACTATTCAGGAAGCAAAGGAGCAAAAATTAAGCCAATTAATGATGCATGGGTCAAAATGGCATGTCAAATTATGGCACTTGTCAAATAAGAGGAATCAAAGAAAGGTCAATGCACCTTATACACTATATTTGTGGCAGAATTTTGTGTGCAAGGTGTTCAATGCAATTTTTGCACTTAATTGTTAAATGAGTTTGTTGATGCATGTCGCAAGGTTCAGGGCCTCATGCCACATGGTACTAGTTTAAGTATGGCTATATTCGGTGGCATTTACATGATCAATGGGAAGGTCCCTTGGGATAGTAACTTCGCAATCCCAAAAGAGGACTTACTTTCAACTACTTATTCACCATGTCAAGTGTGCAAGGCCCATGAAAACAATGTTTACAATGTGTGATGTTTTGCATAATTGTACAACATGGTGGTGGCTAATTTGAATTCCCTGGTATATGATAGATTCATATGGGAAATTCTAAAAGTTCATATTTGATCAAATAACACAAATGTTTGGTCCTATACTGACTCACTGTTGTTGCAGAGAGATGGTGATGATCCTGATGAGCACAAGAACCAAAGCAAGTAACCATCTAATGTTGGTTCAGAGGATCCCAAAGAGAGCAGGATGATGTGGACATGAATGATGTGTTGATGGATCAGGTTGCACAAAACGTATTGATTATTGCGGTTTCGATTCACTAGCCTCCATTGCTTACTAGCCCTGGAGAAGTTGAATAGGATAAATGAAAAAGTCATATGTGGTGGAACATATGTCTCAACACTACACTGATGGGGGTGTCAAAAGTTGAGACAATTCACTAAGAAATGTAATGCTTGAGCTCATTACTTTTCTTTCTTTTTCATCTCTAGGCAAGAAGTTGTATGAGGGTGTTTCTTTACAAATGGTTTCTCCAAAACCAACTGGAAACTATAATCAAAGAGATGGAAAAAAAAATTTGTTGGTGCAAATCTTTCCAACCAAGTCATTGAAAGAAGAAAGAAAAAATATTATAAAATCCAACATGATGGAGATGTCTTGAAGGCCTGGAAGGCAAAGGATGCAAATAAACATAGCAGACTTTTGTTGATGGAGATCTCTCAGTAGTTAGCTTCATGAGTTGATGGAATTGACTGGCTTTATTCAAACAAATGTATCAGATAAAATTTGAGCAATGGTCCACAATTTATATCCTTCAGTAGTTAGTTTCATGAGTTAATGGAATTCACTGGATTTAATCATATACATGCATGTTACTGTGCGTAAGCTTAAATTTGAGCAATGGTACACAGTTTATATCTACTTCCCAGTATATTTCATGATTCCAATTGCCCGTAAGTGAATATAGCACTTGAACAACTTAGGCAGATGATAGTGTTTTAAGAGAGTGATTTCCTCCTAGGCTACCAGAAACAGAAAATGAGAAATGGAATAGAAAACCACACAATGAGAAACAGGGCCATGGGGTTTCATGGTTTGTAAAGTTGATATATAATTATGCCATTAACCAAGTGAGAAATATAACTAAATCTCTCAGAAAAAATTTTAAGAAAGTGATTTCCACCTATGTTGTAAGAAACAAAGAATGGGAAATGGAACAGAAAATGAGAATGGAATAAGAAACATGGTCAGAGCATTTGAGGGTTCTTAAGGTTGATATAAAATTATGTCATTAACCATGTGAGAAATATAAGCAAATCTCTCAGTAGTTAGCTTCATAAGTTGATGGAATTGACTAGATTTAACCATACATATGTATAAGCTTAAATTTGAGCAATGGTCCACAATTTATAATTTAATCTACTGCCAAGTATATATGCCATATGGCTTAGGCAGATAACGGGGTTTTGAGAAAGTAATTTCCTCCTAGGCTACCAAAACAAAAAATGGGAAACAGAACAGAAAACAAGAAGAAAATGAGAAACATGGTCAGAGATTTTTCAGGGTTTGCAAGATTGATATAATATTATACCATTAACCATATGAAAAATATAAGCAAATCTCTCAGTAGCTAGATTCATGAGTTAACAGAATTCACTGGATTTAATCGTATATATGTGTAAGCTTAAATTTGAGCGATGGTCCACGATTTATATCTACTTCCAAGTATATATTTAATGATTCCAACTTCCCGTAAGTAAATACTAAAAAATAGCACTTGAACAATGGATGGCTTAGGCAGATGACAGGGTTTTAAGAAAGTGATTTCTTCCTATGCTACCAGAAACAGAAAATGGGAAACGAAACAGAAAACAAGAACATAATGAGAAATAGGGCTAGATGGTTTCAAGGTTCATCAGGTTGATATAAAATAATGACATTAACCATGTGAGAAATATAAGCAAATCCCTCGTGACAGGAATTTAAGAAAGTCATTTCCTCCTACGCTGCCAGAAACAGAAAATGGGAAATGTAACATAAAAGGAAAACGGAATGAGAATCAGGGTCAGAGGGTTTCAGGGTTCTTAAGGTCAAAGGGTTTCAGGGTTCTTAAGGTTGATATAAAACCTTATAAGTCGATTCATCAATCCCCAATATAAAACCTTATTATGCATAAACAAATCCTGACTGTGGCATTTATAAGTCAATCAAAAACTATTTCTTGATTCTATATTTAAACCCTACAGCTACTGATTCATTGATCTGGTCTTGACCTGGGACAAACCCTACCTCTACTTTTTTATAATTGTTCATATCAAAGATTTGGACCCTAGAGCTAATTTTTCTAAACCTATATCAATCAAAAAGTACCCCATTTAAATGTTGTGTATAGACAAAGCCATTATTTCCCTCAATGTTATGTTATCAGTCCATATATTATATGATGCAGATGATCGAAACTAGAGAATAGGAACTCACCCTTTGAACTCTGGTTCGGCAAAAGAAGAAATCAAAATAACATCCACATCATAGCTAAATATCTGTGACTAGAAGACCCGATCCTCTCCATGAAGAAATACGCAGCAAAGCTCAATCCGTGAGCTAACATGATGTTTGAAATCCTGAAGGGATATCTCCTATAAAATCATTATAATAGAGTTACAATTCATACAGCTTCATAATCCTTGTGATTTCTTTTGGTATATTTCATGTTAAATAATTATCAGAAAACCCTAGGATTCCATTCTCTGTTAGATTGGCGATGTAAGGAAAAATGGGTTCTGTCAGGCTACAGTGTGCTTTAAGCAAAATATCTTGGTTGGTATTAAGCCCTAATCTAGAGGGTTATCATTTAAGTTCAAGGCATATAATTGAGTCATATTTGTAATAGAAACAGAGAACTTCCCAAAGAAATTGTTCATCGACATGTGCAAACTTTGTAGAGAGCTAAATGAGGAAAAATCGGGCAAAGTTCCAGTCAATGAATTGGATGTAAGGTTCAGTGTCTCCAACTGACTGCAATTATTCCAAATCCGATCTGGTATGTATTCATTGAGAAAATATAGCTCGGGGCTCAGATGTAACTTAGGCACCCACATTTTGACTGTGGCGTGGAAGCTGTGCACCAGCTGCAAAGGATTTCGCCTACAGTTGACCTGTTATTTGTCCCAATATTCCAGTATTCAATTCCTAAATAATGGGCTATGCATCTCCAGGTTCAAGAGCAATGTAGGTAATGAGTTTACTAAAGTTTCTTCAAAGTCCATAACCATTTTTTGATTAATTTAATTTAACCTTCGACCTAATTTGTATAACTTAATCTTAACATGAACCTGCTCGATGTCCATTTAACTTGTTACCTTATTCACAAAACTCACAAATATTATACTTTATAAATTATTTAATTAGTACTTTCTTTATTCCTAATATTTATAAATGATTTAATTAAAACTTCCTTTATTCCTAATATTTATAAATTATTTAATTAAAACTTCCTTTATTCCTGATATTTATAAATTATTTAATTAAAAATTCTTTTATTCCTTTTAATTAATTATTTAAAATACATTGTCACTCCAATTATATCAAATTTAGAAAGACCTAGATAATTATATACCTACATGAACTTGCCAAGTTCAGTCATTGCCTCTAACTAAGAACTTTATGTACCTTACGGTGTAAAAATAATGGTCTCAAATTTTTGAATTTCAACCTCCACAAAGCCCACAAACACATAGATAATATGAAGATGGGTGTCTATTTTGGGGGGTCTCATGAGAAAATAATTCTGGTTTTTTCATGTTTTTCAACTTTGGACGAACAAAAGTGATATTTTTGTTTAGAATTTCACTTTGCAGTAAAAAGAAAACTTTTAGAGAATTATGTTAGCTTTCCATTCATAATTTTTTCAATTTTTTTTATTGAGATTTGATATGTCGATTTCACAAATGTTTGACAGTGTGTTCTTATAAAATGAAAAGACTACAAAATAGTCATGATTTGTTGCGCCAGTAAAATCGTTGTTAGACTTGTTTTTTGCAAAAACAGAAAATGCTACGACAATCTACACACAATGTACTAGTGCCTGACTATAAGTTTGTAACCAATGGATCTATATATTAATTATTATATTTTTTTAAAGTCGATTAATGGGGAAACTTAGTCGATTTTCAACATGTTTTTTGTTGTGCCACTTTTCTCTCAATTGACTCTAAAAATAAAAAATCTACGAACACCCTTTTGAAGTAGATACGCCAATTAAGATTCCCACATTTTTTTCAATCT
This sequence comes from Larix kaempferi, assembly GCA_027924585.1. Classification (NCBI taxonomy): domain Eukaryota; kingdom Viridiplantae; phylum Streptophyta; class Pinopsida; order Pinales; family Pinaceae; genus Larix; species Larix kaempferi. The sequence goes on along the minus strand of BSBM01000240.1, from coordinate 7,414,546 downwards.
TTTTGGTGGTGTATTTTTAAAGTTATGGATTTTTCTTTTCACCGTTTTTTTAAAGAGATGAATCCAATTCCGACACATTACGAAAATAAAACATTAAAAATATCAGTTCTTATCTATACACAACAAAATCTATACCCACGTAAAGTAGATTCAATGATGAACCTAATGGTATCAAGTTCGACATTCATTTCGTAGTGTAAGAGATTGTTTTTCCCTTCTAAAAATGGAGAAACCTGAAAATTCTGGAGAATCGTCAAGCTTCCATGTCTTAGAGATTATTCGGCCGAATAATTATTTGGCCGAATGACCTTTTTCTGTAATGGCACCGTCAATCACAGCAAAGGTTATTCGGCCGAATAATGAAATGGAATAAAAAATTTCGTCGGCCGAAAAAAAAAAAAAAAAAAAAAAAAAAAAAAAAAAAAAAAAAAAAAAAAAATACGTTTTCTATACTCATATAAATAAACCTAATTCTATTCATTATTTTTGCATGTTTTAACTGTGTTGTGAGGTGGTGGTGGGGAGCGTGCCAAATCATAAATGGATATGGTAACAACAATGTTTGTGCTTCCAATACTCATTGATTGCAGGTCGTGTTCTTCAATGCCTTGTTGATTATTTGTCCCAATATTCCAGTATTCAATTCCTAAACAATTGGGGTTGCTTGCCATCACAAACCCCAAAGTTAAATAACTTTTGTGGAATTACCAAGAAACATAATCCATATAAAAACAGGTGGGTCTTAATGTTCCTTTCGAAACAAATCTATTCCAGTATCGACTAAGACTCTACTCAACCACATGTAGAAGAACTCATCTATCACTTGATAAACTATATGCAAGGCATGATGTATTATCTAGATATCAACTCACCACACCCAAGGCACTAATTAGTAGATAAACCCCTAAATGAGCATCTCAATGATTCTCCTATCGTCTAACACAATAGGCATCAGGATGGCCTCAAATAAATGATCCCTTAGAAGACATGTATTGAAAAATAATCCAAGTTGTGTACTATTAATGGTACAATTTTCTAAATTTTAACACTGTAGATGGATTTGAAGACCCCTGCATCTCAATGATTCTCCTATCATCTAACACAATAGACATCAAGATGGCCTTAAATAAATGATCCCTTAGAAGACATGTATTGAAAAATAATCCAAGTTGTGTACTATTAATGGTACAATTTACTAAATTTTAACATTGCAGATGGATTCGGAGACCCCTTACAGAGACCCCTCTCTAAGGGGTCTTCGAATCCATCTGTTAAGGGGCTCTGAATCCATCTGCAGTGTTAAAATTTAGTAAATTGTACAAATTCATTATCAAAATTATAATTTTCTTTTGTCGGAATGACACAACTAAAAATGACCACATAAATGACCAATTGTTATGTGGTCATTTTTAGTTCAGTTCTTATCTCGTGACCAAATTGGTCATTTATCTTGGTCATTTTTAGTTTAGTTCGTATCCCGTGACCAGATTGGTCATTTATCTTGGTCATTTTTAGTCAGTTCACTTAAAATTTCTCAATTTTGGTCATTTACTCCTTGAAAAAGCTGTGGTGACCAATTTTTTTGGTCGCTTGGTCACTTATCTCTCATTTTGTACTAGTGTTAGATGGATGTTAAATATTCATTTTGGAAGAGGAAGTGTATGTGGAACAACCACAAGTATATGAGGTTCCAGAACAAGAAGACAAAGTATACAGGCTGAAAAAGGCACTTTATTGATTGAGGCGAGTTCCTAGAGCTTGGTACATTCGCATTGATTCCTACCTCACTCAAAATGGATATCACAGAAGTGGAATGTGAACCAACGCTATACACCAAAGTCAACAAACAAGGTAACATGTTAGTTGTGTGCTTATATGTTGATGATTTAATATTTACCAATGATCTTGGCATAGAATATTTTAAATCAATCATGGAGAATGAAATTGAAATGACTGATTTGGGGCTCATGAGATATTTTATGGGCATTGAAGTCCATCAATCCAAAGATGGTATATTTATTTCACAATCCCAATATGCAAAGAAATCTTAAAAAGATTCAATATGGTAAATTGTAAATCTACCCCAACACCAATAATAACAAGACTGAAATTAAGCAAGGAAGATGAGGGATCAAATGTTGATCACACACTGTTCAAAAGGATGGTTGGAGTCAGTCAACTTCAGAAAATTTCAGACTTGTTTGATACACTGATAGTGATTGTCAAGAAGCATGGATGATAGGAAAAGCACATTAGGGAATACATTTCATCTTGGTATAGGTGTAGTGTCATAGGCATCAAAGAAACGACCCATCGTAACTTTTTCATTAGGATAAGTTGAGTATGTCGCAACTACAATCACTACATGTCAAGTTGTTTGGATGTGTAGAATGTTAAAGGATGTGTCGTAGTGCTAGGAAGTACCCACAACAATTTACTGCAACAACGATTCAACCATTGCACTATCAAAGAACCATGTGTATCACAAAAGAACCAATCACATTGACACAAGATAACATTTCATCAAAGAATTAGTAAATAACAAAGAAATTTGCTTAGAGTTTTGCAGGTCTAAAGATCAGGTGGCAGACATATTTACAAAACCATTAGCAAGAGAAAATTTCCAATATCTACACAATTGTTTAGGAGTTGTTGATTTTGCAAATAGCTAATATTTATTTCAGTCAATTCCAGCTCTAAAATGTTTTGATAATTTGTGTTTAAAGATCCCCATCTACTCATAATTAATTGGGAGTGTTGGAAATATTAATTACGAGCTGATTGCATATCTAGTCTGCGCTGGCTTAGTTAGCCTTTTAGTTTGTAAATGTCAATTTGTCAGTCTATCAAGATATGGAGTTCATGTCTCCTTGTATTTATTTAGCCATGCAGCTCAAAAGTCAAGTTTTTAGGTAGATGTCACTTAGAAATTTAATTACAGTCTTTAATGTTACTTGGTAGCTTCTAAGAGAAGCCATTTTCTGGTCTTTGTATTTAACATTGAAAAACATAGTCATTTTGTAATGGAAGAATGTTCAAGTAAGAAGAAGAGAGAAGTCAAAGTAAGTTTTGGAATTCATAAGCACTCCATAAAGTCCAGGAGCTCAAGCTCGTGAAAGAGAAGTTGTTGAAACTTGGGAGCACAAGTTTTGGTCCAGTTACAGTAACCTGCACAATAATTTCCAGTAAAGTGTAAATTGTGAAAACTACGGAGTGAAATATTAGTTTGTGCAGTTCTCCCTTGAGACAAATCCCAAGACCAGATCAATGAATCTCAGAATCCGATAACAAAAGGCCACCCCCATGCAAACCTTGGATAAATTCACACCATTCATTAGCAAGAGAACCCTGCACATTCAAGTCTTGCGCCACCAACCAACCCTTACCTTAAAATGGATAAATAGAATCTAGCGCCACTTGTTCCAATGAAAAGTAATCACCAGCATGGAGGACTTGTAGAATCTCATGTGAAAACTTCCCAAGCATCTTGGGATGCCCATGAGTGGTCTTAATTTTCGTAATATAAAATCTAAAGGTAGTCACCCACCTTATCAACAACCCCCTTTATTTAAATTTAAAATTTGAACTTTTTTATTCTGAAATTAAATACAAAAGCACCTTTGGTGATTTGTGATTTGACAATGTAGCAACCCAATGTGAATGCAAGATTTGTGAAGACAGACAACGTATTGAAAGAAAATATCATGGTGCCAAAGCAATTTTGAAATGCTCATTTTTTTAGAACTATAGTTCATAATATAATGGAATCTTTATATTTAATGGAACTACGGTGGAAACTCTTTTAAGATTTGATATCCTTGTTTTTCATGTAGACCACCTTGATTTAGTTGCGTGCTTTACTTTTGTATTTTTTGGAAAGTTGATGGCACCAAAAAACTTTCAATCTCTAACCCCAAGCAAACTGCGAATTGCATTAGTGCCATTGTCAAATGAGCCCATAGTTACCAAAATTTAGTTGAATCAGGCAAATCAATAAGTAAATTTGGAAGTTGGATTCAGTCTCATGAATTATTGGGTTTAATTATATTCATAAATGTTTAATCGGTATTCTTCACAGATACGGGGTATGGCTTGATTGTACAGGGTTTTAATCTAATTTCTCAATTTATGTCATTGTTGAGAGCTTCTCGGGAGGTCCTTCTAGAAGGGAATGTGATATTGGGTAGGAGGTGATAGTGAAACATGAATGAACATTAATACCATGCACCTCTCCATGAATTCATCAAAAGAGTCTAGATAAGGTTCATTGAGTGAGAGAGACATGAGAGAGAATTGTATAGGAAGGTAAAAGAAGATTCAATAAAAAAATTGCCTATGCATTCGAATTCTATTTGAAGAAAGATGAAGGTAAAACTAGCACAACCACATAACTTGTGGCAATCAATAAGCTATGTAAGTTTAGTACCATAGTTGTAATCACTTGTTGTCTATGCCTCAGCTACAAGTTATCATTGGCCTTATTCAAGTTAAACTAGTTGTCTGCTAGAATGCTAGTTATCCACGCATCAATTAAGAGTTATCCATGCATCAACTACAAGTTATTTTTTATCTTTGTTTTTATTTTATTTTTTTATTTTGAATTTGTAACGACTACCATAAAATCGATCTTGACAGTACAGGGTGAAAATGCAAAGTTGGGTAACACTTCCGTGAGAATCGAGCTCTCGAGAAGCATAGTGGACGTTATTCGGCCGAATAAGCATATTTATTCGGCCGAATAATATTATTTATTCGGCCGAATAAATATGCTTATTCGGTCGAATAACTGAAATGTTATTCAGCCGAATAATAGTTAACGGTGTCCTCGATATGCATGCGACGCATAGCCGGATGGTAAATTCGGTCGGTGGTGCTATGTTTATTCGGCCGAATAATTGTTCGGCCGAACAATTATTTGGCCGAATAAGTATTCAGCGAAATAATTTTTATTCATAAAATCTCGGTTGCGTCTCCAACTTATCACTTTCGCTTCTGCAGTTTGTTGTTTCCGCTTGTCTCCCCGCCAGCAGCTGCTTGACCCCCACCTGTCACTCTATCGCCTCTCGACCTCGCCTGTAGCCCTCGTCCTATTTCACCTCTCGTCCCCGCCTGTAGCCCACGTTGTTAATCCATCTAGTTTGCCATGGCTTGTTGGACGTGGAGGTTTGTAGAGGTAATCATTAGTATAATGTTTTATTTTTAATTTTTTTGTTTAATTTTATGTTTTCTATTTTTTGTTTTAATGTTGTAATGTCTGCAGGTTGTTGGTCGTCATCCGCTTCTGGCTTCGTCAGCTAGTTCGTCTTCATTCGTTTTTCGGCTTCGTCTATTTCTAGATTCGTCGGTTCGTTTTCGAGTTTGTTGGATCGGCTTCATCATTTCTATTGCGTTGTACCCAGCCGGTTCTTTGAGGTGGAGGTAAGAAAGTTATGAGTATATATTGTTATTCAATTCATTTGTTTTTGTTATTTTTTATGTTTTAATTGTTTTTTTTTTGCAGGTATTGTTTGCCTATCTGCTATTTTCGGCTTTGTTGCTTTGGTCTGTGGGGTTACTTGTTCGGCTGACATAAACAGGTGAGTGTATTTTTTTTTTATAGTTTCTATGAGTTATTATTTTTTTTTAATCACCTATAGATTATTAACACGATAGAATAGTAACACAATAGAATCAGAGTATATATAAATTATAATTGCTGTAAAATGAAGATTAGTTCAGTTTTGTCAACCAATGATAATAATGTGAAGTTATAATAGTTAACTAACCCACCAAAAAATTCAACCCCTATCGCTATGCTCGGTCGTATGTCTGGTTCCCAGTATGAATGAGGTTGTTTTTCAATGTCATTTGCTGTATTTGGGTAGCTTAGTCAGTCATTTTATCATTGTAGAGTGGGTGTGGGAAGCTCTCTGTCATGGGTCTGTGCTATCATTCAGTCTAAATCCATTCCAGAGTCTTTTCCAGTGTGTTCATTATGTTTTCTTCGTCCCATTGCACCTGGTCCTGCACCAGTTTTGATAGTTAGTTTTAAATTCCCATGAAATAAGAAACATAGAAATTCAATTTGCAAAACGCATCTTCATATACTTTGTCAGACTTGTGAGCTTCAAGTCTACTTCGTATGTGACTTCTTCTTCAGAAGAAATTTCGCAGTTGGCTTTCCTTGTGTAGCCGGGTTTTTCCATGTAGTTGGCTCTATTTACATGCTTTAATTATATGGTCCATAGCTTCCCAACTATACTAGTCACCTTACGATGCCATGTTCCTTCGACTTTGAACTTGTTTCCTACAGAGTCCCCTCCGAAGGGCCAGTGCAATCCTCCTTTTGCACCCTTCTCTATGCATGCAGATTTAACTATTCCTTCAATACTTTCTCTCTCTTCTTCCTGTAATTTTGATATAAAGCATAGAATTACTTAAAGTCAAAATTATTCATTTTGGAATTCCAATAAGAAACCAAATCTAGAAGTTTCAGGTTTGTAACAACCAAATTTAAATAACAATAGAAAAATAAAGCCAGTACTTACGCTAACTTCTATCAAATATTTTTTGTGGCTAGTAATAATCGCAGATCCATCAACTTGTTCACACAAGATATATCGGCCATAAAATGTTTACCATATAAAAAACTCATCCTAATCTGCAAAAGATAGCAAGGTGTGGCAAGCCTTTCCTCGTTTAGTTTCTTTTCATCACCTTCTGTTCTGTCACTTTTCATCACTTAATTATTCTTTTTGAATCATCGATTTGAATCACTTCGTCATGTCTCCATGTCTATATGTAAGCCCCTCTTTCCGGGCAACGTCATATAATCTTAAGCTGCCCATCGGCTCTGCCAGCCAGTAGTATTACATCGTTAGGAATATGCCCACTGTTAGTCTTCAACCAGAAGATTAGTAATGAGAGTAAAGGAGCCTAAAATATATAAACAGAATCATTTCTTTCAGGAGTCAAAGCCACTCAGAAATCATAGCTACCATCATAGAGCCACTCAGAAATCATAGCTGCATTCATAGTCAGGAGACCTAGTCGATAGTTTTCATTGCCATAGGGTGTTCATAGCCAGTCAATCATAGCCAGTCGATCATAGTATGTGATGCTTGGAAGGATGCTTAAGTGTATACATATATGTCCTAGTGGTGAAGAAATTGAATGTATAAGAAATAATGAAGAACACATGTTGTCATATTATACATGTCCTTGAAATAAAGGTATTGTTCAATAATTAGAAAGGGTCATAGATGTATTTTCTATCTAATAGTTCTTTATATTTATTGAAGAAAAAGAAATTATAGTTTAGCTATGTATTTTGTCTAATAGTCCTTATACTTCTGAGGAAAAGAAACTAGAAACTAAATCATTATGTTATATAGTAGTCCTTTGCATCTTGGAAGGAAACAAGTATAGTCATCTATTATATAGAAGAAACTAAGTATAAGTTGTTTATTGGAAGGGATCTTAAATGGGTAATTGTATGCTTGCATTATTTAAAATTCATTGCTTAGAATTATTTTAGTGTGAGGATGAATTTGAAGTTACAATGTTAGAAATAGTTTTAGGAAATGGAATACGTATGATTTGTGTTAGATGTTTAAAGATTGTGTTACATAACTTTGGTCGTTTAGATAAAATATAAGACTAACACATCAGGGAATTATAAATTATAAATTCTACGGCATTTGGTGCATTATAATTTGTTTATTAAATGTCAATTTATGGATAGTGGCACATAGTAAAAGGAATATGTTATGAGTTGACATTTGTGTAAATTTAGATATCATATCAAATGGAAAGAGTGGAGTCTTCGAAGCAAAAGCATAGGAGGTCATCACATTCATTGGGAGTTGGTGTCCCAATTGGTAATCGAAGGTTGTCGAATTCACCTCGGGGTTCGAGTTTACTGTATGGGTCACAGTCATCCGATCACCAACAAGGTGATAGGGGTACAAATGATTCCCCTTTATATTATGTGGGAGAGCATCGATCTCAACCTTCTATCGGTATGAATATTAATGTTTCAATACATGTATAATTTGTATTTTTGTTTGTTTCAAATGTTTGGACAAGGTTAAACACTTGACTTCGGCTATATTTGAACCAGAGCGAGGTTCAAAAGATGTGCGTAATTCAACAGAGCGAGAAGAAGATCAAGATAGGATTGTAGATGATGGAATAGGTGCGGGTGCAGAGCAGGGTCCTGAATATCCTCCTAGAGCTAGGGCGATATATGTTCCACTAGCTGAGGGTTGTACACCCATATCAACTTATCCGTCTGATTTACCTGATGAGCTTCCATGAGAAGGTGTTGTGTAACAAACTATCCTTGAAAGTTGTATATCCCACTACGACAGGTTGAACAATGATCTTTCTACTTTGGATCTCCCTACAGAGAGCAGACAAAGTCTAGAGATTGTTTTGGGGTCATTGCAAAAATTCATTGATGCATATGAGGAACTCGGACCAACTACGAATGGTTTTGTTCATTTGATGTAGAGGCGAAGGTAACAAGTTATGGGTCTAGACAAGTGGAAGGTTGTGAAGGAGAGAGTGACCAAAGAACAGGCCAATTCAATGTTTAATTTCAAAGAAGGCCTTAAGCGAAAAATGTTGAAAGTGCAATATTTCAAGCATCCTAAAATTGCACATCTAATATATGATTGGTTCCTTGCATCTTATGGTTGATTGCCATGGAACGATGAGGTTCCTAATTATTTTGCTAGATTTTTCTATGCGGAGTTTTTTTTAGGTATGAAGCCAAACTATACTGATATTCCTTCTGAATTTTATGGAGTTGGAAAGGGTTGAATATATAATCGAAAAGGTGCTTTTAGAGACCCTACAACTCTTCGACCTCCACCTGAGATACCTCACCCACCTAGGGTTGTGGCATTAAGATCAGAGATGGAGCCCACATCCCAACTTGGGACAACCGCAAGGGATTCTGTTGGTGATGGTTTAGAGTCAGCTCTTATTGGAGTAGAAGTGGGATTGGGTCGAGAGAGGGCTTGTGCTACTATCCGTCAAAAGTTTGTTTACAAAACGAATGATGAGGTAGATGGATTAAGCATCGATGATCTCAGGGATTATGACAAGTCTTTTCGCGACATAGCTTCAGATGTGTTATCCAATGACACATCGAGTATGGAAAAGGTTTGTTGATTATGCTATGACAATCTATTTGATCTTTTATTCATTTTGAATTGAATTTTTTGTTACATAGTAATAATTACATTAAGCAAATGTATTTTGTTTGCAGTTTTCTAGAATGCTGAATGCACATAATTTTCGAGTCTCCACTAGTCAAAATGAAGAGCATCTTGGAGAGGTATATTTATTATAATATTTATGCTTGAACTTGATATTTTATCTTTTTTTTTTTAATTTTAATAAATATCAATGTATCTTATTGTTAATTTGACTTATCCATGCAGGTTTCTTTAGAATCGAACTTTTTAGATGATTTACCATCTCTTGTGAGCTAATGATTTTTATTTTTTTGTTTTGGTTTTAAGTTAATTGCTTAATTTATTTTTTGCTTCCACTATGTTTTATTTATTAACAAAATTTAAATTTTCGGGGAGAGACCATATGGAAATTGGGGGTGAAGATGCAGGTTCTTTGATGAATGCGGATATTGGCACTGAGGTAATTTTGTTTAACTTTAATTGATCTCTGATATAAGTTTAATATTTTATATTTTTTGGATTTATTTTAAAATTGTTTAAATACTTTATTGGATTCATAAATTGCTTTTGTACATGTTGCAACTTCGCTCTCTTAGATCCTTTGGAGCCAAAGGGAAGACTCCGGTGGAAGAAAGTGGTGGACATGCATTCAGAGAATTTGATATACAACTTTTTTAATAATTGAATTGTTCTTTCATATATAAGTTTAATATTTTAATTTTTTGAATTTAGTTTAAAATTGTTTAAATAATTTATAATATTCATAATTTGTTTTTATACATGTTGCAGGCCAGGTTGAGTCCAAGAGAAGGCCCTAGTGGAAGATAGTGGTCCAGACTTATGGATAGTGGTCCAAACTTTCTTGTTTTTGTTGATATATATATATTGTAGTTGTTTTGGACATCGAGGGCATTTATTTTTGAATTATACATACATGTACATTGAACTCACATGTTCATGAACTTTTTTATTGGATTATATACGAATACATGTTAATTATTTAGCATATTTGCCACTTAGTAAAATGTTTAGAATATGTTTTGCATGATTGTTTAAAATGTTAAGAATGAATGTTTGGAACTTTTGATAGATACAATCTAAAGTTAGGAAATATTGAATGTTGAGAATGAATGTTATAGTAAGAATGAATGTTGGGAAAGAATGAATGGGAGGCGTCAAGAATGTTTAAAATGTTAAGATTGAACATGTTTGGAATTTTTGATATAGGTGCAATCTTAAGTTGGAAAATGTTGAATGTTAAAAATGAATGTTATGTTGAGAATGAATGTTATATGGTAAGAATGAATGTTGGGAAAGTATTGAATCCTAAGAATGAATTGGAATTGTCACTTGAATGTTTAAAATGTTAAGATTGAATGTTTGGAACATTTGATAGGTGCAATTTAAAGTTAGGAAATGTTAGGAAATGTTGAATTTGTTAAAAATGTTCAATGTTATGTTGAAAATGAATGTTATGGAAACAATGAATGTTGGGAAAGTGTTGAATCATAAGAATGAATGGGAAGTGTCAAGAAGGTTTAAAATGTTAAGAAATGAATGTTACCAAAGTTTAAAATGTTAAGAAATGAATTTGTTACCAAAGTTTTAGGAAGTTTAAGAATGTTACTTGATATGAATCTTTAAGAATGAATGAATGTTATGAATGATAGGAATTTTTGATAGAAATATGAAGTTTTAATAGGTTCAATTTCTAATGTTATGAATGAAAATCTATGAATTGTTTGATAAAAGTTTCAATCTTTTGGTCGTTTGATCGATATGATGTTGCATATGTATTTCAATTTTTAACTAATGTTTCTTATATATATTCATTGTTCAGGTACTTTGTAGTTGGTGAATCTCTAGACGCTGTTGAAATCATGGCAAATGGGGATAAGTGATTTTTTGTTTTTTAATCACAAGTGAGGATTCCCGGATTGTGAAGTTTATGCTAAGTTAGAGCAATGAATTTTAGACAACAATTCGATGAATTTTTATCGGTTTGTTGTAAATAATCATTGCTCTAATTTAGCATAAGCTTCGCAATCCACGAATCCTTGTTTGTGATTAAAAATCAAATGATCGTTATCTCAATTTGCCATGATTTCAGTTATGTAAACTTACATGTAAGAGATATATTATCTTTGTACAACAATCATTTATTTAAAAACCATATAGATTAACTTGTTTTAAAAAACTCATGGATCATATTTATGGTGAAGTACATTAGAGAAACATGTTCAATGGATTAGATGAATACAAAATCTAGTAGGTTTCCCGGTGATTTCTCATTGGCATCAATCAATCAAAAGTAAAAATTTGGGGCAGAGTGTGGAGATAGCCACATCTGTTATCTCATCCCTTAAGTGGTCTAATAGACATATGGGGATCCGAATAAAGTACTTTATATCACGAAATTACAAATTGAAGACAAACATTCCATATAGTTGAAATTCAACATTTTGAACTTTTTCCAATTTTTATTAAAAATTTCATTACCAAATAATTTTTGAATTCATTTTTAAGCATGCTAAAATACAACCATTTAAACTCTTATTCTAGTTCTCATTCAAGATCATAGTCATAAAATTCAATGAAAAAAATATATTGTACACAATATTTGTGACATGGACAAAAAATATATTGTACACAACAATTGACATGGACAAAAACATAGATCAATTCATTTTTGATATATAGTTAAAAACATCGCAATGGAATGTTATCCTCAATTATCCGTTCATGGTCACATATGGACAGTTTGCATTTTTTTATTTTTAACTGTTTTTTTTATGGAACTTGTACCAACCTTATTCGAGATGCACATACTAAATGACTATACTGACAACATATAACATCAAGTTCATAATCTTGAAAGTAGACATAATTTTTAGTCACATGGGTCTACTAAAAAAAATAGTCTTTTAAAATGATGGATCCTCTCTTGTATGTAAATCCGTTGTCATTGTAATCTTCCAATAACTTCATCTTTCCTTCAGTGCATTGCATCAAATAATATTTCACATTTTCGTTGTTGTCTAAAGGTGCAATCACAGCGAAAACATCTCCTGCGCAAATTACAATTGGTGTTAGCGTTTTTAAATCAATTAAATTGACTATACACATAAGGTGATGGAAAAGAATGAACAATCAACTTAAAAGTCAAGTAAGTTCATTACCTTCTCTAACAAGATCTGAAATTCTATCGCCATCAGAAGATATTGTTATTTCTTCTGATTCTAATTCTTCTACACTTGCTAGTGGCATTTTTCGCTTTGGATTAATCTCTGTGTATTTCCAAGCTTTTACCTAGTTGTTTGTTATGTTTTCACCAACTTCTGTAGATTCAACATTTTCAATGCAAATATGACAAAAGCATGATTACTTTCTACTGTCAAATGCAAACACATTTTGGGATGATTTTGTTTGAATAGAGTGAAGATCTCTAGTCCCATGTATGGTGCTAGCGTTATATGGTATTGTTCTATTTATATCTTGGACCCCAACAAGCCAAAAAAACCTACACAATAAATGATAAATCACAAAGAACAACTTTTAATGTTAGTGTACGTGTACTTAAACATGTTAGTGTACATTTTTTTAAATTTCAAGAAATAATATAAATTAAAAAAATAGTGTACATACCTGTACACATCTTTTGATTGTTGATTACAATCATGGCTTAGATTTAATTGACACCATTGGACAACCTCTGCAGCTGAATGAAATTCGTGCAGAAGAATGGTTCATTTTCCATCTTCAAAGTGCTCTTTTTACGCATGCTCCTGCACCATCATGTTCACATTTTCCATGTCTAGTTTCAAAGAAATTACAATGATGTTTAATGTTCAACGCTTTATGAAGTCAACATAACCAAAAAAATGATCGTGAAGATTTAAATTGACCTGCACATCCATCAGACCATATCCAATGTTCATTGAATTTAACTTCGCGTTTTTTAGTGAATCATAGAAAATATTTCCTATACAATGTTGAACAAAATGTGTATTGTGTGTACGATCATCGCTGATATAGAAGTGATATTCTTTAATCACATCTCGATTGTCACATGTGTTTTCAATGCCATCAACATTCTGTTGAGAATGTCTATATACAACATGGACAAATATCAAAACTTGGTCAGAGTGATAGTATTCACTCAGTATCTCTTTTTGTGCAGCAAATGTATAGTTTTCAGCAAAATCAACCACGGACAAAATTGTTCTGGGTGGAAAAATTTCACGAGACTGTTTGAATTGAAGATCTTGCCATTGTGCTCTATGTGAATGCTAGGTGTATTTATAAATTTCACTTTCAAATTTTTTGAGAAAATATGTCATGCATATCTTATCTTCTAGCAAATCAATTCTTTTGGAATGTGAATCACTAGAACTTGTAGTATAATTGATGTATTCGTATCTCCTTCAATCAACATTTATATTTGACAATGATTGATCATTATCAATAGGATATTTATTGTGGAATAACGCCAGATTTTCACAACGATGACAATGTTTTCCATTGACACATTTCTTATTATAAAATACTTCATCATGATTTCTCACACATAGAGTTTGAGATATGAATTCACGTATTATGGGTGGAGGTGGTGAATTTGTCCAAAACATTTTACTAAATTCAAGAATCGTGTCATAATATAACTGAAATTGCACATGATAATGGAAACAACATGTATCACGTATAGTAATAGGTCTAACATACCATGGTTTTTGTTGCACAAATGTAGTGATTGATATATTAATTCCACGATGATCTTCCTTGAATTTATTGAACAATTGTACTTGTGTCATGTCCATTATATGTTTTGGTTGGCTTTCATATACATTTTGTGATATTCTTTTGCGTATCACATCTCTTGAATATGGTGAAACTCGAGCATGTTCCAACCAATATTCCCGTACAATATCTTTAACACCTGCTCCCATTCTATCTTTGTAAGGTTGTTTACAAATAATTTCCCAACAAGCAAGTTCATTATTTTCATCTATTTGCATTCTGAATTTGCTATGTTTGTATAATGTCTTTTTTGATGTTCCAACTGCTTTTGCTAGTTCTTTTGTCAAACGCTTTTGTTTAGTACTAGCTGTATGAATTACTTTACATGCAGCACTGATATCTTCCTTCCTAGATTTTTCAAAAAATTTTATTGCATCACCTATATTTTCTATCACATTTTGTTTCAATTTCGACTCTTTTGTTGCCCTGTGAATACCCAATAATGATGTAGCACCTTCTAACTTCTTAGATACTAATAAACATCTCAAAATTTGTGCTTGTCCTGCTATTGAGTAATCCTTGAGAACTTCATCATAAAATTTTGTAGCATGATATCGTGCAACATGTATAGGTAGTTTTTCTCCATATTTGTCGCAATCAATGTCTTCTAACATTTCATCATCAATGGTGAAAGTACCTATACATCAAGTTAAATTTAATTTAACATATATCTAAAAATACAATTCATTATAAAAAAAATGAATTTGGAAAATATATGATATATACATACCAGGTCCAATTTCTGGATCTTGAACTTGATCTTCAATATTGACTTCATCGACATTAGCATGTAAATCACTATTTACATCTTCAACAATGGTCTCTTCAACTTCAATTTGTTCTTCTTGTACTTTATTTTCAATTTCCATTTCTTCAATATTATCATGTAAATCTGTATTTATATCTTCAATAATTATCTCTTCTGTTTCAGCAACCCTTTGTTTTTTGGCATTATATCTGAGTTTTTGTTTTTCTCTATTAGCATCATCATCACGTTTACAATCACCTTTTTTTTTACATTTTCTCTTATTGCCCATGATTGTTTAATCTATAGATGATAAATTAAAGAATCATCACTTTATAGTAAAAATAAATAAATTAAGATTTAAAAACATTTACGAAATTTATAAAAACATGAATTGAAATTTACTTCACCTTATAAAAATCTTGTAAGAGTCTTTTGAAAAACATCTCTTTGGAATTAAATTTCCTTTGAAAAAACTCTTTGAACAGAAATCTTCTTTGAAAAAAACCTTCTTGGAAAGAAATAAGAACTCCTTGACAATAAATCACCTTTGAAAAAACCCATTGTAAAATAATAAGAACACCTTGTAAATAAATCTTCTTTGTAAAAACCACTTGAAAAAAAAAAAAACCTTCTTTGAAAAAATATCTAGGAAAAAAGCCACTAGGAAAAAATACTTTGGAAAAAAATTTATTTGTAAACATATCTTGGAAAAAACCTTTGTAAAGAAATAACTCATTTTCAAAAATACTTTGAGTAAACAACTCTTTGAAAAAACCCCTTTCAAAGAAATAAGAAGTGCAAAACTACCTTGGAAAAAAACCATTTACAAAATACATTAGCAAAACAATTATTCGAAAAAACCCCTTTCAAAGAAATAAGAAGTGCAAAACTACCTTAGAAAAAAACCCTTTGCAAAATACCTTAAAAAAACAACTATTTGAAAAAACCCCTTTCAAAGAAATAAGAAGTGCAAAACTACCTTGGAAAAAAACCATTTGCAAAATACCTTAGCAAAACAACTATTTGAAAAAACCCCTTTCAAAGAAATAAGAAGTGTAAAACTACCTTGAAAAAAAACCCTTTGTAAATTACCTTACCAAAACAATTTTTTGAAAAAATCTCTTTCAAAAAAATGAGAAGGAAAAATACATTTTCTTTGCAAAAATACTTTGGAATAAACACTCTTTAAATACAACCCTTGGAAAGAACCTCCTTGGAAATAAACATTCTTTGCATAAAGCACTTTGCAAACATGTCTAAGAAAAAAAATATTTTGAAAAAATCCTTGCAAAAATGCCTTAGAGAAAAAAATCCTTTACAAAAATGCCTTAGAAGAAGACTTATTTACAAAAATGTTTTACAAAAAAACTCCTTCAATGTGCCCTTTGGAAAAAAATAAGAAGAAACATACCTTGTAAAAACCTCTTTTTGCAAAAAAATATCTTCTTTGAAAACCCTTTCAAAAATAGTTTGACAAGAAATATGCGTTTCGTGTGCAATCTAGGAAAACCATAGGTTCTAGTCCACCCCAAATTCTAAGATAAAGACACCTATCGGTGTAACTAGATATCTCACCTAAGGGTATTCCGACATCACCCAATAGTAGATGGGTATTCCAGCAAGTCAACCCCTAAGGAATGTAGCTATGGGAACAAGTGTAGTGATAATGCAAAATGGGAGGATCTAAAAATGTTTGAATTTCTCGAGGAAGACAATTTAACATTTATCCTACTCCCCACACACATTAAAATACAAGGAGAAGACAACAAAAAGGGAAATAATCACATCATAGGTAAGGAGCAGACACTGTTAAGTTTCTTGTCATTTTTTTCTCCTTCATACTCAGTCATCCAAAAACCTAATAGTGTGGTGATGGCAAGTAAGCCAATTTCTAGGTCCATCCATTAGGTTGAAGGTAGATCATCCTTCTACTAGAGGTATGTTTTGTTCTTTGCATGTTTTTTGTGATTTTCTATATATTTTTAATACTAACATTTTCATTGTGCAGGTTACCTTCATGGCAATTTGAACATGAACTACTCATGTTGTCTCGGGTTCACTCGAGTAAACCAAGAATCTTGAGAGAAACATAGAGTCTTGAAAACCTCTCATTATCAAGGGTCTAAAATGGATCGTAGCCATTCTGTACCGATCACTATCAAACACCTCTTTGTTAATAAAAACAAATTGGGCATACCTACCTCCTTGACTCATTTTTTTTAATCATTCATCTTTTTTTTCATATTATTCAGAACTCTTTCCAAATTGTAAATATTCAAGATTGTTCATATTCTTTTATTTTTCATGTTTATTTTTGATAAAATTTCTGTTTCAAGCATTTAAATTTTAGATATTGAGAACACGCATATATCCATTTTAACTTTGGCTGAATCTATATCCATTTTAACTTTGACAATTAGTGATCAACTTGATGTTTGCTATATAAAAGAGAAATATGTGATGTATTTCTATTTAATTTCTTTTTCTACAAATTTATAGTGGATCAATTATTTTTTATAAGTATTTATTAATACTTTATATAATTAACGGTTGATTTTTTGGACTTGAAAAAATAAAGAATTAATTGATTTGTTTTAATTTTTATTTATTTGTCGAAAAAATTTAAGTAAAATTTTCCTAAATGATTATAGTTTTTTATTAATTGTAAAAAAAAAAATTCCATATGATTTATCTTTGCATACAACGCACAAAACTAAAACTAAATGTACATACATACTTGTCTCGTTTACCATTAATTATTTAAGTGTAAATACATAATAGTGATTTCAGAGAGCCGAGAAACGTGAGAAACGTGATTCATGAAGTAATATTTGAATTAATATTATTTTTTATAAATACATGTATAAATACTTAATTTGTATAATACGTTATACCATGTGTTACTGACTTGCTTTTAGAAATGTTCATTTTTCTCTAGGCTAGAATATGTAAAGTTTTGGAGGAAAAGATAAACTTTTATGGAAGAAACAATTGACTTTCGTATGATTAGTTGGATTTATCAAAAAAAAGTTTATAAAAATTTGATTGGAGAACTAATATCTAATTTATTGTTTTATTTTTAATTTAACAATACATAATTCAATATATTTTCCATCACAATCATCTATATTTTTCTTACAAATTAAATTAAGGAAAAACTAACTAATACATAAATATTTAGTTGTGTTGTAACTATTTATGAAAAAATTTAATTAAAATGTGAGGATGCATGAATTGAAATTTGATGTATATTTATATAAATGTATTTTACAATGTTGTCAATTTCAATTTGGAGTCAATATGTGCTTTGTTTTATTATTTTTTTTTATATATTTAATTTTTGGAACCAACATGTACCTTTCAATGTGACAGACATAACACATCTCACCCACTTTGAAGTGCAGAAAGCCCCTTTAAACATACATAAAAAAAAACATACCTACGTCCTTGACTCACTTCTTTTTGTCATTTTTTTTCTATTATTAAAACCTCTTTCCAAACTGTAAATATTTAACATGTACATATTCTTTTATTTTTCATTTATATTTTTGACAAAATTTCAAGTTTCGAACATTTAGATTTCAAGTTACTATTTTTTGAAAAGGTGAACTAGCCACTTGTTTCAATATTGTCCTCAACATAGCGCAGAAATTTAGCTCGAAGCTAATAATTAATTATGCATTTTAACAATTTTGGTTTTATATTTAATAAACAAAAGATTATGCAACTTAACCGGACTAATTTTGTACTTAAATGATGTAATGCTTTGTATTTATCATTAAGATTAATACTTTAATGCACAATTTTTACATTTTGAAAATTTTAATTTTGAATATTTCATTAGTTTGCTTACATCTAAAAAGGCTAATGATGTCTCCTATTTATTTCATTTCATTGGTTAGCAAGTTAAAAAAAATTGTTAACATAGTTTCACTTTATTTAGATATAACTAATGTTTTTTTAATAGTGTTTTTAGTCATTTTAGTCTTTATCACATTAATGATTTGATTGTAGTTCTAGCTACTAATATTGTAAATTTAATTCACATTGAGAGGTTTAAGCATCACCTAGGTTTTTATTCTCATCTTTTTCTTTATCAGCACTCTAAAGGTGTTTTATAATGTTCTTTCCCTGAATCAATCTGAACATAGACATAAAGTGGTGACTTTACTAGGGAGCAAAGCTCCTTTATGTCTTTTAAATTATTGTTGATCTAATCCCTTAGAGGTTAGCTTCATCATATATCTTCTTGTCCACTCATGACTAATGTTTGATGGCATGTGATTGTACCTATCAATACTCCAACTATTTCAAATTATCATTCAGGAATTTGGTGTTTGTAGGAGGTCAAAGATATTCCCCAATTCATAGGTTTATCTCGTGAAAATCCTAATGATCACACCAAAAGCTTCGTTGAGTATTGTCTTTCCAATGGCATATCTAATTTTTCCCTGATGGTTTGCATCTTCCTGCATAGACTTCAAAAGCAGGCTTCCAATTGGTTTTATTCTTTTCCTAGCAATTCTATCCAGGGCTGGGGGCAATTCTTTGACATTTTCAAGACTATGTTTAACAATTGAAAGCATCCTTCATGTGATTATTGTGATGAACATCATAATCCCAATGCCTGCCATAAACTCTTGGAAGCTAAGTACAAGAAGCAATTGGAGGATATAGTCAACAATTTATCTCGTGGTGATTATCCTCAGCTCCCAAGCTCCCTTCTCAGTGTGCTCAAAATTAATGTCCCTAATTCTATTACCCCTCCTACACAAGACATTCACAGTATTTTCTCGTTCGATAATGTTATTTTCCAAGACAATTTCAAGCAAGCATTGCACATATCTATTCCTCAAGAGTATGCATGTCATTCACATCGACCATTCAATACAGTAATCCCTCCAACCATTTCATTAGAAAGATTATGTGTAAGCTAAATAATTGATGCTTTGTATTTGTTTTTGGATTTTTAAACCAAAATTTTGTGGAAATTGATGAAATTGCACTTTTAAGTTTTTGGAATTGTATCTTAAGAGGTTTCCTAAGATAATCAAGAAAGTTGAATCCATTTCTATTATCAAAATTACAATTTAAACAATAACAATTACAATTTGAAAAAAAAAAAATCATTTTGAATAAAAAAACTCTTCACTAAAAATACATGCCTTTTATCATTTATTTTATTCCAAGATATTACTTCAAAATCCAATAGAAACGATTATCGAAAATAACGCTATATTTTAACGTGTATAATATATTGTTACAATTTAATATTATTTAATAATTGAAAAGGGTTCCTTAATTATAGGGTTACATGTGTGGGTTAACACACATCTTTATATTTATGCCGTAGGCGTTTCACCAACGAGAAGCATAACCATCCACATCGGCTAGATTCCTTGCTCATAGAGCGAATGGAATGCTTCCACGTGAATGGTGTCATCTAGCTTTGATATTTTCCTGTTGGTTTTTACGCTGCTCTAGTGTTCTGTCCTTTGGTCTGCCTACTATCCTCCTTGCTACTCCCATCTCTGCCATCAGAGCCACATCATGAACCCTGTAGCCTCTGTCAGTCCCAAAATATTCCTAGGGGTCGCCGCCGGTGCCATCTAAGAGGAACAACCACCATCTTTGAAAGCACGCCACCACAAGGAAAAACGTCCATAGTTGTAACAATCCATACACAAAAATTTCAAGACTAGATGAGCAGAGAAGATGGAAGCGGAAGGATGGATGAGCAAGTCCTACCCTAGCCTCTTGTAAGTATTCGGTGCCGACTCTCAAAACGCAACAGTTTCAACTATCCGACTCTCAAAAGTGTTTGCAGTGCCTGACATAAGATTGCTAATAGGAGGAATGTCATGTTGTCCAAGTGTTAATGAAAAAACATTGACACATACCTAATTAAATACATCATGGTACAGATCGAAAATGAGCAAATACGAATGGTGTTGTGGCTAGGTTATCAAGTGCCCTTCCTCCAAGAATCACCAATCCATCATACATGTTTGCATTAACGTCATCAAAAAGTGTTGTCAAAAATAAAATTGCGGCCTTGTCATTCTGAATAACTCTTTCCTCATTGTTCTGATGCATATACTGCTGAGAAATTCTGAGAGCATGCCTTATTGTTGCTAGAAAAACTCAAATATGTCCAAAAACTCATAAGAATAGTAGAGCAGAGGTAATGGATCCTATTTGATGTCTATGACCATGTTTATACAATGCAACACACCCATATTTCATAGAAGTCCGTTGCTAAGCAACGAGTGGCATATGCATGCCAACCACAGGAGAAAATCCCTATTTATGCACATGCAACAGGATTTTGACATCAATCCAAAGCCCAAAACCCAGATCTATTCTCAACAGATTCACTAGATGATCCATCCTCTAGAGAAGCAATAAGTCTCCCTCGGCTATCTACAATACTTTACCATTGACCAACCTACCTTGCTTACACTTCTACATGTTTATCTCGGCATTGATGCAGGGTTATCAACTTATCATAAGATATGCAACAAATGCAAACACTTTTTCAGTTGGATTCCAAAGCGTTGAGACAGGTCTGCAGGGAAAACTACATCTCTCTCCGACAGTGATGGCTCTCAGCCAAAACAGTCCACATCATAGTCAAAGTTCCCACCATCTACCACAAGACAAGCAACGTTTGAAGAGTCTTGCTTGTTGTGTCAAGCTTAGTAAAGAAGTCAATCTTTCACATGAAACGTTGAAGTGTTTGATGTTCTTTAATGTTGCAATGATGTTGAAGTGTCATATGAATGAAAGTTCATAAAGAAGCAAATACTTGAAGAATTGGAATATTGAAATGTCACTTTGAAGAACCTTGAAGTCCACGTTGAAGAAGCTTGAAGTCAAACAAATCCTACAAAAGAAAACATACAACGGTGAATAATTAAACAAGAGACAAGTCATCCATCCTCCCAACACAACAATATGAAGTAAAACTAATATACAAGAGCAAGTTGACCCTCCTTCATGCAATAAATTTTTAATGAAAAAAATAAATTAACATATCTACAAGTTGTTTGCCTCATATTTGACAATTGAATGGATATAAATAAGAGTGGAGATGCGCTCTCATTTGTGAAGACGTGAAGATGAGATCAGAAGAGGTGCGAAGGGACATTTTCATAAAGTTTTAATGCAAATCGCTGGTAGTAATAGATTGCCAACATTCCCAGCATTCCCTAACACCCTTTCCACCATCCACATCTGTAGCACCCCATTCAACAAAATCTAGCCTCGATGGTGCACAACAACAATTCCGTACACTATTGGACAAACTATCTCCCATGAATGTATGCTCTATATGCATGGAATCTTATCCTGGAATTAAAACAAACCACTTTTGTGGTGCATATGCATGTTCTCATTGTATTGCGGAAAAAAATAGCCAATATTGCAAATTTATTCTGCCTTGGACATCCTATACATGCTATCTTTAATCTTCTTTTATGTCTTCAATCCTATTTCCAGCTTGGGTTAGTTTGCGTTTGATTTATGCCTTCATTATTTAGAAGAGTTTCACGAATCTTTTTCTGCATCAATGGCTGCTTGTGATTGTGCAAACTCGCTTAAGGAACAAGAAGGGTTTTTGAATCACTAGACATATTAATAGTCAGTCATTTTTGAATCACTGGACATATTAACAGTCAGTCATTTTTTAATCACTGGACATATTAACAGTCAGTCATTTTTTAATCATTGGACATACTAACAGTCAGTCATCTTTCTTCAAGTAGATATATGTTCCTACAAAGGCCACGACAAGTTCACCATGAGACGAATATGGAGATCCTGAATTCAACTTTTCAACAATGTTTCATGTAAGGTCTATACAAATATGCTTGCAAATCGGTTGAACCAAACTATACGGGAATTTCATAAACAACAAACCCATGCTAGGTAAAAAAACATAAGTTGTCCAGTCAGCAAACTTATTACTCTGTTAATGAAGTACTGATACGTTCTGACAAAACATCGGAGGATACTAACACATAGATACAAATAAAGTTAACACCCTAGACATTTGGCAGAAAATCTTTGCGAAGATATAGAGAGAAGAAGCATTGAACTTTATCCAGGTCGTCATGATCACCATGTCTAGAATGTAGGTGAATAACATGCAAAGGACATGTTTTTAATTCATGGATATGAGGCAGACATTTTTTGGAAGCAGTTTCAGGCAAATTTAAATGACATATAAGTAACTTCCATAGGGACAAGAACACAACAGACTTCAAAGTCATTCTCTCAAAGTTCTTGAAGTTTTCAACTAAGTTCAAATGTATTCAACTCACTTTAATTTGAAATACTCACAATTCTCCAATACAATGTATTTAACATTCCCCATATGCTACAGGGAGAAAATGGGCTTGGTTCACACGGTACATCTGAGCATTTGTGGGCTTGGTTCACAGGGTATATTTGAGCATTTGTGGGATTTGTTCAAAGAAATAAAATCATCATTTTTATTAGACACTATGTATTGCTAGCTATGTTTCTTGAGGAGTTTTATTAGTGTGCTTAACCCAAAGCCAAATATTGTAGTGGACATAGACCATATTATTAAGCCACTAAACATTCCAACCTGCTTCTTTTCAATTTTTTTAATTGTGGTGCTTTTCCACCTTAATTTATCCACCAAATATCTACAACAAATAAGGGGAAAAAAAGAAAAGACTTAAATTACATGTCCATCTAGTAGCAACTAAGAAAAAAAGAAAACAAACTAAACAAAATAAATGATCAAAATTTTAACTATAGTTAAAATTACTTACCTAGCATTGTGGTTTTCCTTCCTTGAACTGTCATGTGAGCCAAATAATTCATTGTCCAACCGATACATCATCTCTCTTGTTATGTTTGAGAGGTAAACTATATTAGGCACCATCCTCTGAAGATAGGTAAGCAATATTTCCATAACCTTGCAATCAAAACTAAAATCACGAGTAAGAAAAAACAAGGTTGAGGTAGAGTCTTATTGTCGCAAATGGGACAATGGAGTATATTGTTCCATTATCGATTAGTCAAATCCCAAATCATTATCTGTTTTTCATATTGTTGTTTTTCATATTTTTGTTCACCCTTCTTTTATGGATAGCTTCTTTGGCCCTCTCCATGTCCTCGTATAGGTATCACATTGCAATTTGTGGGTTATCAACATCAACTAGGCAAAGGACCATTACCAAAAGTTACCATCCACAGTGTCGTCTATTAAGCTCATGTTTGTGTTTGTTCTTACTATTTGTTATAGTTACCCTTGTTGTTGCTATGATCTGAAGCAATCAACTAAAACCTTAGAGATTTATATTTTGTCAACATCCCTACATGCAAGTTGAAGTAAGAAACACTGGAAATATTGTCGTAACCTTTTGTTCAAATCTTACCTATCAGAAAATGCTAACATATGGGTTTCAAGATAGAAGCAACCATATGTAATGTGATTTCTAAAGGTTCCAGTATTGCTCCAATACTCAAGTTCATGCCTCACATGCTCATCAACATGTTTTATATTCAAAATTAGGTTTTTTTCCAAAAATATTGCTATGTATTGCTTGAGATATCAAATTATCTTCTTCCATGTTCTCCTACATATATACCCTTGTTTTATTTTATCTTTACACTTAATATCAATATTTCCCTTTTCCCAGCATACTCTTATAATCCATCTATTTGCACTACCACACTATGGACAATCTGTTGACCGAAAATGTTGTTTCACTTCTAATGCATGGTGTGGTTGACCTATGCCCACTTGTACAACTTCTTGCTCTCAAACGAGTAAGCTCTCTTAACTCAGCAACATCCTGATTCAGAATCTCTATCTCTAATGGAATTCATAAGCACGAAACATTGCTTCCAACTAGCTACAATCACGTTGTGGAAAGCCACCAACTTCGAGAAGGTCCAATCATCAAAATCAGCAAGTGTACATGCAACACTATACACAATACAATGTATGTTTTCCTTTCCACACCTTCAATTTCACTTATTTAGTTTTGTACTCCTTACTTCACTTTATTTTAACATTTTTTTTTCACTTACCTTAATTCTTGTTGCCAGGACTATCGCATTGGCCACATTTGAAGTTGTCACATTGGAAGCAACAATTATTGGAGAACCATCCCCTTTCAACTTCACCCCTAACTTTACCTCCCATAGCAGTTCATCTATTCTAGAAAACATCACCCATAATCTCCAAAACCCTTCGCTTTCCATACCTTCCTCGTCAAATCTAACCCCAAGCCTTGTTGCAACTACTGTTCAATTCACATCACTCAGCCCTTCCAAGAAAATTTGGACCATCCAAGGGTGAGTAACTTCCAAGACAAATATGAATGCCTACACCAATCAAAAAGGGCCAGGCCAACTCTTTGGGTTTGACCTTATTAGTGCTACCAAAGATTGTTAAGTTTAAACCAAATAGACTAGCAAGATCACTGAAAGAAGCATAATCACAAGATAGACACAGTATTTACCCTGGGAAACCCTCATGGGGTAGAAAACCCAGCAAAGCTTTCCTCAATAAGATGATCAACCAAAATACAAGATGTGCTCCCTCCTTCTTCTCCTCCTTAGCAGATCTCCCAGACAAGTGCGCTACTTTTCTCAAGTGAGCGAGTGTATCTAATGAGGAGTTCACCTCCTCTATTTATACTAACTCCTGACCACCAAAAATACCTAATGGGGCCGACCTCTCCTGGATAAGTCTAATAACCCCTAAAACATAACCTCAGGGCCGACCCCCACATGGTGGGTCTAATAACCCTAGTTACCACAACTCCTCAGAGGAATAAACATCTCTGGATACATAATAGAATCACCTCGGAGGGATGGAACATCTCCGGAATAAATAATGTACAAATATAATATTCTTAGAAGTTACAATATTCAACACTCCCCCTTAACGAGAAGGATATTATAACAACATCTGCAGGAGCAAGGAGTCATTGACTACATCATACATGATTCATCTATAAATCATCGGAAGCTTTCTTCAATTCATCATCATCAGTAACTCAACTAGTTACTGGAACATCAACATCATCAGAGTTGATATCACTCGATCATCAGCATCGTCAACGATCATCAGCATCATCATCAGCATCGTCATCATACGATCATCAGCATCGTCATCAGCACGATCATTGGCATCGTCATTGTACGACCGTCATCAACATCGTCATCATATGATCATCATCATCATTATCACACGATCATCAGCATTGTCATCACACGATCATCAGCATCATCATCAGCACGATCATCGGCATCGTCATCGCACGACCTTCATCAACATCGTCATCATACGATCATCAGCATCGTCATCACACGATCATATTACAGGATGATCAATCCTGCTCTCTTTAGGACATAAGTCCATGGATGATGCAATCCAGATCAAGTTCTAGGATGATCAATCCTTATCACTTTAAGACAAGTCCATGTCGGGGGATGATGCAATCCCGACCACAGTGCCAGTCCTTTTTCATATTGGATGTGACCTAGATCAGATCTAGGATTTACCGTCACAGAGCCAATCCTCTTTCATACTGGATGTGTCACATCTATAGAGCCAGCCCTGTTTCATGCTGGATGTATCACATCTACAGAGCCAGCCCTGTTACATGCTGGATGTATCACATCTACAGAGCCAGCCTTGTTTCATGCTGGATGTATCACATCTACAGAGCCATCCCTGTTTCATGCTGGATGTAACCTAGAACAATTCTAGGATTTGTCACGTACATTTTGAACCCAGGTCCAGGGACAATCCAGTCCTATCATGTACCTTTTGAACCAAGGTCCAGGGATGATCCAGTCCTATCATGTACCTTTTGAACCGAAGTCCAGGGACGATCCAGTCCTATCATGTACCTTTTGAACCGAAGTCCACAGACGATCCAGTCCTATCATGTACCTTTTGAACTGAAGTCCAGGGACGATCCAGTCCTATCATGTACCTTTTGAACCAAAGTCCAGGGATGATCCAGTCCTATCATGTCATGCATTTATCGGAGACCTCATGTCTACGGCTCAATTCAAAGGACCATAGTCCAAGGACGATCCAATCCCCTTACCTGTTCATTCAGGATTTTGTTCTCGGAGACATCTTGTCTACGGATCACTTTAAGACTAAAGTCCATGGATGATACAATCCTCTCATCACTATGGGTACAAGTATCTTCATCCATACAAGTACAAACATGTATCAATACATCAAGGCATCATGTAACCTCATCATCAAGACATGTAAATCAAAACATGTATTCTCATCAATAGCATCGATACATATATCATCAAAACATGTATTTTCACTAATACATCTATCATCAAAAGCATGTATTCTCACTAATACATCTATCATCAAAAGCATGTATTCTCACTAATACATCTATCATCAAAAGCATGTATACATCTATCATGTATTCTCACTAATACATCTAACATCAAAAGAGTGTATACGCTAATACAGCTATCATCAAGAGTAAAAATATAAGAGTCCTAAATATAAATAATTCTAAGTAACTAAGTGCAGTAAATAGGTAACCTCATCATTGATGAGGCAGACTTGTTATCAGATACTATACTACTCCCCCTTTCGAGGAGGGTCCTTTTGAACTACACCAAGCTTGTCTCGGAAGTATTCAAACTTTACTCGAGATAGAGGTTTAGTCAAGATATCAGCAATCTGATCCTCAGAGCTTATATACTCGAGCTTGATAGCTCCCCTCTGCACCATATCTCATATATAGAAGTATCGGATCTCAATGTGTTTTGACTTATCGTGGAACACAGGATTTTCAGTCATCTTAATGTAGCTTTGATTATCACACATAATCACAGTGGGATCCATTTCTAAGTCAAACACTCCAGATAATAGTTTCCGAAGCCATACTGCTTCACATCTGGCAGAACAGGCAGCTATATATTCTGCTTCAGCAGTACTGAGGGCCACACTAGATTGTTTCTTGCTAAACCATGAGATCATGGCAAATCCAAGACCGTAGCATCCACCTAAAGTACTTTTTTTGTCTGAGACACTACCTGCCCAGTCAGAGTCTAAGTAACCATGTAACCTGAGTTCATGACCTCCGAGATAATATAGACCGAAATCTAATGTACCTTTTAGGTACCTCATTACATGCTTTGCAGCTATTAAGTGAACCTTTCTAGGTTCTACTAGATATTGACTTAGGTTATTTACAACAAAGCATATATTAGGCCTAGTATTTGTTAAATACATCAATGACCCGATAATTTGTCTATATAGGGTTATGTCCACTACTTCTGATGAATCATTAACTAATAACTTCAAATTGGAGTCCATGGGAGTGGCCATGGCTTTACACTCCAACATATCAAATCTTTTGAGAATCTCCATAGTATACTTACCTTGATTTAGAAAGATTCCTTTTGGTTCTTGCCATACTTCTAAGCCTAAGAAGTAGTGCATTAATCCGAGATCTTTCATCTCGAATTCTGAAGAAAGCTTCTTCTTACTTTCAATAATTTGTTTCTCATTTCCAGTTAGAAATAGATCATCTACATATAACAACAATATAACTGGTTCATCATCCATCACTTTGAGGTAAAGATTGGGGTCAGCTTTACTTTTGGTAAAGCCCATGCTTGTTAAGAAATTGTCAATCCTCCCGTACCAAGCCCTGGGAGCTTGCTTCAATCCATATAATGCCTTTTTCAGTTTGCATACATGGGTCCTTCCATCCTTGACCTCAAACCCTTATGGTTGTTCTATGTATACTTCTTCTTCAATTACACCATTCAAAAAAGCTGTCTTAACATCCATTTGGTGTAATTTCCACTTCATCATGGATGCAAGTGCCATGATAGTTCTAATTGAAGTATACCTAGCAACTGGTGCAAATGTTTCTTCATAATCAATTCCCTCCTTCTGAGAGAATCCTCTAGCTACAAATCTTGCTTTGTATTTTTCAATGCTGCCATATACAGCATCTTTTATCTTGAGAATCCATTTGGAAGAAACCACACTTTTATCTTTTGGTTTGGGGACTATATCCCAAACATCATTTTTCATTATTGACTGATATTCTTTTGTCATTGCTTCTACCCATTCTTTCTTCTGAGCTGCCTCTTCATAGTTGGTAGGTAGTTGATCCACAAGATTACACATCAAGGCCATATAGTTGGACACTAGCTTTGGTTTCTTTCTTTCTCTAGTGGAGCCTTCAGGAGCTCCATATCTTTCAGCCCCTTGAATAATATCTCTAGCCCATGCTGGCCTTCTTTTCTTAGATAAGTCTGTAATAGGAGGCTCTTGTGGTTCCAACATGTCATGATACTCTGGTGAATCATCTTCAGGAATGGGCACAACCTCTGTGATTCTGGGAGATGTATCTTCTTCATAGATTTCTTCAGGTTGGCACTTTCTGGATTTCTTGAGAGCTGCTTCTTCATAAAAAGTTACATCTCTACTTATTTCTATGTGATGAAAACCTGGAATGTAAATTCTGAAGGCTTTGGATGATTCACAATAACCAACAAATATTCCCTTCTTACCAAAAGGGTCCAACTTGGTTCTCTTTTCTTTTGGAATGTGGACGTACATAGGACACCCAAATATTTTAAGATGACTTACCTCAGGCTTCTTTCCTATAAACACTTCTTCTGGAGTTTTGAAATCAAGAGCACTATGAGATAATCTATTTTGCACATATACTGTTTTCTTGGCTGCTTCAGCCCATAGATACATGGGAAGATCTTGGTCATGTATCATAGTCTTCACAGCTTCCATGATTGTTCTATTTTTCCTTTCAGCCACCCCATTTTGTTGGGGATTATAGGGAGTAGTTAGTTCCCTTTTAATTCCAGCTTCTTTACAAAAGTCTTCAAAGTCCTTTGAGGTAAATTCTCTGCCATTATCTGTTCTGAGAATTTTGATTCTCTTTTCTGAGAGATTTTCTATTAGAGCCTTGAACTCTTTGAATTTTCCAAAGACTTCATTCTTACCTTTTAGGAAGTATATCCAAGTTTTCCTTGAATAGTCATCAATGAATGAAAGATAGTATTCAAAC
Organism: Larix kaempferi; assembly: GCA_027924585.1. Taxonomy (NCBI): domain Eukaryota; kingdom Viridiplantae; phylum Streptophyta; class Pinopsida; order Pinales; family Pinaceae; genus Larix; species Larix kaempferi. The sequence continues at coordinate 7,384,733 of BSBM01000240.1, read as the reverse complement.
CCACTTAGAGAAGTAGTGGGCATTGGTCCACATACATCTAAGTGTATTAGCTCCAGAATGTTCTTAGTCTTTGTTTCACTCTTTGGAAAGGGGTTCTTGACATTTTTCCCTTTCTTACATCCTTTACATGAGCCATCATGATCAGCTTTCAAATCTGGTAATCCTATGACTACCTTGCTTACATAGGGTAAAGATTTATAGTTGATGTGAGCTAATCTTCTATGCCATAGCTCACTGGTGCTAGAGATCTCATGATCAAGGGTAGCTTCTGGATGACCCTTGAGATTATAGAGACCTCCTTCTTCTTCACCAATGACAACTGCATCTTTAATTGTCTTTCCTTTTAACCACATGAATACTTGTCCATCTATGAAAACCACTCTAAAACCTTTCTTATCTAGTGCTGAGATAGAGAGTAGGTTCTTCCTTAAACCTGGTACATATAAGATGTCTTTCATCTTCAAAGGTATTCCAGAATCTAGCTTGTAGCTAGCTTCACCAATTCCTTTGATGGGATATTGGTAGTCATCTCCTAGAGATACCTTTTGTGTAGAAGACTTTTCTTCAAGATTTGAGAAAGTCTTTCTCTAACCTGTCATGTGCTTAGAAGCACCACTGTCAATGAGCCATGTATCTTCTCCAGGAGATACAGATCCAGAGAGTGCAGAGAATAGGACGTATTCTTCTGGATCTTCTTTATTCACCTTATATCTTTTCCTTTTAGGTCTTACCTCTACCTCTTCTTCTTCTTCTTCATCTTCTTCCTCTTCTTCACTATCATTTTCTGCCATATGTGCATGGTGTCTTTTGTGGACAAACTTCTTCTTTTGTGAAGGACAAAATCTGGAGATGTGTCCTAGTTTATCACAGTTGTAGCATTTGACTGTGGAAAGATCTCTTACTGGAATTGGTCCTTTTTCTCTTTTTAGGACTAGAGAAGTGTTGAGATCCTTTGTGGTCAACTTTCTTGAGATGACCCATTCTTCTTCTTTTGGTATGGATGGCCAAAGCTTGGTCATCCTCTTTGAGAAGAGCTTCTCTGTTGGCTACCCTAGCTTCTTCTTGAACACAATCCTCCCATACTATATCAAACTTCATGCTCTCTTTCCTGGCACACATGATTTGTATGAATGATTCCCAAGGTCTAGTGAGACCATTGAGAGCAGTCATCACAAGTTCATCCTCATCAAGAGTATCACCAATTGCATCTAGTTGTTCCTTGATTTGTGAAACCCTTGAGAAGTAGTCTTGAATGGATTCTCCTTTGTGCATCTTGGTACTCTTCAATTGAGTCCTTAGGTTCATCTTCCTATTGATGTTCTTTCCTTCATACATTCTTCCTAGGGCATCATACATTTCTTTTCGAGTCTTCTTGGAGGCCACTTGGGGAATCAAGTGGTCTTTAATAGAATCAGCTATGATTCTCTTTGCCCTAATCAAATCCTTCCTATGCCTTTGTTTGGCTTCATCTCCTTCTGGTTCTGCAACTTCATCTTTAATATAATGAGCAAGATCATTCTCTTCAAGAATGAGACCAATTCTGTATTTCCATGCCCGAAAATTCTCTATACCTTCTAGCTTGTCCTCGAGCTTAGTGTTTGGAGCCATCTTTTATTGGGGGAGTCCAAGAGACAAAGAGTACTTATCTGAAAAGTTACCTTTTACTTTTCCGGATCCTGAGACAGAAATTTATCGCACTTTTGGTAGAATTAGGGTTTGACTTTCCCAAAGTTCTACCCAACCAAAAAGTTCGATCTAGGGCTCAAAAGATTTGTCTTGAGAAGTACTATCCAGCCATGTAATCAGATTTCAATAATACCAACTTTTTGATGAGACCAATTTCTGGTTTATCGTACTTTTGGTAGAATTAGGGTTTGACTTTTCCGGAGTTCTATCCAACCAAAAAGTTTGATCTAGGGCTCAAAAGATTGGTCTTGAGAAGGGCTATCCAACCATGTAATCAGATTTCAATAATACCAACTTTTTGCTGAAACCCTAAACTTCACCGGAGAGAGAGAGAGAGATTATTACCTTGTGAAAGATGTCCTATTCAGTCTAGCTCTGATCCCATGTTAAGTTTAAACCAAGTAGACTAGCAAGATCACTGAAAGAAGCATAATCACAAGATAGACACAGTATTTACCCTGGGAAACCCTCATGGGGTAGAAAACCCAGCAAAGCTTTCCTCAATAAGATGATCAACCAAAATACAAGATGTGCTCCCTCCTTCTTCTCCTCCTTAGCGTATCTCCCAGACAAGTGCGCTACTTTTCTCAAGTGAGTGAGTGTATCTAATGAGGAGTTCACCTCCTCTATTTATACTAACTCCCGACCACCAAAAATACCTAATGGGTCCGACCTCTCCTAGAGAAGTCTAATAACCCCTAAAACATAACCTCAGGGCCGACCCCCGCATGGTGGGTCTAATAACCCTAGTTACCACAACTCCTTGGAGGAATGAACATCTCCGGATACATAATAGAATCACCTCGGAGGGATGGAACATCTCCGGAATAAATAATGTACAAATATAATATTCTTAGAAGTTACAATATTCAACAAAGATGAGATTCATATCTCTTCTTTTAATGACTTAGCCACATCCTTGTACGACACAATACAAGTTGGCATAGTATACATGATCTCAAATGGCATAGTCAAACCAATCAACCCAACATACAACCATTTCAAAAGTTCTTTTGAGATTTTCCTTAACCCCTCCTCAACAATTCAACCATGTTTAGAGGAGTGCCCATTGATCCCTTTTCATTGCTTCCACTTTAAATCTATCCATGACATCCAAACTACACCCTTGAATTCCATGGTTGACCTTATTGGAATTGTCATTTTTGTTTCACCTACATCCACTATACGCAAAAGAGATGGATCTGAAACCATTCACCGAAAAGCTGGCGTGAGGGACATGTCTGGGTTTAGCATAGACATCACACTTTGGGGGGAGCACTGCACAATTGAGGGTGCCCAACTTGTCAACCTTCGAGGTTTATCTACTCCCCCTATCCTTGGAATCAAAGGTGGACGTCTTATAGAGTTCAATGGAAAAACCATTGGAACCATCTCCAATACCAACCTCCTTATAAACCTAGACATTGAAGAAGCTAAACTTCTCCAATCATGGTTTGATGACAATGGATTCTATTCAACCTCGCCATCATTAAGCAGAAAATACAACTACTCTGCTTCCAACTCATCCAAACGCATTTCCATCTCCGCACTCCAGTCTCTCCAACACTCTAAGAAGGCAACTTGGTATTCAGTTGTTGCTACAATCACCCATATTAACGTTGATGACTTTCCTTTCCTTGCATGCCCTCTATTTGTCGATGGGATACAATGCATGAAAAACGTTTCCCACAAAGTTGGCAATACTTGGCATTGTGAAAAATGTGATGGGGATTTTACTGAGTATGATTACCGATACATACTCAAAATCGACCTAACATATTCTACTGGACAACTATATGGTATTATAGCCTTTGATGATGCTGCGAAACAACTCATGGGGGTCTCTGAAAAAGATTCACGCCTTTTAGCAAATGATCCAACATCTCTCATGGAAATTTTTCAACGTGTTTGTGCTTGAGAGTACCTTTTGACCTTATCGGTGAAGACATAAACTTTTAATTCAAATCTTCGCTTGAAGGTGCTCGTTGTCATGTCCGGAGAGGTTTCACCATCATTGGCAACAATTGACCCACTTGATGAAAGCAACAACATTGTGCTCAATAGGAATCCAATTGTTCGTAAGCTTTGAACTTTACCTTTACATTCACTTTTCCCAAGTTTGACTGCTTTTGAGTCCCAACTTTGTTTACATTCTTCTCATACTTAGCAGCTACAACTTTTTGTATCAACATTGTTACTTAAGTGGTGCTTGTAACCAGCAATAAACAGTCTTGAATACTATATTATTTTTGTTTTGTTGTAACATTGCGTTGACCAACAGATTTATTTTAACCTATCTTGCCACTTTCTAATATGTTGCCTTTCTCTTAGTTAGTAATTAACAACCTAAAATTAACATTGTTTTATCTAGTACTATTTCTAACCTTCATAAGCAATCTTATATATGATCTTATTTTATACTTCATTTCTTTATAAACAATGTTCAAAAGTGCCTATATTTATTTCTTGCAACAACTTATCATCATTTATCCATGCTCCCCTTATCTTTTACAATCTACCTTTGTTCACTCTTCTAATGGTTAAATATATAGTATGTTTCTCTTTCGCCAAAGGCACCATCAAGATCATAACCATCGCACAATTTTTTTGTAGGCATGTTGACAAATCTTGACACCGATCAAATCAATGCATGCAGAAGAGTTCTATATGCTCAAAAAAAAATAAGCGTCAACGCCTTCTATATAGAGATGCTCGTCAACTTGTTATAATCCCTTCGCCATTTCACAATGTCCAACATTCCCTAACAACATCTCCACCATCCACATCTGCAGCATCCCATTCTACAAACTCTAGCCTCGATGGTGCACAACAACGATTCCGTACACTATTGGACAAACTATCTCCCATGAATGTATGCTCTCTATGCATGGAATCTTATCCTGGAATTAAAACAAACCACTTTTGTGGTGCATATGCATGTTCTCGTTGTATCGCAGAAAAAAAATCCCACCGCTTTTCCTTGGCAAACAACATGGATCCTGGCATACAACCATTTGTACTTGCAAGGATTACTCAAGTTGAAGAAATGCTCATTTTCCGTGTTAACCCAATATTACTGGTCACTCATGCCCGTGGCGGAAAATATACATATTCTGGCCACACTATTAGCTTCCCGCAAAACATTTCTAGCATTGCCACTTCCCTCCCTCATTTACTTTCAGACATTGACATCCTTGTTGTTCGCAAATGCAGCCCTACAAACAAGCCTTGTGAATTATTTGTTAGTCGATCACGTGTTCTTGCTGCTCTTGAATACAAACTATCAAATGACCCATACTACAATGATGTTCAAGTTAACCCAATTGCATTATCTTCTTTGCCTCTTGAACCAACAGACATTTCGTCCCTCCATCATATCACACCCGATGAAACCCCATTTGCTGACCATACCTCATCTTTTACTGTTCAACCACACAGCTTCCTTGAACCCCATGAAGTACAGTCCTCCTCCTTTATATCTACACAAACAAATTATGGAACTGAGGTTGATGAAATCAAACGCTTCTTAGCCACAAGCAATGCACCAACTCCACCTTGCATTGACTGGCCGCCAATAGATGCTTCCCCTATCAATGAGTACAACATAATAGGCCTCCTCTCCATGGCCTTCCCAACCTTGTTTCCCACCGGAGTTTCCATGCTTAAACAACCACACATTCAGTAGGTTGGGATGGAAAATTATGCACTCCATCTTCTTCGATACGATGACAATAGATTTGGACAACATCCTCGGTTTCGTTATTACATATATAACCTCATGATGTGCCACTATAGCCATTCTACTGCTTCTGTATTTTTCAAATGGCACATTGAAGATACATTGCCTCCAACCATCCCCGAACTTGTACATAAATTACAAGACATGCCCGATGCTAATATTTATGAACGAGTCATGTGCTTTGGCTCCACCCTTCGTGGGACACGTCCTATTGGAATAGAAGCTAGGGTGAATCGGTTCTTACCTCATTGATTGTATATTAGTCAAGAATCCTTTCCCTAAGTTGGGATGTACTTGGCAATGGACTGAGACTCCCCTTCATGTAGCATACCAAATAACTTGGGCTCATCGATATCAAGGGTATTTCAAACTACTATGCAAAGAACTAATCATGCCCCTTTATTGGTTGCTCTTCAATAAAGAACCAAATTGTTTGTCAGACAATGCCTTGGCTGTAATAGGTGAGTACGGTGACTGCTGCTTCTCATTAGAAGGCACATACATAAGGATGTATGGGGGCACTAAACCTCCTTATCTACTGCCCAAGTATGCTACAGATTTCATTGTGCATAAAGAACCCATAAGGCAAGTCTTCATCAATAGAATTGGTGACTTTCTCCATCTAAAAAAAAACATCTTACCCACATCTACCATTCAACATTGGTGCATACAAGTTCCAAAAAATTAGAGTTGTTGAAGCCTTCATTTCCGACTTGGAAGCTTTTCACTTCGGGGCTATACTTTTTGTAAGAAACAGCAACAAAGGTAAAGTGGCTAAACATTGTGCTTCTTGCAAAATCACTTTTAAATACTCAGATCATTTCCTGGCAGATGAGGAAATATATAAAAGGGTCAACAATGCGAAAGAGCTGCACAAAAAAATAAAGGGCAACCATGCACCTACTTCTATCAAAATTACGACCTAGGAAAAAGAAGCAGACATACATATACAAAGGGAAGAATCAGCAGAGCAACAAAAGAAAGATAAAGCAAAATTACATAGCCAAAGTGAACAGGCCAAAAAGGTACAAGAAAAACAAGATAAAGAGGAAGCAGAAAGATTACCAATCGAACAACATCAAAGAGAGGACATGGAAAAATTGCAAAATGAAGAAGCTCGTCATGCAAGAGAAACTAAAGAAGATGAAGCTCTGGAAGAACAGATTAGCAAAGAAGCATAAGAAAAGATCCAACCAGCTATGCACAAGGAGCCAACAAGTCCACAAGTCAATATTCCAAAACCCATGGACAAAAACGCGCTAACCCACTAACTGGAGGCCACTTTCCATTTCTAGAGCTTGAGCTTACGCCATTTACCCCATCCAAAGAACATACAATGGCTCGATTGGACATGCTTATTTTTATTCAAAGAGAAATACCATAACACGACAGTCATAAAAAAGAATGAAAATGACCGCTCAACCATATATTGTCACCGTCACAGAAAACACACTTGTAGAAAGCACCCAAAAGGACCCCAAATTCACAGCCTCTGTGAATGTCGCCGCTACACAAGCAACTGCTGACAATGTCGACAAGCTTCTTACCACTATTGAGCGAAACAAAAAAAAATGTTGAAACTCAAGGCCACCATGGTAAAGGAATGTGGAGAGACTATTGAGTTAAACAAAAAATTGCAGGCCACATTATTTGAGAAAGACAATTTACTAGCTGCGTACAACAACCTTAACACAGAAAAGGAAGCATTGATTGTTCAGTTAATGATAATGGAAGGGGAGACAAATGATTTTCAAGCAAAGCTTACAGACTTTGAAACACGTGCATCAGTGGCGAATGACAAGGCCAATGAATTGAAGACTCAAGTAGATAAGTTGTTGAGAGATAAGGAATCACTCATGGAACCGTTCTAGGCACAAGCATGCAAGCTTCAAGACCAAGTCTCAAACTGTCAAAAAACACTCTTTCAACAAATATACAATATTAAACATTTCATGGCAAGGATGCAGGAAATTGTTGCAAGCTCAATAGAAATGCATGAACATTTGATTACTACTAGAAACAAGATTAACAAACAGTTAACTTGGAGAGAAAATAACCCAGCATTTCCTCCTCACCTCCCTCAAAAAACACTAGCAACCCTGAAGCTGGATATTGCACTCCTTGAATTTTACAGGAAAGCCACTAATTGACTAAATGTCGAGATTGATAAAACTCTTGAAAAGTGCTCAAACTTATATGAGGAAATCCATCAGGTTCACCGTAAATGTTAGCTCCCTATAGAAGTCAATATCGATGAGCTCCCCCCAAGGATCAATAGATGGAAGAACTCCAGCAAGTGTTGCAATCAAACATGGACTACATCAATAAAATTGATTCTCTAACAGAAAAAGACATCGACTTCTATGTGAGGCAAACATCTACACATCTCATTTTCCTTGAGGATACCTGCAAGGCTGCACCAACAGAAGTTGCAAATATAGAAACATAATTGTCTTATCATCAAGTGTCTCTAAAACTATTCAAGCCTGACGAATATAATATCATAACTGAAGAAGCTACTACATGGGCAGACTATATTTCCAATTTAGAAGCATCCAACTAATTTTAATTGTAAATATCATTTGTATCTTCTCATATGTACAACACTCAAATGAAAACTTTGCCTACTATTCTCATTTTTGCAATTTCACCAGATAACAAACTCTTCCAAGGCTATATAGTGGTGAACCAACACTTTTTGTTGTTCATCTATTCTTCTTTGTCAATGAAAACAAATTTCTCTTCTTGAGAAACTATTGCAGAAATGTTTATATGTAATGTGTACTTTTCAATGGATATTATTGGGATTCCTTTTCTCTAAAAAACCTAAATGCTTGTTCATATTTTTGTAACAGTGCTATATTTTACTACTTTTTTAGTTCAATGCTCTTCAATTTCCTTGTTGGCAATGGCTTTTCAAGCTAAGATCATAATGGATTATCCCAAGCAATAGTGATATAAATATTAATCTCAACTGATTTGTAAACTGTGTACTCTCTTTTACATTCATAAAAACAAAGCAACCAAGCAAAGTGACCTCTCCTCATCTACCTCCACGTTGAATAAATACAACCTTTATATTGAGAGATACGACCACTCCTATTGTGTTGTAAGTCTGTATTTTAATTACCTTTGTTGTGAACTATCTATATTGTCAGAAGACATGTGAATTCTTGATGCGGTGAGAGTCATTGATAACCAGTTACTTTCCTTGGTTTATTAATGATTTTCAGAAGATTAATTCATATAGTGATAGGTCTGTTCGCCTTTACATGGTTGAGAAGCATGTAAATTTTTTATTGTGGACTTGAAATCCTCAATGAGAAGAAAGAAACATATCTGGGTTTCCCACTGTATCTTTTATTCTTGAAGCAAGCATAATGAAGATTCACCACTCCTATTGTGTTGTAAGTCTGCATTTTTATCGTGCTTTGTTGTGAACTATCTATATTGTTAGAAGACGTGTGAATCTTGATGCAGTGAGAGTCATTGATAACCAGTTACCTTCCTTAGTTTATTAGTAATTTTCAGAAGATTAGTTCATGTAGTGACAGGTCTGTTCACCTTTACATGGTTGATGCACAATTTACAAATTTAAATACATATTTTCTTCCTCACAACAGTTTTAAAGATGCACAATTTATGTTTAGAGAGAAAAGGTAGTTTTCTATACCATCCTTAGTTTTGTGTATAGTTATAACGTTTGACATTGTAATAATTTGAGGAAACTTGAGGAAATATAAAAGCAATTATAATAAATAATTGAAGAATTAAGTGAATTACACTTTATTTTATATTATCGTTGGGTTTCTGCTATTAAGACTCGAGAGTAATCCCTAAATGTCATTCAAGGTTGTATTGGCTAAAGCAACTGGTTATAGTGAAAAATGAAAGAGAAATTCCCTCAAAAATATCAATATTGTTGAAAGTATCAATATAATTAAGTTTAAAAGGTAAATGTGAATGAGAGATACAATGAGAAGAATTATTAATCATGAATTAAAAAATTAAAATTATCTTTCCATTATGGCTAATACAAGAAAGGAAACGAATTACTAAGACCTTCATAGTAAGACTTGAAATACTTTGGATAAACTCTATTAATAAATGAAAATAACTTTTAAAAAAAGCATACTGTGTCATCTTAGAAATCACATATAGTAAATATTCAATGTCCTAATCACTTTAATAGTGTTACAAATATTTGAAATAAAAATTTAATGGTTTAAGATTTGTAAATTTATTTTTACATACCAAAGTTTTTTTTAAATAATTTCATTTTTATGTAAATGTAATAATATTTTTAACACATCAAGATTTTAGACAATAACTTTCTTCTTCTTTAGTATATAACGATTTAATTTAATTTTTCTATATCAATCTTTTTCAAACCATAATAAATTTGAAAATTTAAAACAATCTTAAAAAATATCATATTTTATATTAATTATCTTATATGTATATAGCAAATATATTTATATAAAAAATATTTATAATTATATAAATACAATAATATTTTTAATCTTTAGAATATAATGATTTAATTTAAATTTTCTATGTCAATCTCTTTCAAACAACAATAACTTTGAAAATTTAAAACAATCTTAAAAAATATAATATTTTATATTAATTATCTTATATTTATCCCCGGATGTGGGTGATCTTCCTGATTCGATGGAGTACGACGAGCCATTCCAAGAAGCCACCACTCCCCACCACGTGGCTCCTTCTCGACCGAACTGCATGCAACTTAATGCTCATCCTTAACGATGCTCCCGACTTTTATGAGGTTAATCTTCCCAGTGATTTGTAGAGATGGCTCTGGTACTATGACAATCATTCAATTTCTTTGCAAATTTATGGCTAGCTAGAGTGTCGTTTCCAAGCTATTCGACAAGGTTTTCTATCAAGTTTTGAGGTGGTGCGGTGGAAATACAGCTAGTGCTTCTCTTCTGCGCCTAGTTGGTCGCCCGCTCAGGGTATGTTTCAGCCTCCTCATTTCAAGAAATCGGTTCTTCTACAGTCCATTCGTGTTCGGTTGAAGTCCCGCTCCTCAATGGCTCTAGGATGCATACTGCATAGACCTTGTGCTCCCTCACTTGATAGTTAGTATGTCCCAACGACCCAAATCCAATTATCGACGTGGAGGCAAAGGCCATGGGCACTCAGGCAACCATGGTCATAGTGGTTCCATTGATTTTGTCTATGACAGTTACGTTCCAATGCACCTGAGAACCATGTTAGATGACTGGGAGGAGATATTGGTAATTCAACAGTTGACTAGTCAAAGGGAAAGGGTCAAGAACAGACACTACTAGCTTGTGAAAAATTCGCTCACTCAGATACTCATGCACTCACAGGAGCTCACTCAAGGGAACAACCCCTCCCGTTCTCCTTCTCCAACTCTAGTTCTTCACGTTTCCTTTGTTGGAATATTCTCACCATCATTTTTCATATTTACATGCCTGCATGCATGCATCTACATGCATCCAGTCATCATTTTGGTGGTCTCCCCAGCACCTAGAGCCTAATTTCAACTCCCTAGCAGCCCTCCTACCTACCTGATGTGCCTTGTTTTCCTCACCTGCATGACATGTGCACCTTATCTCACCTACCAGGATTTTAACAGTCAATTAGAACATTGATTGATCAGTTATAGCATTAATTGCTCATCCTAACTGTCTGTAGCTCCTAGTTAGCTAGTTCTGGAGTGCCACTTAACCTTCTGACAGCCTCATGTGCCCTCCTTGGAGTATACATCCCCTGATTTGTGCCTAGATGGTTCTGTTAGACTCATTTGACTGACTATTGACCATTTATGACTACTACTACTGATTGGATGATGTCTCCAATGTTATCCAAGCTAGACACTGAGGATGAATTCGAATGACCTTTAGCTTATTCGAATTCTCTTGACAGTTATTGTATTGTATTCAATTTTCACAGTTCCAGCTCACAGCTGATGTATGATTATATTGCTATTCTCCATTTTCTGTGTTCATGAGTGATTATTGACTACATTCTTCTCTTCTTCTTTGCAATTCTTGAGTGAGTTTTGGTGAGGTTTGTTTTAGCTGTGAGATACTCCTACATATTATCACATGGTATCAGAGCTGACAATAGCTATTCGAATTGCAGCCATTGCAGCAGTTGCAACATTTCATTGAGCAATTGCCTTTCATTGAGCACCAGAAGCCTCTAAGTTTCCATAGCAAATCCCGGTGCTATTACCTTGAATTCACTAGAGCAATCCAGTGAGGTCTAGCCAGGTGTGAAGGACTTATTCATATGTGCTCAGTGTCCTAAGGCAGTGTTCATTCGAACTGTAGCAAATCTCCATCAACAAAATTCATTGTTTTGCACGTTTATTCATCCATTCAAATTCCTCTTCAATTCGCTCTCTAATGCTCCAAATGGATCTAAGACTCAATTCCTCTAACTATGTCGAATGGAAGGCCAATATGGACATCTTCATGAAGTCCAAGAGCCTCTCCAGAATATTGTATGGAACTGTGGTCGAACCTCTCAGTGCAGTAGATAAATCCAAGTACTTGGATAGGCTTGAAGAAGCAGTAGGATTACTTCTTCTCTCCTGAAGATCATCACTTCCATATCATTTATCTAACTTCTCCAAAACAGGTTTGGGACAAGCTCGAATCCCTCTTTGGACAGAAAGATGATTTGAAAGGTCATAAATTGGAGAATGAGCTCATCTCCTTGAGTCCTGAAAGCTTCGAATCCATCAGTGCCTTCTTAACCAAGTTCAAAAGCTTGATTTCATAGTTGAAGAGATATGAGATAGTGAAAGAAGACAAGCAACTCATACTTGCCATTCTATCACAATTGGGGCCAAATTTCTCAGTTTTTGTCTCCACATTTCAGTAAGCTAAGATGTCCATTCCAAAATGAAAGTTTCCTACACTTGATGACTTCCTGAGAAATTATCACACAAGAGGAGGAGAAGTTAATCTCCATGAGAATGATAAAACCATAGTTGGATTCGGCCCTTACAGTTGTTGAGGCCAAAAGAGCGAATGCAAAGGGTAAGCAAAAAAAATTTGAAAAGAGAGCGAATGATACAAAGCCAAAAGATGTTCCATATCAGTTAGATGGGGCTTCAAATTCAAAGAAGACCAAGCAATATTAGAAGGAGAGATCCAAGTGCACATATTGTAATCGAGGATTTCATCCTGAGAGTTCTTGTATGAATAAGACTATAGACTTGATGACTCAGTTACTTGAGAAGAACAACCTCCCTGTACCTGCATGTGCAAGGAAGAAAGATACCGAACCTTCTAGATTTGAGGACAAAGAAAGATGCCATGCTCTCATGGAAAGTGCATCAAAAGAATCCTCCTTCATTATAGATTCAGGAGCATCGAGACATATGTATTCCTCCAAAGATCTCTTCTCCAACTTCAAATGCTCAGTTGGCCCTTCCATCATGTTGGGTAATGATTCTGAAGTCTCCTCTGAGGGGATTCGAAGGATCAATCTTGATCATGGCTACTTCTCAGATGTGCTTTATGTTCCCACTCTCACAGCAAATCTACTTTCAGTGTACCAAATGACTCATATTGGAGAGCCTAAGAGAGTGATCTTCTCTCCAAATGAAGTCGAAATACAACACATGGTTTCAAGTGAAATCATTGCAAAAGGAGTTGCAAATCACAACTCTAAACTCTATGAGTTCTCACACTTCTTACCTCTATCAAATCAATCTACTCTCCATACTCATGCCAATGAAGAAAGTAGATTGTGGCATGAAATATTTGGGCATCTAAACTACAAGCATTTTCAAAACATGCAAGCTCAAAATGTGGTTGAATGTCTTCCAAATGACAAGTTTGCTCAAGGCACCTGCAAAGGTTTCTTGAAAGGCAAAGATCCACCAAAGAAGATTGAGAAAAAGAGGACTTTTGAAGAAGTGTGAATGCTAGATCTAGATCCACAAGAACCTGAAGATCTAGCACCTAAAGTTTCAACTACTATTGCTACATGGGCCACCACTACTCCTGTCTCCACCATTGATCTTGTCAAAGATAGATCTGATTTTCATGATACAAGAGCTACATTCTCTCCCTCAGTTCCATTTATAGCTGAGAGATGCTTTCTTATGATTGGATCTGATCCAAATACATACTTTGAAGCCTCCCAAGATCCAAGATGGGTAGCTTCTATGGAAGAAGAGTATCAATCTCTTCAAATAAATGAGACTTGGGAGCTTGTTTCTCTCCCACCTGGAAGGAAACTTGTTCAATGCAAGTGGATCTATGGAACAAAGATGGATTCAAATGGAGTCTCCAACAAGTACAAGGCTAGATTGGTTGCAAGGGGTTTTTCCCAAGTTCATGGGATTGACTATTCTAAGACATTTCTCCTGTTGCTAAGATGGATTCCATCCGCCTTGTTCTTGCTCTTGCTGCATCCGAGCACTGGTAAGTGCATCATATGAATGTCAAGAGTTCTTTCCTTCATGGAGATCTAGAGGAGGAGATCTACATGAAGCAACCTAAGGGGTATATTGATGATCCTTCACTTGTTTGCAGATTGAGGAAGTCTTTGTATGGGAATAAGCAAGCTCCCCGAGCTTGGTATGCCAAGATAGATTCCTTCTTGCTCTCACAATGCTTTCAGAGGTGCAAATAAGATTCGAATGTCTACATGATACATGATCGTAACTCCTTACTTCTCATTGTACTTTATGTTGATGACTTGCTGATTACTGGGAGCAATTCTTCATGTATTAGATATATAAAAACTGCTTTGCACAACTCCTTCTCCATGTCAAATCTGGGATTGTTGAAGCAATTTCTTGGTCTTGAAGTCACTCAAAGTGATTCAGGAATCAAATTTGCTTAATCCAAGTATGCTTCAGATTTTCTTGATAGGTTCCATATGAGCAAATGCAAACCAGCTGCATTCCCCTTTCTTTCAAGGATCAGCCTTGAGGATGGATCTTCTACACCCTTGGTAGACAGTACTTTGTATTGGCAATTGATTGGTATCCTATTGTTTCTTACACACACTCGGCCTAATCTATTATATGTAGTTAGTGATGTCTCTAGATACATGCAAGAGCCTCATGAGCTTCATTGGAAGGAAACAAAGACAATTTTGCACTATGTGCAAGGTACCAAGACTCATGGTATTCACTATTCAGTTGGGTGTCCTTTAAACCTAGTTGGATATACTGACTCTAATTGGGTTGGATATAGCTCAGATCGGAAGTCTACATCTGGTTTTGTCTTCATGATTAGATCTGGACCTATATGTTGGTCGAGCAAAAAGAAGACTGCTTTATCTCTTTCTTCAGCAGAGGTAGACACATAGTGCATTTGGCTGCAGGGCATCTTATCAGAGTTTGGGATTCGATTCAGTACTCCACCTGTCATCTATTGTGACAATCAGAGTGCCATCAGGATCTCCACAGATCCATTTCTGAGACAGAGAACCAAACACATAGAGATTCACATGCACTATATTCGAGGATTGGTGTATGACAGTACCATTACACTGCTCTGATGTCCTACAGAAGAGCAGATTGCAGACATCTTCACTAAGTCATTTACAATGAAGAGATTCACTTACCTCAAGTTCCTTCTTGGGGTGAGTGATGACATACTACATTAGCATCCTTCAGTCTATTTTGAGGGAGGGATTTCTTCCAAAGTATTTTTTAAGGATTATAAAAGTATACTTAAGTATTGTATTCTAGGCGATTATTTCGGATTGAAAAAAACACATATATAGGTTGGTAGGCAAATATTAAATATGAAACATGCAATTTACCACTGAAATTTCTAAATTTTGGTGAATATTATGATTAAAAAACATATTTTATGTAAATATAGGTGATATTAGAGACTAAAAATGACCAAATAGCGAATTCATTTTTTGAAAAAAATTAGCCAATTGGCGAAATTTCGCCCCTAAAAATTTCCCTGCTTTCTTCCCACTGGGTTTTCCCTCTTTCCTCATTTATTATTTATATTGTTGTACGGGGTGACCTTTGGTCTCAGTCACTAGGGCCCTATTTTTCAGTTTTCAGTTATTACCTCATAGTATAGCTTGTAGGGGGGTATTGGAATATTCTCACCATCATTTTCATATTTGCATTTTGCATGCATCCAGTCATCATGCATGCATCCAGTCATCATTTTGGTGGTCTCCCCAGCACCTAGAGCCTAATTTCATCTCCCTAGAGCCTGTCTTTAGCCCCTAGTATCCATCCTATCTACCTGATGTGCCTTATTTTCCTTACCTGCATGACATGTGTGCCTTATCTCACCTACCATGAGTTTAACAGTCAATTGGAACATTGATTGATCAGTTATTCCATTAATTGATCATCCTAATTGCATGTAGCTCCCAGTGAGCTAGTTATGGAGTGCCACTTGACCTTCTGACAACCTCATGCACCCTCCTTGGAGTCTCCATCCCCTGATTTGTGCCTAGATGGTTCTGTTAGACTCATTTGACTAACTATTGACCATTTATGACTACTACTACTGATTGGATGATGTCTCCAATGGTATCCAAGCTAGAGACTGATGATGAATTTGAATGACCTTTAGCTTATTCGAATTCTCTTAACAGTTATTGTATTGTATTAAGTTTTCACAGTGCCAGCTCACAGCTGAGGTATGATTATACTACTATTCTCCATTTTTTGTGTTCATGAGTGATTATTGACTACATCCTTCTCTTCTTCTCTGCAATTCTTGAGTGAGTTTTGGTGAAGTTTCTTTCAGCTGTGATATCTTTGTTCAGATTATCACAGCCGTTTCTCTGATAACCTCTCAGGTCTCCAAAACTGTGGTGCACCATGGAACTCAACAAGACAAGGGGCCTTCGAGTCCATGTGACATAACAAATCTTGCCTCGACGAGCAGCCACAAGCGCAAGCACGTAGAGAGGAAATGCCCAATGATTCCCCCCCCTTCAGAAGAAAATTGAACCGCTTCCTGTAAATATGGCTTTGGGAAGCACATCTAACCCAGGAGACTATCGTTGTCCCATTATGGAAGAAAAGTCTGAGGATCCCGACGCTTCCAACAACCTCAAGTAACTATGTGGTCTACTCTTTATTTTCTTCTTGCTAGCATTTTAGAATGGGTTATAGGAGCT
This sequence comes from Larix kaempferi, assembly GCA_027924585.1. NCBI lineage: Eukaryota > Viridiplantae > Streptophyta > Pinopsida > Pinales > Pinaceae > Larix > Larix kaempferi. Next base: position 7,368,178 of record BSBM01000240.1, on the reverse strand, counting down.
CAGTTTACGAGACTGTTATTTTCTCTGTTTCTATTCTAACTGTTCACATTGATTGCCATATGAGGCGATATTTTGATGCTATGCACTCTCAGGTTGAAATTTCGTGCAATTTTTTGCTTTTTTTGTTATAAGAAAAACTCTCCTTTATGTTGGCTCTGGTATTTCCATGTATCGGAAGAATGTTGAAGGTTTTTAGTCTTTTTTTTGGTCCGATGAGAAGCCATGGATGGCTCCCAGACCTCAATACTTTTCTGTGCATGTAATATTTTTTGTATCATAATATAATTTCTCTATGGAGCTTACAATTTTTTTTATCTTATATTTATATATTTATATGGCAAATATATTTATATAAAACATATTTATAAGTGTTGTAAGCATAAGGTCTCGGGTTCAAATCCTCGGGTGTCTATGCATTGATATATAAGGGCCTCACTTGATGTCCCCACCAGATTAGGATCTGTAATCAAAGCCGACAGGGTGACGCCCCTTCAAGTGGCCCCCCTATGAATTCTTCTTCTCGTGGACGTAGCAACTCCTCTCTGGGGTTGAACCACATTGAAAAATAAATAAAAAATATTTATAAACTTATATCTTAGAAATTGGGGGTGGACTACCACCTATACTTTTCCTACATTGGAGGAGGATGAGACAAGTGTAGTGTCAAGATTGAATTCAAAATAAACAATTACAAAATAAAAATTAATCAAAAAGTAAATTTAACCAAGGTAGAGTTCGACATTTTTTTTAATAGTTGAAGGTTAAAAGAGTCACTTATTTCAATTATTTAATAAACATTAAAGAATGAGTATTTAATAATAAAGAGTGAATTCTCCCACTTTTCTATAGGATGGATTTGATCTCCAAAATATCACGGTTTGAGTGAGAGAATCGTCATCGTAAGTAGTAGTTAAGCAGTGTAATGAATAGTTAACAGTTGTTAATGCAACTTGATTGTGGTAATATTCAGTAATGAATAGTTAACAATTGTTAAAGCAAATGTATTGTGGTAATATGAGGTAACGAATCGTTTGTAACCACCAAAATTCACAGATTTCGCGGAGCCATTCGTCAGTTAGTTGCACCAATAGCTAGTTAGTTGCATAACTAATTCTCAATTATAGTTTTGATGTGGCATCAAATTATATCCTACCTTGGGCATCATAGCATTCTAGACTTCCAGTTACAGTTTTTATGTGGCATCGAACTTTTCGGCGGAGCATAATAGCTGGTGGAAATTTTGGGCATGTTATTGATTAAGCATAATAGAAACATTATTCTATGTTATATAGATTTTTGTTGTGTCTTAGGCCTTCACATGGACGCAGGGAGGCAGAGTCGTTATCCTACAATAAGGAAATAAAGAAGTCAATGGCATGGTGGCATTCAAGTTCAATAAGGAAGTCGAAGGCATGGTATTGGTGTTGAAGTTCTGGTTCCAAGTCGAATAGGTTCAATTTTTCAATATTTTCAAATTTTTCTAGCATTTACCATTGGTGTAGTCTAAATATTTTATGTTTTCAATCTTTTCCGAGCATATTTTTTGTCTTATTTTGTTTGGAGTTTGATTGAAAATCTTTAAAAAAACTTAGAATCTCGTATATTAGCTATGGAAATTGCATAATTTGGGTGCCATAGGGATATTTAAGTGTTCTGAATCTATTTATGGATTCAAAAAATCAATTTAAACACTTCGAAATTTAGATTTTACCAAAAACAAATTTATCGGATTCCACGAAAACCCACTGTAAAGTCCAAAACACTGTAAAGTCCAAAACGTAGAATATATAGACTACTCCTTTACCGTGTAGTAGATCTTACACCGTCATTTCTTTATTAATGTATGTGTTTTCAAATTCAACATTGTTAAATGGAAAATCGCATGCACCCATCGTTTCATTGGAAAATAATTTAGTACTCTATTTCTATATATTCTAAAGAGTGTCCCGGGAATATTATCACAGAAGGGCCTTTTAGGGTAGAAGAAATGATGCTCGGTTTAAATCTTCCCTTACCGCACAAGATATGAGTCAATCAGTTTTCATGAAACTTACATTTTTGGGGGGGTTTCATTACAACTATATAGGTTTCTAATCAACAAATGCCTCACAAAGGAGTATGTCTAAGAGAATCTCTATCGTGGAACATAAACCAAGTGGACTGAGTTCAGTTCTATGTGATTCTCAACCTTATTTTCATTAAATGGCCCGTATTGTTGCATGTACATCAGATTCAATGCATATTGAGTTAGGATTGAAGGTTTTATTGTTGTCAATGGGTAGTTAGTTGCACTAAATTTTGTCATAAAAGGTCAAAGCCATTTCAAGGAAAAATACACGCTTATTCTATGCTAAGAAGCCACGTTTATTCAATAATCATCCTCACTATATGCGCACAAGGGCTTGCCACCAAAAGGTGCTTATATTGTGTATACACAAAACAAAAAGGATTTTATATTTGCTTACTTCAATATTTATGTTCCGATATATTTATTAAACCTAACACTAATTGTCGTATTACAATGGTGATATAATTTTTTTAATGGGTGAAAAACGATTATAGAACTTCATTACTTACATTGATATATCAAGAAAGAAATAATTGTTAACCCTGAGATGTAATATGCAAAAGTTTAGAGTAATGGTGGGATATTATTGAATTTATTGGAAAAATTACTCAAGTATACAGAAGTTGTATTTTGAAACTTTTGTATTAATTGCTCTTGAATTATTTGGAAAAGATTGTGTATGAGTTTCGAAATTTTGGGTGGACATTCCATCTATCTTCACGGAATCTATAAAATTTTGAAGAATTTTAGAAAATGATTGTCCAACGTAAATTTGTAAAGGATGGAATTAGCTATTAAGATGAAATTAGGTGTAACTAGGTCAAATGGTAAAAAATAATAAATAAATCAACAAGTAAACAAATAAATTAATTCTAGAAAAATTATAAGGAAAAAAATGAACAAATAAAATATGAGAAGTAAAAAAAATGAATAAATATAATATTAAAGAGATCTAATTGATTAAAATAAGAATAATAGTGTGGTTAAAAGAGTAGAGTTTAATTAAAAATGGAAAAATAATTAATTTTTATTATAATAATAAATTATGATTATAAGGAGTTAGGTGGGGTGAGAATGAACATATTACAAGTTTTTATTAATTGTGGAAATTATAAGCTTTAAACAAAAATGAAGTTTGGATATTTTATTGAAATTGCATCAAAAAAATTATACAAAATTATTATAAGAGTTTCAAATAAAATTAATTTGATAGGAATAAATCTGTAGAGGTGTAGTTTAAATGGTGATTCGCTTGATATGAAGGACATGTTGTAAATGGAGGTCATGAGTTCAAATCACCCCGGCTTACCCGTGCTCCATGCTTGCAGACTGTTATGGAGCACCTAGAGGTATAGTGGTAGTGAGATTGGATCCCTGGACCCCATGTCACACGAGTACCAGCCCAATCCCCAATTGCCAAATCCCTTAATACAAAAAAAAAAAAAATATCACAAATTATATATTCTTCCATTCCCTACATTTAAATTTTTATTATACTTTTCAATTCCCCTCAATAAATTATATACTAACATCATTTTCTTATATTCTTCTAGTCTCAATTATCATGTATGTTTGTATTTATTATGTATGTTTGTATTTTCCACATTGTTATTTATTTTTTATTTATTATGTATGTTTGAATTTTTTATATTGTTATTTATTTTCTATATATGTGTTGATTTTTAATTAATACCACTTAAAATTGTAACTTAGAGATATCATAAGGGGTTGAATTTTTTTGTTGTTTAATTATTCCAATATTTTTCAAATATTCTTATGGTTTATTTTGTTAAATATACGACCAAATATATGATCACAAGATAAGTTATAAATGACCAAGCTAAATATGACCACATTTTTTGTCACGTGATAAATGATCGCTAATTTGCTACTAGTGGTCGTCATTTGATCATTTATATGTAAATTTTGGTCATTTCTTGGTCACTTATCTCTCTTTTTTGTAGTAGTCATTATTTATTTTTAGTGGTCATTTGTAGTCATTTTAAATATATAGGACATGAAGGAATCGAACCACCAATCTCTTATCTATAAGACATGTGCTCTTCCTTTAAGATAACACCCTTAAATAGAATATATTATATAATTTTACATCACTGATCTAATAATGCTAACACAATAAAAAATTTAATTTTAATTACTTTCATGAAGAGCTTGGATTACCAAATACCAAGCCCTAATTTGAAGGTCTGGTAGAGTGTCCACTGGCTGGGATTAAAAATACAAAAGGAACCAAAATCTAGATGTGGATTTGATGAGGCTAGAAGACTAAATGTGGATTTGATGAGACTAGAAGTAAATCGAGGGAGAAGTTGAATCTTAGTGTCGTCCTAGATAGAAAAAAACCATATTGCACAAAATCCCAAATCTATCATATGTAGAAAGAGGATTTGGGTGGAGATAAAAGCATAAATCCCAGAATATAAATAAAATACAAAATACAAAAGAGCGTAAAACACAAGAGAACAAGTGATGTTGAAATTGTATATTGTTTTACACCCTCAAAGTACATAATAGGCTTAAGAGAACATAGAAAATTGCTTTACAAAACGGTAGGCTCTGAGTACTATAGGCTAAAAAGCACTAACCAAGTCAAACATTGATAATGAGAACTATAATATAATAGTTCAATATATTCTCATCAAGTTCCCCATTTTCCTTTAAACAATATTCTCCAAACACCCTTTCAAAACTTGATTGTATTCACTATTTCATGGACTCGATAAATATGCCTTTATCTAATAATTATTTCATTTGACCAAAATTCACTACAGATGACTTAGAAAACAAACGAGAGTAAGTTTGGAAGCAAGCAATGATAGAGAAAGTTGCTAAATGAAATGAAAATTCACTCATATGGCTATAATGCTTCAGCTGTAATCCAATAGTTTTTACAAAGAAACATGCTTTTCGGTAGTTATACTAGGATGCAAAAACTGTTCAATAGGATCTTGATTGTTGTCAAATGGTTAGGAAATTATTTCCCTATGGAAATTTAGTATCAGTATGAATAATTGCGTTCAATAAATTACCAACATCAATATGTATTCTAGTTTATAGAAAGACGTGAACAAGGGATGTGCAATTAAATCATCGAAGTACTATAGTAGTGAAAATTTATATCAATTTTTTCTTGAGAAACATACTTTACAGAGATTTAACCCTTTGGGTTTCTTTTTTCAAGCTTGCTTATAGATCCCACAAAAGAACACCTAGCATACTTTGAGAACAACGTGTGGTAGAACATATAAAAGTACCTTCAAATGCAGATAAATTGATACCCTTAAAGAATGTGATACCCTTAAAGAATGTTGAAATTTCCCCAGAGTTCCATAAGTTGTACATATTCAGCAACCAATAACCCAGGGATGGTATTATTTTCTATTAGCTTAACAAACTTCTTCAAGCTTGAAATGCAAACCATATATGTTTTGTAATATAGCTTGGAAGCATCTTGTAAATTCAAAAAATGCCATACCCAACACATGCATTTTCCCTGAATCATTATGCCTCATGAACATAGCTCCACTACTCAAATAACTTATTCAAGCTGATGCAATTATAGGAAACCAAAATCAAGTTGTGCTCTAATCAACTTGTGGAGAAATTGAAAAGAAGATCCAAAAATATATCCTTAGAAGGTCAAAATTCCAGAATGATGTGGTAATTGGGAAATTTTGTTCTTTTCAAATACTTTTATGTAACCTGTGTAGAAAATTGGAAAAACCATTACATCTGGAGATAGTAAAAAACTTAGGCCATGAAGGAAAATCTATCAGCAAACAAGTGATGTTGCCAGATTCATATCACAAGAAACTAAAACAAAATCATTATATGCCTCAACTTTCTCACATTTTAAAATATCCCTTTTATCATAGGCCTTTGTAATAAGAATTCCTCAATAAAATACATAAATTTACCTCTTTCAAAAGAATACCATAATCTAAAATATCCCTTTTATCATAGGCCTTTGTAATAAGAATTCCTCAATAAAATACATAAATTTACCTCTTTCAAAAGAATACCATAATCTATACTAGATCAAGGAAAATTTTAACAATCTCCCCTAAATTTATATGTGTAATAAATGGATGAATCTCCGTGTTACATAGGAAAAATTGATTGCTACTTTATCAATTAGATAATATGTATATAATTTATAGGCAAATCTTTCATGAAATTATATAATCTTGTAAAATATTGGCAAATCTTGAGAGGTACTGGTTCAATAAATAGAAAACTAGGGACCCATTCTGGTTGGAATAGTCTCCCTATGTCCCACTAGCCTTTTTTCTTTTTCCATGAATGGATTGTCACCTTCCAATGAAAACTATTCAATAGTTTTATTGCCAATTTCTAGTGAAAATGCATTTATCTCACTTTGATCACTAGAAGAACTTATTATGTGATCCAATATATGGATATTAGATGCATTCTCACAATAGTTTAAATCTCTCACATTGATAGATAACTCAAAAGAGATCGAAGCATGAAGAGAGTGTGGCTTCTTGGATTGAGGTTTTTGAAACTATGATAATACATCCCTTTATCTTGATATTTTCTTCTAAAGAGTAGAATTTGATATCCCACTAAATATTCTACAATTAAAAGTTAAAATTTAACTCGAAACAAGTGAAACTCCCATGAAAATAATAATATAAAATTAATACAATTATTACTAGCTCTAGAATCTTTGTATCTATTTATATTTCAATACTTGAAGAAGTCAATAAAAACACTCTCCCATACAAGTTATAATACACAATTACCTATTTATTTACATTCTCACATATTCATCCTTTCACTGCCACTTTACAAAATGCATAAAATAGGAAAAATACATATTATACCAAATTGGGGAAATATGTGGTATATGCAGCACACCGTAGAATGTGTCTTAAGGTATTCAGATTCATGCATTACTTTAATATCCTTAATGTATTTAATGAACGAAACAATCAAACATTCATAGGGTTGAAATATATCGTTATGGAGGATGTGATGGGAACCTTGTGGAGACCATAATATAAGCATCAAAGAAGTTGCAATATTCAAAATATGATTCCATATGGATATGACAGTGGCACATCTCTTTCTCATTTCTATTTTTTATCTAGATTCGAGGCAATTTTATCTCATTTCTATGGTCATGTCTTTGATAAAATGATGGTTTTTTCCTATTAAGTAAGACTTATAGAGAAAAGGGTAACCCAAAGAAAAGGTCCATATTTTCAAATAGCATCAACCAAAAGGAAACATTGTGTCCTAACTGCACAATATCCTTTCAATTCAAGTGAGGAGATATACACGAGTGTGACTAGCACAATAGTCTCCTTTTCATAGACCTATTCATGGATAAATATTTTGGTTTGATATTTTTTTAGCTTCTCCTCAAATGCTTGTCTCATGAAAAGGAGTCCCTATGTTTCTATTGTTGAAGAATGGATAGAAATAGTCTTATGTGAAATTATCAGTGGTAAAATAATAATAAAAATATGACTTAAAAAGAAAAGGTAAAACATGGATTTGAAATACATTAAAAAAAGTGAATTTTGGAATTAAAGAAAAATTTAAAATGTGAATGGAACATGACTATTGGAGCAACATTTCATCTTTTTCTTTTTCTAATGATTAGTATTGAAGATATCCAACTTCACTCAAAAACAATTTATAGCATAATCACTATGAATGGTTGGTACTAATTTTTTGGACCATTTCCTTGTGAAGGCTATAATTGTGACATACAAACTTTGATTAAGGTGCAAGGTAATTAGTTAAAAATATATTAATGAGAGTAACACTTTACACCTCGAATGAGGCAAGCATAAGGAAACCCTCATTTGTTACAAAGATATCAAAAGTTGATGACCCATATTTTGAGAAAATCAACACCATAGCTAAGATGTCCCAAATTCAAATCCCACCTAGCATAAATATCTTCACATGGTACTTATGTACATCATTTTTTAACAGTAAGTACAATAAACACTATGATATGGGAAGAATAGTATGTGATATATATCAATGCATTCTCTTTCTACACATGTACAAAACACAAAGAAATATGTATACATTAAAGTCTTACTTTGATAATCCAATTCTTGACTTTGTCGTACGTACACATGTACAAAACGAAAATAAATATGCTCTCGTTAAGGTCTTATCTTCATAATGCAATTATTGACTTTGTTATATGTTTTGAACATAAACGAAAATAAATATGCTCTCATTAAAGTCTTACCTTCATAATGCAATTATTGACTTTGTTATATGTTTTGAACATAAATATTTGATCAATCTCATCCATATGATTATGAATTAAAAACTCCAATCCTTTATGCATATCCATGCTCAAAAGAAGAGATATCCCACTCAATCATAGTTTCCTCCTTTTTGTATGTTTCTAATTTACTAAAGAAAAAATCAATTCCAATCCATAAATCATTCTCATGAAAGCCATCAACACGATGTTACTTTGACACCGTTTATAAATTGATAAATTCATGAATATGTAATAGATGCAATTGCTAAGAAGTTTCTCATAAGAATATCACGATTCTCAAAAGATTAATTCTACTCCAGAGGACTACATCTCAACATAATCATTGACAACTACCTAATGGGATTCCAAGTTCACATCATTCATGATGTCTAAAACCACAATCCATGGACCATTCATATCCACATGGATCTAATGCCATTTCTAAATAAATTAGGGATTCATGAGCATAGAGAGGAAATGTTATCCAATAAATAAATATATATATATATATATATATATATCAATTTATTGATACATAATCAAATTATCATTACGTTTTCATTTTAAATACACTTGAAATCCCCCTATTAATTACAACAACATCCAATATAACAATCACGTTAAAGGAATGTTTGAAAAAAGGGATGGAGACAGGGCTCCAAGAAGAGATACTAAGAAGTACGTTAGCATTTCTTGATGAAGACTGGAGGCAGCATTGAGCATGAATCCTGGAGAGTAAATTGGTCACTGAGTACATGCTGGGTAGATATTGAATCATGGAGGATAGAACACTGAGATACTGGCCATCTTTCTGTGTATGAGGGGATTCATTTAACTGGAACAGAGGTGATCAATTCCTGAGTGGGGATCCAGGGCGAGTTGTTAATTTCGGCTACTGATACAGTGCTAAGACACTAGCGCGGAATAGCAAATACAGGAATCGTTGCAGGGCGAACTCTTCACTGTATGCTTGCAGGCTGTGCGGATTATGGGGCAGGCGTTGAGATTATTCGATTTCTTGATTTGATCTTGCTATTGGGAAGCGGTGATGAACCATTGTCCCGAAGACTATTGCTGGGAAGGGATTTTTCTTTCATTTTGCACATTTTGCCCATTGAACTCTGCCATTCGTTCTGTGATTTAGACAGGCCCAATAACTGGCAGCGGTGTGGTACATTGATGGTGGCCCCGAGGAGAAAGGATGCAGTGACTGACGAATTCCAGCCACGCACAGGGATGTATGCCAAGGATGATCCCATTAAATACCCTGTCAAGAAGGTCAAAGAACGTAAGAGACTGGATCAATTAGTGCTGGGGGTCGATGTTACGCTGGCAGAGGCCGTGGATTACTCTCGTACAGCTGTAGTAGGACATGTTAGAGGCAGGAGATTAGGCAGAGGCTTCCTTCAGCGTTGGGTGGCAGAAAATTGGCAATCTCACCATCTGCCCCTGAGGTTCGTGTTTTGTCGAAAGGATGGTTCTCATTCATTTTCTCGAACAGCGGGGAGGTCAATGCCGTGTTGGGTAAACATTGGTCGATGCTGGGAGTACCACTTGTACTGAAACGTTGGTCACCTTTTTTCGATGCTAAAACGGAAAAAATAGCCAAAGAACCACTGTGGGTTAAGCTGCCAGGACTGCCCATGCATATGTGGAACGAGACTAGGTTTGCTGAGATCGGGAATTATCTTGGTGAATACGTGTACTCTGATTCCTCCCATCTGCAAAATGGTATATACTCGGTTGCTAAGATTTTAGTCAATCTCGACATTAGGATGGGGCTTTCAGCTGAAATTAAAGTACATTCCAAGGATGGGGATTATGTACAAACACTGGACTATGTGGGCGTGCCATTTAGGTGTCATCGCTGCCATGACCTTGGACATCTTGTAGCCCGCTGTCCCTTATCGTTCCGAAAAAGCAAGCCTCTGTATGCTGCTGATGCAGATGTTATAACAGTCCCTGGGTTGAAAGTGGACTCACAGGTAGAGAAAGTGGAGGGGAGTGAGCCAGCTAAGGACGGGGGGGGTATTCTTGAATCTGTGGAACCATTTGAGCATGATGGAAGGATAGAATCAGAGGTAAAGCTGCCATCCTTGGTGAAAACTGGAACGAAGGAGATTGGAAGTGAACACCCAGCTGTTGAGGGGGACTCCTTGAGCTCTGTCACTCCGACTTCACCGGCCACTATACTGCAGCAGGAGATGTCCTCTCCTCGTCAGGATCCAACTGAGATACACACGGGTAAGTCACCTATACATCCTCCTTCCGTTCTTGCTGACCCATTTGATTTGGGGGGGGGCTGCCATGGGTCTCCTCCTCGACAGGTTGACCACCTACTTCAGCCTGTTATGGGTAATGTCACGCCCGATTTTGTTTCTACCTCACACTCATGCTCCGAGGGGAAGCACATTCGATATGCTCTTCGTAGTAGGGAGATTTCAGCAGATGGATCGGGGGGCAAGGGACTACCTGAATTGGCCACTAGTGTGGTGGGGAAAGGACGGGGACGTAAATCCCATATGACTAAAGCTAAAGAACGGGCGAAAGTGGATTTAGGGATGGGAACGCAATCGTCTATAGAGTGGGCACTTAGAGCAGTGATAGCCCAGGATGGGGATTGTTTATGAAGATTATGTCCTTCAATTGTCGTGGGTTGGCGAGCTCACTTAAAAAATCTTCGCTTCGTAGGTTGGTTGACATTAATCAACCGGACATTATCTTGCTGCAAGAAACTTTGGGTGGCTGTGAGGATGTTGTTCGTACACTAGAAGCTTTGCTCCCTGGCTGGAAGTTTGTAGGAGTGGATGCCAGAGGGCGCTCTGGAGGACTGGCTTCGGGGTGGAAGGTATCGAGCTGCAGATGTGATTGTACATGGGGGATATCCTCTGGGCTTGGTATGGAAGTTTGGGAGGCTGAGATAGGGCGGATGATCACGGTGCTCAATATTTACGGGCCCTACCTAAATAGGATGGGATACTGGGACTCCTTGTTAGATATGGAGATATTTGATGGCAGGGATGTGATTTTGGGTGGGGACTTCAACCTCACTCTGGGGTCTTCTGAAGTTTGGGGGCCTCGGGCTGTTCCGGACTCCTTAGCAAACCATTTCATCAACGCATTTATCAGAAAGGACCTCCTTGATATCATTCCATCCCAGCTTTCTCCCACTTGGAGGAATATGAGAGCAGGGGTTCATAGAGTAGCTAAACGACTGGATAGGTTTCTGGTGGCAGAAGGGTTGGCACATGGGGTCGATCTTGTCAGACAGTGGGTAGGATCAGGAGGCATTTCTGACCATTGTCCCATTTTCCTGGAGTTACGAGGTAGCGGGAAAAAACCACCCAGCCCCTTCAAATTCAATCCTAGCTGGCTGAAGGATGAGACATTCATTAAAATGGTTCAGGAGCTATGGGTTCATCGTCCACTTGACACTCAGACTCCGGCTGGTGCACACTTTAACTACAATCTGAAAAGAATTAAAGAGGCCACTAGTAAATGGGCACATGACAAAAGGGTGCTCGATGAGCAGAAATTACAAGATGCTGAGTTTAACATTGCCAGGATACATAGCAGGCTGGGCATGGGATACCTGGATGATATGCAGAAAGATGAACTGTTGGAGTGGGAGAAAAATATAATACTGTGTGAGCGTGAAGAGCTGTGGAGGATGAAAAGCAGGGCGACTTGGCTACAGTGCGGTGACGAGAATACCAAATTTTTTCAATCATTTGCTAAGGGGAGAAAATTCAAAAACTCTATCTGGGAACTCTCATCAGACACTGGGGAACAGGTTTCCAGCTTTGAAGGATTAGCAGCGTTGGGAGTTCGACACTTTGAAGAGCAATTCACAGCGCCACCTGGCATTTCCATTGCTGAGATTATTCGTGTGACTCAGCTTTTTCCCAGCTTTGTAGGGGAGGCAGATAACAGTATGTTGATGGAGGAGGTGTCACTGGATGAGCTCTCGACGGTGATGAAATCATTAAATAAAGACAGCATCCCGGGGCCTGATGGATGGCCTATAGAATTCTTCCTAGGATTCTATGACTTCTTCGGGGCGGAGATTCTGCAAGTGGTGGAAGAATCGCGCAAGGCTGGGTTTATCCATGGTCCCTTCAACTCCACGTTTTTAACACTGATTCCCAAGACTGACAAGCCTGTCAACTTTGCAGAATTCAGGCCTATCGCTCTCTGTAACTGCATATATAAGATCATATCCAAGGTAATGGCGCGCAGACTAAAGAAGATTCTATCTAAAACCATTTCGGGTGAGCAATTTGGCTTTTTGGAAGGACGCCAAATTCATGAGGCAATTGGAGTTGCACAGGAAGGATTACATACGCTCAAGGTGCAGAAGCAGAAGGGAGCGGTGATAAAGATAGACCTCTCCAAAGCATTTGACAGGGTCAGCTGGCTTTACATCCGGTTGCTACTTACACACCTGGGGTTTTGCTATGAGTTCATCAGATGGATTATGGCCTGCCTCACCACGGTGAATTTTGCTGTTTTAATTAATGGTTCTGCTAGCCCTTTTTTCCAGGCTGGGAGGGGACTTCGACAGGGATGCCCCCTGTCTCCACTGCTGTTTCTCCTAGTCGCTGAAGGTCTTAGCCGATTTATGCTGAACGCCAAAGCTGAAGGGGCCTTTAGAGGCACATCTATCACTCAGGTAATGTACATTACACATCTCCTTTTTGTTGATGACATCCTGATATTCTGTGATGGCACGAGCCAGGATATTGACAAAGTGGTTGAAGGACTCCACTTAATACAAGCTGCTGCGGGTATGTTAGTTAACATCGACAAATCAACTATCACATGCTCGCAATTAACCGAGCCGGAGATCCTAAACATGGTGAACAAACTACCTTACAAGACCTTGGATTTAGATGAAGGATTACAGTATCTTGGCTTCCAATTGAAACCGAACGCTTATTTGAAGACAGATTGGAGCTGGCTAATAGCAAAATTAGAACAGCGTCTTCATGGATGGAGTCATAAATGGCTCTCTCGGGCAGGGAGGCTGGTTCTGATAAAATCAGTACTGGAAGCAATTCCGGTATATTGGCTGTCACTTGCTTGGATTCCCACAGGCGTTCTGGAGCAGATCAGGAGACTGTGTTTTGCCTTTCTTTGGAAGGGTACAAGCGAGAATCGGGCTTTGGTGTGGGTACGCTGGGAGAAGATCGTTGTTCCGAAGACTCTGGGAGGATGGGGTTTAAAGAATATATTCAAGTTTGCTAAAGCCTTGGGGGCCAAAGTGTCGTGGCGACTTATTCATACACAGAGTCTCTGGACTCGAGTGGTCTATCATAAATACATTGCCCCATTAACACTGCTCGAATGGATCAGGCTGAGAAACAAGTCAAGGGCAAACTGCTCTATGGTGTGGAAAGCTGTGGTGCAGCATTTCACTTTAGTCGGTTCGGGCTTAGTATGGAGGATTGGCGACGGGCGACATCTTCGGATAGGGATGGACCCATGGGTGGGTTGCAGGGGTGGACATGTACTCTCCATGGAACTGAGGTCTTTTTTGGCTTCGAGAGGATGTAATTATCTGAATGAAATAGCGGATCAGGGAGCTTCTACTCTATGGCAACAGGGGTGGTATTCTGCACGACAACTTGGGATACCGGCTGAACTTCAGGTGGAATGGGAGGATTATATAAGGCGGTTAAGAATTACCCATATTAGAGTGACCAATAGGGCTGATGTTCTGATATGGGAGCACCATCCATCCGGGGTATATTCACCAAAACATGGGTACATCCAGCTAAATGTGGAATCCCATAACAGGGTTTTGGTGTGGTGGTGGAAATTATTGTGGAAATTGCGATGTCCGGGTAAAGCTAAATTACTATTCTGGGCGATCCTGGAAAATAAGGCCCCCACGTGGGACATTCTACAAAAACGATTTCTTCAGGGTCCGGGGATCTGTCCACTTTGTATGGTTGCTGAAGAGAATATGGCCCATCTTTTCATTCACTGTCAATTCTCACAATCTGTTTGGACTGAGATCAGCAAGATATTGGATAATAAGGTGAGGTGGCGGGGTACGGGGGTGCTGGAAGCATTCCAGTTATGGTGGACTGCTCAATTTTTATCCCCTCTCCGAGCTCTCCCGTGTATATACACATGGGGTATTTGGCTTGCCCGCAATAAGGTGATTTTCCAGGACTGCAGGGTTCCCATGGAGGCGGTAGTGGCTCAGATGGTGGCGATCACTCTTCATTATGTAGCCCCTGTACAAGTGAGCAGAACCAGACCTGTGCGTGAAGAACAGATTGATCTATCCATGCCATGGGGATTTTTCGATGGTGCCTCAAACCAACAATCAGTTTGTGGAGGGGGGGGAGTCCTTTACAAAACTGAGGCACACTATTTCCATCTGGCGGCTGGATTGGGCAGAGGAACTAATAACTACGCAGAACTCATGTCGCTAAAATTGTTGATGTTATTTGCCCTGGAACAAGGATGCTTGTCCCTTCAGATTTTTGGTGACTCCATGGTTATCATCAACTGGGCTAAGGAGATTACTCAGTGTCATGTGATGGATCTTTTACCTATCCTGGAAGAGGTGATCCGGATAAAACTTACTTTCAACCACATCACATTTACACATACATACAGGGAGCGGAATATATTGGCTGACCAGCTATCCAAAGAGGCAACGAGACAGGATCTAGCTATGGGAACATGGAAGATAACCATTCACTCTCCCGAAGCCACTTTCAGCTATCAACACAGAAACTTTGTATAGGTTCAGGAGGCTCTGCTTTGGCATATAATCGATGAGGGAGATAATGAACAACTACAGTCTAAACTACACCAGATGAGCGACGGTTGAAGAGGACCGGCTAGCACTGGACGCGTCCTGTCAAAGAGACAAGAATCACAGAGTATAAGGGATAGTAGTGGAATCAGTGATGATATCAGAGCGTGCTGTATAATCAGGCACAAATTGAGAAATTTAAAGATACAGGCTGGGAATCAGAGATGATATCAGAGCGTGCTGTAATCAGGCACAAATTGAGAAATTTAAAGATACAGGATGGGAACCATAGAATATTGTAGTGCAATATTAAATGTGCGCTATAATTGGATAACAGAGAATACGAAGGGAGAAAAATTACAGTTACAGGCTGGATGACAGCAATTATTTTCAGATTTTTTTGTAACAGGAAATAACACCTGATCAAAGATGATCAAGACATTGATGAGGTAGATTGAATTGAAGTAACGATCTTGGGATGTAATCTGTGACAATGTAGGGATCTTAGTGATCTTATTACATGTGCTGAATGTAATTTTGTTCAAATATGAAATAAAATTACGAATTTTTCCAAGGGAAAAAAACAATCACGTTTACTATTAACTATATTAAAAATAGAATTAAACTTTCAAACATTAATAATTTAAAATAAGTTTGCAAGTATACTAATAAATCAATATTTTCCATACTTTGTTTTGATGTGCAGAGTTTGTAAACAGAATAGTTATCCCAACTTATAAAAAAATCAATTATTTATATATATATAGATAGATAGATAGATATTACACCAACTTGAAAACTATAAAAATCATATATAAAGATTTGCAATATAATTTTTTTTACATTACATTTGACTTACTACAATTCAAGGCATAATGCATATAAAATATCATGTATGCAACTCACAACACCTAGAATACCAAATCAAAAATTCACAATCCAATTTTATATGCTCCAAAAGTAAACAATTTTTTAAATTACAACATGTATGAGAGATCAAGTGGGAGAATAAATTTAAATAGGACCATGCATGTTTGATAATTCAATTTTCAGTCTTAGTTGAAATATGGTGCAAGGACGGTCCCAACAAGGGGCCTCTTGCTTAACTATGACACACAACAACACACAGGTGCTCACGAAGACTAGACGTGAATTGAATGACAGAAGTTGGCTTCTTCTATTAAACTGAATCAGTTACAATGATAAATACAAAGTAAACTATCAAACTAGTCGGCCTTAGCCTCTTACAATATACAGAAATAAGACATTGCCTCTCAGTGTGTGTTCTTGGCTGTTTGCGATCTTCTCCCTCTACGAATTCTCTTCTGGACCAATGAGAAATGGATCGGATCCCTCTCTCTATGCCTGTGCACTTCTCTTCCTGAGTTCTACTCCATTCCACGAGACACTCTTCCTCTATCTGTTGAACCCTCCCTAATCCTGCATACCTACAGCTATTAGCGCCCTCTGGTTGTGCTGCACAACCTCTGCTTGTGGTGACATTTGTCCTGATCCTAAACCACCTTCATAACTACCTTAACTTCCTCAACAACCAGGAACAACTGCTAAGTACTTTGCCTTGACTCCTACTCTTCTCTGACTCTGCTACAGTTTTCGGCCCCATCTCCTGTCTCAACCATACTGCACTTCGTCATCCCTCAACCTTGCTTATATTGTCGGCTCTACTTCACTTCCATGGCTGCTAGTCCGCCCTGTCCTCCACGCTTGGCCTTCGCTGCATCTGTCGATGTCGTCATTCAACCACATGTCGACCTCGACGCCTTTATCCTGCTTCTTTTAGTCTTTCTACCTCAAACTTGTTGACTCTCGAATTCTAACTCCTATCAACCGCATATAGATAGCTTCTGCTCAACTTCTTTGCCTCGATTGCCTGCTAACTTCTCACCAGTGGTCGTCGGCACTTCCCTTGGTCAGCCTCCTTTTGTTGATCAACTTCGACTATTTTTCCTAGGCCTCGATGCTCCTGCATCAAACTCCCCAGGTGAAAAATAAATCGACCGCTCCGTCAGTATCCCAAATTCCTCTTCTGAAATCCATGTCGCCTCATTCAATTCATCATCTTGCCATTAGACTAGATATTCTTTCTTTCACGAAATTCGCGTGCATCCGACTTCGTGCTCCTCCAACACTTTGGCGATTTCCTCTTTGTTGTGTTGACCTGGCATTTGCACTTTCCAGTCGATGTTCGACACTTCCACATTGTTTCTTGTTGCACCTTCTTCAAACTTGTACGGATCTGAGACATTGAAAGCAGGTGATATGCTCAAGTCTTTTGGTAGCTCCAACACATAAGCATTGTCCGAAATCTTCTTCAGAATCTTGCATGGTCCAATCTTCTTCAGCTTCAACTTGTTATATGTTCCTATCATAAATCTCTCCTTCCGCAAGTGTGCATAGACTAAGTCTCCTTCGTTGAACGATTGTAGCCTCTTCTTTCTGTTGGCTCTCAGCTTGTATGTCGCATTGATCTTTTCAATGCATTTGTGCACATCTCCATGCACTTCTTTCATATGCTTCGCGAATGTTTCTGCATCTTCATTCTTCCTAGTTCCTATCGATAACTCAACCAAATCCACCACTCCATGTGGGTTTTGTCCTTGAACAATATGGAATGGGCTCATACCTGTCGACCAATTCATGGAGTTGTTATATGTGAATTCTTCCTACACCAAAACGTTCTCCCACTACTTGGGTCTGTCAGTCGTCAAACATCTTAAAAGGTTTCCCAAACTTCTATTCACCACCTCGGTCTGTCCATCTATCTCCGGATGATATTCCGAGCTAAACTGCAACCTCGTGTCCAATTTCTTCCATAGGGTTCTCCAGAAATGCCCCATAAAATTGGTATCTATGTCTGATGTTATACTCTTTGGAAACCCATGCAATCTGACTATCTCCTTGAATAATAGTACAACAATGCTTGTGGTGTCACTTGTCTTTCGACACGGAATAAAGTGTGCCATCTTTGGAAATCTGTTTACTACAACAAAGATTGAGTCATTTCCTTGTTGCGTCTTCGGGAATCCTGGCACAAAATCCATGCTCAGGTGCTCCCATGGGGTATTCGGCACTGGTAAGGGTGCATACAGCCCCGTATTCTTTCTTCCCTTTTCCAACTGGAAAACTCTACACTATCGTACCCACTTTCCAACATCTGTCATCATTCCTGGCCAATAATACTTCTCTTCGACCAATGCCTTGGTCTTGTCGATGCCAAAATAACCTGCCAATCTGCCACTGTGTGATTCTCGGATTAGGTTCTCTCTTACGGATGTTCTCTCTTACGGATCCTCTAGGAATACACAATTGTTGTCCCTTGAATAGTTATCCCTCTTGGATAAAATAATCCAAGTATGGAGTCCTATCGACACTCCATGGTTCGCTACTCGCCTTCCATGCTTTTGCAAAATCCTCGTCGGTCTTATACTTTGTCTTCACCGACTCTATTCCCATTGCCTGAATTGTCGTCATGTTCAGCAATGCAACTCTTCGACTTATCACGTCAGCAACCTTGTTCGACTTACTCGACTTATGTTACAACATGAAGGTATATCCCTACAGGAATTCGACCCATTTCATGTTCTGCTGGTTCAACTTCGACTGAGTGCTCAAATACCTCAGTGCTTGGTGATCTATGTACAACACAAATTCCTTGGGAAAACAATAATGCCTCCACTTCTTCAATGCTTGGACAATAGCATAGAACTCCTGGTCGTAGAACGAATATTTTCACTTCGCTTCATCCAACTTCTAGCTAAAGAATACAATTGGTCGGCCCTCCTGGATAAACACTGCTATAATTTCCATTCCACTCACGTCACAATCAACTTGGAAAACTTTGTCGAAATCTCGGAGCGCTAACACCAGGCTCTAAGTCACCTTCTGTTTCAATTTTCTGAAGGCTCTCTGGGCAGCTTCCGTCCACTTTAACTCCCCTTTCTTCATGCACTCTGTCAGTGGTGCACATATGCGACTGAACCCTCTGATGAACTTCCTATAGAAACTAGTAAGTCCATGGAAAATTCACACTCCTGTTGTGCTTGTCGATTCTAGACACTCCAATATAGCCTTCACCTTTTCTGGGTCCATCACTAACCCTTCACCCGAGATTACAAATCCCAAGTATACCAGTTCTTCCTTCATGAAGAAACATTTCTGCAGGTTCACCATTAGCTTCTCTTCCTACATCTTCCGTAATACTTGTCGAATGTGCTCCAAGTGTTCGACCTTGGTTCGACTAAATATCAGGATGTCGTCTTGATACACTACGACGAACTTTCCCAAGAATGGTTTCAGTACTTCATTCATCAACCTCATGAATGTGTTGGGTGCATTAGTCAATCCTAATGGCATGACTAACCACTCATATAGTCCTTCCTTTGTCTTGAAGGTTGTTTTCCATTCATCGCCCCCTCTGACCTTGATCTGCTGATAACCACTTTTCATGTCGATCTTGGTGAAGTATCTTGCTCCACTCAAGCAATCCATGAAGTCGTCCATTCTCGGCAACAGAAACTGATACTTGATCGTGATCTTTTTGATGGCTCTGGATTCTGTACACATCCTCCATTCTCCACCCTTCTTTGGTGCTAGTACAGTTGGTACTGCACACGAACTCAAACATCTCTCTCTGATCAATCATATGTCTAACAACTCCTGGACTTGTCGATTGAGTTCCTGACTCTTTGCCGAAGTCATTTTATGTGGTGCCTTGTTTGGCAAACTTGATCCCAGAATCAAGTCGATCTAATGGGATATGCTTCTCATCGGTGGCAATCCCGTCGGTGCCTCATCGACTACTATGCTCCGAAATTCGTTGAGCATCTCTTTGACTTCGACCGGAATCTTCTCCATTTTGGACCTCTTGATACATGGTCCTTTCAAAATGATGGCGAAATATCTCGACTGTTTCTCCTCCTCTGTGAGGAATTCCTTGGCTGAGCACATCAGTACTCACTTCTCCCAATGGTTTCTCTTGACATGCTTGTAGTCAGATTGGTCCTCCTGCTTCGGCTTCAGCATCCTCCGCGTGTCATTTTTCCACACTATGACTGTGTTTTCTCAACCATCATAGATCATCTTCTAATCATATTTCCATGGTCTCCCTAACAATAGATGACATGCGTCCATTGGGATTATGTTGCACAATACACTGTCTTCAAGCTTCCCCACCTTGAATTTAATTAGGCACTATCTGGTTACCTTCACATGGTGACCCTTCTGTAACCAGGATATCTTGTATGGATTTGGGTATTCTCGACATCTCAAACCCAACTTGTCGATGACCTCCGTCGACACAAGATTCTCCACACTACCACCATCGACTATGGTCTTACAATACCTATCGTCGATCAACACTCTAGTTTGAAGGATAGCCTTTCGTTGTGTCATCTCCTTCTCGTCGCGTCTGTTGTTCTCAACTAAAGTTATTCTAGTCTTCATGTTTCGACCCCGTATTCGACCATCCTCCCCACTATCTGATGTTGAATCCTTCTTTTCATCGCCCTGGTCATCTCGTCAACCTTTGGGTTTCGAATCATCTTCCACGTGTAGGTTTTCTGAGCATTCATAAGCTTTGTGTCCCACACCGCCACACTTATAACAGAATACAGCCGGTATGTCAGCAAATTTTTTTTTTCTATCGGACCAGTTCGACCATACGCACCCGATCGCGGGTCTCTCGACCATCCTGTCATTTTACCTACGTTTTATCTCTAGTAGCTATCTCTTCCGCATGTCAGTTATCTTTGACGTCTTCTCTCTTGGTTCCGCTACTTTGGCCCTTCGCGGAAACAGTCTTCGCACCCCAACCAGTCGTCCTCCCTCTGGTTGATGCGACTTTCCTCCACAATTTCTCTTCTACCTTCAAAGCTAACTGGTAGGCTTCATCGACCACTCTGAACCTCAATAGGCTCAACTCATCCTATATGGCATACTTCAAGCCATTCACATATCACGCGACAGCTTCTTCACCTTTGTCAGTTTGACCCGCTCGAATTGACAGTCGATAGAACTCTTATGTGTACTCTTTTACAGTCATCTCTTTCTATCGAAAGT
This sequence comes from Larix kaempferi, assembly GCA_027924585.1. Taxonomy (NCBI): domain Eukaryota; kingdom Viridiplantae; phylum Streptophyta; class Pinopsida; order Pinales; family Pinaceae; genus Larix; species Larix kaempferi. The sequence goes on along the minus strand of BSBM01000240.1, from coordinate 7,346,977 downwards.
TTTGAAACTTCCGGAACAAGTAAATCACATAGTCACATGGGAAGAACTTTCCATTCATCTTGGAAACCATCCTGTCCCAAGAGTTGATTTTCTCCTTGCCTTTTTTTACTCTGTCAACCTGTACATTGTCCCACCATAATGAGGCATGACCCTTCAACCTCATACATACAGTGTTAACCCGTTTGGGATCCTCAATCTGCTCTATGTCGAAGTTATTCTCCATCTCCCTGAACCAGTCTATCAATTCTTCTGGGTCCACACTTCCTGGGTAGGTAGGTACATACATCTTTGTCTTCCCCCTCATTTCTAACAGTAGCTTGATGAATTTATCTTATGGTTCCTCTTCGACAGCTTCCTATGCTTCCACTTCCTCATCGTTGTGGTCTAGCGTATCAGGAATGCATCCATGTCTTTGGCTCTATTTAATCACTACAACTTCACTAGTCAAGCTTTGCATTGTTTGCATGAACTCATCGAACATGTCATGATCAACTATGACTACTGCACCATTCGTCCTACACCTTGGACATTAACGCCTCTTTGAGCCATCTTTTCGACTAAGTCAAAATCTTCACTCGTCCAATCGCAACCGGACTTCACACCTTGTGCATAACTCTACCAAACTGCAGTAGGAGTTTTCGACGCACTCGGAGGCTCTTTCAGCTCTCCGGATTCAACTACTCAACACTGGATTCTCTATAGCTCTGATACCAACTGGCGATAGTTAGGTTGGTATCATTGTCTCTTCTTCTCACAGGATGCTTCTGCTCTGAACTCTGATACCAACTGGTGCAAGGGATGTCCCAATAAGGGGCCTCTTGCTTAACTATGACACACAACAACACACAGGTGCTCACAAAAACTAGACGTGAACTGAATGCCACAAGTTGGCTTCTTCTATTAAATTGAATTAGTTTCAATGATAAATACAAAGTAAACTATCAAACTAGTCAGGCTTAGCTTGTTACAATATACTGAAATAAGACTCTGCCTCTCAGTGCGTGTTCTTGATTGTGTGCGATATTCTCCCTCTATGGGTTCTCTGCTGGAACAATGAGCAATGGATCGTATCCCTCTCTCTATTCCTTCGCACTACTCTTCCCCAGGTATCCTTCGTTCCCCGAGACACTCTTCCTCTGTCCACTGAATCCTCCCTAAGCCTGCAGACCTATAGTTGTGAGCGCCCTCTAGTCGTGCTACACAACCTCCATCTGTGGTGACATCTGTCCTGATCCTCAACCACCTTCATAACTTCCTCAACAACCATGAATGGCTGCTAAGTACTTTAGCTTGACTCCTGTGCTTCTCTGACTTTTCTACAGTTGTCGAGCCCATCTCCTGCCTCGACCATACTGCACTTCGTCATCCCTTGACCGTGCTTGTCTTGTCGACTCTACTTCGCTTGCACGGCTTCCAGTCCGCCCTATCCTCAATGCTTGTCCTTCGACGCATCCGTCGGTGTTGTCGTTCGACCACATGTCGACCATCGATGCCTTAATCCTGCTTCTTGTCGTATGTCGACCTCAGACTTGTCGACTCTCGACTTCTTACTCTTGTCGACCGCATATCGACAGCTTCTGCTCAACTTCTTGGCCTCGACTGCCAACTAACTCTGCACCAGTGGTTGTCGGCACTTCCCCTGGTCGGCCTCCTTCTGTCAATCAACTTCGGTTGTTTTTCCTACGCCTCGATGCTTTTGCATCAAAATCCTTGAATGAAATTTATTTAAAAGGAAAATCAATGCAATGTCATAATACCATTGCGATTGGTTACATGATTAAGCCATATACTTCTTATCTAAAATAAAGTAACAGGTTGTCTAAATTAAGTAATCAGAGAGCAACAAAGCATGCACAACAGGCTATAGACTAAAGGTGAGACTACGCTCAACACAACTTGATTATTCATAGATAATAGTTACAGATATATAGGCTTAGAAAGCCTCCAACAGACTCCTACAATAGTGGATCTGGAACTACACGTACACTAATAACATAACAATATACTAACATAAGTATTTCTTCATTATTATTCTAACAGTCTATACATTAAAACAAGGACCATTTAAGAATATGAAGTAACATACACCATTTAAAATATGAAATGAAAATGAACGTTAAAGAATATGAAATGAAAATGAGCGTTTCACATAATATCAATAATAGTATGTTAAGAAAAACAAGTTGCCTCAAAGAGCACTATTTAAACCTCATTTCATTGGACCGCGTATTTTTATAATATCTATTAAGCACTCTCTCCATCACCCAATGGACATAAGATTCACCACAAACAAAGCCCTTTTTAATCACCATACATATCTATGAGTTGAGTGAGGAAATTTGACTGGGTATAGGGTTATGTGGAATTTTGACATCGAATGCTATCGTAAAATATGAGTAATCCATCGTTATAAAATACATTAAAAAACCGTCAAAAACACAAGTCAAAATGGCTTGCAAATTTTCAGTGGTGTGAAGCAGACATTCTTGGAGGAGTAAAGTTGTATTTTGAGCAGTTTAATCGTTTTAAATTCATAGAAAGGTTGTATTCTTGACATGGAAAAAAAAACCTAAGCCCAAAATTCAATAATAATATTTCGTAATTCTCCAATGTCCATATACATTTGCTTTTATGACTCGGCAGATTGCATTTTTTAATAAGAAGGGTAATTCACTCATAGGGTTACCAGATAAGAAGCGTAGTCTAAAGGTGATGAACGGCCATATTTGCCAAATGCAGTGAATATTTCTACAGTAATTTGCTAAAATACAACTTGGAGCGTCACATAATAGTAAAAACGAGATAGTAACCCCATAAGTTAACTGAAGAAATATCAAAGACAATACATAAATAAATACGAGTTAAGCATATGAATGGTTGGTCCACCCACATTTTTCAGGCAAAAACTTTTTACTTTGGACACGAAGAAAAATTAGGAAAATTGATTTTATGAAGATTCAAACTTTAAAATTTAGAAAAAAAAAATAGATATGGAAAATCAAAATTAACCTAACTAAACTGAGGGTATGAATCTTGAGCTTGGCTACCTCAAATAAAAATTAAATCGAGTAGGAAAAGAGGGTATTTACAGGATAAACCTGGCGTTACCTTGGAATTGGGATTGATGGCTTGAGTTTGATAGCGTGCCGCAAACATGAATTATTATTAACTATTAATTATTATAACTATTATCATTATTTTAGGATAAAAATAAAATAAAATAAGGAATTTTTCCACTATTAAGGAAAATGGTTATTAATTTTGTTAAATTTTTTATTGATGCAAGAAGCTTTGGTTTAAATTTTTTTATTAATACAAGAAGCTTTGGTATTTCCTTTGAGCTATGAGACTTCTTTCCATTTAATCTTTTTCATTAGTAATTGCAATAAGTGAATATAATTAAAAGAATCCACTCAGCTAGATTTTACAATTATATTCCACCTTTTAAATATTTTATTTGATGTGTTTTTATGTTTAAAAAATTATAATTATAACTGAAGTAGCCAGGTTAGTGGGTGCAGGGATGAGTAAAAGTGTGAGTATGCAGAATGCTAATTTTTAAACTGGGGTACATGGGGATGTACTCATTGCAAACTCAGGAATGGGGTTGCATTTTGTTCTGGAATCATGGTCGAGTAGAACCGTTCCATTTTTTTGTTTGGATAGCTATCATTAAGTGGCCATGGTAACATGTGTATTCAACATTTTTTTAATGTTTTGAGAAATTCTATGATACATAAACCACTATTTGTTAAATTTTTTTTACAATATTATATTATAAACATGTTTATATATTAACATATGCTTTTTTCCTGTGGATTCACACCATGATGTGGATCCTCCACTGCTTGATTGCTCTCCGGTTACTAGCCATGATCTCATCCCTGATTCAGAGACTTCCTCTCCCGAACCCGCTTCTCCCACTGGCTCCTCGAAGTCGGGTTACTTCCTGAGATCCTTGACCAGACTTCTCGCGGGGGGGCTAGGGAAAGAGAAACCAAAACCTCGCAATCCCAGAGGAAGGAAATCTTTCCTCTCCCATGCTAAGACCAGAGCCTGTTCGGACCTTAAGAAAGGTAAACAATTGTCTATTGAAAGGGCACTTAGAGCGGTGAATGCCCACAAGGAAGGGTTCCGATGAAGATCATGTCCCTCAACTGCCGAGGTCTTGCTGGTCCCTCCAAAAGACCAGTATTGCGAAGGATGCTGCAACTGGAACATCCTGATATTTTGCTACCGCAAGAAACTATGTGCAATGGGGTTGATGCTGTCAATAGACTTAAGGTTTGGTTCCCTGGTTGGGGTTTTGAGGGCTTGGATGCCAGGGGACACTCAGGAGGCTTGGCGATTGGCTGGAATGAAGCTAAGGTGTGTGTTTCCACCCTTTGGGGAATGCACTCTGTGTTAGGCATGACCTGTAAGTCTTTGGATTTTGATGAACACTTTACTATTGTTAACATATATGGTCCTTACTGTGACCGTGAACCGTTTTGGAATGCTCTGCTGGATAAAGATCTGCTCAAAGGTAACTCTACGATACTGGGAGGGGATCTTAATTTTTCTCTTGGGCATGCTGAGATTTGGGGGCCACATGCTCAAGTGGACCCTCTTACTAACTTTTTTATTCGGAAGCTCTCTGATGGCAACTGGATTGATGTGGAGCCGGTATCCCTGAAGCCATCCTGGCGAAACATGAGAGCTGGATTGGAAAGAGTGGCTAAAAGGTTGGACCGTTTTCTTATATCTGAACATTTAGTGGAGACTCTTTTTTATGTTAGGTAGTGGATTGGGTCGGGGGGATGCTCAGATCACGATCCGATTTTTCTAGAACTGAAGGCAGGGCCTAACAAACCTCCCGCTCCCATAAAATTCAACAAGGTTTGGTTGGAGGACCCAACCTTCTTTGAATTGATCCAACAGCATTGGCTACCTTTTCACCCAGGATCCAATCTTACTGCAGCCTTTCATTTTGCGGAGAACATTAAATTACTCAAGGAACCTATCAAAACTTGGGCTGCAGTCAAGAGAAGTCGGGAGGACAAGGAGCTTAAGGACATTGAAGAGGCTATCTCCAACATTTCGGGGGGATCTGGAGGTGGGTTTGTCACATAGGATACTAAGGAACATCTTGTATCGCTGATGGACAAGAGGAATAGGATTCTTCTACACAACGAAGAGGCTTGGAGGCTTAAAAGCAGGGCCATTTGGCTGGAGAGTGGAGACGAAAACTCAAAATTTTTCCATGCTTATGCTAAAGGTAGAAGATCTGTCAATACTATCTGGAACCTTAAAGACTCGGATGGTAATTCCCAGGCCACCTTTGAGGGTTTGGCAGGGATTGGGGTAAATCACTTTCAGGACCTTTTCAAAGCCAACAACAGGGTGAATATTGAAGAGGTTATCAGAGTTGCTCAACTTTTCCCTCGCTTTGTTGAAGAGGCGGATAACAGGATAATGATGGATAGCATTACTATGGATGAACTGAAGGAAGTGCTACGCAGCTTTCAGAAGGACAAAAGTCCGGGGCCGGATGGTTGGACGATTGAGTTCTTTATAGCTCTCCTTGATATTATTGGTGAAGACCTATTACAGCTTGTTGAGGATTCCAGGAGGGAAGGAAAAATTCCCGCCAGCATAAACTCTACTTTCATTGCTCTTATTCCCAAAGTGGACACCCCCTCCAAGCTCAATGATTTTCGTCCCATCTCTCTTTGCAACTGTGTGTATAAGATTGTCACTAAGGTGATCGCTCGTCGACTCAAACCTATATTATCCACACACATCTCAGAGGAGCAGTTTGGGTTTCTTGAAGGACGTCAGATTCATGAAGCCATTGGCTTAGCGCAGGAAGGTCTACACAGTATCAAATCCAGTAAGCAGAAAGGTGTAATTCTTAAAATTGATCTTTCAAAGGCATTTGACAAGGTCAGTTGGCTTTATATCCGTCTTATGCTAACACATTTGGGTTTCGAGATTGGTTTCATTCGCTGGATCATGAGTTGTATTACCACTGTTTCTTTCTCGATACTTATGAATGGTGCAGCGACCCCCTTCTTCCACTCTGGCCGAGGATTACGCCAGGGTTGCCCTTTATCCCCTCTGTTATTTTTATTGGTGGCTGAAAGCTTGAGCAGGGCCATTAAGGAAGCTAAGTGCACGGGAGATATTGAAGGAATCCTGGTGGCATCGGGCACCTCGCTCACACATCTGCTCTTCGTGGATGACATTCTGATCTTCTGCTCTGGCTCTAGAGGGGAGGCCGTTAAATATAAGGAAATCCTGGATCTCTTCTCCGCTGCAACCGGAATGGAGATCAACAATGACAAATCCACTCTTATGGTCTCTCTTCTGGAAGAGGAGGAGCTTCACACCTTCACTGATCTGTTCCCCTTCCAGCTCCTTAACCTCTCGGAGGGGTTACGTTACCTGGGTTTTCACCTAAAGCCTAATAACTATCTGAAACATGACTGGGTTTGGCTCTTGGAAAAGATGGAAAAAAGACTCAAATGTTGGAGCTTCAGGTGGCTCTCCCGTGCTGGCAGATTGATAATGGTGAAGTCGGTTCTGGAAGCCATTCCAGTATATTGGATGTCCCTTGCTTGGATACCGAAAGGGATTCTGGAAGCTGCTAGGAAAATTTGTTTTCGTTTCTTGTGTAATGGGAAGGAGGATGCACATGTGACGCCTTGGGTGAAATGGGAACGAATTGCTACCCCCAAAGCTCTGGGAGGTTGGGGACTCAAAAACATATTTTTTTTCTCTCAGGCTTTGGCTGCCAAATGTGGATGGAGGTTAATCACATCTGGAGGATTCTGGGCTAGAATTATGACTCTCAAATATATTGAACTGGATTCTGTGGAGGAATGGATTAGGTCCCCACTTAAGACACATAAAGGGGGGTCTGTCATTTGGAAAGCTCTTGTCTCCTCCTTCCATGTTATCGAACAGAGCCTTGTTTGGGATGTTGGTAATGGGCGTAGGTTGAGGGTTGGCCAAGATCCTTGGGTAGGCTACGAAGCATAGCATCTCCTGTCAGATGGACTGATCATGGAACTGCGGCAGCGTCATATTACTGTTCTCCATCATTTGGTGGATGAGGAAAACTTCTGGATGGGAAGGCCTGTCTGGAGGCGAGCTGAAACCTTTGGATTAGACTTGGACATGGAGAATGAACTCAGAACTTATTTGCGAGCTCTTAGCAGGGATCAGATCTTTCTCAAAGACGAAGATGACACCATGATCTGGGATGGGGATCCCTCAGGTACTTATACTCCGAAATATGGCTATCAGTGGATCAGCGCAAACTTTTGGGACAGGGAACCGGTGTGGTGGTGGAAATCTATTTGGAGATTGCAGAGCCCACTCAAAGCTCGCATTTTCTTGTGGTGTATCTTAGCTAATAGAATCCCTAGTTGGGACTTCCTGCAAAAAAGAAATCTACAGGGTCCTAGCAGGTGCTACCTGTGTTCTCAACATGAGGAAAATGTATTACATCTATTTCTCCATTGTAGCTTCATTAAGGAGGTTTGGAAAGTTGGGTCTCGGATCCTTAGGTAAATTTTTGGTGGGAAGGGCACTCCCTTGCAGAGTCCTGGCGACGTTGGACTGTTAACTCTGTGTTTGCTTCTTACAAAGGCCTTCCCTCTATTGTTATCTGGGGCACCTGGTTATCCCGGAACAACTGCCTGTTCTTGGATAAAGTGGGATTACCAGCTTTAGTAGCCATCAACAGATGCGGCATCCACTTAGCTCTCCATCGTTGCAAACAAACCATCTCAAATAGGAACATACAACCCTTGGACCACGATCCAACTCAGCCATGGGGTTTCTTCGACGGGGCTTGTCAGAACTATCTTTGTGGGGGAGGGGCGCTCCTATTTTTGTCCCCTTCACATTATTTTGTGATGTCGTTTGGAAAAGGGAGAGGAACCAACAACTGGGCTGAGATTCTCAGCCTTAAGCTCTTACTCTCCTTTGCTTTGGAACACGCTGTCAGAACTGTTACTGTTTATGGGGACTCATTGAATGTGATTAACTGGGTCAATGGATTGTATCAGTGCAACAATCGGAAAATTGCTGGGGTTTTGGAACAAATTCAGAATGTCTCTTACACCTTTGATACTTTTAATTGCAGGCATGTATATCGGGAAAACAACTCAGAGGCGGACAAAGCCTCGAAGGAAGGACTGCTACTAGCTCCCGGCTTATGGAAAGTTACTGAATACATTGATGGGGTCAGCAGGGATTTATACCACAGGCCTTTCATCGACTGAACTATGATTTTGCCCTCTGTGTTTTTTTCTGGAAGATCATTGTACTTACTATGTACTCAGCTAAACATAACTGTATGTATATATTTACTAGCTTGATTTTGCAACTAAACGATCCACACAGGTTGTAAAAAACCTCTGCTATTTATATCGTTCCTTTTACCGGTTATTATCAAACATGATATAATAGATGTTAATGCTCACATGGTGAGAACATCTCTCTTTTTTCAGACATAGGCATTACTGGTTTTCAAAGCTACTTCAATCACTCAATCTGAGTGATGACACTCTATGTAATTTCGTACTCTTAAGGATGAAATGAAATTACGCTTTTTTTTCGAGGAAAAAAAAAATTAACATATGCTTTGGTTTTAATTTATTGATAAATTCATGATGGAATATAGGTTTTTTTACATCCAATATAGTGTACGTTGATGGGACGTATATTGACACTAGTCTAAACATCGTGATCAATTTGGTGTCTCACTAGGACATCGGAGAAGGGATAACTAACAACTCTCCCGTAGGCCACGGGTTAGAGTAAAAATTGGAGAGGTAGAACCATTGATGAATCGATTAATAAAAAAGGATGCGCTGTGAAAACAATGCTCAATCCAATACTTGATGAAACAGTGAGAGAATAACTCATTGAATCCATGAGGGAATCTACAATTTACTAAATTTTAACAGTGTAGATAGATTCAGAAACCCCCTTCCATGTCGTCTTCCATGTCGTCTTCGGCAGGGGGCATCGACAATAGACCAACTAGGTGCTTGCGGCAGCTTCTGGAGGTTTCCTGGTGAAATTCTTCCCTGTGAGGGCTCATGCCAGCGCGTCTAGTTTGGTGTTGAGGTTTTCCATTTCCATTCTCTAGTGCCGAATGAGAGTGTGAAGACTCGCTTCAAGGTTGGAGACTCTGTCAATCAAAGGAAGCGAGTTTTTGCTTGAACCAATTTTCCCTTACAGACATGCTTTCTGCTTCTGAAAAATGTAACTTGATTATGCAATAAAATTATTGTGGAAAAAGAGATTGTGGACTAACAAAAGCATTCGTTCATAATTAAATATCAGCAGAATTAAAATCAGGGTTTGTAACGGCATTATTACATCTACCCGTTATAGAAAATTCGATTTTGCTTTCCACGATTTCTTTTATGACGATGATTACTTTGTAAATGGATAATAATTATTACTTTCCAATTGAATAACGTAAATTTCCCGGCTGGAGAAAATTGGGCGGACACTTACCACCATGTCGTCCATAAAGGGGCAGACACGACACCACCTTAAATTACGAATAGGTGGTAATTTAAGTTTAGCTTTTAACCAATCAACAGCAAAACCAAAATATTTATAAAATGTTTTATTATACTTATATAAAATTTTGAAAAATTTAAATAATTTTTTTTCGAAATATTTATATTTATAGGTGTTTGTATCTTAGAATTTGGGGTGGATTATCACTTATGATTTTCCTAAATTGAAGGAGGATGGGACAAGTGTAATATTGAGATTGATTTTATGAACGTTTATATCTCATGCATAGATAACCGGTAGTGAGAAACAACCCTTTTAACTAAATAAAATAACGAGTAACTAAAGCATATATACATCCATAATTTCACGTATACAAATTGATCCCAAAAACATCTCTAAAACCAAACCGGTAACACATGGTCTAATGTATCATAGAGTAAGTATATATTAACGTATTCGTAGAAGTTAATAGTAATTCTTGTATCCCGATTCGAAAGTATGAAATCCCTATTATGAAACACACTCAATTTTAGTTTTCTAAGATATCATTAAATTGTAAACCAATAGAAAAGTAACTAAACATTAAACATTTTGTATTTTAATTAATATATACAATTTCAATCATCAAAGTTTAATTAATATATACAATTTCAATCATCAAAACTATAATGATTTAAAAATGTTTATTTTAAATTTTAACAAATAATTGAAATTTTATAATTCCTTATTTTAACATTATCTATATTAAAATACCATAATTTAAATTTAATTTGAATAAATATTCTTCATTATTGCTACTTATAAAATTAATTAATACATATTATATATATATATATATATATAAACTTGATTTTTGTGAATAATTTTCATTATTATTATATATACAATACCTAAATATTTATAAAATTAATTGATATATATATATATATATATATATATATATATATATTATTGTCATTATAAATTATTAATAAATACTAGTAAAATGATTAACACATTATAAATTTGGAAAATGGAAAATTAAATAAAATTACAACATCTTTCTCTTATATATATCACATCAAGTTGATTACTCATTGCCTAAAAAATGTCAAATAAAATTATTATTAAAAGATAAATCAAAGGAAAGTGTAACAAATTTCCTTTATAACCATGTACCACATATCAACTCAATAAATATTTATTAATTAAAAAAACTAAAATCATTTCAATATGCAGTATTGTAAAAAAAATATTAATTAATAAACAAGGGGTTTTTATACATCAATTTGGTGTGTACATAAATCATGACTTTGAATTATTTATTTATTTATTTTTATGTATTATTGATGATGATGATAAAGATAGAACTTACAATAGAGTAAAATCAACTTTGGTCTACTTAATCTTAAGAAAAAAGATAATAGTTTATTGCTATATTCAACAACAACAAAAAATTCATCCTCCATATTCTTATTATCACAAAGATGAAAAATTCTTGTATTTCCTAATATTTTGGGAATCGTCCAATTCCATATTTCATTATGGAACTAGTAAGAGTCCATTCCTTTTTAGCAATGTTAATGTTCTTTTAAAATTAACTATCTAATCATTTAAACAAAAATTTAACTTTTATATCAACTTCTCCTGAATAACAAATAACTTTAAAATATTTAAACAATCTTAATAAAAAACCTTCTAAATTATGATAATTATCTTATATTTATATATCAAATATTTATAAATTCATTTTGCATTCTCATATTTTCACAAATCTATAAATACATAAACATATCTTTCAAAAAAAACTATAAATAGATAAACATATCTTTAAAAGTATTTAATGCACTACAGTATAACACCTTTTTTTTTATACCTCATCTCCCAATGTTGATTAAACTATTTAAAATGCAAAATTAACAATTATATATATAAAAAGAAATATAAAAAATAATGCACACGTGTAGCTCATGCATGGATAACAAGTACTACAAACAACTCATTTAATTAAAGAATGTAACAAGAAGCTAAGGCATAAACAACAGGTGATTACAACTAAGCATATATAACAAGTAACAAATAACTTGTTCATAATATTTAACTTGTAATCTATTGGTGTTCATAAACCATAAGTGATTGTACTAGTTTTAAAGTAAGTTTAATATTTTCAACATTAATTAACATTCTTGTTAAGACTAACTATATTTAAAAAAACATTTTATGAAATCAATTATATTGTCACAATTTCCCTCTAAGACCTAAAGTGATGGTCACATTTTCCCCATGATTGGGGGAAAAGACTAAGAAAACGAGAGTGTAACACAAGGAAAAGTGATACGAAAGAAAAAGACACTCCTAACACATAACAACGACGAAATCAAGATTGTACGAGAGAACGTGTTTGTTGGTGAAAGCTTACGTGAACCAATAACGAAACGTGTCACACTACTTACATACCAGCTTCCGATTCTAACATCCGGCCGCCTCCCCTATGTATTCCAGTGTACTTGGAAGAAATCTTGCTCTATTTATTCCAAAACGTTTTTCAAGCTCTTTTGCACAAACAATATTCATAACCAAACTCTACATTTAATATATTTATAATTTCTAAGTAAAATAGCTCGAAGCTATATTACAAAGTATAAAATTTAAAGAGGAAAGAAATACTTTAAAGTTTAAACGAAGATCAAGTAAAACTATTACAAAAGAGATAAGAAATACAATAAATTTTAAACGAAGATCATGTAAAACTAATTCGCCATACCCCAAATGTAAACCCTCCTTCGAAAGTGTATCATTATAAGTTTTCATAATTATGTGTAAAGTGATGTCTATTATCTGTCAATCGAACAACAAATGCATGGAGATCAATATTATGAGTAGATTGTTCAATCATTAATCCATTTGATGAGTAGTAAAGAGTTATCAAATATCCAAACTTTAATATTGTTCACAAGGTCATCAGTTCAACAAAATGATTTAAAGAGTTATCAAATATCCAACTTCAATATTGTTCACCAGGTCATGAGTTCAACAAAATTATTTAAAATATTTCTCTGCATTTTCTTTAAAATTAATAAAATGGTTGTCATAAAAATATAATAATCCACCACTCCATTATGGTATTTTTGGCCTTGACTATCCCCATGGAAAATTCCACATAGGTTTAGCATATCCCTTATTGTATCCATGGCATTTTAGTGATCAATCTAAAATGTTGAAACAATGTGTAGATTTGTGCAAAAATGTGAAAGGCTTATATGCATCTACCTTCAAACAACTAGTCATTCTAAGCTGACCAATTCCACTGGAGTTTAAGAAAATGAATAGTCCTAAACTCCTTCACCCCTTAGTTTTGTAACAAAATCCTCAAACATTCTTCAATATACATGCCTGGTCAAATATTAGGTAATCCAATCCAATTTAAAATATCAACCAAACTTTTTGTGCCAAAGGATACTTTCTGAACAAATGTGTGATATTTTCTCCATCCATTATGCACAAAATACAAATTCTAGAGACCATATTTGTTATGTTTCTGTAGAATGTTAGAATGCCTCAAGCCATAACTCTTTTGGAGAGCTAACCACATGAACACTTTTGTCCTTTTAGGAGCCTTGGTCTAACAAATATTTTCCCACCACCAAAAATGCTAGTGGGTTCACCTTATAATTCCCTATACCCCATATTTATTATATACTTCCTTCAATTATTACAAAGACCACTAAGTGAGGATCCCCTCTCAGTTGGATGTCGCTACATCTTAGCTTAGGAAAAAATATCTCCCACATAACAAAATGATCACCAGTCAATTCATGTGAGGGTGCTTGCACGAAGATAGTACCCAAAACTAATACAATAGGAGCGTGCAAGCACAAACAATTAAAAGTGTTCACGCGCTCCCAATACCATGCACATGATTTTGGTCTAACAATTGTTGAACCTCCACTAAAGCATCCATGTTGGCACAAAAGCATGCCTGCACTACTAATTCACATGCATTATTAAGAATGTGTTTGCACTTCTAAGAACGTGTTTTCACTTCTAAGAACGAGTGCATGCTTTTAAAAACATGCACGTGCGTTTATAACATAAATGAACAAAATCAGTATTTTGGCCATAAATTTAATCCTGACCTTAGATTTTGATGCTCCTTATACCGTTGAAAGGTATTTATGATACATTCAACTTTGTATTTATATGTTTTTCATGATTTAACACCTTTTGTTTCCTATTTTCAAAAAACTAAATCTATGACTCATTTGTCATTTTCCACTCATAAGCATTGTCGAGAGAGAGAGCACATGATGGATGGAGGGAGGGAAAGGGAGGAATGGAGAGTAGCAGGGAAATAGGGATGGATAGAGAGTGGGGGGGTAAAGGGGGGGAGAGAGGTGAAGGGAGGGATGATGAGAGAGAATGGAGGAGGGTGGAAGATAACGAGATGGAGAGAGAAACATATAGAGACTAAGGCTTGAGGAGAGAGAGAGAGAGAGAGAAAGAGACGAGGGGATGGGATTTAGGGAGTGAGAGAAAGAAAATGATTAGGGGAAGGGAGGGTGGAATAGAGAGTGAGGTAGGGAGGGACTTAGAGGGATGGCAAGGGAGAGAGATAGATATCAGAGGGTTTGGAGGGAGGGATAGAGAAACGAAGGGAGGGAATGAGCATGAGAATGTGTGTGTGTGTGTGTGTGTGTGAATGAGAGAGAGAGGGGGGGGGCATGCACGTGTGTGTGTGTGTGAGAGAGAGAGAGAGAGAGAGAGAGAGATGGAGGGAGGGAGAGAGAGAGAGATGGAGGGAGAGAGTGTATTCCATGAGAGAGGGTGGGGTGGTGAAGGAGGAAGGGAGGGAGAGAGAGTGAAATATAGATATAGAGGGAGAGGGGGGGGAGAGGGAAAGAGAGATTTAGAGGAAGGATGAGAGGTAAAGTGAGGGATGGAGAGAGAAGAAGGGGGTGGGAAGGGATGGTGAGAGAGATATCACGTTAGGGAGGGAGGGAAGGAGAGAGAGAGATGGAGCTAGATAAAGAAAGAGAGGGAGGGGGAATAGATATAAAAGGAGAGGGAGATGGAGGGAAGGATCAATGGAGGGAAATTGACAGGTGGAGAGAGAGATGGGTGGGTGGATGAGTGGTGTCTAAGTTCGAGAGAAAGGGAGGAAGGGAGAGGGAGGGAGTGTGAGAGAAGGTGGGAGAAATATGGAGAGAGGGATGGAAAGAGAGGGAGAGAGTGGGAGGGAGAGAGAGAGAGAGAGAGAGAGAGAGAGAGAGAGAGAGAGATTGGAGGTTAGGGATTTAAAGAGAGAGACTAGGGGTTAGGTGTTTAGAGAGAGAGAGAGAGAGAGAGGGATTGGGGGTTAAGGGTTTAGAGACTGAGAGAGATAAATAGACAGAGAGAGGTTGGATGCTAAGGGTTGTGAGAGAGAGAGACTGGGGGTTAGGGTTTTAGAGAGAGAGATATATTGGAGGTTAAGAATATATATATATATATATATATATATATATATAGAGAGAGAGAGAGAGAGAGAGAGAGAGCAGAGTATAACAAACACCTTTCCTACTATATAAAGAGAATCAAAATTTGAGTTCTTAATCAAATTTTATGGCAAAAACAATGAAGGCGTGTTCTTATTTAACAAAAACGTGGATGCAATATATTCTATTGGTGAAAAGATTCATAATATTATTCTAAAAATAACATAAAAATGGTGATGAATCATATAAAACCTTGAACACCAAAGTTGTAGTGCTCATGAATACACTTTCCAACAGTATAAGGAGCATCAAAATCTGAGTCTTGGATAAAAAATTATAGCAAAAATAGTAAAGGCATGTTTACATGTAATAAAAGTGCGTGCGTGTTTTGATAACCCGTGGAATTATTAGCACGTGCAGGTTTTGATAGCGTGTGCACATTATTAATTTGTGTGCATTTTGATAGCATGTGCACATTCCTACAAATTCAAGAAAAAAGGTAGGACAACTTCTCTTCATCTACGTGGTGGATGAGTTGGTCGTTTTGGTTTTAGGTTTGAATTAAAAAACCTCTTGGTTTGGACTGCATAAACCAAAACACATCCATTTCTTCAGCTCCCTATTTTTCAACGATGATTCTACATATGCTCCAAGTGCTCATTTTGAATGAAATTGCACACACTTATAGAGCTTTGTGTCTAGATTCTAATTTTTTTTTCATAATAAAATAATGTTTTCTATTTTTT